>CM050171.1:124869054-126156554 GCA_027410445.1 Discoglossus pictus
AGTTAAGGGGGTGAATACTTTTGAAAGGCACTGTAGCCCCTTGGATTTAATAAGCCTCACTGGGTCTGGGAACTGCTTCACTTTAGATGGAGTTTTAAATTAAGAAATTTGCCATTTCAACCTTTATCTACCATTTGCTGCCCCTGTAGTAGTTTAGTGGGTCTCTCCCAAAGTCTTCATCCCATGACCTGTACATCTATTAAAAGTTTTTTTTAAGCAATCACTCAATATCTAACTCCATCACAAACTCTCCATAAAGTTGTTGCACCCTAAGTAAAGCTCTATAGAAGTAGTACAAATTACTGTAATTTTCTGGTTTAAGTGATATTTAAGCAATTGAGAAGGGGTAAAAACACTAAGCAAGTTACCGAAAGTTATACTTCAGACCACCATAGGACTGATTTAATTACCAGCCTGCATCTCGCGGGATATAGGCCATATGTCTGTGGGCATGCTGCGGTGCTCCAATTCCAGTGTTATTCAATTGTAGGAGCCTGCAAGTTACGGGCTGAAAGCCGACTCTGTAAACTATGCACTTATTCGTAGCTGTTGAAACATGATCAATTAAGCAAGACCATAACCTCCGATTTTAAAATATCCAATAGACAATGAGACTGCCATCATTATGGCAGTAAAACATGGAGATTACATGTCAATCAATTAGGTTCAGGGTTCTGATATGCGATCTGACTCGCAAACCCTCAAAATACAAAATTGTTAAAATGATTGCCAATACTGTGCTAGTCCATATGTGTGACCAGATATGTATTAACTCATTGGTTCCTAGGATCGATACAACCTTAAAAAAGAAACATCAAAAATGTTTTATTTTTAATGCCGATTTGCGAGCTTGAGACTATTGTGCAATTAATTCTAATGTCTGTCATCACTTTCCCTGTTATCTACAGTGCTGTAGTGATTTTTTATTTGCATTTATAGTGCTACGAATAGGTGTTTAACCCCCTTGTGGGTCCTCTCTAGCACTCATAGGATGTTCTCCTCCATTTGCCATTTACGGTGTGAAAACATTTGCGGGCTTGGAGAATTGGTGCAATTGAATAGCGATTTGTGATTTTAGAACTTTGCTAAAGTGACGGATCAAAGACTTCTGGAGGCTGTAAGTTGCAAGTTTAACCATTGCCATTTTTTAAAGGCTGTAACCCATAAACGATCTGGAGCCTGCAAAAACACACCAATTGAATAGCAAATTAACTTATGGGCTCACTTACGGGCTCCAGTAATTTACGATTGCTCAATTGAATCGGGCTCAAAGTTTGCAGTAACTTAGATACATCCTGACAACAAAACTTTAGAACAAGAGAAACGTTTAAACCACCTAAGACACAATCAGTAAGTTACATCACATAGCTTGATTTCTCTGGGGAAAACCATTTCTTTCTCATGTAGTATAACAAGACAATATCTACAGCAGCCTCTCTAACCCATCACACTGAGTGTAACTGAAGCCGTGATCATTCTTCACACAGAACTTATGGGATGTCAGATCTGCCAATATCCATATTCACATCACACAGAGTAAGTACTACATATAGTAATAGCTGATTAATAGGAATTACATTATATGAAGGAAAAAAACTTTTAATTGATTTAATATACCCATCTTTTCTGCCCATTCTATCTTTCTCATAAGTTTAAACTTCAATTTGTTTGGGTTTTGTTCATGCTACCTTAATACCTTCCATTTAATTGTCCTAACACTGTCACTGTACGACTGCTCCAGTAATCTTACACCATGTCTGTAATATAATAATAGTAACTAATAAAGAGTAACATAGTGTGTATGGATAAAGGGGACGCTCCGTATATAGAAATATATTGCTATTCAGAATCTAGATGTTTCTGCAGAGTTTTAGGTGGAAACATTGATAATATATAACAGTGTAATTATTGTATATATATATATATATATATATATATATATATATATGCTACTATGTAACAGTGTAATTATTGTATATATATATATATATATATATATATATATATATATATATATATGCTACTATGTAACAGTGGAATTATTGTATATAAATCTGATACTATGTAACAGTGTAATTATTATATATATATACATCTGAAACTATGTAACAGTGTAATTATTGTATATACATCTGATACTATGTAACAGTGTAATTATTATATATACATCTGATACTATGTAACAGTGTAATTATTGTATATACATCTGATACTATGTAACAGTGTAATTATTGTATATACATCTGATACTATGTAACAGTGTAATTATTGTATATACATCTGATACTATGTAACAGTGTAATTATTGTATATACATCTGATACTATGTAACAGTGTAATTATTGTATATACATCTGATACTATGTAACAGTGTAATTATTGTGTATATACATCTGATACTATGTAACAGTGTAATTATTGTATATACGTCTGATACTATGTAACAGTGTAATTATTATATATATATACATCTGATACTATGTAACAGGGTAATTATTATATATACATCTGATACTATGTAACAGTGTAATTATTATATATACATCTGATACTATGTAACAGTGTAATTATTATATATTATTATCTGATACTATAAAATAATGATAAAAATTATTAATTTTTATAGCATTTTGAAGTATTTTTTAGAAATGTAGACAATGGAAAAAGTAGGAAAGATATTATAAATGTAAAAGTGATATATATAAGTGGAGGGAAGAAGGAGAGGGAGGAAAGGGAGGGGGACAGCAGACTGCTCTTCTTGTCCTTCTATTTTTGCATTATTTTAGTATTTTAGTATTTTACTTTAAAGCTTCTCTTCCCATTAGATTTGTATTGATTGAGGCTTTGTACATTTCAATCAATGTTGTAACGATGATCAATAAACTCAAACTCAATCCACTGCACTTTTATAGCTTCTCCTGCAACTATGGGCTCAATATTGTCTTTCATTCTGTAAATTTACAAGGAAACTCAGTCAAATATTTAAGAGTTAAAATGGATAAATCATAAATTTAGGATAGTTAAATAATAATGATGAAAGAGACAACATAGAAAAATAAATGGCTAGTATACTGGGGCGGGGGGTCACTAGTGAGATGCCACATTGCAGAGATCACATTATCCCCTCACTCTCACATCTCCTCATATATTTCCACCTTAATATGATCTCTCAGTAATAACAATGTGCTGCTTATTTCATGCACTTTGTTGTTGCTCTTTTTCCCAGATCTTACTGCAGAATGTAAACCCTTTTAGTTCCCAGGTCTGGCAGTGATACCGAGGGGCGTCCATGACATGAGTAAATCTTGTATTACATATTAATTCATGTCATTCTATGTAATTCTATCCTGCCATGTAATAGCAGAAATTACAGGCTCCAAAGTGCTTCACTGAGGCTGCAAACTGAACATTGTCATTGCAGGCTCAGCAAACCCTGATGAAGGCCCTTTAAAGCTGGCTACATCATTAAAGCAGCACTGCACACACACATTTAAAATATACTGTTTGAAAGAATTCACTTGATAATAGGCAACATATACAAAAATAAATCCTTCAATTTATAGTACTTTATACAATTTACCTGCCAAGGAATCTCCCAGTTTAGATCCCAGTGGTCATTTTCTGAGGTGGGAGAAGACTTTGAATGTAGCGAGGAAGCTTCTATCTGCACAATGGGAATGTCACTGGACCCCAGTATAGAAACTGAAATATTGCAATAAAGAATAATTACATATAGAACTGAAAAAGATAAAGTATGTTTTTATTTATTTATTTATTTAATTTAAACATATCACCCATTATCCAGTTTATCTATTCAAAGTATATTATAGAAAATGTTTTCTGTTTTCTGATTTTACATCATAGAATAATATAGGTTTGAATGACATGATCTCACTTGAACTAATAAAATCAGTTTGATATATATATATATATATATATATATATATATATATATATATATATATATATAGTGGTGACCTACCTACTTATAAGGTCGCTGATGATAGCCAGTAAGCTTGAAACAGCTGTATGTGATTCCCAGCTTATGTATAATCCAACCTTGGCTTTTCATAAAAGCTTTGTAATGCAGAGGGCATAAGCTTTAAATAAGCCATGTTTAAAATGGTTTATGGATTGAAGAGTAAGACATTTGCAAGTCCCAGCTCAGCTTCCCAAAATGCAGTGTAATAGTATTTCTCTGAATTTTGAGCATTGTTTTAGGCATTCAAAAGTGAACACAGATTATTGTTGTGTTTATTAGTAGCGACTTGCCCGTCAAAAAATGACGGTTAATAACAGAAAGTGTTGGAATGCTGTTTGCCACACAATGTGAGTGTAACGTGTACCTCAACTATATAGACCCCTATAACACTATAAGTGCCATGAGGGTCATTCAGGACCCTCATGACCCAAAGTGTAAGCACTACACCATTTTAACCCGGTCACTCATGGGGGTCTATCCACACCCTCATAAGCCTCTATTTAACCCCATCAGTCCCATAAGGGTATATTATGACCATTATGGGCCTGTTACAACCCAACACTAACCACATAAGTGCAATGTTTTTTTTTAACAGGGGCCGCACCGGAGAGGAAGAAAAGAAGAACGGTGGGGACATGCTGGAAAAGGTGAGTAGAATATTTAGAATGTTTATAATGTTTATTTATTTTATGTAAATGTATTGCACTATTTTTTTTTTCCCCTAGGTGTCTGATCTGAAGGGACATCTGAAAAGGTAAGTGGTCTTAATTATTTTATTTTAGCTTAGAATTAGATTATTTTATATATAGATAGCATTTATTGTATGTTAGCCAGGGGTATGTGTTTTATATAGATAGCATGTATTGTATATTAGATTGTGGTATAGATTTTGTGATGTATATTAGATATATAGGATGTATTGTATATTACATAGGGGTGTATTGTATTGTACTTCATTTTATTTGTATTGTATGTATTGTATTGTATGTATTGTATTGTATGTATTATATGTATTTCCTTTTCAGGTGTGTGATTGTTTTTTTTTTTTTTCTGTAGTGGGGGGGGGGTTGTAATGTATTTTTTTATTTTCTGTAATGTTCCTTTTTTTATTTTTTGTGACTTAGATTTTTTTATTTTCTGTAATGTAGATTTTTTATTTTTTGTGATTTAGGTGTAGTGTTTATACTTAGTGTCATGATGGTCCTTGAGGACCATCATGGCACTTATGTGGTTAATGTTGGGTTGTAACAGGCCCATAATGGTCATAATATACACTTATGGGACTGATGGGGTTAAATAGAGGCTTATGAGGGTCTCTATTGACCCCCATGAGTGACAGGGTTAATGATATGTATTATGGGGGTCTGTATTGACCCCCATGAGTGACAGGGCTAATTAGGGGTGTATGGGGTCTGTATTGACCCCCATGAGTGAGGGGGTTATTAAGTGCTTATGGGGGTCTGTATTGACCCCCATGAGTGACAGGGTTAATGATATGTATTATGAGACTCTGTATTGACCCCCAATGAATGAGAGGGTTAATTAGAGGTTTATGGGGGTCTGTATTAATGCTGGTTTCCCTTCTTGGGTAAGTTGTACGTGGCAGTGGCGGACCGGGGTCGGGGAGCCTCATTTTAGTTTTTTTCGGTGGCCATTTTTTCTCTCGCTTAGGGGATTTTCGTGTGTCTGAACTCGGGAATTTGGATTTAAATTGAGGTGTAACTTCACTTGCAGAGGTCCTGGGTGCCCCCCCCTTCTGTGGGTAAGCTTTTTATGTATTTTTTGTGGGTACTTATTGTGTTTTGACTGTTTTTAGGTGCGCGCGATTCAGCCTTTAAGGTCATATTTTTGCGAGGCTCGCCAGCAATGAGTGCCTTTGGCGCTCATTGCCTAAGTGCTATGGGTTTAACGGCTCGCCTCGCTACGCTTAGCTTGCAAAGCGTGACGACGATTCATAGTTTGACCACTATTATATGTGATATATTCTCAGCCCGGTGCTGCATTTACACTATGTTGTCTATTTATGAGCACTCAATAAGATAAAAACAAACATAGAAGCTCTTTACAATCATTCTATGAGCAACACTAAATGTTTCATAGGGCAGAGCGCAAGAAAAACAGTATTAAATAGAAAGGGCACCTCTAAGTGTATTGTGTCCACCGATCATACAATACTTTGGGTTATTTCCGAGACTCTCTCCAGTTTTATTTCATAGTTACTATAACCAACCTCACTCTGATGACCCCCATATAAGGGAGAGACTGCAGTGTATGAGTGGGGGTCTGGCTCTGTACCCTAACCCAGGGCTATGTATGAAGGCTGCCTGTGAGCAGGGGCCCTTAGTACTAAATTCATTTTATGTTAAGTGAGCTTGAGGGAAAAATATATTTTGAGCCTTATTTGCATATCACTACCCAGAATTCACTAGAACATTGTTCAGTAGATGTTCATGATGTAAGAATATTTTTTTGGCTTACTTTATACTCAGAGAAGTGTTTTCCATTATCCGTTCTACCCACCATATCATAGTTAGTTTCTAGTTGAAAACGTAATTTACAAAGGTGGTGTGAGGAGATATGTCAGATTTTGTAATATAGCACATTATAATCCCCCATTCTGTGGATAATACTAGCACCGTAAACTAGGAGCCAGGGCCATCATTGGTAAAGTATAAATGTGATAATCAGACCACCACACACACCAACCAACTACACACCCATTGTTCACATTAACTGCACCTATAGAATTCATAGACTTTGAGATCATTCTTGCACCCGTATATAAATCATGGATAGAAGCCGGAAGGAAGTCCTTCATACCCACAATTCACGTGTTAGGAGCTGTGTCTCAGAGATCACTCATCTCTCTCTTAAAGTATTAAAATGTACAAATAAGTGCAGGAAGATTATATTTAACTTTACTTTATTGTGTGACACAGCCTTTACGTGAATGCCTAAACATCCTTATTCTCATCTTTTGTTTTTTTTAAATGTATTTCTATGAAGAAAATGAGAGAAGGAAGAGGGACATCAAAAGGGACATTTTATACTTCTAGGCAAGTGGTGGATCTAGTGAATGGAGGGCCCCATACAAAATAACTTAGCTCCCCCCCCCCCCCGCCACAATAAAATGCCAAAAATAGATCTAGATATATGTAGATGGTCAGATAACACTTAGAGTGATCAAGTCACCTGTCTATAATATGATTATTTCTTTCCCCCCTCAAAAATGAAAAGTCTCTAATTACTCCATTACTGAAAAAGAGGGCTCCTACCCTGGTATTTGGTGCTTTGCACCTGCTGAACCAGCAGTAGCTCCACCACTGACTTCTGCCCCATGTTTACAATGTGCACTCTTTTGAACAACTAGACTCAAAAATGGGCACAATGTTTTGAGAAAGTAAAAAATAAATATAATGTTTAATCTCATTATGATATGTAACTATAATGTAGCGTTGGCAGTCATCTCTATCTGTCTGTCTTTCTATTTTTTTCACTGTTCCTTTGTCTGTTTTGTCTCAATCTCTTTGTATCCACATCATCTCCCTCTGTTTCTCTCTCTCTGTCTTTCAGTCTCTTTTTGTCACTCTGTTTCTCCCATTTTCCCTTTCTCTCTCTCTCTCCCAGTTTCTATATATCTCTCTGTATCTCTTTCTTTCTCTGTGTATCACTGATTTTATCTCTGCTTCTCTGTCTCACTGTTGTTTCTCTCTCTGTTTTTGTCTCACTTTGTGTCTCTGTCTTTCTGTCAAATATGATTGCAGTATTTGGATGATGTGATTATTTAATTGTTTAAGGACTCATATTGCCAGTAATTTATGAATATGGCCAAGGGAGCATGACATTGTTGCATTGAGATTATGTGTTATTGTGTGGTTATATGTTGCCTGTACATGGGTATTATGTATCCTAGTTATAATATTTTATAAGAGGTAAAATGTTATATAGAACATAGGTGGAATTGGTAGAAATGCTCTGCATAGAAGTTAGCTGCAGATCATTGCACACTCACACATACAGACCTTGGGTCAAGACAGATGTATGTACTTCAAGTAATCCTAAGCAAACACTTGAGTTTAACATAAAGGTTTGTTCACTAGATATCTGGTGAATTTGATCTCAAGAGTTTTGATAGCCTAAGATTGCAAGCCAGATGTGCTGACATCACACATACACAAATGTACATATTGGAGAGTATAATTATTTTGTTTTGATCATTCAATAAAGGTTGAGAGATAGTTTTCACATAAACAAGGTGTGAGACTATTTCTGTGTGTTGTATCCTGACTTGGGGAGTGGTCTTGCCATGGGCCACTAGTAACCTGTATGCAGTGTTCTCTGCCTGCACCTGTTGGGCCTTGCCCTCTTCAGAAGCCATCTTTTGTGCCACAGAGAACAGGAACTACATGATTCTGCTGGGGTAGGTTTGAACTAGGTTCATATCAAGCCCCCTTGAAGAAGTAGATAGTGACAGTTGATATTATAAAATAAAAGTCTTTACGTGGTATTTTAATTAGAGTAACTCTGATATCCAGTGATTTGTATGGAAAAATATGGCATTTAATAAAAAGATGCATTAGTTTGCAGATATAGATTTTTCAGCTGCTCTCTCTCTCTGTATGTCTCTATTTGTGTTGTCTCTTTCCATCACTCTCTTTCTATGTTGGCTTCTCTCTAAACCTGGGTATATTCTTCATTCTCTGTCTCTCTGTCTGTCTCTTGGTCTCTGTCCCTCCTGTGTCACTGTGTGTATGTCTCTCTCTCTCTCTGTATTTTTCTAGCATACTCTCTCTCTATGTTCCCCTTCCTGTTCCTCTCTCTCTCTCTCTGTCTGTCTATATATCTCTATGTGTCTCACTGTCTGTCTCCCTATCTCTCTATTTGCTTCTTTCTGTGTATTGGGGTCTTCCTCTCTGCCTTTCTCTGTATCTCTCTCTCTTTTCCGGCTCTTTGTTTGATCTCTGCCTGTCACATTCCCCATATTTCTTTCTCTCTAGTTATGTTTTTATTTGTTGTGCAAATGTATATTCATATAGGGCTCCATTCAATTCAATTCAAGCAAAGTAAATTACATTTGTACATACTTTTGGCTGCGAGAGCTTTTTGTCAGTAAGTTTACACACGTGTTTAATGCTACTCAATTGTAATGTTACTGGTCCCACCCGCAACTCTTAATCCTCTGCGATGACACAAAATGCGGAGTTTGAGCAAATTTACATTGCTCAGTCTACACTATCTATACATTCACCAAAGACAATCCCCAGGTATCCCCTTCCTTGTTGACTCTTCATTGACCCTTCCCCCGGAGCATCCATCTATTAATCACTTCCATGGAGGTCTTTGAAGAACCTCTGCTGTATCTTAAAATTAACCTTATTTCATAGGACCCCCATGGTATACCCATTAACCCCTATAATACCATGGGGTCTATACAGACAAAAATGGTAATCATATTAATCTTATTAACTCCCTAACTAACATGGGTGTCTTTACAGGACCCCCATAGTATACCTATTAACCTCCTAACAATCATGAGGATTAAAGAACACCCATGGTACCTAAATTAATCACTATATAGACTACCATTGGGGTCTATATAGAAACCCATGGTAACCATAAATTGACCACTCTAACAGCCCTAATAAATTCCCTGAACGTTTAAAACCGTAGCCCATAACATCGCCCACAAGACTTGCGGCTATTAAATTGGCCCCGTAAAGCAAATCGCTAACGACTTGTAGGTTAAGGGTGAAAAAACCCTATGGTACGTCGAAATGTGAACTCCGCGGCCACAAATCCTTTGTTCTGTCAAGCCCGTAACTGTTACGTTCCTATTTAATTGCAATGAGTTTCCAAAGACGTTCTAGCGTTCAAGTCTATAACCCGCAAATGTAGGCAAAAACAATACGGCCTTCAAATAAAACCCGCAATGGGTTTACAGACACCTTCTCAACACTGTAAAAGACAATATGAACACACCACTAGGCTTTAAAATATGGGGAATGCATGGAAAGGCATAATTGTTACTGTCTTCAATGTTGTGTATTTTCTAATTATATTATCTCAATATACCACTGTATAGTAGTTCCTTGGTGCCTAACACCTTATTTTTGTATTCAAATAATTGTGTAAAATAAATTACCCAAAATAGCTTATGGATGGGTAAATTACTCTTAAAGAGCTATTAACATATAATGTCCCATATTGATATCACATGAAATCTTCCCTCATATGGCAAAATTACTTTGCTAATCCTTGGGAAGATATAAAATGTGTGTTTATATATAGCTCAAAAAAAGTTTAAATTTTAAAACCAATCTAAAGTTTTATAATTAGTTGTTATATAATTAATATTTGTTGTATAATTAATATTTATATGGGGAGTACCAAAAATATTTTTTGTGAGGGTTATTAATTACTAAACTCCTTATTGCCAAAGACTACTATATGTCATTAATGCAGACTTGCAATTCTAAGTAGTCAAAGGAGTCAAAGAATGTACCATAATTCACCAATAATTGTAATACTGCATAATGATACTCCCCCAACACAACAATCCACATAACCAGAGTACTTGCGCTTCTCTAGAAATATTCCCGACGGTCCCGTTTCGCCCTTCTTAGGGCTTACTCATGGGCTACTGAATTCTGGTCTAAATGGGGCTTTTATGGCCCTTTTCCCATCCATTTCCGCTTATTTAACGCAAATTACGTCATTACGTAATTACGCGGTTACGCAATCAACGTGAATACGACACCACGTTTTTATCTATATTGTTAACTTGCCAACCATATGTGATTTGCCAATCGACTCCGTTATACTCTATCTGTCAACCATACGTGATTTGCCAATCGTCTCCATTATGCTTTGCTTGCTAGGACTGTGAAATAATGCTGATAGACTACCTAACAGCCTGACTTTACAATGTTTAAATATAAAAGCTTGTTTCTCCAACATATTGTTTATATGTATCCAACCATATTATTTATTTATATATAATACCTTAAATATTTATTTCAGAAGAAATCATTAGTAAGCTATTTGTATGTGTATATTATAATTTTAGAATTGACTAATAGTGTCTATTTGAGAAAAAAGTTAAAACTAAGTGCAATTAATTAAAAAAATATATATACCTAGATATATAGTTTTGGAGGCTATAACCTCAAAGTGTGTTGGGAACTTTACCAAGTATAATTGAAAGAATTGAAAATATTGAGGGTTATTCTATTATAAATTATAAAAAAGCGGAATATGAAAACCTTTCATTGAGTCCATGTGGACTTTGGGTGTTCAATAAAAAGATCAATTTGCTCTCTAACTTTAGAAGATCTTTATCAAGGTCCCCTCCTCTTGGTCTCTGTGAGATTTGGTCAATTATTGAAAATGTCATTGCTTCATGTTTATTGCCATGAAATCACTTTATGTGACGAGACACTGACGTGTCCATTTCTTTGGTCACTGTGTAAGTATGCTCTAAAATTCGTCTCCCCCAATTGGCGTGTAGTTTTGCCTATGTACAATTTACAAGAACACGTATTATATAAATAACATGTGTGGAGCTGCAGATAATGACATTTGTAATTGGATATTTAATATTAGTGTTAGGGTCTACGAATTCTTTGCTTGGAAGAATAAACTTGTAGGCTTTGCATTTTCCACATTTAATTAAGCCCTTTGTGGATGATAACCATGATGTTTCCACTTGTTTTGATGGCTTAAAGAAACTATTCGCTAATTCATCTCTGATACTTTTATTCTTGCCGTAAGTGATAGAGGCTGTTTCCGGTAGGTTTGTATATAATGTAGAGTCTTCTGTTAGTATATACCAATGCTTGTCTAGTATTTCTTTGATTTATTTCCAATCTTTTCCAAATGACGTTATACATCTTATCTGTCCGTTCACTTCAGCTTCCTTCTTTGCATATAATAGATCCTGTCTACTGGATTCCAGGGCTCTTTTGTATGCTTTCTTCAGTAGACGATTAGGGTATTCTCGAGCCTTAAAATTGTCCCTCAGTTGGTCTGCTTGGGTCTTAAAATCTTGTGGGTTACTGCAATTTCTTTTAACCCGTAGATACTGACTTATCAGAATTCCTGATTTTAAGGCTCTATGATTAGTGATGTCGCGAACATCAAATTTTTGGTTCGCGAACATTGGACCCGAACTTCCATCAAATGTTCGCGAACGGGCGAACCGCCATAGACTTCAATGGGCAGGCAAATTTCAAAACCCACAGGGACTCTTTCTGGCCACAATAGTGATGGGAAAGTTGTTTCAAGGGGACTAACACCTGGACTGTGGCATGCCGGAGGGGGATCTATGGCAAAACAGGCAGGCATAGATTGCACACAAAAAAATATAAAATAAAATAAATGATGTTCAAAGTTTCCTCAATGATAAAGTATAGGGGGTGAACCGAAAAGCGCATGTGTTCCCCGTTCGCGCGGACGCGAACATGCGAAAATCGCCGCGAATAGTTCTCCGGTGAACTGTTCGGGACATTACTATCTAGGATGTTGACTTGACCATTTTAGTACAGAGTTTGTGGCTGTAGGTTTCGTAAAAGTAGATGTATGTATTTTTCCCTTGGAATCTTTTGATATCATCAAGTCTAAGAATTCAATTTTTTCTTCATCCATAACATACGTGAATTTCAGACCTAAAGAATTTACATTTAATCTTGCAATGAACTCAATGAATTCCTTGATATCACCAATCCATAATACCAAGATGTCGTCAATAAATCGATGTCAAGACAATATTTTGTCACTATATCTAGACATATCTTCAGAGAATACATGTGTTTTTTCCCAAAAACCTAAATACAGGTTTGCATAATTCGGGGCACATGGGGTCCCCATGGCTGTACCATTGATTTGGTGATACCAATGATTGTTGAAAATGAAGAAGTTTTGTGTTAATATAAATCGTAGCAATGATGTAACAAATACATTCATATTTCTACATTCAGTAGGCCTCATCACATATATAGTTGTGAGCGTACGGGTCGTTGCTCAGCGAAGCGAGGGCCTCAGTTGCTGGCGAGGTCACTGGGCAAGGGCCTCAGTTGCTGGCATGGAGCGCCGAAGGCGCTCCATGCCAGCAACTGAGGCCCCTCGCGAAGCGAGGGCCTCAGTTGCTGGCGAGGTCACTGGGCAAGGGCCTCAAACCCTCGCAAACTTCACGTCGCTACTCAAAAAACACGACACACAAATTACGACACTCGCTAAATTTTACGAGGAACGTAAACAACCTACGAAACACGTTACCACACATTACGACCTCGCAAACATCGGACGCAACACGGCGACATACAAACATTTAAAACACAATACATACACACAGCACATACATAAAAACCTTACCTACACCAAGAGGGAGCACCCAGAACCTCAAAAATGCAACTTACACCTCGATTTTACTCGAAATAAAAGAGTTTTGAGACTAAAAAAAAATCTAAGCGACAGAAAAAATGGCCGCCGAACAAAACGAAAACGAGGCTACAGCACTCTAAACTCGCAAAACACCACAAGAAACTCGCAAAACACCACAAGAAACTTGCAAAACGCCACAAACCACCTACGGATATTCATACCACACAGTGCACACATTCAGCATGCTTACACAGCAGCTCCACACCACTAATGCTGCAGCAACATCAACACAGATTGCCAGCTCTTCATCACAATGCTTCAAAATAGGTACAGTATATTCATTTAGCATTAGCTACCTTACAATTTCATTGCCGTCATTTTTTGACGGGCAATTCGCTAGTACTTAGATAATGCTCAACTGCTATAATCCCTTGATCATGTGGGATACTAGAATAAAGTTGTTCAACATCAATGGATATCAAAATTGTTTTTGTGGGTACAGCAATGTCCTCTAGATGTTTCAATAGATCCAATGTGTCTCTCAAATATGAAGATATTTCTGGAACTATTTCTTTTATGTAATCATTTACGTATTCACTTATTTTTTCAGTCAAACTGCCATTTCCAGATACAATTGGTCGTCCCGGTATGGGCAATTTCTTTTTATGTATCTTTGCTAATGAATAGAAAGTGGTAATCACCGGCCTTTTTGGAAAAAGATAATCATACGTATTCTGATCTATGAGTTTATCTTGTTTGGCTGTATTTAGTAAATGTTTTAACTCTTTTTCGAATTCTTGGAGTGGATTACTTTTTAACACTGTATATGTTGATGTATCCATTAGTAATTTATTGCACATTCTTAGATATTCTTGTTCATCTAAGATGACAGTGTTACCTCCTTTATCGGCGGGTTTAATTACCACCTTGCTCTTTTTTAATTCTTGTAGAGCTTTGAAGTCCTTCACACTTAAATTTTATTTTTCATTGCTTGTTTTATCCTGAGTAAGATTGAATAAACTTTTTAAGTCTTTGGTCACTAGTTCCACAAATACCTGAATATTTCCATATTGTTTGAAATCAGGCGTAAAGGTACTACTGTTTTTCCTGGTTATTTTAGTTTGAGATAAACCTTCATACCTTTGTTCGTCCATTAGTGACATCATGGTTTCAAATACTTCTTTATCTTCATCACATATTCCAAAATTATTCAGTTCTATTTCTCATTTTTGTGTGAAAAATTTTGCTAATTTCCTAGCGAATAAATGTATATCTTTCACATTTTCAAATAGATCTGAGTTGCTCGTAGGGACAAAAGAAAGGCCCTTAGATAACAGAGATATATGTGAGTCCTTCAGATTGAATTCTGAAAAAATTTATCACTGTGGTTTCTTTTTGTTTTCTAGATATTGCAGTTTCTTTATCACTGTTTGCCCCTGATGGTTGCTCCATTTGTTTTTTCAAGTTGATCATATCCTATACACTCTTTCTGACATCTTAAGTTCTTACAGTGTATAGTAGCTGTATCTTTTTCTAACTCTTTTGAGTACATCTCTTTCGACATAATATGTATATCCATGATTTTTATATTATTTTTTGTTTTACCTACTTGAGACATTCTTGTTGGTTTCTTACAAACTTCCTTTCTTTTAACTTTTGTTTAACTTTTTTGATCATTGGAATTTTTTGTAAATTCTTTAAGATTTTGTTTTGCTGTGGTAATCTTTAATGATTCTTCCTTGGGCAAGACATATAATGGCGTTTTTGGGCGTGCCCCTTGCCTAAAAAATTATGTTCTAACGTGGTTTAGTTAGATCCTGATCTTGTTGTGGGGCTGCTAAACGTTCCTCCTCCATGCTGTTCGGTTTGCATGATTTATATTGGTGTGTATTTTCTTCTCTTTCTGATGTCTCTGCCTCTGAGGAACTTATATCAGTATTATTTGATTGTCCCAATTTAATAAATTTATATACCCTTCCAACTTGATAATCATGGCTATCCCTTGAATTTTTGTTTTGTTTTCTAACAATAAGATCTCTCTTGAATTTCCAAGTTCTTTTTTTCCATTTCTAGGATCAAGCTCATTACTTCTATAGAACATTTAGTCACAAAATTTTCTTCTAATAAATGCGTAGCTGGTGCTAACTGAATAGGGACAATTTTCTAATTGCTGCGTGCCTGGCATTGCAGAGCCACATTTTCATCTTGTTTCAGAAATTTTACGTTTTTCACCATTTTTTCCCTTGCTTAGCCAATTTTTGTTCAACGAGAAATGGAAAATATGGTTCCAATTATTTGAAACTTTACTCCCAGGCTTCCTGGCTCTCCCCCTGTGCTTTGTGTGAGTGTGTCATTATTATTTGTTTCATATTTTGGTTGTTTTTCTGTGTTTTGGAGTTACGCTTTTGAATCAACTGCATTCAACAACTGCAACAACTGCTCGCCTTGCTTCGCGAGGCTCACAGTGCAATGAGCATCTTCGACGCTCATTGCAGCCAAATCCATGCATACTTCAATGGCTCACCTCACTTAAGTGTTACTGGCTTGCTTTAAGTCTTACTGCTTAGGGCTCGTATTTACGTCCTTTGGTCTCGTTTTCCTTGTGTTACATTTTTTGCCAGCAATTTTTTCTCTCACCAAATATGTCTCAAATTAACTTGCACCTCACTCACAGTCTCCCTGCTCCCCCCCCCCGTGCTATGTTTGAGTGTGTAAGTTAATTGGAGGCATATTTGAGTTTTGTTGTTTGTTTTTTTGAGTTCCCCGATTTGACTGTCAAATTCGTAAATTTTGCGCGGCCCCGCAATTTTTTCAATGTCAGTAATTTTTGCAAGTCTCGCAGGCCTCATGATGAGCTCCTGTTGTGCTCATCTCCGCCCCTGCAATGAGCACGTTTGGCGCTTATTGCAGCTAAGTCCCATGAACCTCACAATGAACGCTTGCAGCGCCCATCCCCACTCCTGCAATGAGCGCCTTCGGCGAGGGCCGCAGTTGCCAGGGCTCGCATAGTGAGCCCCGCAAAGCCTGATGACAACTCGCAGTTTCACAACTGTATATGTGACTAGCGACGTGCCCATCAAAAAGGACAAGACAATAAAATGTTATGCCATGAGAATGCTTTTTCACACAATGTAAACCGTTTTTATTTTGAAGACCTTCAGCGCTCATTGCAAGCCTTGCGCTGAGTGCCTTTGGCGCTCATTGCGAGCCTCTCCTGTCATGTACTTTTCGTTCTCTGAGCACCTTCATGAGTCATGATAAAGAGAGATATATATTTTTGCCTAAGTGATACATTTTAACGCCTCGCCTTGCTTCACGAGGCTTGCAGCGATGAGCGTTTTTGACGCTCATCGCCTAACTCGTACGCACCACGCAAATCGTGACGACGTCTCGCAGTTTGACAACTATTATATGTGATATGTGTTGATCTATTGCATAGTAACTAGGGCACATTAGTTTACATATATAGGAATGCGACACAAATGTGATGTATGTGGATGTCCCAAAACCCCAACCATTGACAACATACTGACATAATGAGAACAGTACAACAAAGCATTATTTTATACACAGAGCACAATCAGACATGGTGAAGACTGTGCATTAATATCATGGGTGTGGTGTGGGAGAGCAAGAGGCTTGGGGGGAAAAGCGTATACCTACAGGGGGTAATTTCATAGTCTAGAATAAGCATGATGCATAGCACCTACCAGGGTCACATATGGTCATTACACCACTGCAACCATAATCACTCCATGTAATTGAAGAAACCATTAATGTGCATAGCACTTACAACTTTTCTAGATCTGCTCAATGAAACAGATTTTTCAACCTCTGGACTGTGTTATCCAATCCAGTTTCACACATACAGTGTTGTGAAAAAAAATATCTGAAGAAGTGGTCAACTAAAAAAGGGCAGAGAAGGATAAAACAAACTAATCAACATGCATGTACAATACAGTGTTAAATACTGTAACTGTAACAATATACCAACTCACCTGATTCCTATCTGCAAGCATTACTAACTATAAGCTACTGTAAGTCTTTGGAAAATTATCAATATGGGAAAATACCCATTAATACCGAGAATACACAAAGCTCAAAAGCCAGATTCACTGTCAGTTACATCAGATCCTATGATCTGTTTTCAGGCTGATATTGAGGTCAGGATGTGCAAGTCCACCACTATAGTTAAGCTAACAACAATAATGTCTTAGATATCTGGCTATATGATAACTTTAAGATTATGGGAGCTACATGCTAATGGGGGGGGGGGCGGCTGTCATTGAAGGAATGTCTACCTGAGACCCACTGGGAAAACCTTACACCTCATATATTTCCTTCACAATGCCTGCAGGAGATGCCTTCATATAAATGTATCTAAAACAAAAAATAAGAAAAAAAAGACAAAACCAACAAACTAAGGTCTTAAAAATTATAGGGACTGCATCATCTCTTCTCAACAGCATTCCTCAGTAACCATCAATTGGTGACATGTTAAATAGAATCCTACGTGTCCACAGAGAAGAGGATCATGGAACATGTAATGGGAGGTAGCCATCCGCATACAAAATATCACCACCAAATAGGCCAAGATCCAAGACTCTGTAGCCAGGCTAGATTAGGTTAACATTGTGACCAATAAATGGTCACTGAGGAGTGCTGTTGAGAAGTCACAAACATATGAGCAGTCCCTATGTCCTCCTCCGCCTAGGCACAGGGCCAACATCCCCTGTGGCCGTCTGCCGTCTCCCTGCTGGTGGTGGGTGGGGGGGGCAGGTGGAGGTTTACCCCTCAGGAGGCAGTGGGTGGCTGGAGGTGACAGGTCTGGGAACCAGAGAGTGTTGCATTGCTCTGCATTTACTCCCTGGAATGCACTCTGGTCTGCACAAATCCTGAGCAGTTTGGCCAGGTACAACTCAGTCATTAGATGACACCTCCTCTACTCCCTATTACACCTTGCCAGGTTGCGAATGCCCTTTGCGTGATTGGTGGAGATGCTGGCCTCCCGCAGCAACTCCACCTGCTGACGCATGAGGGCCAGCATATCTGCCTGCACAACCTTGCCTGATGAGGGTGATGGAGGCCTGTGGGGTGTGGCCAGGTGAGTAGGTAGTGGAGTGGGTAGAGATGGTGGTGGGCCTGGTCCTCTCCCCCACCACTCGTCACATAATCCTCCTCTCCACCACTACTGCCCAGGGCCACCTTTCTCTCCTCTCTTTCCTCCTTGTGTCTCTTTTTCTCCTCCTCCTCACCTCTCCACTCGTCTCTCTCCTCTCTCCATAACAATCCCCAAAAGAAAATAGGGATAAAAAAAATAAGTGCTGCTGTATATATAGAATGTAAAAAGAAATGTGTGTATTATGTTTATTTAGTAACTCTTGGGGGATGGGGTGTGGGGGATGGGATGGGTGTGTGTATGAAGTAACCTCTATATGTCTCTTTGTGTATTATTTAAATTATGTGTATTGCAAATATTTGTAATCTGTAAATATGTGTAATGAAGGATTAAATGTAAAATCATATGTAATAAAATATAAATCAACAAAACTGCTAAATAATTCTCTCCAAACTCTCCTACTCTCTCTCTGACTCTCAAAACCCACGACTCCGGGACCTGCGTGCTACTTCGAAAGAAAATACAACACAGTCAACCATGGGCCAGGTGGAACACAAATCTATAATCTGCCTCTTTCAATCATCTTCGGCTAAACCGATTTCTATTGGCTGAGAGACCTGTGTTTCACTATGTTATTTCGCAAATGGATAGCGACTGCTGATCGCAGCACAGCCGGCACGTTAACAGCTTGAGTGCACAGATAAGGTTTACAGGCTTGCGTCTCTGGCCCGTAACTCGCGGCATGGTTGAATTTAATAGCTCTGTAACGCAGCTGAATTTCAAGCTTCAAATTTAATGGGGCTGTAAGTATACAAAACACTATTTAAAAAAGGAACAGTTTTAGGTTGGGAACTAAATCCCTCTTTTTATCATTAAGGAATTGTTCTGGTTCTCATCCAGACTTATCAGAACACAACCTATATTAGGAGGACCAAGAACAACTACTAAAACTTAGCACTTATTACAAATTTCAAAAACGAAATACTTTATGGATAGAATAAAATTGGGAATTTTAAAATCAAATTTTTACTTTTTCTCAAGGAAATGTCCTTATTTAATGTCCAATTTAACTAGTGTTCTAATTCTAGCTATTCTTCTATTAACTTGTGATATCAATCTTAAAATCTTAGATCCTATTTCTATAGGGCTGTTGGACTAAATTGATTCTACTCCTCAATCCACCACTATACTGTAGGCCACTTCACAATTTTATTCTATCTATAAAGTATTTTGTTTTAGAAATATGAAATAAAATTTGAAATAAATAAGTTTTAGTAGTTGTTCTTGATCCTCCTAATAGAGGTTGTGTTCTCATAAGTCTGTGTGAGAGCCAGAAAAAATCCTTAATATACAAAACACTACACTAAATAAAAATAAAATAAAAATTACAACCACCCTAAATTAAATTACATGAAATAAAACTTCCATTAAATTATAAAAATAAAAAAGGAAAATTACCAAAAATAATAAAATCTTTATTTGTCAAAATTCAAGAAAGATTGCAGTAAAATAAAAAAGAATTTTAAAGAAAAAGAAAGTACACAGAAGCAGCAGGTTTAGTTTGGAGGGCCCTTTCCTGATCTGAAGATGAGGACGCTTGGCTTCAATCAAGAAAGAAGACCTGACTTTCTACTATCAACATGCATAGCCTGTCTAATACTGGGCAGAAGAGTTAGGGCCAGAGCATCGGTGATCATCACTGGATGGTAACTTGGTGTAAGTTTCATTCATTTTACTTTAAAGGTACCATGGAGAGACATTAAGGATTCCCATGGTAGTAATGTGGTTAATTGCTAACTCTTTATGCCACTTTAGTCCGTTAGGGACCCCCTGGTGGGGGTTAAAATTTAGACCCCCATGGTAATGTAGATGGGTGGTCTGCGAACAGGAGGATAGGGTTTGAGCAAGGAAGGGGGCAATTTTGCAGTGAGCGGTGAAGGGGGAAGCCGCCGCAAAGGCATTTTTATGACTTTGTACAAGCTCTATAATACTCGTAATATTTTTAGGGAAAATAAGGAATATTATGAGTTGCGAGTAATAAGTAATTTTTAGTAATTTGGAATAGAATAGCTATTTTGAGTAAAAGCAACTTGTAATATTACTGTTGTGTGAAAATCAACGAAGAAGCAGGTTTAATATTGCAAGTAGGGGAGTAGAATTCTTGCAAATCCTGTTAAGAAGGGGTAATAGAATAGTTAAAGAAAGTTAATGAGCACATTTTGCCTGTGTAATTTTATGTAATGGGAAATTAATAGAGCCCATAGCTTTTTAGCATTGTGTAACACTTATTTATAAAGATATAATTTTAAAGGGGGAGGGGGGGTACCTGCAGGTGCCAATAATGGGATATATGCTCCAGATATCTTCTAGAATTGGCTTAAAGGCAATTTTTGGTTTCGTAACATTTAAATAAAAAATATGGACTAATCACATATATAATTGTGAGCGTATGGGCCATTGCTCACGCTTGCGGGCTCGCGTAGCGAGCCCGCGGCCCTCGCAAAGCGAGCCCGCGGCCCTCGCATAGCGAGTGCCGCGGGCAAGGGCCTCAGTTGCTGCGATGGAGCGCCGAAGGCGCTCCATCCCAAACAACTGAGGACCTTTCCTGCAGCCCTTGCCCGCAGCCCTCGCGTAGCGAGGGATGCGTGCAAGGGCCTCAGTTGTTGGGATGGAGCAGCCACCTCCTCCCCACAATGCCCCGGTTCGGGTTCCGGAGGGGGAGCCAGACGCCGCCACTGCCACTAGCCGAACCCGCCAGACGCCGCCACTGCCAGTAGCCTCACCATCCAGGGGCACGGCAATCCTGTTGTTGGGATGGAGCAGCCACCTCCTCCCCACAATGCCCCGCGCAGGGCCGCCCAGTCCCTGGTTGGGGTACCGGAGGGGGAGCCAGACGCCGCCACTGCCAGTAGCCGCACCATCCCGGAGCCCAGCAATCCCGCGGGAATGTGGTGAGAGCGCGGGTAGTGGCGGAGGTTCAGCCCATGCACGGAGCTCCGAGCTCTGATCAGTGCGGATACCTTGGGGAGGCGGGGCTAGGCCGGCCTGGGGAACAGGAAACACTGTGGATCCGCGGACTGGAGCAGGCCTCAGAGCTGGAGGAGCCGGGCCTGGGTAGCTGACTATGAGTGACAGGGAGATAATGTGGTCTGAGGAACATGTGCAATCACTGAGAGCTGCCATATAAACTAATTATACACTGATCATTAACACCATGTGTATGTATATAATGTGTGTGTGTATTGTGTGTGTGTGTATAGATATTGTGTGTGTGTGTGTACTGTGTGTATATATTGTGTGTGTGTGTGTATGTATAATGTGTGTGTGTGTGTATATATATATATAATGTGTGTGTATATTGTGTGTGTGTATTGTTTGTGTATATATAATATGTGTGTATATTGTGTGTGTGTATATATAATGTGTGTGTATATTGTGTGTGTATCAACTGCGGCCCTCACGAAGCAACTGCAACCCTCGCAAACTTTACGCCGCAACGCAAACAACATACGAGACACGTTAACACACATTACGGACTCGCAAAAATCGGCCACAACCCGCGGACATGAAAAAATGAAAAACACAATAAATACACACAACACATACATAAAAAGCTTACCTACAGCAAGAGGGAGCATCCAGGACCTCAAAAAATGAAGTTACACCTTCATTTAACTCATAATAAAAGAGTTTAGACACTAAAAATTTCTCTAAGCGAGAGAAAAAATGGCAGATGAACAAAACGAAAACGAAGCTACAGCACTCTAAACACGCAAAACACCACAAGAAACACGCAAAACACCACAAAACACCTACGGATATTCCACTATAGACGCATACCACACATTAGCCGGCATTTTAGAACAATGCAGAACTACACAACTTCGCTAACGGTTTCGGCTCGCGCACGCACAGTATTACACTGCACAAATTCACCACGCTTACACAGCAGCTCCACACCACTAATGCTGCAGCAACATCAAAACAGATTCGCAGCTCTTCAACAATGCTTCAAAATAGGTAAAGTATATTCATTTATTAATTTGTATTATATATTTCAGTAGTACACACAAAACAACATTAGCTACCTTACAATTCCATTGCCGTCATTTTTTGACGGGCAATTCGCTAGTACATTATAATTTACAAACAAAACTCTCATTTAATTGCCTTTATCCATGGGAAACCAGTTCAAAATATCAATACAATATAAGAACAAGATAGACTTAGGAATGGTTCTATAAAGTTTTAAAAATCATCATATATCCTCCTTTTACCCAATACAAATGTGGGTATGTGTGTGAGCATGTCCCTTCAAAATGTCATCCCCAACCTGTGAACACTCTTCACAGTGATACAGTCCCAGCCACCCCAAGGGCTGCTGCAGGTCATGAGGCAAATGCCTGGAGGGATCAAAACACATTTTATATAAAATGGGAGAGTCATAACCACATTTATAAAACTCAGTGTGCCAGCCAGTTGTATTTATTGTTCCGAGTTTCTTAAAATCTGACATCTGCTACTTACTATAGAAAAAAATATAGATATTCTTAATATCCATACAGTAGTAAAACAGACTGGTGATGTGTCAGAAGAAATCCAAAAGATGTTGGAAAAAATAAATGTTAATCAAGCCCCAAGTCCTGAAGGAATACACCCAAGGGTACTGAGGCTCTTATTGCACTGTGAGCCTCGCAAAGCGAGGTGAGCAGTTGAGGAACGCGGGACTTACGACCCGTATGACTTAGGACGGAAACCCGAACATGCACTGTGCAACACGCAAGGCCTATAAAATACACAGGGTGAGAGGTTTGCAATGAGCGCAGATGGAGCTCATTGAGAGCCATGCGATGAGCGCCGAAGGTGCTCTGAGGGCCCATAGTCTCGCATTGTGTGGCAAACAGCATTGCTAGCCTTACCATTTTACTCTCTTCATATTTGACAGACAATTTCCTATTTTTTATATAATTTTATATATATATATATATATATATATATATATATATATATATCATTACAATAAACAATCTGGAAATGGACATGGCCGGTGAGGCTGGCTCCTTTATTATAATAATTATATTTTATTTGTATCGCACCAACATATTCCATAGCGCTGTACAGGGGAGAACAAGAAAATATACAATATGTAATATTAACGGCAGAAAATGGAGGACCCTGTTCTGAGCTTCAAGTGTTATAAAAAGTGTTTTTTTTTTCCAGAGAGGGTGTGCGAGAGTGAGCAGAGCAGTGAAAGAGAGTCCACTGCCCTCATAAACAGGTGATTGCTATATTTGTTGCAGGCCTCAGCCACTTACATACATATATAAAATATTTATTTTGATAAAAAGGACATTGGGCATTATTTGTGTTATTTGTGGAAAGTTTCATACTTTTCTATATGGTCAGGACCTCATACCACCAAGGTACACACGCATATATGGAGAGCAACAGGGAACTTCCAGTACCAGCTTTCCTGTGTTTTCTATTATAAGAAAACCGACCTGCTCAGATTACACAAACCAATCTCTCCATAGTGTAGCATAGCTTTGTACCAGTCACAAAGCAGTACAGTTTTACAGGATTTTTGTAGCCAATGTGCCCTCTTTTAGCATTTTAATTGTAGGAATACTCCTGGTATCACATATAATAGTTGTCAAACTATAAGACATTGTCACGCTTTGAGTGGTGCATATGAGTTAGGCGATGAGCGGCCAAGGCGCTCATCGCTTGCAATCCTTGCAAAGCAAGGCGAGCCGTTAGCTCAGAGCACTTAGGCGATGAGCGTTAAAGGTGCTCATCGCTTGCGAGACTCGCAAGGCGAGGTGAGCAGTTAAGGAATTAAAATTTGCAGCACAAAGGCGATGAACGCCAAAGATGCTCATTGGCTGCGAGGCGGGCTGTGAAGGCAATGAAACATGCAGGACTTAGAAAGGAGCGCCGATCACACGTTGAAACACCAGGGATTTAGCCACGAAACACTTAGTAAACGCGGATCACCTTAAACTGCAAGCAGTTGGCCGATGCGAGATGCGGGATTTAGAAAAAAATATATGAAATAGGAAAAATACTAGGTTAACGGCCGAACCGCGCAAACCAAGAAACATGAACAACACAAAAAAACACACACAAAAAAACATCACACACAGCACGGGGGAAAAGCCAGGGAATCTGGGAGTGAGGTGGAACGCAAATTTAACTGCATTTGGCCACGTTTTGGCACTCGAAATTCGCCTAAGCAAGAAAAAACATGTCCGCCAACCAAAATGAAAACGAGGGTACACGCCCCCTGGACCGTGCAAAACATTGTCAACCGCGTAGCACTTTCACACAGCAACGTACGAGGTACAAAATACACTACTACAAAGGACGAACATGTTTGCGAGCCATGTAACACATACACAAATGCCGCCATTTTACAACACTAACTTGCAACTAATAACATTACGAATGCAAAAGGGCGCTTTACAAAACTAAACAAACGGTTTCCGCTCTTGCACGCAGCCTACTTATAATTTACAGTTGAGACATTGATGTCACTTTCTCCTCAGGGCAGCAACAGGCCAACTGTACATTGGATGCTGCAGGAAAATAAAAAGAGATTGTTAGCTCTTCAGGCTATTGATTGATGGATATATTAATTATAAATAGGTAAAGTATATTAATTTATTAAGTAACTAATTTATTAATTATTATTTAAAAAAATATACATATATATATCTGTCTTTGTGATGAGCACAGAAGGTGCTCACAGGAGCAAAAATAAATGAGAGGAGAGGCTCGCAATGAGCGCCGATGTTTCGCAGAGTAGAGAAAGCTTTACATTGTGTGCCAAACAGCATTGCCATGGCTTCAAATTTTATTGACAGTCATTTTTGACAGGCAAGTCCCTAGTCATAAAGATAATGCTGAATGACAACAGGGATCCCAAAAATGAATCAGCTGACAAAAATAGCACTTTGTGTGTGTAGAGGGTGACTGTAGGTTACCCTTGTTTTTCTCTGAGAGCAATAGCTAACTATAGTGGACGCCTCAGTCTGACGCCTCTTTCTAGTACAAGGATTTATTCAATACATACATTGAAAAGGTTGGGTGAGCTTGTAGGCAGACAAATCATCTTAAAGGACTACCACACAAAGAAAAAATATGTGTTTGAAAATTTTAAGTCTGGCTCAGAGCAAAATTAAGGAGGAAAACTTAATACATCAAGTTCTTAATTAGAAACTTATTGATGCCTCTGCAGGACTCCATGATACATTAGTGGAGGTTATGTGCGTGAGATGGACGTTTACATTACCAGAGAACTATTGTTCCAGTGAAGGATGCAAGCCATCTACTTCTGGGCTAGTGAGAGGAAAGGGTCTTATCTAAGCTCTTCTGGTGCATACATTTCAAGCTGCACCAATTTCTAGTAAAAGTACAAAATAAAAAAAAACATATAGAACATCAAATTTGTTCTTTTTCTTCAAAGGGGCTTGATAAGAACCTAGTTCAAACCGAACCCGGCAGGACCATGTAGTTCTTGTTAGCCTTCGCACAAAAGATGACTTCTATAGAGGATGATGCAGGCAGGATACTTGTGGTTTCAGAACAGGATTACTCCCCACTCATAATACCGGCACACAGGTAATAGTCCCACACATTGTTTATGTGAAAACTTTAACTGACTTATTGAATCTTACATATTTATACCCTGTCTCTAGTTATGAGCAGCCAATGCCAACAATGTGCATTCTTGTGCGTCTAAGAGGAGATATGATTACCCTATATAAATACATCCAGGGTCAGTATAAAAATTTGTCAAGGGAGCTTTTTGTGCCAAGAGGTTTTCAACTGACAAGAGGACATCCTTTGAGGTTAGAACTAAAAAGATTACACCTTAAAGAAAGAAAAGGTTTCTTCACAGTAAGGGTGGTTAATCTGTGGAATTCTCTACCAAGGGAGGTGGTGACAGCGGATTCAATAGATAACTTTAAAAAGGGATTGGATATATTTGAATTAAAAAGGGCATTCTGAGTTATCCTGGTTATTTAGCGAGGAAGTATTGATCCAGGGAGAAATTCGATCGCCCGTATCTGGGGTCAGGAAGGAATTCATTTTGTTTTCACTTTTGAGACAATTGACAATGTTTCACTGGATTTTTTTTTTGTTTTCCTTCCTCTGGATCAATTAACAACCACTCTGCATATTGCAGATCAGAGAAGATCGTAAAAGGTTGAATTTGGTGGGCTAATAGTCTTTTTTCAACCTCAATTACAAAGTAACTATGTAACTATGTGTGAGATGCAACATCAGGCCAGGGATCATTCTCAGTTGCCTTGGGAAGACATGCACACATGTCCATTAGAACTTCCCAGGTGCACAGCACCACCTGGTCTGGAAGGGTCAGTTTTACAAGTCACCCCCCACCCCTTCTGGAATAACCACATACATAAATCAGAGTATATACAGTACATATTTATCTTTACAATAACAGTGCTCCCTGACTTCAACAACAAAATGCCTAGCCCAAACCAACATTTACATATTCAGTCCAGGCCTACATACATTGATCTTCACAATCTCTAGGGGTTTTGGCCATGACAATACTGAACTCATTCTCAGAGCTGGAGGAGCCGGGCCTGGGTAGCTGACTATGAGTGACAGGGAGATAATGTGGTCTGAGGAACATGTGCAATCACTGAGAGCTGCCATATAAACTAATTATACACTGATCATTAACACCATGTGTATGTATATAATGTGTGTGTGTATTGTGTGTGTGTGTATAGATATTGTGTGTGTGTGTGTGTACTGTGTGTATATATTGTGTGTGTGTGTGTATGTATAATGTGTGTGTGTGTGTATATATATATATAATGTGTGTGTATATTGTGTGTGTGTATTGTTTGTGTATATATAATATGTGTGTATATTGTGTGTGTGTATATATAATGTGTGTGTATATTGTGTGTGTATCAACTGCGGCCCTCACGAAGCAACTGCAACCCTCGCAAACTTTACGCCGCAACGCAAACAACATACGAGACACGTTAACACACATTACGGACTCGCAAAAATCGGCCACAACCCGCGGACATGAAAAAATGAAAAACACAATAAATACACACAACACATACATAAAAAGCTTACCTACAGCAAGAGGGAGCATCCAGGACCTCAAAAAATGAAGTTACACCTTCATTTAACTCATAATAAAATAGTTTAGACACTAAAAATTTCTCTAAGCGAGAGAAAAAATGGCAGATGAACAAAACGAAAACGAAGCTACAGCACTCTAAACACGCAAAACACCACAAGAAACACGCAAAACACCACAAAACACCTACGGATATTCCACTATAGACGCATACCACACATTAGCCGGCATTTTAGAACAATGCAGAACTACACAACTTCGCTAACGGTTTCGGCTCGCGCACGCACAGTATTACACTGCACAAATTCACCACGCTTACACAGCAGCTCCACACCACTAATGCTGCAGCAACATCAAAACAGATTCGCAGCTCTTCAACAATGCTTCAAAATAGGTAAAGTATATTCATTTATTAATTTGTATTATATATTTCAGTAGTACACACAAAACAACATTAGCTACCTTACAATTCCATTGCCGTCATTTTTTGACGGGCAATTCGCTAGTACATTATAATTTACAAACAAAACTCTCATTTAATTGCCTTTATCCATGGGAAACCAGTTCAAAATATCAATATAATATAAGAACAAGATAGACTTAGGAATGGTTCTATAAAGTTTTAAAAATCATCATATATCCTCCTTTTACCCAATACAAATGTGGGTATGTGTGTGAGCATGTCCCTTCAAAATGTCATCCCCAACCTGTGAACACTCTTCACAGTGATACAGTCCCAGCCACCCCAAGGGCTGCTGCAGGTCATGAGGCAAATGCCTGGAGGGATCAAAACACATTTTATATAAAATGGGAGAGTCATAACCACATTTATAAAACTCAGTGTGCCAGCCAGTTGTATTTATTGTTCCGAGTTTCTTAAAATCTGACATCTGCTACTTACTATAGAAAAAAATATAGATATTCTTAATATCCATACAGTAGTAAAACAGACTGGTGATGTGTCAGAAGAAATCCAAAAGATGTTGGAAAAAATAAATGTTAATCAAGCCCCAAGTCCTGAAGGAATACACCCAAGGGTACTGAGGCTCTTATTGCACTGTGAGCCTCGCAAAGCGAGGTGAGCAGTTGAGGAACGCGGGACTTACGACCCGTATGACTTAGGACGGAAACCCGAACATGCACTGTGCAACACGCAAGGCCTATAAAATACACAGGGTGAGAGGTTTGCAATGAGCGCAGATGGAGCTCATTGAGAGCCATGCGATGAGCGCCGAAGGTGCTCTGAGGGCCCATAGTCTCGCATTGTGTGGCAAACAGCATTGCTAGCCTTACCATTTTACTCTCTTCATATTTGACAGACAATTTCCTATTTTTTATATAATTTTATATATATATATATATATATATATATATATATATATATATATATCATTACAATAAACAATCTGGAAATGGACATGGCCGGTGAGGCTGGCTCCTTTATTATAATAATTATATTTTATTTGTATCGCACCAACATATTCCATAGCGCTGTACAGGGGAGAACAAGAAAATATACAATATGTAATATTAACGGCAGAAAATGGAGGACCCTGTTCTGAGCTTCAAGTGTTATAAAAAGTGTTTTTTTTTCCAGAGAGGGTGTGCGAGAGTGAGCAGAGCAGTGAAAGAGAGTCCACTGCCCTCATAAACAGGTGATTGCTATATTTGTTGCAGGCCTCAGCCACTTACATACATATATAAAATATTTATTTTGATAAAAAGGACATTGGGCATTATTTGTGTTATTTGTGGAAAGTTTCATACTTTTCTATATGGTCAGGACCTCATACCACCAAGGTACACACGCATATATGGAGAGCAACAGGGAACTTCCAGTACCAGCTTTCCTGTGTTTTCTATTATAAGAAAACCGACCTGCTCAGATTACACAAACCAATCTCTCCATAGTGTAGCATAGCTTTGTACCAGTCACAAAGCAGTACAGTTTTACAGGATTTTTGTAGCCAATGTGCCCTCTTTTAGCATTTTAATTGTAGGAATACTCCTGGTATCACATATAATAGTTGTCAAACTATAAGACATTGTCACGCTTTGAGTGGTGCATATGAGTTAGGCGATGAGCGGCCAAGGCGCTCATCGCTTGCAATCCTTGCAAAGCAAGGCGAGCCGTTAGCTCAGAGCACTTAGGCGATGAGCGTTAAAGGTGCTCATCGCTTGCGAGACTCGCAAGGCGAGGTGAGCAGTTAAGGAATTAAAATTTGCAGCACAAAGGCGATGAACGCCAAAGATGCTCATTGGCTGCGAGGCGGGCTGTGAAGGCAATGAAACATGCAGGACTTAGAAAGGAGCGCCGATCACACGTTGAAACACCAGGGATTTAGCCACGAAACACTTAGTAAACGCGGATCACCTTAAACTGCAAGCAGTTGGCCGATGCGAGATGCGGGATTTAGAAAAAAATATATGAAATAGGAAAAATACTAGGTTAACGGCCGAACCGCGCAAACCAAGAAACATGAACAACACAAAAAAACACACACAAAAAAACATCACACACAGCACGGGGGAAAAGCCAGGGAATCTGGGAGTGAGGTGGAACGCAAATTTAACTGCATTTGGCCACGTTTTGGCACTCGAAATTCGCCTAAGCAAGAAAAAACATGTCCGCCAACCAAAATGAAAACGAGGGTACACGCCCCCTGGACCGTGCAAAACATTGTCAACCGCGTAGCACTTTCACACAGCAACGTACGAGGTACAAAATACACTACTACAAAGGACGAACATGTTTGCGAGCCATGTAACACATACACAAATGCCGCCATTTTACAACACTAACTTGCAACTAATAACATTACGAATGCAAAAGGGCGCTTTACAAAACTAAACAAACGGTTTCCGCTCTTGCACGCAGCCTACTTATAATTTACAGTTGGGACATTGATGTCACTTTCTCCTCAGGGCAGCAACAGGCCAACTGTACATTGGATGCTGCAGGAAAATAAAAAGAGATTGTTAGCTCTTCAGGCTATTGATTGATGGATATATTAATTATAAATAGGTAAAGTATATTAATTTATTAAGTAACTAATTTATTAATTATTATTTAAAAAAATATACATATATATATCTGTCTTTGTGATGAGCACAGAAGGTGCTCACAGGAGCAAAAATAAATGAGAGGAGAGGCTCGCAATGAGCGCCGATGTTTCGCAGAGTAGAGAAAGCTTTACATTGTGTGCCAAACAGCATTGCCATGGCTTCAAATTTTATTGACAGTCATTTTTGACAGGCAAGTCCCTAGTCATAAAGATAATGCTGAATGACAACAGGGATCCCAAAAATGAATCAGCTGACAAAAATAGCACTTTGTGTGTGTAGAGGGTGACTGTAGGTTACCCTTGTTTTTCTCTGAGAGCAATAGCTAACTATAGTGGACGCCTCAGTCTGACGCCTCTTTCTAGTACAAGGATTTATTCAATACATACATTGAAAAGGTTGGGTGAGCTTGTAGGCAGACAAATCATCTTAAAGGACTACCACACAAAGAAAAAATATGTGTTTGAAAATTTTAAGTCTGGCTCAGAGCAAAATTAAGGAGGAAAACTTAATACATCAAGTTCTTAATTAGAAACTTATTGATGCCTCTGCAGGACTCCATGATACATTAGTGGAGGTTATGTGCGTGAGATGGACGTTTACATTACCAGAGAACTATTGTTCCAGTGAAGGATGCAAGCCATCTACTTCTGGGCTAGTGAGAGGAAAGGGTCTTATCTAAGCTCTTCTGGTGCATACATTTCAAGCTGCACCAATTTCTAGTAAAAGTACAAAATAAAAAAAAACATATAGAACATCAAATTTGTTCTTTTTCTTCAAAGGGGCTTGATAAGAACCTAGTTCAAACCGAACCCGGCAGGACCATGTAGTTCTTGTTAGCCTTCGCACAAAAGATGACTTCTATAGAGGATGATGCAGGCAGGATACTTGTGGTTTCAGAACAGGATTACTCCCCACTCATAATACCGGCACACAGGTAATAGTCCCACACATTGTTTATGTGAAAACTTTAACTGACTTATTGAATCTTACATATTTATACCCTGTCTCTAGTTATGAGCAGCCAATGCCAACAATGTGCATTCTTGTGCGTCTAAGAGGAGATATGATTACCCTATATAAATACATCCAGGGTCAGTATAAAAATTTGTCAAGGGAGCTTTTTGTGCCAAGAGGTTTTCAACTGACAAGAGGACATCCTTTGAGGTTAGAACTAAAAAGATTACACCTTAAAGAAAGAAAAGGTTTCTTCACAGTAAGGGTGGTTAATCTGTGGAATTCTCTACCAAGGGAGGTGGTGACAGCGGATTCAATAGATAACTTTAAAAAGGGATTGGATATATTTGAATTAAAAAGGGCATTCTGAGTTATCCTGGTTATTTAGCGAGGAAGTATTGATCCAGGGAGAAATTCGATCGCCCGTATCTGGGGTCAGGAAGGAATTCATTTTGTTTTCACTTTTGAGACAATTGACAATGTTTCACTGGATTTTTTTTTGTTTTCCTTCCTCTGGATCAATTAACAACCACTCTGCATATTGCAGATCAGAGAAGATCGTAAAAGGTTGAATTTGGTGGGCTAATAGTCTTTTTTCAACCTCAATTACAAAGTAACTATGTAACTATGTGTGAGATGCAACATCAGGCCAGGGATCATTCTCAGTTGCCTTGGGAAGACATGCACACATGTCCATTAGAACTTCCCAGGTGCACAGCACCACCTGGTCTGGAAGGGTCAGTTTTACAAGTCACCCCCCACCCCTTCTGGAATAACCACATACATAAATCAGAGTATATACAGTACATATTTATCTTTACAATAACAGTGCTCCCTGACTTCAACAACAAAATGCCTAGCCCAAACCAACATTTACATATTCAGTCCAGGCCTACATACATTGATCTTCACAATCTCTAGGGGTTTTGGCCATGACAATACTGAACTCATTCTCCTATGGCCAACTGGCCCAAGCCTCCAGTGGATGCAGGCTGCTTACCGGACCACTGCTTCACGCTACTGATTGTAATCTCTACAGAGTAGATCTTACTTCATTTTATTAAATGTTTTATTGTCTCATGTCCTTTTTTGTTTCAGGTGAAGAAGACGTGAGCTGATTAGTTTCAAAAGGAGATGGAAAAAAATGTACTGAACTTGACTCTTTGTACTCTACTGTGATCCTACAATAAGTTATTAGAAAATTTTGTACTACTCTCTAAGACCAACCAAAGTTTAAAGGGGACCACTAATACTGACTAAATACTCAGAAGAAAAGCCAAAAATATAATTGCAAGATTTTTTTACTTTCTCCAAAGAGACTACATCAAATACACACAACAGTACTTCACTTTTTCACTGTTTAACTGTTATAGTTCATAATATTTTTACAGATTTTGACTAATTTGATAACTCTATCCTAACCAAACAACAAGGGTATAAATATAATGAAATTGACAAATCAGTCCAGCCAAAACACATTTACAATTCAAGGTATTTCAGACATTCAGATAATCCAGCTCCCTCTTTTCTTTCTGTTCCTTCTCATGTACGTTGCCATTTTCTTTGGGAACATTACCATATTTGCAGCTATTTCTCAGGATTCTCACCTTCACACTCCCATGTACATCTTCCTAATGAACCTGTCTGCTCTTGACATCTCATTATCTTCAACAGCTCTTCCTAATGTATTACGTGCTCTCTTCACACAACAGAAACACATATCATTCCCTTCATGCATTGCTCAGATGTATGTTTTTGTATCCTTGCTTTGCACTGAAATCTTCCTGTTATCAGCCATGGCATATGACCGTTATGTGGCAATTTGTCACCCACTTCATTATGATTTTCTCATGAGTTTAAGACACTGTGCTGCTTCTATAGCCACTTCTTGGACTCTTGGTTTCTTGGCCCCTACTGTACATACCGTCCTTATATCTGGATTTTCCTTTTGTGCTTCTCATGTTATTGAACACTTTTACTGTGATGTTACTCCACTGCTCAAACTCTCCTGTAGTGATACATCCATTGTGGAACTTTTAACCAATATTGAAGGGATCTTAGTGGCATTAATGTCATTTTTGCTTACATTGATTTCTTATATTTTTATTATCTGCACCATTCTTAATATTCGATCTGTAGAGGGGAGACAAAAAGCTTTTTCTACCTGCACCTCCCACCTGACATGTGTAATTATATTTTATATTACAAGTATTTGTTTGCACATGAGACCCACATCAGACTATTCTCCAACACTGGACAAATACTTTTCTCTTATAAATGTTATTCTGATTCCGATGCTGAATCCTGTTATTTATAGTTTAAAAAACAAAGAAGTTAAACACGCTCTAAATAAACTCAAGACAAGACTACACATTTGTTTTTCATAAATATTCTTTGCTATGCCATACATTTTCTTTCTACAAACTTGTCTAGCACATTAAGCATCATCTTGCAATACATAAGACTAGAGTTTAAAGTACTTGCAGTCTTTAAAACCCACTGGAGCTTACAAGTGGTGGGAGCATGTGGTCTGGAAATGGCCAACTGTGAGCCCTATTTAGTAACCTATATTTAAAAGATACACTGTCAGAGTAAAGCAAATATCCTTAGCTATTTTATTCACCCATAGTGGCATCATTGTGAGACAACTGCCCCTGATGACTACGGCAAGCAAGAGAAGCAAATATGGCAAACTTTCCCATTCATTTTCCCACATTAAGAATGTTTTTTGATCTTCAAAAAGCTATTTAATTCCAAATAACTTAAAATGACTTGGCACTTGCATCTCCTAGAATCCAGGATTTTTTCAAAATATATTTCAAGTACTCCAAAGAACTCACAAAGACATAACAATGCCTTTAAGACTGCTTTCTCGTTCCCCACTCACTTGCAATAGCCCAGTTTTCTCTGCTCAAAAACTATTCCCCTACCACGATCAACCCCATCTACATAACCATGGTGGTCCATAGAGATTCCAATGGCACCTATAGGTGAGTCCAAATCACAACCCCATGGCACCTAAAATTAAGTGGCAGTGGTCCATCTAAACAGTTAACCTTGCCACCGCAGAAACAGGGTTAAGTTTAGGTTCCAGGGGGTCCTATCTGGATCCCTACAACAAGGGTTAACTAATAGGTGCAATGGGGGTCCTTTAAGAACCCCCGATGCATGGGGTTAACATTTTAGTTGCCATGGGGGTGTCAATGGAAACCCACGGTTTTATTTAATGTGGTTATCAGATAGGGGGATGGGGAGTGAGAAGGGAAAGGGCTCTCTGTGGCTTCCCTCTACCATGTGTATACAAGGAGGAAATCTCTAGGGATTCTCATTAATTTCAGTGTGTTTCTGCTCAGTATTTACTGATCACAGCCATTTCCACAAAATCTGAGCCTTGTAATGTTACTTCAAGGCTTCAGTTTACGAGATGTGGCTATGCACAATAATATTACTGGTGTTAAATGCTTTAAATAAGCATGTAGCGTTGCTTCAAAAAGCTCTTGCAGCAAAATTTACATTTGTCAATAGTTTACTTGGCTCGAACAGACTAGGTCTCTGCGTTATTAATTATTTTAAAGTTTGATACTTTTGCCATGGCTGTGGATGATTTATTTGTTCCTATATTTTCTGTCGGTGTAACTGAATAAATTAATTTTCCTCTTATACTTAGCTTCGATTTTTTGCTTGATTATTCCTTTAATATCAGAATTTGCTCTAAGTACTTGATCTATAAGGGAAAAAAAATTAAATGTTTTTTTCATCACATATCCCTATAATTAGGGTTACTACCTTGCGTCCCTTTGACTTAGGGAACTACAATTTACCAGTAATCCAGGACTAAATCCTCTTTATTGAAATCAGTGTTATTGCACTTTTACCTTATCACTTGACAATGCACAATATACTTATTTGTTTTCTTAGTTTATGATTAACTTTTAATAAAGCTTCACTTTGTGTCCCTTTAATTATGGGCACTACAATTTATCAGCTATTTGAAATTAACTTTCTGTTTAATGAAAAGATGTGATTACAATTATTTATTTCTATTTAACAATGCTTAGTATACTTAAATGGTTTAGCACTTTTATTAATCACATTCTTTGCTGTTCTAATATTGGATACCTTTGCTAAATGCCCTTATCTTATTTATTAAGATTATCCTGCTATGGCCTCTTTATGCGGGCTATTGGTACAGGGACAAGGAAAATGGTTCATGCCTAAGGTAAAATGTGGAATCGATATGTGATCTTGACTCACTATAGATATGTAATTTAATATAATGGCAGCTCTGTTCTTATTGTCTGATCTACTATGCTGAATCTGTTGAAACTTTATGCTCTAAGCTTGCTATTAAAGTATTGAAGTTGTTGGAAGTAGTGTTGTTTGCGCTGCTACGGATGTATAATGGAAATGCTATAGACACTGAGTGTAATGTGGCCGCTTCATCAGGACGCACCGACACACATTTAGTCTGACAAGATGTGTCAGATTTTTCAGGGGTAGGCATGTCTCATCACCTGCAGGATTTAAATAGCCTTATATTATAGGTGTGTGCATTAATGTTGAGCTGTTTATTTAGCTAGAGTTTCATTGTTTTTTTCTCTGCTTGTTTTGCCCTGAAATTCAGTGCCTTGCAAAAGTTTCACCCCCCCCTGACTTTTTACCTATTTTGTTACATTACTGCCTTAAAGTTCAATGTTTTGTTAATCTGAATTTTATGTGATGCATCGGAGCACAATAGTCTAAGTTGGTGAAGTGAAATTAGAAAAATATATACATTCAACTATGTTTTAGAAAAAGAAAACAGAAAATTGGCATGTGCGTATGTATTCACCCCCTTTGTTATGAAGCCCATAAAAAGCTCTGGTGCAAACAATTACCTTCAGAAGTCACATAATTAGTGAAATGATGTCCACCTGTGTGTCACATGATCTGTCATTACATATACACACCTTTTTTGAAAGGCCCCAAGTGCTATAACACCTAAGCAAGAGGCACCACTAGCCAAACACTGTCATGAAGACCAAGGAATGTGGCACAACAGCAAAAATGCCAAGAGATGGCCTCCCACCAAAACTCACGGACTGGGCCAGGAGGGCATTAATCAGAGAGGCAGCACAGAGACCTAAAGTAACCCTGGAGGAGCTGCAGAGTTCCACAGCAGAGACTGGAGTATCTGTACATAGGAAGACAATAAGCCGTACGCTCCATAGAGTTGGGCTTTATGGCAGAGTGGCCAGAAGAAAGCCATTACTTTTAGCAAAAAACAAAATGGCACATGATGCATGGGGATAGATGAAATCAAGATACATATAAATAATAAAAATAAAAGAGGTTTCTTTCATTGTATTTATTAATTAAATAAGGATACTTTAATTGGTTTTATACTGTGCAATAATGTGTTTTGAAAAAGTGTATCTCTTGATATTGCTTTTTTTTGGGCTGTTAAATAAATATATTGAAAAAAATGTAAACTAAAGTTAATAATTAACTACTAGTATGGTCATGTGAAATGTAGTCATGATTAAAGTATTTACTATGACAGTCAAATGAATTTGTTATAACTATAGTGTAATTATTACTACAAAAATGGTGCCTCAAATGTGCAAAATGTTTGGGCATTACAAATAAATGATAATAATATGAAACTATATATTTTTTTGTTGAATTTGATCACTTTTTTAACATAAATATTTAGTAAAGAAGTAAAAATAATAATATGTGAATTCAAAGGATAAAACATTATGATTAGACAAACTAGATAAATATATTTTTGGTCTATCAAGGACAATATTAGGATAAAAATACCCTATCAAAAGTTCTCAATAATGAACTGCCCAAAGAACCATCGTTTTAACCCCTGGCTCACCAAGAGGTTAGGACTTGAGAATATTAATTCTTGAACAATGCTTATCAGTGGCTCAGGCATTTTGATTGAGTTACATATGCTCAGGTAGGGTCACCTAAATTTTCTTCACTTTTGACCCAGTCCTCACCTGTTTAAATACTCCTGCACATACACTTGACATCAATGTTACAATATTCTCATGGTTTGATTAATATGTCTCAAAGTATTCATTCAGAGTCTCCTACTGTGGCATCTCATCTGCTCCATTACCCCTATCTGTTAACATAGTCCCAAATTCAGGCCCCGGTTAATTGCTTTACTAAACTGACACTTTCTTTACAAACTTTATATATATATTATTGTGAGGCAAACAACAAATAGGACAAAATAACAGAAAAAGTCAATGTGCATAACTATTCACCCCCCTAAAGTCAATACTTTGTAGAGCCACCTTTTGCGGCAATCAGAGCTCCAAGTCGCTTTGGATAAGTCTCTATGAGCTTGCCACATCTTACCACTGGGATTTTTGCCCATTCCTCCTTGCAAAACTGCTCCAGCTCCTTAAATGAGTTGTTCTAATTCTTGATGTATATTTTTAGGGAATGTTTTGAGGAGTTTATTAAGCTGAAGTGCATATTTTTCTGTAGGGTCCTGGTTCAGTTTCTTGTAGTAGGTGTTGTCTGATAGTTGTATGTTGGCTTCATTTATGTAGTCCTGAATATTCATGATAACAACTGCACCTCCTTTGTCTGACGGTTTGATGGTGATGTCGGGGTTGTTTTTTAAAATCTTTATGGCAGTTCTTTCTGAGGGAGTAAGATTGTGTAAATCTCTTTTATAGTGTACTAGCAACTTGCCGTCAAAAAATGACGGCAATGTGATGTGTATGTTTGTAAAGTTGTTTAGTTATTAATATACATATTTTACACTTGTAAGGTTTTAGTTATGATGAAATAAGTACTATTGTGATATTAAACATGTTTATTTTTGTAAAATGTTATTTTGTTGGCCAATAACTGTTAAAGCATTTTGTACTAAAAGTATTAACATTTGAATGTAGGAACAGTTGAACTTTTTTAATTAATCAGTATTGCAAACTTGACATAATGTTTTTTTAACATGGAAGTTCTATCTCAAGAATTGTTAACTTAAATATACATTGAATCCAGCGGAAGGCAAACAGTAAAAACCCTCCTTGAAACCTTTCAAATTGTATCAGAGAGGGAAAAAAATTAATCCCTTCCTGACCCCATTAACTGGCGATCAGATTACTCCCTGGATTAATGTTTAACATAAAAGACAACATTTACATTGTGACTTAAAACGTGGTTGAGTTCTTAACATGAACTTTGTAATATGTTTAAGTAAGGAACCTAAAAGTATATTTTTTGAAACTTGAACTTTCTTATCTGTCTAAGTAAGGAACTTGCAAAAAAAAATTCAAACTTGTAACATTAGAAACAGTAACATAATTAATTAACATTTTAACATAATTTGTGAAAATAATGCAAGGCAAGTGTTTTATGTGGCTAATCATGCATAAACAGTACTTCCATTAATTATGACTGAATTGTTTATTGATTTGTATTTTTCAATGGTTGACCTTTGTTTGTTGCTGTAGTAATTGTTTTTAATCGCACATATACAGCCTTCTTAAATTGCGATTCGGCAAATTTAAAAGGGCTCTATTCAAGCACACAGCATATTTTTTTTCCAGAAGTTTTTAGTTAGTGAATTTCTAACCAAAAGCAGGGTCTTCACTAACTAAAAACTTCTGGAAAAAAATATGCTCTGTGCTTAAATAGAGCCCTTTTAAATTTGCCGAATCGCGATTTAATAAGGCTGATAGTTTGGTCAGTGGAAAAGTGGTTCTGTAAAAAGAGAACGCAAAAACTTAAACTTGTTGCATCCTGTGTAAGCACTGTTCTGTATGTGTTTGACAATTTAATGCAGTTTAACAGGAAAATATTGTTTTTGTAAATGTAATTTCTGTTGTATAATAATGAGCTTTTGAATGGAAGGGACATTTATGTGTATTTGTTTTAAACATTTTGTGGTTATATTGTGTTTTTTTATATTTTTGCATTTGCTTTTAAATTTGTTTTGCATGTCTTTTGTTTGTTTAATGAAAAGTTAAAGTACTTCATAGTAGACAATGTTTTTAGTAAAAATACGTCCATCTTCTAATAAATCACCTTGACTTTCATTCTTTTCAATGTAAACTTTAATAGCCTGTGGATTTTTGCAACGTGATAAGGCAACGTACAATTGGCCATGTGCAAATACTGGTTGTTCTAAGAAAATACCCACAGATTTGAACGTTTGTCCTTGTGATTTATTAATAGTCGTGGCAAATGCCATAATGATGGGAAATTGTCTTCTTTGAAGTATAAAAGGGAGTCTACTTTCACTTGGTGCTAAATCTATTCTTGGTATGAAAACTCTCTCTCCTTTATGGGTGTAACGGAGTTGGAACACAAAGTCCAGTATCTCCCCTGGTATACGGTAAAATATCCAAGAAGCACTGCAGTCTCACGAGCCCCAACCTCCCAGACAGGACGACACTCAATTGGGAGTCAAAGAATACTGTCTTTATTTTGTTATCCAGAAGTATATATACATCTCTTCTCACAGGTAATACACATCCCCCTATTTGGCCACACAATACACATAGAGAGACACTAGGTGTGGTCACACCTCCCGGAGGCAACCTGGCTACTTTTATACAATACAGACATTGATTAGATTATCCTTCTCTTTGTGCTATCTCTCACAAACACTTTACACAATAGACTTTCCTATCACAGGAGCCCCTGTGATAGGATTATCTTTTAGGCTAGCAGACCCTCATATCTACAGTATAGCAATGTGATCATATTTTAACTATAAGAATAAAATAACCATAAAACAGGGTTTTTCTTCACACTCTGCATCCGAAGTGCATTGCAAAACTGCAGATCCTTTGTCCGAGCATTTAAAGGGCCAGAACCAGTCTAATAAAATCCACTATGCTCAAATAACATACAGTTCAAATACAGGCAATAATCAATGCAAAAGTCTCTTGTGGCTGCTTCTGCCACAATGGGTACCAGTTAAAATTTCAGCATCTATGAAATGGTCCTTTAATTGTTGAACAATTAATCTTGTCCCATTGCATAGGCCTTTTTTTGGGTTCATATTTCGCAGTAACATGACAATTGCACCTTTCTTTAGCTACAAAATATGTGGTGGCATTCCAGAAGGAGTTAGTGAGTTTATGAATTCAGTGAAAAAGTTTGCCTGACTTTCTTTGTCATCAGCAAGTACAGAATCAGCACTGTGATAATTTCTTTGTGATGCATTCATTTTTTTAAAGATTTCATTATTTAGGATTAATGCATCATTATTTTTACAGGTTAGGATGACTTCGTTGGCAAGCTCTGAATATTCCTGGTTATTTATGATACCTTCAAATACAGCCGATATAAGATCTTGGTGACAAATCATATGAGGTGGGATCTGCACAGTGTCGTCATGTAAATGTGGTATTTTTTCTGTTCTGCCTTCTCCAATTTTAATAAGCCAATCATTGAAATCAGTTTGGCCTTCTGATCTTATATTTTGTTGCAGTTGAAGATGGGTAAAATGTTTCCATAGTGTGCTTGACTTTATACAGGTTTCAATAATGTCAGTTCGATTTCCATGTACAACGACAGTTAATGTTTGTCTAAAATCAAAACCTAAGAACATTACCTTTCCACCAAATGGCAAAGTATTACCCATGACTTAACTAAGCAAACGGTCAATACATTGTAGGGCATAGCATGACATTATTGTAGCCTCATCTATTATAATTAATTTACTTTTTTTTTTTTTTTGCTTGTAATGATGTCATGCGAATATCTGACACAGAGGTTTCTAAAATAGGCACTGGAAGTTTAAACCCACTATATACAGTTCTTCCACCTTCTAACAAAAGTGCAGCAATTCCAGTAGTGGCAAACTGCAGTGCTATTTGACCTTGTGCTCGTACAAAACTCATTAATAAATTGTATAGATATGTTTTTCCTGATCCGCCAGGTCTATCAATATAGAAATAACGCTCTTCCACCATGTCATCATCTATAGCATTTTTAGCATTAAATGCTTGCAATTGTAACGTATTTAAAGTTGAATTAAAAATCTTTCTTCTGTTCTTTGTACTTGTAGTTGAAAGTCATAGTCTTCAAAGTTTATGTCATCTATAAGACCTGGATCAGGCAAATTAAAACTTGCACAACTTAATACATGAGTTAAAAATACTTCTTGGATTTTCATTAACGCTTTTAAGTGTGCAATAGGTTCATTGTATCGTTGCATAAAGTCTTCAGCCATATTACTTTTAAATGTGTCCCACAAAGCTAATGCATTTGGAGCATTTGAGAAGATACAAATAAATGCAAATTGTTCTCTCATCTGCCGTGGCATTTGACATAGTGCTGCTTCTTCTAGACATCTCTCCCATTCGGTATCATCAGCTAGTAAGTTTCTATGTATTGCAGCTAAATGGAAGGATTCATATACTATGTCATTAACAGTTCTTAAGTGTTCAAAACTTTGTGCTCCAGGAACATTTAAAAGTAATAGTCGTAAGCAGAAACGTTCAAGATCTCTTGGACTGACTGTGTAAATTCTTGGGATTATTTTATTTCCTCTGCTTTTTCTCGGTCTCCATAATCCATTCACAAAAACTTTGTGATATGGAATTTCAATATATAAGAATTGTGTTGCTTCTGAATCTGTAGAATTTCATTCAAACCATGCAGTAAGTGTAGTGTGACGATGCTCACTTTTGGCCAATGCATTACTTTCATTTCCGGCATGGAAATACACTAAATGTTTTTGTGGCAAATGTACTGCTAATCTATATACTGCATGTGATCTATCATGCATTTCAAATTTTAAAAGGCGCCACATAGCTTCTGGTGCACTTACATAGCGAGCATCTACATGAGATGCATGTTCATCATGTACTAACTCAGTGCTTTCAGGGTTGTCTGCACTTTTGACGACAACAGTAGCTGCATCATAGCCTTTGTAAATATATTTGTAGACATATTTAATGGATTTGATGGAAGTGCAGGCTTCTACATTAATGTGTGCGTTATACTTCATCAGTAAATGAGGATTGTAGAGTACTACATATCTATTGTCCACTTTTTTGCCACGAATAATGGCACTATCTCCTTCTCTTCTTTTATAAAGTGGATAGCCATCACAATTGGCATACATTTTGTCTCTATAATCTTTTGGAAAATCTTTGGAACATATATTATTTTCCATACAAGGTGATTGTGGATTAAGCTCGTCACAGGGTCCATGAATCATGCGATGAGTAACAATCTCATATAGTCTACCATATAGTTCTGTATCTGGTAGTTCAGCAACAATGACTGCATCCACTTTGTCACAAGTATCTAAGTTATCTTTTTCTTGAAGTATTATCAGAAGATGTGCATGTGGAAGGCCTCTTTTTTGAAATTCAATGGTATATACATAAGGAAGATATTTGCCAAATAAGTGACTTATAGTGATGTCAAATATTAATTAATTTAATTTTAAAAACTCTTGCTACTAAATCTGGTCTATAGGAAGGACTTTGGCCAAAAAGTAAATTTTGTTTAATTCCTGGCCATTGGGGATTACATGTAAATGTAATAAATAAATCGGGTTTGCCAGATCTGGTAACAATAGCCATAGCATCATTGTATCTTTCTCTCATATTTCAAGGAGATCCTTGAAAAAAAGATGGTAAAATGAGGGCTTTGCCAGCTGTCATGTCTCTACTTGTAGCCACCTCAGCAACATAGTCCACTAGTCCACAATATTGTTTTACACGTAGTTTATCTTGTTGATATTTTATGAAGTTTAAATTATTGGCTTCAACTTGCAAATAGGAATCAATAATCGATTGTTGTGTTAGTTTTCCACCACATAAAATTGGATTAAATGTATTTCGAATGGCAATTTCAGCTAATTTAAATTCAAGCATAGAAACATTATTTCTGATTCTTGCTTTAGCATTTGGGTAACTGGGAAGTGTTTATTTTGGTTGCCAACCTGCTTCTCTGTGTGGGAAAAAAATGGGATTTGTCATTGGATCTAAATTTGGAGTTAAGATACTGATATTAATGAATGGTGGCTCCTCATTTCTGGGATATATTCTAATGTCTCTTTGAAATGGTGGCTCTCCTTCATCATTTTGAAACTTCATTGCAACCTCATTTGATGTTGGCAAGTTATAACGACGTTTATCAGTATGTCTATCTCTTTTAAGCACCATATTGACCTTTGGGATTGGTAATTGATGTCTTTGTGCATGAAGTTCTTGTTCATTTTCTACTTCTGCCAATTTTTTATAAGCTTTAGTGTAGGGATTATTGGCAATAATGTTATCTAGCTCTATAAAAACACTGGATAAGCATTTTTTATTTTCTTGCAGCTGCATACGTTGGTCAACAGATTCCATTGTATCTAGGACATATAGTTGAGCAAATTTTCTTTGCTCTCCTTCCTCTGGATGCAAATGTGAAGTCCGATGGTAAATTTGTCCTTGGACTTTAAAACAGTAAGGACCATGTCCTGGTACATTAGCAGCTAATGTTGCTCCCATAGATACAAAGGATATGGCACTATTGTAGGATCTTATGTTTGTCTTAACATTTTTGTAGTTTTGAAAAGTAGGTTCAGTCATAATGTTTTGTAAATAGATTGGGAATTGTTTTCTTTCTAGAAGTTTGACCTTGCCTTTCTGACAGCAACTAATAAATTGTCCATCTCTGGGTCTCTCCTGTTTAAAATGATAAGCCTCACAAAACTGACATTGAGTATTCATGTCCCCACAATTATGAACCTCTACTGCTAAAGACTTGAGTAAAGGACAATTTGCAAAGCATATATCAGTTTAAGTTTCAGATTCATCAGGTGAAATGTCATGTAATGTTTCAGAAACAGGTTCTAAATGCTTTGTTTTTTTGGTGGCTTTTTTGGTATATCTTTTATTGGTTTAGGTAAAATGTCATCTGATGTTTGAGGAACAGGTTATAAATGCTTTGTTTTGTTAGTAGCTTTTTTTGGTGTATCTTTAATTTTTGCAGCTGATAGTCTTTTGCTTGCAATTCTTTTGCATTCTTTTTCTCGTCGAATTTCCTTCTCCTCTGGTGTCTGCTGGTTGGCCCATCTCTCTTGTCATTCTCTAGTTTGACATCTTCTCTTTTCTAGTTTGAGATGTTAAGTTTGTTTTTTTAATTTGTTATTATCAACATTTTGTTTATATGTGATTGTAGTTCATTGTAGAGGTACTTTCTTTGTATTGTTAAATAAGTGTTTTTTATTTTTTTGCTCTTACTTTCTGTTGTAGGTTTAAATTTTTGCCTTACATGAATAGCACACTCAAGGAAATTACACTATACCTTCTTCTACATGTAGTATGTGTATAGTGTTAATTGAAATGTATATTCTTTTGGTTTGGTCATTTATTTTTTTGTTGTACTTTTAGCTGACAGGCATGTAGAGGACAAAAATTAGTCTTTGTAATTTTTGCTACAGGGGATTGTCATAATAGTATTTTGATATTTTATTTAAAGGCTTATATGTTCGGGCTATGAAAAGTTTTTTTTTTTTTGGTGTCAGTACTATTTGTTGTAGTATTCTATTTTATGTGTGTGTTTAGGTTTTATGCTTAATATTGTACATTACGACTGGTAATTGAGAATGATAAATGTTATTTAGTGTGTGTTTTGACACTTTTGTGGACTATGCTGTTTTCTTTCTTTTTGTCTAGATTGAAGTTTTGGGTTTAATGTTAAACATTGTTGTCCGTTAAAGACATATAATAGGTAAATGACAAATGTGTATGTAATATTTTGGTAAAGCTTATAATTATTATTTGTTATTGTGGTTTTTTATTTTTTTCTGTTGACATGGATGCAGAGCAAACATATTTATTTGGTTTTCTGTTTTTTTACTTGTTATACTGCACCTGGTTTGAAGAGTGATTTCCAGCAAAATCTCTCTTGGGCCCTCATTCAATTGCAATTTTGCCAATTGAATAAGGGTCTAAATAAGCACATCACAAATATTTTTTTAAGAAGTTTTTAGTTATTAAGCATCTATCCAAAAGCAAGGTTTTCACTAACTAAAAACTTCTTTAAAAAATATATATTATGTGCTTATTTAGAACCCTATTCAAGTGGCAAATTCGCAATTGAATGAGGGCCTTTGTCCACTGCTGTAAGTCTTCGTCCGATGCTATTCACGCAGTGTCTGTTGTAAAAGAAAAAGTTAAATGTTATTTAATTTGAATGTATTTGTAATGAATAGCATATTTCATTGTTTTGGTCTATTGTATCTGTTATGGTGAAATTTTCTGCTATGCTGTTTTTTGTGCAATTTTTAACAAATGCTTTAATTGTATTTGTATATTACAGTTATCCTTTTTTTTACTGTAATTTTTAATGTGTTTACTATTTTGGATATGATCCCAATATTTTTAGCATTATCCTGTTTTGTGTCCAGCACTTTTGGTATGCTTATTTAGGCTTCTTTGTAAGGCTTATAGGTCGTTAAACAGTAAAGAAGAATATTAATTTACTTTTCTGTGTGTTTGTGTGATTTTTGGTACAATCCTGTTTTGTGTTCACCATATTTTGCATACTTTGTTTGCTTAATTAGTCTTTTTTATGAGGATTAAATGTTGTTGTACAGTGAAAATGAATGTTTTTCCTATTTTGGATATGATCTCAATGTTTTTAGCATTATCCTGTTTTGTGTCCACCACTTTTGGTATGCTTATTTTGGCTACTTTGTAAGGCTTATAGGTTGTTAAACAGTAAAGAAGAATATTAATTTACTTTTCTGTGTGTTTGTGTGATTTTTGGCACAATCCTGTTTTGTGTCCACCATATTTTGCATAATTTTTTGTTTAATTAGTTTTCTTTATGAGTATTCAATCATTTTGGACAGTAAAAATGAATGTTAATTGACTTTTCTATATCATGTTGTGCTTTTTGTTTTTATCCTGTTTTGTGTTCACCACTTTTTGGTTGCTGCATTTGGCTTGTGGGTGATGGTTGGAGGTTATTTTACAGTAAAGAGGAGGAATAGTTTTGTTTTATGTATGTTGCTTATGTTTCGGATGCTATCCTGTTTTGTGGCCACCTCTTTTTTGTTTTTGTTTCTGTGAAACTGTCTGTCTTCATAAATTGTATAGGTGCTTGTAAAGTTTGTTAAATTTGTATGTATTTTTATTTTATTTTATTTTACTTTACATTTTTATATTGGTGGCCATTAAACATATATAGTTCCTTTTTTTTTCTGGCAAGAGTACCGCAGTTGTGAGGGCCTCAGTTGCTGGCAAGGAGCGCCTTTGGGAAGCCTGCAAGTGTTAGCAACAACTCGCATGCTCACAACTATATATGTGATTATTATAATGGATGCAGTTCTCAGGAGAAAACTTTCTATATAACTGTTCAGTTTTGTTGTTACGACCAGGAGGTGGGTTGAAAAACGTGTTTTTTTTTCTTCTTGATACAATCTAATGATGTTGTGGTATGTCCCTTGTTGTGCAAAAAGTCTTAATCTCCTGAAAAAAATCTTCTATGTCCAAGTATTTTTTATTTTATTTTAAATTCATGTTGTTGTTTCTTGTGAATATGTTGTATTTCTTTTTCTACATGCTCAGCTTCATATATGTTTCTCTCCTTTAGTTGTTAAAGGAGGCTTACTCTTTGGTGATTTAAATGATGTTTCTTTGTATATAATTGATGTATTAGGTGGTTTCTTAGTTTTTCACTTGTGCGTCTGCATACATTTTCAGCATATATTGAGTTATGTTTAGATCTTAGTGGATTTTTAAATTTAAGTCCATTTGGTATAACATTCCTTTTATTGCATTGTTATAAAAAATAAATGTCACTGTTAAAGTGTGTTTCTTTTGTTGTTATTTTAATTAGTAGCTTCTTGATTCAGCTAAATGCGGTATCTTCCATAATAGTTGAAAAGTGAAATAGCCGTGAATGTCCAGTAATCTAGTAATGTAGTAATTATTAATCTAAATAGACATATAGATTAATAATGAGTATTGCAGTATATTTTGATACCTTTTTTATTGGACGTCTTATTTATACTTATTAGTAGAGATGTCGCAAATAGTTCGCCGGCGGACCGTTCCCGGCGAACATAGCATGTTCGAGTTCGCGGTGAACTGCGAACATATGCGATATTCGACCTGCCCCCTGTACTTTATCATTGAGCAAACTTTGACCCTGCAACTCACAGTCAGCAGACACATTCCAGCCAATCAGCATCATACCCTGCCTTCCATAACCTTCTACCTCATGGACAGCAGCCATTTTGGAATCATAACTAACTTGCAGTCTTACTGAGAGGAGGCTGAGTGTAGGTGATACTGCATCAAAAGGGAAAACCATAGCTAGGCTACTGTACACAGTGTGCAATACAGTCCTGAAGGACTCTTTTGATCTCTGCTGCAAGGATACCCCTGTGTCTCTTCCCCCCCTTATCATCATCCTCCCCTCACCATAGCACCCAACCCTAACACCCCTCACACTTATCCCTAACACCTAACCCTAACATCCTTCACCCTAACACCTAACCCTAACACCCCTTACACTTATCCCTAACACCCCTCACCCTAACACCTAACCCTAACACCCCTCACACTTATCCCTAAGACCTAACACCCCTAACACTTATTCCTAACATGTCTCACCCTAACACCTAACCCTAATACCCCCTTACACTTATCCCTAACAGCCCTTACCCTAACACCTAACCCTAACATCCCTTACCCTAACACCCATTACACCTATCCCTAACACCCCTTACCCTAACCCTAACACCCCTCACACTTATCCATAACACCCATCAACCTAACGCCTAACCCTAATATTCTCACACTTATCCCTAAGACCTAACACCCCTCACACTTATTCCTAACATGCCTCACCCTAACACCTAACCCTAATACCCCCTTACACTTAACCCTAACAGCCCTTACCCTAACACCTAACCCTAACATCCCTTACCCTAACACCCATCACACTTATCCCTAACACCCCTTACCCTAACCCTAACACCCCTCACACTTATCCATAACACCCATCAACCTAACACCTAACCCTAAAATTCTCACACTTATCCCTAAGACCTAACACCCCCCACACTTATCCCTAACACCCCTTACCCTAACACTAACACCCCTCACACTTATCCCTAACACCTAACCCTCACATCCCTCACACTAACACCTAACCCTAACACCCCTTACACTTATCCCTAACACCCCTCACCCTAACACCTAACCCTAACACCCCTCACACTTATCCCTAAGACCTAACACCCCTAACACTTATTCCTAACATGTCTCACCCTAACACCTAACCCTAATACCCCCTTACACTTATCCCTAACAGCCCTTACCCTAACACCTAACCCTAACATCCCTTACCCTAACACCCATTACACCTATCCCTAACACCCCTTACCCTAACCCTAACACCCCTCACACTTATCCATAACACCCATCAACCTAACGCCTAACCCTAATATTCTCACACTTATCCCTAAGACCTAACACCCCTCACACTTATTCCTAACATGCCTCACCCTAACACCTAACCCTAATACCCCCTTACACTTAACCCTAACAGCCCTTACCCTAACACCTAACCCTAACATCCCTTACCCTAACACCCATCACACTTATCCCTAACACCCCTTACCCTAACCCTAACACCCCTCACACTTATCCATAACACCCATCAACCTAACACCTAACCCTAAAATTCTCACACTTATCCCTAAGACCTAACACCCCCCACACTTATCCCTAACACCCCTCACCCTAACACCTAACCCTAATATCCCCTTACACGTATCCCTAACAGCGCTTACCCTAACACCTAACCCTAACATCCCTTACCCTAACACCCATCACACTTATCCCTAACACCCGTCACCCTAACACCTAACCACCTCACCCTTATCCCTAACACCCCTCACACTTATCCCTGTGTCTCTTCCCCCCCTTATCATCAAGGGAGGGGGGGAGTATGATGAGGGAGGGTGGAAGAGACACAGGGGAGGATGATGAGGGAGGGGGGAAACAGAAACAGGGGAGGATGATGAGGGAGGGGGTAAAGAGATACAGGGGAGGGTGATGAGGAAGGGGGGAAAGAGACACAGGGGAGGATGATGAGGGAGGTGGGGAAGAGACACAGGGGAAGATGATGAGGGAGGGGGAAAAGAGACACAGGGGTGGATGATGAGGGAGGGGTGAAAGAGACACAGGGGAGGATGATGATGGAGGGGGAAGAGACACAGGGGAGGATGATGAGGGAGGGGGTAAAGAGATACAGGGGAGGATGATGAGGGAGGTGGGAGGATGATGAGGGAGGGGGGATGAGACACAGGGGAGGGTGATGAGGAAGGGGGGAAGAGACACAGGAGAGGATGATGAGGGAGGTGGGAGGATGATGAGGAAGGGGGGAAGAGACACAGGAGAGGATGATGAGGGAGGGGGTAAAGATATACAGGGGAGGATGATGATGGAGGGGGATGTTAGGTTATTTATGTCCTTTATAGATTAAAACCATACTCTGCATCAACTATGTAATTTTCCGTGGGAGTTTTCACATGGATCCCCCTCCGGCATACCACAGTCGAGGTGTTAGTACCCTTAAAACAAATTTTCCATCACTATTGTGGCCAGAAAGAGTCCCTGTGGGTCTTAAAATCCGCCTGCCCATTGAAGTCTATGGCGGTTCGCCGGGTTCGCAAACATTTGCGGCGGTTCACGTTTGCGGTTCGCGAACAGAAAATTTTATGTTCGCAACATCACTACTTATTAGCTTTCGAGAGGTTTACCCACAACTATTTAACTTTTAGCAAAGATACATACCTACAGAATGGGGACTGCCATGGGTACCAAAATGTCTCCACAATACGCAAATCTATTTATGGCCAATCTAGACGTAACATTCTTATTTGTATCCATCTGCAAATCATACAGATACTACCATTACTTAGATGATTTGTTCTTCTACTATATCCATCACCTATATCCCTCCCACACCAAACAAGCCATCATCCACAGACTATTAGATAGCATCAGATTTGCTCAAACACTGGAGACCGTGTTAAAATTAAAAAACACTGTCTGAATCTTTCAAACTAAAGGGTTACAAACCCTGTATTATTAAAAAAAAATAACCACTGCCATCAAAATACCCTGTGAACACCTGTTAAAGTATAAAACAAAAGAAACTACTTCACATATTACTCTAGTGACCACATGCCATCCAATTTTAGAAAAAATATTGAAAATAATCAAAGGTTTACAACCATTACTAATTAAAGATACTGAATTAAAACACATGTTCCCAAAACCTCCCATCCTTGCATTTAAACAACCACCAAACCTGAAACAAAAACCTGTCAGCAGAAAATTGGCCAATGAACAACTGAATATTAAAAATGGAACTAAAGCTGTAAATTATGCCTGTAAATTATGTCAACACATTTGTAGTGATGACATAGCCACACATAACAACAAGACCTATAACATCAAAGGATCATATTCATGTACATCGTCCAGTGTGGTTTATATAATACAATATAATATACTGTATGTGACACAGGCTGTTACATTTGAAAAAAAATCCACTTGATGAATTTACACAGACATTCCATAAGAAAGCATAATGAAGACAGTTATTGTAACCCAGTGGGACACAATTTTAGCTAGAATGATCACTCCATTAAAAACTTAAAAGTCAAAATACTCAGAGGAAAATGTAAAAACATCCAAGTGAGAAAAGCATTTGAAATAAAGATGATCATATTTTTCAACAAAAAAAAATACAGGACTTAATATGGGCTTGGGTTTTCTAAAACATTATCACAATTTCATGTGAATTTTTCTTCTTGTACCATAACAGGCTTAGCACTCTTAGTGAGATTTTTGTCCAACAAAGATATCACTATGGACTACAGTGCTCTTTTTTCATGTATATATTGATGTATATGTGTAAATAGTATATGTATATATGTTTCATTTACTATGTTGTGTTTATTCCCCCTGTATGTATTTACCTGATGATGTCAGATGCTGTCTCCACTCTAACTGCTTCACTGTTTTTATGTTTTTATTCACTGTTTTTATTCTATGTTGGTATTGCTTCAGACTTGATAAAGAGAGGTTGAACCTCTCGAAAGCTCATCAGTATAAATAAGATGTTTGTCCAATACAAAAGTTATCATAATATACTGCAATACTCATTATTTATTTATATATATATATATATATATATATATATACAGTATATATATATATATATATATATATATATAAATAAATATATATATATATACAGTGGATATAAAACATCTACACACCCCTGTTAAAATGTCAGGTTTCTGTGCTGTAAAAAAATGAGACAAAGATAAATCATTTCAGAACTTTTTCCACCTTTAATGTGACCTATAAACTGTACAACTCAATTGAAAAACAAATTGAAATCTTTTAGGTGAAGGGAAGAAAAAAAAAGTGGTTGCATAAGTCTGCATACCCTCTAATAACTGGGGATGTAGATGTGTTCAGAATTAAGCAATCACATTCCATATCGTGTTAAATAGGAGTCAGCATACACCTGCCATCATTTAAAGTGCCTCTGATTAACCCCAAATAATGTTCAGCTGCTCTAGTTGGTCTTACCTGATATGTTCTTAGTCGCATCCCACAGCAAAAGCCATGGTCCACAGAGAGCTTCCAAAGCATCAGAGGGATCTCATTGTTAAAAGGTATCAGTCAGGAGAAGGGTACAAAAGACATTAGATATACCATGGAACACAGTGAAGACAGTGATCATCAAGTGGAGAAAATATGGCGCAACAGTGACATTACCAAGAACTGGATCTCCCTCCAAAATTGATGAAAAGACGAGAAGAAAACTGGACTGGGGGGGCTACCAAGAGGCCTACAGCAACATTAAAGAAGCTGCAGGAATATCTGGCAAGTACTGGCTGTGTGGTACATGTGACAACAATCTCCCGTATTCTTCATATGTCTGGGCTATGGGGTAGAGTGGCAAGACGAAAGCCTTTTCTTACGAAGAAAAACATCCAAGCCAGGCTACATTTTGCAAAAACACATCTGAAGTCTCCCAAAAGCATGTGGGAAAAGGTGTTATGGTCTGATGAAACCAAGCTTGAACTTTTTGGCCATACTTCCAAAAGATATGTTTGGCGCAAAAACAACACTGCACATCACCAAAAGAACACCATACCCACAGTGAAGCATGGTGGTGGCAGCATCATGCTTTAGGGCTGTTTTTATTCAGCTGGAACTGGGGCCTTAGTTAAGATAGAAGGAATTATGAATAGTTCCAAATACCAGTCAATATTGGCACAAAACATTCAGGCTTCTGCTAGAAAGCTGAACATGAAGAGGAACTTCATCCTTCAGCATGACAACGACCCAAAGCATACATCCAAATCAACAAATGAATGGCTTCACCAGAAGAAGATTAACATTTTGGAATGTCCCAGCCAGAGCCCAGACCTGAATCCGATTGAAAATCTGTGGGGTGATCTGAAGAGGGCTGTGCACAGGAGATGACCTCGCAATCTGACAGATTTGGAGTATTTTTGCAAAGAAGAGTGGGCAAATCTTGCCAAGTCAAAATGTGCCATGCTGATAGACTCATACCCAAAAAGACTGAGTGCTGTAATAAAATTAAAAGGTGCTTCAACAAAGTATTAGTTTAAGGGTGTGCATACTTATGCAACCATATTATTTTATTTTTATATTTGTTCTTCCCTCTACCTAAAAGATTTCAGTTTGTTTTTCAATTGAGTTGTACAGTTTATAGGTCACATTAAAGGTGGAAAAAGTTCCGAAATGATTTATCTTTTTCTCATTTTTTTACAGCACAGAAACCTGCAATTTTAACAGGGGTGTGTAGACTTTTTATATCCACTGTATATAGATTAATAATTACAAAATTGTGATATACTGTATGTACACATTTACATATACATCTTCACCTACATATATACATAAATACTTTCTTACCTGCTCAATGCTGCACTCTACTTCCTGGAGTGAGGAGGGGTCACGGCAGTCTAGAGGGCCAGCGAGGGGTTCACAGAGGTCCAAGGAGGCCACAGAGGTCGAAAGTGGCCACAGGGAGCTGAGGGAGGCCACAAGGGACTGAGGGAGGCTGCAGAGATCTACGAGGGGCCACAGGAAGCTGGGTGGGATACAGAGGGCTGAGGGAAGCTGCAGAGGTCTGCGAGGGGCAACACAGGAGGCTGAGTAAGAAATTGAAACTTTCTAAGATGCAAAAGTTACAAAGTTTGCTTTATTACTTATTTTTATTTTTAGAGGAATCTTTTTCAAAAGAAGTAATCTGTAATCCAAGAAAGACCTAATACTTAAATCTTAAAACCCAAGGTGCAATATCCTATAATAAAAATGTTATTTGACCAGGGCCTAAGAAATATCTCTCATCTATATAATAAAGGCAATCTCCTTACTATACATGAATTACAGTAAAAACCGGAGCTAAAAAAACTAAATTGGTTAAATTATGAAAGTCTCAAGCAAAACTTGTTGGAGAGAGGGTATATATTTTCAGGGATGAATATCCCGACTAAATTAGAAGAACTCATTCTAAAAGGAGAAATGTCACATATCATCTCCAAGTGGGGTAGAATCATTGACGACCTCACCCCCTTTACTAAAAGCCCAGGGGTTAAAGGTTGTGAAATGGATTCAGGGATCAGCTTAGAAGAAACAAGCTGGAGGGATATTCTTAAAACCACAAAAAAAATCCTCTGTTAATGCATCATACACAGAGCTGTATTTTAAAATTATTCATAGATGGCATCTAACACCAGTTAAAATGGGGAAAATCAACTTAGAAGAATCAGATCGGTGTTGGAAACTATGTGGCTCACGAGGGACCGACTACCATATCTGGTGGGAATGCATTAAATTACAGAAGTGGTGGCTAGATATTTCCCAACTAATATCCAAGGTGCTTGATAAACAAATTATTTTGTCTCCCCAAGTAGCCATCCTCCACATGAATTTAGAGAAACTACCTCCCATAGAGAGATACTTGACATGCCACATTCTTTTGGTGGCTAAGTACCTTATAGCAAAATATTGGAAGCAACCCACGATTCCAACAATTAGTGAACTGTGTAACCTTGTTCATATAAATAGAGAATTGATGAATAATCGTAATGACATCTTATCGGAGTGTTATGCCCGTCAATTTAGTTGGTTGAAATGGGACTATTATATGGAGTCTCTATAATGATTTCAAGCATCTTCCTCTGTATGTAAGATGACCCCATATGAGTCACTTCAATATCACTATGTCTAGCGCAAAATAACAAGTAAAAAAAACAAAAAACAAATAAATAAATAAAACTATATATATATATATATATATATAAATAAATAAATACATAATTAAATATAGTCTGGACAGGGAGCTTTGGCAGCCTTAGTATCTTTTGGCCCCTCTCCTTTACTAACGGATCTATTTCATCCAAGAGTCGGTTGAGTATCTTTTTTTTTTCTTTCTTTTTTTTTTTCCAATTCCATTCCTTTTTGGTAAACATGTACCGTGTGTCAAGATATTGAACGGTTTTGTAATGTTCCCACACTGAGATTCAAATAGTTGAGTGTGTATTCAGTGCCTTAACTACCTACTAAGGTACTTTTTGTTTTTGCATGTGTATGTCTTAATTTGTTTCTGTATGTTTTCTAAAAACTCAATAAATAAATGAAAATGAAAAAAAAAAAAAAAAAGAAGAAAGACCTAATACAGAGTCTTCCTGGAATAACTTCTTAAAAAACTATACCTCATTTCACTAAAGTCTGATCACACATGTATTAAGGTTATGTATTTTTTTCTCTCAGAACATGTGTATTTTTCCTAGAATATCCTTGAATGGCTTCTGATTTATGAATATCCTTTCTGAAATATGGTCTCTAGAATTGGACATATTTCCATTTGAAATAAAGATTTTGAATTCTGACAATATATAAGTGCCCCAGTACACAGGAAAAAGGCATTGCATGGCATGGTAACCCCCAGCCCCCTTCATCAAAACATTCTAATCAACTGGTGATAGAGACTGAGTGTCATTTTCACACCCAATGTTTTCCCATCCAAATTAAATCTGTCATGTTCCTCTGAATCATGAGTAATGGACTCAAGCAGATCTGCAGGTTCCAGAGAAGATTGATACAAACTGACTTATCACTAGTGCCCCCCCCCCCCCTACAATTTGAAGGCAGATTCTGCAGGGCCATTCCATCATTTCAGATATGACAAGGCACAATGGGACCATCATTCCACCACAAATAGATATACTCCTAGTGCTTAATCATATTTGCCTCCCACAAGATGTTCAGGAATGTTGAAGACTAGGAGTGAACATCTAGAAAACTCTCTAGAAGTTATAGACACTTGAATGAATGATAATGCTGATGTTGCAGCTGCATAAATGTTTTTAAATTGTATTGCCTATGCTAGATCACCATGGTACTTGGCCACAATGATCAAAGGGATAAATTGCTGCTCACCGCTAGCTACCACAATGTCCACTAACTCCTTCAGAACTTTGCAGGAACTCACCAGGTTTAATGGAACAGGGTCAAAAACAATCAAGTGTCCCTAATGCCTAGAGGCTTTTCATCTATAGTAATAGGCTGGACATTGTGACTTTGGTAGTCCCCTGCTGCTAACTGGACAGGAGCTACAAAATACTGCTCCTCAGATCAGACTCTGTCCTCAGAGCAATAAAAAATCTTCCTCCATTGCTGTGGGCTTGGCCACCCACTTGCCCACACACAAAACAGGGCAAGGAGAACCTCAAGATTTTCTGTGTGGCATGGGGATAATGCCACTTCAGGTGCCCTAGATGTTGGCACCCAAAACATCACACGTGTTGATGCTAAGGGTTCAATTGTTTAGAGCAGGTGCTCTTCTTAAGAGTGCCATCCAAATGAAACATTGTAAGATCACAGATTAGTAATACACAAAATGAACTGTACTAAATTATGTTATAGTTTGACAGATGATACAGTACTGAAAGCATTTTGCATGGAGACCAATCACAGGTAATGACCCCTATGAAAACAAACATGATCTATTGCAAAGTATACTAATCTATCATATTTTGTATCAGCATATTTTTCTTCATCCCCCTCTTTTTTTTTCTTTTAATTTTTTTTTCTCATAAAGAGTATTTACAAGCTGTGTCATACTACCTTTTTACACTTCAATATCACTTCTTGTTTGTAGTTATCAGGAATTTCCATCTCCTATGTTGCATGAGAAGATAGATACATATATATGTATACTATATTGTATTCACATTTACATGAGTATATCCCGGTTTATGAGGACACAAGCATGATAGAGATGGGTTAATCAAATAGCAAATATATTAGAACATCAATTAAATCTTAAATCACAGTCAGTTAGTATTAAGAAACTATTGCATGGATACTTTTATTGAGGTTCTGAAAAGCTATCTGGTGTGAATACATCTTTAGTTATCATTGTTATATTTAAGTGGTTGAGAGAGGGAGAGAGCATTGTTCCATCCTTTTTTCCTTACCTTTTTGTTTCCTTGGATGCATGATTACATCATTATATATTGGTTATAATATTTTGTTATATTTTTCTTGTCATTTCTAATGTATTTCTATATATGATGTTGATGGATTAAATGTATAATTTACAGGTTTGAGTGAAATTATTGTGACCACCTACTTTTGATGTCAGGAGCGCAAAGACAATAAAATATGGCATGTGTTGTGAGCTGGCTTGGTGGGTATATAAGGTGACATGTAGGCATTCTGCAAACATATTAACCATGGCTGTCATGTGAAAAATGTGCAATTTATCTTACTTTGAAAAGGGGATGAGCATTGGCTTTCGGCCCAAGGGTGGCAGTATTTCTGAAACAGCACAGTTTGTGAACTGTAAAAGTTCTGCTGTGGTTAAAGTGTACTTTGACTGGACAAATGGCCTCATTGAGAATAAATAGTATCAAAACTGTGGAGCACCATGTGCTATTGATGTCAGAGGTGAACGTCGGCTGTGAAGGTGTGTGAGGTCAAACCGACACGCTACTGTTGAGTAACTCACTGTCGAAACGAACCTGGGGCCTACCAGACGTGTGTCTAAAATGACAGTACATCAAAACCATGTTGTGTATGTGGCTCTGAAGCAAACAGCTGGTCACTGCTCCCATGATGATGAGGGTTTATCATGAGACAGGGCTTCAATTTCCACAATAGTACCAATATTGAACCTCTTCTGATTGGCAAAGGGTTGCTTTCTCTGAGTCATGTTTTCTGCTCTACCAACAGGATGGACAATGGCGTGTCAAGCGCAAAGCCTTCGAGAACAAACACTCTTCAACCATTGTTGGAAGAACATAAGCTGGAGGCGGCAGTGTTATGGGATGGGGAATGTTTTCTTGGCATTGTCTGAATCCATTCATGCCTCTGGAAGGCACTGTCAAATGGTTGGGTTATCAATCCATCTTTGCAGATGAAGTACATCTGGAAACCTTTTTTGCAACCACATAACTAGACCCTGCACTCACAATTGCTGAGTCGCTATTGTGAAACCTTCCTTGCAAGTACGGAACTGGACCTTGCACTTACAGCTCCTGAGTTGCTATCTTGAAACTTTCCTTGCAACCCATGTCCCTATTTCATACCTCTTATCTGCCAGCCTTCCCAATATGATCCCTGTCAAAATTTCTGTCTGTCTCACTCTCCTTACCCCCTAACAAATGTCTTATACTGCTCCTCTTGAAACCTTCCTTGCAACCGTAGAACTTCCCTCCTTCCCTGCCCCTCACCTACATCTTAATTTATTGAAACCCACATGACTTGCATCACCTACTAAAAAGAAAATATATATAAATTATATTAGCTGCTCACCCACTATAGCCAATCTGATAAACCTTCCAACAATCCTTTCCCCCACTCTTGAAATTATACTATTATAACTATCATATCTTAAACAAATTATTTTACCACATGTTCATTTAATATTCTACCTATGCTTAAATACTGTGACACAATACTTTCTCACTCTTTCTTCTTTGTTATAACTACCTGCCTCTCAGACTTTTCTTTGCTGCCTCTCCACATCATGGCCACAACAATATAACCATCTCACCTTCTTTGCTCTCTTCTACAACCCTCCCCCAGTCACAATCTCATCCCTTCCCTAAAGCTCATCAGCAAAAACAATACTTTAACTCCAATTCCCATCTCCTCTTTGCTCTCTCTCTTTCTTCTCCAGGCTGCTGGAGATATATCCCCTAATCCTGGACCCTCACTAATTTCCACCTGTAGTCAGCCACACTCTACCACAAGGGCAGCAAACACCTGAAATACCAGAATTTGATTCCCAACACTCTTCACAAACCTTCTACTCAACTTTTCTCCTGTGCCCTCTGGAATGCATGATCTATCTGCGATAAACTTACTTTCACTCATGACCTATTTAGTTCCAACTCACTCAAGCTACTGGCTCTCATGGAACATGGCTCTCCTCATAAGACACTGCCTCCCCTGTAGCACTCTCTCATAGTGGCTTTCACTTCAGTCACACACCTAGACCTGGAAATAAACAAGGTGGTGGTATGGGTGTAATGCTTTACATTCACTGTACATTTCACCTTGTTCCCCCTGTCCTATCCCTTCAATTCTCATATTTTGGAGTTTACACTATCCACCACTTCTCACCTACCCTCTTAATTTCTGGATCACTTTTCCACCTGACTCCCTCACTTTCTCTCCTCCAATGATCCTTCTGTTGTACTAGTCTCCAGTCCAGTCAAACTCTAACCTTGTCACCTGTCCTCTGGACCCTATTCCATCACAGCGTATCCCTCCCCTCTTTACTACTCTAATCCTAGCTCAGACTTTCCCTACATACTGTCACGTTGCCAACCTCTCACTCCATAATTGCACACCTTCTTAAAAAAAAACTCATCTGACTCTGATTCTGCATCTAACTATAGCCCTATCTCTCTACATCCCCTGGTTTAAAAACAACTAAAGCGGCTTGTCTACAATCATCTAACCCATTTTTTTCACTCTTGACACTTGCCAATCCAGCTTCTGGCTCTCACAAAAGTCATTAATGACTTGCTCACTGCCAATTTCAAAATGTCACTGTCTGGTGACATACCCCATGTTTTAGTCCTTTCATTTCATCCTCTTCTCCCTCTATACATACTTACCTGGTACCCTAATAAACGTTTTTGGATTTCAATATCTTCTCTATGCAGATGACCCTAACTTACAAATCCATCAAGAATGGTGCACCCCCTTATATCTTGGCTATCATCTTCAAATACTCCACCAGTCACCCTCTTAGTTCTGCTTCTTCTATTCATTACTCTTGTCACCTCCTCTCATTCCCACCATCAGGACTTTTCTTGTGCTGACCATATTCTCTAGAACTCCTTGCCTCACTCCATCAGACTATCTCACTGCATTAAAACCTTCAAAACCTTTCTGTTTAAAGAAGTATATCACCTTCCCTAACATGCAAAACACTTCTTTCACCCTTGTGTACTACACTCAAAACCTTTAATTTTCGGTTTGCGATTTTTCATCTTGCATGGTGCTTTGGGGGAAGCACAATGGACACTGAATTCTAAGCTCATAGACAGAGCCCTCAATCTTTGTAATGTGTTAATATTGCTATTTTTTTTTTTGCCTTCAACTTACTCCACATGTAGCACTATGGAATATGTTGGCTCGTTACAAATAAACAATAATAATAAATAATAATACATGTTGACAGTATTCCCTGGATTGAATGGGATCTTCCAGCAGGAAATTTCAACATGTAATATGGACAGAATTGTCCACGAGTAGTTGGAGGAGCACAACAAAGACTTCCAAGTGATTCCCTGTGGGATCAACTTGATCGCCATGTTCATATGGATCCTCCAGCACACACTCTTCAGCAGCTGTTGAATTCACTGCAGTATGCATGGCTCCAGATACCCTTACCAACATTCCAGCATCTTATTGACTCACTTCCATGTTATCTAGCTGCTACCCGTGCTCCCCATTGCAGACATTTGGTCTATTGAATACCAAACGTTTTTCACTTGGGTTGTCTTTGCAAGTATTTAATGCAGGTTTCCATTTTCTTTACTATGCCTACATCTAACAGAATATACATACATTTACTGCCTTTTAAACTAATGGGTTCTCAATTATTTCTAATAAGAACACTGACAGATATATCTGTCAGATTAAAATTTAACAGTGTATTGAAAAATTCCTCCAATCTCAAGAAGTTGATCACAAGAAACAAAAATTACCTAATTGCATATAAGAGTAATACATTAGAATCTATTTTTTTATCTTAATATATGTTTATTCTAAAGCATTCTTAAAAAAAATGTGCAGTTTTACTAACTGATGCAACTTCTGCTTTAAGTGATATGAGAACAACTGAGAAGGGGTAAAAATGCTAATCAAGCTACCGGAAGTTAACTTCACACCACCATGTTTATTATCAGTAAAGGGCCCAGTAACTTAGATACATCCTGACAACAAGATGTTAGAACAAGAGAAAAGTATAAACCCCCCAGGAGATGATCAGTAAGTTACATCACATAGTTTGATGTCTCTGGGGGACACCATTTCTTTCTCATGTAGTATAACAAGACAATATCTACAGCAGCCTCTCTAACCCATCACACTGAGTGTAACTGAAGCCGTGATCATTCTTCACACAGAACTTATGGGACGTCAGATCTGCCAGTATCCATATTCACATCACACACTGGGTAAGTACAACATATAGTGATATCTCATTAATACAAATGGCATTTTGTTAAGTATAACATTCATTGAATATAATAGACCCATCTTATATGCCCATTGTATTTTTCTGAAAATCTTAAATGTTAATTGTGCCTTGGGACTGGTTCATGCTACATGAGTATATATATATAAATATATATATATATATATATATATATATGTATATCCATATAATTGTCCTACCACTGTCACTGTACGGCTGCTCCACTAATCTTGCACCATGTTTGTAATATAAGAATTGTAACTAATAAAGATTAAAATAGTGTGTATGGATAAAGCGGACGCTCTGTATATACTTTATTATCAATAGCAGTAAATTAGAGATAGAAATATATTGGTATTCAGAATCTAGATGTTTCAGTAGAATTCTATGTGGAAGCATTAATACCATGTAACAGTGTAATTATTATATATACATCTGATACTATGTAACAGTGTAATTATTATATATACATCTGATACTATGTAACAGTGTAATTATTATATACACATCTGATACTATGTAACAGTGTAATTATTATATATATATATACGTCTGATACTATGTAACAGTGTAATTATTGTTTAACTTTAATTAATTATTTAACATTTAATAGAAGAATCCATCAATGTTTATATTCAGTATTCACAGCAGTATATTTTCACCTACAATTTACTAATTATAGGCATAATGTGCATTAAAAGGACAAACATTCTCCCTTTAAAGCTTCATTAAAATACTTAAAGTCATAAAAAAAGGACCAGAAAAGTAAACTAACAATGAAAATCTAGTGCACTTGAGTAGTTTCCGCTGCAGCTATTTGTATGTTATTAGATAATGTAATAATATTGAAAGAAGCGATACCGAGAAATATATGGCTATTATATTAGGGGGGCGGGGGGTCACTAGTGAGATGCCACATTGCAGAGATCACATTATCCCCTCACTCTCACATCTCCTCATATATTTCCACCTTAATGTGATCTCTCAGTAATAACAATGTGCTGCTTATTTCATGCACTTTGTTGTTGCTCTTTTTACCAGATCTTACTGCAGAATGTAAACCCTTTTAGTTCCCAGGTCTGGCAGTGATACCGAGGGGCGTCCATGACATGAGTAAATCTTGTATTACATATTAATTCATGTCATTCTATGTAATTCTATCCTGCCGTGTAATAGCAGAAATGACAGGCTCCAAAGTGCTCCACTGAGACTGCAAACTGAACATTGTCATTGCAGCCTCAGCAAACCATGATGAAGCCCCATTTAAGCTTGGTGAATTTTGGCTAAAAAAATTAAAGTACCATTGTGGTCATAAATGTGAAATATACTGCTTTGAATAATTAACTTGAAAATTAACTTGCTGATGAACCTACCAGGTTAGATCCCATTAGTAGCTTCCTTAAAGGTATGTGTAAGTGAGCTGGATTATGAATGCATCTTATAGAGGATAATTAGTAGTGTATGAAAACATATGTTCTATAGAAAAGTTCAGTTCACTTACAAAGTTATTTGCACAAAAGTAAAATCCAATGGTTCACACCCACAGGATGCTTACATAAGCCAGGTACACACAGGAAATACAACAGTGTACCCACAGGAAATACAACAAGATACAAATTGTGACCTTTCTGGTAGAGAGCAAAGGAAGTAACTGTTGCAGTTCTTGTACTGAGCACATGATAGAAGCCCCTGAAGTGAAGAATGACACAATGTATTATCCTTATTTTGAATTTGAATGTTATGCTAATTGAGGTGGAGTTTTCTAGGGATGTACACGATAAAATGCAAATGCTAAAAAACATAGGGAATTTTGCTAACTTCAAGGTAAGCTAATTAATGTTTATTTTGGGATATTTTCATGAATTTTTTTTTTTCATACACCACTAATTCTCCTCTATCAGATTAATTCATAATCCAGCTTACTTACATATCCCTTTAAGGAAGAAATATTAGATTAAACAAGACAATTTTATTTATAAAATAATGGGAAAGAGCCATTATTTTTGAGGGGTTGACAATTTTATTAATCCCTTTTTTTTTTTATAATCTGTTAAAATAATGTTCTTTTTCTTTGTATGAAATAATCTTATATCCATACACTGGCATCTACAATTAGTTTGGACATATAACATTGGTGAATACAGTGTGGTGTGCATATATGTAGAAATGTATTCATTTTGATTTAAAGGAACACTGAAGAAACAATATTCACTTTGCACCATTAGACCGATGGTGGAAAAACATGTGGATATGTTTTTTAATAGTTTTCAATGTATCAAGAATTTATTTAGAATGTTTGTATTACCCCTGAAGTCCTACCACAAGAGTCTGTGTATACACTGTAATAATGTTCATGCCAAGTCTATTTGATCTGTAGATAAAGCTTTTGTTTTTAGAACAGTAGTTCTTGGGTCCAAAATTTGCTTTCTTCATCTTCCTTTTTAGGGATAATATATTTTATTCAGTGTAAATATTTATTTTAAAATATTACAGCTCCTTTATTTATTTCATATGTATTTTCTATTATTTTTTATTAATATTTGATTAATTTTGTAAAAACCTAAAAAAAGGACTATTTGTATAAAACGAGAGAGCCATTATGATTTATAAAACTAAATGTACATTGTATTAATGATTCAGAGGTTCTTTAACACTGCCATTTATATCATAATCCACATAATAGAAAAATGTTATAAGGTAATTATTGTTTATTGATATTAGTGTGATAAAACTAGGGATTACTACAGAGAAAATATAGATCTTATTAATGTTCATAGCAAAACAGACAGACATTTGATGTGTCTAATTTGTATTAAAAGCTATATTTAAAAAAAATACCTATGTTGTACTAAAAATATATTATTTTATTTATTTGGAAAGTGTAAAATAATTCCACTTTATTTCCATTATTAATAATTTATTTAACAGAGCTATGTCTTTTTTTATAACCCAAACTCATAACCCAAACTCACTGGTGCTTCTCCAGAACTTTATTCTGAACTTGTTTTGATAGTGCATTGATGTTCATGATTGTTTCCAGTGCTCTCAAACATACTCTAGGAACAAGTGGATTTATTTTGAAATAGTGTGATTTTAATTTCTCTTTTGAAAAAAGGGGCATTAGGGCCCCATTCAATTGGGCAAATTGTAATTACTGGAGCCCATAATGTAGCCTGTAAAAGTTACTGATATTCAATTGGCCCCTCCTAGCTACCCACAAATCGATTTGTGGGTTACAGGCTAAAAATTTCTGCTAGGTTGTCAAAATCATTACTCCGACGCATCTCGGCCTCTGATCTTTAAAGCCTGCTAATGTTACAATCGCTAAAATCGCAAATCGCGATTCAGTTGCAACAATTCCACAAGGCCGCAATTAATTTCAAACCTTTAATGTCAAAAGTATCAAAAAATATTACAGGCTCCAAATAGGACTTGCAAGTGGATTAAATGCGTCTTCTTAACACTGTAAAAGCAAATATAAACAAACTGATGCCATTTAAAGTACTGGGAAAGCAATGAAAGTTATTTGAAATTATTGCCCAACAACCCCCAAAGAAAAAAATAGGCCTCAAAACAATATGAATTTATTTTTAATATTGTGGAATGGTCATGCATATGCCAATATGAAAAGTGTTATTGCAAGATGCATAAAGCATAAACCAATTAAAGACATACTACAAACATCAAACTGCCTGATTCCTAACACTCACAGAGGCTCAAATGTGGACCCTAAAAATAATAATATATTCATTTTTATATGTCACTCATCAGATCTATAATGGAAAAATAAACAGTGGTAAAATTACACCACCACATGACATATTTTAAGTACCAAGGGGACATAAACCACACAAATGTAGTCCAACCCATCAGGAAGGGCCGTAAACACACATGGAGTCTGTGCAGAGGCACGTGGAGCAACAGCCAACTCACCTCCATCACGGCCAATCTTGGCTACACCCATCTTATAAAGTCCCATGTCATTACTGTTGGCCATGTGGCAACATGTATACCCATTATGTTGTGAACCCATATGAAGTGTTCTTGTATAATTGAATTCATAATATCTATCACCTGTCCTTTTGTGATCAACCCTTCAGGGAAATATTAATACTCAACAGTATCACCATTTATATTTGTATTAAATCACAAACTTCACCAAGAATGTTCTGCAAGTGTGATATCCCAACGCTGCGCATCAAACCTAAAGTACTGATGACTAATAAATGTGACCACTTTGAAACCACATCTGTGTCACTGTAATGGTCTGGAATGTTCACAAAACAATCTATGGGACAGTAACTATGACTCATTAGGTTACATATATATGAATGTGATAGACATTATGTATGTTGATATCCAAAAACCCCAACCATTGAAAACATACAGAAACAGTTATAATGGTATACCAAAACTTTATTTGAGCACACTCACAAATGTATACAACTGTGCATTAATATCATGGATTTGGTGTGGGCAAAAGGCTCTTTGGTAAAAAGGGGATACCAAAAGGGGAAAATGTAATACTGCATATTGATGATGATACAAAGCATCTAATAGGGTCACATGTGTTAATTACACCACAGTAACCAGAATCTGATGACAAAAAGTATCATCATAAATCAATCCATCTAATCAAAGTAACCAGTAATGCACACAACATTTACATCTGGTCTTCATATGCTCAATTAAACGCATTTATAAACTTCTGGATTATGTAATCCAATCCAGTTACACACATAGTGTGTTCCCCAAACAAAAATCCAAAAAAAGATGGTCCAATCCTAAAAAAGGCAGAGGAGGATAAAAAACTAAAACAACCTACATGTACAGTACAGTGCTGAATGCTTTAACTGTAACAATATACCAACTTACCTGATCTTCATCTGCAAGCCTTACTGACAATTAGGTAATTGTAATGATATATCACTGGCCATGACCATTAATAATGGTGTGTCATCTCACAATAACTGCATAGCTGTAACCACAGTCAATGGTCCAGGTGTAGTATCACCTTCACTATCTTATATTGTTCAACAACATTGATATCACATTCATCTACTATACATGTGTTAGCACATTTAAAAGGATACTTATGATATCATAAGTTCAGCAAACCTACCCATTAATACAGAGAGGACACAAAGGTCAGCAGCCATATTCAGTGTTACTTACATACATCAGACACAAGTATATGTTCTCATACTAATATTGTGGAGAGGATGACATCCTTCACGGGTGCATGTATTCATTCTGGCTTTGATTAACATGCCATTGTGAGACATAGCACATCCGCTGCCAAATCTGTATTCATCTAAATATAAGCTAAATCTGGACATATGATTGAATTAAAATAGTCTGAGCAACATGTTTCAGAGGGGTTGTCATTTAAGGAATTCCTATTTCAGAGCTACTGTGACATTTACTTAATATCTTGAACTATGCTTGCAGATGAAGATAATGCCTTCATGGACCTGAATTGTGCCTAGTAATCAAAAATAAAACATCAATTTACAACAGAATAAGGGCTTTAAAAAGATATGAACTGCAGCATCTCTTCTCAATGGCATTCCTCAGTTACCATCAATTGGTTAAATGTTAAAACGAACCCTTCGTGTCTACAGAGAAGAGGATCACAGACCATGTGATGGGAGGTAGCCATCTGCATACAAAATATCACCATCACATAGGCCATGATCCTGTACTCTGCAGCCAGGCTAGATTATGTTAATATTTGCGCTAATAGATGCTGTTGAGAATATCCAATATATGTGCAGCCCCTACATCCTCCTCCCCCACCTTGGCACAGGGCCCAACTCCCCCCCCATGGGCATTTCCCTAGTAGAAGGGGGAGGTTGCGGGGGGAGGCATTCTCCCAGAAGGCAGTAGGACAAAAAAGGCTGTGGAGGTGTTGAGGGAATTGGGGGATCGACCAGGTTACGGATGAGTGGGGTTGGAGGTGGTGCTTGGAACCAGAGTGCACCGTTGATCATCAATGTTCCCATGGAATAGTGCGCTCTGGTTTGCAGAGTTCTGCATCAGCCTGGCCTTGGATGACTCCCTTTGCTGCCTCCACAGGAGGCCGACTAGCTCTGCGTGGTTGGAAGAGATACTGGCCTGGATCCCCCTATCAATCAGCACTAGCTCACACATGAGGGCCAGCATCTCCCCCTGGGCAGCCTCTGATGGTGGACACTGGATCAGAGGTGAGGAATGGAAAGTGTTGACACAGTCCACAACATCTGGCTGCAAATGAGCCGACGACCCCCCCCCTCCGCATCTGGCTCACCACTGGATCCCGTCCTACCTGCCAGCTGAAAGACAGAAAATAATGGAATATGTGTTAATTATGTGGAATGACACATTGGTTTCTGTTTATTCCTACTTATCCTAGTTCATTCTAACCTTCTGTTCATTCCTATCTGACCTCTTGTTTTAAACCTGTATATTTCACTAATTTTCTACTATTAGCAGCTATCTTTTGATAGATGGGATTTATTCTTTGTATCGTTAACTTGATTGTTATTGGCTCATTACATTATTTTGATTCTGGGTGTCGCCTGTACCTGTTTATGGTGCAGTGGGCAAACCCATAGATGGACTTCTTATTGGATAATTACTCCTGTTGTGCCCACTAATGACAGTGATTTGTCAGCTTCATGGATTTAATGATGCATGATTGATCCATCTATCCCCAGTTAAATCCATGTCAGTGTCATTGTTGTTCAACAGATACATGTGTTGGGTGTTTTCTATGTGTGTGTGATGTTGGTGTATATGATATTCACCTGACATGGAGGCTAGATCCTGTTTGGACCACCAGGCCTGGAGTTCCAGCAGCAGGCAACTGGCTCAGCAACTCATTGAGCACCATTGCTGTATCTAACAATCACTTTGGGGCCACTACTTGGTGCTGCTGCTGCACTGTCCTCTTTGGCCATCATCCTCATCACCTTGGCCTTGACATCATCAAAGTGGTGCTTCTTTTACTTCATATCCCTTTCTGCTGAGCTCACTTCTGTGACTGCAGCCACTACATCCTTTCAAGCCTGGGCCCGGGCCTAGCTTCCCTCCCCGTGAAAGAATAGCGGAGTGCTCACAGATGGCATTAAGGATGATCACCATCTCCTTTTGCATGTGATCAAGGGCCCTGCATCTGCCTTGAGCCTCTTGCTCCCCTAAATGTGGATGGGGATCCAGCACTCCCTCCTCTGACCCTGAGGCCTGTCCTTCCTCTTCGCTACCACCCCCTGGGAATAGGACCTTCCCCCTCTGATCCTAAACTTGATGTACCTATAACTATGGGCAACTGCACCCCCCTCACACTCTCCTCCACTCCTCTCCACACCACTCCTCTCCACCCCACTCACCTCTCCTCCACTCCACTTATTTTCTCTCCACTCCTCTCTCTCCTCCACTATGCTCTCCTCCACTGCCCAGGGCCACCTTTCTCTTCTACACTCCTCTTCTTCTCCTCCCCAAACACAGTTAATGCTGGGGTGCGGGTAATGCAGCTTTATTATGTCTCCCTGTCAATCATAATCCAATAGCCCACTTTTGTCTCACAGGGATGTAGCGCACACTGTAATTACTGGATTGGTTTGTAACTGCGGCATCCATGTATTCCTGCCCACCCTATGTATTCCAGCCCCATGTATTCCCGGTGGTGTGAAGGGTGTACAGTTTTAGGCTTTAGCCCTGTAATTGGTGGCTTGAGCAACTGCATATAACCGGAAATTATAACAAATTTCTAACCTTCAGACATGCGGCCTGTATGAAGGTAATTAGGGGCTTGGAATTAAATGGGGTCTAGGCCTCATATTTTTGTTTTTGTTATTTGTGGAAGGTTTAATTTGAGAGTGATTGGTATGGTCTCAATTGAATTCTAATTCTGTGCAAAACTAAGAAAGAGTCACTATTATTATTAGGGATGTCATAAATCAATGGGAAAGCATTCCGTAATTTGCAAGTACACTTGTTCTAGACCATTATAAGTAGTTCACTCGCAGTCATGAAAAAAAGGGTCAATTGAATAGCTAAATAAAGTTACGGACTACTTTTTAGTTGTGCAACTTTATCAAATTATTAATGAAAAATAAAACAAATGTAACTGTAACATTGTGTTACTTTTCACAAAGAGACTTCTATAGATTTCATAAGTTTTCTAGTAATATTGCTACGAACTGCATGATGAACTGCATTTGGTGACAATTCCATATGCTGTGCAATAGAAAACATTGTTCTCAACATTGCGAAAAAAGCACAAAGCATATGAAATTTAATTACAAGAAAATAAATATTACACATAAATGTGATATTTCTTGTTATTATATGTAATAGTTTCACTGTTTAACTGTTCCAGTTCAGAAACTTGAAACATTTTATGACACATTTACTTCCTATTTTCTATCCAGATAATTCATGCATACAAATAATGTACTTAGCAAACCAGTCTATTCAGAACGGATTCCTAATTCAAGGTATTTCAGACATTCAGACAGTCCAGCTCCCTCTTTTCTTTCTGTTTCTTCTTATGTACGTTGCCATTTTCCTTGGGAACCTCACTATATTTGCAGCTATTTCTCAGGATTCTCACCTTCACACTCCCATGTACATTTTCCTAATGAGCCTGTCTGCTCTTGATATCCTATTACCATCAACAGTTCTTCCTAATGTTTTACGTGCTCTCTACACACAAGAGAAACACATATCATTCCCTTCATGCATTGCTCAGATGCATGTTTTTCTATCCTTGCTTTGCACTGAAATCATCCTGTTATCAGCCATGGCATATGACCGTTATGTGGCAATCTGTCACCCACTTCATTATGTTTTTATCATGAGTATAAGACACTGTGCTGCTTTAATAGTCACTGCTTGGACTACTGGCTTCCTGGCCCTTACAGGACATTCTATCCTTACATATAGATTATCCTTTTGTGCTTCTCATCTTATTGAACACTTTTACTGTGATTTTACACCACTGCTCAAACTCTCCTGTAGTGGGAAATTCACTGTGGAACTTTTAACCTATATTGAAGGTACAATAATTGGATTTACATCATTTTTGTTCATTTTAACCTCTTATATTTGTATTATTCGCACCATTCTTAATATTCAATCTGTGGAGGGGAGACACACAGCTTTTTCTACCTGCACCTCCCATTTGACCTGTGTAATTATATTTTATTCTACAATTATCTGTTTACACTTGAGACCCACATCAAACTATTCTCCAACACTGGACAAATACTTTTCTCTTATAAATGTTATTATGATTCCTATGCTAAATCCTATTATTTATAGTTTAAAAAACAAGGAAGTAAAAAATGCTCTAAATAAACTGAATACAAGAAATGGCCAACTTGGTTATTAATTACATTTCAGTTTTACGTTTATTAATTTTTAATCAAACTATGAAAGTTACACTACATACTGTTTGTTGAAGCTGATCAAAATTTTTAAGCATCAAAACTCTGTGAAGCAATAAAGATAACAAAATGTGGATGCAAATGATGAATAATGCTTGATCTGATAATTAATTAACTCATTTAGTTAATTGTATATAGTAACCTGTATTGCTGTCATTTCTTCTACTGTTTTCATTACACAGCTCCAAACTATGCACAGGAAAAATGAGTAAATTTGGGATAAACATAAAGTTATCTTATAAAATAATGATGTCTAAACATTAATAAAGATAGAATGGTTAGGGGAAAGATGTTTCTTTTTGGTCTATCAAGGACAATATTGACAAATAAATACACTATCTGGAGTTTCCATTAATGAACAGCCCAAAGAGCCATTATTTCCAACCCTGGTCTACAAGACACACCATGAGGTTAGGGCTTGAGAATATTCATTCTTGACAAGTGCTAATAAGTGTATATGCCATTTTAATGACCCAATATTGCCTCCTGACACCAATGTTGATAGAGATAACACCAATATAGATATAGAAAGTTGTACTGAGATCTATATTGAGGAAGCTCACGATAGTCCTTTATTTACAGCACTGACAGTAGACACTTATTATTGTGGATTAATGAATGTCGTTTGTCAGTTTTGTGGGGCCTATCATATTCTGAAAGAAAGACCAACTGATGGAGAGTTTATAAGTTGCTGTCAGAAAGAAAAGGTAAGACTTCCAGAAAGCCACACATTTCCAGAATATTTAGAAAGTATAATGAGTGATCCTACATTTCCAAATTACAATAATTTGAAAAAAAAACATTCAGTCTTATAACAGTGCAATTTAATTTGCTTCAATGGCTGCAACATTAGCAGAAAATGTCCCAGGACATGGTCCTTACTGTTTTAAAGTCCAAGGACAAATATACCACCGGACTTCACATGTACACCCAGATTCAGGAGAACAAAGGACATTTTCACAGTTATATGTCCTTGATACAATGGAAGCTGTTGAACAACGAATGATGCTTCCTGAAAATGAACAATGCTTACCCATAGTCTTTGAACAGCTTCATAACATTATGGCCAACAACCCATATAGTAAAGCAAACAAAAATTAGCTGAGGTTGAAAAAGAACAAGAACATGCGCAAAGACATCAATTGCCAATGCCAAGAGTTAATATGGTTCCCAAAAGAGATCGCCATACTGATCAAAGAGGGTATAATTTACCAACAGCAAATGAGGTTGCCATGGTATTTAAAAATGATGATGGGGTACCACCATTTGAGCGGGATATTAGAATATATCCACGCAATCAAGGACAACCTTTTATAAACATAAATATTTTAAGTAGTAATTTGGATCCAATGACATATCCCATTTTCTTTCCAAATGGGGAGCCAGGATGGCAACCAAAATTACAGTTGCAAAGTTATCCCAATAGTAAAGTTCGTGTTAGAAACAATATTTCCATGCTGGAATGGCACAAACTGCTGTTTGGGATCATTTTATTCCTGTTTTATGTAGGGGCAAACTCACACAACAATGGATTATTGATTCCTATCTACAAATCAAAGCAAATAATCTAAATTTTGTCAAATTTCAACAAAACAGGCTTCAAGTAGAACAATATTGTGGATTGGCTCCAAACAGAGACATTCCTGCTGGAAGAGCAATGATTTTGCTGTCCTCTTTCCAAGGATCTCCTCGCAACATGCGAGAAAGATACAATGAAGCCATGGCTATTGTCACTAAATTTTGCAAACCAGATTTATTCATCCCATTTACATGTAATCCACAATGGCCAGAGATCAAAGAAAATGTACAGCTTGGACAAAACACGTCTGACCGACTAGATTTGGTGGAAAGAGTATTCAAAATAAAACTAAATTCATTAATTCATGATATAACTAAAGCAGACTTATTTGGGAAATGTGTGGCTTTTGTTTATACAAATTTCAAAAAAGAGGCCTGTCCAAATCACTATGTATTCGTAAATGGTGAATGGCGACAACGAAAAAAACATAATTATAAAATTATCCCACAAATTTTTACCGTCAGTCCACAAGATATTGAACGTTTCAGTTTAAGGTTACTTATTTTACATGTTCCCAGTGAATAAAGTTATGAACATTTACACACAGTCAATGACATAGTTTATGATACTTTACAGTTAGCTGCAAGAAATCAAAACTTTCTGGCAGATGATACAGAATGGGAGAGATGTCTCGAGGAAGCAACACTATGTCAAATGCCAAAGCAAATGAGAGAACAATTTTCTTTCATTTGCATCTTTTGCAATGTACCTGATGCATTAACTTTGTGGGAAACATTTAAATTACATAAGTGTGAAGATTTCTTAAAATGTTACAATGAGACCATTGCGCTATTGAAAGCAATAATGGAAATACAGGAAATCTTTCTTTGTCATGGATTAAATTGGGCCAATTTTAATCTGCCTGATTCAGGAATTATAGATGAAATTAACTTTGATGAGTATGACACTGACATTGAATACCAAAAAACACAAGAAAAAATTGGAACTTTAAATGCATTCCAATTGGAAGCATTTAACGCCATCACAAATGCAAAAGAAGATGACATGCTCAAAGAGCGTTATTTCTATCTGGATGGCCCTTGTGGATCAGGAAAAACGTATCTATATAATTTGTTGACGAGTTGCATTCGAGCACAGGGTCAAATAGCACTGCCATTTGCAACCACTGGAATTGCCGCACTTTTGTTAGAAGGTGGTAGAACTTTGCATAGTGGATTTAAACTGCCAGTTCCTATTTTGGAAACATCAGTGTCAGATATTCGAAGGAATTCATTACAAGCAAACAAATTTCACAAGAGTAAATTAATTATAATAGATAAGGCAACTATGATGTCATGTCGATCAATGTATTGATCGATTATTAAAAGAAGTTATGGCTAATGATTTGCCTTTTGGTGGAAAGGTGATGTTGTTAGAAGGAGATTTTAGGCAAACATTACCACATGGCAATCGGACTGACATTGTCAAAACGTGTATAAAAAGAAGTAAGCTGTGGAAAATATTTACACACCTTGAATTAGAAATAAATATGAGATCTGAATGCCAAAATAAATTTAATGATTGGCTCATTCAGATTGGAGAAGGAAAACAGCCAAAAATAAATAATTTACCTGATGATGCTGTTCAAATTCCATCAGAAATTATTTAAAAAAACCCACTAATATCGACAATCTTCCTCAATACCATCAATAACGAGAATTACTCAGACATTGCAAACAAAGTCATATTGACATCCAAAAATATAGATGCCTTGAATCTTGATAACAACATTTTTTAATTAATCAATGCACCCAAAAAAAACAACTACAGTGCAAATTCTGTTCTGGCTGATGACAAAAATAGTGAAGCTAATTTTACTATGGAATTTATGAATTCTTTAACTCCCTCTGGAATGCCACCACATGTTTTGCAACTTAAAAAAGGGTTAATTGTCATGCTACTGAGAAATATGAATCCCAGAAAATGACTTTGTAATGGGACCAGATTCATTGTGAAGGATTTAAAGGATCATTTTATACATGCAGAAATTATGAGTGGTACCAATAAAGGCGAACCAGTTCTTATATCAAGAATTGATTTGGCTCCAAGTGAGAGTGGTTGCCTTTTGTCCTTCGAAGGAGACTATTTCCCATTATGATGGCATTTGCCATGACCATCAATAAATCCCAAGGAGAAACTTTTAAGTCTGTGGGTACTTTTTTGAAGAAACCTGTGTTTGCACATGGTCAACTCTATGTTGCATTTTCAAGATGCAATAATCCAGAGGAAATTAAAGTACATATTGAAGAAAACCCAAATCAGGGTAATTTATTGGAAGATGGATGCATTTTTACAAAAAACATGGTGTTCTATGAGGTGCTGTAAACATAGAGAACAGTGGTTTCATTTTGACGACAACATTTTATGTCACTCGGACAGATTTTAGAGGACCACTATTTCAATAAGAAACTCTATACAATGGCAAAAAAACATAGAGAACAGTGGTTTTACTTCCAGGACAAAATTTTAGCTCACTGGGACTCTTTAAATAGGGGACAACTATTTCACTTAGGAAACTCTATGTGCCATTTGCACAAAGTACAACAAGAACAAAAAAAGTGCAAAAAACACGCCAAACAACAGTAAACAGTGGTTATATCGCATAGACAAAATTAAAAGTCTGCTGGACTCTTTGTAAGGGAACCACTTGGACATATAAAAAAAAATACAATGTCTTCATATATAACAACATTGAAAAAGGAACACTTCTCTTATTTCAAGTTATACCACACCAAATACAGAGAAAAGTGGTTTTATTTCTAGGACAAAATTTTATATCACTCGGACTCTTTTTAAAGGACCACTATTTCACTAAGAAACTCTATAAAATGGCAAAAAACATAGAGAACAGTGGTTATACCTCGAGGATGATCTTCTATATCTGGTGGTCCATTTTTAGAGGACACTTAGAAAACTCTATGTGCAATTTTCAACAACTACAACAATAAAAACAAAAAGTTTAACAGATTGGAATGTATTAGAACTTACCTTTTTACATGATTGGCCCCACAAAACAATTAGGTGGCATTTTTATTACATTCAAGGTTCAATGTTATTGTTTTATGTTACTATTTCACATGTTAACATTTTATTTTCAAAGTTGAAGGTTGGTGATTGATTCAGGGAGTAATCTGATCACCAGTTAATAGGGTCAGGAAGGAATTCTTTTTTTTCCCTCTTTGATACAATTGGCCAAGTTTAAATGGGGGTTTTTATTCTTTGCCTTCCTCTGGATACAATGCCTATTTAGTTTAACAAGAGTCTTAAGAAATATTTAATGTTACAAAGCATGTAATTGTTCAAAATAGTTATTCACAGAAAGTTTACCTAGTCTTCTGTTATTCAAGCATAACTATCAATGTTAGTATTGTTAAAAAAAATGATTCAAGATTGTTTAAAATACAGGTTGCATGTTACAAACTTTTATGTTATGGTTTACAATATATATTCATGAAAACGTCAGCCATTGTTATATTGGTATTCCATATATGACAATTAAAAGAGTTGATATTGAAAAATATATATTTTCTATACCTGTTGGTGAAATACAAGTTAAAAGTTAAAAAAATATAAAGTTTTATTCAAAATTTTGTATTTCTTTGTAGATAAAAAAAAGGTTAAAAATGTCAGAGACTCATATTATGTGGCAAACAGTTTTAACAGCATTAACATTTTATTGCCCTGCCATTTTTGGCGGGCAAGTCGCTAGTAATTAATAAAAAAAATAAAAAAATATATAATTCTGCCACAACACAAATCCCTAGTACACCCTAATTTGGAATATGGAGGACAATTTTGGGAACCACTACATAAAAAGGACATTTTAGAGCTGGAAAAAGTACAGAGAATGGCAACAAAACTTATAAGGGGAATGAAGGGGCTAAGTTATGAGGGAAGGCCAATCAAATTAAACTTATTTTCTCTAGATAAAAGGCATTTAAGAAGGGATATAATGACCTTATATAAATACATCCAGGGTCAATAAAATGCTTTGTCAAGTGAACTTTTTGTGCCAAGAGGTTTTCAACTGACATACTTTGAGGTTAGAAGTAAAAAGATTACACCTTAAAGAACTAAATGGGTTCTTCACAGTAAGGGTGGTTAATCTGTGGAATTCTCTACCAAAGGAGGTGGTGACAGATTTGATAGATAACTTTAAAAAGTGATTGAGTATATGTTTTAATAAAAAGCACATTTAGGGTTATACTGGATAAATATTATTGATCCAGGGAGGAATTTAATTGCCAGTATCTAGGGCCAGGAAGAAATATTCCCCTTTTGAGACAATTGGCAATGTTTCAGTGTTTTTTTTGTTTTTTTTTGCCTTCTTTTGAATAATTTACAATTAACAAGGAATCCACATATTACAAAGATCAGAGGAGATCTTGATGGACTAAAGGTGTTTTTTCAACCTCAATTACTATGTAACTATGTAACTATGAGACATTTATATGGGCAGCAAGATTATCAGTTAGATTCCTTTGTCCCGATATAATGAGTCAATTCTTCTTCGGTTTGATCCATGGAACATTAAAAGGAAAAGGATTCCAAGGTAGTCCCAGAGCAGATATATATGGTATTGCACCACACACTCAGCAGTTGGATTTGTTTAGTGAATACCCCATCCCCAGCAAGAGCTCATGAAAATGATTATGGACTTATTGCTATTAAATTAGACCTGTAAAGCAACCCATCAACGGCTTGCGGGGTAAGGGCGAGAAAAGGCTACAGGACGTGGAAATTTGAACTACGCGCCCACAAATCCTTTGTTCTGTCAAGCCCGTAACTGTTACATTTCCAATCATGCTATTAAATTGCAACAAATTCACTGGTGTTCAAGCCCGTGACCCACCAATGGAGCCAAGAAGCCAACGAGTGCGTGAGGACCTGCAAGTGGGGTAAAGTTCAATCCATAGCACTTTAGATGCACATATACACACACTACTATACTTTTATTAACGGGGAACGTGATGTTAGGTCTTAGAATTAATTGCACAACATTCTGAAGCTCACAAAACGGCCCCCCAAAAATACTTTATTTCATGTTTGATTTCAGTGTTATATAGATCAATGTGTTAATCTGTATTTAGAGACAGCATCTTAAACGCTGTTGCTGCTGCAGGGAGTCAGAAACTCTATTGTTATGGCGTACTGATGGCACGGCCGCATCAGTCAAATAAGAACTGTGCTATACAATTATTTAGGAACACTGTATCAATGCAGAATTATAAGATATACAACACTATTAACATTACAAAATGGTTCCAACTCAATAGGAATTTATGTGTAAAATATGAATTAAAAGTGGAGACTCAATACTAAATATAGACACATATAAATACATTAATAAACATTTGAATCAACAGAAAATGGTGGTTACTATTAGTCATTAGAGATTAACATGTATATTGCTATTAATCCTCAGCATTCAATTTAGTTTATTTAAACCTAAAGGTTATATTTTTAAATTTGTCAATTTTGGACTATCCTAAAAGGTAATTCTTTTTTGACTGTTTCTTTACTGCCAAAATTAGATTTCTGTATAGCTATAATACCTTGGATTTCTTTCTAAAAAGTATGCTAAAATAATAAAAAAAATCACCAAAATGCATACATATTAAATGCATTTTCATATATGGCAGAAATATGTAGTAATACTGTTACTATAATATAAAAAAAAAGTATGGAATAATAAAAGTTATATTTTAAGGTTACTGTTTTTAGGTTTTGAGTGCTCCCATTTAAAGGGGTTTCTATCTCACCACAAACCAAAGGGACCTTAGTGGGTGTCATCACCACTTTAGGTACATTGTAGGTGGGAGTTGTTTGGTAAACTGCGCACAACATTGATACATTTGCAGCCCTATTAAATTAGCTCAATGTTGAAAACCATAACCCAAAAACTGGAATAGATTAACTGAGAACCAAAGTTATAACTTCTACAGTAATTTAAAAACTACAAGAGTATTAGTTGTGACACAAGATATCACATATATTATAATTGTCAAAGTGCAATTTGTCGTCACACTTGCAAATCGAGGTGAGCCGTTGAGGCATTGAAGTCTTCTGAGCTCACAGGACTTAGGCAATGAGTGCTGAAGGTGCTCATTACCCTGCAAGGTGAGCAGTTGAGGCATAGAAGCACGTGGGACTTAGGCTGAAATGAGCACCGAAGTTGAGGCACGCAGGACTTAGGCTGCAAGCAGTTGAAGAACACAGGACTTACTTAGGCTGCAAGCAGTTGAGGTCCTGAAAGGACTCGCACCAAAAATATTAACCCCAGGCAACTATAATTAACCCTATAACTCATGGTGGTCAATACAGACCCCCATAAGGCCATAATTAACCCTGTCACTCATGGTGGTCAATAGAGACCCCCATAAGGCCTTAATTAACCCTGTCACTCATGAAGGTCAATACAGAGCCCCATAAGGCCTTAATTAACCCTATAACTCATGGTGGTCAATACAGACCCCCATAAGGCCTTAATTAACCCTGTCACTCATGATGGTCAATACAGACCCCCATAAGACCTTAATTAACCCTATAACTCATGGTGGTCAATACAGGCCCCCATAAGGCCTTAATTAACCCTGTCACTCATGGTGGTCAATACAGACCCCCATAAGGCCTTAATTAAACCGTCACTCATGAAGGTCAATACAGACCCCCATAAGCCTTAATTAACCCTATAACTCATGAAGGTCAATACAGACCCCCCATAAGGCCTTAATTAACCCTATAACTCATGGTGGTCAATACAGACCCCCATAAGGCCTTAATTAACCCTGTCACTCATGATGGTCAATACAGACCCCCATAAGGCCTTAATTAACCCTATAACTCATGGTGGTCAATACAGGCCCCCATAAGGCCTTAATTAACCCTGTCACTCATGGTGGTCAATACAGACCCCCATAAGGCCTTAATTAAACCGTCACTCATGAAGGTCAATACAGACCCCCATAAGCCTTAATTAACCCTATAACTCATGAAGGTCAATACAGACCCCCATTAGGCCTTAATTAACCCTGTAACTCATGGTGGTCAATACAGACCCCCATAGGGCTTAATTAACCCTGTCACTCATGGTGGTCAATACAGACCCCCATAAGGCCTTAATTAACCCTGTCACTCATGAAGGTCAATACAGACCCCCATAAGGCCTTAATTAACCCTATAACTCATGGTGGTCAATACAGACCCCCATAAGGCCTTAATTAACACTATAACTAATGGTGGTCAATACAGACCCCCATAAGCACTAAATTAACCCGTCACTCATGAAGGTCAGTACAGACCCCCATAAGCCTCTATTTAACCCCATCAGTCCCATAAGGGTATATTATGACCATTATGGGCCTGTTACAACCCAACATTAGCCACATAAGTGCCATGATGGTCCACAAGGACCGTCATGACACTATCTACAAACACTACACTATAACCCCCAATAAACCATTTAATCTAAACTAACCCCCTCTACACTAATCTGTTAACACTTACACTACCTACCTACACTACCTACCCCCTAATAAACCTCCCCACCACTCTAATTACAAAAAATAAAAAAAAATTACCTTCCAAAAACAAAATACAGTACAGAAAAAAAAAACTACAGTACAGAAAAAAAAGACTACAATACAGAAAAAAAAAACACAGTACAGAAAAAAAACAAATACATTACAACCCCCCCACTACAGAAAATAAAAAAATGACAAATCTGAAAAGGAAAGACAGATATACACAATACAATACATACATACATATAATACATATAATACATTACATACAATACATGACATTACATACATTACATATAATATATTACATATAATATATTACATATAATACATTACATACAAAACATTACATACAATACATTACATTACATTACATATATTACATATAATATATTACATAATATATGTAACGGATCTCCTGGCCCCCCGACTGGGTACCTCCGTTGATGGACGCGTCCTAGCTTGCGCCGAGGACTACAAGCACCGCACCGGACACCACAACCACCACAGACTCCACAACTGCCGTAGCTTAACTGGAGCCGCGCCATCTTCCTTCCACCCTGTATGAATCTCCAGCATCCAGGATCGTGTGGGGAAGACCTCTCCTCCAAGGAGAGTACATCAGGAACAAGGGTAAAGGTGTTAAAGCTCCAAGGGAGTATGCAAAGCATAGCAATCCCCAGTGTGATATAGCAATCCCCTCCAAGAACGAGACGAGGCTACGTTTTGAAGGGTCAAGTAGAACTCTGGTGCTGGCACACCCAGCCTGGTTTTTATTACAGTCAGGTACAAACAGAACCCACCCAGGGGGGAGGTATAGAACAATCAATAACACAATAGTAACGCCCACAGTTTCCCTCCCCTCTGCTGGGGAGATAATTGAGTTTATTACTGTATCTACTCAATTATCTCCCAGCTAAAACTTACACATAACACACAGACATTTCAAATATCCATAGTTGGCCACACAATACACATATAGGGGCAATAGGTGGGTCACACTTCCCTGAGGCTACCTGGCAACTTTGATACAATCAGACATGGATTAGATCATCCTTCTTTGTTCTTATGTCTGAGAATGAAAACATTTTATACAATAGACTTCCTTATCTTATGAGGAGTCTCTGTAATAGGATTATCTCTTATGCCAAGGTCTGCAATAGTATGGGCTAATATTCTGCAGAGCATAAACCAACATACATACAGTATAATAGCAGGATCATATTTTAACCATAATAATAACCATAAAACAGAGTAAAACAGTGATGGCTTCCGTTACACACCTCCCCCGTGACCATAAGCCGGCATACACGGTCTGATCCCAACGGATCGGCCTGGAGATGTCCGGACAAAAGTATTTGTTGGTCAATTCTCTAGTTTGACAACCCATCAGCATTACTGCAATTCACATTTACTCACATTTCCCATATCCCCAGATAGCTGGGATCTGAGTGCACAAAACTACCGAATAGCGCTCAGATCCTATTCACACAGTTCAATTGACATGTAGCTAAAGTCTTTCCCATAGTCTTTCATTGTATGAATGGGCTCCATGGCATAGCTATCTGGGGTATCACCGCTCCCACAGGGCAAGTACCGAATGACCCCCCTGTATGTAAAGGGCCAGAATGAGTGACATACACTCTGGTATGGCCGAATCCTGTGTTTAAAGGGCAATATGTCCCAGGGACATAGTCGCAGGGCAGGAGGCTGGCAAACAGTCCTCTCCAAGACAAAGTGGCGAAGGGTACTTCATCACACATCTCCCCTTTGGGGGGTAGTCTAACCAGACACCTGACCTTCTGCCGGTCAGTGCCTCCGTTAGATGATCCACCAATCCACAATAAACCAGTGCTAGAGCAGCCCCCCCACAAAAACAAAGTGCAAGAGCAGCCCCCCCACAACCAACAGTTACTGCACCTGGATATTTCGCTGTGGTGATGGGGCAACACGCTGAGGGGACTTGAGCGGCAGAGGCCACTCTGCCCTGATGCCAGCTCTTCTACTGGTATAACCTGCAGGACATTCTGCTCTGTACAAGGGACAAAGGGAGGGCAGAGGCAAACTGCACTCTGCCCAGCTGTCAGCTCTTCTGCTGGGGTACTTGGGACATATTCCGGCTCAATAGCCAGGGAAACGTGGGGGTCAGTGGGGGTTAACATTTCCTCTGTTAACCCTGGGGCCACATTAGAAGTTAGCTGGGGAGGGGAATTTGTACTTGCCCCCTCCTCCGGTTGTCCCAGTGAAAGTAGTTGGGGATCTGGACAGGCTGTGGGTGCAGAGACCACGGTCCCATCTGCGCCGTCTGGGAGATTGGTGTCTCACCTTGTAAACTGTCGCTGGGGCGGAAGGACGACACCTTCTGCCCCCTGTGGTTCACACTGCCGCTGGGGGGGAAGGACAACACCTTCTGCCCCCCTGGGGTTCACACTGCCGCTGGGGGGGAAGGACGACACCTTCTGCCTCCTGGGGTTCACACTGCCGCTGGGGGGGAAGGATGACACCTTCTGCCCCCTGTGGTTCACACTGCAGCTGGGGGGGAAGGACGACACCTTCTTCCCCCTGGGGTTCACACTGCCGCTGGGGGGGGGGGGGGATGACACCTTCTGCCCCCTTGGGTTCACACTGCCACTGGGGGGGAAGTATGACACCTTCTGCAGCCTGGGGTTCACACTGCTGCTGGGGGGGAAGGACGACACCTTCTGCCCCCTGTGGTTCACACTGCCGCTGGGGAAGGACGACACCTTCTGCCCCCTGGGGTTCACACTGCCGCTGGGGGGGGAGGACGACACCTTCTGCCCCCTGGGGTTCACACTGCCGCTCGTGGGGGAAGAACAACAGCTTCTGCCCCCTGGGGTTCACACTGCCGCTGGGGGGAAAGGACGACACCTTCTGCCCCCTGGGGTTCACACTGCCGCTATGGGGGAAGGATGACACCTTCTGCCCCCTGTGGTTCACACTGCCACTGGGGGGAAAGGACGACACCTTCTGCCCCCTGGGGTTCACACTGCCGCTGGGTGGGGGAGGACGACACCTTCTGCTCCCTGGGAAACACACTGTCGCTGGGGAGGAAGGACGGCACCTTCTGCTCCCTGTAGGGCCGGTAGAGAGAGCTCGGTCCCATCTCTACCTGCCATCTGGAAGTCATCCCAGGACCAGTCAATGAGGTCTGGTTCTGCTTATCGAGTAGGTTGGGGCTGCACGAAGCTGAGCAGGTGTTGGTAGTCCTGCTCCAGCTCCCACTCTCTCGTTAACCAGGTGGGTCATGTCTTTGCTCACCTCGCCTTCGTCAACCCAGACATACATGCCCATCCGCTAGTCGTAGATGTCCCAAAACCTAGACCCCTCCGTGCTGCCAAGATCAATGTCGTCCTCCAAGGCATCCCATAATAAACCCGGGCCATCATAATCATTCCCCTCCGGTAAGTCGTGTTCAGACGTCCAGGGGGTAAGTCGAACGGTATGCCACCAGAGGGCCTGGTATGCGTTGTCTTGCCAGAACTCGCGCCATACCAGGGTCTCTAGTCTTGTCACCCACTCATCCAGGGGCTGCTCTCCCAATAGATACATCCGCATCGCCACACGCTTCTGTAGTCGCTGCTCATCACTGGGGAGACTATCACCTCGCCGCCATTGGGCATCTTCCAGGGCATCATACCAGAGTTCCTTTCTGTCTGCATCCCTGTAGTCCACGGCCGCCTCCTCCTCCTCATCATGGTACGCTGTCCGAAAACTAGCCGGTTCCATCCTGCTGCAGCCAGGGGCGCTGTACGGATACTAGCGTTGCCCTCAATTTGTAACTCCAAACGTTACCGGTGTCTCCGTGCTGCTTTTCCTCTTACTAGGACGCCATCCCACCACTGCTAGCCAATGTAACGGATCTCCTGGCACCCCGACTGGGTACCTCCGTTGATGGACGTGTCCTAGCTTGCACCGAGGAATACAAGCACCGCACCGGACACCACAACCACCACAGACTCCACAACCGCCGTAGCTTAACTGGAGCCGCGCCATCTTCCTTCCACCCTGTATGAATCTCCAGCATCCAGGATCATGTGGGGGAAGACCTCTCCTCCAAGGAGAGTACATCAGGAACAAGAGTTCAGTAGTTAAAGCTCCAAGGGAGTATGCAAAGCATAGCAATCCCCAGTGTGATATAGCAATCCCCTCCAAGAACGAGACAAGGCTACGTTTTGAAGGGTCAAGTAGAACTCTGGTGCTGGCACACCCAGCCTGGTTTTTATTACAGTCAGGTACAAACAGAACCCACCCAGGGGGGAGGTATAGAACAATCAATAACACAATAGTAACGCCCACAGTTTTCCTCCCCTCTGCTGGGGAGATAATTGAGTTTATTACTGTATCTACTCAATTATCTCCCAGCTAAAACTTACACATAACACACAGACATTTCACATATCCCCCATAGTTGGCCACACAATACACATATAGGGACAATAGGTGGGTCACACCTCCCTGAGGCTACCTGGCAACTTTGATACAATCAGACATGGATTAGATCATCCTTCTTTGTTCTTATGTCTGAGAATGAAAACACTTTATACAATAGACTTCCTTATCTTATGAGGAGTCTCTGTAATAGGATTATCTCTTATGCCAAGGTCTGCAATAGTATGGGCTAATATTCTGCAGAGCATAAACCAACATACTTACAGTATAATAGTAGGATCATATTTTAACCATAATAATAATAACCATAAAACAGGGTAAACAGTGATGGGTTCCATTACAATATATATTACATATAATACATTACATACATTACATTACATATATTACATATATTATATTACATATAATATATTACATATAATACATTACATACAATACATATATAATATTACATATAATATATTACATATAATACATTTCATACATTACATTACATATATTACATATAATATATTACATATAATACATTACATACAATACATATAATATATTACATATAATATTTTACATATAATACACTCCATACAATACATTACATATAATACAAATCAAATACCCCCTATCTATCTAACATACAATCTATTTAATATAAAATAAATCCTAACTATATCAAATGCATCCCCCTATCTATCTAATATACAATAAATCCTAAATACATACAGAGACTAGAGATGTCGCGAATAGTTCGCCGGCGAACTGTTCCCGGGGAAAATAGCATGTTCGCGTTTGCGGCGAACTGCGAACATATGCGATATTCGACCCGCCCCCATTGAGCAAACTTTGACCCTGCAACTCACAGTCAGCAGACACATTCCAGCCAATCAGCATCATACCCTGCCTTCCACACCCTTCTACCTCATGGACAGAAGCCATTTTGGAATCATAACTAAATTGCAGTCCTACTGAGAGGAGGCTGATAGAGATGTCCCGAATAGTTCGCCGGCGAACTGTTCTCGGCGAACATAGCATGTTTGCGTTCGCGGCGAACTGCGAACATATGCGAGATTTGACCCGCCCCCTATACTTTATCAGTGAGCAAACTTTGACCCTGCATGTCACAGTCAGCAGACACATTCCAGCCAATCAGCAGCATACACTCCATTCCAGAGCCTTCTAACTCATGGTCAGCAGCCATTTTGGAATCATAACTAACTTGCAGTCTTACTGAGAAGAGGCTGAGTGTAGGTGATACTGCATCAAAAGGGAAAACCATAGCTAGGCTACTGTACACAGTGTGCAATACAGCCCTGAAGGACTCTTTTGATCTCTGCTGCAAGGACACCCCTGTGTCTCTTCCCCCCCTTATCATCATCCTCCCCTCACCTTAGCACCCCTCACACTTATCCCTAACACCCCTCACCCTAACCCTAACACACCTCACACTTATCCCTAACACCCCTCACCCTAACCCTAACACCCATCACCCTAACCCTAACACCCCTCACACTTATCCATTACACCCCTCACTCTAACACCTATCCCTAACACCCCTCACCCTAACCCTAACACCCCTCACACTTATCCCTAACACCTATCCCTAACACCCCTCACACTTATCCCTAACACCCCTCACCCTAACCCTGACACCCCTCACACTTATCCCTAACACCTAACCCTAACACCTAACCCTAACACCCCTTACACTTATCCCTAACACCCCTCACCCTAACAACTAACCCTAACACCCCTTACACTTATCCCTAACACCCCTCACCCTAACACCTAACCCTAACACCCCTCACACTTATCCCTAACACCCCTCACCCTATCCCTAACACCCCTCACACTTATCCCTAACACCCCTTACCCTAACACCTAACCCTAACACCCTCACCCTAACCCTAACACCTCTCACACTTATCCCTAACACCCCTCACCCTAACCCTAACACCCCTCACACTTATCCCTAACACCCCTTACCCTAACCCTAACACCCCTCACACTTATCCCTAAGACCTAACACCCCTGACACTTATTCCTAACATGCCTCACCCTAACACCCCTTACACTTATCCCTAACACCCCTCACCCTAACACCCCTCACACTTAGCCCTAACACCCCTCACCCTAACACCTAACCCCCTCACCCTTATCCCTAACACCCCTCACACTTATCCCTGTGCCTCTTCCCCCCCTTATCATCATGGGAGGGAGGAGGATGATGAGGGAGGGGGGAAGAGACACAGGGGAGGCTGATGAGGGAGGGGGGAAACAGACACATGGGAGGATGATGATGGAGGGGGTAAAGAGATACAGGGGAGGATGATGAGGGAGGTGGGAGGCTGATAAGGGAGGGGGGATGAGACACAGGGGAGGGTGATGAGGAAGGGGGCAAAGAGACACAGGGGAGGATGATGAGGGAGGGGGGAGAGACAAAGGGGAAGATGATGAGAGAGGGGGAAAAAGTACACAGGGGAGGATGATGAGGGAGGGGGTAAAGAGATACAGGGGAGGATGATGAGGGAGGTGGGATGATGATGAGGGAGGGGGGATGAGACACAGGGGAGGGTGATGAGGAAGGGGGAAAGAGACACAGGGGAGAATGATGAGGGAGGGGGAAGAGACACAGGGGAGGATGATGAGGGAGGGGGTAAAGAGATACAGGGGAGGATGATGAGGATGATATAACTTCTGCAAGTGCACAGTGCCACTCATATCTGTTGTCACAACAGTGATATCACTGTTACTATTATCACTAGTACTAGTCACTTTGTATATATGTAATACGCATAAAGCAAACATATAGGCCCTATAGCTTGGACCTGCATTTCTGCTATATATTAGTATTCCACCCATTATTACTTTGCACTTTATAGACACTAGTTATTTCATATAGGAGGATCCAGTGTTTATTTCCACAGATTCTTAATTCTATCCTCAAACCAAGAAAGCCCTTACAATTATTTCAGATATCACTACTGATCGGATCTCGTCAGTATTTCAGGATTTTAATTATTTATTTTAAGACGTACTAATAAACGTTAAGTTTTACTTATTTGCTGTTCTATATTGTTATTAGGGCAGAGGGTGTACACTTTAATATTAAAGGATAATTTTCCTTTCCCTCCTCCCAAATTGTCACTAAGTTGTTCATATCCTCAGGGAGCACCCCTTGTGTATATCCCAGATTCCCTTTATACATTGAGCCACCTATTGTCTCTATTCTATATCTATTGACTCCAGACCAACACATGAGTACAAGCAGCACACAATTTTAAAGCCGCCATCCTCCTCCTGGTGCAGCATCATAAGCCACATCAACCACTGCTGTCCTCCTTGCCCCCTCTCAACCATCCGCCACTCCGTCTCTCGCCTTGAGCAGTTCCTGCTCACCAGCCCATAGTCAGGTGCCTGTAAAGGACATGTTTGAGCGTAAGAAGCTAATGTCACAAAGTGCCCCAAAATTGAAGTGATACGACCAACCAAGTATCTTTTTCCATCTCCCAGTTCCAAAAATCCTGGCCTTATACACGACCCCTGATAGGTGACGTAACAAGTATTAAACTGATAAGAGTAGTACTTACAAACACGCCACTCCTATCTGGTGGCACCTTTGATTGCACGTGCCATGCCCCAAAATTGAAGTGATACGACCAACAAAGCATGTTTTTCCATCTCCTGGTTCTAAAAATCCAGGCCATACACACACCCCCTGATATGTCCTGTAACAGGTATTAAACTGATAAGAGTAGTACTACTTAACACACCTTATAATAATGCAGAGAGAGGCAACGCAGTGAGAGGAGTCTGAAGAAGAGGAGTCAGAGGAGGAAGGTGGCTTTGAGGAGGTGGAAGACCAAACACAGCAGGCGTCCCAGGGGGCTTGTTGTCACCTTTCGGGGACCCTTGGTGGCTGGGTGGAGGAAGAGACCTTCAATGACATCAGTGAGGACAAGGAACGGGACATGGCTAGCTTGGTATCCAACCTTGTGCAAATGGGGAGTTTGCAGTTGTGCAAATGGACTGTTTGCGGTTGTTTGCGGTGCGTTAAACGGGGAGTTTTGTCTGTCACTGTGAAGCGGGCCTAACCCTTACACTACCTGATCGAAACAACATCATACCTGATGTTTTAAAGCACGTTTTTCCAAACAATTTAGGAATGTTAGGTAATTTATGCCCTTTATGGCTTAAAACCAGACTCTGCATCAACTATGTAATTTCCGTGGGAGTTTTGCCATGTATCCCCCTCCGGCATGCCACAGTCCAGATGTTAGTCCCCTTGAAACAACTTTCCCATCACTATTGTCGTCCCTGGGGGTTTTAAAATCCACCTGCCCATTGAAGTCTATGGCGGTTCGCCGGGTTCGCCGGGTTCGCCGGGTTTGCCGGTTCGCAAACATTTGCGGCAGTTCGCGTTCGCGGTTCGTGAACCGAAAATGTTATGTTCGCGACATCAGTAGAGGCTGAGTGTAGGTAATACTGCATTAATATGGAAAACCATAGCTAGGCTACTGTACACAGTGTGCAATAAAGTCCTGAATGACTCTTTTGATCTCTGCTGCAAGGACACCCCTGTGTCTCTTCTCCCCCCTTATCATCATGATCCCCTCACCTTAGCACCCAACCCTAACACCCCTCACACTCAACCTATAACACCCATCAACCTAACACCTAACAATAACACCCCTCACACTTATCCCTAAGACCTAACACCCCTCACACTTATTCCTAACATGCCTCAAACTAACACTCTTTACACTTATCCTTAACACCCCTCACCCTAACACCTAACCCTAACACCCCTCACACTTATCCCTAACACCCCTTACCCTAACCCTAACACCCCTCACCCTAACACCTAACCCTAACACCCCTCACACTTATTCCTAACACCCCTAACACCTAACCCTAAAACCCCTCACACTTATCCCTAACACCCCTTACCCTAACCCTAACACCCCTCACACTTATCCCTAACACCTAACCCGAACACCCCTCACACTTATCCCTAACACCCCTCACCCTAATTCTAACACCCCTCACACTTATCCCTAACACCCTTTACCCTAACCCTAACACCCCTCACACTTATCCCTAACACCTAACCCTAACACCCCTTACACTTATCCCTAACACCCCTCACCCTAACACCTAACCCTAACACCCCTCACACTTATCCCTAACACCCCTTACCCTAACCCTAACACCCCTCACACTTATCCCTAACACCTAACACTAACATCCCTCACCCTAACACCTAACTCTCACACCCCTTACACTTATCCCTAACACCCCTTACCCTAACACCCAACCCTAATACCCCTCACACTTATTCCTAACACCCCTCACCCTAACACCTAACCCTAACACCCCTCACACTTATCCCTAACACCCCTCACTGTAACCCTAACACCCCTCACACTTATCCCTAACACTCCTTACCATAACCCTAACACCCCTCACACTTATCCCTAACACCTAACCCTAACATCCCTTACCCTAAGACCCATCACACTTATACCTAACACCACTCACCCTAACCCTAACACCCCTCACACTTATCCATAACACCCATCAACCTAACACCTAACCCTAACATTCTCACACTTATCGCTAAGACCTAACACCCCCCACACTTATCCCTAACACCCCTCACCCTAACACCTAACCCTAATACCCCCTTACACTTATCCCTAACAGCCCTTACCCTAACACCTAACCCTAACATCCCTTACCCTAACACCCATCACACTTATCCCTAACACCCCTTACCCTAAACCTAACACCCTTCACACTTATCCATAACACGCATCAACCTAACACCTAGCCCTAATATTCTCACACTTATCCCTAAGACCTAACACCCCTCACACTTATTCCTAACATGCCTCACCCTAACACCCCTCACACTTACCCCTAACACCCCTCACCCTAACACCTAACCCCTCACCCTTATCCCTAACACCCCTTACCCTAACACCCCTCACATTTAACCCTGTGTCTCTTCCCCCCCTTATCATCAAGGGAGGGGGGAGGATGATGAGGGAGGGGGGGAGAGACACAGAGGAGGATGATGAGGGAGGGGGGAAACAGACACAGGGGAGGATGATGAGGGAGGGGGTAAAGAGATACAGGGGAGGGTGATGAGGAAGGGGGGAAAGAGACACGGGGAGAATGATGAGTGAGGGGGGGGGGAGAGACACAGGGGAAGATGATGAGGGAGGGGGAAAAGAGACACAGGGGAGGAGGATGAGGGAGGGGGGAAAGAGACACAGGGGAGGATGATGATGGAGGGGGGGAAGAGACACAGGGGAGGATGATGAGGGAGGGGGTAAAGAGATACAGGGGTGGATGATGAGGGAGGTGGGAGGATGATGAGCGAGGGGGGATGAGACACAGGGGAGGGTGATGAGGAAGGGGGGAAAGAGACACAGGGGAGGATGATGATGGAGGGGGTAAAGAGATATGGGGAGGATGATGATGGAGGGGGATGTTAGGTTATTTATGCCCTTTATGGATTAAAACCCGACTCTGCATCAACTATGTAATTTTCCGTGAGAGTTTTGACATGGATCCCCCTCTGGCATGCCACAGTCCAGGTGTTAGTCCCCTTAAAACAACTTTTCCATCACTATTGTGGCCAGAAAGAGTCCCTGTAGGTTTTAAAATCCACCTGCCCATTGAAGTCTATGGCGGTTCGCCGGGTTCGCCTGTTCGCGAACATTTGAGGCGGTTCACGTTCGCGGTACGCAAACCGAAAATTTTATGTTTGCGACATCATTAACAGAGACCCTAATTCTAAGCTAAAATAAAATAATTACATTCCTAACTACATACACAGACCCTAATTCTAAGCTAAAATAAAATAATTAAGACCACTTACCTTTAAGATGTTGCTTCAGATCACTAACCTAGGGGTAAAACAAAACAAAATAATTAGTACAAAACATTAACATGAAATAATTAAACATTATATACATTCTAAATATTATACTCACCTTTCCAGCATGTACCGTCATTGTTCAGCTCTTCCGGCGGTTTTAAGGACAAACAGCAACAAAAGTAAAAACTGCAATGATACTTTATTCAATTGGATCACAAATATTGTTTCAATGCTGTGTAAAATATTAATTATAAGTAGAGACTCAATACTAAATACAGACACATATAAATAAATCAATACAATGAATCATACCTATTTTAATTTAGTTTATTTGAACCTAATAATTAATAATTACATTTTAAAGTTTGTCAATTTTGGTCAATCCTAAAAGGTATTTCTTTTTTGACGCAATACGCTAAGGGTTCAATTGTTTAGAGCAAGTGTTTTTCTTAAGAGGGTCATCCAAATGAATCATTGTAAGACCACAGATCAATAATAAACAAGATGCACTTTATTACTTTGTCGTTTTACAGATGATACAGCATTGGCAGCAATTTGCATATAGTTCTACAACAATTATCCTTATTTGAAAACAAGTGTAATCTATCATAATGTATACACATATATCCTACTGCTGTATCAGAATATTTTTCTTCCTTACTTTCTTTTTTCTGATTTTATTTTTTTCCAGCATTGAGTATTTACAAGCTGTTTCATTCTACCTTTTTGCATTTCAATGACACTTGCTGTGTGTAGATCACTGGGATTCCCATCACCTATGTGGCATGAAGTATTTATTCACATTTACACAAGTTTGTGGTCACCCACCTCTTCCTGATGTAGCTGATGTAGCTGATGTGTGTCTGGAAGGTAATACCAATTTGGTCTGACAAGAGGAGGTGGGTGTTGTGAACTTCACAGCAAGGTAAGTGGAACAGAATAGCTATTTAGATGATGGGGTAGAGGGACCCCCCAAGAATTCCAGGTAATCTATTTGTGGTCGGCCTCTCTTCATGATGTACATGTGGGGCCCGGAGGCTCCACTCAATTTGGTCTAATTTGGTCTAATTAGAGCGCCAAGAGAAAATTGTGACTAAATGAATAAACATTTAGAATGCATCTTGAATTTCTGTTTTAGGATCAGGGAGGTAGTGGCTGTAGAGATAAGTTGCTAATGATTTAGATGAGGGTTTGAATCTGGTGGCTGAAGAGGCTGTTCCTATTGTGAATGTGTCTGTTATGGGTGACATGTGAATGATGCAAGGTTGCATCTTTGTGGTATGGGGTTTCACCATCAAATAGAGGAACAGACAACAGGGCGAGCAGGCCCCAGAGCAACAACAAATGGGGTGCCATCAAATAGATGCACAGGAAACCCCAGGATGAGCAGGCCCCAGAGCAACAACAAATGGGTTGTCATCCAATAGAGGCACAGGCAACCCCAGGGCGAGCAGGCCCCAGAGCAACAACAAATGGGGTGCCATCAATTAGAGTCACAGGCCACCACAGGGCAAGCAGGCCCAGAGCAACAACAAATGGGGTGCCATCAAATAGAGGCATAGGCAACTACAGGGCGAGCAGGCCCCAGAGCAACAACAAATGGGGTGCCATCAAATAGAGGCACAGGAAACACCAGGGCGAGCAGGCCCCAGAGCAACAACAAATGGGGTGCCATCAAATAGAAGCACAGGCAACCCAAGGGTGAGAAGTCCCCAGAGCAACAACCAATTGGGTGCCATCAAATAGAAGCACAGGCAATCCAAGGGTGAGAAGTCCCCAGAGCAAAAACCAATTGGGTGCCATCAAATAGAGGCACAGCCAACCCCAGGACGAGCAGGCCCTAGAGCAACAACAAATGGGGTGCCATCAAATAGAGGCAAAGTCCCCAGAGCAACAAAAAATAGGGTGCCATCAAATAGAGGCACAGGAAACACCAGGGCGAGCAGGCCCCAGAGCAACAACAAATGGGGTGCCATCAAATAGAAGCACAGGCAACCCAAGGGTGAGAAGGCCCCAGAGCAACAACCAATTGGGTGCCATCAAATAGAGGCACAGCCAACCCCAGGACGAGCAGGCCCTAGAGCAACAACAAATGGGGTGCCATCAAATAGAGGCAAATGCCCCAGAGCAACAAAAAATGGGGTGCCATCAAATGGAGGCACAGAAAACACCAGGGCGAGCAGGCCCCAGAGCAGCAAAAAATGGGGTTCCATCAAATAGAGGCACAGCCAACCCCAGGACGAGCAGGCCCTAGAGCAACAACAAATGGGGTGCCATCAAATAGAGGCAAAGTCCCCAGAGCAACAAAAAATGGGGTGCCATCAAATAGAGGCACAGGAAACACCAGGGCGAGCAGGCCCCAGAGCAACAACAAATGGGGTGCCATCAAATAGAAGCACAGGCAACCCAAGGGTGAGAAGGCCCCAGAGCAACAACCAATTGGGTGCCATCAAATAGAGGCACAGCCAACCCCAGGACGAGCAGGCCCTAGAGCAACAACAAATGGGGTGCCATCAAATAGAGGCAAAGGCCCCAGAGCAACAAAAAATGGGGTGCCATCAAATGGAGGCACAGGAAACACCAGGGCGAGCAGGCCCCAGAGCAGCAAAAAATGGGGTGCCATCAAATAGAGGCACAGCCAACACCAGGACGAGCAGGCCCTAGAGCAACAACAAATGGGGTGCCATCAAATAGAGGCAAAGTCCCCAGAGCAACAAAAAATGGGGTGCCATCAAATAGAGGCCCAGTCAACCCCAGGTCGAGCAGGCCCCACAGCAACAAAAAATGTGGTGCCATAAAAAAGAGGCACAGGCAACCCCAGAGCGAGCAGGCAGAAGAGCAACAAAAAACGGGATGCCATCAAATAGAGGCACAGGCAAACCCAGGTCGAGCAGGCCCCAGAGCAATAAAAAACAGGGGGGCCATCAAATAGAGGCACAGGCAACCCCAGGGCGAACAGGCCCCAGAGCAACAACAAACGGGGTGCCATCAAGGCAAGATGTATTTTTAGGCAAACAAATATTAGTATTTACATACATTTTTATCTGGGCTGGAGGGGAGAATAAGCAATTTAAGATTTGCAGATATGTCTGTACACTTTAGCTTAGGGAAAAGCAGCACCACTTCACCTTCATCAGGGAAATGGAGGCCCTTACCAGGACAAATGGGGTGCCATCAAGTATGGGCACAGGCAACCCCAGGATGGGCAGGCCCTAGAGCAACAACAAATGGGGTGCCATCAAATAGAGGCAAAGGCAATCCAAGGGTGAGCAGGCCCCAGAGCAAAAACAAATGGGGTGCCATCAAATAGTGGCACAAGCTACCCCAGGACGAGCAGGCCCCACAGCAACAAAAAATAGGGTACGTTAAAATAGAGGCACAGGCAACCCCAGGGCAAGCAGGCCAAATATCAACAAAAAATGGGGTGCCATCAAATAGAGGCCCAGACATCCCCAGGGCGAGCAGGCCCCACAGCAACAAAAAATGGGGTGCCATCAAAAAGAGGCACAGGCAATTCCAGGGCGAGCAGGCCAAAGAGCAACAAAAAACGGGGTGCCATCAAATAGAGGCACAAGCAACCCCAAGGTGAACAGGTCCCAGAGCAACAACAAACAGGGATACATCAACGCAAGATGTATTTTTAGGCAAACACATGTTAGTATTTACATTAATTTTAATCTGGGCTGGAGGGGGGAATAAGCAATTTAAGATTTGCAGGTATGTCTTAACACTTTAGCTTAGGGAAAAGCAGCACCACCTAACCCTCATCAGGGAAATGGAGTCACATCCCAGGATAAGAAGAGTGAGCAGAATCATCACCACCTCGCTCACATCAATATAATAAGTACCTGTAGTGTGAAGGAAAGTATGAACAGTGTGTGGTTGTGCATATGGAAGGAGCTATGAAAGGTGTGTGCATGGTGAGTAGGAAGCATGGAAGTCTTGGCATGGTATTAAGGAATTGGAGGCTAAGATGGTTTTCAAACTGTTGTTCCGTCTATACGTTATCTTAGGGTATTTCTTCAAGATGTTCGTCATTTAACAATATGGACCAGTGTTTTCTCATGCATTTCTCTATTTCTTTAGATGCTGCATTGAATTGGGTCAAAAACCTGATATCTTCACTCATACTTTCCATTTTTCTTTCATCTCTATTCTTTGCTTTCTCCTTCTCCTTCTTTCTAAGATTTGCTTGGGTTGTAGTCTAAGCCTTCTTGAAAGCAGTCTCCACAACTTTCATAGATTATTTTTTTTCTCTTTTAGTTTGTTCACCAGATTTTCACTCCCCATTTGAAGGTACTGGCTATACGGGATGTTATTAACCCACTTCTTCGAGTGGCCACTCCTTGCATGTAAAAGTCCATTTGTGTCTGTTGGTTTCTGAAATTTCTGTGGATTCCCCACTCGTGTCCCACCAAGATCACATCTAAAAATGAGATTTCTTTCTTATGGGTGTTAAAAGTGAATTATGTTGGTTATAATTGACATACTCTACAAAATTTCTAAGCATCTCCTCGTCGTCACAATCCCATTGCATAATGATGTAATCTATAAAGCAGTGCCAGCAGATCACTTTGCTTTCAAACGGATCACCATTCCAGATGAATTCCTGTTCCCAATGGGACATAAAACTGAGTGCGCATTTTGTTTGTACCCATTGCTGTTCCCCACGTTTGTAATAATACTTGTTTTCAAATAGAAAGTAATTCTTTCTTAGGATAAACAGCATGGCATCAGCAATAAATTCCTTTTGTGCAACATCCATGTGGTCGAAGTCATCTAGCACATGGCAAATTACTGATGTTCCCTTAGCTTGTGGAATTGAGGTGTACAATGCGCTAGTTTTCCATTCTTTGTTAGCAGTATACTCAATAAATGCGATGTATCTTTGATGTACGACTTGGATGACGTGGCTACAGATTGTAGTTGGTGGTCCACATACTCAGACAACCTTTCCATCAGGTTTCCAATCCCAGACACAATCGGTCTGTGCTCTTTTCTTCTTTTTACATTGGACTTGTCTTGCACATCTTGACCCTCTTGTCCTCTATTCCCCCAACTTCTTTTTTGTCTCTGTGGGGTCGGGACTCATTGATTTCAATTGGGGTGTTCAATCTGCTACATCACCTGTAGTCTCCAGTCCTTCCAAAAAAAAGTAAGTCCTTACTGGTTGATGGTATTTCCGCGTCTTGTACAAATTGCTGTTTAGCATCAATATTTTTTGAATGTATAGTCTGCCAATTGGTAAACTTCCCTTTTTTTTTGGTGGTATTACTCTCCCCTTCATTCTTTCTAGATTTCTCATTATGGGTAGGGCACCCTTGTTTTGTTCCATCTCTCATTATATTAATATCTCTCTCCTTCTCCATGTGTTGTGATATGTCATGTTTAAGATTGTGTGTTAATATTTTCTCATCATATAGTGGTGTATTGTTATAAGATTAGTATTCCTGTTGTCTCCCTATATTCCTGCTACTGTATGGCTGTCTTTCACTATATAATGAGTATCTTGGGGTTCTTTGTATTGTTTCAGGTATATAGTCTTCTCTCCATCTCTCTTTTGGTAATTGTTTCCTCAATCCCTTGTTTTTTATTATTCAAAGTATCTCTTGTCCCATGAGTTTTCCTGGGTACAGTGATACAATGGCCTACTATTCTGTTGGCATAGGCCAGTTTGACTTGTTAAAAGTAGAGATGTCGCTAACAGTTCGCCCGCGGACTATTCGCGGCGATTTTGGCATGTTCGCGTTCGCATCGGACGGAGAAACACATGCGCTTTTGGGTTTGCCCCCTATTCTTTATCATTGAGGAAACTTTGACCCTGCACCTCACAGTCAGCAGACACATTTCAGCCAATCAGCAGCATACACTCCCTTCCAGGGCCTTCCATCTGAAGGACAGCATATATTTTAGAATCATTCTGAAGCTGCATTTGTTGTGAGAGGACAGATAGTGTAGCTGCTGGAGATTTAATAGGGAAATAGATAGCCAGGCTGTGTATTTAGCTTCCATTACAATTAATCTAATTTTAGTTGCCTGCCTGTGTCAGGCTCACAGCTTATATTGTGCTCAGTGAAATAAAACAACACTTTTTGGACTGTAATCGATTGAATATCAGTTGCCTGCCTACAGGCGTGTGTGTGAGGCCTACAGCGCCTACTCTACCAACTTTTGCATGTGCACAGTGACACTCATATCTGGTGGCACCTTAGATTGCACGCGCAGTGCCCCAAATTTGAAGTAAGAGGTCCGACCATGCATCTTTTTCCATCTCCCTGTTCCAAAAATCAATGCCATATACACGTCCCCTAATAGTGGACGTAACAGGTATTAAACTGATAGGAATAGTACTACTTAACAGTACACACCTTATAATAATGCAGACAGAGGCAACGCAGAGAGAGGAGTCTGAAGAAGAGGAGTCAGAGGAGGAAGGTGACTTTGAGGAGGTGGAAGACCAAACACAGCAGGCGTCCCAGGGGGCTTGTTGTCACCTTTCGGGGACCCTTGGAGGCTGGGTGGAGGAAGAGACCTTCAATGACATCAGTGAGGACAAGGAACGGGACATGGCTAGCTTGGTATCCAACCTTGTGCAAATGGGGAGTTTGCGGTTGTGCAAAGGGACTGTTTGCGGTTGTTTGCTGTGCATTAAACGGGGAGATTGGTCTGTTACTGTGAAGCGGGTGTAACCCTTACACTACCTGATCGATACAACATCATACCTGATGTTTTAAAGCATGTAATTCCAAACAATTTAGGAATGTTAGGTGATTTATGCCCTTTATGGCTTAAAACCAGACTCTGCATCAACTATGTAATTTTCTGTGGGAGTTTTGCCATGGGTCCCCCTCCGGCATGCCACAGTCCAGGTGTTTGTCCCCTTGAAACAACTTTTCCATCACTATTGTGACCAGAAAGAGTTCCTGTGGGTTTTGAAATTCGCCTGCCCATTGAAGTTTATGGCGGTTCGGCGGGTTCGCCCATTAGCGAACATTTGATTGAAGTTCGCGTCCTATGTTCGCGAACCGAAAATTTGATGTTCGCGACATCACTAGCTAAAAGTTCTCTATATTTCACCCTTACCTTGACCTCCTTGTCTATCTGTCTACAATCAGTATCCTCAGCAAACAGTTGTAGTTGCTCCACAAGCTCATTAATATGAGTGGTAATTCTTTCTAAATTGTTCTTTCTATACTCTATAAGTTGTTTTTTTGAGTTCTAGAAAACTATTTTCTAGAACCCAGTTATAAAAAATATTCCAAAATATGGGACAACATTTAAACAAAATCTAAAGTAAATGATAACCAAATAATATGTCATGTATTCATTATACTGTATGAACTAAACACTTTATTGTATGGGTCATGGAAACAAAGAGGAAGAGATGCAATAATACATTTATTAAAAATTAATACTAAAAGAAAACAGGTTATGATTCTATAGAGAAATATAAGGTAGGTAGAGTATGTTATATAAAATACAATCAGGTGAAACCCATCATTACCTTATTTATTAATCATTTATACAGAATTATTATTATTATTATTATTATTATTATTATTATTATTATTATTATTATTATCTTTTATTTGTATTGCGCCAATATATTCTGTAGCGCTGTACAGGGGATAAGAACAGGGGAAATACAAGTTTAACAAATTCAAAAATAGAAGGGCCCTGTTTTGAGCTTAGAATCTTAGCAGAAAGTGCTTTTTTCCAAAGCACCCTACAAGACTGGAAACTCGCTACTTACAATCTAAAGGGAATTAAAGGGCAGAGAACTGGGGAAGAGTAACAAATAAGGAATAGCAAGGACCAGGAAGCAAGTGAAAGATAGAAAGAGTTTTATTTTAGAGGGAGGGAGCTGAAGTGAAAGACTAGTGTGCTGGCTGACCACTAGTGTTAAGATGATATATCTGCAAGTACGAAGTTGGTTATTTTCCATATATAGCTGTTGTACTGTGAGTTTTCATCATGCGAAGCGAGGGACACAGTTGCGGGGGTTGAGGCCTACGGGATTTAGCTGCAATGAGTGCAGAAGGCGCTCATTGCACGCTGTAACTGCAGCCCTTGTTAAGCGAGCAACACATTTACTGGAGTGGAAGCCCGCGGAACTTAGCTCCAATGAGCGCCAAATGGGCTTATTGCAGGCGTGGAGATGAGCGCCACAGGTGCTCATCGCAACGCACGCAGGACTTAGCTGCAATGAGCCCCATAGGATGCACAAATTCCGGACCTTGCAAAAATTGAGGACCTTGCAAAAATTACCCATTTAACGGCCTGCCCACGAAAATCTTATGAACAACAAAAAAACAAATATGTCTCAAATTAACTCACACGCAGCAGAGGAGGAGAGTCAGGGAGCCTGTGAGAGAGGTTGCAAAATATTCAAAAATTGCGCGAGAAAAAATGGCGACCAAAAAAACGAAAAAACAGGATGAAAACGAGGTTGAAGGCAGTAAAAAAGAGCCCGAAGCCAGTAAATACTAAACGCAAGCCAGTAACATTTAACCCAAGGCAGTAACAATTAACTCATGGCAGTAACACTTAAGTCAAAGCAGTAAAACTCATTGCGAGGAGCTCATTGTGAGATATGTGATAAGCACCGAAGGCAAGCATCACAGGGCTCGCAATGAATGTCGAAGGTGCTCAGAGTGGGCAGAGCCTCGCATTGTGTGGCAAAAAGCATTAGTACAGGGGGGGGGGAGGCTCGCAATGAGGCCCGAAAGCGCTCAGCGTGGTTCTCACAATAAGTGCTGAAAGTGCTCAGAGGGGCCATAGCCTAGCATTGTGTGGCAAACAGCATTGCCATGGCTTGAAATGTTATTGACATCATTTTTTGACTGGCAAGTCGCTAGCTAGTTAGTTATAAAAGTCATCAGTGCTTATCAATATAAGGGCCTAATCTAGTTTGCTAGCTTTTGAGAGACACAATGGACTGGGTTATTATTGAAGTGGGGTATTCTCTCTTATTCCAGAAAATAGGATGGGGCACTGCTTGGTGTGCCTGAGGTCAAAAGCTAGTAATGGAGTACACATGCTAACAGGTAGCCACATTCAATTCCAAGCTCGTAAGTGCAATGTGGAATCCGCAAAGGCTGTGAGCTTGAAATTAAGCCTTGAAATTAAGCCTAAGTGCTACAGAATTTCAGTTAGGATCGGACCCACATTCCTCAAATATTGCAATATTGAGAAAGACGTATATAGGATATTCTATTACATGCGAGTTCCAGTATATTTATAAACACATTAATTGCCGGGATTGAGATAGCACGGAATATAAACATGAAATAATGTATTTTATTTGGCCAAATTGAGAGCTTGAGAATGTTTTGTTATTAATTTTAATTCCAAGTCGTCTGCCGGTAGGTTTAAGGGTCAAATTTAATAGCCGTTAGTCCTGCGAGCTACATTAAGAGGTGCGTTTTTCCACGTAGGGGGAATTTAATGGGGCTGAGGGTTTTTATGAAAAGTGTATATGTTACGGACAATGTGTTGAATCCAGGCATTGTGTAGAATGCCCGGGCAAAAGACTAAACCCTTAGAGTAATTTGCATAAACAAAATAAATAAGTCAGAGGTGCTCATCAGAGAACTATCTAACCTTAGTAGGTTAGTTATATGGACATGATAACCCACTCTGAGAGCAACCTCTTTTAGCTAGAATAGGTTGCTCTCAGAGTGGATTATCATATCCATAGAACTAAACTACTAAGGTTAGTTAGTTCTCTGATGAGCACCTCTGACTTATTTGTTTTGTTTATGCAAATTACTCTAAGTGTTTAGTCTCTCTAAGAGGTATAGGGAAATCCATAAATTGACCCCGTGCTCACTGTGCCTTAGGGAGTACAGCTGCACCTCACTGATGAGGCCCAATAAAAGCCGAAATGCATCTGGGTTTTGCTGTTTTTTCTGTTCAGGGTAGAATTGCCTGGTATTTAGGGGCTGGGTCGCTCTTTTGAGTGAGACCAGACTGACATACTGCAGGATATTTCTCCCTGTGAAGAACACAAGTGAGCTATAAGAGGTTGCTCTCAGAGTGGATTAAGGTTAGTTAGTTCTCTGATGAGCACCTCTGACTTTTTTTTTTTTTTTTAAAGATAAATTATTTTGCGATTAATGACCTTCCCACAGAATATGTTACCACCTAACATCAATAAATAGCTAAAAAAATAATGATAATAATACATTCAGTATCAATTCCCATTTGCAGATGCAAGGAAAGGCAGCTCCCAATATATCTACATGACATACGCTGGTCCTTGTCTATTTCGTAGCCGCACAGACCCAGAACACTGAGGTTGAATGCTGCGCCACAGCAACCAGATGGTGACAAAAAATTACTGCAGGCAAAGAACTATTTCCACCTCCGATGTGGCTCATAAGGCGCTCTGACAGAAGAGGCCTTTTGCTATGAGAGGTGCACCCGAGGCCATGGGGGGATGGGGGGGATCGCACGCGCCGAACCTATCGATGGCCTCGCTGTCGATTCAGCACTGTCAAGTTGTGACACGTCGGAGGTGGAACTGGCTTCTATTAGCTTTATTAAAACCATGTTCGTCATATTATACATTATTTTACAGTCTTGTAAACTAATGAGTGTTCAATTATTGTTAATGAAAACATTGGCAGATGTATCTGTCACTTTCCCATTGTGTAGATACAAACTTACTGTGTATTGAAAGCCTCCTCCCACCTCAGGAAGTTGATCACTGTAAACCAAAACTGCAGATTCCCCAGCAGCATCATTGTGTATAAAAGTAATAAACTAGAGGCTGATTTTTTTACATTTTAAAACCTGTTTCTTATTTTCAAGCATTTTCTAATAAGTTGGTTATTACATATATTTGACCACAGGGGCCCATTAAGGTGATACATGTTTCTTATATGTTTATGTCCATTTGGATTTGCAATCTCTGGAACTGGAATAGTGATAAATGCCATGGAACTAGTATCTGTATTTTCTCCTAATAAACCCCCTTTGTATACAACCCCACATTCATGCTGCCTTATATATGCCCCATAACCCCTTAGATCTAATAAGCCTCACTGGGTCTGGGAACTGCTTCACTACAGATGGATTTTTTATTTAGGAATATTACCCCTGTAGCCTATAACTGCCCTTTGCTGCCCCTGCAGTAGTTTAGTGGATCTCTCCCAATGTCGTCATCCCATGCCCTGTACATGTATGTAATATGTGTGACTGTCAGTATCCAACTCACCCACAAACTCTCCATAAAGTTATTGCACCCTAAGTAAAGCTCTATAGAAGTTGTACAAATCACTGTAACTTTTCTGCTTTAAGTCATATTAAAAAAAAAAAAACTGAGAAGGGGTAAAAATACTAAGCAAGTTACCAGAAGTTGTACTTCACACCACCATGTTTATTATCAGGAAAGGGCCCAGTAACTTAGATACATCCTGACAACAAGATGTTAGAACAAGAGAAAAGTATAAACCCCCCAGGAGATGATCAGTAAGTTACATCACATAGTTTGATGTCTCTGGGGGACACCATTTCTTTCTCATGTAGTATAACAAGACAATATCTACAGCAGCCTCTCTAACCCATCACACTGAGGGTAACTGAAGCCGTGATCATTCTTCACACAGAACTTATGGGACGCCAGATCTGCCAATATCCATATTCACATCACACGGAGTAAGTACAAAATAAACTGATATCTCATTAATACGAATGACTAAAAGGACAAATATTCTCCATTTAAAGCTTCAATCAAAATACTAGTAAAAACAATAAAAGAGGGACCAGAAGAGCAAACTCACAGCACAAATCAAGAGCACTTTTTTTAGTTCCTCCTGCAGCTATTTGTTTGTATTAAGAGCTTAAATGATTAAAATAGATAATGTAATAATATTGTTGAAAGAAGCGATAAAAGAAATATAGGGCTAGGAGATTAAGGGAATGAGTTTATCTGGTTGCAGAGATCACATTATCCCCTCACTCTCACATCTCCTCATATATTTCCACCTTAATGTGATCTCTCAGTAATAACAATGTGCTGCTTATTTCATGCACTTTGTTGTTGCTCTTTTTCCCAGATCTTACTGCAGAATGTAAACCCTTTTAGTTCCCAGGTCTGGCAGTGATACCGAGGGGCGTCCATGACATGAGTAAATCTTGTATTACATATTAATTCATGTCATTCTATGTAATTCTATCCTGCCGTGTAATAGCAGAAATGACAGGCTCCAAAGTGCTTCACTGAGACTGCAAACTGAACATTGTCATTGCAGGCTAAGCAAACCCTGATGAAGTCTCTTTTAAGCTTAGTGAATTCTGGCTAAATAATTAAAGTGCCACTGTGGTCATAAATGTAAAATATACGGTTTAGAAGAATCCCCTTTAAAAAAGGCAACATGTAAAAAAAAATCATCCTCCAATTAATTATTTTTTCTACCATTTTACTGCTGAGGAATCTACCAGTTTAGATCCCAGTGGCCACTTCCTGAGTTGGGAGAAGACTTTGAATGTAGAGAGGAAGCTTCTATCTGCACAATGGGAATGTGACTGGAGCCCAGTAAATAAATGGAAAGATTGCAATAAAGTTTAATTGCATATAGAATTGAAAATATAAAGGCTGTGTTTATTTTATTTTATTTTTTTTACTTTTTAAAAACGTGTTACCCATTATCAAGAGCAGCTCTTCAAAACTTGATATAGAAAATATTTGTGTATTTTAGGATCATAGAATAATTCTTAAAAAATTCTACATTGCAACTTGTATGAAATTGGTTGACAATAAAAATAAAAGATATAAAGGCTTTTGGAAAATCCCATTATTGTATTGTTATAAAGTGCTGAAGCTTTAAAAGCCGAGGAAGTGATCATCAAAATACTGAAAATAATCAATTCAATCAATAAAGTTTATGGCAACCATCTAAGACGCTATATAATATTATGTCTGCAAAGCACAAAAACAGAAAAAATATTAGGTATGATATCATTAAAAAACTCTTATTAAATGTATGTATCATATATTTTGTATATATCATTTCAATTACATGTAAATATGATATTATCAATAGACTCTAGTTCAATATATATTTTATATCTAGAATATACATGCTAAATGATCGGTATATATCTATATTATAGACCTTTCAGATCCTGTGGCCTCCATTCAATTGCAAGCCCGCAGTTGCCTTCATATCGGCCCTAAGTCTGGGAGCTTGAAAATTGCAACAGTTACAGAGCGATTTAATTGAACAAGCCCAAACTACCTAGCCGAAATCCTATACCATAAACCATGCAATCGTAAGTAACATTTCAGGGCATGATCAATCAAGCAAGGCCGTAACTACCGATTTAGAAACAGGCAATAGTAAACAAGACTGTCATCATGACATCAGTAAAACATGGAGGTCACACATCAATAAATTAGCGCTTAGAAGTCCAATATGCGATCAAACTCGAAATTCAGCAATGTACAAAATAATAAAAAACGATGACGATACTGTTCTAGCCCATGGGGGTGGCCTGATATGTATTAACCCCTTGATTTATGAGATAGATATAACACCGAAATGAAACATAAAAAAATACACAGAAATAAAACATCAAATAATACATTTTTGATTGCAGCTTTGCAAGCTTGATACTGTTGTGCAATAAATTCTAGCTAGTGTGTCCAGCCTGTGTATGTAAGAGCCCAATTTGCCCAGCCTTTTGTCTGTACCAATGAATGTGCCCATCATGTGTATGTAAGAGCTCAATGTGCCCATCATGTGTATGTAAGAGCTCAATGTGCCCATCATGTGTATGTAAGAGCTCAATGTGCCCATCATGTGTATGTAAGAGCTCAATGTGCCCAGCTTGTGTCTGTATCAGCTAATGTTTCCAGCCTGTGTATATAAGTACTAATGTTTCCAGCCTTCTGTCTGTACCAGCTAATGTGCCCAGCCTGTGTATGTAATAGCTTAATTTGCCCAGCCTTTTATCTTTACCAATGAATGCGCCCATCATGTGTATGTAAGAGCTCAATGTGCCCAGCTTGTGTCTGTACCAGCTAATGTGTCCAGCCTCTGTATGTGTCATGATTTAATTGTTTAAGGACTCATATTGTCAGTAATTTATGAATATGGCAAAGGGAGCATGACATTGTTACATTGGGATTATGTATTATTGTGTGGTTATATGTTGCCTGTACATGGTTATTATGTATCCTAGTTATAATATATTATAAGAGGGAAAATGTTATATAGAACATACCGTATATACTCGAGTATTAGCCGACCCGAGTATAAGCCGAGGCACCCATTTTACCACAAAATACTGGGTAAAATGAGTGACTCGAGAATAAGCTGAGGGTGGGAAATGTGCTGCCCCCTGTGTCCCTCTTGTGCTCTCTGTGTCCCCCTCTCTCTCTGTGTCTCTTCTCCCCTCTCCCTTCCCTGTGTCTCTTCTCCCCTCTCCCTTCCCTGTGTCTCTTCCAACCTCTCCCTTCACTGTGTCTCTTTCAACCTCTCCCATTACCACCCTCCTCAACCCCACTCCTCAACCTCCCTCCTCATCCTCAACCTCCCTCCTCAACCTCAACCTCCCTCCTCAACCTCAACCTCCCTCCTCATCCTCCCTCCTCATCCTCCCTCCTCATCATCAACCCCCTCCTCAACCTCCCTCCTCATCCTCAACCCCCTCCTCAACCCCCCATCCTCATCCTCTCTCCTTAACCCCCCATCATCATCCTCTCTACTCAACCCCCCTCCTCAACCCCTCATCCTCAACCTCCCTCCTCATCCTCAACCCCCTCCTCAACCTCCATCCTCATCCTCAACCCCCTCCTCAAACCCCTCCTCAACCCCCCATCCTCATCCTCAACCCCCCATCCTCAACCTCCCTCCTCAACCTCAACCCCCCTCAACCCCAGCCCCCCCAACCTGCCTCAACCCCACCCCCCTCTCCTCAGCATAAACCCCCCTCAACCCCCCTCCTCCACCTAAACCACCCTAAATACACCCCCCCTCTCCCATCACTTACCTGCTTGTGCTCCGTCCTCCGCTCCTTGACCCGGCGCCGGCACGCATTTGACGTCACATGCGTGCCGGCGCCGGGTCAAGGAGTGGAGGCCCGGAGCACAAGCAGGTAAGTGAGGGGAGAGGGGGGAGGTATTTAAGTGGGGTTTTGGTGGAGGAGGGGGGTTGAGGTAGGGTTTATGCTGAGGAGGGAGGCTTAGGTTGAGGAGGGGGGAGGGAAAGAGACACGGGGTGTAGAGAGACACACGGGGGGTTAGAGACACACGGGGGGGTTAGAGAGACACGGGGGGTTAGAGAGACACGGGGGGGTTAGAGAGACACGGGGGAAGAGTGACTCGAGTATTAGCCGAGGGGGCCTTTTTTGCCTTAAAAAAAGGGCTGAAAAACTTGGCTTATACTCGAGTATATACGGTATGTGGAATTGGAAGAAATGCTCTGCATGGAAGTTAGCTGCAGATCATTGCACACTCACACATAGAGATCACAAGTTTATTAGTGACTTAAGAGTTGCTTGCAAATTAATGTAATAAGAAGGAGAAAGAAAAAGAGGCAACAAAATGCCAAGAGTCCCTACACAACCATGTGATATGAACTATCATAATACAGAGAAATGACGTATCAAGATGAATATAAATAGTCAGCTCATTTAGATGACCGCTTGGATGTAAATACACATCTATGCTAAGGTCAAAGTCACTCAGGATAACAGCTGACTAGACGCAGCAATCCAATATACGTTTATATGGCATGGTAATCAAATGCAAAAAACATGTTATTACTAATAAATAAAATATATTAATAAAATAATAAAATACATGGGCATAAGAGGAGAAAGAAAATATCATAAAGAAAAACTTCCCAGGTTGAAACCCTAAACACTATTTAGAGTGCTCAGCTACCTTAAGACATATGCTAAGTGATATATTATTATATAATGAGCAGAAAAAATGCTTCTCACCTTAATCGTAACTCACTGGCAGACGCACAGCAAGCGTGGAACTTCCCATGCCATCTCAGGCTGTCCACTTCCTGGTCTCAACCTGCCAAAGTGCAGCGTCACTCATTTGTGATGCTGCGACACTCCTCAAATGCCCACGCATGGGCAGCACAGGAGAAAACCGGTGCATGCGCAGTACATCCCGACGCACGTTTCGCAAGCTGTGCTTCTACTGGGGCTTGGGAACAGAGGGGATGGTGCCTATTTAAAGTCTGAATATTAACCCCTAATAGGGATGATGCTTATATAAAGTCTAAATATTAACCCTTGATAGTCACACATACAATGAGCATGCAAAATCTTAAACACAATGGCCCCTGTATGCACTAAAAAATAATAAAAAGTATAAAACAATGTAAATCAAACCAAAAAATTAAATTAAAGTATCATACCATACTCATAAATAACTATACACCAAGAAACAAAAAATAAATACCAATCAAAAAATAGAAAGAAGAAATACCATTAAGGAGTCCACAAGGAATCAATTACAAATTGCATAAGAGAGCGATATAATTTACACATATTGAGTACATTAAGGTCTTGTAGTCACATGATCAGAGACACATATAAAGGTTGCCCAAAAACGTGTATATCTGATTTCTGAATATTATGATAACAAATATAGATGTAATAAAAGAAAACAAATTAGGTATAGTGTGCTGGGTATCAAAGAAAATGTGATAATTATAAAAAAAAGCTGTATAGTTGACTTACTCATTTAGACCTTGCGGGCCATAGTATCTAAAAGAAATATCCACCTACTCTCTGCTTTAATTAGGGTATTTTCTAGGTTGCCCCCACTAATACCCATATGTATTTGCTGAATTCCTGAGCATTTGAGATTCGTGGGGTCAGAATTATGAAACATGAGAAAGTGTCTAGCTACGGATGTGAGTTTTTTCTTGTTCTCCCTATCTCTCTCTTGCCATTGTAGATATTTTTCACGTGTTCGCCCAGTCTTTTGCTGATTTTCCTGCCAGACATACCCACATATTTTTTTGGGGTATAGGGCAGGGACATTCTAGAACGTAGATCACTTGTTTAGAGCTACAATTAAAGAACTTATTAACAGCGTGTTCACAGACCTTGCAGTGTCCACAGGGATGGTTGCCTTCAACACTGACACTATTATCCTTGCCTTGCTCCACCAGATTGTCCTCCTGCCTCAAAACATTCAAAACCTCACTAAAAATGCATCTCTTTAAAGAAGTGTATCACCTTCCACCCTAACACACTCAGCACCTCCCTCCTTTACCACACACAATACCTTTAGGTTGGAAGTCTGCAAGTTTCAATCCTGCAGGGTGCCTTGGGGAAAGCACCATGGACACTGGATTCAAGGCTCCAAGACAGGGTCCTCCATGCTTTGCTATGTGTTGATTGTATTTACCTTTGCCTGGAACTTATCTTATGTACAGCTCTGCAGAATATTGTTGGCACGTTATAAATAAACAATAATAATAATTATAATATAATGGGAACTTTTTCTCTAAAAATGGCTTGGCACAAGGGTGAGCTCCTCCAACTGGCAGTGATCCCATCTTTCAACCACATATTTAAGTCATCATCAGTTCTGAGGACATCAGCGTGTTTATTAAGAATCCCCAGGATCTGTCTCTATTGTTCGCTGTAAGTTCCAATATAGCATATGATTTCGTCTAGATGTTTATTCATTTGTGGGGTCAAAAGTGTAGGTACAGTGCTCTGTGATAGGCTTTTTTGGTCTGCCTGTTACTGCACCCTCTGAGTCTTAGTCGCCCCATTGCTCTTTGGCCCGATTTTTGAAAACTGCTACTTCTGAGCAGTTGAGTCTCAGCCTAATGAATTCCCCAAAAGGGCTTGTTTTTTGGTGAAGGGCAAATGTAAACTGCTATAATGAAGTACAGTGTTGGTTGCCGTCTCTTTGCAGAAGAGGTCTGTACAGTTCAGTCCAATAGTTCCTTTGTAGATTGTGAAATCCAAAAAATCAGTTCTGTCAAATTTGATAGTATATGTTAATCTCAGATTTAAATAGTTCTTGTTTAATTCATTGATAAATTCAGCAAAAAGATCTTCTGAGCCAACCCATAGGATAAACAGATCATCTATATAACGATACCATATCAACACATGTTTGGTATATCTAGCCATGCGATCTGATAGAGCTATCTCGCTCTCCCACCACCCCATATACAAATTGGCGTAGGTGGGAGTCCAATAAGTGCCCATTGCTGTTCCTCTGATATGCAGGAAAAACTTATCATCGAACATAAAGTAATTATGGGTCAAAATAAAGTGTAAGAAATTGACCACAAACTAATTTTCTGATTCACAATCTCTAGATTCAATTCTGAGAAAATATCTGACTGCTTTTTTACCCTCAGAGTGTCTGATTGAAGTATAGAGGGACTCCACATCACAAGTGACCATATATCTTGAGTCACTAAGGATAATGCCTTCCAGTTTATTTAAACTATCCGTAGTATCACGGATATAAGAAGGAAATCCAATGATAAATGGTCTTAAACATGTGTCAACATATTTACTCGCCTGTTCACAAATGTTTCCTTTCTTGGACACTATAGGTCTGCCCGGAGGTGTCTTTTTGTGTTTGTGAACTTTGGGGAGTAAGTAGAGTGTGGCAATCCTCGGCTTCGTGACTTCCAGGAAAGCTCTTTCCTTCTTAGTAATTAATCCTTTGACAAGTGCACCCTTGATAATATCAGTATATTGGCCTAGAAATTAATGTGTAGGGTCACCTAGGAGGGGCTTATAGCAGCTGGAGTCTAACAGTTGTCTCATAGTTTATTGTTCATAAGAGCTGTAGTTCATAATACCACATCCCCCCTCTTGTCTGAGGGCTTAATGGTCACATCATAACATGTTTTCATGTCCTTGAGGCATTTATGCTCATTCATGCATATTAGGAAGGGTCTTAAGATCTTTAATCACCAATTACGTGTTGGTGTCTATTTGAAGACACGTATGTAAGGGTACAAGAAATGTAGATTTTGTCCTCAGTTTATCAGGCCACTTGTGATTTGCTGGCATGCCTTCTTCATTTTCCTCTAACAGGTCACAAAGGTCTTCAAACAGTTGTCTTTCAATCATATCAGGTTCTGTCTAGTCCTTGTTAAAGAACTTATGAAGTAGCAATTTTCGGGTAAACAAGTTGACATCCTTCACCACATCAAAGAGGTCAAAAGTGCAGGTGGGCGAGAAAGAGAGACCCCATTGTAGAATGTTAACTTGATCATCAGTGAGAATTCTGTCAGAGTGATTAATAATCTGTAATTGATCTTTTACCAGCTCTATTATCCCCAGACTTCCCTATTCCAAAGACTTCTGTTCTGATTTGGGGGCACTGGATTAATGTGATGCTCCTCCATGTTGTTTATCCTCATTCAATCCCATTGTTGACCTGGAGTATGGCCCCTCCTTGGTCCCACACCTAAAAAAGTTGACTTTGTCTGGATCCCTTTTTTTAAAGTATTGACGGGTGACGACCAGCCTGAGATGGTGTGTGATGTTCACGCTTGCTGAGTGTCTGCCAGTAAGATACGATTAAGGTGAGAAGCATTTTTGCTGCCCATTATATGTGGGAACAAATGGGTTTTATTCCCTGGTCCAATCTTTTCAAATCTCTTTGCTACAGTAGCTATATACAGTGGCATAAATTTATTAGTGCCTTATAGTGAGATTTCATACTCAACTCAGTAGACTCATTGACATGGTGCAGCAATTGCTGTCACCTTCACATTATACAGCACTTCCCATATATTTGAAGGTATCTGCTAAAGAGTGTGTGGTAGAGGATCCATACGGAGAACATGGTGATTAAGGTGGTACCTACAGGTACTCGAATTTGGAGGCCAGGGAAGTACTTGGAAGTCTTTGTCGTGCTCCTCCAACTACTACCAGATTATTCTGGCTGTATGATGTGTTGAATTGTCCTGCTGGAACATCTCCTCTGCTCCAGGGAAGACAGTCAACATGTATGGGTGTACTTGATCTGCAAGGATAGATAGATAACCCAATTGGTTGTTAGTGCCTTCCAAAGGTATGAATGGACTCAGAAAATGTTAAGAAAACATTCCCTAGACCATAACTCTGCTGCCACCATCAGCTTGCACGGTGGGTTGCTCAGCTGTAGAGTGTTGCCTTCACACACCTTTGCAGCCGTAGTTCACCTGTGACATGCTCTGCAGTTTCAATGCCTTTTATTTGCGATGGTGCCATCACAGTACACTAAACAATGGCAGCACACAGACATTTCACAAACTGCTGTTTCAGAAATACTGCCATCCTTGGCTGAAAGCCAATGATCATCCACTTTTCAAAGTCTGATAGATCTTACGTTTTACCCATGACAGCGATGGCTGATATGTTTGCAGAATGCCTACTTGTCACCTTATATACCCAAGAAGCCAGCTCATGGCACATGCCGTATTTCATTGGCTAGGCGCTGCTGACAACAAAAGTAGGTGGTGGTCATAACAATGTGACTGGACCCTATATCTTCCATATCCTCCAACAAATGAGAAGCAACAAGTCTATTGATCAAAAATAAAATAAATAAAAATAAAAAGGAATATTAAATATGCAACATTAAGCCATGTCCATCCATATCAAACAAATATGAAACCAGATCCAACCCTATAAATTAACAAAGGGATTTATTAAAATAATGAATAAAGAGAAAAAAATCCTAGTGAAGATCTTAAATAGACTAGCCCATCCATCACCTCATGACAAAACCCAGCATTGGGTTGTCATTTCTCAGGAAAACGGATACTACATGGGTTCTTATTGACTTCCCTAACACTTAATACTAAGCTACAACTAACCATGGGGGTCGAAACGGTCCTCCAAGGTTCCTAAACTAAACCCTATACCATAGGGTACCTCACAGTCCCCCGTTGCAACCTTCCTGTTGCCACAGGGGTCCATATTGGACCCTCATGGACCCTAACTCATTTATGGGTGTGCATAAGTACCCCCATAGTTACTAACATTAAATACCTGAAACAAATGCATATAATAAAATAATTAAATCACATTATCTATCCATTTGATGCCCAGGTTCCTTACTTTCGAACCCTAGATAAGTGGGACTTTTAGTTACATAGTTACATAGTAACATAGTAATTAAGGTTTAAAAAGACTTTCAGTCCATCAAGTTCAACCTTTTAATATCTCCTCTGATCTGCAATATGCATATTCGTTAATAATTAATTAGTTGTTTATTAATTGATAATTAATTGTTAATCAACTATTTATTTATTTATTTATTTAATTAATAATTAATCCAGAGGAAGGCAAACAGAAAAAAAAACAAGTGAAACTTAGCCAATCGTCTCAAAGGTAAAAAAAACAAAACAATTCCTTCCTGACCCCAGATACTGGTGATCAGATTTATCCCTGGACCAATACTCTCTCTCTAATTATCCAGGATAACCCTGAATTTCCTTTTTAATTAGAAATAAATCCAGTCCCTTTTTAAAGTTATCTATCAAATCCATTGTCACCACGTCCTCTGGTAGAGAATTCCACAGATTAACCACCCTTACTGTGAATAACTCTTTTCTTTCCTTAAGGTGGAATCTTTTTACTTCTGACCTCAAGGGATGTCCTCTTGTCAGTTGAAAACCTCTTGGCACAAAAAGCTCCCTTGACAAATCTTTATACTGACCCTGGATGTATTTATATAAGGTAATCATATCTCCTATTAGACACCTTTTTTCTAGAGAAAATACGTTTAATTTTGTTAGTCTTTCTTCATAACTTAGCCTCTCCATTCCCCTTATTAGTTGTGTGGCCTCCTCTGTACCTTTTCCAGCTCTAAAATGTCCTTTATATTAAGTGGTGCCCAAAATTGTACTCCATATTCCAAATGAGGGCGTACTAGAGATTTGTGTAGTGGCAGAATTATATTTGCTTCCCTTGCGTCTATGCCCTTCTTAATACATGCTAATATTTTATTTGCCTTTGCAGCTGCTGCTTGGCTTTGAGCACTGTTCCCTAGGTGGTTGTCCACAACCACTCTCAAATCCCTTTCAGTATCTGATACACCTACAATGCATGGCTATTTTTCCTTCCCAGATGCATAACTTTACATTTATTCATATTAAATCTCATCTGCCATTTAGATGCCCATTCCTCAATTTTATGTAAATCCCTTTGGAGGGAAAGCACTTTGTTATCTGATTGAATTTCCTTGCACAACTTTGTGTCATCAGCAAAATTGGAGACACTACTTTCCAGTCCCACCTCTAAGTCATTAAAAAATATGTTAAAAAGGAGAGGACTTAATACTGAACCCTGAGGAACTCCACTTACCACATTTGTCCAATCGGAGTATTTTCCATTTACAACAACCCTTTGCTTCCTGTCTTTTAGCCAGCTCTCGATCCATGAGCATATATTTACTGTAATTCTTGTATCCCTTAGTTTTCACAATAGTCTCTCATGTGGCACTATATCAAAAGCCTTAGCAAAATCCAAAAAGACTACATCCACTGAGTTGCCTTGATCCAGGTTCCTACTAACCTCCTCAAAGAAACTAATTAGATTTGTTTGACATGACCTATCCCTCATAAATCCATATTGGTTCCTACTAACAATCCTTTTTAAATAGTCATATTCTTGTATATTATGCCATATTAACCCTTCTAAAAGCTTCCCCACTACAGAAGTGAGATTTACTGGTCTATTATTCTCCGGATTTGCTCTTGTTCCCTTTTTAAATATAGGTATCACATCTGCTTTTCTTCAGTCATCTGGTAGAGACCCTGTGTTGAGTGAATATTGAAAAATTAAATATAATGGTTTGGCTATCACAAGACTCCATTCCCCTGGATGTATTCCATCAGGACCCAGGGCTTTATTAAAATATATTTTTTCCAACCTCTTTTGGATTACTTTCTGCGTTAACCAATTATTCGTCATAGCCCCATTATGTTGCTGTGTCCCAACCACTGGTATCTCCCGTGTCTATTTAGCTCATCTGCCATTTCCTGGTCACTAATTTTCAGACAGCCTGTGTTACATTGTAATTTTCCTATAGCTTCCTTCCTTACCTTCTTCCCATGAATATACAGTACTTAAAAAATATTTTAGGGTTAGTCTTACTCTCTTTGCAATTCATTTGTCATTTTCTATTTTTAGCCCTTTTGCAAGCCTTGTTGATTTCCTTGTACTCCCGTAAAGAAGTCTCTGTCCCCTCTTGTTTGTATAATTTAAATGCCTGTTTTTTACTCCATATTTTGATCTATAAATCATTGTTAAGCCACATTGGACTTACATGTTGATTGAAAAATGTGTCCTCTTCTTTTTTCATTGAAACATTGTTCCTCATCTACAGCAAGTGAAATTGGGGTTCCACCTAAAAAAACAGTATTCTATTAAAAAATTATATGATAGTGCTCCTGTCATAATGCAGTAAGTTGCACCTGTTTTTTTTATAGTCAATATGCCCTCTATTTCAAGATGAAATTCCAAGATAGAATTGTAATTGTTTAGGTACTCCTGAAATCATAAATATAATCCTGAATGTGAGAAGGGATCCCCTTATTTAATTGAATTCCACAACTAACTTTGGCATCAGTTGAGTGATACCTCTTGGTGTGTGAAAATCGAAATAACTGATATGCCGAGGTGCAACCTGAGAAAGAGACACAGTCACCATCCTGCTGATTGAGACACATCCTACAGATTTGGATTTAATAACCGAATAACGCAGAAAAATTAGGCACTGGGGACAGATATTGTCATACACGATCAGCTGATGTAGCAGGTGACCGTAAATAAAACAGTTAATCTATTTAGTGCTTCTAAGTTTTGATCTGAGAGCAATACCCAAGGCTCATTAGACATGTTAAAAAAGCAGGGGTGCTAGTGGTCTCCCTAGTCTGATGCCTCTTTCTAGTACCAGGATTTATGTAATGTTGAAAAGTGTGTGAAGCAGTTGAAGGCAGTCAAATCATCTTAAAGGACCACTTCATAATGAAAAAAAAAATATTTGTTTGAAAACCAAGACTGGTTCAGAGCTTAATTAAGGAGTACAAAAATAAAACATCTAATTCTTATTATAAGAAAGATGCCTTTACAAGATTCTGCAGAGATCTATGATACATTGGTTGTGGTGTGTGTGAGAAGGATGTTTGTTGTTGTTGTTTAGTGCTTCGGTCGTTTTCAACTTTCGGTGCCCCATATTTTACTTTCCCAGGCTTTATTGTCTTTGTAAACTAATGTACTTTTGATTAACAAATAAAAGCATTAACAATTGTAGGTATCACATTCCCAGTCTGAAACTTTCTCTAAATTCAAAGTCTCCTCCAACCAAGCCATTATATTAGATCCCACTGCAACATAATTTCATACAAATGTAATATATTAGGATATTTCTTTCTTGATTCTAATTCAGACTCCTCTGTTGTGTGTATTTTGAACTGCACCATATTCTTATAATCACTAGGAAAAATATTACTTTTCAGAGCTGCAGACTTGTCTGGTGTAAATATTTAAAGGTGCATCAATTTGTTTCTTAACAATTCCCAAAAAAAGATTCCATTTACAGAGCTTCAAAATCCCCGAAAATGAATAAATGAAAGAATCATATCACCCCCATCATTAATAAAATGATCTCATTCTACTAAGGCACATGACTCAAGCCATCAGTGGATGCAGGCTCCTTACTTGACCACTGCCTCACTCTATTAGTTGCAATCTCTCAGAGTAGGGACCACATGAACACTTGCCTCGGTTTGTTTAACGCTTTATTGTATCATGTCCTTCTGTGCTTCAGGTGCAGAACTGAGTTGATTCATTTCAATAAGAAGATGGAAGAAATATATAGAGCTGTGTCAACGTCTTGACTCTCTGTACTCTACAGCTGACCCTACAACAAGTTACAAAGGATTATATTTGGACTACTCTCTAAGACCAACTAAAGTTTATAAGGGACCCACCTATACTGATTAAAAACTCAGGAAAAAAGCTAAAAATATAACTGTAACATTGTGCTACTTTCCACAAAAGGACTACTAAACATACACTATAAAGTACTATAAAGTACTTGCATCAGTGTTCTAGTAATATTACATTAACTGGTGACAGTTCCCTCTTATATTGTAGACTAGAAAACATTGCTAAAGAAGCTTAATAAAACCAAAATGCCATCATAACAAACTGAAGCATTAAAAATAAATGTGGTATTTCTTATTAGATATAATATTTTCATAATTCAACTTAACATTACAGATCAGAATGTATAAACATATTTTATGACACATTTAGCAAACATATCCAGTCAGACCGGATTCATAATTCAAGGAATTTCAGACATTCAAACTTTCCAGTTTCCTCTTTTCTTTCTGTTCCTTCTCATGTACGTTGCCATTTTCTTTGGAAACGTGACCATATTTGCAGCTATTTCTCAGGATTCTCACCTTCACACTCCCATGTACATCTTCCTAATGAACCTGTCTGCTCTTGATATCTTATTATCTTCAACTATTCTTCCTAATGTTTTACGTGCTCTCTACACACAACAGAAACACATATCATTCCCTTCATGCATTGCTCAGATGTATGTGTTTGCATCCTTGCTTTGCACTGAAGTCCTCCTGTTATCAGCCATGGCATATGACCGTTATGTGGCAATCTGTCACCCACTTCATTATGTTTTTCTCATGAGTATAAGACACTGTGCTGCTTTCATAGCCACTGCTTGGACTGTTGGTTTCTTGGCCCCTACTGGACATCCAGTCCTTATATCAAGATTATCCTTTTGTGCTTCTCATCTAATTGAACATGTGTATTGTGATTTTACACCACTACTCAAACTCTCCTGTAGTGATACATCCACTGTGGAACTTTTAAGCTATATTGAAGGGGTCATACTGGGATTTACATCATTTTTTCTTACTTTGATCTCTTATATTTTTATTGTCCGTACCATTCTTAGTATTCAATCTGTTGAGGGGAGACAAAAAGCTTTTTCCACCTGCACCTCCCATCTAACCTGTGTAATACTATTTTATGCTACAATTATCTGTTTGCACATGAGACCCACATCAAACTATTCTCCAACACTGGACAAATACTTTTCTCTTATAAATGTTATGCTGATTCCTATGCTAAATCCTGCTATTTATAGTTTAAAAAACAAAGAAGTTAATCATGCTTTAAATCGACTCAAGACAAGACTACACATTTGTTTTTCCTAAAATATTATTTTTTCTTGTTTTTCTTCATGTGTTTTCTTTCTACATACTGGTCTTGCACATGTAGCACTATCTTACACTATATAAGAATAGAGTTCAAATTGTTTGTGGCCATTAAAACCCACTGGAGTATACACATTTTAGGAAATGGCGATCTGTGTTTTAATATATTAAAGTTGATGCTTCTTAATTTTTATATGTATATATATATATATATATTAATATATTAAAGTTATTAAAGTTGATGCTTCTTAATTTTTAATAAAACTAGAAAGTAATGTTGCACTATATACTGTTTGTTGAAGTTGAGCAGATTTACAACATTAGGTTGAAGTAAACAGTAAAGATAATAAAATGTAGATTGAAAGGATGAAATATGTTGATGGCTCCTGCTCTCAAGTCCAGTTCTCAAGCATGTTACTACTTGGTAATTAATTCTTTTTTAGTAAATTAGACATACTAACTTGCATAGCTTTCCATTCTTTTATTGTTTTGATTAAACAACTCCAAATAATAAATGGGCAAATGGAGAAAAATGGGATTCATATAACATTATCTAATAGAAAATAGAACAATGTACGTCTAAACATTTAAAAATATAGAAAAGACAGGTGAGATAGGTCTATTTTTTTATATTAAAATTATTAGGATATAAACTATAAGAGTTTCTCTTAAATAAACTGCTTGGAGAGCCATGGTTTCCAACCCTTGTGTACAAGGCACGCAAATGGGTTATTATTGAGAATATTAATTCTTGAGCAGGGCTAATTAGTGGTGGAGGCATTTTAGTTTAGAGTCAACTGTGCTCAGGTAGGTCACCTTCATTTCTACCATATTTGTGCCAATCACTTATTTTTTAATCTCTCTTTCACCACTTTTACATTTCCATCTTTCTTTAAATCTGATTTCATCACACCCATTCTAAAGGCGCAGTCGCTCGATACTTCATCAATGCTAACCATTGCTCTGTTTGTTCCAAACTACAGAAAAGGCCAGTCTACGCCCTTCTTACTTCTTAACAACTTATCTGTTACTCTACCCACTACAATCTAGCATTCCTCCCTAATAATCAAATAAAAATGCACTTACAAAGTAACAATTTGCCTAGGCACAGCTCATTCCAAGGGATATTTTTTCTAACAAATACGTCTTGATCTGCCTCTTGTCCTTCACATAGTAAATCACCCACCCCTCCTGCATATATACTAGATATCTTATTACAATAAACTTATGCTTTGTGTCATGTCAATCCCTCCACTACCCCTGTCTTTTGATGCAGGCTCGAACTAGGTGCCCAGTCCACTGCTTTTACAAGTTAACATTTCCTTTGTTTGCAAACTTTTTATTTCCTATGGATAAGAATTCCATCTTTATGGAATGGGACACTATATTAAATACATTTCAGCCTTTCTTATGCAGTTAATTTTAAAGGGAGAAGAGAGGCATTTAGAGAATGCTAAGGTTGAACTAACTCTCAGTCTTGCAAATATTGAGACTTTTCATCAAAATGATAAATGTGCTAATTTGTAGAATAAATTAAAGAGTAATATTGAGAAATTCCATAAGACACTTAAAAATAGGAAGCATAGAAATTTTATGAGATATACACACAATTTTGAAAATATTAGGGTGTACAGACATTCATCAAGACCTTTAATAACGTCAATCAACTAGCGTTAAGAAGTTTGATATATCGGACTCAAAATTTGGCAATGTACAAAATATTAAAAATGAATGACGATACCGTTCTTGTCTATGTGGGTGGCCTAATATGTATTAACTCCTTGATTCCCAAGATTATTAGAACTTTTAATTAAACGTAAATTAAATATTTTTTTATTGCAGATTTGCGACCTTGTGCAATTAATTCTGTCTTTCACCACTTTCCCTATATTTTAAAGTGCAGTATTGATTTTTTGTTTGCGTTTACAGTGCTACGAACAGGTGTTTAACCCCCTTGCGAGTCCTATCTGGTACTCATGGGATTTTCTTCTACATTTGCCATTTAGGAGTGTGCAGGCTCTAGGAATTGTAGCAATTGAATAGTGATTTGCGATTGTAACATTACGGTCTTAAAAGATCAAAAGCTTAGATGAATAGGACATATGATTTTGACAAACTGATTGCGGTTAGCTAATAGATGCCAAATGAATAGCAAATTATTTTACGGGCTACATTATGGGCTCCAGTAACTACAAATTGCTCAATTTATTGGAGGCCTAAACTACTGCTTCAAACGTAATTTGATTCAAACTAAACAGGGTGTGGGTTTCAGACAAGTTGTGCCTCCATCGGAAATTGTTTTTGTAGGCCCTCGTATCCAGGGCCAACAACAGAGGAGATTATAAGATTGCTACAGATGGTCGTGTCAGTCCTGCAAATAAGGATGAATAGTGACTTTGAGAGACAGGTCATTATTTTTTCAGATTTTGTTCTTAATAAACATATTGGTGTGTAAGGATTTGGAAACCCTGTCATCACACAAAGTTATTTCTTATAATGTGTCCATAGAGGAAAGTCAGGCTTTGGTAGAACTCCAGATAGAGACCAATATAGTCATCAGACCCTCTAATAAAGGGGGTAATACTGTGTTAATGAAGCATTCCCAGTGCCACTCAGAGAACTTAAGGTTGTTGGGGGATGAACTATGTTACAAGTGACTATTATAGAAACTTACTTGTCTATTCAAATCAAATTTGGTGCTAAAACTGGAGGATGGCATAGCGGATGATGTGATTTCTAGACAAGACTATATGTTTCTGCTTAAAACACCCCCTACATTAACAACAATTTATTCTATTCTGAAAATCCATAAGAATTTCTTCTTCCGGTAGACCAATAGTGTCAGGGAACAATACACAAAATCCAAACATTTACATTGACAAAATGTTGAGACTAGTGATGTCCCGAACAGTTCACCGGAGAACTATTTGCGGCGATTTTCGCATGTTCGCGTTCGCAATGAACGGCGAACATATGCGCTTTTCGGTCCGCCCCCTATTCTTTATCATTAAGGAAACTTTGACCCTCCACCTTACAGTCAGCAGACACATTCCAGCCAATCAGCAGAATACACTCCCTTCCAGAGCCTTCCATCTGTATGACAGCCTCCATTTTAGAATCATTCTGTAACTGCATTCATAGAGAGAGGAGATATATTCTACCTGCTCTTGATTTAATAGGGAAATAGATAGCCAGGCTGAGTATTTAGCTTTAACTACACACCTGAAGGACTCCTTTGATATCTACTGCAAGGACAGCAACCCAAAAAGCCCTTTTTAGGGCTAGAACATCATTTATTTTATTTTATTATTGTTTTTCTGCTGATTTAATAGGGAAATAGATAGCCAGGCTGTGTATTTAGCTTTGACTACACACCTGAAGGACTCCTTTGATATCTGCTGCAAGGACAGCAACCCCAAAAGCCCATTTTAGGGCTAGAACATCATTTATTTTATTTTATTTTTTTTTTTCTGCTGATTTAATAGGGAAATAGATAGCCAGGCTGTGTATTTAGCTTTAACTACACACCTGAAGGACTCCTTTGATATCTGCTGCAAGGACAGCAAATCAAAAAGCCCTTTTTATTTTATCTTATTACTTTTTTCTGTGTAATCTAATTGCATATGCCAGCCTGCTAGCGTGTGTGTGAGGCATATTGCATCTATTCTGCCAACTTTTGCCAGTGCAAAATGACACTCATATCTAGTGCAACCGTAGTGTGCAGTGAAATCAAACAACCCTTTTTTTTTACTGTAATCGATTGAATATCAGTAGCCTGCCTAAAGGCGTGTGTGTGAGGCCTATTGCATCTAGTCTGCCAACTTTTGCCAGTGCACAGTGACACTCATATCTAGTGCAACCATAGTGTGCAGTGAAATAAAACAACCCTTTTTTTACTGTAATCGATTGATTATCAGTAGCCTGCCTACAGACGTGTGTGTGAGGCCTATTGCATCTAGTCTGACAACTTTTGCCAGTGCGCAGTGACACTCATATCTAGTGCAACCGTAGTGTGTAGTGAAATCAAACAACCCTATTTTTACTGTAATCGATTGAATATCAGTAGCCTGCCTAAAGGCGTGTGTGTGGGACCTCTTGCATCTAGTCTGCCAACTTTTGCCAGTGCGCAGTGACACTCATATCTAGTGCAACCGTAGTGTGCAGTGAAATAAAACAACCCTTTTTTTACTGTAATCGATTGAATATCAGTAGCCTGCCTAAAGGCGTGTGTGTGAGGCCTATTGCATCTAGTCTGCCAACTTTTGCCAGTGCGCAGTGACACTCATATCTAGTGCAACCGTAGTGTGCAGTGAAATAAAACAACCCTTTTTTTACTGTAATCGATTAAATATCAGTAGCCTGCCTAAAGGCGTGTGTGTGAGGCCTATTGCATCTAGTCTGCCAACTTTTGCCAGTGCGCAGTGACACTCATATCTCGTGCAACCGTAGTGTGCAGTGAAATCAAACAACCCTATTTTTACTGTAATCGATTGAATATCAGTAGCCTGCCTAAAGGCGTGTGTGTGAGGCCTTTTGCATCTAGTCTGTCAACTTTTGCCAGTGAACAGTGAAACTCATATGTCGTGCAGCCATAGTGTGCAGTGAAATCAAACAACCCTTTTTTTACTGTAATCGATTGAATATCAGTAGCCTACCTAAAGGAATGTGTGTGAGGCCTATTGCATCTAGTCTGCCAACTTTTGCCAGTGCGCAGTGACACTCATATCTAGTGCAACCGTAGTGTGTAGTGAAATCAAACAACCCTTTTTTTACTGTAATCGATTGAATATCAGTAGCCTGTCTAAAGGCGTGTGTGTGAGGCCTATTGCATCTAGTCTGCCAACTTTTGCAAGAGCACAGTGACACTCATATCTAGTGCAACCGTAGTGTGCAGTGAAATCAAACAACCCTTTTTTTACTGTAATCGATTGATTATCAGTAGCCTGCCTAAAGGCGTGTGTGTGAGGCCTATTGCATCTAGTCTGCCAACTTTTGCCAGTGCACAGTGACACTCATATCTAGTGCAAAAGTAGTGTTCAGTGAAATCAAACAACCCTTTTTTTACTGTAATCGATTGAATATCAGTAGCCTGTCTAAAGGCATGTGTGTGAGGCCTATTGCATCTAGTCTGCCAACTTTTGCCAGTGCGCATGACACTCATATCTAGTGCAACCGTAGTGTGTAGTGAAATCAAACAACCCTTTTTTTACTGTAATCGATTGAATATCAGTAGCCTGCCTAAAGGCGTGTGTGTGAGGCCTATTGCTTCTAGTCTGCCAACTTTTGCCAGTGCACAGTGACACTCATATCTAGTGCAACCGTAGTGTGCAGTGAAATCAAACAACCCTTTTTTTACTGTAATCAATTGAATATCAGTAGCCTGCCTAAAGGCATGTGTGTGAGGCCTATTGCAATCAGTCTGCCAACTTTTGCCAGTGCACAGTGACACTCATATCTAGTGCAACCTTAGTGTGCAGTGAAATTAAACAACCTTTTTTTACTGTAATCGATTGAATATCAGTAGCCTGCCTAAAGGCGTGTGTGTGAGGCCTATTGCATCTAGTCTGCCAACTTTTGCCAGTGCACAGTGACACTCATATCTAGTGTAACCGTAGTGTTCAGTGAAATCAAACAATCCTTTTTTTACTGTAATCGATTGAATATCAGTAGCCTGCCTAAAGGCATGTGTGTGAGGCCTATTGCATCTAGTCTGCCAACTTTTTGCCAGTGCGCATGACACTCATATCTAGTGCAACCGTAGTGTGCCGTGAAATCAAAGAACCCTTTTTTTACTGTAATCGATTGAATATCAGTAGCCTGCCTAAAGGCGTGTGTGTGAGGCCTATTGCTTCTAGTCTGCCAACTTTTGCCAGTGCACAGTGACACTCATATCTAGTGCAACCGTAGTGTGCAGTGAAATCAAACAACCCTTTTTTTACTGTAATCAATTGAATATCAGTAGCCTGCCTAAAGGCATGTGTGTGAGGCCTATTGCAATCAGTCTGCCAACTTTTGCCAGTGCGCAGTGACACTCATATCTAGTGCAACCTTAGTGTGCAGTGAAATTAAACAACCTTTTTTTACTGTAATCGATTGAATATCAGTAGCCTGCCTAAAGGCGTGTGTGTGAGGCCTATTGCATCTAGTCTGCCAACTTTTGCCAGTGCACAGTGACACTCATATCTAGTGTAACCGTAGTGTTCAGTGAAATCAAACAATCCTTTTTTTACTGTAATCGATTGAATATCAGTAGCCTGCCTAAAGGCATGTGTGTGAGGCCTATTGCATCTAGTCTGCCAACTTTTTGCCAGTGCGCATGACACTCATATCTAGTGCAACCGTAGTGTGCCGTGAAATCAAAGAACCCTTTTTTTACTGTAATCGATTGAATATCAGTAGCCTGCCTACAGGCGTGTGTGTGAGGCCTATTGCATCTAGTCTGCCAACTTTTGCCAGTGCACAGTGACACTCATATCTAGTGCAACCGTAGTGTGCAGTGAAATAAAACAACCCTTTGTTTACTGTAATCGATTGAATATCAGTAGTCTGCCTAAAGGCGTGTGTGTGAGGCCTATTGCATCTAGTCTGCCAACTTTTGCCAGTGCGCAGTGACACTCATATCTGGTGTCAGAGTAGCTTGCACGCATAGTACCATATAATCGTAAAAAAAATGACAGGCAGAGGCAGGCCACCCCGCAGGGGCCGTCGTGGTCGTGGTGCTGTGATTCCCTTTGGCCCTAGAATAATGGCCAGTTTTCAGAGGCAACTAACCCTGAACTTGAACAGTTCTGAGGACATGGTTGACTGGCTAACACAGGACACCCAATCTTCTGCAGCTTCCGCTCGGAACCTAGACGCACCATCCTCCTCCAGCTTAGCTTCGGGCACCTCTCCAGTTACCACTCGCCCGCCTGCCACCACCACCAACACTAGCACCACAGCCGCTTCACTTGATCCGTCAGCAGAGTCATTTACAGATTCGTTGGAAGAAATGAGTGATGCACAAACATTAGTGCCAGAGGATGTAGATAACTGGGTTATGTCCCAGTCAGGCAGCATTACACACATGGACGTACAGTCTGATGATGATGATGATGTTGTACCCGGTGCTGCTTCCTTTGTTGAGTTGTCAGATACAAGTGAAGCGGTTGATGATGACGATACGTCCGTGGATGTCACGTGGGTTCCCGCTATAAGAGAAGAAGAACAGGAGGAAAGTTCAGATGGGGAGACAGAGAGGAGGAGGAGACAAGTTGGAAGCAGCGGAAGTTCGTCGAAAGTAGCTAGTGGCACAGTCAGACAGCATGCATCGGCACCCGGGGTCAGCCAGACAGCACGCCAGTCAATGCATACTTTTGCCACCACCAGAATGCTGTCATTGCAGAGCTCAGCAGTGTGGAAATTTTTTCGTGTGTCTGCCTGTGACAATAGTGATGCCATTTGCAACCTGTGTGAAAAGAAACTGATTTGTGGGAAGTCCAACACCCACCTAGGTACAACTTCTTTGCGAAGGCACATGATGTCACATCACAAACGCCTATGGGATCAACACATCAGTACAAGCAGCACACAAAGTCAAAGCCGCCATCCTCCTCCTGGACTAGCATCTTCAGCCACGTCAACCACTGCTGCCCTGCTTGCCCCCTCTCAACCATCCGCCACTCCGTGTCTCACCCTGAGCAGTCCCTGCTCATCTGCCCACAGTCAGGTGTCTTTCAAGGACATGTTTGAGCATAAGAAGCCAATGTCACAAAGTCACCCCCTTGCCCGGCAACTGACAGCTGGCTTGTCTGAACTCTTAGCCCGCCAGCTTTTACCATACAAGCTGGTGGAGTCTAAAGCTTTTAAAACATTTGTAGCTATTGGGACACCGCAGTGGAAGGAACCAGGCCCAAATTTCTTTTTCACAAAAGGCAATCCCCAACCTGTACTCGATTGTGCAAAAGGAAGTAATGGCATCTCTGGCACACAGTGTTGGGGCAAGGGTCCATCTGACCACGGATACCAGGTCCGCAAGGCATGGTCAGGGCAGGTATATCACCTACACTGCGCATTGGGTAAACCTGGTGACGGCTGCCAAGCATGGAATACGTGGCTCTGCAGAGGAGTTGGTGACACCGCCATGGCTTGCAGGCAGGCCTGCTGCCACCTCCTCTACTCCTCCTACTCCATCCTCTTCCATAACCTCCTTGGCTGAGTCCTCTTTTGCTGCTGCTATGTCTTGCTCCACATCAACGGCACCCCCCCCAGCTCCACAGGTACTATTCCACATCCCGGATACGGCAGTGTCACGCCGTCTTGGGGTTGACTTCCCTGAAAGCAGAGAGTCACACCGGACCAGCACTCCTTTCCGTCCTGAATTAACAGGTGGATCAGTGGCTGACTCCACACCAACTGGAGATCGGCAAAGTGGTTTGTGATAATAGAAGAAATTTGTTGGCGGCATTAAATTTGGACAAGTTGACACATGTGCCGTGCATGGCACATGTGTGTAATCTGATTGTACAACGCTTTGTGCATAAGCACCCAGGCTTACAGGACGTCCTGAAGCAGGCCAGGAAGGTGTGTGCCCATTTCAGGCATTCCTACACAGCCATGGCGCACTTTACAGATACCCAGCAGCGAAACAACATGCCAGCGAGGCGCTTGATTTTAGACAGCCCGACACTTTGGAATTCAACACTCCTAATGTTCGACCGCCTGCTCCAACAAGAAAAGGCCATTAACGAGTATTTGTATGACCGGGGTGCTAGGACAGCCTCTGCGGAGCTGGGTATTTTTTTGCCACGTTACTGGACGCTCATGCGCATTGCCTGTAGGCTTATTCGTCCTTTTGAGGAGGTGACAAACCTGGTCAGTCGCACTGAGAGCACCATCAGCGACATCATACCATTTGTTTTCTTCCTGGAGTGTGCCCTGCGAAGAGTGCTAGATCAGTCCATAGATGAGCTTGAAGAGGAAGAGGAAGAGTTGTGGTCACCATCACCGCCAGATACAGACTTTTCAGCATCGCTTGCTGGACCTGCGTCAACGCTGGAAGAGGATTGTGAGGAAGAGGAGTCAGAGGAGGAATGTGGTTTTGAGTTGGAGGAGGAAGACCAACCACAACAGGCATCCCAGGGTGCTCGTTGTCACCTATCTGGTACCAGTGGTGTTGTACGTGGCTGGGGGGAAGAACATACCTTCAGTGAGATCACTGAGGACGAGGAACGGGACATGACTAGCTCGGCATCCAACCTTGTGCAAATGGGGTCTTTCATGCTGTCGTGCCTGTTGAGGGACCCTCGTATAAAAAGGATAAAGGAGAACAACCTATACTGGGTGTCCACGCTACTAGACCCCTGGTATAAGCAGAAAGTGCCTGAAATGATACCGAATTACCACAAGTCGTAAAGGATGCAGCACTACCAAAATAAATTAAAAAGTATGCTTTACACAGCATTTAAGGGTGATGTCACAGCACAAAGGCAATCTATCAGCGGAAGAGGTGAACATAATCCTCCTCCCACTACCACGCCGGCAAGGAGAGGACGCTTTACAGACGTGTTGTTGATGGAGGACATGCAGAGCTTTTTAAGTCCTATGCATCGCCACAGCCCTTTGGGGTCAACCCTCAGAGAACGACTCCTCGCCATAACTACAGATATCGACACTATAAGTAGCGATGAACCCCTTGACTACGGGGTGTGCACGCTTGCCCTGTGGCCTGAGCTATCCCAATTTGCCATAGAACTTCTGTCCTACCCCGCTTTAAGTGTCCTGTCAGAAAGGACCTTCAGTGCAGTAGGAGGTTTTGTCACTGATAAGAGAAGTCGCCTAGGTCAAAAAAGTCTTGTATTATCTTATTATTAACAATATCTTACCTGGGAAATCACCCTTGGGTTACCCTAGGGCAGGCTTCAGTAAGCGACCTCTCCTTTCCTGGGATGATTTTGCCGCCAGTTGCTTCTGAAGGGTCTCCAGGGCTCCCCCACTCCGGTCTTTCCCCCAGTGTCACTTCAACTAGTAACAAATGTTTTACATTTGTAAAGCGACCCAATGATCCCCCTTGATAGAGGTTTATCTTCACAAATTTTGGAGAACCAATTTAAGACCGGTGTCCCCTTTTTCTGGGTCAGGGAGTGTGTGAAATGCCTCAGCATACAATAATTGTAATGTTCTGACAGCGATAGCTCATGCTTGTCCCTCAGTTCCTCATAGGTGAGCATCTGGCCCTTTACTAACCAGTCTCCCAGTCTATCTAGTTTCCTTGACCTCCACCAGTGTTGTGATGTTGTGCTCATGTGTTTCGGGGCCTGAGGGTGGTCAAGAATTGGGGTTATTTGGGTGGATCCAGGGAACAAACCTGTGTGTTTCTTGGCCCATTTCCAGTATGATATTGAGTGTCTGATTAGGGGGTTTGGTGAGTTTTTAAGGCTCTGAGGCAATTCTGATAGCCAAGCCATCTTGTCCCAGGTTAAGGGCCTTAAAGTGTGGTTCTCTAAATACACCCAGGCCTTTTGATGACATATAGAATAGCACATTGGGAGGAAAGATAGGTGATGGAACAGGTATTAAACTGATAGGAATGAATAGTACAACTTAATACACCACTCCTATCTGGTGGTACCTTAGATTGCACGTGCAGTGCCCCAAATTCGAAGTAGGAGGTCCGAACAAGCATCTTTTTAAATCTCCCTGTTCCAAAAATCCATGCCATATACACATGCAGTGCCCCAAATTCGAAGTAGGAGGTCCAACCAAGCATCTTTTTCCATCTCCCTGTTCCAAAAATCCATGCCATATACACGTCCCCTGATATATAACTTAACAGTTATTAAACTGATAGGAATGAGTATTACAACTTAATACACCTCTCCTATCTGGTGGCACCTTAGATTGCACGTGCAGTGCCCCAAATTCGAAGTAGGAGGTCCAACCAAGCATCTTTTTCCATCTCCCTGTTCCAAAAATCCATGCCATATACACGTCCCCTGATAGGTAACCTAACAGGTATTAAACTGATAGGAATGAGTTTTACAACTTAATGCACCTCTCCTATCTGGTGGCACCTTAGATTACACGTGCAGTGCCCCAAATTCGAAGTAGGAGGTCCATCCAAGCATCTTTTTCCATCTCCCTGTTCCAAAAATCCATGCCATATACACGTCCCCTGATAGGTAACGTAACAGGTATTAAACTGATAGGAATGAGTATTACAACTTAATACACCTTTCCTATCTGATGGCACCTTAGATTGCATGTGCAGTGCCCCAAATTCGAAGTAGGAGGTCCAACCAAGCATCTTTTTCCATCTCCCTGTTCCAAAAATCCATGCCATATACACGTCCCCTAATAGTGGACGTAACAGGGATTAAACCGATAGGAATAGTACTACTTAACAGTACACACCTTATAAAAACGCAGACAGAGGAAACGCGTATAATCTTCCATGCTATGCAGTGGAAGCCCCCAGACTCTGACCTGTGTATAATATTCCATGCTGTGCAGTGGAAGCCCCCAGACTCTGACCTGTGTATAATAATCCATGCTGGGCAGTGGAAGCCCCCAGACTCTGACCTGTGTATAATAATCCATGCTGGGCAGTGGAAGCCCCCAGACTCTGACCTGTGTATAATATTCCATGCTGTGCAGTGGAAGCCCCCAGACTCTGACCTGTGTATAATATTCCATGCTGGGCAGTGGAAGCCCCCAGACTCCGACCTGTGTATAATCTTCCATGCTGGGCAGTGGAAGCCCCCAGACTCTGACCTGTGTATAATCTTTAATGCTGGGCAGTGGAAGCCCCCAGACTCTGGGAGTCTGAAGAAAAAGAGTCAGAGGAGGAAGGTGGCTTTGAGGAGGTGGAAGACCAAACACAGAAGGCATCCCAGGGGGCTTGTTGTCACCTTTCGGGGACTGGATGGGTGGAGGAAGAGACCTTCAATTACATCAGTGAGGACAAGGAACATGGCTAGCTTGGTATCCAACCTTGTGCAAATGGGGAGTTTGCGGTTGTGCAAAGGGACTGTTTGCGGTTGTTTGCGGTGCATTAAACGGGGAGATTGGTCTGTTACTGTGAAGCGGGTGTAACCCTTACACTACCTGATCGATACAACATCATACCTGATGTTTTAAAGCATGTTATTCCAAACAATTTAGGAATGTTAGGTGATTTATGCCCTTTATTGCTTAAAACCAGACTCTGCATCAACTATGTAATTTTCCGTGGGAGTTTTGCCATGGACCCCCCTCCGGCATGCCACAGTCCAGGTGTTAGTCCCGTTGAAACAACTTTCCCATCACTATTGTGGCCAGAAAGAGTCCCTGTGGTTTTGAAATTCGCCCTCCCATTGAAGTCTATGGCGGTTCGCCGATGTTTGTTCGCAAACATTTGATGGAATTCGCGTCCGCGGATCGCAAGCCAAAAATTTGATGTTCGCGACATCACTAGTTGAGACCTTTTGTTACAACTGTGTCCTCCTAAATTCAAGACCCTAAAATGTATTACAATGCTTGGATAGTATCTATTTGGAGCCAAACTAATTGCTTGTAGGATTGGACATGGAATTTTTATATACATCCATTCCCCATATAGTGGGCATTATTGCATGTAAAACATTCTTGAGCATGAGAGGTAATCAACATCAGAACATAAAAAGTTTGTATTGTTATTGTTGGACTATTTTTTGTACAATTATGTTTTTCACCATTTAATTTGTGGGACAACCATGGGGACTCCATGTGCCCCAACCTATGCTAACTTGTACTTGGGTTGGTGGGAGGATCAAATTATGTTTGGAGACAATACGACGAAGTTCGTAGATAAGATCGACTTTATGGTTGCTTTACATTGATGTTATTCTGCTAGGCTAGCATGGTTCCGAAACTGAATTACAAGCTTTCATTCAGAACATTATTGAGAACAACATTGGACTAAAGCTTATTTACAATGTCAGTCCTAAGCAAATTGATTTTCTTGTTCTATTGTTAAAATCAATTACAATAATTTGATTACCAAAATGTTCTGCTGGGGACCAGTCATCATCTGAATCATCTATTACAGACTATACCATATGGACAATATTAACATATACAGTGCCTTGCAAAAGTATTCACCCCCTTGACTTTTTACCTATTTAGTTACATTACAGCCTTTAGTTCAATGTTTTGTTAATCTGACATGAAGATTAAGGAACTCTCCAAACAAGTAATAGACAATGTTATTGAGAAGTACAAGTCAGGTTTAGGCTATACAAAAGTATCCAAATCTATGATGATCCCCAGGAGCACCATACAATATATCATAACCAAAAGGAAAGAACATGGCAAAAAAAGCAAATGGCAGCCCACCAAATCTCACGGACCGGGCAAGGAGGACATTCATTAGAGAGGCGGCAAAGAGACCTAAGGTAGCCCTGGAGGAGCTGCAGAGTTCCACAGCAGAGACTGGAGTATCTGTACATAGGACGACAATAAACCGTACTCTCCATAGAGTTGGGCTTTATGGCACAGTGGCCAGAAGAAAGCCATTACTTTCAGCAAAAAACAAAACTGCACGTTTTGAGTTTGCGAAAAGGCACACAAAATGTATGGAGGACAGTGCTCTGGTCTGATGAAACTAAAATGTAACTTTTCAGCCATCAAAGAAAACGCTATGTCTGGTGCAAACCCAACACACCACATCCCCCAAAGAACACCATCCTCACAGAGAAACATGGTGGGGGCAGCATTATGCCGAGGGGATGTTTTTCAGCGGCTTGACTGGTCAGAGTTGAGGGAAAGATGGATGGTGCTAAATACAGGGATATTCTTGATCAAAACCTGTACCACTCTGTGCATGATTTGAGGTTCACCTTCCAGCAGGACAATGACCCCAAACACACCACTAAAGCAACACGTGAGAGGTTTAAAGGGAAACAGGTAAATGTGTTGGAATGGCCTAGTCAAAGCCTAGAACTCAATCTAATAGAAAATCTGTGGTCAGACTTAAAGATTGCTGTTCACAAGCGCAAACCATCCAACTTGAAGGAGCTGGAGCAGTTTTGCAAGGAGGAATGGGTAAAAATCCCAGTGGTAAGATGTGGCAAGCTCATAGAGACTTATCCACAGTGACTTGGAGCTGTGATTGCCGCAAAAGGTGGCTCTACAAAGTATTGACTTTAGGGGGTGAATAGTTATGCACATTGTCTTTTTCTTTTATTTTGTCCTATTTGTTGTCTGCTTCACAATAAAAATAAATAAAAAAAAACATCTTTATAGTTGTGGGCATGTTCTGTAAATTAAATAATGCAAATCCTCAAACAATCCATGTTAATGTCAGGTTGTGAGGCAAAAAAACATGAACAATTCCAAGGGGGGTTAATACTTTTGCAAGGCACTGTACAATTTAGATATATTTATATTCAGTTCTTGTCAAATATGCTCATGGTAGCAATTAATGTACATTTCAATGACTGGAGTAGTTTATATAAGCTCTTCTGTCTGTGGAGGTCATATGGATCTCTGATAAAGCCAATAGCACCAACATTAGTAATCTATGTGATCCTCACTAGAAGTATTTACATTTATTATAAAAAAAATAATTTGATTTAGGGTGTTTATAACAGTATTTCAAAGTGTTCACTTAAATTTGTTGTTATCTTTTCATAGCTTCCTAATAATTCATCTGTTTGGTCATCTTGTATAATTAGCATCTATCAATGTCACAGTGACCACTGTGTAATTTTAAGTTGATGGAACGTGTAGAACACTTTATTAGCAGGAAGAGTAATGTATGATTTCAGTGCTTGACATTTATTCAAAATGTAGATTTAGATGAATCATTTTTGACCGTAGTAATAGTCCACCTTAATATTTGTAAAATATTGGCTTCAATAGAGATCCATAGTTTCGAAAACGGTTGTCTGTAGCACTTTAAATATCGGGTAGTTGTCTAGAGCATATGCCAGATCCTTTTTTTTTTTTTTTCCCTCCCTACATGTTACCACATACAATTGTGTCCTTTTATTGTCTGAATAGTAGTTTGGGACTGACCTATCACATTCATTGTCTTAGCTTCTACATCATAGAATAGATGGAACTTCTTGTTCAAAAGTTTGCCGGTCAATACAGCCATATGCTCCCTTGATAAATTGGTGTCCTGCATCGGGGAAACGCAGGTTGGGAGTCTGAACTGAATAATTCTTATTACTTATAGATTGGAGCTGGCAGGTCTGTAATCTATTTTGCTTTGCCTAACATGAGATTTACTATGGGAATAAGTGAGGTAACAGTAATTAGCAGTATTTTAAATATATTTAACTTATTGAAGCCCACAGCACAACATGAGGACCCCAGATGGTCATGGTTATCTGAGCAACACGCTATGAGGGGTACATGAATGTTTTTCAACGTTTTATTTGATGCACAGTAATACACTGATACTTTCTAGTCTCTTTGTTTATTTTGAATATATATTGGTAAAATGGTATCCCTTTAACTATAACTGCCACTAGCATATTTAAATGGTAAAATGACTAATGGTTTTATTTAAGGAGACCTAATCAGTCCCTTTGCTTTTTAATGATGTTTTAAATTCCCCCTAAGTTTTATTATTTCTACATCTTTTTGAATAGAGTACTTTGTGGGCTTGCCAGTGCTGTGTTTCTTTCTAGCACTATATTTTGGTATACTTTTACTCTATAGAATTTGTGTTGTATTCCCTATAGAGTGTATTATATCATAAGTTGTCTTTCAAACATCTCCACCTAGATAGCCTCCAGACATCTTAAAATCAAAGATCTATAAAATATAAATCATATCCTCTAATAGAAATGCTTATTTCAGTAGACAACAATATCACATTAGCAACAAAAATTTCTAAGGAACGATTTTCACACTTGATTCAGATCTCTCCTCCATCCCACAAATTATATCACTCACCTCTAGTCTCCATCTCCAGAACAACTCGTAAATTCATCCCTTCCTTACCCAAACTGTATTTTACTACTCTCTCTTCCTGTTGCAAATTGACTATTGCAACTCCATGTCTTCCATTTTTACTGTCTCTGCTCACCACTAGCTGCTCCCAGAATCTCAGAGAAAATGTCCAGGTTTGAATGTAGGAAGTACATCTTCAGCAACATCCTACATCTCATGTTGTTTTTCAAGACTTCATGTACTAGCTGTTTTCTTACTTATGGTTACCTTGAAACCCTTTAATCATAGATGAATTGGATTTGTATTATTTTGGCTTTATTTTCTTTTCAAAGATGTCTTTGAGCAGCAGTTTTCTAATCTGTGGTCCAACAAAGTTACCCTCTTTGTGCTTAGTTTGGGAAATCAAAAGGAAGAAACTATTTTCCCTCATATATATGAATAAATCACCATTTTTATCCACAGTCATCAAAAAATTCTTGATTAATCCTAGTTTTAAACACACTCCAATGTTTCTTAATGCTTTTGCCAGACTCAATTTCCAATTTCCTGAAGGATCATCAAAATCCTATGGATAATTTACAATGCCTTAAAAGCCTTAAAAAACAACACTTTCCAACATATCAACTCTAATTTACAGATATAATCTAAACTGCCCTCTCTCTGCTATGCCCATGATTTGTGCCCCTCATGCTCCATCATTACATTAAAATATGACACAATCAACAATTTCATATAAGATTATTTCTTTAGTTTACTTCTTCCTTGTCACACTATAAATTAATTGATTCACCTGTACTATCCACTCACACATCTATCCATTATTACATCTTAGAACAATTTTCACTTATTTTACCATTGTGACTGTACATGTCTTATATGTCTTGTGCTAGCACTATGTAATCTACTTATACTCTAAAAATATAATATGAAATAATGTGATGCCCAGAAGGACCCTTGAACTTTTGGGATTGATAAACTGACAAGGATTAGAACTACCCAATTCTTCCCCTTTGCAAAGAATATTGTCTGGACCATCTGGACATTGGGACTATTATTACCACTAGAAGTTATGATCATGATGCTGAAGCTCAAATATTTTGACCATTTAATGAGATGATATTATTCCTTAGAACAGACTCTAAATCTAGGAAAGATTGAAGGCGCAAGAAGAAGGGGACAACTGAGGCAGACATGCATAGATGAGGTCACTAAAGCAACGAACATGAACTTGATGAAGCTCAGAGGGGCAGTGACTGAGAGATGTACATGGTGTGCTGCGGTCCTTCGAGTCACAGAGAGTTGGACGTGGCTCAACTATTGGTCTCCTGTGGAAGAGGACCACAAGTTAAGGGGTTACTTGTTTGTGGGGTAGGGGAATGATACAGTAGGTCAGGGAAGATTGGCAGATGCCAGGGGTAAAATATGTATTCAGTTAGAAAGGGCTGGTTAAAAAGATTAACAGTCATTAATGTAAGTGTGAAATGGGGCCAGTATCACTGTAAGGGGGACAAGATAAGATTACAGTTAGTAACAGCGGTCTGTGGTTTCATCCAAACAGAGCTGTCAACCTGGTCGGCAGCTGGACTTGAGCTCAAGGCCACTGTCTGAGCCATAGTCTTCAACAGAGCTGTAGGAGATGAATAGAGTTACCAAATGGCTTAATAATCTTATCAACTTAGAACAATGAAGCAAATGATTCAATAAACAGAGGTCAAGTGGGATCAAGTAATTGTAACCAGCATCTCTTTGATCCTCTGTCTGGTAGTTCAGCCCTATTGTCCCTATTCATAGATATAGCAATATTGTCAATAAGCGGTTGAGTATGTAATTTCTATGGAAGCCCTGGTCTGCCCTGAAATTGGGTCCCCCAGTCTCATCTCACCAAAAGTAGCTGAACCCCTTTCAGACTCTGCACCTTCCTAATATCCAACCATTAGTGGTACAGGGTCAGATGGATTAGGTATATTTCACATGTTAACTTGTGCAAGTTGTCCGCTCATATAACTTGTACCTAACAAAAATATAGCTTAAGTTCCCAGACTCTGCCCAGTAATACTATTCACCATTAATGAATGCAGAGTCGGATATCCAAAGGTATTCCATATATTCAACCATAGGAAACTTGTGCCTGAGTGTACTTGTACCAGCCAGGGGTGATCATGGGCACTACCAATAACTGAAAGACACCCAAGGTACTACCCTACAGGTACTGCTCTCTCCCGTTAGCATCCTCTAGGGTTCCCGCATGAAGGAAAGCTAGGTTCCGGTATTGGGAAGCTGGGTACAGAAAGTTGAGGAATTCTTATGTTTTTGAAAGGACATAAACCTAAGAGGGTGTATATATATATATATATATATATATATATATATATATATATATATATATATATATATATATATATATATATGATGTGCTCAAAGGTTTGCAAACCCTGGCAGAAATTTTGAAATTTTGGCATTTATTTAGAAAATATGACTGATTATGCAAAAAGAAGATATTTTATTGAAGGATAGTGATCATATGAAGCCATTTATTATCACATAGTTGTTTGGCTACTTTTTAAATATTAATGATAACAGAAATTGTCATGAATCAGCCAGGGGCCATCTTGGATTTGGAACTGTTACCTGCCACATGTTATTGAACAGAAGGTTTTGGGCTCCCAGAGCCACTGTTATAATGTAATATATTCAGGGCAGAGTCCCACTGTTATTGTTAGGCATTGAGAGAAGAGGCAGTTTACCACGTCACCACTAATAAAGTCGTCATAACGCATTAAGTGGACTGACGTGGGAAGTACTGCCTCAACTCATAACATGTGGGTTATAACATGTTGTAGTGGTAATATCTGTAAATATATTGTATTGGAATGTTGGAGCCATGTTGTGTCCATATTGACTGCATATGTAACCTGAGTTGATCACCCATCTGCCTTCCAGCTATCACCTAAAGTAAACACTTGAAGTGATAGTAAGGCCAGAACAAAGGGGTCTATACAGACATTGAGGCACCATAACCCCAGGGGGTCTACAGGGATTCTCACTCAGATAATCAGGGCAAATTCCAGAGGACAGGTAGATGTTTCTCCCTTGAGAACCAGACACCAACTGAATTAGGTAGCCACACCTAGTGGGCAGACCTGGGAGGAGTCTCATGGTTCCCTGCCTGATTGGCCAGAGGCAGTTAGGGGCTGACTAAAGATAGCCCTCCTGGTGATTTTGTATGCCTGTTTAAAAGATGTTGTTTTCCAAATAAAGTTGTTCATAATTTTCATCAAGACGTGGTGTGTAGATGTATTATTTACCCGGGGACATATGCTTGCAGTAAGATTCGTCAGACTTACTGTCAATATTGCTCAGTCTAAACCAAGGGCTGAGACATGATGTTCCTGTACTCAAAGCTACTCCAAGGTCCAGAGTAACCCAAATCAAGTCAGCAGACCCCAGCCAGAGAGTGGGTCGTGATAATTGGTGGCACAGTGGTGGGGTACTCTGAGAAGGACCAGAAAATGGAGCAGATGGAAGCAGAGGACTACAGACTACTCCTGCTAAATCAATGGATGGCATTCATGCAATTATGGCATGGCCATGAGCTGGCAAGCTGGTTGGAGGAACTGGTAGAGAAAGAGATGGACTTGGAGGAACAGTACCTTGCCAGGATAGAGTCCTTGGGTGGCCGGAGAGAGGATCTCTATTTTCGGTTGGATCTAGAATATGGGGTCGGTGAGATTCTGAATGGTGATCCGGAATGTGGCATGGGAACTGCAAGGAGGCATAATAACTTGTTTGTTGAACGCTGCCGGGGTCTGGGACTGGAAGCATGGTTCCCGGAGGCTCCTTTGCTGGAACCCCTGATTCAGCAAGAGCTGCAACTGGAGGCTGAGTATGTGGAATTGTGGGATGCGATACCCAAGAAGTATTTTTACAACTCAGACGGTATGTACCAGAGTGAGTATGCTCACTGGAACTGGGGAGAGGCATTTCTAGACTGTAAACAAAGTGAGGAGTGGGAAGGGGTAAACACTGTTCCTTTGCCAACTCCTGGGGATGGAGAATGTTTGCCCCTAGAACATGCAGTAACTGTGTCAGGGCCTAGTCACCAGCCCCAAGAGCCAGAGACCCAGTGGAATGTTCCCTGGGTGGGGTCAGATAATCCATGTCTGCCCCCTGATACCCCAAGAGAGTTAATCCCAGAGGAAGTGGGAACTGCTCACAAGCTAGGGCCAGATAAGTTAAGTCTGCCCTCAGAAGTTCTAGGCAAAGTGTGTTGGCCAGAACTGCTAATGGAGCCAGAGGCTCTGGATTATTATGTGATGGACGGTGGGAAGGGAGCCTTAGAGGCCAGGCTGGAAGGGAATGATGAGATTCCCCAGCCTGCATCAGATAACCACTGTCTGTACCCTGACAGTCCAGGGGAGTTGTCCCCAGAGGTGCTAGTGAAGAACACAGCCCAGGAGGGTTGTTTAAGAGACTGTGGGGAGGGAAAAGAATTGGTTTCTGGCTACAGGGAACCTGACCTCACACAGCAAGAGAGTGCCAGGGGCACAAAGAGCCAGGCCGGGGCAGCAAGCATGCCAGCTTTGGCAAAAGCATTATGGGTGCAGAGTGGCACCATGACAGAGGGTGTACCAAGTGGGGAGATACCCTGGATAACCATTGTCCAGGGGCCCACTGGAACAGACACCACTCCAAAGATCCAGTTCAACAGAAAGGACTGGGATAAAGTTGCTCAACCCCGGGCAATGGAGGAGTGTAAGCACAGCTTGGGTGGGAGCAGTGTAGCTCCCCAAGCAGCAACGGAAACAGCTGGACCAGAGGAAGGAAGCCAAGAGGAGCTGTCCCTTTGCGATCCCATAGGCCCAGAGACTGTTTTAGAGATGCCAGCCCAGCTATGGGGACTGGCTGGGGGGAACAGAGTTGCTATGGGACAGAAACTGTGGCCCACCTGTTGTACTCTGGGATACCAGATTATTGGGGAGGTACCCTGGACTATTTGGGTGGGTGTGAATGGGAAGAGCAATTTGCTCTATACAGTGGGTGCAAGGCCAAGGGCTGGGGGAGGTTGTTACTCTGCACTTTGGGACTGTGTTCTAAAGGACTTGAACGTGGAGAGAGTACAGAGGGCCTAGCCAATCCAGAAGATTCATGACTATCAGCGTGGCTGGGAAAATCATGGGGGCATGGATGTTTCCTGCCACGCTTGGGGAGGTGTTGTCATGAATCAGCCAGGGGCCATCTTGGATTTGGAACTGTTACCTGCCACATGTTATTGAACAGAAGGTTTTGGGCTCCCAGAGCCACTGTTATAATGTAATATATTCAGGGCAGAGTCCCACTGTTATTGTTAGGCATTGAGAGAAGAGGCAGTTTACCACGTCACCACTAATAAAGTCGTCATAACGCATTAAGTGGACTGACGTGGGAAGTACTGCCTCAACTCATAACATGTGGGTTATAACATGTTGTAGTGGTAATATCTGTAAATATATTGTATTGGAATGTTGGAGCCATGTTGTGTCCATATTGACTGCATATGTAACCTGAGTTGATCACCCATCTGCCTTACAGCTATCACCTAAAGTAAACACTTGAAGTGATAGTAAGGCCAGAACAAAGGGGTCTATACAGACATTGAGGCACCATAACCCCAGGGGGTCTACAGGGATTCTCACTCAGATAATCAGGGCAAATTCCAGAGGACAGGTAGATGTTTCTCCCTTGAGAGCCAGACACCAACTGAATTAGGTAGCCACACCTAGTGGGCGGACCTGGGAGGAGTCTCATGGTTCCCTGCCTGATTGGCCAGAGGCAGTTAGGGGCTGACTAAAGATAGCCCTCCTGGTGATTTTGTATGCCTGTTTAAAAGATGTTGTTTTCCAAATAAAGTTGTTCATAATTTTCATCAAGACGTGGTGTGTAGATGTATTATTAACCCGGGGACATATGCTTGCAGTAAGATTCGTCAGACTTACTGTCAATATTGCTCAGTCTAAACCAAGGGCTGAGACATGATGTTCCTGTACTCAAAGCTACTCCAAGGTCCAGAGTAACCCAAATCAAGTCAGCAGACCCCAGCCAGAGAGTGGGTCGTGATAGAAATCACACAAATGTCCTTGATCATAAGTTTACATATCATTGAATGTTTGTCCTTGTTACAGACACACAAAGTGACACACTGGTTTAAACAGCAATTAAAGTTTAATTTTCCACACTGAGCCATGGGGAGCAGAAAATAACTGTCAAAAATCTGAGTAACAAGGTAAAGGAACTTCATAAGGAAGGAAAAGGATATAAAAAAATATCCAAAGCCTTTAAAATGCCAGTCAATACTGTTTAATAACCTATTAAGAAGTGGAAAATTCGAGGATCTCCTGATACCAAGCCAAGGTCAGGTAGACCAAGAAAGATTTCAGCTACATCTGCCAGAAGAATTGTTTGGAATACAAAGAAAAACCCACAGGAAACCTCACGAGAAATACAGGCTGCTCTGGAAAAAGACGACGTGTTTGTTTCAAGGAGCACAATACAACGATACTGAGCTGCATGGTCGAGTTGGCAGAAAGAAGCATTTACTGCGCCAATGCCACAAAAAATTCCGGTTACAATATGCCTGACAACACCTTGAAACGCCTCACAGATTCTGGCACACTGTAATTTGAAGTGACAAGATCAAAATAGAGCTTTGTTTGGAGAGGAGTACACAAGGTCTATAGTGAAAAGAATATCATCCCCACAGTGAAGCAAGGTGGTGGCACACTGATGGTTTGCAGAGGGGGAGCTCTAAAGGCACGGGGAATCTTGTGAAACTTGATTGCAAGATAAATGCAGCATGTTATCAGAAAATACTGGCAGACAATATGCATTCTTCTCCTCAGAGGCTGCGTATGGGACGATCTTGGACTTCCCAGTTTGACAATGACACTAAGCACAAGGCCAAATTGACCTTCCAGTGGTTACAGCAAAAAAAGTTAAAGATTGTGGAGTGGCTATCACAGTCTCCTGACCTTAGTATCATCGAGCCCCTCTGGGGAGATCTCAAATGTGCTGTTCATGCAAGACGACCAAAGACTTTGCATAACCTGGATGAATTTTGCCAAGATGAATGGGCAGCTGTTCCACCTGCAGGAATTAGGGGCCTCATAGACAACTATTACAAAAGACTGAACGCTGTCATTGATGTTAAAGGGGAAAATACACACTATTAAGAACTAAGAGTAACTTTTGAAAAGGGTAATTTCATTTTTTTCTTTATTGCCATGTTTTGTTTTATGATTGTGGCACTTTGTTATAACCTAATATTAATAATCTTAGCCTAGGATTATGACTGCTGATCCTTTATTTGGGGGTGGTTACTGCCGGTAACCTCTGAAACCTTGCTTTCCTGTGGTAACCTTGGTGCTCTTGGTGGTCATTACCCTGGTACTGGTCAGGGATACCAAGTGGCCGCACAATTCTACTGGGTAGGATTGTTCTAGGATATTTCCAAGCCCAACCAAGCAGTCGGTCTTGACATAATATTTATCAATTGTAACCATCCCCAGAGATTATCAGGAATGATGTCTAGTCCACAAGGTTTAAGCAACATTAATAAAATAAGTGGTAGTTTGTTAATGTAAAGTGTGTTGATTCCAAATCTGAACATAAAAATTGCCCAGCGTGTCACATTTATTCTTATTATTCTTATTATTCTTATTATTCTTATTAGTAGTAGTAGTAGTAGTAGTAGTAGTAGTAGATCAGAATGCTAATACTCAATGACAAAGGAAATTAAGCCCAAAAGAACATGCTGTATGGAAATCATTTTCATCGGTGGGTAGAAATTTCTAGGTAAATATAAGGAAGAAGACTCTTGTCAGCTAGTATAGGAATTCTTGTATATCTACAAAAACACAGGACGTAGGATGTTGCTGAAGATATACTTCTTATATTCATATCTGGACTTTATCCCTCTGAACCTTTGGAGCATGGGGAATGTTTCACCAGAACATCAGGAACATGGAGAAACTTGTACTGCTTCTATAAAAGGAAGACAGTTTAACTCATAAAAGGAAAATCATGTTTTTTTATAAACTTGAAAATTTAGAAAGTTTGGATTTTTGGGGATTTATTAGAAGACTTTTTTTCTGCAAATAAGTATTATGCAATTCAAGAAAGCCCTAATACAATACATAACATCTGACAATTCTTCGCAGTTATATTGCATAATTATAAGTAATTATAAATACATATAAAACATATAGTGAGTCTGTGAAAATTGTTATCATTGATTAGTTAAAAAAAATTACCCACTGAAAGTTATAAACAGTGCTTATGTCACTATGTATATGTTGCTTTAATCACATATAATATTTGTCAAACTATGAATCATCGTCATGCTTTGCGAGCTCGCGGAAGGTGGAGGCTCCAACGTCGGCTATGTTTGTCCGCAAATCGCGGAGGTGGAGGCTCAAAGGCACCTCACAAGCAGTTAAAAACACACACACACACGCACGACTTAGAAAAAAAAATGACCTTGGAACCAACCTTAATGGCACAAACACCCACACGCACGAAAAATACGACCATAATGGCCGAACCGCGCGCCCCTAAAAACACTCAAAACACACCAAATACTCACAAAATATACATAAATGCTTACCCATATCAAGGGGGGCATCCAGGACAGTTTATGTTGCTTCAATTATCAAATATTCATAAAAAGTCCCAACATAATATGTTATAAATAACAACAATCAAACAACCTAGGTAGAGATGAGCATTCATATCTATTGTTTTCTTACACTGTGAGTTATTTAGTCCTTTTGTTATATTAACGATGAGATTCATCTGAGGAGAAGTCAATAACTTCACTTAAATAAAAAATGACCGTCTAGTCTTAATATCAATTTTATTCCTGAATCATGTGATATATTGTATGAAGATCTTCAATATTCCTTTCTACAGTTTTTAGTCCATAGAGCATTGAAGAGAATAATTACTGACATCTGCGTGTTCTGTAACTACTTGGATAAGAAGTTTACAGCTATTTTATGAAACTGTCCTAAAGATTAAATCCTAATATAGTAGGGAAATATAGTAATATGGAGTGAAGAAATAAAAATAATAAAATCATAAGTGCTTAGCAAACTATTTTAGTTAGAATAATTTTGGCTGAAATCATTTAGCAATCAAATATTGATCGACTGGAAAATTGATTGGAAGATTGAATACAAGATATATATGTAAGATGCTTACAACAAATTTATACTATAACTATAAAATATATGTGATAATATACCGGTATAATCTTACTAATCTATATCCCAGAAATGTTATCCCTGTCTTACATATAGAATAAGATCAATGGAGATTGCTTGAATTACTGCATATGTATATTAAAAATAAAACAACAATACATGTAATGAGTACATTAAAATCATGCAGCTCACTTTCGAATCAATATATTTGTAGATATTATTTATATCTTAATAAAAAACTATTTTTTATTTATAATAAATTGCAAAACCTGCAAAATCCTCACGGATATTATAAATACTTAAACCTTACATTAGGCCTGATTCAAATGCAATTTGGACAATGGAAAAGGGCTCTATATAAGCACAGAGCATATTTTTTTACAGAAGTTTTTAGTTAGTGAAGACCTTGCTTTTGGATAGATGTTGGCTAACTAAAAACTACTGTAAACAAATATGCTCTGTGCTTATATAGAGCTTTATTCAATTGGCCAATTTGCATTTGAATGAGGCTTTTTATGTCTATTATGGTTTTTAAAAAAGCTTATACCTAACATTTTGCTCTAATAGCATATTAAATACAAATATTACCATGTTGACAAATATCTTACACACAATGTAAATGAATTATAGGGTGTTAATGATAAAGTCACAGTTCTCCCGAAATTAACTTTTAAAAAATGATATCTCAAATGATATCACAAAAAAATAAAAAAAGGAACATTACAGAAAATAACAAAATACATTACAACCCCCCTCACTACAAATTTTTTAAATACATATAATACATACATATAATACAATACAACACAATTAAATAAAATACAATACAATACACCCCTATCTAATATACATGCCACTATCTAATATACATGCAACTATCTAATATACGTGCCACTATATAATGTAATAACATTATGTATATTACATTATATAGTGGCACGTATATTAGATAGTGCCATGTATATTAGATAGTGTCATGTATATTAGATAGGGGTGTATTGTATTGTATTTTATTTAAATATAAATAAATACTATCTAATAATACATGCCCCTATCTATCTATCTAATATACATGCTATCTATATATATATATATATATATATATATATATATATATATATATATATAGCTACCCGAATTGTAAGCTACAATAAAATAATTAAGACCACTTACCTTTGAGATGTTTCTTCAGATCAGCAACCTACGGTAAAAAAGATTAAAAAAATTAATACAACACGTTTACATGAAATAACTAAACATTCTAAACATTCTAAATATTCAAAATATTATACTCACCTTTCCAGCATGTCCCGTTCCAGCATGTCACGTCCTCCATGTTCCGTCGTCCATCTTTGCGCTTGTCTGGCGCTACTCCTGTAAAAAAAAACATTACATTAGTAAACATAAACCAAAGTTAAATAAACACAATCTACATTATACTTACCTTTCCGCGATGTCTCCGGACTCCTCGTCTTCTCCGGAAGCATCCGGCGCTAAAAAAAAAAGAAAAGAAAAAAAAAGCAACACACATTCACCCTGGCGGATGTCTCCGACGCTAATGACCTTCCTATGGAGTTTTCCAGAATAAAATTGGCAATGGTGGCTTCTGATTGGCTGAAAAGGCTGTCTATCAAATTCAGCCAATGAGAAGACCCCATTTGTGAACCAATGAAAAAAGTATACACCCCAAAATACAACACTGATTGGATAACACACCTGTCCATCTTTATTTGAACCAATGCTAAGGCTTTATTGCCATCAGCCAATCACAATGGAATATACCCCCACGTACTGATTGGTGAAAACATCTGCGCCTTCCCATTGGCTGTAATATTGATTGATATTACCAGTAGCCAATGAGAATGCGCAAATCCTTCACCAATCAGTACGTGAGGGTGTATCCCTTTGTGATTAGTTCACACATTGGCGCCTCCTGATTGGGTAAATTTGATAGACAGCGTTTTCAACCAATCAGAAGGCGCCATTGCTTATTTTCTTCCGGAAAAGTCTCCTGGAGCCTCATTAGCGTCGGGGATGTCCGGGAGTGTGGATGTAAGTATATATATATATTTTTTTTTATACAGGACGTGGCAGAAGAGGATCCGGAGGAGGCCGGAGACATCGCGGGGAGGTAAGTAGAATGTAGATTATGTTTATTTTATTTTGATGTATGTGTATTAATGTTGTGTTTTTTTTAATAGGTGCCGTGCCGGAGAAGGATTAAAAGAATAAGGACAGGACATGCCGGAAAGATGAGTAGAATATTTAGAATGTATAGAATGTATAGAATGTATAGAATGTTTATTTCAGAACTGTAAACATGTTGCACTATTTTTTATTTTATTTTTTTCGTAGGTGGCTGATCGCAATGGACATCTGCAAAGGTAAGTGGTCTTAATTATTTTATTTTAGCTTAGACTTAGATTAGTTAATATACAGATAGCATTTATTGTATGTTAGCTAGGGGTATGCGTTTTATATAGATAGCATAGGATGTATTGTAGATAGATTGTGGTATTTATTTAGATAGATTGGGGATGTACTATTATATAGATAGCATGTATTTTAGATTATGCTATTTATTTAGATAGATTGTGTGATGTATATTAGATAGGGGTGTATTGTATTGTAATTGTATGTATTTGTATTGTATTATATGTATTTCCTTTTCAGGTGTGTATTTTTTTTTTTTTCTGTAGTGAGGGGGGGTTGTAATGTTTTTTTTTTTTTTTTCTGTAATGTTCCTGTTTTTTTTTTGTGACTTAGTTTTTTTTATTTTCTGTAATGTAGTCTATTTTTTTGAGATTAAGTATTTTTATTTCCTTTAATGTAGATTTATTTTGTGCGACTTTAGGCTTTTTTTTATTTTCTGTAATTAGAGTGGTGGGGGTTAATAGGGGGTAGGTAGTGTAGATGTTAATAGGTTAGTGTAGAGGGTGTTTAGTTGATATTTAATGTTTTATTGGGGGTGGTATAGTGCAGTATGGTGTTTATACTTAGTGTCATGATGGTCCTTGAGGACCATCATGGCACTTATGTGGTAATGTAGTGTTGCAACAGGCCCATACTGGTGTTAACATACCCTTATGGGACTGACGGGGTTAAATAGAGGCTTATGGGGGTCTGTATTGAATCCCATGAGTGACAGGGTTAATGAAGGGCTTATGGGGGTCTGTATTGACCCCCATGAGTGACAGGCTTAATGATGGGCTTACAACGGTCTCTTTTGACCCCCATGAGTGACAGAGTTAATGATGGGTTTATGGGGTCTGTATTGACCCCCATGAGTGACAGGGTTAATGAAGGGCTTATGGGGGTCTATATTGACCCACATGAGTGACAGGGTTAATGAAGGGCTTATGGGGGTCTATATTGACCCTCATGAGTGACAGGGTTAATGAGGGTTTTATGGGGGTCTGTATTGACCCCCATGATTGACAGGGTGACAGTGTATATTATTTTTCTTTTACAACAGGTCCTTAAAGGACCTTTACGGTCCTTTAAGGACCGGTAACGCGGGAATTTACGTTTTTTGATTGCAGCGGGGGTCCCCGATCGCATGCAATCGGGACCCCCACTGCCATGGTTAATGTGGGGTTAATGCAGGGCTCCGAGCTTATCTTGGATCCCCTGGGGTTAATGTGGGTTTTTGAGCTTATCTCGGATCCCTTCTTTGGTAAGTTGTAGGTGGCTGGGCGGTCCTGGGTCTTTGAGCCTCGTTTTCATTTTCTTCGGCGGCCATTTTTTCTCTCGCTTAGGGGATTTTCGGGTGTCAGAACTCAGGAATTTGGACTTAAATGGAGGTGTAACTTCACTTTCAGAGGTCCTGGGTGCCCCCCCCCTTGCTATGGGTAAGCTTTTTATGTAGTTTGTGTGAGTATTTGGTGTGTTTTCACTATTTTTAGTTGCGAGCGGGTCGGCCGCTATAGTTGGATTCTTAGTGCGTGTGGGTGTTTGTTACGTTAAGGTTGGTTCCGAGGTGGTGCGTGTGACGTGCTCATTGCCTTATTGCCTAAGTGCTTCGCGTGGACGTGCATTTGCGGAGACGTTGGGATGCTCCGCCATCGCAAATGCGGCCCCTCGCTTCGCGAGGACCCGCATTTGCGGAAGCGAGGGCCTCAGCCCTCGCTACGCGAGCCCGCAAGCGTGAGCAACAGCTCTGGCTGGCTCGTATGCTCACAACTATATATGTGATGATCAATTTTTTTCTTTAATTAAACTTATAACAGTTAAAAAAACTAAAGTTTTAGGTATGTTTACAAATAAACTATTCCATGATTAATGACATATGCAGCAATGGCCGGTGAAGCTGCAGAGAAAAATGTATATGTTTTTATTAGCACTCAGGAATCCTACAACCCACTATTAACTTATTTACGAGATTCTAACACTCATTTCAATGCACAGATGAAGATATAAAGGCTTAGCTGTATTTTTCCTCTGCTCTCTGTACTGGAGCTTGCTGTGGATCTGTCTGGCAGCTTGACAGTGACACATGTAAACAGACGCTTAATTTAAATATTTATGAGAAAAAATTCTAAAAGTTTTTCAACATACTGTTAAGATATCTTTACATTGTTGTACTCCATATTGTACTGAATTAGGAGGTTTTCTCTTTACTTTTTTGTCTGAGAACATATATGGTTGAAAGGCAATCCTTGAATGGTTTCTTATTTATTGATATCCTTTTTGAAATATGGCCTGTAGAGCTGGGCAGTCCTCTATTTCAAATAAATAGCAAGAACTCCAGGAAATAGGAGTGCCCTAGTAACCATGTATAGCATGACAATATCTCCCCACAATGCATGCTGTTCAAGTAGTGATCAAAACTGGATGTCAGTACCACAGCTACATAGATCCAATGTTTCCCATTCAAAACTCCGGCAGGTTCCTCTGAATTCTAGAGGATGGATTTAAGCAGATCTTCAGGTTCCAGAGCAAAACTGACTTATCACTAGTGCCTCCACCATATGAAAGCAGTATCCACAGGTCAATTCCATCATTCATTTTACAGCAAAAATACACTCCCAATGCTTGATACCATTTGCTTGTCATGAGATGTTCAGGAATGTTGAAGGTTAGGAGTGTACCTTGTAACGGAACCCATCACTGTTTTACCCTGTTTATGGTTATTTAATTCTTGGGGAAAATATGATCCTAGTAATATACTGTATGTATGTTGGTTTATGCTCTGCAGAATATTGGCCCCAGGCTGGTGCAGACCTTGGCAGGAGAGATAATCCTGTAACAGATAAGGACGTTTATTCATTCTCAAACATAAGAACAGAGACGGCTGATTTAATTATTGTCTGATTGTATCAAGGAGCCTCAGGGAGGGGTGACCACACCTATTGTTCTCTTTATGTGTATTGTGTGGCCAACTATGGGGGATGTGGATTGCCTGTGGGAAGAGATGTGTATAAATATTTCTGCACATAACAAAATAAAGTCAGTTCTGCTCCTGAAACTGTGTGTCGTCCAGTTATTGGGATTGCGGTTGGGATATTGTTATTATTTTACCTGTTGGAAACCTTGCCTGTGGATTTACCATTTACTTGTTCCTGAGCCTCACTGGGATTATAAGCGGAGATAACCTGGGGAATATTGCCTCTCCGCTACATACCTCTAGGAAACTCTCTAAACCCCTACTTACTTGAATTATTTGATTATGCAGATGATGCAGGTGCATACATATTTTGAAATTCTAGTGCCTATGCTAGATTAACTTGGTAATGGCCACAATGCTCAATATGACAAATAATTTGAGAGGACAATTAGCATGCCTGGGTATCCAAGCACCAGACAAAGGTTCAGTTAGTTACAGGTTCAGACTGAGACAATGGAAAAAGAGGTTGTTAGCATTACGTCACTGAAAAAGGGGAGGGTAGATTTCTAAGTCCGATGGACTTCAAGTACAGTTTGCGATCAGACCCACATTCCATGCAATATTAACAAAGCAGTAAATATGATATCCTATTACATGTGAGTTGCACTATATGTATTAACACATTGATTACGGGGATCGATATAACACGAAATATAATCATCAAATAAAGTACTTGAGAATGTTGGGCTATTAATTCTAAGACATAACATCACTTTTCCTTTTATTAAATGTACAGTAGTGTGTTTTTATTTGCATTACAAGTGCTACATATTGGACTTTACCCCCCTTGCGGGGGCTTTCGAGCACACGTTGGGCTTTGGGATTCACTTGCGTGTTACGGGCTTGCTTGCGTGTCACTTCTTAGCAATTTAATAGCTATACTGATCAAGTAGTGGTTACTTGCCTGACTGATCAAACGATTTATGGCCGCAAGGTTCAACGTTGCACAACACGTAGCCAATTTTAGACCGTCCTGCATCTTAATATGCAATTCTACTGTGAGCTACGTTAGAGGGCTCATTTAATAACCAGTAACCCGTAAATTTGGAGTTACGGGCTACATTTTGAAAACATAGCCCCAATTTAATGAGGCTGTAAATCTCTTGGACCAAAATAGATGCAATGTTGGATGTACCAATGCCCATATGATGCACACTCTACCCAGCCATGGTCACATGATGGCAATTCATCGGCCCAAGCTGTTTCACAACAATGCATCCACTGGGAGCCTCGTCATTACTCCCACCTCTTTATATGCCCTTTCTAGTGCCGTAGGCTTTGAGGATGGAAAGCTACTGGCTCTCAGTAACCACTCTTTCAATCCACTTCTACACTACATCTAAGGAGCTCACCAGACTCAGGTGGATCAGGGTCAGACATGATCCAGTATCCCTAAAATTCTGTGGACTTTCTATCCACAGTAATAGACAGGACATCAGGATATAGAGAATTTGGTAGTCCCCTGCGGGTACCTGGACAAGGGCTACAAAATACTGCCCATTGGATAAGGTTCTATACTAGTAGCAATGAAAACACTGGTCCTCCATTGCTGCAAGTTAAAGTACCCACTTGCCCACACACAGGGAAGGGTAAGTGGAACCACTGGGATTTCCTGGGTGACATGGGGAAAGTTCGATTTCAGATATTGCCATTTTTTTGGCAACAAAAAGCAGTAAAGGTGGGTCAAGGAGCCAAGAAGTAAACTGATTAGAGTCGCCCTTCTGGTCAGAGCTATGGTCCATTGGTCTTTGGAGCTTGGGTTTAGCAGGCTTTGCTGGGATGGGGAGGCACTTTCACTTCTCCCATGGTGTCCAACTGCTGTACAATTCTGTCCAACACATGAATGGCAGAGCTTCTACATAAGCTACCAATTTCAGTCCTGGGCACCAATGACAAGGTCCCAAAATTACTCTGGTAAGCATAACGTATTGGGTTATTTAGATTAGCTATTTTTGCCCATGCTATATTCTGCCTCCAAGTTAATAATGGCAGGATAAACAATTGGTATAATGCTGGCTAGCACTTTAGCTAGAAAACTGGTGGTATTAGAATCTGTTGTGATTGGGATCTGATGTAACAACTTAGGACGCACCATGCCTGTTTACAGTGCTCTATGTTTATACATTATTATTTGTCCTTATTTATGTGCTAGACACCATTTCTTTTAGTTCAGGTTTAGGATTTTGATTGTTTGAGAATCCTGCATCTTATGTGATATTTATTCTGGTGGTAAAACAAATATAAGTGTTATACAATTTTGTATAGTATTAGGGGGTTAGTTACGTTTTCTTCATTGTATTTTTTGCACTCTCTTCCTCTCTGAGGAAAACTTTGCAGCGCACTGGTGCACATCCTTATGATTGGTCTGGTTATTTTATTTTGAAGTGGATGAAATAAGTGCATATACAGTTGACTAGTAGTGAGTCCTCCCCTTCTGAATTGCTACCTTGGCATGGTGAAGGGGCTTGTGTACTTCAACGAAGCTGTGAGCTATACAATACAGGTTCATGTAAGATGGGCAGGTCATAGCAGATTGGCCAAAAAAAATGTGGTCCACTGGTGAAGGAACTGGCAACCCACTCAAGTAACTTTGCTATGATAACTTTATGGACAAGCACAACCAGAGACATGACAGTATTTCATTGGAAGATGAGCTCCTCAGGTCAAAAGGTGCCTTCCATATTACTAAGGAAGAGCAGAGGGTAAGTACAAGTAGCATCAGATTTTATGAAGTGGTTGTGCCAAAGCAGAAAAGACACACTGCTGACAATATCTTTGGCGGGGGGAAGAAAAGTCCATTGCAGCAAAGAACAATTCAGCATAGAAACCTTAAATGTTAGAACTATAAACCAAGGCAAACTGGACATGGCCAAACATGAAATCACAAGGTTAATCATTGATATCCTTGGGATTTGTGAACTCAAATGGACTGGAATAGGACATTTCACATCAGACAACAACCAAATATTCTACTGTGGTCAAGAATCCCTCAGAAGAAACTGAGTAGCTCTCATAGTCAATTAACGGGTGTCCCAAGCAGTGCTCTGTTGCAACCCTCTAAATGAAAGAATGATTTCAAGGCAAGTAATTTAAAATCACTGTGATCCAAGTCTATGCTCCAACCATGGATGCTAAAGAGGTTGACGTTGTCCAGTTTTATGAAGATATTCGACAAATCATAGATATAACACCAAGAAAATATTTTGGAAGGCTAAATAGGGAACCAAAAGTTCCTGGAATAACAAACAAGTTTGGCCTTGAAGTACAAAATGAAGCAAAAGAGATTTTTTAGAATTTGGTCCAGATCATTTTCTGACAACCTCCTTCAAAAGCCTCAGAGACAAGTCTACACATGGACATCTCCAGATGCAACTGTGGCCACAAACCAGAACCAATCTCATCAGTGTGAGGTTGGTTCTGATTTGTACAGTAGATTATTTGGGATTTTGTGGAGAGCTTCTCTTACTCTTCTGCTCACCATAAGCTAAATAATTATTGTTGAAAACTCCATCCCACAAAATCTACTGCACAAGCCAGACAGAACCAACCTCACACTGATGAGAGGCCATCATAAATGCATATAAAAGTAATATATTAGAATATGTATTTTTTTCAATTAACAGTGCTGTTGATTCTGTAGCATTCTTCAAAATGTAAAGATTTGCTGCATTTTTTTGTGCTTTAAGTAATATTAAAAAAACTGAGAAGGGGTAAAATTACTAAGCAAGTTACCGGAAGTTATACTTCACACCACCATGTTTATTATCAGGAAAGGGCCCAGTAACTTAGATACATCCTGACAACAAGACGTTAGAACAAGAGAAAAGTATAAACCCCCCAGGAGACGATCAGTAAGTTACATCACATAGTTTGATGTCTCTGGGGGACACCATTTCTTTCTCATGTAGTATAACAAGACAATATCTACAGCAGCCTCTCTAACCTATCACACTGGGTGTAACTGAAGCCGTGATCATTCTTCACACAGAACTTATGGGACGTCAGATCTGCCAATATCCATATTCACATCACACGGGGTAAGTACAAAATATACTGAAAAATCATTAATACGAATTACATTTTATGTAGGAAAACATCCATTGGATTTAATAGACCCATCTAATCTGTCCATACTATCTTTCTGATAAGCTCATACTTGTGCTTGGGACAGGTTCATGCTACATGAAGACCTTCCATATAATTGTCTTACCACTGTCACTGTACGGCTGCTCCACTAATCTTCCACCATCTCTGTAATATAATAATTGTAACTAATGAAGATTAAATAGTGTGTATGGATAAACGGGACGCTCTGTATATACTTTATTATAAATAGTAACACATAAGACATAGAAATATATTGCTATTCAGGATCTAGATGTTTCTGCAGAATTATATGTGGAAGCAGAGATACTAAGTAACAGTGTAATTATTATATATACATCTGATACTATGTTACAGTGTAATTATTGTATATACATCTGATACTATGTAACAGTGTAATTATTATATATAAATCTGATACTATGTAACAGGGTAATTATTGTATATACATCTGATACTATGTAACAGTGTAATTATTGTATATACATCTGATACTATGTAACAGGGTAATTATTGTATATACATCTGATACTATGTAACAGGGTAATTATTATATATACATCTGATACTATGTAACAGTGTAATTATTATATATACATCTGATACTATGTAACAGGGTAATTATTATATATACATCTGATACTATGTAACAGTGTAATTATTATATATACATCTGATACTATGTAACAGTGTAATTATTGTATATACATTTATTACATTTATTAGCAGAATCCATCAATGTTTATATTCAGTATTTACAACACTATATTTCCCCCAATTATAACTAATACACAATTATTGGCATAATTTGCATTAAAAGAAGGAACATTTATAAATGTTATCAGTATATTTAAAATACAGGTTTGTCCAAGGATTGTAATATAATGGAAGGGTGTTAACAAAAGTGATTATTGGGGAATGCAAATATATCATTGTAAACTGTGGATTTTCTATGTTTGGGAACAATAATATTAATTTACACAGTAGATGAAGTATTAAATAAAGAATAGAGAGAATAAAAAAGCAAAGATATGAATGTAGAAGAGACATAAATGAGAGAAGGGGGATAGAGTTGGAGGAAGGAAGGGGGCAGAGAACGGAGTCCATTGATCATCTGTATGAAATTTCTTGAAATGTACAATGCTTAAATATTGTAAAACTTGTTATGGAAACTTAATAAAATATAATGGGAAGTAGGACAAATATTCTCGCTTTACACCTTCAAAGTAAAATACTAAAATAAAGCAATAAAAGAAGGACCAGAAGAGCAGACCCACAGCACAAATCTAGGGCCCTGTTATAGTTTCTTGTGCAGCTATTTGTTTAATATTGATTTTTTTCGGTACTTTATATACCTGGTATATATTAAAAGATATATTTGTTAAATCAGAAAGTAAAATAATTTTGTTTTAAGAAGCGATACAGAGAAAAAAATGGCTATTATATTAGGGTTGTGGGGTCACTAGTGAGATGCCACATTGCAGAGATCACATTATCCCCTCACTCTCACATCTCCTCATATATTTCCACCTTAATGTGATCTCTCAGTAATAACAATGTGCTGTTTATTTCATGCACTTTGTTGTTGCTCTTTTTCCCAGATCTTACTGCAGAATGTAAACCCTTTTAGTTCCCAGGTCTGGCAGTGATACCGAGGGGCGTACATGACATGAGTAAATCTTGTATTACATATTAATTCATGTAATTCTATGTAATTCTATCCTGCCATGTAATAGCAGAAATTACAGTCTCTAAGGTGCTTCACTGAGACTGCAAACTGAACATTGTCATTGCAACAAATAATTATATATAGAATTGAGAAATATAAAGCTGTGTATATTTTAGTTTTTCACTTTTTATTAAGCATGTTACCCATTATCTAGTTTAGTTATTCAAAGTATAATATAGAAAATGTTTGCAGGATATAAAATCATAAAATAATTATCCAAAATTCAACACTCCATCCAGACTCAGGGGTGGAGCTACCGCTGGTGTAAGCGGCGCAATGCATCGGGACACTGGTCTGTGGGGGGAGGCAGTGCTATATAAATATACACATTTTTTTCTTTAAATTTAATTTTAGTTTTTATGTAGTGTAGTGAGGGCCCCTTCCTCTGGACCATCCCCTGCCCACCTCTTAGGACCCCCTATGAGCCCACTTGGGCACTCTCAGCTGCACCCCCCCCCACCCCCACCCAAGTCCAGAATGAACTGAGCTGTATTGTGAGCTACAACTAAGCTGTAACTCTTTGCAATCCCGGTTGAGCAATTCATAGAATACACAGAAAGCTCAGCAGAGACAGACAGGAGGTAAGGGGGCTTGCCTTACAACTGTAATATATATATTTATGTTCACATTTGAATGTCTAGTTAAAAAAAAATTGTTTTCTGCTAAGAATTCCAAGAAATACAGTTGCATACACTGTATTGTGGGAACCTTGGCAAGGACATGCACATGTGCCCACAAAGGCTTTGCTCTTGCAATCCATAACCATTTTAAACAGGGCTTCCTTTACGCATATACCTGCTGTATTACACAGCTTGTTTGCAAAAGCTCAGGATGGATCATACACACACCATTTGCATGTCCCTCCCCAGGCTCCCAGCAAGAATGAAAAGCAACATAAGTGTAACAAATGTAAGTATTAGCTGTTGGGACCCTCTGAACCAAAAGCATTTCTAAAAGCTCTAGAGATTTGGCGCAGTGAATTTAATACAAAGCTTCATGTTGTTTTATGAGAAACTAGTAACTTGCTTGTCATAAATGACGGTGTCATATGTTATGTTCACTTGTCTGTGCTGTCTCCCTCTCCATGTGTCCTCTCTGTCTTTTAGTGCACCCTCTCTCAGTGTGCCCTCTTTCTCGGTGCGCCCTGTCTATGTGTGTGTGTGCTCTCTTTCTCTGTGTCCTCTCTCTGCACTCTGTGTGACCTCTGTTCCCTCTGCTTTCATGCTCTCTCCTTCTCCTCTCTGTCTCCCTCCCTTTCTGTCTTTCCCTCCCCTTTTCCTCTCTCCATCCCTCTCTGCCACCCTCTTTTCCCGGTCCCTCTCTCTCTCTGCCTCCTCCCCTCTCTCCTCTTCCCTCCCTATCTTCCTTCCTTTCTTTATCCCTCCCTTCTTTCTCTCCCTTCCTCTTTCACTCTCTCCCTCCTTCTCTCTCTCCCTCTTTCTCTCTCTACCTCCCTCTCTTCCCTCTATGCTGTCTTCCTCTCCGTGCTCCGTCTTTCTCTCAGTGCACCCTCTCTATCAGTACGCCCTCTCTCCCAGTGCGCCCTCTATATTTGTGTGCAATCTATCTCTATGTACCCTTTATCTCCCTCTGTGTCTTGTCACTGTGCACTGTGTGTTTTCTGTTTCTCTCTCTCCATCCCCCTCTCTGTCCCTACCTTTCTCTCTCTCCCTCCCCTCTCTCCCCCATCCCTCTCTGCCTCCTCTCTCTCTCTCTCCCTTCCTCTCTCTACCTCTCTCCCTCCCTCTCTCTGCCTCCTTCCCCCTCTCTCTCCTTCCCTCCCTCTCTTTCTCTCCCTCCCTCTCTCTCCCTCCCTCTGTCTCCTTCCTCTGCCCCCTCTCTCTCTCCCTCCTTCCCTATGCCCCTCTCTCTATCCATTCCTCTGACCACCTTTCTCCCTTCTCCCTTCCTTCATCTCTCTCTTTCTCCCTCCATCCATCTGTCCCCTTCTCTCTCTCTCTTTGTCCACCCCCCCTCAAATGCTCATGTGCGGTGGCATGATTCCCCCGATTGTGTCGGCAATTAGATGTTCGTAACTCCTGGTCAGTACGCATCTCGCAGACGTTACTCACATCTGCAAACTATTATAGTGTATATTGGCTGTTGTCAATGTCAGTCAGTATTACAGACAATGAGAAGGCTCAGATGTCTTCAGCCAATCACTCCGAGGGGTTGTATCCCATTGTGATTGGCTGAAGACATCTGCTCCTAGTGATTAGTTTACATAAAGATTGACAGCTACGTCAGCCAATCAGAGTGGGATTTTTGGGGTGTATCCCATCCTGATTGGCTCAAACATTGACGCCTTCTGATTGGCTAAAATCTGATAGAAAGCGTTTTCAGCCAATCAGAAATTGCCAATGGCGGCCTCTTTCTGGAAAAGGCTCTAGGAGGCTCATTAGCGCCGGGGAGGTCTGCGAGTGCAGACCACCGTTATTTCTTTTTTTTTTTAGAGCGAGGGAATTTAAATGTTTTAAATGCAGCTGGGGTCTGATCTATGCAGATCAGGGACCCCCACTGCAAGGGGTTAATGTGGGGACACTTTGGGGTCCTGATGGGGACCCTCAGCATAGAGGGGGGATAATTTTATTTGCCTCGGCCGGGATTGTGTGCCGCGGGCCCTTTAAGGAGCCGCAAATGGGAATTTAAAACATTTAAATACAGTGGGGGCCTGATCTATGCAGATCGGGGACCCCCACTGCAAGGGGTTAATGTGGGGGGGCTGCAGGGGTCCCTATAGGGACCCCTGCAACATGGGGATGTGTATAGGGAGCAAGGGGGAGCCTCACACGGCTGTCTCGGGCTGCTCCGAGGCAGCATGTAGAGGCTTTAGGATCCCTTGCTAGCACTTTTTTGTGCTTGTAGGGATTTTTCCGAGGTGCCAGATTCACCTCATAGATTTAAGGCTGCTTTTGACTCCGTAGCTCTCTCGGAGCCTATTCTCAGTCATCTTGCAAAGCAGGCTGCGAGGGATTCGGTCCTCGCAAACAGCAAAAAAACTGCCTTTTGCAAGGACTGAGGGAACTACGAGGGATAATTAAATGAGGCCCTATATTTTTTTATAGAGTACATAATTATAAAGTTCTTCTATGTGTAGGTGAGTATTTAAACAAAATTAAACTAAACTAAAGTAATATAAATGAAAATAATATTAAAATGAAATATCTCTTTAAATAATGAAACATATCTGAATACCCACCAATCAACTGAGTACTGATCAAGCTTAAACTAAGTAAGTAGTTGAGGAATAATTGATATCAAACTGTACAGTTAATTTCTAAGTGTATATCCTGAAAAACACATGTTTAAACTACTACATCATTTCATTTTTAACAAAAACACATTGGTTAAATTTATAATAACTAAATTGTCATTGATATGATATGATAAGTTCAAGATTACAGTGATGCATGCAATTATGTTTAAGTTAAAAATATATATATAAAATAAACTGTCAAGTGAGCTGATCTAATAAAGACCTTCCCTATGTCTTTTTATCATTAGTCATTTATTTAATACAATCTTATGTTAAATTAAAGGATGGATCTTGTTTCACATTTGTTAGATGGTAAAGGACATGGTTTAATATTGAATAATTAACATCCTACTTTCATTTTCTCCTGATTAATTGACATTGTTTGAACTTTTTAGACTATACTATATGAGGACAGAATGTATTCCTTTGGGATCAAACATTGTTAATACCCAAGTATGGATCACTTTAGTGAATGTTTAGAGTCATCTCTCCTCTTCCACCTTTTCTTGTTTCAAGTTCATATAAATATACTGCCAAAATATGATTTATGGCTGTTTATTAATTAAATTAATTTATAGGAACCATTCAGTTATCCAAATTGCAATTATTTGAACACTCGCATTCCAGTTGTGAGTTCCTTCCCAAAATCACTGCAGTCTTCTCAAAAACGTCACTCGGCCCTACCTCCTTCATTATTTTTTTAAGCCTGCAAAACGTTATCAGTGCTAAAGACGCAAAATCAATGTTCTATTAGATGTGTAGCTATAGCTTGCAAATTAAGTTTGATAAAATGTATCAAGTTTGTGTCAAAAATGGTACAAGTCCTAAATAGTACTCGCAATGGCTTTTTTAAACACTTATCACAGCTGCAGCAGCAATTTAAATTACACTAATGTACTTTACAAGCATGGGAAGGCATATAAATACATTAGAATGAATTGCACAACAGTCTCAAACCCCCAGATATGCAATTAAAAAAATACATTTTTTTAATGTTTTTTTTGTGTGAAACGGATCACAGGACTTGAGATACTACATATCATGGACACCGCATGGACTAGAACAGTTGATTTAATTATTTTTATTTATTTATACATTGCTCAATTGCAAGTCCGATCTCTACATTTAATTATTGACACTAATTAATACATAGTCTCTAAGTGAAGTTTTAGTGTAAACTCCATGTTTTACTAATGTCATGATGACGGTCTCATTTACTATTGGCTGTGTCTTAGAAGTAAATTCCAAGCTTGCTTAAATAATGTCAGATCATATTATCATTCCCCCTGTGATCCTACTTACGACTGCATGGCTTCCGTGTGGAGGCTGCGGGAGGGCATTTGCGAGTTAGATACAATTAAATAAATCTAAATGTTGAGAAATAATGTGACCCGCAGCCAAACATTCAGTTTGGAGGCAATTGCAAGCTTGCAATTGAATGGGGCCCATATTTATTTGTAACCAATTACTTCTGTGATCCCATTAGTTCAATGTTGTCAATGAAAATATTTTGGTGAATATGGTAGCATCAACATTTCAAAGTACATTTAAACACAGTGGCCCCCATTCAATTGGCCAAATTGTTCTTACTCTGGCCCGTAATGTAGCCTGTAAAAGTTATTGATATTCAATTGGTCCCTTATAGCTATCTGCAATCCATTCGCTAAAATCACAAATCGTGATTCAATTGCAACAATTCCACAAGGACACTTCCAAACCTGTAAATGGCAACTGTAGCAAAAAATAGTATGGATTCCAAATAGGACTCGTAAGTGGGTTAAACAACTGGTATTAACACTGCAAAAAACAAATATAAACACACTACTGTACTTTAAAATACTGGGAAAGCAATGAAAGGCATAATAATTAATTGCAAAACAACATAAAATATATTAAGTACTAGGGGAACATGCACCACACTAATGTAATCTAACCCATCAGGAAGGGTTGCACACATGGAGGCTGTGCAGAGGCACATGAAGCAAAAGCCAACTCGCCTCCATAGGGCCAATCTCAACTACATCCATCTTGTAAAGTCCCACGTCATTGCTGTTGGCCATGTGGAGACATGCATACCCATTATTTTGTTGTGAACTTATATTAAGTTTTCTTGTAACAATGAATTCATAATATCACCAGTCAAAAACACCTGCAAGTATAGTCCAGTTCTAAATACTGTAACTGTAGCAATATACCAACTCACCTGAGCATTACTGACCATTAAGTTTTCATGATATATCACTAGGCATGACCATTAATAATGATGTGTCATGTCACAATAAATGCTTATCTGTGACCACAGTCAGTTGTCCAAGGGTACTATCACCTTCTCTTTCTGATATTGTTTAGCAACATTGATATCACATTCATCAGCTATACAGGTGTCAGCACATTTGAAAACATACCCACGATATCATATTTTTTGGAAAAATTCCCATTAATACGAAGAGGACATCAAGTTCAGCAGCCATGTTCAGTGTTACATCAAACACAAGTATCTGTTCTTAGAATAATATTTCATAGAAGATCACTTTCTTCACTAGTGCATGTATTATTGCTGGCTTAGATTAACTAGCGTGAGATTTTTCAGGTCCACCACCATATCTGTGTCTAAATATAAGCTAACAACAATCTTGTCTTATAAATCAGGATAAATAATTAAATTAATATAGTCTAAGCTACATGTTTAGGAGGGGCTGTCTTTGAAGGTATTCCTATCTCAGAGCCATTGTCAGTATATTACATTTAATACATATTTTGAGCTATGCTTGCAGATGAAGAAGATGCCTTCACAGGCCTGAATTGTGCCTAAAATCAAAACAAAACATAACTTTAAAACAGAAGAAGGGCTTAAAAAAACAGATAGGGACTGCGACATCAACGACATTCCTCATCACATAGGCCATGATCCAATACTCTGTAGCCAGGCTAGATCACGTTAACATTTGGACCAATAGATTGCTTATCAGCAGTGCTGTAGAGAAGGTCCAATATCTGTGTATCCCCTACATCCTCTTCCACTTTTGCACAAGGTCCAAACCCATTGGAGACGGCGGAGGTATTGTGGGAGGCTAGGAGCAGCCAGGCAACTTATAGGTGGGGAAGGCCTCTTGGGGGGAGGAGACGGTGCTTGAAACCAGATTGCTCCATGAGCACCAATGTCCAGTTGAATAGTGCACTCTGGTTTGCAGAGTCCTGTAGCAGCCCAGCCTGCTAAGACTCAATCATGTATTGGTGTCCTCAACTACCTAGGCTGCCTCCCCAGGATGCCTAGTAGCTCCACGTGGTTGGAGGAGATACTAGCCTGGATCCCCCTATTAAACACCACCAGTTCATGCATGAGGGCCGGCATCTCCCCCTGGGCAGCCTCTGGTGGTGGACCCTAGGATGGAGGTGAGGTAGTTACCCTGTGGGGAGGGACTGTGACCCAGCTGGAGCATGGCTCTCTCATGGTGGGTGGTGGTGGTGGGAGCCAGGTTGTGGTGCGGCTGGGAGGAGGAGAAGAAGGTGGAAATCCATGTTAGTCAGTCCAATAGGAGAGCTTGGGTGGTGAAGCATGTTGTTGGAGGATTGGGGCAGTGGGGTCAAATGTCACAAGTGTGGCTGATGGTCCCTCAGGAGACCCCACTGCCCAGATGATTGGGTCCACCTCCTCTTATCCTGAGCCGTCCTCTCCTCTTCTTGCCTCCTCCTCTTGCGCTGGCTCTTGTTGGACGGGGGCATGGCTCCCAGCATCTGGCTCACAACTGGACCCAGTCCACCTGCCAGCTGAGAAAAAGAAAATAATGGAATATTTGTTAATTATGTTGAATGATACATTGGTTTCTGTTTATTCCTAACTATCCTAATTCATTCTATTCTTCTGTTCATTCCTATCTGACCTCTTGTCTTGAACCTGGATGTTTCAGTCATTTTCTACTATGAGTAGCTAAGTTTTGCTAGATGTGATCTGTTCTTGGTATCATGAGCTAGATTGTTATTGGCTCATAACGTTATCTTGAATCCAGGTGTGGCCTGTATCTGCATATGCAGAAGTGGGCATACCCATAGATGGATTCCCTATTGGATGATTACTCGTGTTGTGCCCACTGATGACAGTAATTTATCAGCTTCATGGATTTAATGATGCATGACTGATCCATCTATCACCAGTTAAATCCATGTCAGTGTCATTGTTGTTCAACTGTTACATGTGTTGTGTGTTTTCTATGTGTTTGTGATGTACATGTAGTGACATGTTGGTGTATCTGATATTCACCTGACATGGAGGCTGGATCCTGTTGGGCCACGAGGCTTGGAGCTCCAGTGATGGGCACCTGGTTCAGCATTTCCTTGAGCCCCCTTTCCCACTTTTTTTTTTTTTCAGTTTTGAGGTTTTGTTTAGTTTTTTTTTTTTTGGTGTTGGGTTTTGTGTTTTTAGGGAGAGAGGAAAAGAACATCTTTGTGGACAGTGGAGGGGAAAATATTTAAACGTTTTATAAAAAGGCTGCTTAAGACCTTACACAGAAACACAGAGGGGCTAATAAGATAGAATTTTTTCAAGGATAGGGAAAGTCAGAAAGTTAGGAAGGAAAAATCTAGAAAGAAAGTAAGGGAAAGAAACTCTCTTTGCATACAACGTCTGTGTTTTCTGTGTTAGCTGCAATCCGGCAGCTTGTTACCACCGGTGAACCCTTCCACTGCCAGATAACACCAAAAGTCTCTATCCCACTTTTTTGTTTTGTTGTATATTTGGACTTTTTTCTTAAAAAACAATAAAAATCATAAAAAAAAAAAAAAAATGAATAACATAAGTAAACAAACAAAAACAGATTTAAACATGAGGGATAAGGTACCTAAGAAGCCTCAGGGGCCAAAAGGAGGAATAATGGCCCCTGAAAATCCAAGCTGCACACTGCACAGCATAGGCCCCAGACAGATAAGACAACCCCAGCTCCTGGTGGAAAAACACCTGGTCACAGGTGGTTTCTGCTGGCCCCAGCAATAACATCGCTGGGACTGAGAGGCTGATCACTAGGAAGCCTGGGTTTAAGTGTCAGATGTCTGGGGTTTATAGTATTGAGATCTATCTGCATGCTGCAGTTATTGTCATCAGCCTCTCTGTTATAGTAGCAGCTCACACACTCATGCAGCGGGGCATCACAGTGGGGGGATTATATGTCCAAATTGAATCCCTGGAAGGGTGGGGCACTAAAGTTACACTCTCAAATGTGCCCCCCTTTGTAGGCTTTGTTAGAGCCCCAGGCTTTGTTAGAGCCCCAGGCTGAGTCACTACCGGAAGGGGAATAAAGGCCTGACCCCCATTCAGGACCCAATAGATTTGTCTGTCAGGGGGATGTGGCACCAGGAGAAGTGGATATAGGGGAGGATGATAAGGCAGGTTTTCCTGTTAACACCATGGGGGAACTTGTCAACACTCCTCAGTTTTCCACTTACCCTAACATCAGTGCAATTCAAGCTGAGCAAGCAGTGGTGGAAATGGCAGAGGAGGCATATAAAGCCTCAGAGGCTTCCTCTAAGGAAGCCATGCCAGCTACTGCTGTGCAGCCAGCTACCCCTGAATGCACCCCTTAAGCTGCAGGGGTGCAACAGCAATCTAAGGGTCCACTATTTAGCGTGAAGGGTGCTAAAGGGACTCCTTCTATATCATCCAACAGGGGGTCCGTTGGAATGAAGTTGAGGAAACTGACCCCAGCTAGGGAGGATGGGGTAAAAGCCCTCAGCCAAGAGGAGCCCAGGGGTGATCCCAGGGGTGCAGCTGGCCTTGAGAAAGTGGAGTAATATTTTGTTTATTATCCACTCTCTCCTGCAAAATCTAGAGATCATCAATATAGGGCCAAGAATTCTGGGACTGCGGAGTATTTTCGCGTCCGATGTGCGTGGCCTATCAGCAGTCTCAAGAGACTGAGGAACGCACAATTCCTGACACGCAGTAATGGCTTTGCACATCAGCACGCTTAATACCAACGGCTGTCAAGACAGTTTCCGCAGGTTCCTGGTACTCTCCTATTTGCATCAGGGAGGGTACTCTGTGAGTCTCCTGCAGAAAACTCATACCACTCCAGAGGCTGAGGCCTTGTGGCACCTGGAGTAAAGAGGCAGGGTCTTCTTTAGCCACTTCACATCGGCGTTGTGTGAAGTGGTGACCCTGTTCTCAGAGTCTTTTCAGCCAGAGCTGCTGCTTGTGAAAACTGTTATCCCAGGCCATCTAATCCACCTCCAGGTATGAGAGCAGGGTAGCGTAATTAACCTAGTTAATGTATATGCCCCTTCTAGAGGGCCAGAGAGATTGAGGTTCTTAGCCAGATTGTCCCACTTCTTAGAGACGGTTGACGCAGATGAGTGTTTGGTTCTCGGGGGGGGGATTTTAACTGTACCCTCGACGCTTTGGACCAAAATGGTCCAGAGCCTTACCAGCCTTCTGCGTCAGCCATGTGGAAGCTCATCACCCGCTTCTCCTTAGAGGATGTCTGTCGAGAACAGAACTCAGGGGCATTAGACGACTTCACCTACGTCAGCGTGAGAGCTGGTAAGGTGACCCACTCCCGATTCGATAGACTATATATATCTAGTCATTATATGTCAAGAGCCGGTTCTTGTGCCATTAGGCTCGCTCCTTTCACACACCACAACTGTGTGTCTATGAAAAGCCACCTTTTAGCACTCCAACAATGCCTTGTTGAAGGACCAGGGGCTGGTGACATTGATCCGGGAGTTTTGGATGGACTGGAGGGGCTGCAAGGGGTCTTTGCCACGTTAAAACAGTGGTGGGACGTTGGCAAGGTTCATTTGTGACTTAAGTGTCAGGAATATACCAAGGGTGCGAGTGGGCAGTGCGAAGCTGAGCTGGAGTCACTCCGGGCGGAGGTGCTCCATCTAGAGCTGAGGCTGTTCATTTGTAGGGACCAATCCCTGCAGAGCGAGTATGTAGAGAGGAAAGGTGTCCTCTGTGACCTGGAATGACAGCAGGCCAGGGGGCATATATGCATAGCCGCTTAGGTTTTCTTAAAGATCTAGACCACAGCTCACTCCTTTTCTACTCACTGGAGAAAAAGGGGGGCAATAGTAGACACATCATCTGTCTTCTAGATGAAGACGGTGCCTCCCCTTACAGATTTGGAGAGTATCTGGGACAGAGCCTGGATTTCTTATAAAGATCTTTATTCTCCGGATCCTATTTCTCCAAACACCTGCAGGGTGCTATGGGAGGGATTCCCCACAGTTAGTGAGGGTGTAATGGAGCAGCTTGATATGCCAATATCTTTTCAAGAGCTCTCTGAAGCCCTCCATGCCATGTTCTGTGAGAAATCTCCAGGACTGGACGGTCTGACTGTAGAGTTTTCCAATTTTTCTGGGAGACTCTGGGACCTGATTTCCATCTGGTCCTTGGGGAAGCCCTGGAGACCGGGGTGATGCCCCTGTCTTGTCTCAAGGCAGTACTTGCCCTGCTGCCCAAAAAGGGAGATCTCCACCTCATTAAGAACTGGCAACTGGTCTCACTGCTCAGCACAGATTATAAGATATAGTAGCGTAAGCCATCTTGCGTAGGCTTGGATCTGTGCTGGCAGAATTGGTTCACCCTGACTGTTGAAACTACGTGATATCAGAAATTATGGAAGAGCAATATTACAGAATTACCAGCGTTAATATACGCAAGAGCCTTATGTGTATCAGGTTGATATACCTGGGTGCAGTTTTGTGGAATGACCACATGATGGCGATTACCTTTGGTCAAACACAGTCTGACCTAAAGCCCTAAGGAAGTGACCAGGAGTGTCGAATTACTCTCCCAGGATTCACAGGGAGTCAAAATGGATTCCACCAGTGAAAACATGTGCTTATGGAATTCCTTTGTGAGAATATCGGACCAGTGAGTTGTCTTGTTTAAAACATGTGATTTATCTGACCAGTAGTAAGTAAGAGAAGTGTTTAAAGGTGGGACAGAAGTACAGGCTTTAAAAGAGGAACATACCAGAGAAGTCCCCTCTCTTTTCACCTCTCTTGGAATTCTTCCTCTGGTGTACCAGCTATGCTGGTTTGGTAACTACACACACACACACATACTGTAATGATATGGAATCACAAGGTTGTGGAGACCAGCAGCCAAGGTCAGCAATAATCCAGTTCAGCAATTTGTAGGTGAAACAGCAACAAGCTTTATTGAAGTGATCAGAAACCACACAATAATCTGGCAAGGATACAGAGACAGGAAGTGCCTTATATAGGCCAAGAACCAGACAGCTGACCAGACACAGCTAAAGAGAGTTGTCACTGATTGCATTGCTTTTAGAGTCAAGGTATCAGATCTCAGGCAAATCTGCAAGAGGCAGGCTGGTGCAGTGGTAGGGAAGAGGTATAGCAGCCTGGGGACCAGGGTTCAAAACCCAGCAGAGTAAATTCCTCACACATACACACACAGGTGGACATTAGCATTATAAGACACTACATACTGTAACGGATAGAATGACTTTCTGCTATGTTTATAAGATATGATGTTCCTAGTATTTAGCAATATTTATGCATATTAATATGATGTATTATATGAAGCCTCTTACATTGTAATAAATAAATATATATTGTTCTCATAGAAAACAAGAGTGTGAGTAATTGATTTACACTAGAATCTCAGAGTGAATGAGATTGGAATGATTATTATAATTATTATAATTAATTATTAATAATTCATATTTTGTAGTATGTTTTTATAACACTGACCAGTCCTATGTGATCCCGGAAGGACTATCTTTGACAGCATCTTTCATGTCTGGGATCTCCTGCAATACTCTCACAGGAATGGTCTGTCACTCACCTTTCTCTACCTAGATCAGGAGAAGACGTTTGACAGAGTGGACCATGGTTATCTCATAGCCACTCTGCAGGCGTGCGGCTTTGGCCCACAATTTGTGGGCTATATAACAACACTGCATGCCTCTGCAGAGTGTTTACTTAAAATCAATTGGTCCCTAACAGCACCTTTGGTATTTGGACGAGGGGTACGTCAAGGATGTCCCTTGTCTGGACAGTTATATGCGCTGGCCATCGAGCCTTTCCTTTGCTTATGCTAATGATGTGGCCCAGGACCCAGTTGATCTTGAGCTGGCAAAAGAGTGCCGGGAGGTATATTCAGCTGCCTCCTCTGCTCAGATCAACTGGTCCAAATGCACAGACCTTATAGAAGGTTCTATACAGGTGGACTCCTTGCCTCCCCCATTCCGTAACATCTTGTGGGAGGCAGATGTCATGAAATATCTGGGGGTCTACCTCTCCGCAGCAGACGCTTCCGTCCCAGACAACTGGGACGTCTGGGACGATGGAGAGGTCTAGCAAAAATGCTTTCCTTTAGGGGGCAGAATCTAGTGATAAATCAGCTGGAAGCTTCTCAGATCTGGCACCGGCTGATCTGTCTGAGTCCGACCCCCGAGTTTGTCAGCAACATCCAGAGGAGTTTGTCAGATTTCCTCTGGATTGGAAAGCATTGGGTCTCTGCAGGTGTTGCAAGTCTGCCTTTGGTGGAGGGTGGGCAACGAGTGGTATGTGTGCGCTCCTAGTTGTCCACCTTCCGCCTTCAGTACCTGCAGAGATACCTATATGCAGACCCCTCTACGCAGTGGTGCGCACTGACGTCCAGCTTTTATCGCCAGTTGCGCAACCTGGGCTATGATTTCTTATCAGGCCCGAGGGGTTTAGGAGAGACCTCTCAGTGTTGCCGGAAAACTACCAGGAAACCATCAAGGCCTGGAGCATGGTCTCCATTACCAGGCAAGGCGTGCCTTTGTCGGATGAAATATTTACGGTGCCCCTATTATATAATACAGCAGCAGAGGCTCCGTTGTTACTTTCCCCCAGTATCATCCACCGCCTTAGTCAGGCATGGTTGACACGAGTCTGGGATCTTCTGGACTACGAGCACTTCGATTGGGTGTCACCTCAGGAGCTTGTGCTCCGTTTTGGGATATATGGCGCCCAAGGTCCCGAGGCGCTTGCTCCAGGAAATTTAAGAATGCCATCTCCCCAACTCTTGCACCTTCCTTCACAGGGCTTTGCAAGCCGGAGTGCCACATGCACCTTCTAACACCCCTGCTCCGGCTGTTTGCATTGGACACAAGCCCCGTGTTTCCCGTCAGGCTCCTCCTGTCCCCAACCTCTCGAGGTTGAGGGACATACCCTCGGCATGCTTTTGTGTTATGCCGAGGAAGAGCTTGGATTCTCTTGTGCTCCATACAGTGCACTTCCTTGCCCTCGTGACCCGTCCCGATACCACCTGGAGGCGGGTCCACCCAACTGACGAGGGCAAGAGGTGGAGGGAGCTTTATTCTACTTTAGTTCTGTGACACTGGGCCCGAGAGAGTACTTGGCTAATTTGTCCACTGGGGGAATAGATGAGTTTGTCTTCCGGTGGGCTGTAGATGGTGTGCTCTGCTCGGTATCCCCCACATCAGTTTCTTTTTGTCTCAATCTCCTAATTTGATTATTATTTAATTTACAAAGCATGTTATTTTATTGGTTTGACATGCAGATTGACTTTATAAAGGGCCGGTCTCTGTGAAACTTTAGTGTTTCCAATACACCAGAGTCAGCTTTGGAAATCCCTTGCAACAAGGGAGACTTGAAATTCAGCAAGTGGCAAATAAGTTATTTTGTTTGGACTGTATCTTGGCCAGTGAGGAGACTGCAGCAAAGAGTTAGTCAGTGCTTCAACTTGAAGCTAGGCTTTTGTTTTGCACCTTTTATGGTATTTTGTTGTACTAAAATAAATACAACTGCTGATATTTTAAAAAGGGCTCCTGAGTACTCCTTTGTGGTGCCGGATACAAGGGCACGAACCCTGAGTGTGACAGCAGAGATATCACTATATATATATATATATATATATATATATATATATATATATATATATATATACAGTATAAATGTAGTTAACACAAACACCTTAAAATGCATGGGTGTGGATGCAGGAGAGGCCAGCATCCAGGGAAAGATTGTCTGGAGTGTTGCATTCAGAGAGAGAGAGAGGACTGCTGAGCACCAAGCAGATTGAAGAAGGAGATCCTGACCCCAGCTCTGCGTGGACAGAGAAAGAGAGGTCTGTGTGACATAGAAGTAGAGCGAGATTGTCTGGAAGATACAGACAGCAATATTGTGACTGAGAGACACTGACAAGAGTGTTCAGCGACTTGGGAGATGAAGGCAACACAGCCCCACTGCAGACTGAATGCAGAGCCCCAAAGTGTGGACTTCTGCAGCAGATAAGTGCTCAGGCCTGTCTTTTGTTAATTGGTCTGTTTTCTTAGACTAATGTTTTACACTGAGGGGACTGCATCTAAGTCTAGTCAGTGCTTCAAGGAGAAGCTAGGTTTTTATTTTCAATGTTTATTTCTGTTGTATGCTGATACATATAAAGTAAAAGCTTGGTGAAACATTTAAAGGTCTCCTGCATACTCCATTATAGGGCTGGAAACTAAGGCACTGTACCCCTCATGTGGCAATGCATCTGTCACAATATATATATTGTGCTGAAGAAAAAACATATTTCTTGTTTATTTGGAAAGTGCAACATAGTTCCACATTATTTTCATTTTTATTAATATATTTAACAGAGCTCTGGGATTTTGTCAAAGGGTATTTTTTATAACCCAATCTTAAAGAAACTTCTCCAGCACTTTATTCTAGACTTGTTTTGACAGTCCATTGATGTTTATGATTGTTTACTTCTGCTCTCTGACAGGCTTTGTTGACTTTTGATGGCAAATTATTGCACCATAGTTTATTTAGGGTTAACTTATGCAATTAAGACTTTTCAGTATTTTATTTGTAAATATTTTGAAAATATGTAGAACTTTTAATTTTAAGATTTTAGACCATTTGGATCAGTGACATAAAATAGAAATGAAAACAATTTTTTTTCCAGGTTGTAATGATAGAAAAAGTTAAACTTCCAAGATGGGAAAGTCACTGTAATATCAGATGTATCAGCAAGTGAGAGCTTGTGCTTTAAATGCCTAAATGATTACCTCTGCTTTGTTTTTAAAGTTGGCATTGGGCAGGGTGAGCCACCATTGAGGCAGCTGCAATAAATGGAGACGTAATTTACACAGATCCTTTTACATTTGATGATATTTTACTGGCATCATCAAAGTAACAGTGAACAAAATTGTTGGCACACACAATGCACATCCAAGCGTTTTGAAGGAAATTGGATAGGAGCCTGCAGTGCATTAGCTAAACATTCCAGTGAGTACTTATTGTCAGGAGTAGTTCCAGATGACTGAACAATTGTTAATGTACTATTGCTTCATAACATTGGTAGTAGAGAAGTCTAGCAGAGTTCAATAGTGTGCAGGTTATTTCTATGTTTATGGATATAACACTACACTTATATTTATGTATGTAAGACCTCTTTTTTGAAAGAAGAGTAACCGCTAAATAAACACTAGCATTTACATACAGCCTTATTAAATTGTGATTCGGACAATTATAAAGGCCTTATATAAGCACAGAACATATATTTTTTACAGATCTTTTTAGTTAGTGAAGACATTGCTTTTGGATAGAAGTTCACTAACTAAAAACTTCTGTAAAAATATATGCTATGTGCATATATAGAGCCCTTTAGAATTTGCCAAATCTCAATGTAATAAGGCTGCTGATAGTTATATAATTACTAGCCACTTGCCCGTCAAAAATGACGGCAATAAAATTTGAAGCCTGGCAATGGTGTTTGCCACAAATTGCAAGCCTCTCCCCCTCGACTTAACTGGCCTTGCGATGAGCGCCTTTGGCGCTCATTGCGAGCCTCTCCCCCTCTACCTTTTCCCCCCTCTACTTGACGGTAGGCGCTCAATGAGAGCCACTCCCCCCTTTACTTTACTAAGCACCTTTGAAGCTCATCATGGGCCTCGCAATGAGCGCCAAAGGCACTCATTGCGAGCCTCTCCCCCATGTGTCTCTTCCCCCCTCTCCACCCCTGTATCTCTTCCCCCCTCCCATGTGTCCCCTTTCCCCTCTCTCCCTCCCGTGTCTCTTCAACCCCTCTCCCCCTCCCTTGTGTCTCTTCCCTCCCTCCCTCCCGTTTCGTTTCCCTTCTCTTCCTCCCTGTGTCTCTTCCCCCATTTCCCTTTCCTGTGTCTCTTCCACCCCTCTCCCTACCCTGTCTCTTCCACCCCTCTCCCTTGTCTCTTCTACCCCGCTTTCCCTCCCCTGTCACTTCCACTCCACTTTTCTCATTTCTCTGTCCCTCCTTCATGTCAATCTCTCTATCTGTCCCTCCTTCATGTCAATCTCTCTCTCTGTCCCTACTTCATGTCAATCTCTCTCTCTGTCCCTACTTCATGTTAATCTCTCTCTCTGTCCCTACTTCATGTTAATCTTTCTCTCTGTCCCTCCTTCCTGTCTCTCTCTCTATCCCTCCCTCCTGTCAATCTTTCTCTCTATCCCTCCCTCCTGTCAATCTTTCTCTCAATCCCTCCCTCCTGTCAATCTTTCTCTCTATCCCTCCCTCCTGTCAGTCTCTCTCTATCCCTCCCTCCTGTCAGTCTCTCTCTGTCACTCCTTCCTGTCAGTCTCTCTCTGTCACTCCTTCCTGTCTGTCTCTCTCTCTCTCTCTCTCTCTCATGTCTCTCTCTCTGTGTGTCTGTGTCCCTCCTGTCTCTCTCTGTGTCCCTCCTGTCTCTCTCTGTGTCCCTCCTGCCTCTCTCTGTGTCCCTCCTGCCTCTCTCTGTGTCCCTCTCTCTCTGTCCCTCCTGTCTCTCTATCTCTGTCTGTCTCTGTCCCTCTTGTCTCTCTCTCATGTCTCTTCTCTCTGCCTGTGTCTCTCCTGTCTCTCTCTCTATGTGTCTCTCCTGTCTCTCTCTCTATGTGTCCCTCCTGTCTCTCTCTCTGTGTGTCCCTCCTGTCTCTCTCTCTGTGTGTCCCTCCTGTCTCTCTCTCTGTGTACCTCCTGTCTCTCTCTCTCTCTGTACCTCCTGTCTCTCTCTGTCTGTGTCTCTCCATCCGTGTCCCTCCTGTCTCTCTCTGTCCCTCTAGTCTCTCTCTGTCCCTCTAGTCTCTCTCTGTCCCTCTAGTCTCTCTCTGTCCCTCTAGTCTCTCTCTGTCCCTCTAGTCTCTCTCTGTCCCTCTAGTCTCTCTCTGTCCCTCCTGTCTCTCTCTGTACTTCCTGTCTCTCTATCTGTGTCCCTCCTGTCTCTCTCTCTGTCTGTGTCCCTCCTGTCTCTCTCTGTCCCTCCTGTCTCTCTGTGTCCCTCCTGTCTCTCTGTGTCCCTCCTGTCTCTCTATCTGTGCCCCTCCTGTCTCTCTATCTGTGCCCCTCCTGTCTCTCTATCTGTGCCCCTCCTGTCTCTCTATCTGTGCCCCTCCTGTCTCTCTATCTGTGTCCCTCTTGTCTCTCTATCTGTGCCCCTCCTGTCTCTCTATCCGTGTCCCTCCTTTCTCTCTATCTGTGCCCCTCCTGTCTCTCTATCCGTGTCCCTCCTGTCTCTCTATCCGTGTCCCTCCTGTCTCTCTATCTGTGCCCCTCCTGTCTCTCTATCCGTGCCCCTCCTGTCTCTCTATCCGTGTCCCTCCTGTCTCTCTATCCGTGTCCCTCCTGTCTCTCTATCTGTGTCCCTCTTGTCTCTCTCTGTCCCTCCTGTCTCTCTCTGTCTGTGTCTCTCCTGTCTCTCTCTGTCTGTGTCTCTCCTGTCTCTCTCTGTCTGTGTCCCTCCTGTCTCTCTCTGTCCCTCTAGTCTCTCTCTGTCCCTCCTGTCTCTCTCTGTACTTCCTGTCTCTCTATCTGTGTCCCTCCTGTCTCTCTCTCTGTCTGTGTCCCTCCTGTCTCTCTCTGTCCCTCCTGTCTCTCTGTGTCCCTCCTGTCTCTCTATCTGTGCCCCTCCTGTCTCTCTATCCGTGTCCCTCCTGTCTCTCTATCTGTGTCCCTCCTGACTCTCTCTCTGTCCCTCCTGTCTCTCTCTGTCTGTGTCTCTCCTGTCTCTGTCTGTGTCTCTCCTGTCTCTCTCTGTCTGTGTCCCTCCTCTCTCTCTCTCTGTGTCCCTCCTGTCTCTCTCTGTGTCCCTACTGTCTCCCTCTCTCTGTGTCCCTACTGTCTCCCTCTCTCTGTGTCCCTACTGTCTCCCTCTCTCTGTGTCCCTACTGTCTCCCTCTCTCTGTGTCCCTACTGTCTCCCTCTCTCTGTGTCCCTACTGCCTCCCTCTCTCTGTGTCCCTTCTGTCTCTCTCTATCCGTGTCCCTACTGTCTCCCTCTCTCTGTGTCCCTACTGTCTCCCTCTCTCTGTGTCCCTACTGTCTCCCTCTCTCTGTGTCCCTACTGTCTCCCTCTCTCTGTGTCCCTACTGTCTCCCTCTCTCTGTGTCCCTTCTGTCTCTCTCTGTCTGTGTCCCTTCTGTCTCTCTCTGTCTGTGTCCCTCCTGACTCTCTCTGTGTTATTCCTGTCACTCTCTCTTTGTCTGTGTCCCTCCTTTCTCTCTCTATCTGTGTCCCTCCTGACTCTCTCTGTGTCCCTCCTGTCACTCTCTCTCTGTCTGTGTCCCTCCTGTCTCTCTCTATCTGTGTCCCTCCTGTCTCTCTCTGTGTTACTCCTGTCACTCTCTCTCTCTCTCTGTCTGTGTCCCTTCTGACTCTTCCTGTCTGTGTCCCTTCTGACTCTTCCTGTCTGTGTCCCTCCTGTCTCTCTTTCCCTCCAGGCTGTCTCTCTCACCTCAGTCCCCAGCATGTCTGCCGGTCCCTCCCCAGGGAGGTGTTGAGAGCAGCAGGGGGAGGTGTTGAGAGCAGCAGGGGGAGGTGTTGAGAGCAGCAGGGGGAGGAGTTGAGAGCAGCAGGGGAGGAGTTGAGAGCAGCCGGGGGAGGAGTTGAGAGCAGCCGGGGGAGGAGTTGAGAGCGGCGGGGGAGGAGTTGAGAGTGGCGGGGGAGGGGTTGAGAGCGGCGGGGGAGGGGTTGAGAGTGGCGGGGGAGGGGTTGAGAGTGGCGGGGGAGGGGTTGAGAGTGGCGGGGGAGGGGTTGAGAGTGGCGGGGGAGGGGTTAAGAGTGGCGGGGGAGGGGTTAAGAGCGGCGAGCGGGCAGGAGGAGTTGTGAGTTGTGCGAGCCCGCAAGCGTGAGCAACGGCTCGAGCGGGCTCGTATGCTCACAACTATATATGTGATAAGTACCTTTTTTCAAACTGGCAGGTGATTTGGACTCTTTTAGAGCCTAATCTCTCATAATTAAAGATATAGCAGGTGATTGCTGAATTTATTATAGTCCATTGTCACATATATAAAACATCTCTTTTGAAAAAAAGGACTTTGGATCTCATATTATTTTTGTTATTTGTGGATGGTTTCATGCCACTCTGTATGGTTAGGAGCCTGTGCCACCAAGGTACACGCACATATATATAGAGCAACAGGCAACTTCCTGTACCAGCATGGGACTTTGCCATTGTGATTAATATCAGAAAACAGACTTGCTCAGATTACACAAACCAATCTCTCTATTGTATAGTAACGCTTTGTCCCACTCATAAAGCAGTATGCTTCATCTGAATTTTATTGTTAATGTTCCCTCTGTCCAAGATGTCATTCCAAGTATGCTTGCTAATGTTGGAAGCTTGCCAGGGAAAATGGGCGAGTTAGAATAATTAGCAGTATCAGTATTGAATCTGCTCTAAGTCAGTGCAGAGTCTTATGTCTGTTGAAGTAATCAGAGTACAGGTGAGTGTGGGTGTGGCTTGGTCTGTGTAGTTATATCTGGGTGAATTTGTGTGAGTTTCTGTTTGAATCTGCTCTAAGTCAGTGCAGAGTCTTCTGTCTGTTGAAGTAATCAGAGTACAGGTGAGAGTGAGTGTGACTTGGTCTGTGTAGTTATATCTGGGTGCATTTGTGTGAGTTTCTGTTTGAATCTGCTCTAAGTCAGTGCAGAGTCTTCTGTCTGTTGAAGTAATCAGAGTACAGGTGAGAGTGGGTGTGGCTTGGTCTGTGTAGTTATATCTGGGTGAATTTGTGTGAGTTTCTTTTTGAATCTGCTCTAAGTCAGTGCAGAGTCTTCTGTCTGTTAAAAGTAATAAGAGTACAGGTGAGTGTGGGTGTGGCTTGGTCTGTGTAGTTATATCTGGGTGAATTTGTGTGAGTTTCTGTTTGAATCTGCTCTAAGTCAGTGCAGAGTCTTCTGTCTGTTGAATTAATCAGAGTACAGGTGAGTGTGGGTGTGGCTTGGTCTGTGTAGTTATATCTGGGTGCATTTGTGTGAGTTTATGTTTGAATCTGCTCTAAGTCAGTGCAGAGTCTTCTGTCTGTTGAAGTAATCAGAGTACAGGTGAGAGTGGGTGTGGCTTGGTCTGTGTAGTTATATCTGGGTGCATTTGCATATATACTACAGAACAGACACTCTACATTGATTTGTTTTCTCACTGTATTTTTGTAACTGATAATCATGAGTCAGTCCAGTGGAAACCTCACTCAGTGTACATCCTGCCAAATGTATGCACTACTGGAACAGATGATCCAAGGTCCATACCTCTGTGAATGGTGTGAGCATGTTGCCTCTTTGGAAGCTCAAATTGAAGATCTGGAGAGGAGAATTGCAACACTTCATGATATTGTAACACTGGAAAGGGAGTTGGTGCTCACGGAGCACAGTTTAGCTGGGCCTAGTATGGAGGGAGGAGCTGGGGCTAGTGAGGATGGCCAGGGAGGTAGCTGGGTTACAGTTAGAAGGGGAATCAGGAGGAACAGGAGGAGGCAGGCCAGTTCTGAGTTGGCAAACACCAACAGATTTGTGAGATTGAGTGAAACTGTTGGGGATGTCCATTCAGGAATGGCAATGCCAGATAGAGCTGTTCCCTCTAACAGCCGGGAGAACAGTTCTACTGGAGGAGAGGGAGGGCAGAATAGGCAGAGCAACAGACATGTTTTGGTGGTAGGGGACTCTATTATTAGGAAGGTAGACAGGGTAATTTGTCACCCAGATCCCAGCAATCGAACAGTTTGCTGTCTCCCGGGTGCTCGGGTTCGGCATGTTGTGGATCGGGTGGATAAATTATTGGGAGGGGCTGGTAATAAACCGGCGGTCTTGGTACACATTGGTACCAATGGCAAAGTTAGTGGAAGATGGAGCGTCCTAAAGAATGATTTCAGAGAATTAGGGAATAAGCTTAAAGCAAGGACCTCCAAGGTAGTATTTTCTGAGATACTACCAGTGCCACGTGCTAGCCCAGGGAGGCAGAAGGAGCTTAGGGAGGTTAATGCGTGGCTAAAAAAGTGGTGCAGTGCAGAGGGTTTTGGGTTTTTAGAGCACTGGGCTGACTTCTCACTTGGGTACAATCTCTATAGCAGGGATGGATTGCACCTTAATGATGAGGGCGCTTTTGTGCTAGGGGATAGGATGGTAGAACGGCTGGGGGAGTTTTTAAACTTGTAGGTGGGGGGGAGGGACCAAATAGAAGTATTGGGGTAAATAGGGTAGAGAGGGAAAGGGATGAATTAGTTACCCATGGGGGAGGAGAAGGGGGGAGGGTTACAAAAGAAAGTAGGGAGGTATTAATAGGGGCATCAAATACAGTGGCAGGCACTTCACAACAGCAGAGCCATAGCAACATAAAGTGTATGATTGCAAACGCAAGAAGTTTGCCTGGGAAAATGGATGAGCTAGAAATATTAGCAGTACAAGAAAAATGGGGCTTAATAGGCATTACGGAAACATGGTGGGATGAATCTCATGACTGGACTGTTAATCTGGATGGTTATAACCTATTTAGGAAAGATAGGGGAAATGGTAAAAGAGGAGGAGGGATCTGTCTTTATGTTAAGCCTGAATTTAAGCCTATTGTCAGAGAAGATATTTATGCTGGCACTAACGGAATCATTGAATCCTTGAGGGTTGAGCTAAATAGTGGAGGAGCTAATTCTAAACGCATATTGGTGGGAGTATGCTATAAACCCCCAAATATAGCTGAAAGTGAGGAAATACAATTATTGTTACAGATTGGAAATGCAGCTAAGCATGGGCAAGTTCTAATAATGGGAGACTTTAATTACCCTGATATAAACTGGATAAACGAGACCAGCAGCTCAGCTAAGGGGAGCAGGTTCTTGAGTACACTCAGGGATCATTATCTGGCCCAGGTAATACAAGAACCTACTAGAAATGGGGCCATCTTGGATTTAGTCATCACAAGTAATATTGATATAATATCAAATGTAAAAATAGGGAAACCCTTGGGGAGCAGTGATCACAACACAGTCTCATTTGAGATTGAATACAAAAAACAGAGTTGTAAGGGGCCAACAAATACTCTAAATTTCAAAAGGGCTAACTTTAATGGGCTACGGGCAGCAATACAACATATAGACTGGGACAAAGAACTTACAGGGAAGAATACTGAAAATAAATGGACAACATTCAAATCCTTACTAAATAAACATACTCATCAGCATGTACCATGTGGAAATAAAATGAATAGGAGTAAATCACATCCCATGTGGCTTAACAATGACTTAAAGATCATGATGAGGAAAAAGAAATATGCATTTAAATTATACAAGAAGGAGGGAACAGAGGCAGCTTTATGTGACTATAAGGAAATCAACAAGGCTTGCAAAAGGGCTATAAGACTGGCTAAAATAGAAAATGAGAAGTCAGTTGCAATGGAAAGTAAGACTAACCCTAAAATATTTTATAAATATATTAATGGGAAGAAGGCCAGAAAGGAATCAATAGGATCATTACAATGTGACACAGGCCATCTGATAATTAGTGACCAGGAAAAGGCAGATGAGCTAAATAGGTTCTTTTCGTCGGTTTACACAAGGGAGGTACCAGTGGTTGGGACACCGCAACATAATGGGGCTACACTACCTTTACTAAATAATTGGTTAACGCAGGAAGAAATACAAAAGAGGTTGGAGAAAATAAATGTTAATAAAGCCCCAGGTCCTGATGGAATACATCCAAGGGTACTGAGGGAGCTGCGTTCTGTAATAGCCAAACCATTATATCTAATCTTTCAAGACTCACTCACTACAGGGTCTCTACCAGATGACTGGAGAAAAGCAGAGGTGATACCTATATTTAAGAAGGGATCTAGAGCAAATCAGGGGAATTATAGACCAGTGAGCCTCACTTCTGTAGTTGGGAAGCTTTTAGAAGGGTTAATAAGGGACAGAATACAAGAATATGTCAATTTGAACAGGATCATAGGTAGCAGTCAACATGGATTTATGAAGGAAAGGTCATGTCAGACCAATCTAATTAGTTTTTATGAGGAGGTTAGTAGGAACTTGGATCAGGGCAACTCAGTGGATGTAGTCTTTTTAGATTTTTCAAAGGCATTTGATACAGTGCCACATGGAAGACTAGTGAGCAAGCTAAGGGATACAGGAATTGCAGTAAATATCTGCTCATGGATCGAGAGCTGGCTAAAAGACAGGAAGCAAAGGGTTGGTGTAAATGGAACATACTCCGATTGGTCTAATGTGATAAGTGGGGTTCCTCAGGGCTCAGTATTGGGTCCTCTCCTTTTTAACATATTTATTAATGACATTGAAGTAGGACTCAAATGTAGTGTCTCCATTTTTGCTGATGACACAAAGTTGTGCAATGTAATAAAATCAGATAATGATGTACTTTCCCTACAAAAGGATTTGCATAAATTAGAGAAATGGGCGGCTAAATGGCAGATGAGATTTAATACAAATAAATGTAAGGTTATGCATTTGGGAAGGAACAATAGCCAAGCAATCTATAATCTTAATGGAGCAAATCTAGGGGTATCAGATATTGAAAGGGATTTGGGAGTACTAGTGGACAACCGCCTAGGTAACAGTGCTCAAAGCCAAGCAGCGGCTGCAAAGGCAAATAAAATATTAGCATGTATTAGGAAGGGTAAAGAAGCCAGGGAAGAAGATATAATTCTGCCACTATACAAATCTCTAGTACGCCCTCATTTGGAATATGGAGTACAATTTTGGGCACCACCTCATAAAAAATACATTTTAGAGCTGGAAAAAGTACAGAGAAGGGCTACAAAACTAATAAGGGGAATGGTGGGGCTAAGTTATGAAGAAAGACTAACAAAATTAAACTTATTTTCGCTAGAAAAAAGGCGCCTAAGAGGAGATATGATTATGTTATATAAATACATCCAGGGTCAATATAAGGCTTTGTCAAGTGAACTTTTTGTAGCAAGAGATTTTCAACTGACAAGAGGACATCCATTGAGGTTAGAGGAAAAAAGATTTCACCTTAAACAAAGAAAAGGGTTCTTCACAGTTAGGGTGGTTAAACTGTGGAATTCTCTACCAAAGGAGGTGGTGACAGCGAATTCAATAGTCAACTTCAAAAAGGGGTTAGATATATTTCTGAATAAAGAGGGCATTCAAGGCTATCCTAGATAACTAGCAAGGAATATTGATCTAGGGAGAAATTTGATCGGCAGTTTCTGGGGACAGGAAGGAATTTTGCTTTTTTTTCCCCTTATGAGACAATTGGCAAAGTTTCAATGGTTTTTTTTTTCTGTTTGCCTTCCTCTGGATCAATTAACAATTAACAATAATAATAAATAGTCCACATTAAAAAGATCAATAGAGATCTAAAAAGGTTGAACTTGATGGACTAACTCTTTATTCATCCTCCAATACTATACTATTAATAATTATTTTATCAATAATTTAATTAATAACTAATCCGCATATTGCATATCAGAGGAGATCTTAACAGGTTGAACTTGATGGACTGAAAGTCTTTTTTCAACCTTAATTACTATGTAACTATGTAACTATGTAACTATGTAAATGAGAAATGGGGCTTGATATAACATTACTATCACTTGGTGGGGTGACTCTTATAAGTGAATGGTTACTGGATGGGTATAACCCAATCAGAGAAGATTAGGGCAATGGTAGAAGAGTAGGAGGGATTTATTACATAGTTATATAGTTACATAGTATTTAAGGTTGAATAAAGACTGTTAGTCCATCAAGTTCAACCTTTTTAGATCTCATCTGATCTTTCTAATATGTGGACTATTTGTTAATAATTGTTAATTGATTAAGAGGAAGGCAAAAAGAAAAACAAACAAACATTGAAACGTTGCTGATTGTCTCATAAGGGAAAAAAAAAGCAAATTTACTTCCTGACCTGAGAGACTGGCGATCGAATTTCTCCCTGAGTTAATATTCCCTCGCTAGTTATCTAGGATAACCTTGAATGCCCTCTTTATTGAAAAATATATCTAACCCCTTTTTAAAGTGATCTATCAAATTCGCTGTCACCACCTCCTGTATGTAATTCCACAGATTAACCACCCTAACTGTGAAGAACCCTTTTCCTTGTTTAAGGTGAAATCTTTTTTCCTCTAACCTCAAAGGATGTCCTCTTGTCAGTTGAAAATCTCTTGGAACAAAAAGTTCACTTGACAAAGCCTTATATTGACCCAGGATGTATTTAAATAAGTTAATCATATCCTTTGTAGATGCCTTTTTTATAGGAAAAATATGTTTAATTTGGTTATTCCTTCTTCATAACTCCATTACCTTTATTATTTTTGTTGCCCTTCTCTGTCCTTTTCCAGCTCAAAAATGTCCTTTTTAAGAAGTGGTGCCCAAAATTGTACTCCATATTGCAAATTAGGGCATACTAGGGATTTGTACAGTGACATAATTATATTTGCTTTCCTTGCTTCTATACCCTTCTTAATACATGCTGATATTTTACTTGCCTTTGCAGCTGATGCTTGGCATTGAGCACTGCTACCTAGGTGGTTGTCCACAAGTACTCCTGAATCCCTTTCAATATCTGATACACCTAGATTTGCTCCATTAGGATTATAAATTGCATGGCTATTTTTCCTTCCCAAATGCATAACCTTACATTTATTTGTATTAAATCTCATCTGCCATTTAGCCGTCCATTTCTCTAATTTATGCAAATCCCTTTGTAGGGAAAGTACATCATTGTCTGATTTAATTAACTTGCCCAACTTAGTGACATCAGCAAAAATGGAGACACTATTTTCGAGTCCTATTTCTACGTCATTAATAAATATGTTAAAAAGGAGAGGACCTAATACTGAACCTTGAAGAAACCCACTTACCACATTGGTCCAATCTGAGTAAGACAAGAGACAAGGGACAGAGAGAGTGGGGAGAGGCTCGCAATGAGCACCAAAGGCGCTCATTGTGGAGCTAGCGGATAGCACCGAAGGTGCTCATTGCGAGGCCTGAAAGTTGCGGGTTGACCGACCCCTGCAATGAGAGGCAAATTTTATTGCCGTCATTTTTGACAGGCTAGTCGCTAGTTGCATATAAAAGTAATATGCTTTTTTTTTTTCTTAGTTCTAAACAGACTCCTCTTTGGTGTATATCTATTTTTTTAATAATCACTAGAGTATATTCTTTTTCTCTCATGTGTAGATTTTGACCTGCTCACATTTTTTTTGTACTAATACTAAAAAAGTATATATTTTTTAGATCTCCAAACTCCCTAAAAACTCATAATTTAAAAAAGATTATCAACCACACCATTAGTATACTGAACTGATTCTACTATGCCCAACTGGATAAAGCCACCAGTGGATGCAGGCTCCTTACTTGACCACTGCCTCACTTTATGTATTGTAATCTCTCCAGAGTAGGGACTGCAACAACCTTTGCTTCAATTTATTTAATGTTTTATTGTCTCATGTCCTATTATGTTCCAGGTGCAGAATGAAGTGAACTGATTGGTTTCGATAAGAAGATGGAAGAAATCTGCTGAGATGCCTCACAGTCTGATCCTACAATAAGTTAGAAAAAACAGCATTTGGAAAACTCTCTAAGACCAACTCAGGAAAAAAAGCCAAAAATATAACTGTAAGATTGTGCTACATTCACCAAAGAGACTACTACAGATACTAAACAGCATTTGGTTTGGTCACAGTTCCATAATACCATAATATGATGTACACTAGAAATGATTGCTCTTGACAATGCTAAATAAGCTTAATATAGATGAAATGTCACCACAAAATCCTAAAATATTATAAATAAATGTAATATTTTTTGTTATTATATATAATAGCTTCACCGTTTAACTTTTACAGATCAGAATGATTTAACAGATTTTATGACACATTAATGACACATTTAGCAAACCAATCCAGTGAGAATGGATTCATAATTCAAGGTATCTCAGACATTCAGATGATCCAGCTCCCTCTTTTCTTTCTGTTCCTTCTCATGTATTTTTTAATTTTATTTGGGAACATGACCATAATTGCAGCCATTTCTCAGGATTCTCAACTTCACACTCCCATGTACATCTTCCTAATGAACCTGTCTGCTCTTGACATCTCAATATCTTCAACAATTCTTCTTAATGTATTACGTGCTCTCTACTCACAACAGAAACACATATCATTCCCTTCATGCATTGCTCAGATGTACGTTTTTGTATCCTTGATTTGCACTGAAATCCTCCTGTTATCAGCCATGGCGTATGACCGTTATGTGGCAATCTGTCACCCACTTCATTATGTTTTCCTCATGAGTATAAGACACTGTGCTGCTTCTATAACTACTGCTTGGATCACTGGTTTCTTGATCTTTACAGGGCACACCGTCCTTATATCTGAATTATCTTTTTGTGCTTCTCATCTTATTGAACATTTTTACTGTGATTTTATGCCAATGCTAAAACTTACCTGTAGTAATAAATTCATTCTTGAACTTTTAACCTATATTGAAGGGAGCATGCTGGGATTTATATCATTATTGCTTATTTTGATCTCTTATATTTTTATTATCCGCACCATTCTTAATATTCGATCTGTTGAGGGGCGACACAAAGCTTTTTCTACCTGCACCTCCCATCTGACCTGTGTAATTATATTTTATGCTACAATTATCTGTTTGCACATGAGACCCACATCAAACTATTCTCCTATAATGGACACATACTTTTCTCTTATAAATGTTATTCTGATTCCTATGCTAAATCCGGTTATTTATAGTTTCAAGAACAAGGAAGTTAAACATGCTCTAAATAGACTCAAGACAAGACTACACATTTGTTTTTCATGATTTTTTTGTTGTTGTTTTTATGTCATATATTTTATTTCTATATACTGGTTTTGGACATTTAGCATCATCTGCTTATGGCCTTTAAAAGACACTGGAGTTTACAAGTTGCGGGAAACTGTAGTCTGGAAATGGCCAACTGTGTTATTAGTTATATTAAAGTTTGTTGTTTCTATTTTTTTTATAAAACTGTATGAAAGTAATATTGCGCTATATATTGTTTGGTGATTTAGATCACATTTTCTACATCATAATGTAATGAAGCAGTGACGATAAAATGCTATGCTAACCTCTATTTCTGTCCTTTCTTTTATTGTTTTGATACAAGAACTCCAGATTATATATTTGCAAAATAAAAATGACATACCCATAGCATTATTTTATACAATAATTATCTCTAAAAATGCAAAAAGCTAAAATGGATACGAGATTGAAGGTTTTTTGGGGGTCTATCAAGAAATATATTAGGATATATACTCAGGAGCTCATTAATGAATAGCCCAAAGATCCTGTGGTGTCCCTGGGGTGGGGCAAGACTTTGAGGGACTGTTTGAATATTGGGGATCCTGGATTAACATGGATTATTGATTTACTTTATTCCTTCTCTCCCCTGACACAGTCCTCCCAGCCTTGATATTTGAACTGGGACAGCTACATTCTTATTGTGTGACCTGTGAGATGGGGAGAGGGCCAAATATGGGTGTGACTAGAATTATTGTATTATTCTGTAGATCTATAAATGTAAAGATAATACCCAGGAATGTTTGGTATCGAAATGCTGCATTTTCCAAGAGCATTTAATAAAGTGCATTACCGGAGTCCCTGGGGCAGAGGTGTCACTAGTTAGAAGGTGCTTGGTTGTAAGTTATCTAGTACAGTGGGGGGAAAGCTGACTGGCACCAGGGGACCGTGGACACTTAAGTGTTAATGGTATGGCATGCTGGGTATATGGAAGGTCCCACACATCAAAGACTGAGTGTATGCACTCTTGATTTGATCAGATACCCCACTGTAAAGTAATGATCAGAGCCAAATATCATGGGTAGTAAATATTTATCCTGGAGCGTGGGGGGGGGGGGGGGGCGGGTGACATTATTGATGCATAGGCCTCTTCACATGGTGAGGGTGGGGTGCTAGTGGAGTTTTGTTGGACTGGGTTGTGCTTAAATACTGGATCACATCAATAAAGCATGTTGTCATTTTAAATATACATAATAAAATGTGTGTTTCATTCTGAGGAAATAAGAATCCTTATTACTGGGATTATTGCTGCTGAACCTGCATGGGACTCTTTCACAGTTGGTAACAATTGCTCAGTGGCTCTACTGATTCCTGTGGTTTCCTGGGCACTTTGTTGGCTGTAAGCTGAGTTTACTCTTTTCATTCTATCAGGGATTCACAAAGAGCCAGATGATCCTACTGGATCATCTGGCATTATGTCATCATAGAAACATGGAGCCCGATTCAATTGAGCTTTTGCATGTTACTATAGCCCGTAAGTGAGGTCACAAGTTAATTTGCTATTCAATAAGAGTCTTTTTGTGAGCTCCAAACGGGTAACGCCTTGAAAACTTTGCAATGTTTAAACCCGGAACTTACAGCCTCCCGAAGCCTTCGATCTGTAATTTTCCTGAGAAAAATCTCTATTCAGTTGCTCAATTTCTCCAAGCCTGCAAATGTTTTCACACCTATATATGGCAAAAGAAGGAGAAAATCCTATGAGTGCTAGAGAGGACTCGAAAGGGGTTTTAACACCTATTCGTAGCATTGTAAATGCAATTCTAAAATCAATACTACACTGTAATTAATAGAGAAAACGATGAAAGGCATTCCTTGCACAACAGTCTCAAGCTCGCAAATCGGCAGTACATAAGATTTTTTTTTATTTTTCATTTCAGGGTTAAATTGATCTCGGGTATCAATGAGTTAATACACATCAGGACACCCTTTGGCGGCAAATGACAGTGAAGCTACAAACCCAGAGTACTGCTGCAGTGCAATGGTGGTATGCCAAACTTTGTGAATGCTCCTCAAAATGTGCAGAAGATCACCATGAGTTAGCCGGAAAATCTACTCCCCTCTCACAGATTTGTTTTCCCTCATAGAGGGTTTGGTTGGAGTCGGGTGCTCCTGCTCAAGACTGGGACTTACAGGAGGATTTGTCTGGTCCCGCGTTGTCCGAGGGGGGAGTGACTTGCCCATGGAGGAGAGCCGAGGGGTAACAGGAAGGATCCCTACTCAAGATACACACATATTAGCCAGGGGTGGAATGCTCAAGAAGGGTAAGAGATGTGGAGGGGGAGCGTTGCTGCTGAGTATGCTGAAGGATAGGTATGTTGGGCCAGGCTCCCTGGTGAGCTATATGCTTCGGGAGAAGTGAAGTGACTAGCTTTAAAGATAGCTGTGATGTTTTGCCTAAAGCAGATCTCCCTGCCGATATACTCAATTTTGTTCTCCCTCACCTCTCTACCTCTGCCTATTTTTGCAAAGATTAGGAGCAAATATCATGTAAAAAATCTGACCTAGAGAGACTAAATAAGGTCATAGAGCCCACTGCTAATGTTTAGTGCTATGAGCACACTTCAGAGAAGATTGCATTTGGAGCTAATACCTTACCAGATTAAGATGGATTTAATGTTTATCACCCCTTTCTAAGCATAGTTGCTAGATTCATCATGGCTCCATAAAGTTATAAGCATAAGACAAAATGACAGTAAAGTACTCATAATGTTCTATATTTAATTCAATCTAGATGGCTCACATATTAAGGTGCTCCACACAAGCAGGCCATCTATTAGATTGCTATTTAAACAAGACTTAATTGGTGCACCTTTATTATTATAACTGGATTATGTGAGGTAACCTTTTCTGTATAATATACTTCCATTTGTTGGATTCTCGCCAGAGGTAAATCTCCTGAAATGGACTTTCACCATTCTTACGAATTCTGTGAGCACAGACTGATATTTGGGCTACTTTGTTTGGGCAAAGTATCCCCGCTGGGGATGTTGAAGAGCAAACGCGGTGGGCCTGTTCCCCTGGAGGGATGTGCACACTGAGAGCTTCCAGTGACTAGCCAGAAATCCCTGGATTACAGCATTTATCCCTTCATATATATATTATTAAATACTCATATATAGTCTCCCCCACTCCTCTATGCAGCCCCATTGGACAGGGATTAATGATATTAATATATGGCACAACTGATAGAATCAAACATCCACTGGGGATTTTAAAGCCCTGCAAATTCTATGCTCAATAGAAAACCTGGCTCAACACTCACACATTGGTGGGATACCTAATGTGGAACTACATACATAGAAGATACTACTTAGTCTAATTTGAGAATTATATGGCGTATTGTCATCACGCTCATTTCTCTAACTGGACTCACTAATTCTGTAATACTTTATCTTTGAGATGATGGACTTTTGCTTGTTAAAACGCTTGGGAAGTAGTGTTCCATCTACCTATTAATCATTGTTAGGACAGACTGACCCCATAGGGGAATAGACAAATAAAGAAGAATAAAGAATAATATAGATAAAGGTAGAAGGGGAGGACTACCCCTGTTTAAAGGTGGCTTTTCTTTATTTGTTGGCTTGCCCTTTGTCAAAGGTCATTAATACCCATGGACTTTAAGGACTTTTAAAATTTAAGAATAACTACCTCTCCTATGAGAATAAGAGAGTAAAATATTTATAGCCTACTATTAAATGATTTAAGTTAAAGTCTTTAAGTCCAGAAGAAGAATTTAACATCACTGTTCAATTAAATAAATGTTGGATTATAGGCTGTTTATCTTTATCACATAGTATTTTTCTGTTTACCCTAAATTGTGGAAAGGGGGAGGAAGAAGGAGAAATGTTATTTGATGTTTTGTGTTTTTTTTAATCCCAGGAATATTTGGCTGGCTTGGTTAACAACTGGATAATTTAGTTGTATGATAAAAAAAATTCCCAAACCTCTAAAGTTCCAAAATCCCAAATGGAAAGTAATACATCTGAGAAATTAGATCTCTCTTTAAATCAATCAAAAGTAGGAGAGCTACAAGATCGGATGAAAAGTCCAATGCCTGATAATCCAGAGGTAGAAACGCTCACCGCCTCTTCAATGAAAGGTCTGATTAAAGATTCGTTGGCAGAATTTAAGCAAGATATACTCTGAATTAAAAGCAGAAATTAAAAAAAATACAAACGCTATTTAAGATCTTGCACACAATACAGAAAGTTTAGAACTACAACATTCCCTGATAATTACTGATTAAAAGGAAATTAAAACAGAGATGACACACTTAAAATTGGCAGATCTAAAAAAGAAAAATAATAAACTAGAAGACCATTCAAGGCACAAGAACATTAGGGGTCATATCTGAAAATATTGCTTATTAAAATGTAAGTAAGTTTGTGTACTCATTTTTTATTTTTGTAATCAAAATCGAGTTGCCACCTGAACAAGTTGTAGAAAGAATTCATTGGATTCCCTTATCTAAAAAAATAGAATCAAGCTTTTCAAGAGATATAATAATTAAGCTACACTTCACTTCACACAGAGAAGCTATTATAAGAAAATTATTTGAGATTAAAAAACTTTGAGCCCCAGTACGAAGCTTTTAAAGTATTTTTATCTTCGTAAACTTTGAATACAAGAAAGGAATTTAGGGAAGTCACTAAGGTCCTGAGATTGAAATATATAAATTATAAATGAGGTTTTCCCACAAAATTTTTAAACTCCCCCGAGGAAGTAAAAAAATGTATTCACACAAGGGAAAATCAGACATAGAGATATTATGTATACTGGTGTATAGTAGGGCTCTTAATATATGTGTTATGATTATAGTTGATAAGTAGGGCTTTTATTATATCCATTACTAAGGAAATAGGACATTAAGTTGCACAAAAAAAGCTCTCATGGCTTTGTGGTGTTTGGATTTTTGATTGCACTAAAGAGGAGTAGACACTTAACTTTAGAATACAGAAATTTAAAATACCATATTTGACTCTAGTTGGTAGCATAGATTGAAGAGTACATAAATCTCCTTTTGCACAATATGTCTAAATAATTAATTGTATAGATATTTTCTTTTCTTTAAGGAAAGAATCAATTCACTTATATTTAACACTAGCGACTTGCCCGTAAAAAAATACGGCAATACAATTGTAAGGCAGGTAATGCTGCTTGCTACACAAAGTACAGTGCCTTGCAAAATTATTCACCCCCCCCACTTGGCATTTTCTTGTGTTTTGTTGCCTCAAGCCTGGAATTAACATGGATTGTTTGAGGATTTGCATCATTTAATTTATATGATATGCCCAGAACATTGAGAATGTTTTTTTTTTATTATTATTATTGTGAAGCAAACAACTATTTGCACAAAATAACAGAAAAAGTCAATGTGCACCCCCCTAAAGTCAATACTTTGTAGAGCCCCATTTTGCAGCAATCACAGCTCCACGTATCTTTGAATAAGTCTCTAAGAGATTGCCACATCTTACCACTGGGATTTTGGCAAATTCCTCATTGCAAAACTGATCCAGCTCCTTCAAGTTGGATGGTTTGCTCTTGTGAACAGCAATCTTTAAGTCTGACCACAGATTTTCTATTGGATTGAGGTCTGGGCTTTGACTAGGCCATTCCAACACATTTACATGTTTCACCTTAAACCACCCAAGTGTTGCTTTAGCAGTGTGTTTGGGGTCATTGTCCTGCTGGAAGCTGAACCTCTGTCCTAGCCTCAAATCCCACACAGAGTAGTACAGGTTTTGCTCAAGAATATCCCTGTATTTAGCACCATCCATCTTTCCCTGAACTCTGACCAGTTTCCCAGTGCCAGCTGCTGAAAAACATCCCCACAGCATGATGTAGACCACCCCAATGTTTCACTGTGGGGATCGTGTTCTTTGGGTGATGTGATGTGTTGGGTTTGCGCCAGACATTGCATTTTCATAATATGGACGAAAAGTTACCTGTATATACTCGAGTATAAGCCGACCCGAGTATAAGCTGAGGCACCTATTTTACCACAAAATACTGGAAAAACTTAGTGACTCGAGTATAAGCCGAGGGTGGGAAATGTGCTGCCCCCTGTGTCCCTCTTGTGCCCCCTGTGCCCCTTTCTTGTGTCCCCCATCTCTCTTACCTGTGTCTCTTCCCCCCTCTCCCTCCCCTGTGTTTTTCCCCCCTCTCCCTCACCTGTGTCTCTTCTGCTCCTCTCCCTCCCCTGTGTCTATTCCCCCTCTCCTTCCCTGTGTCACTTCTCCCCCTCTCCCTCCCCTGTGTCTCTACCCCTCTCCCTCCCTGTTTCTCTCCCCCTCCCTTCCCTGTGTCTCTTCAGCTACTCCCCCTCCCCTGTGTCTATTCCCCCTCTCCCTTCCCTGTGTCTTTTCCCCCTCTCTCCCTTCCCTGTGTCTCTTTCCCCCTCTCCCACTTGTCTCTTTCCCTCCCCCTCCATTATCACCCTGATCAACCCCCCTTCTCATCCTCCCTCCTTATCCTCTCTCGTCAACCCCCCTCATCAACCTCTCTCTGGAGAGACAGAGGGGAAAGAGAGCCATGGGGGTGGAGAGACACGGGGAAAAAGAGAGACACAGGGCTGGAGAGACATGGGGGGAAAGAGAGACACGGGGTGGAGAGACACGGGTGACTCGAGTATGAGCCGAGGGGGCCCTTTTCAGCCTTAAAAAAAGAGCTGAAAAACTAGGCTTTTACTCGAGTATATATGGTAGTTCAATTTTAGTCTCTTCAGACCAGAGTACCTTCCTCCATAAATTTTGGGAGTCTCCCACATCCTTTTCTAAAACTCAAAACGTGCCATTTTGTTTTTTGCTGAAAGTAATGGCTTTCTTCTGGCCATCCTGCCATAAAGGCCAACTATATGGAGTGTACGGCTTATTGTTGTCCTATGTACAGATAGTCTCTGCTGTGGAACTCTGCAGCTCCTCCAGGGTTACCTTAGGTCTCTGTGCTGCCTCTCTGATTAATGCCCTCCTTCTCCGGTCTGTGAGTTTTGGTGGGCGGCCATCTCTTGGCAGGTTTGCTGTTGTGCCATGTTCTTTCCATTTTGCTATAATAGATTTGATGGTGCTCCTAGGGATCTTTTGGATAACCTAGGGATATTTTTTGATAACCTAACCCTGACTTATACTTCTCAACAACATTGTCCCTTACTTGTTTGGAAAGTTCCTTGGTCTTCATGGCAGTGTTTGGTTATTGGTGCCTTTTGCTTAGGTGTTGTAGCCTCTGGGGCCTTTCCAAATTTTTTTTTATATGTAATGACAGATTATGTGACACTTAGATTGCACACAGGTGGACATCATTTCACTAATTATGTGACTTCTGAAGGTAATTGGTTGCACCAGAGCTTTTTATGGGCTTCATAACAAAGGGGGTGAATACATACACACATGACAATTTTCTATTTTCTATTTCAAAAAAATAGTTTTATGTATATATTTTTCTAATTTCACTTCACTAACTTATACTATTGTGTTCTGATCCATCACATATATAGTTCAGATTAACAAAATATTGAACTTTAGGCTGTAATGTAACAAAATAGGTAAAAAGTCAAGGGGTGTGAATACTTTTGCAAGGCACTTTAAGTCTTTTGGTTGTGTGAGTACCTTCGGCGTTCACTGCGAGCCTCTTGGTTGGTGTATTTTTGGAGCTTCTTTGGTGCTCATTTCCAGGTTTGCGCTGATTGCCTTTTGGCGTGCATTGCGAGCCTCTCCCCTGGTGTAATTTTGCTCCTCTAAACACCGTTGGCGCTGCTTGTGAGGCGCGCACTGAGCGCCTTTAGCGTTTATTGTGATCCTCTCATCTGTTTTTTTTTCTATGTATTTTTTTCTGATAATGAATGAGTTAATAAAATCATAAATTAATATACTTTACCTATTTGTAATTAATATACATAGGAAGCAATATGCTGAAGAGCTAACAATCTGTTTTGATGTTCCTGCAGCATGTACATTTGCACTGTTGGTGAGCTGAGGTGTAAGTGTAAGCAATGTGTGCAATGTGCAGTGTAAATAGGGGAGAGGAAACCGTTTGTTTAGCTGTGTAGTTTTGCATTTTGTAAAGATAATGTTATTAGTTTGCAGTAAGTGTTGTAAAATGGCTGCAATTGTGTATGTGTTACGCGGGTGTGGAGCATTTTGCATCCTTCCTAAAAGTATATTTTGTAGCTCGGTTCTGTGTAAAAGTCGTATGTGCCTTTTGTTTTCTAAGTGGAGGTTTCCTTTTGTGTGTTACCGGCTGTAATTTTTTTGAGCCAATTTTTTCAAAGGGCTACGGGTCTCGCACTGTGAACTGTGTATTTGAGTTTTCTGTTGTTGTGTAGTTCCGCGGGTTGTAGTTATGATGCGCCAGTCATGCGGAGTGGTAAGGCGCTCATCTCCACCAGTGCAGTGAGCGCCTTCGGAGCTCCCTGCCTAACCCATATGGGTATGTACGGATGAGCGCCTATGGCGCTTATCTCCACCTGTGAAGTGAGCGCCTTTGGCGCTCTCTGTCTATGTCGTCCGGGGTTGTAGGGATGAGCGGCTATGGCGTTTATCTCCGCCAGCACAACCGCAGCCCTCGGTTCGCAAGGTCTGTGGTTGTGACCCGCATCTGTGGCCCTCACTTCGTGAGCCCAAAGTTTTAACGTTGCGTTACCAACTTATTTCGGCAAGGTCGAGAACTATATATGTAATATAGTTTTAGTATCACGATACTTCATATATATTTTTTTATTTCTCTTTTTTTTATATAGTTGTTATAATTCCTTTGGTTTATTTATTTACTAGCGAATTCCCTGTCAAAAAATGACGGCAATGAAATTGTAAGTGAGCTAATGCTGTTTGGTGTGTAATAATGAAATATATAATACATTAATAAATGAATGTACTTTACCTATTTTGAAGCATTGTGTTGAAGAGCTGGCAATGTGTTATGATGTTGCTGCAGCATTAGTGGTGTGGAGGTGCTGTGTAAACGTGGTGAATGTGTGCAGTGTAATACTGTGCGTGCGCGAGACGAAACCGTTAGCGTAGTGGTGTACTTCCGCATTGGCGTAAAATGGCTGGTTATCTGTGGAATGCATCTTCGTGGATTATCCGTAGGTCTTTTGTGGTGTTTTGCGAGTTTCTTGTGGTGTTTTGCGAGTGTGTTGTGGTGTTTTGCGTGTTTAGAGTGCTGTAGCCTCGTTTTCGTTTTGTTCGTTGGCCATTTTTTCTCTCGCTTAGCGATTTTATTAGTGTCTAAACTCTTTTATTTTTATTTAAATGAAGTTGTAACTTGCTTTTTTGAGGTCCTGGATGGTTCCTCTTGCTGTAGGTAAGCTTTTTATGTGTGTGTTGTGTGTATTTATTGTGTTTTAAATGTTTTTATGTCCGCGTGTTGTGTCCAATTTTTGCAAGGTCGTAATGTGTGCTAACGTGTCTCGTATTATGTTTGCGTGTGTAGCCTCGTTTTCGTTTTGTTCGGCGGCCATTTTTTCTGTCGCTTATCCAATTTTTTAGTGTGTAAACTCTTTTATTTTGAGTGAAATCAAGGGGTAAGTTGTTTTTTTGAGGTCCTGGATGCTCCCTGTTGCTGTAGGTAAGTTTTTTATGTATGTGCTGTGTGTATGTATTGTGTTTTGAATTTTGTAATATTCGCGAGTTGCGTCCGAGTGTTGCGAGGTCGTAATGTGTGTTAACGTGTGTGGTATGTTGTTTGCGTTGCAAGGTAAAGTTTGCGAGGGTCGTGATTGGTGTGTCGTGTTGTTTGCGTTGCGATGTAAAGTTTGCGAGGGTCGCAGTTGCTGGCATGGAGCGTCCTTCAGCGCTCCATGCCAGCAAATGAGGCCCTCGCTCGCTGCCCTCGCTACGCGCCCTCCGCGTCTCGCGAGGCGCGCACGCGAGGCCCGCAAGCAAGGCCCGCACGCGAGGCCCGCACACGAGGCCATGGGAGCATCTTATTTGACCATTTTCTGAATAGATTGATTTCAATTAATTGACATTAAAACTAGTTAGTCAAAACGTTAAGGGTCTAAATTCACCTAGTAAGAGAGTTATGTTTTTTTAATGGGTTTCACAAAGGAATGGCAGATAATATTTGCCTACAAGAGACCCATTGGCAAACCGGTAAATTCCCCACATATTACAATAACCGATATATGAATGTTTATAATTCAACTAATTATTTAAAAAAATCCAGGTGCAGCGATTTTCATCAGTAAAAAATTAAATTATAAAGAAGAACTATCCATGACTGACCCTGAGGGCCATCTGGGTAGGATGGATTAATAAGGATAAATTCACAATCCTAAATATATATGCGCCTAATAAAGGACAAATAAAATGTATTAATAGAGCTTTGAAATATCTTAAAAAATATCTTTCTGGTTTATTGATAATGTGTGGTGATTTGGTACCAAACATGGTACCAAATCACCACACATTATCAATAATTGGTTGAAATCAACCAATTTAGTGCATGTACCAGCATGTTGGCATCATTGTAATTCCTTAGATCTAATTTTGAAAATTTCTTCATTGAAGAAATTTCTTCTTAACTTTAAAAATTCTCCATTGAGTATTGATTTTTTGATTGCTGAAAAATGGGAACTTTTGAAATGCAATGTGCTGTTAGTAGAGATGGGTTTTCTGTAGATATCTGTTATATTCTTTCCATCTTCCTCTTTAGAGATTTAAATGTCAAGAAAATCCACACTTTTCACACTTGCCGTATGTGTCAGTTTCAGATTTAGATTATTTGTGTTCAATATACTGATAAAATCTTCCAAATCTTTACTACCGCTTTCCCATATAATCACTATATAGTCAATATATCGTAATCAGAGGGATATCTGATAAGTGTATATTAAGTTTTCTTCCTTAAAAACGATCTCCTTCTCCTACCAGTCCAGGTATCTGTTGGCATAGGTGGGGGCACAGGCAGTGCCCATAGCTGTGCCACGGGTCTGTAGGAAAAACCTGTCATTAAACACAAAATATTTATGTCTCAGAATGAAATTCAAGTGTCTATAATAAGAAATGGATTCTTCCAATGGTTAGTCATTGGTTCCATATTTAAAAGAAAATCTACTGCTGAGCAGCCTTTCTCATGGTTGACTGAGGTATATAACCCTTCGACATCATAGGTTACAAATATGGTGGATTCTTGTAGTGTAATGGCAGATAATCTATTTAGGACGTCCATCGTATCCCTCGTTTATGACAGAAGTTTTGATACATATGGTCGTAGTCTGGCATGCAGATATTTCCTTCCTCTCTCACAAATACTGCCATTTCCGGAGACTATTGGTCTTCCAGGTAGCTTCTCTTTGTATTTGTGTATTTTTTGGTAAAAAGTAAGGAGTAGCAATTCGTGGAGTGGTCATACGGAGATATGAGAACTTTTTGTTGCTTAGTTTTTTCTCCTTGAAACAACCACACCGTCTTTTTCCAGAGCAGCCTGTATTTCTCCTGAGGTTACTTGTGGGTTTTTCTTTGTATTCCGAACAATTCTTCTGGCAGTAGTGATGTCGCGAACATAAAATTTTCAGTTCGCGAACCGCTGATGCGAATTTCATCAAATGTTCGCCAACGGGGGAACCGCCATAGACTTCAATGGGTAGGCAAATTTCAAAACCCACAGGGACTCTTTCTGGCCACAATAGTGATGGGAAAGTTGTTTCAAGGGGACTAACACCTGGACTGTGGCATGCATCCATGACAAAACTCCTACGGAAAATTACATAGTTGATGCAGAGTCTGGTTTTAAGCCATAAAGGGCATAAATCGCCTAACATTCCTAAGTTGTTTGGAATAACATGCTTTAAAACATCAGGTATGATGTAGTATCGATCAGGTAGTGTAAGGGTTAGGCCCGCTTCACAGTGACAGACCAAACTCCACGTTTAACGCTCCGCAAACAACCACAAAGAGTCCATTTGCACAACCGCAAACTCCCCATTTGCACAAGGTTGGATACCAAGCTAGCCATGTCTCGTTCCTTGTCCTCACTGATGTCATTAAAGGTCTCTTTCTCCACCCAGCCACCAAGGGTCCCCGAAAAGGGACACCAAGCCCCCTGGGACGCCTGCTGTATTTGGTCTTCCACCTCCTCAAAGCCACCTTCCTCCTCTGACTCCTCTTCTTCAGACTCCTCTCCCTGCATTGCCTCTGTCTGCGTTATTATAAGGTGTGTACTGTTAAGTAGTACTATTCCTATCGGTTTAATCCCTGTTACGTCCACTATTAGGGGACGTGTATATGGCATTGAATTTTGGAACAGGGAGATGGAAAAAGATGCTTGATCGGAACTCCTACTTCGAATTTGGGGCACTGCACGTGCAATGTAATGTGCCATCAGATAGGAGTGGTGTATTAAGTTGTACTATTTATTCCTATCAGTTTGATACCTGTTACGCCACCTATCAGGGGACGTGTATATGGCATGGATTTTTTGAAGCGGGAGGTGGAAAAAGATGCTTGGTCGGTCCTCCCACTAAGGTGCAATCTAAGGTGCCACCAGATATGAGTGTCGCTGTGCACTGGCAAAAGTTGGCAGAGTAGGCGCTGTAGGCCTCACACACACGCCTGTAGGCCGGCAACTGATATTCAATCGATTACAAAAAAAAAAAGGGTTCTTTTATTTCACTGTACACTAGGTTGCACCAGATATGAGTGTCACTGTGCACTGGCAAAAGTTGGCAGAGTAGGAGCTGTAGGCCTCACACACACGCCTGTAGGCAGGCAACTGATATTCAATCGATTACAGAAAAAAAAGGGTTCTTTTATTTCACTGTACACTCGGTTGCACCAGATATCAGTGTCACTGTGCACTGGCAAAAGTTGGCAGAGTAGGCGCTGTAGGCCTCACACACACGCCTGTAGGCAGGCAAGTGATATTCAATCGATTACAGTCAAAAAAGTGTTGTTTTATGTCACTGTACACTACGGTTGCACCAGATATGACGTATCACTGTGCACTGGCAAAAGTTGGCAGAGTAGATGCAATAGGCTTCACACACACGCCTGTAGGCAGGCAATTGCTATTCAATCTATTACAGTCAAAAAAGTGTTGTTTTATTTCACTGAGCACAATATATGCTGTGAGCCTGACTCAGACAGGCAACTGAAATTAGATTAAAGGAAAAAAGGGTTGATGTTTTTCAATGTATGGTACACCAACTTTGACTGGTGAAACAGAGCAGAATTTTAGCTGTGAGCCTGACACAGGCAGGCAACTGAAATTAGATTACAGGAAAAAAATGGTTGTTTTCAATGTATGGTACACCACCAGGTATGAGTAGTGAAAATAAGCACAATATAAGGTGTTAGGTGTTAGCCTGTCACACACACATGCTGGCAGGCAGGCATATGCAATTAGATTACACAGAAAAAAAATTATAAAATAAAATAAATGATGTTCTAGCCCTAAAAAGGGCCTTTTGGGTTGCTGTCCTTGCAGCAGATATCAGATGAGTCCTTCAGGTCTGTAGTGGAAGCTAAATACACAGCCTGGCTATCTATTTCCCTATTAAATCTCCAGCAGCTACACTATCTGTCCTCTCACAATGAATGCAGCTTCAGAATGATTCTAAAATGTATGCTGTCCTTCAGATGGAAGGCTCTGGAAGGGAGTGCATGCTGCTGATTGGCTGGAATGTGTCTGCTGACTGTGTGGTGCAGGGTCAAAATTTCCTCAATGATAAAGAATAGGCGCCGGACCGAAAAGCGCATGTGTCCGCCGTCTGATGCGAGCACGAAAGAGCCAAAATCGCTGCGAATAGTCCGCGGGCAAACTGTCCGCGACATCTCTATCCAAATGTTAACGAAATCTAGCCGGGCTACAGATTAAAGGATCATGGCCTATGTGATTGTGATATTTTGTACACAGATGGCTGGCTGACATCACATGGTCCATGTTCCACTTCTCTGTGGACATGTAGGGTAATGCTTCACATTTCACAAATGGATGGTCACTGACGAATGCTGTTGAGAAGAGATGATGCAGTCCCTATCTTTTTTAAGCCCTTATTCTGTTTCAAATGTATGTTTTATTTTGATTTCTAGGCACAATTCAGGTGCATGAAGGCATCATCTTCAACTGCAAGCATAGTTCAAAATATGATGTAAATGTAATATATTCACAGTGGCTCTGAGATAGGAATTCCTTCAATGAAAGCCCCTCCTAAACAGGTTGCTCAGGCTATATTAATTCAATGATATATCCCAATTTATAAGCCAAGATTGTCGTTAGCTTACATTTAAAAAAATACAGCTTTGTCAGTAATGCTTGCAGATGAAAATCAGGTAAGTTGTTATATTGTTACAGCTACAATACTAAGCACTGTACTGGGCATGCAGGTTGTGTTAGTATTTTTATCCTCCTCTGCCTTTTTTTGGATTGGACCACCTTTTTTTTAGATTTTTGGTTTGGGAACACACTGTATGTGTGGAACTGGATTGGATTACATAGTCCAAATTGAGCAGATGAACACCAGATGTAAGTGCTATGTGCATTACTGGTTACTTTGATTAGATGGAGTGATTTATGATGATCAATTTTGCTATCAGATTATGGTTACTGTGGTGTAATAAACACATGTGAGTCTGGTAGATGATATGCATCATGATCATTATGCAGCATTATATTTACTCCTTTAGGTATCCCCTTTTTCCCAAAGTGCCTCTTGCCTTTCCAGGATCTGCCCACACCACACCCATGATATTAATTCACAGTTGTATACATATCTGAGTGTGCTCTGTTTATCATATAAAGTTTTGTTATACTGTTATCAACATTTCCATGTGTTTTCAATGGTTGGGTTTTGGGACATCAACATACATCACACGCCTGTCACTTTCATATATATGTAAACTGACAAGCCCTAGTTACTGTCCAATAGATTGCTATATGAATATTCCAGCCCATTACATTGACACAGGTGTGATTTCAAAGTGGTCACATGTATTAGTTATGACTATATCAGGTTTGATTCTCAGCATTGGGATATCATGCTTGCAGAACATTTTTTGCGTGGCTTGTGATTTAATACACATATAAATATTTATACTATTGAGTATTAACATTTCCTTGAAGGGTTGATTCCAAAATGACAGGTGATATTATGAATTCATTGATACAAAAACACTTGATATGATTTCATAAACATAATAATGGGTATACATGTTGCCACATGGCCAACAGCACTGACTTGGGACTCTACAAGATGGGCGTAGCCGAGACTGGCCCTGATGGAGGTGAGTTGACTGTTGCTCCACATGCCTCTGCACGGCTTTCATGTGTATTTGTAACCTTTTTTTTGATGGGTTGGACTATATTAGTGTGGTGTATGTTCCCCTAGTAATTGATTTATATAATGTGGCAGTGTAATTTTGCTACTGTTTATTTTTCCAATATGGATCTGATAAGTGCCATATATAAATTAATTTATTAGTGTTTTTATGGTCCACATTTGTGCCTTTGCGAGTGTAAGGGATCATTTGCCAGGCAGTTTCATGCCTTTGTGTTGCAATTTAGCCGTGTAGTGTGTCTTTAATTTCTTTATGCATCTTGCAGCAACACTTTTCATATTGGCATATGACCATTCAAAATTTTTAAAAGAAATAAAATATTTTTTGATGCCAATTTGTTCCTTGGGGATTGTTGTGCAATTAATTCTAATGCCTTCCATTGCTTTCCCAGTATTTTAAAGTACATTAGTGTTTTATATTTGCTTTTGCAGTGTTAAAAAATGTGTTTAACCCACTAGTGAGTCCTATTTGTAACCCATAATATGTTTTGCTACATTTGCCATTTATGGGTTTGAAAGCAATTGCTGGCCTTGTGGAATTGTTGCAATTGGATAGCGATTTGCGATTTTATCAATTGCAACTTTTGCAGCTTTGAAAGATCAAAGGTTTAGTTGGGTTGGAGTTGCAATTTTGACAACCCACAGGATTTTTGAGCCTGTAAACCGCAAATTGATTGTGGGTAGCTAGCAGAGGCTAATTAAATATATATATATTAAAAAAAAATGTATGGGCTAGATTACAGGCTACAGTAATTACAATTTGCCCAATCAAATGGGTTCCCATTTGAATAAAGTAATTAAGGTTGTGTAAATAACAACTTTTTAAAATTATAATAAGGTCTCTAAAAATATAATTTTGTTATATATTTGCTAGATTACATATTATTTTCTCATAAAAGCTAATACTTTTGTGGTTTACTAGTTGTACCTTTTGGATTTACCTGATGTCTCTTATAAAGATAGACACTGTTGTAAGAAATATATTATTTACAAATTGTTGTAAGCTTTTGCTGGAAAAGTGCTATTATGTCTTAAAGCTCACTTCTGATCACTGCTGCAATTTATTACCAATTGTTGTAAACTGGAAAAGTCTTTCTTTTTTGTACTTTGCAACATTTAAGGCTAGATGTTGCTTATAATAAAGCAAATTGCTACATAAAAAGTGTTATTAATCTCTGAATTAGTTATAGTTATTGTAGCAAACTGAAACTTTGTTAATTATGTCTCAGTGGATATCCAGTCAATGAACTTCAATTGAACTTTAGTAACATTGCTTATTTTACTTTACTAATTAATTCAAGTTGTTAATTTGTAAAGAAACAATTGTTCCTAGTGTAGTTGTTGCCAAAAGACTTTTAATGACAGGTGTTCATTTTGCATTAAAATGCCATAACTCAGAGAATAAATAGTTGACAAAGTGCCTCTAATTATTAAGTAATACCTTTTGTTTTTAGGCATTAGAATATAGTGTGTAATTTCTAATATAATAATTAGTGATTGCTTATATTATTCTTTATTTCATGCTGTTCAAACTCGTAGCTTCTTCTGGCAAACTATTAGGAACCGCTTTAATAACTCTCAGCACATTGATGATGTTTCTCATGACAGCACCTTCATAATATCTGTTAACACGTCACATTAGAAGTATTTTAAACACATATTATATGATAGAAAACTTGCCATAAATACATTAAACAGTCCAAAAAGCAAAGGGATATCAGTCCAACATTATATACTGAAATTCCAGGTGATATAACAGTCTCTTAAAAATGTAATCTTCAATCACTTTGGAAGAACTTCTAGTATCCAGGTAATCTTTCAACCATCAGTACATGGTCCCAGAGGAGAAAATGTTGTGCAGACACTCCAAAGAGCACTGTTCTCACCACGCCCAGTATATGCAACAGATAAGAACAAAGATAAAAGGTGGGGGGTGGGGGTGAACCACCTACCAGTGCAAATCAGTAGCATGTGTAGAAATAATGTTAGTATAAACATTATACATGAGTTATAAAGGTCTTATTCAGACAAGTCGTAAAGCATGGTGCACTGTAAGGTCATAGATCCTTCTGTTCATGATGATAGGTAGTGTTATACCATTCTATAGGTTATCCCGTACTAAACTGGTTACAAATATGACCTTATATGTATGTAACTACTAGGGTCCTTTAAAAATCTCTTATCACCGTTCTAAACCCTGAAGGTTATCCGACACAGATGGCTTAATAAGAGAAAAAGTATATAAATAAATAGGCTTTTCAGTTGGATACCAGTTATTGTATTATATATTTATGTATAGATCTAATTGTATATAATAAAATATATAAATGGATACTGGTCAAGATAATAAACTAATAAACCAATGAAATGAAAATAAAATAATAACTAAAAACCAGATAATCAGATGGATTTTGCCACCTGTATTTGCGGCTTTCTCAATGATAATATGATAAAATAAATTACAATGCAGATTGCACAGCGTGTGTATTCACTTCCAGTGCTATTAAGAGCTATTTAACACATCTCTGGCATGTCCCTGAGCACACTAATGTAGGGCATGTTGCATGCGCCTGTTCCGGCATCTCCATTTCTAGGAAACCAATGGACAAATCAGCTTGTCATGTACCCGATTACAGTGACTAAGATTGATCTGCTTGGAGTAACCTGCCAGACAATAACCCACCTGAGCTGGTCTGCATTTTTTCAAATTCCAGAAAGGCAAGAGAGCAAAAACCTGAAGTTTCTGCTGTAAGAAATGATAAGATCTTTTCCTTTCCAACTGAAAGTGTAAGCAGTCTTACCATTGATTTGAATAGGACACATAAACCTGCAACCATATTGGATGCAAAAGAAAGTGAGTGTACTATTACACATGTTAACACAGATTTGATTTGATACATTTAAAAAAAAAAGATCTTTACTGTGATATTGTCCACATTTTTCTAAAAAATGTGGTCCACTAAGGTCTAAATCTCTTCAAGGAATGAATTTAGCGTTGATCCAAATAAATCAGAACAGATTTAAAGCACCCAATTTATATGTAAATATGTAAACATAAATCTGAACAAACCTACACAAATTTTTGTTTTATAAGAAACTAATTCATGTGCTCCTGGTTTACAAGTTAAATTTAAGCCAATACACACCATAAAGAAAAACACCATTTTGTTAAGACAAAAAATAAAATTCAACTACATATCAATCTGTTGCTTATCAACCTCTGCTGTGCCCAGATCCTGACCAGAGGAAGCGGATAGCTGGGGCTGTGGATACATCAGCACCAAGCTTGAGAAACAGACAAGCTGGCACTAGGTAATTTGAAACAGTTCTAGACCACGTCGCAGTAATTCAAAGGGAACACAAAGTATGAAACTCATGTTTACCTAATGAAATGGCCCTTGCTGATTGAACTGTATCAAAAAACTGCAAAATAAAATGTATTCTCTGTTTGGGATACCTATGCATGGTGTGGTTCATTTAGAAGGAAGCAGTTTATTATTTATTTTAGTTAGAAATTAATTTCTGCAACTTGTCCTGGCACCCAGTAACTTGTCATGAGACTCTGCAATATGATCCGAAAACCTTCTTGGTCTGAAAAATCTGCAACTTATTCTAGCCTCTGGTTAAGCTGTCCTCTGCGTGGAGTAAGGAGACTATGCAACCTGTGGGTAGGATTTGTCTTCCTGGCCTTTTCAAGACCAACGAAAAGTGAATTGTGACTGGTCAAGACAGAGTTTGTTAATTATCCCAATCTTATGGGATAAATAAAACAAAAAGGTGAAGTAATTAAAAAGTAGAAACAAGGGCATGGCAAGTTATTGAAAAGAGAATAGAGGCTTAATTAGTGATTACGTCTGTTGGTGTATCAACTGTGAGAAATGGAGGTGATAGTACTAAGCCTGCACTATAAATTAATACAAAATGTGGCTGAATGTGGACAGGGTAGGAGGGAGGGCCTTATATGAGTTCAGAGGCTGAATAGAGGTGGTGGAGAATGAAGCTCTAGGTCTATAAGCAAAAGAAAAAAAGGTAAATAGCATCTGAGAAAATGACAGTTGGAGAGTGAATCTGCTGAGTGGATGATATGAAACCAGTGACATTGGTGGAGCCTCCGAAGAAATCACTGCTCAGTCCTGATGGTAAATGCAACATTTTTTGAAAGTGTATTTCCACCTCAAGAAGTTGATTACTTGTTTGTTTTGTCCATTTGGATTTGCAATCTCTAGAACTGGAATAGTAAAAAATGACATGGAACTAGTATCTGATTTCTCTCCCTAATAAACCCCCTTTGTATACAACCCCACATTCATGCTGCCTTATATATGCCCCATAACCCATTAGATCTAATAAGCCTCACTGGGTCTGGGAACTGCTTCACTTCAGATGGATTTTTTTAAATTGGGAAATTTACCCCTGAAGTCTATAACTGCCATTTGCTGCCCCTGCAGTAGTTTAGTGGGTCTCTCCCAATGTCGTCATCCCATGCCCTGTACATGTATGTAATATGTGTGTCTCTCCCAATGTCATCATCCCATGCCCTGTACATCTATGTAATATGTGTGACTGTCAGTATCCAACTCCAACACAAAGTCTCCATAAAGTTATTGCACCCTAAGTAAAGCTCTATAGAAGTTGTACAAATTACTGTAATGTTTTCTGCTTTAAGTGATATTAAAACAACTGAGAAGGGGTAAAAATACTAATCAAGTTACCGGAAGTTGTACTTCACACCACCATGTTTATTATCAGGGCCCAGTAACTTAGATACATCCTGACAACAAGACGTTAGAACAAGAGAAAAGTATAAACCCCCAGGAGACGATCAGTAAGTTACATCACATAGTTTGATGTCTCTGGGGGACACCATTTCTTTCTCATGTAGTATAACAAGACAATATCTACAGCAGCCTCTCTAACCCATCACACTGAGGGTAACTGAAGCCGTGATCATTCTTCACACAGAACTTATGGGACGTCAGATCTGACAATATCCATATTCACATCACACACGAGGTAAGTACAAAATATACTGATATCTCATTAATATGAATTATATCTTATGAAGGAAAATATTTCATTAGATATAATAGACTCATCTAATTTGCTCATTCTATCTTTCTGATAAGCTTAGATTGTATTTGTCCCTGGCATAGGTTCATGCTACATGAATATCTTCCATATAATTGTCCTACCACTGTCACTGTAAGGCTGCTCTACTAATCTTCCTCCATGTCTGTAATATAATAATTGTAACTAATAAAGATTAAATAGTGTGTATGGATAAAGGGGACGCTCTGTATATACTTTATTATAAATAACAACACATAAGAGATAGAAATATATTGTTATTCAGGATCTAGATGTGTAATCATTGATTTTATGCTTAAACATTGTAAAACTTGTTAATAAAAAATATAATGGGCAAGAGAAGGACAAATATTCTCGCTTTAAAGCTTCAAAGTTAAGTACTAAAATAAAGCAATAAAAGAAGGACCAGAAGAGCAGACTCACAGCTCAAATCTAGGGCACCGTTATAGTTCCTCCTGCAGCTATTTGTTTGTATTAAGAGTTTAATTTGGTAAATTAGATAATGTAATAATATTATTGAAAGAAGAGTTAAAGAGTAATAAATGGATATTATATTAGGGGGGCGGGGGGTCACTAGTGAGATGCCACATTGCAGAGATCACATTATCCCCTCACTCTCACATCTCCTCATATATTTCCACCTTAATGTGATCTCTCAGTAATAACAATGTGCTGCTTATTTCATGCACTTTGTTGTTGCTCTTTTTCCCAGATCTTACTGCAGAATGTAAACCATTTTAGTTCCCAGGTCTGGCAGGGATACAGAGGGCGTCCATGACATGAGTAAATCTTGTATTACATATTAATTCATGTCATTCTATGTAATTCTATCCTACCATGTAATAGCAGAAATTACAGGCTCCAAAGGGCTTCACTGAGACTGCAAACTGAACATTGTCATTGCAGGCTCAGAAAACCCTGATTTTAAACTTGGTGAATTCTGGCAAAATAATGAAAGTACTGCTGTGGTCATGAATGTATAAAAAAAAAACTATTTTGAAGAATTCACTTGAAAATAGGAAACATGAAAAATAAAATTCTTAACTGTATTAGTTTTTATGCTGTTATGCTGCTGAGGAATCTGCCAGATTATATCCCAGGGGTCACTTCGTGAGGTGGGAGAAGACTTATGGCCCTATTAAATTCTCCAAATTGTAGTTATTGAAGCCCGTAAAGGAGCCTGCAACAGTTACAGCTACTAAACTGGCCTCTTTCAGCTACAGTCAAACAATCTGCGGGTAACTGGCAGACAAACAAATGCGCTTGCAAAATTGTAACTCCGATCCACCTAACCCTTTGATATTTCAAGCTTGTAAATGTTACTATTACAAATTGCTATTTAATTAATACAATTCCTCAAGCCCGCAATTGTTATCACACCCGTAAATGTCAAATGTAGAAGAAAAGCCTACGGGTACCAGATGGGACTTGCAAGGTGGTTAAACACCTGTTTGTAGCTCTGTAAATAAAAATAAAGAATCAATACTGCACTTTAAAAGACAGGGAATGTGATGTAAGACATTATAATTAATTGCACAACAGTCTCAATCTTGCAAATATTTTTTATTTTTATGTTATAACAATCTCAGGAATCAACGGGTTAATACATATCAGACCACCTACATGAACTAGACCGGTTTCTTCATTCATATTTATTGATGTTCACGTTGCTGGATTATGAGTCTGATCGCATATCGGACTTCAAAGTTTAAACGCCATGTTTTACTGATGTCATCATGACGGTCTCATTTATTATAGGCTGTTTCTAAATAAATAGTTACAGGCTTTTCTAATTTAATCGCTCTGTATTGGCAGCAAATTTCAAGCCTGAAGACTTACGGAATTTAATGAGGCCCTTTCAACGCGGAGAGGAAGCTCCTATCTGCATAATGGGAATGTGACCTTAGTTTAGTAAAGAAACTGAAATATTTCAATAAAGAATAATTGCTTATAGAATTGAGAAATGTAAGAGTTGAGAGTTGCGGGCTGTATATTATTATTATTTTTTTTTGCTTTGTAAAATCATGTTTTCCATTACCAAGGTCAGCTCTTCAAAACTAGTCCATCCAGACTAGCGCCAATAACAGCTCCCATTGCCCCATTACTATTTCCCTACAATGTCTGCCTGTCTGTACCGGAGTAAACTGATATGTGTTTTGCTCTAACACTGGAAGTAGTCACAGGAAGTGACCTCATCCTACTATGGCGCAGAGCACAGTAAATGTTATAAAACTTATCTGGTATCAGTAGCAAAAAAAAAGAAAATCAATATCAGTGAAACAAATGTAAGTAACTATTAGCTATTGGGACCCTCTGAACCACAAGCTTTGCAAACAGCTCTGGAATATGTTTGATATATTAGGTGAATGGTGATAAGTTTTTACATTAAGTGAATGGTCGTAAATGTTTATGCTTATTATTTTATGTTTCACAATAAGTGAATTATAGAGAATCCTTTATGTCAGGCATTGGATATTAGAAAGCTTCCCAGCTCAATGATTATATATTGATTTCAGACTTTGTCCTTTTTGATTGTTAATTCATCTGACTTTTGTTTGAAGCTTTAACACTTTATATTAAAGTGATTTTCCAAATAATTTATGGCAGAATATTTTATTCATCAGCACATTATTTTTCTTTAGTCAAAACACACTGAAGAAAGCTTTATCTTTGTCTTCTTTTATTGTTTAGCTGTTTTTGTCAACAAACATTTTATAAACCCTGCTTTGTATAAGAGTTTGTAGCTGTTTCATACTTCATGTTTTTACATATTGTGTTTGAATATTTTTGTGCTTCACAGCATTATATTATATAGCTTCATAATTAGATGTTATTGTAGATTTTATTCCAGACTATTTTCAGTCTTTTCATGTTCACTTCCTTGGCTTTTAAAGCTTTAGCACTTTATAACAATGCTAGCGAATTGCCCGTCAAAAATGACGGGGCAATAAAAAAGTGTTGAAATGCTGTTTGCCACACAATGTGAGTGTACTGTTTGCCTCAACTATATAGACACCTAAAACACACTCATGAAAGCATGTAATAACACTATAAGTGCCATGAGGGTCATCCAGGACCCTCATGACACAAAGTGTAAGCACTACACCATTTTAACCTGGTCTCTTATGGTCTCTTTTTCAATCTATACAGACCCTCATAAGCCTCTATTTAACCCCATTAGTCCCATAAGGGTATTTAAAGACCCTCATGGGACAGTAAGAAGCCTAACATTACCCCGTAAGTGCTATGAGGGTTCTCCAGTACCCTCATGACACTAAGTACAAACACTACACTGCATTAAAACCACCACAATAAAACATTAAATCTAAACTAACCCCCCTCTACACTAACCTATTAACACCTACACTACCTACCTAAACTACATACCTATCCCCTAATCAACCCCCCACCACTGTAATTACAGAAAATAAAAAACCTAAGTCCCAAAAAATAAAAAATCTACATTACATAAAATACAAAAACCTAACTCACAAAAAATAAAAAATCTACATTACAGAAAATAAAAAAACCTAAGTCACAAAAAATAAAAAAGGAACATTACAGAAAATAAAAAAATACATTGCAACCCCCCCACTACAGAAAAAATAAAATAAAATTACACACCTGAAAAGGAAATACATATAGAATACATACAATACAATACAATACAAATAAAATACAATACCCCCCTATCTAACATACAATCAATACTATCTATCTAAAATACATCCCCCAATCTATCTAATATAGAATAAATCCTAGCTATCTAAAATACATACTCCTATCTAACATACAATCACATATATAGTTGTGTGCAGTGCGGGCTTGCCAAAAGTTGTTGTTAACGCAATGTTAAAATTGCGGGCCTTGCATAACGAGGCCCGCAGTTGCTCCGGCGTTACCAACAAACCTGCATCACCCCTCGCAGCAATGAGTGCTGTAGGCGCTCATTGCAGGACTCAGGATGAATGCCGCAGGCACTCATCATGAGGCCCACAGGACTTTGACCCACACATCTCTCACCCAAAGCTGCTCTTAACTCCTCACTCTTGCTATTGTCCCAGCACCTCCACCCGCCCCCTCACACACAGCCTCCCGGAATTGTAGTCCTGCTCTGGCCGGAAGTCACCCTTCAGGAGCCGTACTACCTTCCCAGCATGCACCATGCACAGTCCCATCCTGCACCGAGAGAGCCTGAGGAGGCACCGGGACACATGATGGGGACTGAGGTGTGAGACAGAGACAGCCTGGGGAGAGACAGGAGGGACCCCGGCTGCAATGAGCAGCCCGCACATATCAGTTGTTCGGGGGACAATGCACTGCGGGTTACCGGGGCTCGCGATGAGTTGTAATCCTGCTCGGACCGAAACGCATGCCCACAGGACTTTGCCCGCACAAATCCTCCCGAGCGCTTGCCACTCTTATCTCCTCCCCTGCCACTCTTAACTCCTCCCTTACCACTCTTAATCCCTTTGCTGCTCTTAACTCCTCAGACAGCTGCTCATAACTCCTCCCTCAGCTGCTCTCATCTCGTCCCCCTGGCTGCTCTCATCTCCTCCCCCGCCTGCTCTCATCTCCTCCCCACAGCTGCTCTCATCTCCTCCCCCGGCTGCTCTTATCTCCTCCCCCCGGCTGCTCTCATTTCCTGCCCCGGCTGCAATCATCTCCTCCCCCGGCTGCTCTCAACTCCTCCCCGGGGGGGGGGGCAGGCAGACATTCTGGGGACTAAGGTGAGAGAGACAAAAGGGACAGAGTGAAATTAGGGATAGAGAGAGAGAGAGGAGGGACAGAGAGAGAGAGAGAGGAGGGACACAGAGAGAGAGAGAGAGAGAGAGGAGGGACAGAGAGAGAGAGAGACAGGAGGGACAGAGAGCGAGAGAGACAGGAGGGACAGAGAGTGAGACAGGAGGGACATAGAGAGAGAGAGACAGGAAAGACAGAGAGACAGACAGGAATGAGGGACAGAGAGACAGACAGACAGGACGGAGGGACAGAGAGAGAGAGAGACAAACAGGAGGGAGGGACAGAGGGAAACAGACAGACATAAAGGAGGGAGGGACAGAGAGAGACAGACAGACAGGAGGGAGGGACAGAGACAGACAGAAAGGAGGGAGGGAAAGAGAGAGACAGACAGACAGGGGGAAGGGACAGAGAGAGACAGGCAGACAGACAGGAAAGAGGGACAGAGAAAGACAGATAGGAGGGAGGGACACAGAGAGAGAGACAGACAGACAGGAGGGAGGGAGAGATAGAGACAGACAGACAGGAAGGAGGGACAGAGTGACAGACAGGAAGGAGGGACAGAGAGACAGACAGGAAGGAGGGACAGAGAGAGATGAGCAAAGTGGAGTTGAAGAGACAAGGGAAGGGAGAGGGGGTGAAAGAGAAACAGGGGAGGGAGAGGGGTGAAGAGAAACAGGAGAGGGAGAAGGGAGAGGAGAAACAGGGGAGGGAGAGGGGTGGAAGAGAATCAGGAAATGGAGATGGGGAAGAGACAAAGGAAGGAAAAAGAAACGGAACGGGGGGGAAGAGGGAGGGGAGAGGGAGGGAAGAGACACAGGGGAGGGGGAGAGGGGTTGAAGAGACACAGGGGAGGGAGAAAGGGGACACAGGGGAGGGAGAGGGGTGGAAGGGACACATTGGAGGGAGAGGTGGAAGAGAAACAGGGGAGGGAGAGGGGGGAAAAGAAACATGGAGTGTATAAGCTCAAATGAGCGCCTTTGGTGCTCATAGTGAGGCCCATGATGAGTGTCAAAGGTGCTTAATGCAAGCACAGTAAAGTAGAGGGGGGAGAGGCTCTCATTGAGCACCTACCGTCAAGTAGAGGGGGGGGTAGAGGGGGTAGAGGCTCATCGCAAGGCCAGTTAAAAAGAGGGGGAGAGGTTTGCAATGTGTGGTAAACACCATTGCCAGGCTTCAAATTTTATTGCCGTAATTTTTGACGGGCAAGTCGCTAGTACTATATCATTTACAATAAATCCTAACTATCTAAAATACATACCCCTATCTAACATACATTAAATGCTATCTCCATATACAAACCCTAATTCTAAGCTAAAATAAAATAATTAAGACCACTTACCTTTGCAGATGTACCTTCAGATAAGCAACCTAGGGGAAAAGAAAAAAAATATTGCAACACATTTACATAAAATAAATACATTACATTACTACAACATACATAAACATAAGATATAGCATTTGTGTATGTTAGATAGGGGTATGTATTTTAGATAGTTAGGATTTATTGTATGTTAGGGGTATGTATTTTAGATAGTTAGGATTTATTGTATGTTAGGGCTATGTATTTTAGATAGTTAGGATTTATTGTATATTATATATTATTGTATGTTAGATAGCGGTATGTATTTTAGATTATTATAGATGAGAGCAGCTGGGGAGAGGAGATGAGAGCACCTGGGGGAGGAGATGAGAGCAGCCGGGGGTTGGAGATGAGAGCAGCCGGGGGTTGGAGATGAGAGCAGCCAGGGGAGGAGATGAGAGCAGCCAAGGGAGGAGTTAAGAGCAGCTGTATTCTGAGAATCTCACAGATGTAGTAGGCCTTAAAACCAGAGTGAATTTGCACTGAAAGAAAGAGAGAGAATGGATTGGGGTCAGACAGTACAGGAAGATAGGGGAGTAAGAAAGAAATGGGAGAGAGACCTTAGAAGGAAGGTATGTGAGGAGGGGGGAGGAGATTTGAGGTAATTATGCCAGCCATAAATGGGGGAAGGTTGGGGGTAGGTGGGGACGCCAAAGCAGGGTATAGGAAACAGTTAAAAATTGAAAACAAAATGTCAGAAATATTTCTATCTGCCAAGATATAATAACATGCATACAGTAGTGATATTAATAAACATATTGGCTCCAGGGATGGCGCAGTTTCCATAGTCTCCTCCATACCTGCTGAGGTGTTCTGAATGCAATTCTGAGAATCTCACAGATGTAGTAGGCCTTAAAACCAGAGCGAATTTGCACTGAAAGAAAGAGAGAGAATGGATTGGGGTCAGACAGTACAGGAAGATAGGGGAGTAAGAAAGAAATGGGAGAGAGACCTTAGAAGGAAGGTATGTGAGGAGGGGGGAGGAGATTTGAGGTAATTATGCCAGCCATAAATGGGGGAAGGTTGGGGTAGGTGGGGACGCCAAAGCAGGGTATAGGAAACAGTTAAAAATTGAAAACAAAATGTCAGAAATATTTCTATCTGCCAAGATATAATAACATGCATACAGTAGTGATATTAATAAACATATTGGCTCCAGGGATGGCGCAGTTTCCATAGTCTCCTCCATACCTGCTGAGGTGTTCTGAATGCAATTCTGAGAATCTCACAGATGTAGTAGGCCTTAAAACCAGAGTGAATTTGCACTGAAAGAAAGAGAGAGAATGGATTGGGGTCAGACAGTACAGGAAGATAGGGGAGTAAGAAAGAAATGGGAGAGAGACCTTAGAAGGAAGGTGTGTGAGGAGGGGGGAGGAGATTTGAGGTAATGATGCCAGCCATAAATGGGGGAAGGTTGGGGGTAGGTGGGAACGCCAAAGCAGGGTATAGGAAACAGTTAAAAATTGAAAACAAAATGTCAGAAATATTTCTATCTGCCAAGATATAATAACATGCATACAGTAGTGATATTAATAAACATATTGGCTCCAGGGATGGCGCAGTTTCCATAGTCTCCTCCATACCTGCTGAGGTGTTCTGAATGCAATTCTGAGAATCTCACAGATGTAGTAGGCCTTAAAACCAGAGTGAATTTGCACTGAAAGAAAGAGAGAGAATGGATTGGGATCAGACAGTACAGGAGGATAGGGGAGTAAGAAAGAAATGGGAGAGAGACCTTAGAAGGAAGGTATGTGAGGAGGGGGGAGGAGATTTGAGGTAATTATGCCAGCCATAAATGGGGGAAGGTTGGGGGTAGGTGGGGACGCCAAAGCAGGGTATAGGAAACAGTTAAAAATTGAAAACAAAATGTCAGAAATATTTCTATCTGCCAAGATATAATAACATGCATACAGTAGTGATATTAATAAACATATTGGCTCCAGGGATGGCGCAGTTTCCATAGTCTCCTCCATACCTGCTGAGGTGTTCTGAATGCAATTCTGAGAATCTCACAGATGTAGTAGGCCTTAAAACCAGAGTGAATTTGCACTGAAAGAAAGAGAGAGAATGGATTGGGGTCAGACAGTACAGGAAGATAGGGGAGTAAGAAAGAAATGGGAGAGAGACCTTAGAAGGAAGGTATGTGAGGAGGGGGGAGGAGATTTGAGGTAATTATGCCAGCCATAAATGGGGGAAGGTTGGGGGTAGGTGGGGACACCAAAGCAGGGTATAGGAAACAGTTAAAAATTGAAAACAAAATGTCAGAAATATTTCTATCTGCCAAGATATAATAACATGCATACAGTAGTGATATTAATAAACATATTGGCTCCAGGGATGGCGCAGTTTCCATAGTCTCCTCCATACCTGCTGAGGTGTTCTGAATGCAATTCTGAGAATCTCACAGATGTAGTAGGCCTTAAAACCAGAGTGAATTTGCACTGAAAGAAAGAGAGAGAATGGATTGGGGTCAGACAGTACAGGAAGATAGGGGAGTAAGAAAGAAATGGGAGAGAGACCTTAGAAGGAAGGTATGCGAGGAGGGGGGAGGAAATTTGAGGTAATTATGCCAGCCATAAATGGGGGAAGGTTGGGGGTAGGTGGGGACGCCAAAGCAGGGTATAGGAAACAGTTAAAAATTGAAAACAAAATGTCAGAAATATTTCTATCTGCCAAGATATAATAACATGCATACAGTAGTGATATTAATAAACATATTGGCTCCAGGGATGGCGCAGTTTCCATAGTCTCCTCCATACCTGCTGAGGTGTTCTGAATGCAATTCTGAGAATCTCACAGATGTAGTAGGCCTTAAAACCAGAGTGAATTTGCACTGCTAGGGTGTTCTGAATGCAATTCTGAGAATCTCACAGATGTAGTAGGCCTTAAAACCTGAGTGAATTTGCACTGAAAGAAAGAGAGAGAATGGATTGGGGTCAGACAGTACAGGAAGATAGGGGAGTAAGAAAGAAAAGGGAGAGAGACCTTAGAAGGAAGGAATGTGAGGAGGGGGGAGGAGATTTGAGGTAATTATGCCAGCCATAAATTGGGGAAGGTTGGGGGTAGGTGGGGACGCCAAAGCAGGGTATAGGAAACAGTTAAAAATTGAAAACAAAATGTCAGAAATATTTCTATCTGCCAAGATATAATAACATGCATACAGTAGTGATATTAATAAACATATTGGCTCCAGGGATGGCGCAGTTTCCATAGTCTCCTCCATACCTGCTGAGGTGTTCTGAATGCAATTCTGAGAATCTCACAGATGTAGTAGGCCTTAAAACCAGAGTGAATTTGCACTGAAAGAAAGAGAGAGAATGGATTGGGGTCAGACAGTACAGGAAGATAGGGGAGTAAGAAAGAAATGGGAGAGAGACCTTAGAAGGAAAGTATGCGAGGAGGGGGGAGGAAATTTGAGGTAATTATGCCAGCCATAAATGGGGGAAGGTTGGGGGTAGGTGGGGACGCCAAAGCAGGGTATAGGAAACAGTTAAAAATTGAAAACAAAATGTCAGAAATATTTCTATCTGCCAAGATATAATAACATGCATACAGTAGTGATATTAATAAACATATTGGCTCCAGGGATGGCGCAGTTTCCATAGTCTCCTCCATAACTGCTGAGGTGTTCTGAATGCAATTCTGAGAATCTCACAGATGTAGTAGGCCTTAAAACCAGAGTGAATTTGCACTGCTGGGGTGTTCTGAATGCAATTCTGAGAATCTCACAGATGTAGTAGGCCTTAAAACCTGAGTGAATTTGCACTGAAAGAAAGAGAGAGAATGGATTGGGGTCAGACAGTACAGGAAGATAGGGGAGTAAGAAAGAAAAGGGAGAGAGACCTTAGAAGGAAGGAATGTGAGGAGGGGGGAGGAGATTTGAGGTAATTATGCCAGCCATAAATTGGGGAAGGTTGGGGGTAGGTGGGGACGCCAAAGCAGGGTATAGGAAACAGTTAAAAATTGAAAACAAAATGTCAGAAATATTTCTATCTGCCAAGATATAATAACATGCATACAGTAGTGATATTAATAAACATATTGGCTCCAGGGATGGCGCAGTTTCCATAGTCTCCTCCATACCTGCTGAGGTGTTCTGAATGCAATTCTGAGAATCTCACAGATGTAGTAGGCCTTAAAACCAGAGTGAATTTGCACTGAAAGAAAGAGAGAGAATGGATTGGGGTCAGACAGTACAGGAAGATAGGGGAGTAAGAAAGAAATGGGAGAGAGACCTTAGAAGGAAGGTATGTGAGGAGGGGGGAGGAGATTTGAGGTAATTATGCCAGCCATAAATGGGGGAAGGTTGGGGGTAGGTGGGGACGCCAAAGCAGGGTATAGGAAACAGTTAAAAATTGAAAACAAAATGTCAGAAATATTTCTATCTGCCAAGATATAATAACATGCATACAGTAGTGATATTAATAAACATATTGGCTCCAGGGATGGCGCAGTTACCATAGTCTCCTCCATACCTGCTGAGGTGTTCTGAATGCAATTCTGAGAATCTCACAGATGTAGTAGGCCTTAAAACCAGAGTGAATTTGCACTGAAAGAAAGAGAGAGAATGGATTGGGTCAGACAGTACAGGAAGATAGGGGAGTAAGAAAGAAATGGGAGAGAGACCTTAGAAGGAAGGTATGTGAGGAGGAGATTTGAGGTAATTATGCCAGCCATAAATGGGGAAAGGTTGGGGGTAGGTGGGGACGCCAAAGCATTGTATAGGAAACAGTTAAAAATTGAAAACAAAATGTCAGAAATATTTCTATCTGCCAATATATAATAACATGCATACAGTAGTGATATTAATAAACATATTGGCTCCAGGGATGGCGCAGTTTCCATAGTCTCCTCCACACCTGCTGAGGTGTTCTGAATGCAATTCTGAGAATCTCACAGATGTAGTAGGCCTTAAAACCAGAGTGAATTTGCACTGAAAGAAAGAGAGAGAATGGATTGGGTCAGACAGTACAGGAAGATAGGGGAGTAAGAAAGAAAAGGGAGAGAGACCTTAGAAGGAAGGAATGTGAGGAGGGGGGAGGAGATTTGAGGTAATTATGCCAGCCATAAATTGGGGAAGGTTGGGGGTAGGTGGGGACGCCAAAGCAGGGTATAGGAAACAGTTAAAAATTGAAAACAAAATGTCAGAAATATTTCTATCTGCCAAGATATAATAACATGCATACAGTAGTGATATTAATAAACATATTGGCTCCAGGGATGGCGCAGTTTCCATAGTCTCCTCCATACCTGCTGAGGTGTTCTGAATGCAATTCTGAGAATCTCACAGATGTAGTAGGCCTTAAAACCAGAGTGAATTTGCACTGAAAGAAAGAGAGAGAATGGATTGGGGTCAGACAGTACAGGAAGATAGGGGAGTAAGAAAGAAATGGGAGAGAGACCTTAGAAGGAAGGTATGTGAGGAGGGGGGAGGAGATTTGAGGTAATTATGCCAGCCATAAATGGGGGAAGGTTGGGGGTAGGTGGGGACGCCAAAGCAGGGTATAGGAAACAGTTAAAAATTGAAAACAAAATGTCAGAAATATTTCTATCTGCCAAGATATAATAACATGCATACAGTAGTGATATTAATAAACATATTGGCTCCAGGGATGGCGCAGTTTCCATAGTCTCCTCCATACCTGCTGAGGTGTTCTGAATGCAATTGTGAGAATCTCACAGATGTAGTAGGCCTTAAAACCAGAGTGAATTTGCACTGAAAGAAAGAGAGAGAATGGATTGGGTCAGACAGTACAGGAAGATAGGGGAGTAAGAAAGAAATGGGAGAGAGACCTTAGAAGGAAGGTATGTGAGGAGGGGGGGAGAAGATTTGAGGTAATTATGCCAGCCATAAATGGGGAAAGGTTGGGGGTAGGTGGGGACGCCAAAGCATTGTATAGGAAACAGTTAAAAATTGAAAACAAAATGTCAGAAATATTTCTATCTGCCAATATATAATAACATGCATACAGTAGTGATATTAATAAACATATTGGCTCCAGGGATGGCGCAGTTTCCATAGTCTCCTCCACACCTGCTGAGGTGTTCTGAATGCCATTCTGAGAATCTCACAGATGTAGTAGGCCTTAAAACCAGAGTGAATTTGCACTGCTGGGGTGTTCTGAATGCAATTCTGAGAATCTCACAGATGTAGTAGGCCTTAAAACCAGAGTGAATTTGCACTGCTGAGGTGTTCTGAATGCAATTCTGAGAATCTCACAGATGTAGTAGGCCTTAAAACCAGAGTGAATTTGCACTGAAAGAAAGAGAGAGAATGGATTGGGGTCAGACAGTACAGGAAGATAGGTGAGTAAGAAAGAAATGGGAGAGAGACCTTAGAAGGAAGATATGTGAGGAGGGGGGAGGAGATTTGAGGTAATTATGCCAGCCATAAATGGGGGAAGGTTGGGGGTAGGTGGGGATGCCAAAGCATTGTATAGGAAACAGTTAAAAATTGAAAACAAAATGTCAGAAATATTTCTATCTGCCAAGATATAATAACATGCATACAGTAGTTATATTAATAAACATATTGGCTCCAGGGATGGCGCAGTTTCCATAGTCTCCTCCATACCTGCTGAGGTGTTCTGAATGCAATTCTGAGAATCTCACAGATGTAGTAGGCCTAAAAACCAGATTGAATTTGCACTGCTGAGGTGTTCTGAATGCAATTCTTAGAATCTCACAGATGTAGTAGGCCTTAAAACCAGAGTGAATTTGCACTGCTGAGGTGTTCTGAATGCATTTCTGAGAATCTCACAGATGTAGTAGGCCTTAAAACCAGAGTGAATTTGCACTGCTGAGGTGTTCTGAATGCAATTCTGAGAATCTCACAGATGTAGTAGGCCTTAAAACCAGAGTGAATTTGCACTGAAAGAAAGAGAGAGAATGGATTGGAGTCAGACAGTACAGGAAGATAGGGGAGTAAGAAAGAAATGGGAGAGAGACCTTAGAAGGAAGGTATGTGAGGAGGGGGGAGGAGATTTGAGGTAATTATGCCAGCCATAAATGGGGGAAGGTTGGGGGTAGGTGGGGACGCCAAAGCAGGGTATAGGATACAGTTAAAAATTGAAAACAAAATTTCAGAAATATTTCTATCTGCCAAGATATAATAACATGCATACAGTAGTGATATTAATAAACATATTGGCTCCAGGGATGACGCAGTTTCCATAGTCTCCTCCATACCTGCTGAGGTGTTCTGAATGCAATTCTGAGAATCTCACAGATGTAGTAGGCCTTAAAACCAGAGTGAATTTGCACTGAAAGAAAGAGAGAGAATGGATTGGGTCAGACAGTACAGGAAGATAGGGGAGTAAGAAAGAAATGGGAGAGAGACCTTAGAAGGAAGGTATGTGAGGAGGGGGGAGGAGATTTGAGGTAATTATGCCAGCCATAAATGGGGGAAGGTTGGGGGTAGGTGGGGACGCCAAAGCAGGGTATAGGAAACAGTTAAAAATTGAAAACAAAATGTCAGAAATATTTCTATCTGCCAATATATAATAACATGCATACAGTAGTGATATTAATAAACATATTGGCTCCAGGGATGGCGCAGTTTCCATAGTCTCCTCCACACCTGCTGAGGTGTTCTGAATGCAATTCTGAGAATCTCACAGATGTAGTAAGCCTTAAAACCAGAGTGAATTTGCACTGCTGGGGTGTTCTGAATGCAATTCTGAGAATCTCACAGATGTAGTAGGCCTTAAAACCAGAGTGAATTTGCACTGCTGAGGTGTTCTGAATGCAATTCTGAGAATCTCACAGATGTAGTAGGCCTTAAAACCAGAGTGAATTTGCACTGAAAGAAAGAGAGAGAATTGATTGGGGTCAGACAGTACAGGAAGATAGGTGAGTAAGAAAGAAATGGGAGAGAGACCTTAGAAGGAAGATATGTGAGGAGGGGGAAGGAGATTTGAGGTAATTATGCCAGCCATAAATGGGGGAAGGTTGGGGGTAGGTGGGGATGCCAAAGCATTGTATAGGAAACAGTTAAAAATTGAAAACAAAATGTCAGAAATATTTCTATCTGCCAAGATATAATAACATGCATACAGTAGTTATATTAATAAACATATTGGCTCCAGGGATGGCGCAGTTTCCATAGTCTCCTCCATACCTGCTGAGGTGTTCTGAATGCAATTCTGAGAATCTCACAGATGTAGTAGGCCTAAAAACCAGATTGAATTTGCAATGCTGAGGTGTTCTGAATGCAATTCTGAGAATCTCACAGATGTAGTAGGCCTTAAAACCAGAGTGAATTTGCACTGCTGAGGTGTTCTGAATGCAATTCTGAGAATCTCACAGATGTAGTAGGCCTTAAAACCAGAGTGAATTTGCACTGCTGAGGTGTTCTGAATGCAATTCTGAGAATCTCACAGATGTAGTAGGCCTTAAAACCAGAGTGAATTTGCACTGAAAGAAAGAGAGAGAATGGATTGGGGTCAGACAGTACAGGAAGATAGGGGAGTAAGAAAGAAATGGGAGAGAGACCTTAGAAGGAAGGTATGTGAGGAGGGGGGAGGAGATTTGAGGTAATTATGCCAGCCATAAATGGGGGAAGGTTGGGGGTAGGTGGGGACGCCAAAGCAGGGTATAGGAAACAGTTAAAAATTGAAAACAAAATGTCAGAAATATTTCTATCTGCCAAGATATAATAACATGCATACAGTAGTGATATTAATAAATGTATTGGCTCCAGGGATGGCGCAGTTTCCATAGTCTCCTCCATACCTGCTGAGGTGTTCTGAATGCAATTCTGAGAATCTCACAGACGTAGTAGGCCTTAAAACCAGAGTGAATTTGCACTGAAAGAAAGAGAGAGAATGGATTGGGGTCAGACAGTACAGGAAGATAGGGGAGTAAGAAAGAAATGGGAGAGAGACCTTAGAAGGAAGGTATGTGAGGAGGGGGGAGGAGATTTGAGGTAATTATGCCAGCCATAAATGGGGGAAGGTTGGGGGTAGGTGGGGACGCCAAAGCAGGGTATAGGAAACAGTTAAAAATTGAAAACAAAATGTCAGAAATATTTCTATCTGCCAATATATAATAACATGCATACAGTAGTGATATTAATAAACATATTGGCTCCAGGGATGGCGCAGTTTCCATAGTCTCCTCCACACCTGCTGAGGTGTTCTGAATGCAATTCTGAGAATCTCACAGATGTAGTAGGCCTTAAAACCAGAGTGAATTTGCACTGCTGGGGTGTTCTGAATGCAATTCTGAGAATCTCACAGATGTAGTAGGCCTTAAAACCAGAGTGAATTTGCACTGCTGAGGTGTTCTGAATGCAATTCTGAGAATCTCACAGATGTAGTAGGCCTTAAAACCAGAGTGAATTTGCACTGAAAGAAAGAGAGAGAATGGATTGGGGTCAGACAGTACAGGAAGATAGGGGAGTAAGAAAGAAATGGGAGAGAGACCTTAGAAGGAAGGTATGTGAGGAGGGGGGAGGAGATTTGAGGTAATTATGCCAGCCATAAATGGGGGAAGGTTGGGGGTAGGTGGGGACACCAAAGCAGGGTATAGGAAACAGTTAAAAATTGAAAACAAAATGTCAGAAATATTTCTATCTGCCAAGATATAATAACATGCATACAGTAGTGATATTAATAAACATATTGGCTCCAGGGATGGCGCAGTTTCCATAGTCTCCTCCATACCTGCTGAGGTGTTCTGAATGCAATTCTGAGAATCTCACAGATGTAGTAGGCCTTAAAACCAGAGTGAATTTGCACTGAAAGAAAGAGAGAGAATGGATTGGGGTCAGACAGTACAGGAAGATAGGGGAGTAAGAAAGAAATGGGAGAGAGACCTTAGAAGGAAGGTATGCGAGGAGGGGGGAGGAAATTTGAGGTAATTATGCCAGCCATAAATGGGGGAAGGTTGGGGGTAGGTGGGGACGCCAAAGCAGGGTATAGGAAACAGTTAAAAATTGAAAACAAAATGTCAGAAATATTTCTATCTGCCAAGATATAATAACATGCATACAGTAGTGATATTAATAAACATATTGGCTCCAGGGATGGCGCAGTTTCCATAGTCTCCTCCATACCTGCTGAGGTGTTCTGAATGCAATTCTGAGAATCTCACAGATGTAGTAGGCCTTAAAACCAGAGTGAATTTGCACTGCTAGGGTGTTCTGAATGCAATTCTGAGAATCTCACAGATGTAGTAGGCCTTAAAACCTGAGTGAATTTGCACTGAAAGAAAGAGAGAGAATGGATTGGGGTCAGACAGTACAGGAAAATAGGGGAGTAAGAAAGAAAAGGGAGAGAGACCTTAGAAGGAAGGAATGTGAGGAGGGGGGAGGAGATTTGAGGTAATTATGCCAGCCATAAATTGGGGAAGGTTGGGGGTAGGTGGGGACGCCAAAGCAGGGTATAGGAAACAGTTAAAAATTGAAAACAAAATGTCAGAAATATTTCTATCTGCCAAGATATAATAACATGCATACAGTAGTGATATTAATAAACATATTGGCTCCAGGGATGGCGCAGTTTCCATAGTCTCCTCCATACCTGCTGAGGTGTTCTGAATGCAATTCTGAGAATCTCACAGATGTAGTAGGCCTTAAAACCAGAGTGAATTTGCACTGAAAGAAAGAGAGAGAATGGATTGGGGTCAGACAGTACAGGAAGATAGGGGAGTAAGAAAGAAATGGGAGAGAGACCTTAGAAGGAAAGTATGCGAGGAGGGGGGAGGAAATTTGAGGTAATTATGCCAGCCATAAATGGGGGAAGGTTGGGGGTAGGTGGGGACGCCAAAGCAGGGTATAGGAAACAGTTAAAAATTGAAAACAAAATGTCAGAAATATTTCTATCTGCCAAGATATAATAACATGCATACAGTGGTGATATTAATAAACATATTGGCTCCAGGGATGGCGCAGTTTCCATAGTCTCCTCCATAGCTGCTGAGGTGTTCTGAATGCAATTCTGAGAATCTCACAGATGTAGTAGGCCTTAAAACCAGAGTGAATTTGCACTGCTGGGGTGTTCTGAATGCAATTCTGAGAATCTCACAGATGTAGTAGGCCTTAAAACCTGAGTGAATTTGCACTGAAAGAAAGAGAGAGAATGGATTGGGGTCAGACAGTACAGGAAGATAGGGGAGTAAGAAAGAAAAGGGAGAGAGACCTTAGAAGGAAGGAATGTGAGGAGGGGGGAGGAGATTTGAGGTAATTATGCCAGCCATAAATTGGGGAAGGTTGGGGGTAGGTGGGGACGCCAAAGCAGGGTATAGGAAACAGTTAAAAATTGAAAACAAAATGTCAGAAATATTTCTATCTGCCAAGATATAATAACATGCATACAGTAGTGATATTAATAAACATATTGGCTCCAGGGATGGCGCAGTTTCCATAGTCTCCTCCATACCTGCTGAGGTGTTCTGAATGCAATTCTGAGAATCTCACAGATGTAGTAGGCCTTAAAACCAGAGTGAATTTGCACTGAAAGAAAGAGAGAGAATGGATTGGGATCAGACAGTACAGGAGGATAGGGGAGTAAGAAAGAAATGGGAGAGAGACCTTAGAAGGAAGGTATGTGAGGAGGGGGGAGGAGATTTGAGGTAATTATGCCAGCCATAAATGGGGAAAGGTTGGGGGTAGGTGGGGACGCCAAAGCATTGTATAGGAAACAGTTAAAAATTGAAAACAAAATGTCAGAAATATTTCTATCTGCCAATATATAATAACATGCATACAGTAGTGATATTAATAAACATATTGGCTCCAGGGATGGCGCAGTTTCCATAGTCTCCTCCACACCTGCTGAGGTGTTCTGAATGCAATTCTGAGAATCTCACAGATGTAGTAGGCCTTAAAACCAGAGTGAATTTGCACTGAAAGAAAGAGAGAGAATGGATTGGGTCAGACAGTACAGGAAGATAGGGGAGTAAGAAAGAAAAGGGAGAGAGACCTTAGAAGGAAGGAATGTGAGGAGGGGGGAGGAGATTTGAGGTAATTATGCCAGCCATAAATTGGGGAAGGTTGGGGGTAGGTGGGGACGCCAAAGCAGGGTATAGGAAACAGTTAAAAATTGAAAACAAAATGTCAGAAATATTTCTATCTGCCAAGATATAATAACATGCATACAGTAGTGATATTAATAAACATATTGGCTCCAGGGATGGCGCAGTTTCCATAGTCTCCTCCATACCTGCTGAGGTGTTCTGAATGCAATTCTGAGAATCTCACAGATGTAGTAGGCCTTAAAACCAGAGTGAATTTGCACTGAAAGAAAGAGAGAGAATGGATTGGGGTCAGACAGTACAGGAAGATAGGGGAGTAAGAAAGAAATGGGAGAGAGACCTTAGAAGGAAGGTATGTGAGGAGGGGGGAGAAGATTTGAGGTAATTATGCCAGCCATAAATGGGGGAAGGTTGGGGGTAGGTGGGGACGCCAAAGCAGGGTATAGGAAACAGTTAAAAATTGAAAACAAAATGTCAGAAATATTTCTATCTGCCAAGATATAATAACATGCATACAGTAGTGATATTAATAAACATATTGGCTCCAGGGATGGCGCAGTTTCCATAGTCTCCTCCATACCTGCTGAGGTGTTCTGAATGCAATTCTGAGAATCTCACAGATGTAGTAGGCCTTAAAACCAGAGTGAATTTGCACTGAAAGAAAGAGAGAGAATGGATTGGGTCAGACAGTACAGGAAGATAGGGGAGTAAGAAAGAAATGGGAGAGAGACCTTAGAAGGAAGGTATGTGAGGAGGGGGGAGGAGATTTGAGGTAATTATGCCAGCCAAAAATGGGGAAAGGTTGGGGGTAGGTGGGGACGCCAAAGCATTGTATAGGAAACAGTTAAAAATTGAAAACAAAATGTCAGAAATATTTCTATCTGCCAATATATAATAACATGCATACAGTAGTGATATTAATAAACATATTGGCTCCAGGGATGGCGCAGTTTCCATAGTCTCCTCCACACCTGCTGAGGTGTTCTGAATGCAATTCTGAGAATCTCACAGATGTAGTAGGCCTTAAAACCAGAGTGAATTTGCACTGCTGGGGTGTTCTGAATGCAATTCTGAGAATCTCACAGATGTAGTAGGCCTTAAAACCAGAGTGAATTTGCACTGCTGAGGTGTTCTGAATGCAATTCTGAGAATCTCACAGATGTAGTAGGCCTTAAAACCAGAGTGAATTTGCACTGAAAGAAAGAGAGAGAATGGATTGGGGTCAGACAGTACAGGAAGATAGGTGAGTAAGAAAGAAATGGGAGAGAGACCTTAGAAGGAAGATATGTGAGGAGGGGGGAGGAGATTTGAGGTAATTATGCCAGCCATAAATGGGGGAAGGTTGGGGGTAGGTGGGGATGCCAAAGCATTGTATAGGAAACAGTTAAAAATTGAAAACAAAATGTCAGAAATATTTCTATCTGCCAAGATATAATAACATGCATACAGTAGTTATATTAATAAACATATTGGCCCCAGGGATGGCGCAGTTTCCATAGTCTCCTCCATACCTGCTGAGGTGTTCTGAATGCAATTCTGAGAATCTCACAGATGTAGTAGGCCTAAAAACCAGATTGAATTTGCACTGCTGAGGTGTTCTGAATGCAATTCTGAGAATCTCACAGATGTAGTAGGCCTTAAAACCAGAGTGAATTTGCACTGCTGAGGTGTTCTGAATGCAATTCTGAGAATCTCACAGATGTAGTAGGCCTTAAAACCAGAGTGAATTTGCACTGCTGAGGTGTTCTGAATGCATTTCTGAGAATCTCACAGATGTAGTAGGCCTTAAAACCAGAGTGAATTTGCACTGCTGAGGTGTTCTGAATGCAATTCTGAGAATCTCACAGATGTAGTAGGCCTTAAAACCAGAGTGAATTTGCACTGAAAGAAAGAGAGAGAATGGATTGGAGTCAGACAGTACAGGAAGATAGGGGAGTAAGAAAGAAATGGGAGAGAGACCTTAGAAGGAAGGTATGTGAGGAGGGGGGAGGAGATTTGAGGTAATTATGCCAGCCATAAATGGGGGAAGGTTGGGGGTAGGTGGGGACGCCAAAGCAGGGTATAGGATACAGTTAAAAATTGAAAACAAAATGTCAGAAATATTTCTATCTGCCAAGATATAATAACATGCATACAGTAGTGATATTAATAAACATATTGGCTCCAGGGATGACGCAGTTTCCATAGTCTCCTCCATACCTGCTGAGGTGTTCTGAATGCAATTCTGAGAATCTCACAGATGTAGTAGGCCTTAAAACCAGAGTGAATTTGCACTGAAAGAAAGAGAGAGAATGGATTGGGTCAGACAGTACAGGAAGATAGGGGAGTAAGAAAGAAATGGGAGAGAGACCTTAGAAGGAAGGTATGTGAGGAGGGGGGAGGAGATTTGAGGTAATTATGCCAGCCATAAATGGGGGAAGGTTAGGGGTAGGTGGGGACGCCAAAGCAGGGTATAGGAAACAGTTAAAAATTGAAAACAAAATGTCAGAAATATTTCTATCTGCCAATATATAATAACATGCATACAGTAGTGATATTAATAAACATATTGGCTCCAGGGATGGCGCAGTTTCCATAGTCTCCTCCACACCTGCTGAGGTGTTCTGAATGCAATTCTGAGAATCTCACAGATGTAGTAGGCCTTAAAACCAGAGTGAATTTGCACTGCTGGGGTGTTCTGAATGCAATTCTGAGAATCTCACAGATGTAGTAGGCCTTAAAACCAGAGTGAATTTGCACTGCTGAGGTGTTCTGAATGCAATTCTGAGAATCTCACAGATGTAGTAGGCCTTAAAACCAGAGTGAATTTGCACTGAAAGAAAGAGAGAGAATGGATTGGGGTCAGACAGTACAGGAAGATAGGTGAGTAAGAAAGAAATGGGAGAGAGACCTTAGAAGGAAGATATGTGAGGAGGGGGGAGGAGATTTGAGGTAATTATGCCAGCCATAAATGGGGGAAGGTTGGGGGTAGGTGGGGATGCCAAAGCATTGTATAGGAAACAGTTAAAAATTGAAAACAAAATGTCAGAAATATTTCTATCTGCCAAGATATAATAACATGCATACAGTAGTTATATTAATAAACATATTGGCTCCAGGGATGGCGCAGTTTCCATAGTCTCCTCCATACCTGCTGAGGTGTTCTGAATGCAATTCTGAGAATCTCACAGATGTAGTAGGCCTAAAAACCAGATTGAATTTGCAATGCTGAGGTGTTCTGAATGCAATTCTGAGAATCTCACAGATGTAGTAGGCCTTAAAACCAGAGTGAATTTGCACTGCTGAGGTGTTCTGAATGCAATTCTGAGAATCTCACAGATGTAGTAGGCCTTAAAACCAGAGTGAATTTGCACTGCTGAGGTGTTCTGAATGTAATTCTGAGAATCTCACAGATGTTGTAGGCCTTAAAACCAGAGTGAATTTGCACTGAAAGAAAGAGAGATAATGGATTGGGGTCAGACAGTACAGGAAGATAGGGGAGTAAGAAATAAATGGGAGAGAGACCTTAGAAGGAAGGTATGTGAGGAGGGGGGAGGAGATTTGAGGTAATTATGCCAGCCATAAATGGGGGAAGGTTGGGGGTAGGTGGGGACGCCAAAGCAGGGTATAGGAAACAGTTAAAAATTGAAAACAAAATGTCAGAAATATTTCTATCTGCCAATATATAATAACATGCATACAGTAGTGATATTAATAAACATATTGGCTCCAGGGATGGCGCAGTTTCCATAGTCTCCTCCACACCTGCTGAGGTGTTCTGAATGCAATTCTGAGAATCTCACAGATGTAGTAGGCCTTAAAACCAGAGTGAATTTGCACTGCTGGGGTGTTCTGAATGCAATTCTGAGAATCTCACAGATGTAGTAGGCCTTAAAACCAGAGTGAATTTGCACTGCTGAGGTGTTCTGAATGCAATTCTGAGAATCTCACAGATGTAGTAGGCCTTAAAACCAGAGTGAATTTGCACTGCTGAGGTTTCTGAATGCAATTCTGAGAATCTCACAGATGTAGTAGGCCTTAAAACCAGAGTGAATTTGCACTGCTGAGGTGTTCTGAATGCAATTCTGAGAATCTCACAGATGTAGTAGGCCTTAAAACCAGAGTGAATTTGCACTTAAAGAAAGAGAGAGAATGGATTGGGGTCAGACAGTACAGGAAGATAGGGGAGTAAGAAAGAAATGGGAGAGAGACCTTAGAAGGAAGGTATGTGAGGAGGGGGGAGAAGATTTGAGGTAATCATGCCAGCCATAAATGGGGGAAGGTTGGGGGAAGGTGGGGACGCCAAAGCAGGGTATAGGAAACAGTTAAAAATTTAAAACAAAATGTCAGAAATATTTCTATCTGCCAAGATATAATAACATGCATACAGTAGTGATATTAATGAACATATTGGCTCCAGGGATGGCGCAGTTTCCATAGTCTCCTCCATGCCTGCTGAGGTGTTCTGAATGCAATTCTGAGAATCTCACAGATGTAGTAGGCCTTAAAACCAGAGTGAATTTGCACTGCTGAGGTGTTCTGAATGCAATTCTGAGAATCTCACAGATGTAGTAGGCCTTAAAACCAGAGTGAATTTGCACTGCTGGGGTGTTCTGAATGCAATTCTGAGAATCTCACAGATGTAGTAGGCCTTAAAACCAGAGTGAATTTGCACTGCCGAGGTGTCCTGAATGCAATTCTGAGAATCTCACAGATGTAGTAGGCCTTAAAACCAGAGTGAATTTGCACTGCTAAGGTGTTCTGAATGCAATTCTGAGAATATCACAGATGTAGTAGGCCTTAAAACCAGAGTGAATTTGCACTGAAAGAAAGAGAGAGAATGGATTGGGGTCAGACAGTACAGGAAGATAGGGGAGTAAGAAAGAAATGGGAGAGAGACCTTAGAAGGAAGGTATGTGAGGAGGGGGGAGGAGATTTGAGGTAATTATGCCAGCCATAAATGGGGGAAGGTTGGGGGTAGGTGGGGACGCCAAAGCAGGGTATAGGAAACAGTTAAAAATTGAAAACAAAATGTCAGAAATATTTCTATCTGCCAAGATATAATAACATGCATACAGTAGTGATATTAATAAATGTATTGGCTCCAGGGATGGCGCAGTTTCCATAGTCTCCTCCATACCTGCTGAGGTGTTCTGAATGCAATTCTGAGAATCTCACAGATGTAGTAGGCCTAAAAACCAGAGTGAATTTGCACTGCTGAGGTGTTCTGAATGCAATTCTGAGAATCTCACAGATGTAGTAGGCCTTAAAACCAGAGTGAATTTGCACTGCTGAGGTGTTCTGAATGCAATTCTAAGAATCTCACAGATGTAGTAGGCCTTAAAACCAGAGTGAATTTGCACTGCTGAGGTGTTCTGAATGCATTTCTGAGAATCTCACAGATGTAGTAGGCCTTAAAACCAGAGTGAATTTGCACTGCTGAGGTGTTCTGAATGCAATTCTGAGAATCTCACAGATGTAGTAGGCCTTAAAACCAGAGTGAATTTGCACTGAAAGAAAGAGAGAGAATGGATTGGGTCAGACAGTACAGGAAGATAGGGGAGTAAGAAATAAATGGGAGAGAGACCTTAGAAGGAAGGTATGTGAGGAGGGGGGAGGAGATTTGAGGTAATTATGCCAGCCATAAATGGGGGAAGGTTGGGGGTAGGTGGGGACGCCAAAGCAGGGTATAGGAAACAGTTAAAAATTGAAAAGAAAATGTCAGAAATATTTCTATCTGCCAATATATAATAACATGCATACAGTAGTGATATTAATAAACATATTGGCTCCAGGGATGGCGCAGTTTCCATAGTCTCCTCCACACCTGCTGAGGTGTTCTGAATGCAATTCTGAGAATCTCACAGATGTAGTAGGCCTTAAAACCAGAGTGAATTTGCACTGCTGGGTGTTCTGAATGCAATTCTGAGAATCTCACAGATGTAGTAGGCCTTAAAACCAGAGTGAATTTGCACTGCTGAGGTGTTCTGAATGCAATTCTGAGAATCTCACAGATGTAGTAGGCCTTAAAACCAGAGTGAATTTGCACTGAAAGAAAGAGAGAGAATGGATTGGGGTCAGACAGTACAGGAAGATAGGTGAGTAAGAAAGAAATGGGAGAGAGACCTTAGAAGGAAGATATGTGAGGAGGGGGGAGGAGATTTGAGGTAATTATGCCAGCCATAAATGGGGGAAGGTTGGGGGTAGGTGGGGATGCCAAAGCATTGTATAGGAAACAGTTAAAAATTGAAAACAAAATGTCAGAAATATTTCTATCTGCCAAGATATAATAACATGCATACAGTAGTTATATTAATAAACATATTGGCTCCAGGGATGGCGCAGTTTCCATAGTCTCCTCCATACCTGCTGAGGTGTTCTGAATGCAATTCTGAGAATCTCACAGATGTAGTAGGCCTAAAAACCAGAGTGAATTTGCAATGCTGAGGTGTTCTGAATGCAATTCTGAGAATCTCACAGATGTAGTAGGCCTTAAAACCAGAGTGAATTTGCACTGCTGAGGTGTTCTGAATGCAATTCTGAGAATCTCACAGATGTAGTAGGCCTTAAAACCAGAGTGAATTTGCACTGCTGAGGTGTTCTGAATGTAATTCTGAGAATCTCACAGATGTTGTAGGCCTTAAAACCAGAGTGAATTTGCACTGAAAGAAAGAGAGATAATGGATTGGGGTCAGACAGTACAGGAAGATAGGGGAGTAAGAAATAAATGGGAGAGAGACCTTAGAAGGAAGGTATGTGAGGAGGGGGGAGGAGATTTGAGGTAATTATGCCAGCCATAAATGGGGGAAGGTTGGGGGTAGGTGGGGACGCCAAAGCAGGGTATAGGAAACAGTTAAAAATTGAAAACAAAATGTCAGAAATATTTCTATCTGCCAATATATAATAACATGCATACAGTAGTGATATTAATAAACATATTGGCTCAAGGGATGGCGCAGTTTCCATAGTCTCCTCCACACCTGCTGAGGTGTTCTGAATGCAATTCTGAGAATCTCACAGATGTAGTAGGCCTTAAAACCAGAGTGAATTTGCACTGCTGGGGTGTTCTGAATGCAATTCTGAGAATCTCACAGATGTAGTAGGCCTTAAAACCAGAGTGAATTTGCACTGCTGAGGTGTTCTGAATGCAATTCTGAGAATCTCACAGATGTAGTAGGCCTTAAAACCAGAGTGAATTTGCACTGCTGAGGTTTCTGAATGCAATTCTGAGAATCTCACAGATGTAGTAGGCCTTAAAACCAGAGTGAATTTGCACTGCTGAGGTGTTCTGAATGCAATTCTGAGAATCTCACAGATGTAGTAGGCCTTAAAACCAGAGTGAATTTGCACTTAAAGAAAGAGAGAGAATGGATTGGGGTCAGACAGTACAGGAAGATAGGGGAGTAAGAAAGAAATGGGAGAGAGACCTTAGAAGGAAGGTATGTGAGGAGGGGGGAGAAGATTTGAGGTAATCATGCCAGCCATAAATGGGGGAAGGTTGGGGGAAGGTGGGGACGCCAAAGCAGGGTATAGGAAACAGTTAAAAATTGAAAACAAAATGTCAGAAATATTTCTATCTGCCAAGATATAATAACATGCATACAGTAGTGATATTAATGAACATATTGGCTCCAGGGATGGCGCAGTTTCCATAGTCTCCTCCATGCCTGCTGAGGTGTTCTGAATGCAATTCTGAGAATCTCACAGATGTAGTAGGCCTTAAAACCAGAGTGAATTTGCACTGCTGAGGTGTTCTGAATGCAATTCTGAGAATCTCACAGATGTAGTAGGCCTTAAAACCAGAGTGAATTTGCACTGATGGGATGTTCTGAATGCAATTCTGAGAATCTCACAGATGTAGTAGGCCTTAAAACCAGAGTGAATTTGCACTGCCGAGGTGTCCTGAATGCAATTCTGAGAATCTCACAGATGTAGTAGGCCTTAAAACCAGAGTGAATTTGCACTGCTGAGGTGTTCTGAATGCAATTCTGAGAATCTCACAGATGTAGTAGGCCTTAAAACCAGAGTGAATTTGCACTGAAAGAAAGAGAGAGAATGGATTGGGGTCAGACAGTACAGGAAGATAGGGGAGTAAGAAAGAAATGGGAGAGAGACCTTAGAAGGAAGGTATGTGAGGAGGGGGGAGGAGATTTGAGGTAATTATGCCAGCCATAAATGGGGGAAGGTTGGGGGTAGGTGGGGACGCCAAAGCAGGGTATAGGAAACAGTTAAAAATTGAAAACAAAATGTCAGAAATATTTCTATCTGCCAAGATATAATAACATGCATACAGTAGTGATATTAATAAATGTATTGGCTCCAGGGATGGCGCAGTTTCCATAGTCTCCTCCATACCTGCTGAGGTGTTCTGAATGCAATTCTGAGAATCTCACAGATGTAGTAGGCCTAAAAACCAGAGTGAATTTGCACTGCTGAGGTGTTCTGAATGCAATTCTGAGAATCTCACAGATGTAGTAGGCCTTAAAACCAGAGTGAATTTGCACTGCTGAGGTGTTCTGAATGCAATTCTAAGAATCTCACAGATGTAGTAGGCCTTAAAACCAGAGTGAATTTGCACTGCTGAGGTGTTCTGAATGCATTTCTGAGAATCTCACAGATGTAGTAGGCCTTAAAACCAGAGTGAATTTGCACTGCTGAGGTGTTCTGAATGCAATTCTGAGAATCTCACAGATGTAGTAGGCCTTAAAACCAGAGTGAATTTGCACTGAAAGAAAGAGAGAGAATGGATTGGGTCAGACAGTACAGGAAGATAGGGGAGTAAGAAAGAAATGGGAGAGAGACCTTAGAAGGAAGGTATGTGAGGAGGGGGGAGGAGATTTGAGGTAATTATGCCAGCCATAAATGGGGGAAGGTTGGGGGTAGGTGGGGACGCCAAAGCAGGGTATAGGAAACAGTTAAAAATTGAAAACAAAATGTCAGAAATATTTCTATCTGCCAATATATAATAACATGCATACAGTAGTGATATTAATAAACATATTGGCTCCAGGGATGGCGCAGTTTCCATAGTCTCCTCCACACCTGCTGAGGTGTTCTGAATGCAATTCTGAGAATCTCACAGATGTAGTAGGCCTTAAAACCAGAGTGAATTTGCACTGCTGGGGTGTTCTGAATGCAATTCTGAGAATCTCACAGATGTAGTAGGCCTTAAAACCAGAGTGAATTTGCACTGCTGAGGTGTTCTATATGCAATTCTGAGAATCTCACAGATGTAGTAGGCCTTAAAACCAGAGTGAATTTGCACTGAAAGAAAGAGAGAGAATGGATTGGGGTCAGACAGTACAGGAAGATAGGTGAGTAAGAAAGAAATGGGAGAGAGACCTTAGAAGGAAGATATGTGGGGAGGGGGGAGGAGATTTGAGGTAATTATGCCAGCCATAAATGGGGGAAGGTTGGGGGTAGGTGGGGATGCCAAAGCATTGTATAGGAAACAGTTAAAAATTGAAAACAAAATGTCAGAAATATTTCTATCTGCCAAGATATAATAACATGCATACAGTAGTTATATTAATAAACATATTGGCTCCAGGGATGGCGCAGTTTCCATAGTCTCCTCCATACCTGCTGAGGTGTTCTGAATGCAATTCTGAGAATCTCACAGATGTAGTAGGCCTAAAAACCAGATTGAATTTGCACTGCTGAGGTGTTCTGAATGCAATTCTGAGAATCTCACAGATGTAGTAGGCCTTAAAACCAGAGTGAATTTGCACTGCTGAGGTGTTCTGAATGCAATTCTGAGAATCTCACAGATGTAGTAGGCCTTAAAACCAGAGTGAATTTGCACTGCTGAGGTGTTCTGAATGCAATTCTGAGAATCTCACAGATGTAGTAGGCCTTAAAACCAGAGTGAATTTGCACTGCTGAGGTGTTCTGAATGCAATTCTGAGAATCTCACAGATGTAGTAGGCCTTAAAACCAGAGTGAATTTGCACTGCTGGGTGTTCTGAATGCAATTCTGAGAATCTCACAGATGTAGTAGGCCTTAAAACCAGAGTGAATTTGCACTGCTGAGGTGTTCTGAATGCAATTCTGAGAATCTCACAGATGTAGTAGGCCTTAAAACCAGAGTGAATTTGCACTGAAAGAAAGAGAGAGAATGGATTGGGGTCAGACAGTACAGGAAGATAGGTGAGTAAGAAAGAAATGGGAGAGAGACCTTAGAAGGAAGATATGTGAGGAGGGGGGAGGAGATTTGAGGTAATTATGCCAGCCATAAATGGGGGAAGGTTGGGGGTAGGTGGGGATGCCAAAGCATTGTATAGGAAACAGTTAAAAATTGAAAACAAAATGTCAGAAATATTTCTATCTGCCAAGATATAATAACATGCATACAGTAGTTATATTAATAAACATATTGGCTCCAGGGATGGCGCAGTTTCCATAGTCTCCTCCATACCTGCTGAGGTGTTCTGAATGCAATTCTGAGAATCTCACAGATGTAGTAGGCCTAAAAACCAGATTGAATTTGCAATGCTGAGGTGTTCTGAATGCAATTCTGAGAATCTCACAGATGTAGTAGGCCTTAAAACCAGAGTGAATTTGCACTGCTGAGGTGTTCTGAATGCAATTCTGAGAATCTCACAGATGTAGTAGGCCTTAAAACCAGAGTGAATTTGCACTGCTGAGGTGTTCTGAATGTAATTCTGAGAATCTCACAGATGTTGTAGGCCTTAAAACCAGAGTGAATTTGCACTGAAAGAAAGAGAGATAATGGATTGGGGTCAGACAGTACAGGAAGATAGGGGAGTAAGAAATAAATGGGAGAGAGACCTTAGAAGGAAGGTATGTGAGGAGGGGGGAGGAGATTTGAGGTAATTATGCCAGCCATAAATGGGGGACGGTGGGGGGTAGGTGGGGACGCCAAAGCAGGGTATAGGAAACAGTTAAAAATTGAAAACAAAATGTCAGAAATATTTCTATCTGCCAATATATAATAACATGCATACAGTAGTGATATTAATAAACATATTGGCTCAAGGGATGGCGCAGTTTCCATAGTCTCCTCCACACCTGCTGAGGTGTTCTGAATGCAATTCTGAGAATCTCACAGATGTAGTAGGCCTTAAAACCAGAGTGAATTTGCACTGCTGGGGTGTTCTGAATGCAATTCTGAGAATCTCACAGATGTAGTAGGCCTTAAAACCAGAGTGAATTTGCACTGCTGAGGTGTTCTGAATGCAATTCTGAGAATCTCACAGATGTAGTAGGCCTTAAAACCAGAGTGAATTTGCACTGCTGAGGTTTCTGAATGCAATTCTGAGAATCTCACAGATGTAGTAGGCCTTAAAACCAGAGTGAATTTGCACTGCTGAGGTGTTCTGAATGCAATTCTGAGAATCTCACAGATGTAGTAGGCCTTAAAACCAGAGTGAATTTGCACTTAAAGAAAGAGAGAGAATGGATTGGGGTCAGACAGTACAGGAAGATAGGGGAGTAAGAAAGAAATGGGAGAGAGACCTTAGAAGGAAGGTATGTGAGGAGGGGGGAGAAGATTTGAGGTAATCATGCCAGCCATAAATGGGGGAAGGTTGGGGGAAGGTGGGGACGCCAAAGCAGGGTATAGGAAACAGTTAAAAATTGAAAACAAAATGTCAGAAATATTTCTATCTGCCAAGATATAATAACATGCATACAGTAGTGATATTAATGAACATATTGGCTCCAGGGATGGCGCAGTTTCCATAGTCTCCTCCATGCCTGCTGAGGTGTTCTGAATGCAATTCTGAGAATCTCACAGATGTAGTAGGCCTTAAAACCAGAGTGAATTTGCACTGCTGAGGTGTTCTGAATGCAATTCTGAGAATCTCACAGATGTAGTAGGCCTTAAAACCAGAGTGAATTTGCACTGATGGGATGTTCTGAATGCAATTCTGAGAATCTCACAGATGTAGTAGGCCTTAAAACCAGAGTGAATTTGCACTGCCGAGGTGTCCTGAATGCAATTCTGAGAATCTCACAGATGTAGTAGGCCTTAAAACCAGAGTGAATTTGCACTGCTGAGGTGTTCTGAATGCAATTCTGAGAATCTCACAGATGTAGTAGGCCTTAAAACCAGAGTGAATTTGCACTGAAAGAAAGAGAGAGAATGGATTGGGGTCAGACAGTACAGGAAGATAGGGGAGTAAGAAAGAAATGGGAGAGAGACCTTAGAAGGAAGGTATGTGAGGAGGGGGGAGGAGATTTGAGGTAATTATGCCAGCCATAAATGGGGGAAGGTTGGGGGTAGGTGGGGACGCCAAAGCAGGGTATAGGAAACAGTTAAAAATTGAAAACAAAATGTCAGAAATATTTCTATCTGCCAAGATATAATAACATGCATACAGTAGTGATATTAATAAATGTATTGGCTCCAGGGATGGCGCAGTTTCCATAGTCTCCTCCATACCTGCTGAGGTGTTCTGAATGCAATTCTGAGAATCTCACAGATGTAGTAGGCCTAAAAACCAGAGTGAATTTGCACTGCTGAGGTGTTCTGAATGCAATTCTGAGAATCTCACAGATGTAGTAGGCCTTAAAACCAGAGTGAATTTGCACTGCTGAGGTGTTCTGAATGCAATTCTAAGAATCTCACAGATGTAGTAGGCCTTAAAACCAGAGTGAATTTGCACTGCTGAGGTGTTCTGAATGCATTTCTGAGAATCTCACAGATGTAGTAGGCCTTAAAACCAGAGTGAATTTGCACTGCTGAGGTGTTCTGAATGCAATTCTGAGAATCTCACAGATGTAGTAGGCCTTAAAACCAGAGTGAATTTGCACTGAAAGAAAGAGAGAGAATGGATTGGGTCAGACAGTACAGGAAGATAGGGGAGTAAGAAAGAAATGGGAGAGAGACCTTAGAAGGAAGGTATGTGAGGAGGGGGGAGGAGATTTGAGGTAATTATGCCAGCCATAAATGGGGGAAGGTTGGGGGTAGGTGGGGACGCCAAAGCAGGGTATAGGAAACAGTTAAAAATTGAAAACAAAATGTCAGAAATATTTCTATCTGCCAATATATAATAACATGCATACAGTAGTGATATTAATAAACATATTGGCTCCAGGGATGGCGCAGTTTCCATAGTCTCCTCCACACCTGCTGAGGTGTTCTGAATGCAATTCTGAGAATCTCACAGATGTAGTAGGCCTTAAAACCAGAGTGAATTTGCACTGCTGGGGTGTTCTGAATGCAATTCTGAGAATCTCACAGATGTAGTAGGCCTTAAAACCAGAGTGAATTTGCACTGCTGAGGTGTTCTATATGCAATTCTGAGAATCTCACAGATGTAGTAGGCCTTAAAACCAGAGTGAATTTGCACTGAAAGAAAGAGAGAGAATGGATTGGGGTCAGACAGTACAGGAAGATAGGTGAGTAAGAAAGAAATGGGAGAGAGACCTTAGAAGGAAGATATGTGGGGAGGGGGGAGGAGATTTGAGGTAATTATGCCAGCCATAAATGGGGGAAGGTTGGGGGTAGGTGGGGATGCCAAAGCATTGTATAGGAAACAGTTAAAAATTGAAAACAAAATGTCAGAAATATTTCTATCTGCCAAGATATAATAACATGCATACAGTAGTTATATTAATAAACATATTGGCTCCAGGGATGGCGCAGTTTCCATAGTCTCCTCCATACCTGCTGAGGTGTTCTGAATGCAATTCTGAGAATCTCACAGATGTAGTAGGCCTAAAAACCAGATTGAATTTGCACTGCTGAGGTGTTCTGAATGCAATTCTGAGAATCTCACAGATGTAGTAGGCCTTAAAACCAGAGTGAATTTGCACTGCTGAGGTGTTCTGAATGCAATTCTGAGAATCTCACAGATGTAGTAGGCCTTAAAACCAGAGTGAATTTGCACTGCTGAGGTGTTCTGAATGCAATTCTGAGAATCTCACAGATGTAGTAGGCCTTAAAACCAGAGTGAATTTGCACTGCTGAGGTGTTCTGAATGTAATTCTGAGAATCTCACAGATGTTGTAGGCCTTAAAACCAGAGTGAATTTGCACTGAAAGAAAGAGAGATAATGGATTGGGGTCAGACAGTACAGGAAGATAGGGGAGTAAGAAATAAATGGGAGAGAGACCTTAGAAGGAAGGTATGTGAGGAGGGGGGGGGAGATTTGAGGTAATTATGCCAGCCATAAATGGGGGAAGGTTGGGGGTAGGTGGGGACGCCAAAGCAGGGTATAGGAAACAGTTAAAAATTGATAAACAAAATGTCAGAAATATTTCTATCTGCCAATATATAATAACATGCATACAGTAGTGATATTAATAAACATATTGGCTCCAGGGATGGCGCAGTTTCCATAGTCTCCTCCACACCTGCTGAGGTGTTCTGAATGCAATTCTGAGATTCTCACAGATGTAGTAGGCCTTAAAACCAGAGTGAATTTGCACTGCTGGGGTGTTCTGAATGCAATTCTGAGAATCTCACAGATGTAGTAGGCCTTAAAACCAGAGTGAATTTGCACTGCTGAGGTGTTTTGAATGCAATTCTGAGAATCTCACAGATGTAGTAGGCCTTAAAACCAGAGTGAATTTGCACTGCTGAGGTTTCTGAATGCAATTCTGAGAATCTCACAGATGTAGTAGGCCTTAAAACCAGAGTGAATTTGCACTGCTGAGGTGTTCTGAATGCAATTCTGAGAATCTCACAGATGTAGTAGGCCTTAAAACCAGAGTGAATTTGCACTGAAAGAAAGAGAGAGAATGGATTGGGGTCAGACAGTACAGGAAGATAGGGGAGTAAGAAAGAAATGGGAGAGAGACCTTAGAAGGAAGGTATGTGAGGAGGGGGGAGAAGATTTGAGGTAATCATGCCAGCCATAAATGGGGGACGGTTGGGGGAAGGTGGGGACGCCAAAGCAGGGTATAGGAAACAGTTAAAAATTGAAAACAAAATGTCAGAAATATTTCTATCTGCCAAGATATAATAACATGCATACAGTAGTGATATTAATGAACATATTGGCTCCAGGGATGGCGCAGTTTCCATAGTCTCCTCCATGCCTGCTGAGGTGTTCTGAATGCAATTCTGAGAATCTAACAGATGTAGTAGGCCTTAAAACCAGAGTGAATTTGCACTGCTGAGGTGTTCTGAATGCAATTCTGAGAATCTCACAGATGTAGTAGGCCTTAAAACCAGAGTGAATTTGCACTGCTGGGGTGTTCTGAATGCAATTCTGAGAATCTCACAGATGTAGTAGGCCTTAAAACCAGAGTGAATTTGCACTGCCGAGGTGTCCTGAATGCAATTCTGAGAATCTCACAGATGTAGTAGGCCTTAAAACCAGAGTGAATTTGCACTGCTGAGGTGTTCTGAATGCAATTCTGAGAATCTCACAGATGTAGTAGGCCTTAAAACCAGAGTGAATTTGCACTGAAAGAAAGAGAGAGAATGGATTGGGGTCAGACAGTACAGGAAGATAGGGGAGTAAGAAAGAAATGGGAGAGAGACCTTAGAAGGAAGGTATGTGAGGAGGGGGGAGGAGATTTGAGGTAATTATGCCAGCCATAAATGGGGGAAGGTTGGGGGAAGGTGGGGACGCCAAAGCAGGGTATAGGAAACAGTTAAAAATTGAAAACAAAATGTCAGAAATATTTCTATCTGCCAAGATATAATAACATGCATACAGTAGTGATATTAATGAACATATTGGCTCCAGGGATGGCGCAGTTTCCATAGTCTCCTCCATGCCTGCTGAGGTGTTCTGAATGCAATTCTGAGAATCTCACAGATGTAGTAGGCCTTAAAACCAGAGTGAATTTGCACTGCTGGGGTGTTCTGAATGCAATTCTGAGAATCTCACAGATGTAGTAGGCCTTAAAACCAGAGTGAATTTGCACTGCTGAGGTGTTCTGAATGCAATTCTGAGAATCTCACAGATGTAGTAGGCCTTAAAACCAGAGTGAATTTGCACTGAAAGAGAGAGAATGGATTGGGGTCAGACAGTACAGGAGGATAGGGGAGTAAGAAAGAAAAAATGTGATTGTATGTTAGATAGGGGTATGCATTTTAGATAGTTAGGATTTATTGTATATTAAATAGATTGGGGGATGTATTTTAGATAGATAGTATTGATTGTATGTTAGATAGGTCGGTATTGTATTTTATTTTGTTTGTATTGTATTGTATTGTATTGTATGTATTCTATATGTATTTCCTTTTCAGGTATATTTTTTTTTCTGTAGTGGGGGGTGGTTGTAATGTATTTTTTATTTTCTGTAATGTTTCTTTTTTATTCTTTGCGAATTAGGTTTTTAATTTTCTGTAATGTAGATTTTTTATTTTTTGTGAGTTAGGTTTTTTTATTTTCTGTAATTTAGATTTTTTATTTTTTGTTACTTAGGTTTTTTATTTTCTGTAATTAGAGTGGTGGGGGGGTTATTAGGGGTAGGTAGGTAGTGTAGGTAGGTAGTGTAGGTGTTAAAAGGTTAGTGTAGAGGGGGGTTAGTATAGATTTAATGCTTTATTGGGGGGTATAGTGCAGTGTAGTGTTTGTACTTAGTGTCATGATGGTCCTTGAGGACCGTCATGGCACTTATGTGGTTAATGTTAGGGTTGTAACAGCCCCATAAGGGTCATAATATACTCTTATGGGACTGATATGGCTAAATAGAGGCTTATGAGGGTTTGTATTGACCCCATGAGTGACAGGGTTATTTATTGGTTTATCGGGGTCTGTATTGACCCTCATGAGTGACAGGGTTAATTATGGGTTTATGGGGGTCTGTATTTACCCTCATGAGTGACGGGGTTAATTAAGTGCTTTTGGGGGTCTGTATTGACCCCCATTAGTGACAGGGTTAATTATAGGTTTATGGGCGTCTGTATTGCCCCTCATGAGTGACGGGGTTAATTAAGTGCTTATGGGGGTCTGTATTGACCCCCATGAATGACAGAGCTAATTAATGTATTATGGGGGTCTGTATTCATCCCCATGAGTGCCAGGGTTATTTATTGGCTTATGGGGGTCTGTATTGACTCCCATTAGTGACAGGGTTAATTATGTGTTTATGGGGGTCTTAATTGACCACATGATTGACCGGGTTAATTAAGTGCTTATGGGGGTCTGTATTAACCCCCATGAGTGACAGGGTTAATTAGGGGCTTATGGGGTCTGTATTGACCCCCATGAGTGACAGGGTTAATTAAGTGATTATGGGGGTTTGCATTGACCCCCCATGCATGACAGGGTTAAGTAAGTACTTATGGGCGTCTGTTATGAACCTCATCAGTGACAGGGTTTATTAAGTGCTTATGGGGGTCTGTATTGACCCCCATGAGTGACAGGGTTAATTAAGTGCTAATGAAGGTCTGTATTGACCCCCATGCATTACAGGGTTAATTAAGTGCTTATGGAGTTCTGTATTGACCCCCATGAGTGACAGGGTTAATTAAGTGCTTTCGGGAGTCTGTATTGACCCCCATGAGGGACAGGGTTAATTAGGTGTTTATAGATGTCTGTATTGATCCCCTTGAGTGACAGTGTTAATTAGGGGTTTATGGGTGTCTGTATTGACCCCCATGAGTGACAGGGTTAATTAAGTGCTTATGGGTGTCTGTATTGACCCCCATGAGTGCCAGGTTTAATTATTGGCTTATGGGGGTCTGTATTGACCCCCATGAGTGACAGGGTTAATTAAGTGCTTATGGAGTTCTGTATTGACCCCCATGAGTGACAGGGTTAATTAAGTGCTTTCGGGAGTCTGTATTGACCCCCATGAGGGACAGGGTTAATTAGGTGTTTATAGATGTCTGTATTGATCCCCATGAGTGACAGGGTTAATTAGGGGTTTATGGGTGTCTGTATTGACCCCCATGAGTGACAGGGTTAATTAAGTGCTTATGGGTGTCTGTATTGACCCACATGAGTGACTGGGTTAATTAAGTACTTATGGGGGTCTGTATTGACCCCCATGCATGACAGGGTTAATGAAGTGCTTATGGGGGTCTGTATTGACTCCCATGAGTGACAGGGTTAATTAAGTGCTTTCGGGAGTCTGTATTGACCCCCATGAGGGACAAGGTTAATTAGGTGTTTATAGATGTCTGTGTTGATCCCCATGAGTGACAGGGTTAATTAGGGGTTTATGGGTGTCTGTATTGACCCCCATGAGTGACGGTGTTTATTGAGTGCTTATGAGTGACTGTATTGACCCCCATGAGTGACTGCGTTAATTAAATACTTATGGGGGTCTGTATTGACCCCCATGCATGACAGGGTTAATGAAGTGCTTATGGGGGTCTGTATTGACCCCCATTATTGACGGGGTTAATTAAGTGCTTAAGGGGGTCTGTATAGACCCCCTTGAGTGACAGGGTTAATTAGGGTTTTATAGATGTCTGTATTGACCCCCATGAGTAACGGGGTTAATTAGGGATTTATGGGTGTCTGTATTGACCCCCATGAGTGACAGGGTTAATTAAGTGCTTATGCGGGTTTGTATTGACCCCCATGAGTGACAGGGTTAATTAAGTGCTTATAGGGGTCTGTATTGATTTCCATGAGGGTCAGGGTTAATTTAGTGCTTATAGGGGTCAATACAGAGTGACAGGGTTAATTAGGGGTTTATAGATGTCTGTATTGACCCCCATGAGTAACAGGGTTAATTAGGGATTTATGGGTGTCTGTATTGACCCCCATGAGTGACAGGGTTAATTAAGTGCTTATGGAGTTCTATATTGACCCCCATGAGTGACAGGGTTAATTAAGTGCTTATACGGGTCTTTATTGATTCCCATGAGTGACAGGGTTAATTTAGTGCTTACGGGGGTAAATACAGAGTGACAGGGTTAATTAGGGTTTTATAGATGTCTGTATTGACCCCCATGAGTGATGGGGTTAATTAATGTATTATGGGGGTCTGTATTGACCCCGATAAATGACAGGGTCAATTAGGGGTTTATTGGTCACTGTATTGACCCCATGAGTTACGGGGTTAATTAGGGGTTTATAGCTGTCTGTATTGACCTTTATGAGTGACGGGGTTAATTAAGTGCTTACAGGGGTCCATACAGAGTGACAGGGTTAATTATGGGTTTATAGATGTCTGTATTGACCCCATGAGTAATGAGGTTAATAATGTATTATGGGGGTCTGTTTTGACTCCCCTGAAATGACAGTGTTAATTAGGGTCTGTATTGACCCCCATGCATGTCAGGGTTAATTAAGTGCTTTCGGGGGTCAATACAGAGTAACAGGGTTAATTAGGGGTTTATAGATGTCTGTATTGACCCCATGAGTTAAGTGTGTTAATTAGGGGTTTATGGGTGTCTGTATTGACCCCATGAGTGACAGGGTTAATTAGGGGTTTATGGGTGTCTGTATTGACCCCCATGAGTGACAGGGTTAATTATGTGCTTATGGGGGTCTGTATTGACCTCCATGAGTGACAGGGTTAATTAAGTGCTTATGGAGGTCTGTATTGACCCCCATGAGTGACAGGGTTAATTAATTCCTTACGGGGGTGTGTATTGACCCCCATGAGTGACAGGGTTAATTAGGGGTTTAAAGATGTCTGTATTGACCCCCATGAGTGACAGGGTTAATTAGGGGTTTATGGGTGTCTGAATTGACCCCCATGAGTGATGGGGTTAATTAGGGGTTTATTGGTGTCGGTATTGACCCCTATGAGTGATGGGGTTAATTTAGTCCTTGTGGGGTTCTGTATTGACCCCCATGAGTGACTGGGTCAATTAAGTGCCTACGGGAATCTGTATTGACCCCCATGCGGGACAGGGTTAATTAAGTGCTTAGGGGGGGTCTGTATTGACCCCCATTATTGACGGGGTTAATTAATGTATTGTGAATGTCTGTATTGACCCCCATGAGTGACAGGGTTAATTAGGAGTTTATTGGTGACTGTATTGACCCCCATGAGTGAGGGGGTTAATTAAGTGCTTGTGGGTGGCTATATTGACCCCCATGAGTGACAGGGTTAATTAAGGGTTTATGGGAGTCTGGATTGACCCCCATGAGTGTCATGGTTTTTCAGGGGTTGATGGGACTCTGTATAGACTCCCATGAGTGACAGGGTTAATTGAGTGCTTACAGGGTCAATACAGAGTAACAGGGTTAATTAGGGGTTTATAGATGTCTGTATTGACCCCATGAGTGATGGGGTAAATTAGGGGTTTATGGGTGTCTGTATTGACCCCATGAGTGACAGGGTTAATTAGGGGTTTATGGGTGTCTGTATTGACCCCCATGAGTGACAGGGTTAATTAGGGGTTTATTGGTGACTGTATTGACCCCCATGAGTGATGGGGTTAATTAGGGGTTTATGGGTGTCAGTATTGACCCCCATGAGTGACAGGGTTAATTAAGTGCTTATGGGGGTCTGTATTGACCTCCATGAGTGACAGGGTTAATTAAGTGCTTATGGGTGTCTGTATTGACCCCCATGAGTGACAGGGTTAAATAAGTGCTTAGGGGGGGTCTGTATTGACCCCCATTATTGACAAGGTTAATTAATGTATTGTGAATGTCTGTATTGACCCCCATGAGTGACATGGTTAATTAGGAGTTTATTGGTGACTGTATTGACCCCCATGAGTGAGGGGGTTAATTAAGTGCTTGTGGGTGGCTATATTGACCCCCATGAGTGACAGGGTTAATTAAGGGTTTATGGGAGTCTGGATTGACCCCCATGAGTGTCAGGGTTTTTCAGGGGTTGATGGGGCTCTGTATAGACCCCCATGAGTGACAGGGTTTATTAAGTGCTTACGGGGTCAAAACAGAGTAACAGGGTTAATTAGGGGTTTATAGATGTCTGTATTGACCCCATGAGTGATGGGGTTAATTAGGGGTTTATGGGTGTCTGTATTGACCCCATGAGTGACAGGGTTAATTAGGGGTTTATGGGTGTCTGTATTGAACCCCATGAGTGACAGCGTTAATTGGGGGTTTATTGGTGACTGTATTGACCCCCATGAGTAATGGGGTTAATTAGGGGTTTATGGGTGTCAGTATTGACCCCCATGAGTGACAGGGTTAATTAAGTGCTTATGGGGGTCTGTATTGACCTCCATGAGTGACAGGGTTAATTAAGTGCTTATGGGTGTCTGTATTGACCCCCATGAGTGACAGGGTTAATTAAGTGCTTATGGGGTTCTGTATTGACCTCCATAAGTGACAGTGTTAATTAAGTGCTTATGGGGGTCTGTATTGACCCCCATGCGTGACAGGGATTAATTAAGTGCTAATGGGGGTCTGTATTGACCCCCATGAGTGACAGGGTTAATTAATTCCTTACGGGGGTGTGTATTGGCCCCCATGAGTGACAGGGTTAATTAGGGGTTTAAAGATGTCTGTATTGACCCCCATGAGTGACAGGGTTAATTAGGGGTTTATGGGTGTCTGTATTGACCCCCATGAGTGACAGGGTTAATTAGGGGTTTATGTGTGTCTGTATTGACCCCCATGAGTGTGGGGGTTAATTAGGTGTTTATGGGTGTCTGTATTTACCCCTATGAGTGATGGGGTTAATTTAGTCCTTATGGGGGTCAGTATTGACCCCCATGAGTGACTGGGTTAATTAAGTGCTTAGGGGGGTCTGTATTGACCCCCATTATTGACGGGGTTAATTAATGTATTGTGGGTGTTTGTATTGACCCCCATGAGTGACAGGGTTAATTAGGAGTTTATTGGTGACTGTATTGACCCCCATGAGTGAGGGGGTTAATTAAGTGCTTGTGGGGGGCTGTATTGACCCTCATGAGTGACAGGGTTAATTAAGGGTTTATGGGAGGCTGGATTGACCCCCATGAGTTTTAGGGTTTTTCAGGGGTTGATGGGGCTCTGTATAGAGCCCCATGAGTGATAGGGTTATTTTTTTTATTAATTGTCCTTTAAGGACCTTTACGGTCCTTTAAGGACCCGTAAGGTGGGAATTTTAAATTTTCATTGCAGCAGGGTTCCCCGATCTGTTGCGATCGGGGACTCCCACTGCAAGGGTTATTGTGGGGTTAATGTTTCTGAGCTTATCTCCGATCCCTTCAAGGGTAAGTTGTGCGTGGCTAGGCGGTCCAGGGCCGTGGAGCCTCGTTTTCATTTTTTGCAGTGGACATTTTTTTCCTCGCTTAGTCGTTTTTCGAGTGCCGAAACGGTGGAATTTGGTGTTAAATTTGCGTGTAACTTCACTTCCAGATGTCCTGGCTGTCCCCCCGTGATGTGGGTGAGTGTTTTTTGTCATTATTGGGTTTATTAGTGTGTTTTTACTGTTTTTGTGTTTGCGCTGTTTGGGGTGTTTGTGCTGTGTTTTGTGAGACACAGGGGAGGGAGAGGAGGAGGGCAAGGAGAGGACTGAGTGCTGCGAGTTAGCAGTTGTGGGGGGTGGTTTGGGGTGCCGTAGAGGCGGAATTATTTCAAACTAATGCGCCTTAAAGCCTTCACATTCCGCAAATGCGGACCAAACAAATGCGGACCAAACTGCATCCCCTTTCGCTTTGAGAGGGATGCAGTTCTTGTGAGCTCACTTTGCGAGCTCGCAAAGCGTGACGACGTTTTGGAGTTTGACAACTATTATATGTGATAATAATGTGATTTTCACAAATCCTTTGTATCTATTTTTTTTTATAACCATTTCATACAAAGTCTTATTAGTCAAAACACACCATAGAAGCTTTATTTGTACTTCCTATAGTTTGCAGCATGTTTGTAAAAATATTTTTTTAGAAGAATGTGTTACTATTTCATGCTTCATAAAGGATTTATTTCTGTCTTCTATATTGCAGATTTTTTCCCATTTTATTTTTTTATGTTTAATTTTCTTGACATATCAATCTTGGGAATCAATGAGTTAATTTATATCAGGCCACCTAAATGGACTAGAACTGCATCACCATTCATTTTTATTATTTTGTACATTGCCGGATTGCGAGTCTGTAGGCATAACGGACCTCTAAACGCTAATTGAGTGACAGGTAAGATACATGTTTTATTGATAGAGATGTCGCGAATAGTTCGCCGGCGGATTGTTCCCGGCGAACATAGCATGTTCGCGTTCGCGGCGAACAGCGAACATATGCGAGATTCGATCCGCTCCCAATACTTTATCATTGAGCAAACTTTGACCCTGCATGTCACAGTCAGCAGACACATTCCAGCCAATCAACAGCATACACTCCCTTACACACCCTTCTACCTCATGGACAGCAGCCATTTTGGAATCATAACTAACTTGCAGTCTTACTGAGAGGAGGTAGAGTGTAGGTGATACTGCATCAATAGGGAAAACCATAGCTAGGCAAGTTTATTCAGTGTCCAGTGCAGTGCTGAAGGACTCATCAGATCTCTGCTGTAAACATAGCACCCCAAAAAGCCCTTTTTAGGGCTATAACATCATTTTTTTTTCTTCGTTTTTTTTCTGTGTAATCTAACTTCATTTGCCTGTCTCCCTGCTAGCCCCTGCTTGCATCTGTGTGTGTCAGGCTCACAGCTTATACTGTGTGTGCACAACGCATACAATATAATATTGTTTACTAGTTGTCTACTTTTAAAAAAACCAAACTTTTATTTTCTTAAATCTAAGTGCATTTGCATAACCGTCAATCAAAGTTCATTTGCTTGACCGCTACCCATAGTGTGTGTCCTGCTTACAAGTACTGTGCCAAGTTCAACCAATCCAGTCTAGTTGGGGTACCAACAGTCCACATTTAAAAAAAACAAACTTTTATTTTCTTAAATCTAAGTGCATTTGCCTGACCGTCAATCAAAGTTCATTTGCTTGACCGCTACCCATAGTGTGTGTCCTGCTTACAAGTACTGTGCCAAGTTCAACTAATCCAGTCTAGTTGGGGTACCAACAGTCCACATTTAAAAAACCCAAACTTTTATTTTCTTAAATCTAAGTGCATTTGCCTGAACGTCAATCAAAGTTCATTTGCTTGACCGCTACCCATAGCGTCTGTCCTGCTTACAAGTACTGTGCCAAGTTCAACTAATCTAGTCTAGTTGGGGTACCAACAGTCCACAATTAAAAAACCCAAACTTTTATTTTCTTAAATCTAAGTGCATTTGCATAACCGTCAATCAAAGTTCATTTGCATGACCGCTAACCATAGTGTGTGTCCTGCTTACAAGTACTGTGCCAAGTTCAACTAATCCAGTCTAGTTGGGATACCAACAGTCCACATTTAAAAATCCCAAACTTTTATTTTCTTAAATCTAAGTGCATTTGCCTGACCGTCAATCAAAGTTCATTTGCTTGACCGCTACCCATAGTGTGTGTCCTGCTTACAAGTACTGTGCCAAGTTCAACTAATCCAGTCTAGTTGGGGTACCAACAATCCACATTTAAAAAACCCAAACTTTTATTTTCTTAAATCTAAGTGCATTTGCATAACCGTCAATCAAAGTTCATTTGCTTGACCGCTACCCATAGTGTGTGTCCTGCTTACAAGTACTGTGCCAAGTTCAACTAATCCAGTCTAGTTGGGATACCAACAGTCCACATTTAAAAAACCCAAACTTTTATTTTCTTAAATCTAAGTGCATTTGCCTGACCGTCAATCAAAGTTCATTTGCTTGACCGCTACCCATAGTGTGTGTCCTGCTTACAAGTACTGTGCCAAGTTCAACTAATCCAGTCTAGTTGGGGTACCAACAATCCACATTTAAAAAACCCAAACTTTTATTTTCTTAAATCTAAGTGCATTTGCATAACCGTCAATCAAAGTTCATTTGCTTGACCGCTACCCATAGTGTGTGTCCTGCTTACAAGTACTGTGCCAAGTTCAACCAAACCAGTCTAGTTGGGGTACCAACAGTCCACATTTAAAAAACCCAAACTTTTATTTTCTTAAATCTAAGTGCATTTGCCTGACCGTCAATCAAAGTTCATTTGCTTGACCGCTACCCATAGTGTGTGTCCTGCTTACAAGTACTGTGCCAAGTTCAACCAATCCAGTCTAGTTGGGGTACCAACAGTCCACATTTAAAAAACCCAAACTTTTATTTTCTTAAATCTAAGTGCATTTGCATAACCGTCAATCAAAGTTCATTTGCTTGACCGCTACCCATAGTGTGTGTCCTGCTTACAAGTACTGTGCCAAGTTCAACCAATCCAGTCTAGTTGGGGTACCAACAGTCCACATTTAAAAAAACCCAAACTTTTATTTTCTTAAATCTAAGTGCATTTGCATAACCGTCAATCAAAGTTCATTTGCTTGACCGCTACCCATAGTGTGTGTCCTGCTTACAAGTACTGTGCCAAGTTCAACTAATCCAGTCTAGTTGGGGTACCAACAGTCCACATTTAAAACACCCAAACTTTTATTTTCTTAAATCTAAGTGCATTTGCATAACCGTCAATCAAAGTTCATTTGCTTGACAGCTACCCATAGTGTGTGTCCTGCTTACAAGTACTGTGCCAAGTTCAACCAATCCAGTCTAGTTGGGGTACCAACAGTCCACATTTAAAAAACCCAAACTTTTATTTTCTTAAATCTAAGTGCATTTGCCTGACCGTCAATCAAAGTTCATTTCCTTGACCGCTACCCATAGTGTGTGTCCTGCTTACAAGTACTGTGCCAAGTTCAACAAATCCAGTCTAGTTGGGGTACCAACAGTCCACATTTAAAAAACCCAAACTTTTATTTTCTTAAATCTAAGTGCATTTGCATAACCGTCAATCAAAGTTCATTTGCTTGACCGCTACCCATAGTGTGTGTCCTGCTTACAAGTACTGTGCCAAGTTCAACCAATCCAGTCTAGTTGGGGTACCAACAGTCCACATTTAAAAAAACCCAAACTTTTATTTTCTTAAATCTAAGTGCATTTGCATAACCGTCAATCAAAGTTCATTTGCTTGACCGCTACCCATAGGGTGTGTCCTGCTTACAAGTACTGTGCCAAGTTCAACCAATCCAGTCTAGTTGGGGTACCAACAGTCCACATTTAAAAAAAAATGACAGGCAGAGGCAGGACACCCCGCAGAGGCCGTCGTGGTCGTGGTCGTGGTGCTGTGATTCCCTTTGGCCCTACAATAATGCCCAGTGTTCAGAGGCCAGTTACCCTGAACTTGAAAAGTTCAGAGGACGTAGTTGACTGGCTAACACAGGACACCCAATCTTCTACAGCTTCCGCTTGGAACATTGACGCACCATCCTCCTCCAGCTTAGCTTCGGGCACCTCTCAAGTTACCACTCACCCGCCTGCCGCCACCACCAACACTAGTACCACAGCCAATTCAATTGATCAGTCAGAAGAGTTATTTACACATCAGTTTGAAGAAATGAGTGATGCGCAACCATTATTGCCAGAGAATGTAGATAATAGGGATATGTCTCAGTCAGGCAGCATTACACACATGTATGTACGATGTGATAATGACAATGATGATGATGTACCCGCTGCTGCTTCTTTTGTTCAGTTGTCATATACAAGTGAGGCGGGTGATGATGATGACGATGCGTCCGTGAATGTCACGTGGGTGCCTGCTAGAAGAGAAGAAGAACAGGGGGAAAGTTCAGATGGGGAGACAGAGAGGAGGAGGAGACGAGTTGGAAGTAGAGGGAGGTCATCGCAACGAGCTAGTGGCAGAGTCAGACAGCATGCATCAGCACCCGGGGTCAGCCAGACAGCACACCAATCAACGCATGCTGTTGCCACCACCAGAATGCCGTCACCGCCGAGCTCAGCAGTGTGGCATTTTTTTTGTGTGTCTGTCTCTGACAACAGCGATGCCATTTGCAACCTGTGCCAAAAGAAACTGAGTCGTTGGAAGTCCAACACCCACCTAGGTACAACTGCTTTGCGAAGGCACATGATGTCACATCACAAACGCCAATGGGATCAACACATGAGTACAAGCAGCACACAAACTCAAAGCCGCCATCCTCCTCCTGGTCCAGCATCTTCATCCACATCAACCACTCCTCCTTGCCCCCTCTCAACTCTCCACCACTCCGTCTCTCGCCTCATGCTGTTCCTGCTCATCTCCCCACAGTCAGCTGTCTGTCAAGGGCATGTTTGAGCGTAAGAAGCCAATGCCACAAAGTCACCCCCTTGCCCGGCGTCTGACAGCTGGCTTGTCTGAACTCTTGGCCCGCCAGCATTTACCATACAAGCTGGTGGAGTCTGAGGCGTTCAAAAAGTTTTTAGCGATTGGGATTCCGCAGTGGAAGGTACCCGGCCGAAATTTCTTTGCCCATAAGGCAATCCCCAACCTGTACTCAATTGTGCAAAAAAGGAAGTAATGGCATCTCTGGCACACAGTGTTGGGGCAAGGGTCCATCTGACCACTGATACCTGGTCTGCAAAGCATGGTCAGGGCAGGTATATCACCTACACTGCGCATTGGGCAAACCTGCTGACGCCTGCCAAGCATGGAATGCGTGGCTCTGCAGAGGAGTTGGTGACACCGCCATGACTTGCAGGCAGGCCTGCTGCCACCTCCTCTACTCCTCCTACCCCATCCTCTTCCATAACCTACTCAGCTGATTCCTCTTCTGCTGCTGCGTCTTGCTCCACATCAACGGCACCCCCCAGCTCCCCAGATACTATTCCACATCCCGGATAAGGCAGTGTCATGCCGTCTTGGGGTTGACTTGCCTCAAAGCAGAGAGTCACACCGGGCCAGCACTCCTGTCCGCCCTGAACGCACAGGTGAATCAATGGCTGACTCCGCACCAACTAGAGATTGGCAAAGTGGTTTGTGACAACGGAAGAAATTTGTTGGCGGCATTGAATTTGGGCAAGTTGACGCATGTGCCGTGCATGGCACATGTGTGTAATCTGATCGTACAACGCTTTGTCCATAAGTATCCAGGCTTACAGGACCTCCTGAAGCAGGCCAGAAAGGTGTGTGGCCATTTCAGGCGTTCCTACACGGCCATGGCGCACTTTTCAGATATCCAGCGGCGAAACAACATGCCAGTGAGGCGCTTGATTTGTGACAGCCCCACTCATTGGAATTCAACACTACTAATGTTCAACCGCCTGCTCCAACAAGAAAAAGCCATTAACGAGTATTTGTATGACCGGGGTGCTAGGACAGCCTCTGCGGAGCTGGGGATTTTTTTGCCACGTTACTGGACGCTCATGCGCAATGCCTGTAGGATCATGCGTCCTTTTGAGGAGGTGACAAACCTTGTCAGTCGCACCGAAGGCACCATCAGCGACATCATACCATTTGTTTTATTCCTGGAGCATGCCCTGCGAAGAGTGTTGGATCAGGCCGTAGATGAGCGTGACGAGGAAGAGGAAGAGTTGTGGTCACCATCACCACCAGAAACAGCCTTATCAGCATCGCTTGCTGGACCTGTGGCAACGCTGGAAGAGGATTGTGAGGAAGAGGAGTCAGAGGAGGAATGTGGCTTTGAGGGGGAGGAGGAAGACCAATCACAACAGGCATCCCAGGGTGCTCGTTGTCACCTATCTGGTACCCGTGGTGTTGTACGTGGCTGGGGGGAAGAACATATCTTCAGCGAGATCACTGAGGATGAGGAACGGGACATGACTAGCTCGGCATCCAACCTTGTGCAAATGGGGTCTTTCATGCTGTCGTGCCTGTCGCAGGACCCTCGTATAAAAAGGCTGAAGGGGAACGACCTGTACTGGGTGTGCACTCTAATAGACCCCCGGTATAAGCAGAAAGTGCCTGATTTGTTACCAAATTACCGCAAGTCAGAAAGGATGCAGCAGGTCCAAAACAAATTAACAAGTATGCTTTACACAGCATATAAGGGTGATGTCACAGCACAAGGGCAATATAACAGGGGAAGAGGTGAAAGTAATCCACCTCCCACGACCACGCCGGCAAGGACAGGACGTTTAAAAGACGTGTTGTTGATGGAGGACATGCGGACCTTTTTCAGTCCTACGCATCGCATCAGCCCTTCGGGATCCACCCTCAGAGAACGACTTGACCGACAGATAGCAGACTACCTCTCCTTAACTGCAGATATCGACACTCTGAGGAGCGATGAACCCCTTGACTACTGGGTATGCAGGCTAGACCTGTGGCCTGAGCTATCCCAATTTGCAATTGAACTTCTGGCCTGCCCCGCTTCAAGTGTCCTGTCAGAAAGGACCTTCAGTGCAGCAGGAGGTTTTGTCACCGAGAAGAGAAGTCGCCTAGGGCAAAAATGTCTAGATTGCCTTACCTTTATAAAGATGAATGAGGGATGGATCCCGAAGGGACTGACACTGGGCGATACATTCGACTGAAAAAGGCCTGATGAGATGAGCTGCCTTCGGCTATAAATGGTCCACACGCTGCTGTATGTTATCTGTGAATGCCGGATGACTTGCGTGAATTATCCGCCACCAACTAGGGTTCAAGAAGAGGCAATGTTTTATGGCACTTTCTGCCTGGGGAACAAAGTTTAATTTTTCTGGCCACTGCAACAGCAGCAGCTGCAACAATACCTAATTTTTGAATTTCAATTTTTATGCCAGAAGGCGTACGGCATGTAATGGAAAAGAAAGCATATTGAACAGTCTTGCATAACACAACAGTTGTGCAAAAATACATATTTACAATGAAGACATTTTGTTGAAATTAGGTGGCTAGGCCTTCTTTTTTTTTACTTTTTTGGTTAATACATTTTCTTTTTTTTTACTGTGATTGCAATTTTTAAGAGAAACCTAAGACATGGTAAAACAGACAATAGTAAAGTCCTATTATCTATCATCACTCCAGCAGTAGCTTATTATTTACAATATCTAACCTGCTTAATCGACCTTGGGTTACCCTAGGGCAGGCTTCAGTAGGCAAACTCTCCTTTCCTCGGATGATTTTGCTGCCGGTTGCTTCTGAAGGGTCTCCTCCAGGGCTCCCCCACTCCGGTCCTTCCCCCCGAGTCGCTTCAACCATTAACAAATGTTTTATTATATTAGGGGGGCACTAAATGGGGATGTTATCCAGGGATCCCAAATTGTCTGGAACTGGGTGATTCTATCCAAGACTACATGGTTAAATCTCTCATTGAGCAGTAAATAGTTGATTTTTTTTATTAATTCCTGAAAGTTTTAATTTGGGGTTTTCCAACTACTAGCTATGTGTATTTTTTCTTTCAAATAATATTTTATTAGGTCAATCTTAAACATTTTAGAAGCTAGTAAGCATGTTTCTTCCCATAGTCTTATGACTGCCGAACACTCCCACCAGACATGAATAAATGTAGCCTCATTACCACTGTTCCTAAAACATGAGCTGCTCCATTTTGGATCTCATTTATTAGCTTAAAAGGAGTAATATATGTCCTGTGTAGGACCTTTATTGAAGTCTCAAGCAGACTATAATTTAAAGATCCCCTACTTAAGCCTTGCCAACTTTTATCTCATGTGCTATCTGCCAACTCAGTGCCCAAATCCCTCTCCCAGGCTTTGGTATAGTCTGGTTTGCTTGCCCATGAGTTTTCATTAAATAGTTCAAACATGAGGCTAATAATACCAGGCTGAAAGGGGGAATCCCTACATTTTTTGAGTAGCCAGGTGTTTCTTTGGGGGGTTCCCCTACCACTTATCGTATATATAAAATGATGTATCCTGCAAAAATTATAGTGTTCAGCCAGGGGTAAATTGTATCTATCTCTCACCCACTCAAAGGTCATTATTTTGTCGTCATGCCACCATGGACCAACCCTTAGTAGGTTCTGAGACTTCCACCAACTAAGAGAGCTTTCCGGAAGATGTATCTTAAAGTGGGGATTGGGTACGATAGGGGTAAGATCTGATACCCAAGTGTCCAGTTTTTGTGTCCAGTTCATCTCCGTCCATATTTTTAATGAGTGCTTAATCAATGGGTTTTTCAAGTTTCTCAAAAAAGTATACAGGCCTGGAATCCATATTACTGTATCCCATGTATAAGGTGACATGCTTATATTTACCCAGAGCGGCTGATGTGTTTTGGAGAATGCGCCAGAGGAATGAAAGCCAGCTGCGCTGCCTTGTAATACAGTTTGAGATTCGGGTCCCTACCCTCTTTTGGAAAGACTATGAGGTCGGCCTGATTCAATTAAGGGGGCATAGGTTCTCCATTTAGTATAGAGTTAAACAAAGATGTTAGATGCGGGGGTAAGCAAGGGCTCAAATTTCTTATAGTACAGATGAGTAAAACAGTCTGGCCCTGGGGACTTGCCAAATTTAAGATCTTGGATTGTAGATTTAACTTCTAGAGATGTCGCGAATAGTTCGGCGGCGAACTTTATCCGGCGAACATAATATGTTCGCGTTCGCGGTCGAACTGCGAACATATGCGAGATTCGACCCGCCCCCAATACTTTATCATTGAGCAAACTTTGACCCTGCATGTCACAGTCAGCAGACACATTCCAGCCAATCAGCAGCATACACTCCCTTCCACACCCTTCTACCTCATGGACAGCAGCCATTTTGGAATCTTAAGTAACTTGCAGTCTTACTGAGAGGAGGGACAGTTTGGATGATACTGCATCAATAGGGAAAACCATAGCTAGGCAAGTTTATTCAGTGTCCAGTGCAGTGCTGAAGGACTCTTGTGCATTATTTTTATTATTATTACTACTATTTAATGTGTAGATGTACTAGCTGGGCATGCATTATTATTATTATTATTATTATTATTATTATTATTATTATAATTATTATTAATATTATTATTATATAATGTGTAGATGTACCAGCTGGGCATGCTCTTGTGCATTATTATTATTACTATTAGTAAAATACTACTACTAATAATAATAATAATGCACAAGAGCATGCCCAGCCAGTACATCTACACATTATATAGTAATAATAATAATAATAATAATAATAATAATGTACAAGAGCATGCCCAGCCAGTACATCTACACATTATATAGTAATAATAATAATAATAATAATAATAATAATAAAGCAGAAGACCTCCCCTGTGTCTCCCCCCCCCACTCCCTCCCATGTGTCTCTCTCCCCCCCTCTCCCCTGTATCTCCCCCCCACTCCCTCCCATGTGTCTTCCCCCCCCCTCCCCTGTGTCTCTCCCACCCTTGCCTGTGTCTCTACCCCCTCTCCCTTCCCCAGTGTTTCTTTCCCCCCTCTCCTGTGTCATTCCCCCCTTACCTCTTCCCTGTGTCACTCCCCCCTCCCCTGTGTCTCTACCCCCCTCTCCCTTCCCGTGTTTCCTTCCACCCACCCCTGTGTCTTTCCCCCCTTCCCTCTCCCCTGTGTCTCTCCCCCCTAATCTGTGTCTCTTCTCCCTTCTCCCCTGTGTCTCTACCCCCTCTCCCCTGTGTCTCTACCCCCTCTCCCTTCCCCTGTGTTTCTTCCCCCCTCCTCTGTGTCTTTACCCCCCTTTTCTCTCCCCGGTGTCTCCTCACCACTCCCTCCCATTAGTCTCTTCCCCCCTCTCCCCTTTGTCTCTACCCCCCACTCTCTCCTGTGTCTCTCCCCCCTCCCATGCGTCTATTCCCCTCACCTCTCCCTTACCCTGTTTCTCTTCCCCCCTCTGCCCTGTGTTTTTCTCCCCCTCTCCACTGTGTCTTCCTCCCCCTCTCCCCTCTCCTGTGTCTTCCTCTCTCTCTCCCCTGTGTTTCCTCCCCCTCTCTCCTCCCCTGTTAGCTTCTATACGCATACATAGATACGATAAGAAATCTGGGGGGGGGGGTTACCCCTTACCCCCCCCCCCCCCCCAGTTCCAACACCCATGTGTACTGTATAATATTGTACTGCATTATGTTATATTATATCACTAGCGACTTGCCTGGCACAAATGATGGGGCAATGGCAATGGCCATGGCAATGCTGTTTGCCACACAATGTGATGCTTTTTGTACTCTGAGGACCTTCAGCGCTCATTGTGAGTCTCTTCCCTCGTGTCCTTCATGTTTCGTGCTTTGCAACGATCAATCTTTGGCGCTCATCGCAAAGACAGATATATAAGTACAGTGTTAAATATAAAAAAAATTTTGTGCAGTGTAAATTAAAAAATGTATTCAGGTCTCAGAGCATAATAAAGTGATTTAGATTTGTAACTGCTTTGAGAGTGCTATCTCTGGCAGCCAATGAGCAGTAATCCAGATATATAATTGCAGAGTAAAAAGTAAAACATTTTAGTGTAGTGTAAAGTCTACATTTTTATTTTCCATTACTAATTAATACTTATTACATGAATGCACGATAATAACTATTGTGAATGAACAAATGTATTAGGAAGTGTGAAGCGTTAATGTATGTAAAGTAACCGCAGTGTAAAATATGCTATTAAGCGTATTTTTTTTATATATTTTTTTTTTTATAATAATGAATTAATTAATTACTAAAATACTTTGCCTATTTGTAATTAATATATCCAGTGATCAATAACCTGAAGAGCTAACAATCAGTTTTGATTTTCCTGCAGCTTACAGTGTACATTTGGATTGTTGGTGACCTGAGGTGTAAGTGTCAGCAATGTGCGCAGTGCACGAGGGGAAACCGCTTGTGTAGTCGTGTAACGCGCCATTTTAGATTTGTAATGTTATTAGTTGCAAGTTAGTGTTGTAAAATGGCGGCGATTGTGTATTTGTTACGCGGCTCGCCAGCAGTTTCCATTATTTATAATAGTGTATTTTGTACCTCGTCTGTTCCTAGGTAAAAGTCGTACATGGCTGGCGATGTTTTGCGCGGTTTGGGGTCGTGTAGCCTCGTTTTCATTTTTTCCGGACGCCATTTTTTTTGTCGCTTAGCCGATTTACAAGTGCCAACTGGGGAAGATGTTACAGATATCACATATATAGTTGTGAGCAGGCGGGTTGTTGCTAACGCTGCGTGCTTGCGAAGCGAGGGCCAGAGTTGCTGGCAAGGAGCGCCGAAGGCTCCCACGTCGGCATCCAAAAATACGGGACTTAGAAAAAAAAACATTACGAGCTCACAAAAATACGACCTTAACGCCCGAACCGCACGCACTTAAAAACATTAAAAACACAATAAATACACACAACAAACACATAAAAAGCTTACCCACAGCAAGGCGGGCACCAAGTTACACCTCCATTTAAGTCCAAATTCATGAGTTTAGACACCCGAAAATCACCTAAGTGAGAGAAAAAATGGCCCTTGAAAAAAAGAAAACGAGGCTACAGAACCCTAAACACGCAAAACACATACGGATTTTCCTAAAAAGCCGTACGAGGTAAAGATACACTATTAACAAGGACGCTAAATCATCCACACCCGCGTACCACATACACATTCCCCGCCATTTTACAACACTAACTTACACAATGCGGAAGTACCCAGCTACCCTAACGGCTTCCCCTCGCGCACGCAGCCTATTTACACTACACACTGCACACATTGCTGACACTTACACAGCAGCTCCACAGCACTGAAAACCTACATTGTATGCTGCAGGAACATGAAAACAGATTGTCAGCTCTTCAGCACAATGCTTCCTGCATATATTACTTACAAATAGGTAAAGTATATTCATTTAGTAATTATTTCATTAGCATACAAAAATACATATACACAAAAAAAACATTATCACATTAAACATAAAAGCCATTCACTGCGCGCCTCACAACGAGCGCCAACGCTGCTCCTAGCATTCAAAGCCTTGCAATAAGCGCAAAAAACACATCACCACCGACCAAAGAATAACAGCAAAAGCGCCTATCAGAAAAAAAATACAACCAACAGCCTCGCAATGAGCGCCGATGGATCTCCGACCGCCAACAAAATGAATGTCTCGTCCAAACCATTACCTGCCTTACAATCTTATTGCCGCCATTTTTTGATGGGCAAGTCGCTAGTAAATATATAAAGATCAAGATAATAAAAGTATCAGGAAATGTAACACAAAGATGCACGCGGGTCTGAATAATACGACAAATACGGATTTTTGTCATAAGTGATATGATCGCAGTATTGGGTCATAAACCCTAAACACTGGAATCTGTTACATACAATTTACTGATGATGTCATTAATGGGCTTCAAGGGGGGGGGATCTCTTTTCATAATTTTTGAGCGGTGCAAATCCAACATACGCAGAGCGGAAACGCCACATCTGTGGGACACACACAAAGGGGTTCACTTTGGGAGAAAAAAACAAACAAATATGAAATATTTAATAATCATATTTTGATGTTACCAACAGATAAGGAAACGAAACTGAGGTTGTTATATCTAATAGTAGCAAGCCTGGGAGTACTGGGAGTAATAATACTGCAGCAGGAGGTCAGGACTAATGTCACCTATAGACCCCCAGACAGATAAAGGTCAGTACTAATGTCCCTCTATAGACCCCCAGTCATAAAAAGGTCATTACTAATGTCCCTCTATAGACACACAGTCAGATAAAGGTCAGTACTAATGTCACCTATAGACCCCCAGTCATATAAAGGTCAGTACTAATGTCCCTCTATAGACACCCAGTCAGATAAAGGTCAGTACTAATGTCCCTCTATAGACACCCAGTCAGCTAAAGGTCAGTACTAATGTCCCTCTATAGACACCCAGTCAGATAAAGGTCATTACTAATGTCCCTCTATAGACAGCCAGTCAGATAAAGGTCAGTACTAATGTCACTCTATAGACCCCCAGTCATATAAAGGTCATTACTAATGTCCCTCTATAGACACCCAGTCAGCTAAAGGTCAGTACTAATGTCCCTCTATAGACCCCCAGTAAGATAAAGGTCATTACTAATGTCCCTCTATAGACACCCAGTCAGCTAAAGGTCAGTACTAATGTCCCTCTATAGACACCCAGTCAGATAAAGGTCATTACTAATGTCCCTCTATAGACACCCAGTCAGATAAAGGTCAGTACTAATGTCCCTCTATAGACCCCCAGTCATATAAAGGTCATTACTAATGTCCCTCTATAGACACCCAGTCAGATAAAGGTCAGTACTAATGTCACTCTATAGACACCCAGTCAGATAAAGGTCAGTACTAATGTCCCTCTATAGACACCCAGTCAGCTAAAGGTCAGTACTAATGTCCCTCTATAGACACCCAGTCAGATAAAGGTCATTACTAATGTCCCTCTATAGACAGCCAGTCAGATAAAGGTCAGTACTAATGTCCCTCTATAGACCCCCAGTCATATAAAGGTCATTACTAATGCCCCTCTATAGACACCCAGTCAGATAAAGGTCAGTACTAATGTCACCTATAGACCCCAAGTCATATAAAGGTCAGTACTAATGTCACTCTATAGACACCCAGTCAGATAAAGGTCAGTACTAATGTCAACTATAGACCCCCAGTCATGTAAGGTGTAACCCTTACACTACCTGATTGATACAACATCATACCTGATGTTTTAAAGCACGTTATTCCAAACAATTTAGGAATGTTAGGTAATTTATGCCCTTTATGGCTTAAAACCAGACTCTGTATCAACTATGTAATTTTCCGTGGGAGTTTTGCCATGGATCCCCCTCCGAAATGCCACAGTCCAGTTGTTAGACCCCTTGAAACAACTTTCCCATCACTATTGTGGCCAGAAAGAGTCCCTGTGGGTTTTAAAATTCGCCTACCCGTTGAAGTCTATGGCGGTTCGCCGATGTTCGCCGGTTCGCGAACATTTGCGGAGGTTCGTGTTCGCGGTTCGCGAACCGAAAATTTTAGGTTCGCGACATCACTATCAACTTCCTCTTGGTATATGTCTAGGTTCAAGCTGTCCAATTGAGATACAGGTATTTTGTGGACTTCTTGCTGTAGTAGGAAGGACTCTATGTCAGATCCGCTGCAGCGGGATTGGGATGAATATATGGTCTGATCGAAGTTTTGAAATGTTTCTTGGATAGCATTGGGGCTAAAGGAGGTTTGGCCATCAGGTAGTCTAAAGATACTGTATATTATGTCCTTTCTTGGGGGGTAAAGACACTAATAATTCCTCCAATAAAATTCTGCTTTTTTTTTTGTGGGCAAGGTCCCTGGTTAGCCCTTTGGGTTATTTGTTAAAAGGAGTGGTGCAGAGACTGTGGGGGCTGTTAGCCTCCTTGTCCCTGTGTGGCCGTTTAGAATCCCTGCTGCTGCATGTTTCAGCTTTATTAAGGTGTAATTGTACAGCGTTTGACTCAAGTAGCTGCCTGTGCTGGGTCAGTGTGGCTTAATTGCTGGGCCCTTTTCCTGCCAAGATGGCGACCGTCAGTCCATGGGCCTCTATGTCCCCTTCACTACCTTTGTCCCCACTTGTGTGCTTATTTGTGATGGCCCCCCTTTATATCTCCGGCCCGTGGCCTTGTAAGGGTCGCCCCCTCAATCTCTGAGTGTGGATATGCAGGGATGGGGCGTTGAATCAGGCCTACCTTCTTCTCTGCTCGCTGCAAGATCAACAATACCTAATTTTTCAGGCATGTGTACATGCCTAATTTTTCTGGCCTCTGGTGCTGCACTGTGGCTTCAACAACCAAACCAAAAAAAAGGCACATAACAGGGATTAAACTGATAGGAGTAGTACTACTTAACACACCACTCATATCTGGTGTAACAGTAGTGTACATTTAAAAAAAAATAAAAAATTCTACTGTAATAGATTGCATAGCAGTTAGTTGTCTGCAAGTGTGTGTGTCAGACCTACAGCGTCTACTCTACCAACTTCTGCAAGTGCACAGTGCCACTCATATCTGTTGTCACAGTAGCTTGGACGCATAGTACCGATCTGTCAAAACCTGTAATGATGAATGAGGTCTAGAGTAGCCTGGTTCCCTTATCCTCTACAGGTTGAGACCTAATGTTTGGGTGACTTCAGACCAACACATGAGTACAAGCAGCACACAAACTCAAAGCCGCCATCCTCCTCCTGGTGCAGCATCATAAGCCACATCAACCACTGCTGTCCTCCTTGCCCCCTCTCAACCATCCACCACTCCGTCTCTCGCCTTGAGCAGTTCCTGCTCATCTGCCCATAGTCAGGTGCCTGTAAAGGACATGTTTGAGCGTAAGAAGCTAATGTCACAAAGTGCCCCAAAATTGAAGTGATACGACCAACAAAGCATCTTTTTCCATCTCCTGGTTCTAAAAATCCAGGCCTTATACACGCCCCCTGATAGGTAACCTAACAAGTATTAAACTGATAAGAGTAGTACTTACAAACACGTCACTCCTATCTGGTGGCACCTTTGACTGCACGTGCCGTGCCCCAAAATTGAAGTGATACGACCAACAAAGCATCTTTTTCCATCTCCTGGTTCTAAAAATCCAGACCTTATACACGCCACCTGATAGGTGACGTAACAAGTATTAAACTGATAAGAGTAGTACTTACAAACACGTCACTCCTATCTGGTGGTACCTTTGACTGCACGTGCTGTGCCCCAAAATTGAAGTGATACGACCAACAAAGCATCTTTTTCCATCTCCTGGTTCTAAAAATCCAGGCCTTATACACGCCCCCTGATATGTGCTGTAACAGGTTTTAAACTGATAAGAGTAGTACTACTTAACACACCTTATAATAATGCAGAGAGAGGCAATGCAGTGAGAGGAGTCTGAAGAAGAGGAGTCAGAGGAGGAAGGTGGCTTTGAGGAGGTGGAAGACCAAACACAGCAGGCGTCCCAGGGGGCTTGTTGTCACCTTTCAGGGACCCTTGGTGGCTGGGTGGAGGAAGAGACCTTCAATGACATCAGTGAGGACAAGGAACGGGACATGGCTAGCTTGGTATCCAACCTTGTGCAAATGGGGAGTTTGAAGTTGTGCAAATGGACTCTTTGTGGTTGTTTGCGGAGCGTTAAACGGGGAGTTTGGTCTGTCACTGTGAAGCGGGCCTAACCCTTACACTACCTGATCGATACAACATCATACCTGATGTTTTAAAGCACGTTATTCCAAACAATTTAGGAATGTTAGGTAATTTATGCCCTTTATGGCTTAAAACCAGACTCTGCATCAACTATGTAATTTTCCATGGGAGTTTTGCCATAGATCCCCCTCCGGCATGCTACAGTCCAGGAGTTAGTCCCGTTGAAACAACTTTCCCATCACTATTGTGGCCAGAAAGAGTCCCTGTGGGTTTTAAAATTCGCCTGCCCATTGAAGTCTATGGCGGTTCGCCGATGTTCGCCGGTTCGCGAACATTTGCGGCGGTTCGCGAACCGAAAATTTTAGGTTCGCGACATCACTATTTATTGACGTAATGATGAATTCTCATTTACTTTTTTCTGTTTCTAAATCAGGAATTATGGGCTTGCTTAATTGATCTTGATCATGCTCTGAAATTCTACTTATGATTGCATGGTTTATGGTTTTGACTTTCGGCCCGTAAGTTGCGAGCTTGTTCAATTAAATTCCTCTGTAATTGTAACAAATTTCAAGCCTGCAGACATATGGCCTGTACAATGTAATCTGCAGGCTTGCAATTGAATAAGGCCCAAAGCCTTTATATTTTATACTTAACGAGCGACTTTCCCATCAAAAAATTACGGTCAATACAATTTTAATACTGGGAATGCTGTTTGCCACATAATGAGAGCCTGTGACACTCTTAACCTTTTTGTTATGTAGAAAGAAGTGCAACAATTATAATAACTTTTTTATTTTTTTAACAGTCAAGTTGTTTTTCAACAACTGGTAAATGATCATTTTTTAACCATATTAACCTTTTTTAATCTTCATGTGTGTAGGAATAATGTAACAATGGATGAAGTTTGTATGAATAAATTGTTGTAAACCATTACATAATGCTTTGCAACACGCAACTTATATTTAAAACATTAGTGAAGAATTTTTATTACCAATACTAACATTTTTTAAATCTGTGGTATGGATGAGTAACATTACATTAGGTCAACTTTATATCAATGAGTATATTAAACTGTTGCATAATGTTTTGTAACATGAAACTTTTATTTAAAGTACTGTTAAACCACATAGGTATTGAATCCAGAGGAAGGCAAACAGTAAAAAAAACATTAAAACTTAGCCAATTATATCAAAGAAGGGAAAAAATGAATTATTTCCTGACCCAATTAACTGGCGATTGGATTGTTCCCTGTATCAATACTCTGTATGTAATTATACTTTTTTTTTACAACAAATGATCATCCTCCTACTAAAATGAACCCATAATTACATACAATGAAACAAATTTTGTGTTCTTTTAAAAAACAATTTTAACATTACAAAGTTAATGTATTAAAATGTAAACAGTAAAAATGCAACATAACTTGTTTCTGGGGCCAATCCTGGCAAAAGGCCACTTCCAAGACATTCCAATACTTTTTGTTTTTGCAAATCCAAGTGGTTCCCTTTAAAATAGCCCAGCAGACATTTAATTTTGTCTGTGGGATATAACCACTGTTTATTTTTGTTGTTTTTTTTTTCAGTTTTTGTTATTATTGTTGTAGTTTTGTAAAATTGTACATTGAGTTTTCTATGTGAAATAGTGGTCCTCTAAAATGACATCAAATTTCGTCCTCGAAATCAAACTACTGTTCTCTATGTTTACAAAACCTCATAGTACACATTATTTTTTTGGTAAAAATGCATCCATTGTGTAACAGATCACCCTGACTTGGGTTGTCTTCAATTAAAACTTTAATATCATCTGGATTTGTGCACCTTGAAAAAACAACATAGAGTATTCCATGTGAAAAAAACAGGTTCCTGTAAAAAAATACCCACAGACTTAAAAGTTTGTCCTTGGGATTTATTTATGGTCATGGCAAATGCCATGATAACTGGAAATTGTCTCTTTTGAAGGACAAAAAGCAAACCACTCTCACTTGGAGCCAAATCAATTCTTGGTATAAAAACTCGTTCACCTTTATGTGTACCACTCATAATTTCTGCATGTATGAAATGATCTTTTAAATCCTGCACAATTAATCTGGTCACAATACAAAGTAAAAAAAAACAACAAAGTCAGAGGTGCTCATCAGAGAACGAACAAACCTTAATAAGTTAGTCCTATAGCCATGGTAAGCCACTCTGAGAGAAACATCTTTTAGCTCACTTGTGCCCTTCACAGGGAGAAATATCCTGTAGTATATCAGTCTGGTCCCACTCAAAATAGTGACCCAGCCCCGAAATACCAGGCAATTCTACCCTGAACAGGAGAAACAGCAAACCCCAGACGCCTTTCGGCCTTTATGGGCCTCATCAGTGAGGTGTAGCTGAACTCCCTAAGGCACAGTGAGCAAGGGGTCCACGTCTGGAGTCCCCTATTACCCTTAGGGTGACTAAACCCTAAAGGTAATTTGCATATACAAAACAACAAAGTCAGAGGTGCTCATCAGAGAACAATTGACAATTGCTCCTTTTTTTTCAATTGCAAAACACATGGTTGCATTCCAGATGGTGTTAAAGAATTGATACATTTTATACTAAAGTTAGATTCACCGTCTTTATCGTCAGCCAGAACTGAATCTGCACTGTAATAATTTTTTTGGGGTGCGTTGATGAATTTTAAAATGTTGTTATTTAGATTCAAGGCATCTATATTTTTGGATGTTAATATCACTTTATTTGTAATGTCTGAGTAATCGTCGTTATTGATAGTTTTTAGAAAGATTGATGTGAGTGATTCCTTGCAAACCATTTGTGATGGAATTTCGACGGTATCATCCGGTAAATTATTTATTTGTGGATGTTTTCCTTCTCCAATTTGAATGAGCGAATCATTGGATTCATTTTGGCCTTTAGATCTCATATTTTAATTCTAATTTCAGGTGTGTAAAAATTTTCCACAGTTTAATTGTCTTGATACATGTTTCAGTGATGTCAGTCCTATTTCCATGTGGCACAACAGGTAAATCCACTATGCACAGTTCTGCCACCTAACAAAAGTACGGCAATTCCAGTTGTAAATGGCATTGCTATTTGACCCTGTGCTCGAATGTAACTCATCAAACAATTGTACAGATAAGTTTTTCCTGATCCACCAGGGCCAGCTAGATGGAAATAATGGCCTTTGACCATTTCATCATCTGTAGCATTTGTGATGGTATTAAATGCTTGCAATTGTAAAGTATTAAAAATGTTCAGTTTTTCTTGTTTTACTTTTTCCGTTTTCCTTTTTAAGCTTAGTGTCATAGGGCCTCATTCTATTATCGGCCGCAGCCGCTGCGGGGCCGCAAGGACCGGCCGCAAGCTGTCCGGCTATTCTATTCCCCTCCGGCCGGGGGTTCCGGCAGGCTTGTGGCCTCCGCCTTGCTATCTCTTGCGGCCGATCGCCCCGGAGGAAAGCCTTTGATCTAAAACGGCCGCAAGGAAATCGGCCGTAAGAAAAGCCTGGTTGCGATTCTATTGCTCCGGGAACCCTGTCTGCAAGGCTAAAAACGAGCCGCAGCTTACTTGCAGCAAACAGGTCCCGCTAGCACCAATTAAGCACATAAAATAGCTCAAATAAAGCCATCCTGCACTTTGCGGAGTCTATAAAGTGATATTCGGTGTTAGCAAAAATAGCACATAATTACCCTATACTCAAATCCGTAAAATAATTTTTTTTAATATACGTAAAATATCTATGTAAAAAGTCCATAGGGCTTGGAGCACCTCAGACACGCCCACGCCGCAGCCGGAAAATAAACAGTTAATTTGAACTCGGGTTTGGGCTGATGTGCAAGCTTGAGAGTGGGTTACTTTTAATCCTCATGTCCCCCAATATGATCCCTAGCATTTACAGAGCTGTACAGTGCAGGCTTGAATTTATTTTTTATTTTTTAGATCTCAGAGCTTATGGCCGGTTTCAAGATATGCGGCCGGCAATAAGGGGAGATCCTTGCTGGGCCGTATAATAAAATCGCGAGTTAACAGATCCCCCGCAAGGAATCGCAGCCTTACGGCCGATTTACGGCCAATAATAGAATGAGGCCCATAGTCATCAAAGTTGATGTCATCTATAAGTCCTTGATCAGGCAAATTAAAACGTGCACAATTTAATGCATGAGCAAGAAATATTTCATGAGTTTCCATCATTGATTTTAAGAGTGCATTGAGCTCATTGTAACTTTTCAAGAAGTCTTCACACATATTTAATTTAAATGTTTCAGGTACATTGCAAAAGATGAAGATTTATGCAAATTTTTCTCTCATTTGCTTTGGCATTTGACATAGTGCTGCTTCTTCCAGACACCTCTCCCATTCTGTATCATCTGCTATGAAGTTTTGATGTCTTGCAGCTATTTGGAAAGTATCATAAACTATGTCATTTACTGTGCGTAAATGTTCATAACTTTGTGCACCGGGAACATGTAAAAGAAGTAATCTTAAACTGAAATGTTCAATGTCTCTTGGGCTGATGGAATAAATTTGTGGGATAATTTTATCTCTTTTTCATTGTCGCCATTGGCCATTTACAAATACATAGTGATATAGAATCTCAAAGTATAAAAATTGTCTGGCCTCAGTGTGCTGGCAGTTTTATTGAAACTAAGCAGTAAGTGTTGATCACTTTGGGCTGAGGCAGTTATTTCATTGTCTGCAGTAAAGCCAATAAACTGACTTTGTAGCAAATGTACAGCAAATTGATACACAGCATGGTACCGATCATGCATCTCAAATTTCAGAAGACGCCACATTGCTTCTGGAGCACTGACAGCGAGCATCTAAATAATTAGAAAGTTATATAAAAAGTCATCTAAAAATGGATTTTCATTTTCATTTTGTGCACCTTGCACATTAACAGTTGCTGCATCATATCATTTGTATATATATTTATACACATATTTGATGGATTTAATAGAAGTGCACGCTTCAACATTTATGTGTGCATTGTATTCCATCAGCAAATGCAAATTATATGGAACTACATATATATTATCGACATTTTGTCCATGAATAATAGCTGTTTGTCCTTTTCTTCTTTTATAAAGAGGGTATCCATCACAATTAGCATAAGTTTGCATTTGAAATTAGTTTGGGAACTCGTTTGTACATTTTTTATTTTCCATACATGGTGAATTTGGATTAATATCTCCACATGGCCCATGAATCGTTCTGTGTGTTACAATCTCATAAAGTTTTGAATATTATTCTGGATGTGGCAATTCAGCAGTAATTACTGAATCCACTCTCTCTGCAGTATTCCATTTATCTTTTTCCTGCAGGATTAAAAGTATGTGTGCATGTGGCAGGCCTCTTTTTGAAATTTCATGGTATAAGCAAAAGCCATACATTTTCCAAATAACTGTGCTTTAGTTTAATCATGTATTAATGAATTGAGTTTTTTTTTTAATACTCTTGCCACTAAATTTGAACGGTCAGAAGTATTTTGTCCAGGATTACATGTGAATATAATGAATAAACCTGGTTTTCCACATTTTATGACAATAGCTTTGGCATAATTATATCTTTCTTGCATATTTCGAGGAGATCCTTGGAAAGTGGATGGCAAAATGATTGCTCTTCCAGCTGGAATGTCTCTGTTGCTAGCCAATTCAGCAACATAATCCATCAATCCACAATATTGTTCTATGCTAAGCTTGTTTTGTTGAAATTTCATAAAATTTAGATTTTTTGCTTCGACTTGTAGATAGGAATCCATTGTTGTGTGAGTTTTCCCCCACATAAAATAGAATTAAAATGATCCCGAATAGCAGTTTGTGCCACTTTTTATTCCAGCATAGAAATATTGCATCTAACACGAACTTTACTATTGGGATAATTTTGCAATTGTAATTTTGGTTCCCATCCTGGCTCACCATTTGAAAAGAAAATGGGATATGTCAATGGATCCAAATTACAACTTAATATATTTATGTTTATAAATAGTAAATATAAAAGGTTGGTCTTCATTGCATGGATATATTCTAATATCCTGCTGAAAAGGTGGTTCTCCATCCTAATTTTTTAAGACCATGGCAACCTCTTTTACTGTTGATAAATTATACCATCTTTTATCAGTATTGCAATTTCTTTTCAAAACCATATTTACTTTTGGCATGGGCAATTGATGTATTTGAGCATGTTGCTGTTGTTCTTTTTCAACCTGTGCTAATTGTTTGTATCCTTGACTGTATGGGTTGTTGGCCACGATTTTATCCAGCTGTCTAAAGACTATGCGCAAACACTGTCTATTTTCTGGAAGCGTCATCCATTGTTCAACAGCTTACATTGTATCTAAGACATATAACTGTGCAAATTTTCATTTGCTCTCCTTCTTGTGGGTGTAAATGTGAAGTGCGGTGGTAAATTTGTCCTTGAACTCTAAAGCAAAATGGACCATGTCGTGGGACATTTTCTGCTAATGTAGCAAACATAGAAGCAAATAAAATTGCACTGTTATAAGAGCTGATGTTTTTTTTTTAATTGGTATAATTTGGAAAATTTGGGATCGCTCATGATACTTTGTAAGTAAACTGGAAATGTGTTTCTTTGTGGAAGTCTTACCTTTCCTTTCTGACAGCAACTAATAAAGTCTTTGTCAGTTGGTCTTTCCTTGAGAAAAAGACAGGCCCCACAAAACTGACAAACCACTTTGAGTAATCCACAATAATGAGTGTCTACTGTTAGTGCTGTAATGAAAGCAGTATCCTGAGCTTCCTCAACATAGATATCACTACAACTTTTTATATCTACATTGGTGTCATGTGTATGCACATTGGTGTCATAAGGCAATATTTGGTCATTAGGCAATGTTTCACAGACATTTTTTTGTTTACTTTTTCTTTTCTTTGAAGCTCCAGCACACTCACTTTGTGCTTTCTTATTTATTTTTCTTTTATTTGAATTCTCTCTTGGTCTTCTTATCTTAAGCGTTGGGAAGTCTCGGAAGACTGTGAATCTTTCCAACTTTGCTTCTTTTCCCTTGCTGCTCTTCTTTTGCGTTCAATCCTGTCTTCTCTGATGTCCGTCACTGTAATTTGTAATTGTAAATAATGTAAGATATAATGTTTTTTTCTATTGTAGATATTGTTTTTTTCCTGCTCTCAATGCAAAACCTAAACAGCATTAATGAAAGAATGAAATGATTTGAAAAGCATTTGTAATTTTGACTTGAAAGAAATTAATCTGTGATGTTTTTTTTTTATTGGCATACATTAAAAAGGAAAGCGCTGCACATTGATAAATATGTTTTTTTTATAATTTATTATTAAGTTATTAATAAATGAAAATACTAAAGGAATTAATCAATAACTGACATCAATGGTAAACCTAAAGAGGTAATTATGTTTTCCTAAAGAAGGGCAAACACAAAGAGTTATGAGCAAAATATAGATCAGGCTTGAAATTATGTGCAATTTTGTTATTTTATTAATTAAGAAATCAATCAACTTATGAGGTGTAATTTGCGTTCTATAAAAGTTAATTAGGTAAGCATATATGTATGCATAAATAATGTTTTTTTTTTTTTTTATGAATGAATAATTAAATACTAAGGCCTCATTAATTTGCAATTTATAAGCACATAGCATAATTTTTTTACAGAAGTTTTTAGTTGGTGAAGACCTTGCTTTTGGAGAGATGTTCAGTAACTAAAAACTGTAAAAAAATATGCTATGTGCTAATATAGAGCCCTATTCAATTGGGCAAATCACAATTGAATTCAATTAATATAGGTTAATTATTTAATGTCATCAATGCAAAAGATAAATGGCCTCATTAAATCATATACCTGTGAAATATATCCTATTGCAGATAAAATCCTGCAGAGCTGAGTCTCTGTCTTCAGTCAGGTGCAGAGATGAGGAATCTGTTAAATTAAATGAAAATAATTTTGAATGTTTGTATTCAATTAATTCAATTAATTTGTGACTCATTGAAAGTATGATGTTTAATTGGCATACGTGCAAAACATAAATGCATAATCATATCATAATCATATATTCATAAATAAAAGCAGTATAAAATATGAAATATAGCACTTGTCAGAATCTAAGAAAATGCTTTAAATATGTAAGTGATTTGAAGGTCCTATCCCTGTCAGGCAATTTTAAGCACTCCAGATATGTAAGTGCTTTGTAAAATGTACATATTTTTTTATTCATTATAAATGTTTTTTTTTTTGGAATTATTATTAATTAATAGTTCCAAAAGCAATGTACATGAATGAGCAGTAAGGCAGATATATAAGTGCAGGTTAAACATTTGTATTATATTTATAGCAGTGTAAAATAAAAAAAAATATTTGTTAATGATTACTAATTATTAATTAATGAATATATTAATATACTTATACTAATTAAGCAATAGCTGTCATCAATCCAAAATAAAAAGTCTTAATCCTTTTTTCTCCTTTATAAAAACATAATTAAATGATATACCTGTAAAGGGGATCTTTATGCTGTTCAAAGGCTGCAAACGTCACTCTCTGTGTTCAGTCAGCAGCAGAGATGATGAAAATGTCAAATGAGATGGAAAGCATTTGTAATATTTGGATTCATCTCTATCAGCAGGCAATCAGCAGCAACACGGATATGTCAGTGCAGTGTAAAATATACATATTGTTTGTGGTCCTTTTTTTTTAATTATTACTAATAAATAGTTAATAAATTAATGTAGGTAAATGATCAGTAATACAAATATATAAGTGCAATGTGGAATCTATATTTTTTTATTGCATTGTAAAATACACATTTGTTTGGTTATGGTTGCTAATTAATAAAGAATAAAGTAATGTACATTATTAATCAATTAATAAATGAATAAATGTATTATAAAGAGCTAAGCATTAATATATTCATAAACTAAAAGCATTGTAAAAAATAGAATATTTGTTGTTCACAATGATTACTAATTAATAATTAATACAATAATGTATTTTAATAATTAATTAATCAATGAATAAATATATTTGAAAGCAGTAAGCATTAATATTTTAACAAACTAAAGGCAGTTTAAAATTTTCAATTAGTTTTTTTGATAATGATTACTTATTAATAATTAATAAATTAATGTACATTACTAATTAATTACTCAATGAATAAATATAATACAAAGAGCTAAGCATAAAAGTATTCATAAACTAAAGGCAGTGTAAATTATAAGTCTGTTGCTCAATTTTTTTAATCAATAATATATACACTTTTTATAATAATAATTATTTGATTAATTATTTATTAATGATAAGTAATATTAATTAATATACTTTACCTATTTGTAATTAATATTCAGCAATCAGTATCTTGAAGAGCTAACAATCTCTTTGGATTTTCCGGCAGAAAAATGTCCACTCAGATTGTCATAACCTGAGTCGAAAGTGTCAGCTCTGTGGCAAGTGTGCCCTATATATAAGCTGCGTGCGCGAGACAAAACCGTTTTTTTAGGTGGGAAATCCGCCATTTCAGAATCTTAATGTGTAAATGTGTAAATTATTGTTGTAAAATGGCGCAGTTAGTGTATATTGTAAGCATTTCACAAGCATTTTGAGTCCTTTCTTTTATTTTTCCTACCTCGTACTTCCCTATCAAAGTCCCAGGGGGCTGTGTTTTCCGCGGTTCGGGGTCATGTAGCCTAAGTTTCATTTTTTTCGGCTGCCATTTCTTTCTCGTTTAGCCGATATTCAAGTGCCTAAAATTCTTAAATTCAACTTAAAATTTGCGTGCAACCTCACTCTCAGATGTGCTGGCTGTCCCCCCGTGCTCTGTGTGAGTTTCTTCTATGTTTTTTTGCTATTTTGCTGTTTTTTTGTTTTTTTTCGGCATGTACACGCTTCGGCCGTTAACTTCGTATTTTTGCTACCTCGTATTTTTCTTTTCTATGTACAGCAAGTTGTATTCTTTTTTCTAAGTCCCGATTTCCTTTCATATTTTTGCGACCTCATATTTTTTTTTCAAAGTCCTGCGGGTCGTATTTTCTTTTTTCAAAGTCCCTCTTTTCTGGGGGGGGGGGTTATCGAGAGTGAGGCGCCATAGAGCCTCCACCCCTGCAAATGCTTTGCATGCCGAACTGCGTCCCTCGCTTCTGCAACATAATCTCATATAAAGGTAATATATTAGGATTCTTGATTCTTGATTCTAATTCAGACTCCTCTGTTGTGTATATTTTGAACTGCACTACATTTTTATAATCACTAGAAAATTTTAATTTTCAGAGCTGCAGTTTTGTCTGGTGTAAATATTTAAAGGAGTACCAATTTGTTTAGTAATAATACTAAAAACAGCCTCTTTTTAATGAGACTCACAAATCCCAAAAAATAATTAATTAAAGAATCATATCACCCCCATCATTAATATACTGATCTCATTCTACTACGGCTCAATGGCTCAATCTATCAGTGGATGCAGGCTCCTTACTTTACCACTGTCTCTTTGTATTAATTGAAATCTCTCAGAGTAGGGACAACATCAATCTTTGCCTCAGTTTGTTTAATACTTTATTGTCTCATGTTCTTCTGTCTTTCAGGTGCAGAACTAAGGGAGCTGATTCCTCTCAATAGGAAGATGGAAGAAATGTACTGAGTTGCATCACGGTCTTGACTCGCTGTACTCTATTGTGATCCTACAATAAGTTACTAAACATTTTTGTACTACTCTCTAAGACCAGCTAAAGTTTAAAAGGGACCCACCTATTCTAATTCAAAACTCAAGATAAATGCCAAAAATATAACTAACATTGTGATACTTTACAGAAAAGGACTACTACAAATACAATAAAGTACTTGCATTAGTTTTCTAGTGTGATTGCCATAAACTGCATTTGGTGACAGTTCCATCTTATATTGTACACTAGAAAACATTGATTGAGCGAGTGCTAAAGAAAACTGAAGGATTAAAAATAAATGTGATATATCTTGTAATTATATACAGTATTTTCACTATTCAACATAACATTACAGATCAGAATGATGAAACATTAAATGATACATTTCATGACAAATTTAGCAAACCAATCCACTCAGACTGGATTCATAATTCAGGGTATTTCAGACATTCAGACCTTCCAGCTCCCTCTTTTCTTTCTGTTCCTTCTCATGTATGTTGCCATTTTCTTTGGGAACATGACCATATTTGGAGCTATTTCTCAGGATTCTCACCTTCACACTCCCATGTACATCTTCCTTATGAACCTGTCTACTCTTGACATCTCAATATCTTCAACAATTCTTCCTACTGTTTTACGTGCTCTCTACACACAACAGAAACACATATCATTCCCTTCATGCATTGCTCAGATGTATGTTTTTTCATCCTTGCTTTGCACTGAAATCCTTCTGTTATCAGCCATGGCATTTGACCGTTATGTGGCAATCTGTCACCCACTTCATTATGTTTTCCTCATGAGTTTAAGACACTGTGCTGCTTTTATAACCACTTCTTGGACCACTGGCTTCTTGGTCCTTACAGGACATCCTGTCCTTATATCTAGATTATCCTTTTGTACATCTCATCTTATTGAATACTTTTACTGTGATTTTGCACCTCTGCTCAAACTGTCCTGTAGTGATACATCCACTGTGGAACTTTTAACCTATATTGAAGGGACCATACTGGGATTTACATCATTTTTGCTTACTTTGATCTCCTATATTTTTATTATCCGCACCATTCTTAATATCAGATCGGTGGAGGGGAGACACAAAGCTTTTTCTACCTGCACCTCCCATCTGACCTGTGTAATTATATTTTATTCTACAAGTATTTGTTTGCATATTAGACCCACATCAAGTTATTCTCCAACACTGGACAAATACTTTTCTCTTATAAATGTTATTCTGATTCCTATGCTAAATCCTGTTATTTATAGTTTAAAAAACAAGGAAGTTAAACATGCTCTAAATAAACTCAAGACAAGACTACATGTTTGTTTTTCCTAAAATATTATTTTTATTGTTCATATGTTTTCTTTTTACATACTGGTCTAGCACTATCTTACACTATATCAGAATAGAGTTTAAACTGTTTGTGGCCATTAAAACCCACTTGATTATACACATTTTGGGAAAAGGCCAACTGTGGTTTTAATATATTAAAGCTGATGCTTCTTAAATTGTTATAAAACTGGAAAGTAATGTTGCATTTTTTACTATTTGTTGAATTTGATCAGCTGTTAAACATCAAAATTTAGTAAACACTGTAAAGATAATAAAATGAGGATGAAATATTTTGCTGGTTCATGCTCTCTAATCCAGTCCTCAAGCATGTCAATATATCTGATCAACCACACTTGAGTGCAGCAGTGATCCCTTCCCTCTGACAAAAGAGTGCTTTTAGCACTACAGATTTTTTTTATTAGCGTTACAAATGAAAAATAATAATAATATTAATAATAATAATAATCACTGGTAAAGATGCTAGATAGGTATCAAAACGTGTGTGATATCACAGTTTTTTTTATTGCTATTATGAATATATCATTATTCATGTTATATTTCATTTTGTGTACTTACACTACCAATAAAATATCATATAATATATATTTTTATCCTACATTTTGTTTTTGGTGTGTATGAGCATATATAAACCACACACTAAGAAGCTATCTCCTCCATGCAGAATGCCTTTCCCATACCTCATAATTTTTAGGTTGGTCCAGGCAGGCAGTATATACACAAGTGTTATAGTATTTGTCAATACACCTACCTAAGATATCCACACCAGGAGATTTTGTGCTGTCTTTCCCCTCCCCATTGTCTTTCTATACAGTATCGCACACTATAGTGAACAGTGTTAACAAGACCAGCTGCAAGTCCCCGAAGACTCTATGTAGCTCATTTAGGATACTACATAATACCATCATAGAGAATACTGCAAAACACTAATCTACCAAATGCTCATTAGTCCACACGGCTGACATAAAATAAATCACACTGGGTGATTTATCAATAGAATAAGAAAATTATTCAATAGAGATCATTCTTATCGGTATCAATTTGCTGCACCTCCATAATCACCAAAGTGCTTTCGACATCAATAGGGCCTACTAACCTGAGTCTTTACCCATATGTTAATATATCTGGTAATTAATTATTGTTTTGATTAAACAACTCCAAGTTATGAATGGGCAAATGGAGAAAACATTATATTCACATAACATTCACTAATAGAAAATAGAATATTTACATCTAAACATTTAAAAAGAAAGAATGGACTGGTGAGATTGGTATATTTTTTCCACCAATGATAATTTTAGGATACACATTATCAGAGGTTCTCTTACATAGACAGCTCGGAGAGCCATGGTTTGCTTCACTTGTGTACAAAGCAGGCAAATAGGTTATTACTTGAGAATAGTGATGTCGCTAGCATAAAATTTTCGGTTCGCGAACCGCGGACGCGAACTTCATCAAATGTTTGCGAACGGGCGAACCCGGCGAACCGCCATAGACTTCAATGGGCAGGCAAATTTCAAAAACCACAGGGACTCTTTATGGCCACAATAGTGATGGGAAAGTTGTTTCAAGGGGACTAACACCTGGACTGTGGCATGCCGGAGGGGGATCCATGGCAAAACTCCCTCGGAAAATTACATAGTTGATGCAGAGTCTGGTTTTAAACCATAAAGGGCAAAAATCACCTAACATTCCTAAATTGTTTGGAGTAACATGCTTTAAAACATCAGGTATGATGTTGTATCGATCAGGTAGTGTAAGGGTTACACCCGCTTCACAGTAACAGACCAATCTCCCCGTTTGATGCACCCCAAACAACCGCAAACAGTCCCTTTGCACAACCGCAAACTCCCCATTTGCACAAGGTTGGATACCAAGCTAGTCATGTCCCGTTCCTAATCCTCAGTGATCTCACTGAAGGTATGTTCTTCCCCCCAGCCACGTCCAACACCACGGGTAACAGATCGGTGACAACAAGCACCCTGGGATGCCTGTTGTGGTTGGTCTTCCTCCTCCTCCTCAAAACCACATTCCTCCTCTTCCTCACAATCCTCTTCCAGCGTTGCCGCAGGTCCAGCAAGCGATGCTGATAAGGCTGTTTCTGGTGGTGATGGTGAACACAACTTTTCATCTTCACGCTCATCTACGGCCTGATCCAGCACTCTTCGCAGGGCACGCTCCAGGAAGAAAAAAATGGTATGATGTCGCTGATGGTGCCCTCGGTGCGACTGACCAGGTTTGTCACCTCCTCAAAAGGACGCATAAGCATACAGGCATTGCGCATACAAGACATAGCAGCAGCAGAAGAGGACTCAGCCGAGGAGGGTATGGAAGAGGATGGAGTAGGAGGAGTAGGGGAGGTGGCAGCAGGCCTGCCTGCAAGTTCGTGGCGTTGTCGCCAACTCCTCTGCAGAGCCACGTATTCCATGCTTGGCAGCCGTTACCAGGTTTACCCAATGCGCAGTGTAGGTGATATACCTGCCCTGACCATGCTTTGCAGACCAGGTATCAGTGGTCAGATGGACCCTTGCCCCATCACTGTGTGCCAGAGATGCCATTACTTCCTTTTGCACAATCGAGTACAGGTAGGGGATTGCCTTTTGTGCAAAGAAATTTCCTCCGGGTACCTTCCACTGCGGTGTCCCAATAGCTACAAATTTTTTGAACGCCTCAGACTCCACCAGCTTGTATGTTAAAAGCTGGCGTCTAAGAGTTCAGACAAGCCAGCTGTCAGTTGCCGGGCAAGGGGGTGACTTTGTGACATTGGCTTCTTACCCTCAAACATGTCCTTGACAGACACCTGACTGTGGGCAGATATGCAGGGACTGCTCAGGGCGAGACACGGAGTGGCGGGTGGTTGAGAGGGGGCAAGCAGGTCAGCAGTGGTTGACGTGGCTGAAGATGCTGGACCAGGAGGAGGATGGCGGCTTTGACTTTGTGTGCTGCTTGTACTCGTGTGTTGATCCCATAGGGGTTTGTGATGTGACATCATGTGCCTTCGCAAAGAAGTTGTACCTAGGTGGGTGTTGGACTTCCCACGACTCAGTTTCTTTTCGCACAGGTTGCAAATGGCATCGCTGTTGTCACAGGCAGACACACCAAAAAATTGCCACACTGCTGAGCTCTGCAATGACGGCATTCTGGTGGTGGCAACAGCATGCGTTGACTGGCGTGCTGTCTGGCTGACCCCGGGTGCCGATGCATGCTGTCTGACTGTGCCACTAGCTACTTGCGACGACCTCCCCCTGCTTCCAACTCATCTCCTCCTCCTCTCTGTCTCCCCATCTGAACTTTCCTCCTTTTCTTCTTCTCTTATAGCGGGCACCCACGTGACATCCACGGATGCATCGTCATCATTAACCGCTTCACTTGTATCTGACAACTCAACAAAGGAAGCAGCACCGGGTACAACATCATTATCATCAGACCGTACGTCCATGTGTGTAATGCTGCCTGACTGGGACATATCCCTGTTATCTACATCCTCTGGCACTAATGTTTGCGCATCACTCATTTCTTCCAACGGATGTGTAAATAACTCTGCTGACGGATCAAGTAAAGCGGCTGTGGTGCTAGTGTTGGTGGTGGCGTCAGGCGGGCGAGTGGTAACTGGAGAGGTGCCCGAAGCTAAGCTGGAGGAGGATTGTGCGTCTAGGTTCCGAGCTGAAGCTGTAGAAGATTGGGTGTCCTGTGTTAGCCAGTCAACCATGTCCTCAGAACTTTTCAAGTTCAGGGTACGTTGCCTCTGAAAACTGGGCATTATTCTAGGGCCAAAGGGAATCACAGCACTACGACCACGACGGCCCCTGCGGGGTGGCCTGCCTCTGCCTGTCATTTTTTTTCGATTAGTGGTACTATGCGTGCAAGCTACTGTGACACCAGATATGAGTGTCACTGTGCACTGGCAAAAGTTGGCAGAGTAGGCGCTGTAGGCATCACACACACGCCTGTAGGCAGGCAACTGATATTCAATCGATTACAGAAAAAAAAGGTTCTTTTATTTCACTCTACACTAGGTTGCACCAGATATGAGTGTCACTGTGCACTGGCAAAAGTTGGCAGAGTAGGCACTGTAGGCCTCACACACATGCCTTTAGGCAGGCAACTGATATTCAATCGATTACAGTAAAAAAAGGGTTCTTTTATTTCACTGTACACTAGGTTGCACCAGATATGAGTATCACTGTGCACTGGCAAAAGTTGGCAAAGTAGGCACTGTAGCCCTCACACTCAAGCCTGTAGGCAGGCAACTGATATTCAATTGATTACAGTAAAAAAAGGGTTCTTTTATTTTACTTTACACTAGGTTGCACCAGATATGATTGTCACTGTGCACTGGCAAAAGTTGGCAGAGTAGGCTCTATAGGCCTCACACACACGGCTGTAGGCAGGCAACTGATATTCAATCGATTACAGTCAAAAAAGTGTTGTTTTATGTCACTGTACACTACGGTTGCACCAGATATGACGTATCACTGTGCACTGGCAAAAGTTGGCAGAGTAGAGGCAATAGGCTTCACACACACGCCTGTAGGCAGGCAATTGCTATTCAATCTATTAGAGTCAAAAAAGTGTTGTTTTATTTCACTGAGCACAATATAAGCTGTGAGCCTGACACAGGCAGGCAACTGAAATTAGATTAAAGGAAAAAAGGGTTGTTTTTTTTTCAATGTATGGTACACCAACTATGACTGGTGAAATAGAGCATAATATTAGCTGTGAGCCTGACACAGGCAGGCAACTGAAATTAGATTACAGGAAAAAAATGGTTGTTTTCAATGTATGGTACACCACCAGGTATGAGTAGTGAAAATAAGCACAATATAACCTGTTAGGTGTTAGCCTGTCACACACACATGCTGGCAGGCAGGCATATGCAATTAGATTACACAGAAAAAAAATATAAAATAAAATAAATGATGTTTTAGCCCTAAAAAGGGCTTTTTGGGTTGCTGTCCTTGCAGCAGATATCAGATGAGTCCTTCAGGTCTGTAGTGGAAGCTAAATACACAGCCTGGCTATTTATTTCCCTATTAAATCTCCAGCAGCTACACTGTAACAGATCTCCTGGCACCCCGACCGTGTACCTCCGTTGATGGACGCGTCCTAGTTTGCGTCGAGGCCTACAAGCACCGCACCGGACACCACAACCACCACAGACTCCACAACCACTGCCGTAGCTTAACTGGAGCCGCGCCGTCTTCCTTCCACCCTGTATGAATCTCCAGCATCCAGGATCGTGTGGGGAAGACCTCTCCTCCAAGAAGAGTACATCAGGAACAAGGGTTCAGTAGTTTAAAGCTCCAGGGAGTATGCAGAGCATAGCAATCCCCAGTATGATATAGCAATCCTCTCCAAGAATGAGATGAGGCTACGTTTTGAAGGGTCAAGCAGCACTCTCTTGCTGGCACACCCAGACTGGTTTTTATTACAGTTAGGAAAACAGAACACACCCAGGGGAATGTATAAACAACCAATAACACAATAGTAACGCCCACAGTTTCCCTCCCCTTTACTTGAGAGATAATTGAGTTTCTTACTGTATCTACTCAATTATCTCCCAGCTAAAACTTACACATTTTTATACATTTTTATAACTTTATGATTTTACATAGTACATAAATAAATCTTACATTTTTATGAACAACATAAATTGTGGAACAACATTTTAAAAAATGACATGAATCAGACCAGGGGTTCAAAAGTAAAAGTATCTTTTACACATACCACACAGACATTTCACATATCCCCCATAGTTGGCCACACAATACACATATAGGGACAATAGGTGGGTCACACCTCCCTGAGGCTACCTAGCAACTTTGATACAATCGGACATGGATTAGATCATCCTTCTTTGTTCTTATGGCTGAGAATGAAAACACTTTATACAATAGACTTCCTTATCTTATGAGGAGTATCTGTAACAGGATTATCTCTCCTGCCAAGGTCTGCACTAGCCTGGGCCAATATTCTGCAGAGCATAAACCAACATACATACAGTATAATAGTAGGATCATATTTTAACCATAATAATCATAAAACAGGGTAAAACAGTGATGGGTTCCGTTACACACCTCCCCCGTGACCATAAGCCGGCATACACGGTCTGATCCCAACGGATCGGCCTGGGGATGTCTGGACAAAAGTATTTGTTGGTCAATTCTCTAGTTTGCCAACCCATCAGCATTACTGCAATTCACATTTACTCACATTTCACATATCCCCGGATAGCTGAGATCTGAGCGCACAAAACTACCGAATAGCGCTCAGATCCTCTTCACACAGTTCAATTGCCATGTAGCTAAAGTCTTTCCCATAGTCTTTCATTATATGAATGGGCTCCATGGCATAGCTATCTGTGGTATCATGGTTCACACAGGGCAAGTACCGAATGACCCCCCCTGTATGTAAAGGGCCAGAATGAGTGACATACACTCTGGTATGGCCGAATACTGTGTCTAAAGGGCAATATGTCCCAGGGCCAAAGTCGCAGGGCAGGAGGCTAGCAAACAGTCCTCTCCAAGACAAAGTGGCGAAGGGCACTTCGTCACATACACTATCTGTCCTCTCACAATGAATGTAGCTTCAGAATGATTCTAAAATGTATGCTGTCCTTTAGATGGAAGGCTCTGGAAGGGAGTGTATGCTGCTGATTCGCTGGAATGTGTCTGCTGACTGTGAGGTGCAGGGTCAAAGTTTCCTCAATGATAAAGAATAGGGGGCGGACCGAAAAGCGCATGTGTCCGCCGTCCGATACGAGCACGAAAGAGCCAAAATCGCAGCGAATAGTCCGCAGACGAATTGTCCATGACATCTCTACTTGAGAATATTAATTCTTGAGCAGGGCTAATTAGTGGCACAGTCATTTTAGATTAGAGTCACCTGTGCTCATGTAGGTCACCTTAATTTCTATCATATTTGTGTCAGTCCTCACTTATTTTTTAAACTCTCTTTCACCACTGGTAAAATTCCATCTTTCTTTAAGTCTGATTTCGTCTCACCCATTCTAAAGACACAGTCCCTCTATCCTTCATCAATGATAACTATTGCTCCATTTCTCCACTCTCCCTAGCTTCCAAACTACTGGAAAAGCCAGTCTGTGCCCTTTTTACTTCTTAGAAAATTATTTGTTAGTCTACTCGCTACAATCTAGCATTCCTCCTCAATAGTCAAATAAAAATGCACTCACCAAGGTAACAAATTGCCTAGGCGCAGCTAACTCCAAGGGATATTTTTTCTGACAAATAATTCTTGATCTGCCTTTTGTCATTCACATAGTAGACCACCTACCCCTCCTGCATATATACTAAACATCGACGTTACGATACGCCTATGCTTTGTGTCATGTCAATCCCTCCACTACACCCGTCTTTTGATGTAAGCACGAACTCTGTGCCCAGTCAACTGCTTTTCCAAGTCAACATTTCCATTGTTTGCAAACTTATTATTTCCTATGAATAAGAATTCCATCTTTATGTTGACGCTTCTCAAATGTATCTCTCCTCTTTAGTTTTATAACGCAACCGACTAATTCATATCATAATAAAGTTATCCTCCATTTCATACAACTTTGTAATATACATAGCAGATTTCTTACAACTAAATAGTGATCTCAATCAGTGGTTGGTTGAAGTTGAGAGTGTTTTTTACACTGATTCTGATGAGAGAAAACCCACATTGGATAGTAAATACATTTAAAAGGCATTCACTGAAATTATAAAATTGTATAAACGGCAAATAAGAGCTTAGTCGGAAACCAAAAATATTCAAAATTATTTATTTAGTAATCTAATACTTAGAAGTCTGAGGGTCCATTTGAGCTCAACATCACAGTTTGCGAATGAAAACTTCAATCAGGAATGGGACAGTATATTAAATACATTTTCAGCCTTTCTTATGCAGGTAATTTTTAACGGAGAAGAGAGGAATTTAGAGAATACTAAGGTGGAACTAGCTGTCAGTTTTGCAAATGTTGAGAATTTTCATCAAAACAATACATTTGATGATTTGGAGAATAAATTAAAGAGTAATATTGAGAGATTTATAAACTCTTAAAGACAGGGAGCATGAGAAATTTAGGAGATATACACAAGATTTTGAAAATAATATTTACAGACATTAATCTAGACCTTTAGCATCAGTTAAGGCAAAATGCATCATCATCTGATTATGACACTTTAGGTACTAAGACTACTGCTTACAATCCTAATTTGAATCAAACAAGACATGTTGTGGGTTTCAGACAAGATGTGGCTCAATCTGAACAGTTTTTTTTACGTTCTCACATCAAGTGCCAAAAACAGAGGAGATTTTAATGGTCATATCAGTCCCACAAATAAGGATGAATAGTGACTTGGTGAGACAGGTCAATAATCTTCCAGATTTTGTTCTCAATAAACATCTTATTTTTATGTGTTTGAATGAACAAAGGATATTGCCTTGTATGTCAGAAAACTTCTGACATAAGGTTGTTGGAGGATAGACTATGTTACAAGTGACAGGACCCTACAAGTCTATTCAAATCAAAGTTGGGCTCAATACTGGGGAATGGCCTAGCTGATGATGTGATTTTTAGACAAGAGTATAACTTTCTGTTTAATAAATATTCTACTATACTTACAATTTATTCTATTCTGAAAATTCAGCAAAACTTGACTTCTCCTCCCAATAGACCAATAGTGTGTAGGCTCACTCAAAATCTGAACATTTACATTCACAAAATGTTGGGACAATTCATTATGGCCTTGTCCTCCTATGATCTATACACACAATACTTGGAAAAGTGTTGAGGAAACTATTTTAGTTAAAATGATTTTTTGGATGGAATAAATTAGCTTATATTTTTTGGCTGGAATAATTTAGCTTATCTTAGAAATATAACCAAAAACTTTATATACTGTATATGTGATCATATACCGATGCTCTTGCTAATCTAAATCCCAGAAATATTATACTTGTCTTACATATTTATAGAATAAGATCAATGTAGGTTGTTTAAAATATATATATTTTAGAAAGAAAACAACAATACATGTAATGAGTACATTAATATCATACAGTTCATTTGATAATCAATATATTTGTAGATATTACTCATATCTAAATAAAAATGATATTTATAATTTATATAATAAATTGCAAAACCTGTTCTAAACCCTCACGGATATTATACCTTTTTTATACCTTACATTATGTCTATTGTGGTGCCGAAAAAAGCTTATACATAACACTTTGTTCTGCTAGCATATTAAATACCAATATTACCATGTTAACTCACAAACATCTAACACGGAATTTAAATGATTTATAAGGTGCTAATGATAACATCTTAGATCTTCCTGAAATAACTTCTGAAAAACGATATCTCTTGTGATTACCGTCTGACCACACCTGTATTAAGGTCATTAGTTTTCTCTCTTTACAGTTTTTTATCCGAACATATACAGTTTTCATAGACGTTACTTGAATGGTTTCTTATTTATTAATATCCTTTTTGAAATATGGTCTGTAGAACTGGGTAGTCCTCTATTTCAAATAAAGGACAAGAACTCCTCCTGCAAATAGCAATGCCCTAGACCCAGGAAAAAGGCATTGTATACCATGGCAATCTTCCCCTTCAACGCATGCTGTTCAACTGGTAATAGAAACATTGTGTCAGTACCACACCCACATTGATCCAATGCTTTCCTATTCAAAATAAATCTGGCAGGTTTCTCTGAATTTTTGAGAATGGACTTAAGGAGATCTTCAGGTTCCAAAGCAGACGGCACAAACTGACTTATCACTAGTGCCTCAACCATATGAAAGCAGTATCCACAGGTCAATTCCATCATTCATTTTGCAGCAAAAATACACTCCCCATGCTTGATACAATTTGCCCGTCATGAGATGTTCAGGAATGTTGAAATTCAGGAGTGTACCACTAGGAAACTCTCTAGGAGCACTAATTACTTGAATCACTTGATTATGCAGATGATGCATGTGCAAACATATTCTGGAATTCTAGTGCTGGATCAACATGGTAATGGCCACAATGATCAAGATGACAAATAGTTGGAGAGGACAATTTGCATCACTATGTATACAAGCACCAGACCAAGGGTTGTGTCTTAAACTGAAAAAAGCCTCTATAAACGATACTGTGAGCTGCAAAGTGAGGGAAGGTGTTTGAATATGTGAAAATAGCATTCTTAGAGCCTCATTCAATTGAGAAATTGTATCTTAAGGGAGCCCGTAATGGAGCCCGTGAACTAATTTGCTTTTTAACTGGCACCTTTTTTTGATCCTCAAACAATCTACGGGTTACTGGCTGAAAATCCCTGCGGCTATTACAACCATAACTTACGCCCCATCTAAGCCTTTGATCTTTCACGTCTGGAAAAGTTCAGACCCTCAAAGGGATTAAAGACATATCAGTAACACTGTAAATGCAAATAAAAAATGAATACTGCACTGCTTTGCTTAATTGCTCTGGCTCATGGTCTGACATGCTAGATACGAGTGCAGCGTTTAAGTTTTCGGATTTCGGGCAGCAACTTGCGGGCTTGTTCAATTGAATCGCTCCGTAATTGTCGCAAAGTTCAAGCTCGCAGACATATTGAATCTTAATCTTCTGTACTGAAAGATATGCAATGGCCATATGATGCAAAAGCTACCCAACTATGGTCACATAATGACAATTCATGGGCCCAAGTTGTTTCTCAACAGTATATTGTCACAATCCCCACTTTGTTGGGCTTTAAAAGGTCGCTAGACTGACCCACAGATTGACAAGGTTTTGTATCCTCTCACAATTTACCAGATTTCATGAGAAGTTGCAGACATTTTTGTAAGGAATAAATAAAAAATCCACTATTTATTTGTTTAGTATAAATAGTTATATCATTTATTTGATTGGTTTAGTGTATATTTTCGTACAATATGTCTTTGTTTAATCTTATGATGTATAATGTTTATCCCACAATGTCCATGTTTTATTACTTCCTTGTACTACGTTATTGAAATCAATAAAGTTTTTTTCCATTTCTCTATTTTTCTCAATAAAGGATTTTATTTCTGACCATTTTGGTACTTGTTTTGATTTCCAGTTTCTGTCTTTTGTCATTTCTATCACCATCAGAATATGGATGATCAAGTTTTTAGTTGTCTTTATAAACTTATTAGGTAAAATATGTAGGAGACTTACTTCTGTAGTTCTATTTAATTTAATATTAGTAATTTCTAGAATTTTGGTTATACAATTTTCCCAAAGATATATAATTTTTGGGCATTCCCACCAAAGGTGGTAATACTGTATGTACCTTTTTGTCCTTACCAGGACCCTTATGACACTAAGACTAAGCACTACCCTACACTACACTATTAGAAACCACAATAACCCAATCAATCTAATTTAACCACATCTAAGTAATTAACCCACCATTTAAGTAATAAACCCCCCTCTAACTAATTAACCCGTCTAAGGGCCTCATTCTAATGCTGGCCGTAAAATGGCCGTAACTCTGCGATTCCTTGCGGCCGGCTTACTGACCTGCTTAGGGCTATTCAAATGGACGGTGCAGCAAGGATGTTGCCTTGCTGCCGATTGCAAACCATGCAATCCTGTAACCCTAAAATGGAAGTCCAAACATGATGGCCTCCAGATTGTTAAATGACAATATTTTAATATTCATCATATGTTGGAATGGTCAACACACATGGAGTTCAGGCCAAATTAACCCTTTCTGTAATGATATAGGAATCACAAGGTTTTGGAGACCAGCAGCCTAGGTCAGCAATAATCCAATTCAGCAACTTGTAGGTGAAACAGGAACAAGCTTTATTGAAGGGAACATGAACCACAATAATCTGGCAAGGTACATAGACAGGAAGTGCCTTATATAGGCCAAGGACCAGACACCTGACCAGACACAGCTGAAGAGACTAGTCACTGATACTGTGCAGACCCAGGCACAGACCATTCAAGTGCTGCAGGACCAGGTAGCTGAACTGCAGGCCCAACAGGTTGCTTTTACTGCAAGAACTGTGCAGACCCAGGTACAGACCATTCAAGTGCTGCAGGCCCAGGTAGCTGAACTGCAAAATAAATTTCAGTCAATGCACAGTGAGTATACCAGCAACAGGGCACGTGATGTTGCGGCTGCTACTGTTACACCTGCACAAGATGCCCGCTTGCCCCTGCCAGAAAAGTTTGGAGGAGATCGCAAAAAATGTAGGGGTTTCCTAAATTAATGCCGTTTGCACTTCATGATGTTACCTCACCAATTTCCATCTGAAAGAGAGAAGGTGGGATTTATTTTTTCACTATTCAAAGATGAAGTCCTGGCTTGGGGCTCCCCTCTTCTGGAACAGGACAGTCCAGTCTTGGGTAATCTAAATGACTTTCTTGAGGCCATGTGCCTAGTTTTTGATGACCCCAATCGATGTGCTACAGCAGAAGCCACTCTCCTTCATTTGCATCAAGGGAGGCGCTCTGTGGCTGAATATGCTGCTGAATTCAGACAGTGGGTTGCTGATACTACCTGGAACCAATCAGCTCAGACGTTCCTTTTCAGAAAAGGTCTCTCAGAAGCTATAAAAGATGAGCTAGCTCGTGTTGATCTTCCTGCTGACTTTGATGCATTTGTACGTTTGGCTATTCGTATCGATCGGAGACTTTCTGAAACAAAATTGGAAAGACAGGACTCTTTTAGACCAAGTACTACTCCTATTTCCTATTCAAGAATTTCTACACAACCCCACAAACACCTTCAGACTCTGAGCCTGAGGCTATGCAGGTAAATCTAATAAGAGGGCCATTATCCAATGAAGAAAAACAGTGGCGACGCACTCACAATTTATGCCTGTATTGTGGTAGTGCAGGGCACTATGCCTTCAATTGCCCTAGCAAATCCAAAAGAACAATAGCTATGGCTGCTGAGGGCGCACAGATTCAACACCAATCCCAGATTGCAGATCAACTGGATTCTGTCACACAACCCTTGTTTTCTCTGGCTCATGGTGAAGAGGGGATGTTGACTCAACATCCTCATTTTGTGGTACCTATCACATTGCAATGTGGTGATCATAAAATTTCAAATACAGCTATGATAGATTCTGGAGCAGGCGGAAACTTTATGGACATTAAATTTGCAGCAGGAAATAGAATTCAGTCTATCCCTAATTCTTCACCTTTGTTAATGGAGACAGTGGACGGTTCTCCACTTACGTCGGGCCCGGTTACACATGAGACTGTGCCCTTAAAGTTGACTCTGGAAGTGAATCACCATGAGACTATATCTTTCCACCTAATTTCCTCAACACAGTTTCCAGTGATTTTGGGGGTACCTTGGCTTGCTCTGCATAACCCACAAATTGATTGGAAGATCAGAACTTTGTCCTTTCCTTCAGAACACTGCTTAATGAATTGTCAACCCACTAAGGTAACACCTGTTGCCACAACAATTAATGAAATGGTTGCTACAAACTTGACTAAGCTTCCTCTACAATATCGTGATTTTGCAGATGTCTGTGATAAGAAGAATGCTGATCAGCTTCTACCCCACAGGCCTTATGATTGCCCAATAGAGCTGTTGCCTGGGGCTGCTATCCCATTTGGCCGTATATATTCCCTTTCTGAGCCTGAATTGAAAGCTCTTCGTGAAAACATACAAGAAAATCTTGCCAAAGTTTTTATTCGACCATCTACTTCCCCAGCAGGAGCTCCTATATTCTTTGTAGAGAAGAAAGATGGCAGCCTACGGCCATGCGTTGATTACAGGGACATTAATAACATCACTGTTAAAAAACGCTACCCCTTGCCTCTCATTCCTGAACTTTCCTAACATCCCCCTCCATCATCATCCTCCCCTGTATCTCTTTACCCCCTCCCTCATCATCCTCCCCTGTGTCTCTTTCCCCCTTCCTCATCACCCTCCCTTGTGTCTCATCCCCCCTCCCTCATCATCCTCCCACCTCCCTCATCATCCTCCCCTGTATCTCTTTACCCCCTCCCTCATCATCCTCCCCTGTGTCTCTTCCCCCCTCCATCATCATCCTCCCCTATGTCTCTTTCCACCATCCCTCATCATACTCCCCTGTGTCTTTTTTCCCTCTCCCTCATCATCTTCCCCTGTGTATCTTCCCCCCTCCCTCATCATCAACCCCTGTGTCTCTTTCCCCCCTTCCTCATCACCCTCCTCTGTGTCTCACCCCTCCCTCCCTCATCATCCTCCCACCTCCCTCATCATCCTCCCCTGTATCTCTTTACCCCCTCCCACATCATCCTCCCCTGTGTCTCTTCTTCCCTCCATCATCATCCTCCCCTGTGTCTCTTTCCCCCTTCCATCATAATTCTCCCCTGTGTCTCTTTCCCCCCTCCCTCATCATCCTCCCCTGTGTCTCTTTCCCCCCTTCCTCATCACCCTCCCCTGTATCTCTTTACCCTCTCCCTCATCATCTTCCCCTGTGTCTGTTTCCCCCCTCCCTCATCATCCTCCCCTGTGTCTCTTCCCCCCTCCCTCATCATCCTCCCCTTCCCTAATGATACGGGGTGGAAGAGACACAGGGATAAGTGTGAGGGGTGTTAGGGTAAGGGGTGTTAGGGATAAGGGTGAGGGGATTAGGCGTTAGAGTGAGGGGTGTTAGGGCTAAGTGTGAGGGGTGTTAGGGTGAGGGGTGTTAGGGATAAGTGTAAGGGGTGTTAGGGTTAGGTGTTAGGGTGAGGGATGTTAGGGTTAGGTGTTAGGGATAAGTGTGAGGGGTGTTAGGGTTAGGGTAAGGGGTGTTAGGGATAAGTGTGAGGGGTGTTAGGGTTAGGGTGAGGAGTGTTAGGGATAAGTGTGATGGGTGTTAGGTCTTAGGGATAAGTGTGAGAATGTTAGGGTTAGGTGTTAGGTTGATGGGTGTTATGGATAAGTGTGAAGGGTGTTAGGGTTAGGGTAAGGGGTGTTAGGGATAAGTGTGATGGGTGTTAGGGTAAGGGATGTTAGGGTTAGGTGTTAGGGTATGGGCTGTTAGGGATAAGTGTAAGGGGGTATTAGGGTTAGGTGTTAGGGTGAGGGGTGTTAGGGATAAGTGTGAGGGGTGTTAGTGTAAGGGGTGTTAGGGATAAGTGTGAGGGGTGTTAGGGTTAGGTGGTAGGGTGAGGGATGTTACGGTTAGGTGTTAGGGATAAGTGTGAGGGGTGTTAGGGTTAGGGTAAGGGGTGTTAGGGATAAGTGTGAGGGGTGTTAGGGTTAGGGTGAGGGGTGTTAGGGATAAGTGTGATGGGTGTTAGGGTAAGGGATGTTAGGGTTAGGTGTTAGGGTAAGGGCTGTTAGGGATAAGTGTAAGGGGGTATTAGGGTTAGGTGTTAGAGTGAGGGTTGTTAGGGATAAGTGTGAGGGGTGTTAGGGTTAGGTGTTAGGGTGAGGGATGTTAGGGTTAGGTGGTAGGGTGAGGGATGTTACGGTTAGGTGTTAGGGATAAGTGTGAGGGGTGTTAAGGTTAGGGTAAGGGGTGTTAGGGATAAGTGTGAGGGGTGTTAGGGTTAGGGTGAGGGGTGTTAGGGATAAGTGTGAGGGGTGTTAGGGTTAGGTGTTAGGGTGAGGGGTGTTAGGGATAAGTGTAAGGGGTGTTAGGGTTAGGTGTTAGGGTGAGGGATGTTAGGGTTAGGTGTTAGGGATAAGTGTGAGGGGTGTTAGGGTTAGGGTGAGGGATGTTAGGGATAAGTGTGAGGAGTGTAAGGGTTAGGTGTTAGGGTGAAGGATGTTAGGGTTAGGTGTTAGGGATAAGTGTGAGGGGTGTTAGGGTTAGGTGTTAGGGTGAGGGATGTTAGGGTTAGGTGTTAGGGATAAGTGTGAGGGGTGTTAGGGTAAGGGATGTTAGGGTTAGGTGTTAGGGTATGGGTTGTTAGGGATAAGTGTAAGGGGGTATTAGGGTTAGGTGTTAGAGTGAGGGTTGTTAGGGATAAGTGTGGGGGGTGTTAGGTCTTAGGTATAAGTGTGAGAATGTTAGGGTTAGGTGTTAGGTTGATGGGTGTTATGGATAAGTGTGAAGAATGTTAGGGTTAGGGTAAGGGGTGTTAGGGATAAGTGTGATGGGTGTTAGGGTAAGGGATGTTAGGGTTAGGTGTTAGGGTATGGGTTGTTAGGGATAAGTGTAAGGGGGTATTAGGGTTAGGTGTTAGGGTGAGGGATGTTAGGGATAAGTGTGAGGGGTGTTAGTGTAAGGGGTGTTAGGGATAAGTGTGACGGGTGTTAGGGTTAGGTGTTAGGGTGAGGGATGTTAGGGTTAGGTGGTAGGGTGAGGGATGTTACGGTTAGGTGTTAGGGATAAGTGTGAGGGGTGTTAAGGTTAGGGTAAGGGGTGTTAGGGATAAGTGTGAGGGGTGTTAGGGTTAGGGTGAGGGGTGTTAGGGATAAGTGTCAGGGGTGTTAGGGTTAGGTGTTAGGGTGACGGGTGTTAAGGTTCAGTGTGAAGGGTGTTAGGGTTAGGTGTTAGGGTGAGGGGTGTTAGGGATAAGTGTAAGGGGTGTTAGGGTTAGGTGTTAGGGTGAGGGATGTTAGGGTTAGGTGTTAGGGATAAGTGTGAGGGGTGTTAGGGTTAGGGTGAGGGATGTTAGGGATAAGTGTGAGGAGTGTAAGGGTTAGCTGTTAGGGTGAAGGATGTTAGGGTTAGGTGTTAGGGATAAGTGTGAGGGGTGTTAGGGTTAGGTGTTAGGGTGAGGGATGTTAGGGTTAGGTGTTAGGGATAAGTGTGAGGGGTGTTAGGGTTAGGTGTTAGGGTGAGGGATGTTAGGGTTAGGTGTTAGGGATAAGTGTGAGGGGTGTTAGGGTTAGGGTAAGGGGTGTTAGGGATAAGTGTAAGGGATGTTAGGGTTAGGTGTTAGGGTGAGGGATGTTAGGGTTAGGTGTTAGGGATAAGTGTGAGGGGTGTTAGGGTTAGGGTGAGGGGTGTTAGGGATAAGTGTGAGGGGTGTTAGGGTTAGGGTGAGGGGTGTTAGAGATAAGTGTGAGGGGTGTTAGGGTTAGGTGTTAGGGCGAGGGTTGTTAGGGATCTGTGTGAAGGGTGTTAGGGTTAGGTGTTAGGGTGAGGGATGTTAGGGTTAGGTGTTAGGGATACGTGTGAGGGGTGTTAGGGTGAGGGGTGTTAGGGATAAGTGTGAGGGGTGTTAGGGTTAGGTATTAGGGTGAGGGATGTTAGGGTTAGGTGTTAGGGATAAGTGTGAGGGGTGTTAGGGTTAGGGTAAGGGGTGTTAGGGATAAGTGTGAGGGGTGTTAGGGTTAGGGTGAGGGGTGTTAGTGATAAGTGTGAGGGGTGTTATTGTTAGGTGTTAGGGTGAGGGGTGTTAGGGATAAGTGTAAGGGGTGTTAGGGTTAGGTGTTAGGGTGAGGGATGTTAGGGTTAGGTGTTAGGGATAAGTGTGAGGGGTGTTAGAGTTAGGGTGAGGGGTGTTAGGGATAAGTGTGAGGGGTGTTAGGGTTAGGGTAAGGGGTGTTAGGGATAAGTGTGAGGGGTGTTAGGTTTAGGGTGAGGGGTGTTAGTGATAAGTGTGAGGGGTGTTATTGTTAGGTGTTAGGGTGAGGGGTGTTAGGGATAAGTGTAAGGGGTGTTAGGGTTAGGTGTTAGGGTGAGGGATGTTAGGGTTAGGTGTTAGGTTAATGGGTGTTATGGATAAGTGTGAGGGGTGTTAGGGTGTGGCATGTTAGGAATAAGTGTGAGGGGTGTTAGGTCTTAGGGATAAGTGTGAGGGGTGTTAGGGTTAGGTGTTAGGTTAATGGGTGTTATGGATAAGTGTGAGGGGTGTTAGGGTTGGGTGCTAAGGTGAGGAGAGGATGATGATAAGGGGGGAAGAGACACAGGGGTGTCCTTGCAGCAGAGATAAAAAGAGTCCTTCAGGACTGTATTGCACACTGTGTACAGTAACCTAGCTATGGTTTTCCCTATTGATGCAGTATCACCTACACTCAGCCTCCTCTCAGTAAGACTGCAAGTTAGTTATGATTCCAAAATGGCTGCTTTCCATGAGTTAGAAGGCTCTGGAAGGGAGTGTATGCTGCTGATTGGCTGGAATGTGTCTGCTGACTGTGACATACAGGGTCAAAGTTTGCTCAATGATAAAGTATAGGGGGCGGGTCGAACATAGCATATGTTCGCAGTTCGCTGCGAACGCGAACATGCTATGTTCGCCGGGAACAGTCCGCCGGCGAACAATTCGCGACATCTCTATCACTGTGCATTGACTGAACTTTATTTTGCAGTTCAGCTACCTGGTCCTGCAGCACTTGAATGGTCTGTGCCCGGGTCTGCACAGTTCTTGCAGTAAAAGCAACCTGCTGGGTCAATGCAGAATCTGACCCGGCGGTCTCCATGAAAGGGCCAGATTATTCTGTAATGATATAGGAATCACAAGGTTTTGGAGACCAGCAGCCTAGGTCAGCAATAATCCAATTCAGCAACTTGTAGGTGAAACAGGAACAAGCTTTATTGAAGGGGACAGGAATCACAATAATCTGGCAAGGTACATAGACAGGAAGTGCCTTATATAGGCCAAGGACCAGACACCTGACCAGAAACAGCTGAAGAGACTAGTCACTGATAATATTGCTAGCAGAGTCATGGTTTATCAGATCTCAAGGAAATTCACACAGGCAGGCTGGCGCAGTGGTAGGGAAGAGGTTCAGCAGCCTGGGGACCAGGGTTCAAAACCCAGCAGAGTCAATTCCTCACACTTTCCCACTCACAGAAGCCCCTAAAACAGCCATATAATAGAATATGGCACCCGACATTGGCGCGCACAGCAAATGTGTGGCGACAACATGGGGCCAACATGAGCTCGCAGACAGCAGTGCACAGTTCTAAAGTTTCTGACTAATGAAATGGCGCAAGTGGTATGGCCTAACACCATGAACCCTTCTAACCCTAAACCTTGTAGCCACAGCCTAACCTGAACCCTTAGACCCCCCAGCCCCCTGTCGGGCGCAATGTTGTCGATGCTCGCATTTGTCGGGAAGCAGATGACGGTGGGCATTCGATGTGTGCTTTAAAGTCTTGCTACGATAGAATATACATCTCGCTCATCACATCCACATTTGAGAACAACAGGGCGGTGACCGGAAATGCGTGTTTCGGCCGCTTGAGCGGCAAAGGCCCACAGAGGGAGAGGAAATTACTCAATGGCGGCAGTATTCAATGTGAAGTTATCATCAATCCCCTATTAGGGGTTAACCCTTAAGTGGTTAGCAAGAGCCTAGCATGTAGTGACGGCACAGCTTTGGAGCTATCTAGAAGAGCGACACAGAAGCTGAACAGCGAGCAGTGTGGAATTTGGATACATCTGAGCACTCCTAGGACAACTTTCTCCAGTTCCTGCATTGGTCTCTAGTGAGAGAGGAAAGGGGCAGATAGCCCAGACAACTTACCTTGGGACCCAGCAGTGAACTCCAGCAGCCGGCAAAGTTCGGCTCTACAGTCGGGAGGTCCTTGTGGAATTGCCTGACCAGGAGGCAGCGGAGGAGCTCTTCCCGCGAGGTCAGCTTGAAATCTGTTTTCTCTTAAGCAGAGGCATGCAAAGGGATGTTGCATTTACTTGACTCACTGAGATGTTTACACCAATGATTGAAGACAACTAAAAGATAAGTATGCCTCTAGCTTTATATATGTAGTATGTGCTGCCGTTTCAGTTACTCAACAAATGTTACAAAATTCTCTAAGCATGCAGAGTGAATCAATGCCTGTAGCCAAAATATGAACTGAGTAACAAGACACATATTCTGCAAAGCTCACAGAGTGAACATAGGCTGGCAAGAATAAACACAAACTATCTTCTGTACAAATGAACAGCCTTATTAAATTGCAATTCGGCAAATTCTAAAGGACTCTATATAAGCACAGAGCATATTTTTTTTACAGAAGTTTTTTTAGTCAGTGAACTTATATCCAAAAGCAAGGTCTTCAAGAACTAAAAACTTCTGTAAAAAAAATATGCTACGTGCTTATATAGAGTTCTTTAGAATTTGCCGAATTGCAATTTAATAAGGCTGGAAGGTTGTAAAGTGTTGGACTAATTGCCACTAAAATATATATAAAGGGAGTATGGGCTTGCTATACAGTGGCAAAAAGGTTATAATCTTACTCCAGCTTCTAGCACTAAATAACACTGAGGAGATAGGTATAAAGCTTAAAAAGAACAGAGATGGGTTAAAAAACAAACTTTTCTGCAGAGATTGTGAAAACTCATTGCTACCCCTAGGTAGAAGCGTTTTAATGTATTATACATTTTCCTGTCATTCTCTTTGAGATTGTTACAACAAGGAATGAAGATAATGAAAAGATAATTAGGCCCTTCGATTCACTTATGTAGAGTGTGAATTTATCAGATGAATTGAATAACAAATGCTACAAACACTTTAAATTCATAGAGTGAACCAAGGCTAATATCTGTCTATTAACAGAGCGATAAAAGATATAGCTATTTAAGCACACAGATGGACCAAAAGCTTGCATTAAATGGGATAACTAACCTTTGAATAAATGTTGGCTGCAAGCGAGGAATTAACTGCTACTGGAAAAATCAGATAAGGGGTGTAAGCTTCTCAAGATTGAATTAAATCATTTTTCCAACCCCCACAGTGATGGATGGTAAAAGAAGGAAACAATATTGAAGCGTTATATCCAGTGCTATTGGAAATTATTGGTTTGCAGAATATTGGCAGAAATATTAAAGCCCATTTGATTGTTCTTGTGGAAGAAAAAAAAATAAAAAAAATAAAAATAAATAAATAAATAAAGAGGCAACTCCCGAATACAAGGTTGGATAAAAATCACAAATCTTAAAAAGTTCTAAAACAATTAAATAAGTAAATAATAAACCTTAGATTTAGAAATTAAATTTGATAAGCTGCTCTCTGATCATAATACATTACTGTCCTATACTACAACGTTAGAAGGAAAAATCAACAAATTAACCAATAAAATATCCAACAACGAGGAAAGATCAAGAAGATGCAATTTAAGAATCAAAGGGATAAAGGAATCCATCTCGAGGGAGGAGTTGCAAATTTTCTTATTGAAATTATTTCTAACACTCGTTTCCACATTGTCACAAGAGGAAACCAGACTAGATGTGTTCCACAGGGTGAATAAACCAAATTACATGGATGACAAGACTCCCAGAGACGTCATAGTTAAGTTTCATCATCTGTCATCCAGAGGCTATAGCAAAAGCTAGCTTCAAGGCAAGAACTCTAGAGGCTCCATTTGAAAATATTAAGATCTTTACAGACTTGTCTGAGGCGACACTATCTAGAAGGAAAGAATTTGTGAGCGTCACGCAATCACTAAGGAAAGAAGGAATAATCTAAAAATGGTAACCACAAGGTGGTTTATCAGTTTTGAAAGACAGGCGTTGGTTTAAAATCAACTCTGTGAGGCAAGGAGAAGAACTTTTAAAGAATTGGAACATGCTTTTTGACAAGGACGATGAAGCTCCTCGAGCTTTAAGTTTAGCCTCTTTTGAATGGCAACAAAAATAAATAGGGGGAGAACATATAACTATTTTTCTAAGGACTTATGACACTGATTACATAGGTTCTCCATGTTCTTTTTGTTTATTGTAGTGCTATGTTAGTTTTTTGTTTTGTTTTCTTCTGAATAGGGTAAGGGGTGTTAGGGATAAGTGTGAGGGGTGTTAGGGTTAGGGTGAGGGGTGTTAGGGATAAGTGTGAGGGGTGTTATTGTTAGGTGTTAGGGTGAGGGGTGTTAGGGATAAGTGTAAGGGGTGTTAGGTTTAAGTGTTAGGATGAGGGATGTTAGGGTTAGGTGTTAGGGATAAGTGTGAGGGGTGTTAGAGTTAGGGTGAGGGGTGTTAGGGATAAGTGTGAGGGGTGTTAGGGTTAGGTGTTAGGGTGAGGGGTGTTAAGGATAAGTGTAAGGGGTGTTAGGGTGAGGCATGTTAGGAATAAGTGTGAGGGGTGTTAGGTCTTAGGGATAAGTGTGAGGGGTGTTAGGGTTAGGTGTTAGGTTAATGGGTGTTATGGATAAGTGTGAGGGGTGTTAGGGTTGGGTGCTAAGGTGAGGAGAGGATGATGATAAGGGGGGGAAGAGACACAGGGGTGTCCTTGCAGCAGAGATAAAAAGAGTCCTTCAGGACTGTATTGCACACTGTGTACAGTAACCTAGCTATGGTTTTCCCTATTGATGCAGTATCACCTACACTCAGCCTCCTCTCAGTAAGACTGCAAGTTAGTTATGATTCCAAAATGGCTGCTTTTCATGAGTTAGAAGGCTCTGGAAGGGAGTGTATGCTGCTGATTGGCTGGAATGTGTCTGCTGACTGTGACATACAGGGTCAAAGTTTGCTCAATGATAAAGTATAGGGGGCGGGTCGATCATAGCATATGTTCGCAGTTCGCTGCGAACGCGAACATGCTATGTTCGCCGGGAACAGTCCGCCGGCGAACAATTCGCGACATCTCTATCACTGTGCATTGACTGAACTTTATTTTGCAGTTCAGCTACCTGGTCCTGCAGCACTTGAATGGTCTGTGCCCGGGTCTGCACAGTTCTTGCAGTAAAAGCAACCTGCTGGGTCAATGCAGAATCTGACCCGGCAGTCTCCATGAAAGGGCCAGATTATTCTGTAATGATATAGGAATCACAAGGTTTTGGAGACCAGCAGCCTAGGTCAGCAATAATCCAATTCAGCAACTTGTAGGTGAAACAGGAACAAGCTTTATTGAAGGGGACAGGAATCACAATAATCTGGCAAGGTACATAGACAGGAAGTGCCTTATATAGGCCAAGGACCAGACACCTGACCAGAAACAGCTGAAGAGACTAGTCACTGATAATATTGCTAGCAGAGTCAAGGTTTATCAGATCTCAAGGAAATTCACACAGGCAGGCTGGCGCAGTGGTAGGGAAGAGGTTCAGCAGCCTGGGGACCAGGGTTCAAAACCCAGCAGAGTCAATTCCTCACACTTTCCCACTCACAGAAGCCCCTAAAACAGCCATATAATAGAATATGGCACCCGACATTGGCGCGCACAGCAAATGTGTGGCGACAACATGGGGCCAACATGAGCTCGCAGACAGCAGTGCACAGTTCTAAAGTTTCTGACTAATGAAATGGCGCAAGTGGTATGGCCTAACACCATGAACCCTTCTAACCCTAAACCTTGTAGCCACAGCCTAACCTGAACCCTTAGACCCCCCAGCCTCCTGTCGGGCGCAATGTTGTCGATGCTCGCATTTGTCGGGAAGCAGATGACGGTGGGCATTCGATGTGTGCTCTAAAGTCTTGCTACGATAGAATATACATCTCGCTCATCACATCCACATTTGAGAACAACAGGGCGGTGACCGGAAATGCTCGTTTCGGCCGCTTGAGCGGCAAAGGCCCACAGAGGGAGAGGAAATTACTCAATGGTGGCAGTATTCAATGTGAAGTTATCATCAATCCCCTATTAGGGGTTAACCCTTAAGTGGTTAGCGAGAGCCTAGCATGTAGTGACGGCACAGCTTTGGAGCTATCTAGAAGAGCGACACAAAAGCTGAACAGCGAGCAGTGTGGAATTTGGATACATCTGAGCACTCCTAGGACAACTTTCTCCAGTTCCTGCATTGGTCTCTAGTGAGAGAGGAAAGGGGCAGATAGCCCAGACAACTTACCTTGGGACCCAGCAGTGAACTCCAGCAGCCGGCAAAGTTCGGTTCTACAGTCGGGAGGTCCTTGTGGAATTGCCTGACCAGGAGGCAGCGGAGGAGCTCTTCCCGCGAGGTCAGCTTGAAATCTGTTTTCTCTTAAGCAGAGGCATGCAAAGGGATGTTGCATTTACTTGACTCACTGAGATGTTTACACCAATGATTGAAGACAACTAAAAGATAAGTATGCCTCTAGCTTTATATATGTAGTATGTGCTGCCGTTTCAGTTACTCAACAAATGTTACAAAATTCTCTAAGCATGCAGAGTGAATCAATGCCTGTAGCCAAAATAGGAACTGAGTAACAAGACACATATTCTGCAAAGCTCACAGAGTGAACAAAGGCTGGCAAGAATAAACACAAACTATCTTCTGTACAAATGAAGGTTGTAAAGTGTTGGACTAATTGCCACTAAAATATATATAAAGGGAGTATGGGCTTGCTATACAGTGGCAAAAAGGTTATAATCTTACTCCAGCTTCTAGCACTAAATAACACCGAGGAGATAGGTATAAAGCTTAAAAAGAACAGAGATGGGTTAAAAAACAAACTTTTCTGCAGAGATTGTGAAAACTCATTGCTACCCCTAGGTAGAAGCGTTTTAATGTATTATACATTTTCCTGTCATTCTCTTTGAGATTGTTACAACAAGGAATGAAGATAATGAAAAGATAATTGGGCCCTTCGATTCATTTATGTAGAGTGTGAATTTATCAGATGAATTGAATAACAAATGCTACAAACACTTTAAATTCATAGAGTGAACCAAGGCTAAAATCTGTCTATTAACAGAGCGATAAAAGATATAGCTATTTAAGCACACAGATGGACCAAAAGCTTGCATTAAATGGGATAACTAACCTTTGAATAAATGTTGGCTGCAAGCGAGGAATTAACTGCCACTGGAAAAATCAGATAAGGGGTGTAAGCTTCTCAAGATTGAATTAAATCATTTTTCCAACCCCCACAGTGATGGATGGTAAAAGAAGGAAACAATATTGAAGCGTTATATCCAGAGCTATTGGAAATTATTGGTTTGCAGAATATTGGCAGAAATATTAAAGCCCATTTGATTGTTCTTGTGGAAGAAAAAAAAGGAAAAAAAAGAAAAAGAAATAAATAAATAAAGAGGCAAATCCCGAATACAAGGTTGGATAAAAATCACAAATCTTAAAAAGTTCTAAAACAATTAAATAAGTAAATAATAAACCTTAGATTTAGAAATTAAATTTGATAAGCTGCTCTCTGATCATAATACATTACTGTCCTATACTACGACGTTAGAAGGAAAAATCAACAAATTAACCAATAAAATATCCAACAATGAGGAAAGATCTAGAAGATGCAATTTAAGAATCAAAGGGATAAAGGAATCCATCTCGAGGGAGGAGTTGCAAATTTTCTTATTGAAATTATTTCTACCATTCGTTTCCACATTGTCACAAGAGGAAACCAGACTAGATGTGTTCCACAGGGTGAATAAACCAAATTACATGGATGACAAGACTCACAGAGACGTCATAGTTAAGTTTCATCATCTGTCATCCAGAGGCTATAGCAAAAGCTAGCTTCAAGGCAAGAACTCTAGAGGCTCCATTTGAAAATATTAAGATCTTTACAGACTTGTCTGAGGCGACACTATCTAGAAGGAAAGAATTTGTGAGCGTCACGCAATCACTAAGGAAAGAAGGAATAGTCTAAAAATGGTAACCACAAGGTGGTTTATCAGTTTTGAAAGACAGGCGTTGGTTTAAAATCAACTCTGTGAGGCAAGGAGAAGAACTTTTAAAGAATTGGAACATGCTTTTTGACAAGGACGATGAAGCTCCTCGAGCTTTAAGTTTAGCCTCTTTTGAATGGCAACAAAAATAAATAGGGGGAGAACATATAACTATTTTTCTAAGGACTTATGACACTGATTACATAGGTTCTCCATGTTCTTTTTGTTTATTTTTGTGCTATGTTAGTTTTTTGTTTTGTTTTCTTCTGAATTCTACATTTTTAAACTACTTTTGCCAGGGAAGAGGGGAAGATAAAAATAAAAGGAATTGAATCACTTAATAAGTACACTGTTCCACCAGATTTAAAGCTTTAGGCACTAGAAAGGTGTAGGCATTTACTATTTAGTTTTGGGTAGAACATGTAAAGATATGAGCTGAGAAATCAATAAAACACATGTAGATAAAGGTCACACCCTTTAAAGGTAAAGAGAATTATTGCACATTAAGAGCACTATAGATTCTGGAGTTAAATCTTTAGAGGTTTACAGCTAATCACAATAGGTAATCTTTAGAAATTTTAGGATAAATTGAAAACGCTGGTTATGAAGTGAGCCACACATTTATAGATATTCACTCAAGTTATAATATTAAAATTTTTACAAGTTTAGGTCATAGAAGGAATTAGTTGTTGGCAATAAAAATAAAGTAAAAAAGAGAATAGGAATATACACAGAAATATTATTAAGGGGAAAAGGAGAAAGAAAAGAGGGGGGAAAAAGAGAGAATCTGTAAGATTAATAGATAGAGTACAACCTATACCTTAGTATAATTGATATATATTCACAGATAATTTAACACTTGATGTGATAACTTATAACTAGATATATTTTTTCACTTTTCATTTATCCTCCTTGAGTAATATTTATAGCAACATATACATTTATTAGAATGTAAAAGAAGTTTATGAGAACCCTACATTTTTAGAAGTTTACAAAATTCTACCTATGATTTAACTAAAAAAGAGAAATCCTCCCCTCAAATAAAAAAGGACTAGCAAATTTTACGCAATAAAAAGCTAAGCCCTGCAAGTTTCTCCGCTATGGTGGGACCATTGGCGAAACCTATGTATGTATGTATAAATGAAAGTATGTATGAGTTTATAAAATTGCTTGGGTAAATTAGATTATTTACGATAGAGAGAGACCGCAGTAAAGGGATTAGGAAGAGGAAAAAGCAATTGCATAGGTCGAAAATCAAAATAAAAATGACTTTTTATGTCAGAGGTCTTAATTCGTCCTACACAAGAAACACAATTTTCAGATTAATTAAGCAAGAAAAAGCAGAAATAGTCTTCTTGTAGGAGACCCATTGGGATAAAAATGGTGCTGTTAACTTTGGGCAGAACTTATTTGAATATAAATACAATGCCACATTTAAGAAAAAATCCAGAGCGATATCTATCTATTTTGAGAAAATTTTGAGAATTAAGGAAGAAGTGGTGGACATTGACCCTGAAGGGAGATACATTTTGTGGGTGGGGGAGGTTAACAAAGGGAAAATTATGTTATTAAATATGTATGCTCCAAATGTAAAACAGCTACCATTTATAAAGTGGATGTTCAACAAAATTAAAAAATATTCCCAGGGTGCCTTTATAATGGCTGGAGATCTTAATTCAGTGACTAATACAGACCAAGATAGAAAATCCCCAAAAGATCAGAGGGATCAGAGGGATTATTCCTGTTTTTCTTAAACTCACAAGGCTTATTCATGAATAGATCTGGTCCTTATGTACACTTTAGGTATGAATAGGGTACACAAAACTCAGATAGGTCAGATTACAGTATCAGATAGTGCCCATATCATGGTGAAAATAAAATTAGATAATATGCAATATAGTAGACCGGTCTCGAAATTGGACGATACACTATTGGAAGATAAAAAAAAGAAAACATTCCTTGAAAAGGGAATTGTGAAATGTTTCTGAATGAACGACCAAATAGATACATCTAGTGGTATGTTGTGGGGTGCGTTTAAATCATTCACTAGGTGAATTTTGATCAAAAGGAAAATACAACAAACTAAACAAAGAGGCTTGCCACTACGTAAATTATTAATACAATTGTATAAATTAGATCAAAGCAATAAAATAAACCCAAATTATAGTACTTCCAGAGAAATTTAAAAAAATTCAAAACCAAATAAATAAAATTAATCAATGTCTCTCTGATAGAACAATTTGGAGGTGGCAACAGAGTTATCACTATCATGATAACAAAATCAGTAAAATCCTTGCAAATAAAATTAAAAAGAAAAAAGTAAGAACTAGAATTGAATATATTTAGAGTGATGGTAAATACATCCATAAACCAAATGAGATTGCTAATACCTTTGCAAAATACTATCAAAAGCTTTATAATTTATCGAATGAGTCGACCTTTGAAAAAACCAACAAGAGAAGATATAATAACATTTTTGAAGAAAAGTCAAGTACCAAAGATATCTTGCTAGGAGTTGGAGGAACTGAACAAACCAATTTCAGAGTTGGAAATTGAAGAAGCTATTAGGAACTTACAACCATATACTTCACCTGGCCCTGATGGCTATACGAACGCTTATTATACAGCGTTTTATCCAACTTTGAGCAAATATATGAAAATACTGTTTAACGATTTTGTTGAAGAGGCTCAATTCCAGAAGAGATGCTGAAGGTAAATGTAATCATGATACCTAAAATTAAGCAAGAACTACAGCTTTGTGAAAATTACAGACCGATCTCTCTAATAAATGTCGATCTGAAATGATACACCAAGATACTGGCGAGCAGAATGAAAAAGCTTTCGGACAAATTGATTCTGAATGATCAAACAGGTTTCATCCCAGGCAGGTATGGATAAGATAATGTTAGAAAACCAATGAATCTGATGTTGAAGGCAAAAAGCTCTGGTTCTCCCACCCTATTCATGTCATTAAACACTGAGAAACCTTTTGACAGGGTAAGGTGGGAGTACATGACAGCAACTCTGAACATAATGGGCCTTGTTAAATTTGGCTCACATGCCATAGGGGCCTTATATTCTGCTCCATCAGCGATAGTTACTAGCAATGGCTTTGTTTCAGATAGTTTTGTGGTCAGCAACGACACAAGACAGGGATGCCCTCTCTCCCCCACCCTGTTCGCGCTGCTTATGGAGCCACTGGCAGAAAGCATATGGGTCTCAATGGGCATAGGGGGCATAAAGGTGCGGGAGAGAGAGCATAGGATGACTATGCTCGGAGACGACACGGTATTTAACTTATCACAACCAATGGTCTCATTACCGTGTGTGATGAGAATAATCCATCAATTTGGTTGAGTGTCTAATTTCAAATTGAATCCACAAGAAACTGAAATTATGACGTTTAATATATCTGACAAAAATAAAAAATGGTTGCAAGAGCAATATAAGTTCAAATGGGAAATTAACTCTATAAAACACTGAGGCCCTCATTCTATTATCGGCAAACGGCCGCAAAGCTGCGATTCCTTACGGGGCTCCCGTTACTTTGCAATTCAAATAGACGGCGCCGCAAGGATATCCCCCTTACGGCCGGCCGCATATCATGCAACCGGCCGCAAGGTCTGAAAACTTTAAAAGCAAATATAAATTCAAGACGGCACTGTAAAGCTCTGTAAATGATAGGGATCATAATGGGGGACATAAGGATTAATAGCAACCCCCTCTCAAGCTTGCACATGAGCCCAAATCCGATATTACATAAACTGTTTATTTTCCGGCCGCAGCATGGGCGGGTCTGAGGTGCTCCAAGCCCTCGGAACTTTGTCCAAGTATATTTGACAGGAATTAAAATAAAAAATATTTTCAGATTTGAGTGTAGGGGAATGTTGTGCTATGAATGCTAACACCTACAATCACTTTATTGTCTCCTTAGAGTGCAGGATGGCTTTATTATGTGCTTAATTGTGTGATAGCGGGACCTTTTTGCTGCAAGTAAGCTGCGGCTCGGTTTTAGCCTTGCCGAGAGGGTTCCCGGAGCAATAGAATAGCAACCAGGATTTTTTTGCGGCCGAAACTCTTGCGGCCATTTAAGATCAAAGGCTTTCCTCCGGGCCGTGCGGCCGCAAGGGATAAGAAGGCGCCGGCCGCAAGCCTGTCGGAGCCCCCGGCCGGAAGGCAAATAGCCTGCGGCGGGTCCTTGCGGCCCCGCATTTCCTACGGCCGTTAATAGAATGAGGCCCTTAGGAATTACTTTCAAGGAAGAAATAAATAAAATGATTTCAGATAATTGCAAGAATTTGTACCATAAAATTCAGGAAAGTTTAGATAGCTGGAAGGAACTAAAATTGTCTTTTTCAGGTAGAATTTCGTGCATTAAAATGATTATACTCCCGAGAGTCAATTATATCTTTAGATGCATTCCATGTAAATTACCCCCATATTGGGTGACAAAAATTCATTCATTAAGTTCCATTGATAATGTTATTCACTAAAAAAAAACATATTAGATTGAAAAGAAAATATAAGGCTAGAAAATGTAGTCAAGGCAGGATTTCATACCCATTGTTAGGAGTGTATCAGGATGCAGTAATATTGACACACGCTTTAAAATGGTTATACCCTCAAGTTAACTAACAATGGTACCAAATAGAGAAATCAGTGGTTAAAAATTAAGTGTTAAGAGCTTTCATTTATGTGCATAACTACCCTTCTAAATATATAGCCAAAGAAAATCATATAGTTAAGAATATCTTGCGATACTAGAAAAGACTAAATAATAAATACAAATTACTTTCTTCTTTAAGTAGTATTACACCACTCAAAATAATGGGCAATATTTCAAATATATCATGGTCTAAATGTTGGAGCAAGAAAGGAATCGTAATTATGAAAGATTTGTATATTAAAAATCAATTAGCAAACTTTTCCCAAATATAAAGAAAAGTCAGAAATCCAATTCCAAAATTGGTTAACTTTTGAACAAATGAGGTACGCAATTAACTCTTTAAGGTCCAGTCTAACTTATTCAGATAAAATAAACAATTTGGAATTAAATGTAATAAATCCTGATCTTACACACATGATTTCTAAAATGTATAATATAATATCAGTAGAATTGGATAAGGATCATCCAAATGGTATGAAGTCATGGGAGAGGGACATGGGTAGATTGATATCTCCCTCTAATTCGGCAAGAGCTTTAAACAACACTAATAAAATTATTAAAAACTCTGCCCAAAGGGACACCTACTTTAAAACAATCAATAAATGGTACAAGGTACCTGTGAAATTATATCAGAATACTCATAAGATTGAGGACAAATTATGTTGCAGAGGATGTGGACATAGCGGCAATCATTTCCACATATGGTGGGACTGTCCGGGTATTAAACCACTGTGGTTAAAGTGTTTTGAATATGTATCGGAGGCACTAGGAAGGTCAGTTACATCAGCAGCTTAAAGCGGAATACTGAATATCTTTCCAGACAAATTCAACAAAGCTGAAATAGCTTTCAAGATTCAGCTTTACACGATTGTCAATCAGTGTATTGTTTGAAAATGGAAGCAAAAAAACCTCCAGTATGGATGGGTATTTTATGCAAGGTAGATCGCTGTAGGGAATTGGAAAGACAGTTTATGTCAACTGGACTAACAACACAAACTAAAAATAAATGGGTTATTTGGGACAGGTTACAGCAAAGTTAAACACAATTATTTTCCCCATCTCAAGTTAAATATCTACTTTTTATCCTCCCTAAATATAATATCTAACTCTGCTCAGCTTCCCCTAAAGGTTAAACTAAAGGAAAATTGTGCGAATGTGGTATGAATGAATGTTGTTGTTTAAAAAGTGTAACTGTTTACCTGTAAGATGGAGAAATTTTTAAGACAACATATGTTATGGTATTATGTATGTTGTATTGTATGTTTTATATTACAATAAAAATGAAGTGAACCAAGACACATTTGAGAATACAAATAATGGCTAAATTAGACCACCACACGGCATATATCAAGTACCAGGAGAATCTTTATATATATGTAGTTCAGTTCTTCAGTCATGTCTGACACTTTATGACCTTATAGACTGTAGCCTATTCACCTAGGTCTCTGCCTGTGCTGTTCTCCAAAGTTTGCATGCCAAAGAGCTTGGAGTGGGTTGTCAGTTCCTCCTCTAGTGGATCTATCTGCTATGATCTGCCCACCTACAATAGCTCACAGCTTCATTCAGGTACACAAGCCCCTTCACCACCACCACTAAGAGCAACCCTCAATCAAGTAAATTGATATATAACAGAGTTCACCAAACGGGAATGGCTAGACATCTGGCACATGGCTACTGCCAATGGCGTGGAACCATAAAGGATGGGCCTAGCGGATATCATCACTGATGGCGGTGAGTTGGCTGTTGATCCCCGAGATTCTGGGCAGTCTCCCTTTGCGGCCCTTCCTGATGGGTCAGAGTAGATATGTGTGGTGTATGTTCCACTGGTCCCCTTCAGTGAGATTTATGTTGTGTTTTTGTCAATTTTGGGTAAGAAAGTAAGAGAGGACGGGAAGAGAGAATAAGAGCATAGTATATTAGAAGAGAAGTAAAAAAGGAAGGTGATAGGGAGCAAGTAAAAGAAGGTAAGGGAGAATAAAGGAAAGAAAACTAGAGTTTCTGTGACTCTAAATTTCTTTACTTTGATATAGCATGATTTATAGAAAAAATAACTTTAAAAGAAAGTAAAAGACATCTTGTTGTAGAAGCGTTTTCTATATATTTTGTATAAAAAATCTACAATGTCCCATCTATTTAAATTGTAATATGTGTACAAATTAACTTTGTACTTCCTTTTTCTCTGTAATTTATTTTCCTATGTCCTTTCTGGGGTTTTTGTAGACTTTGTTTTTGTAAAGTTTTTATATTTCCATCTGTTATGTCGTATGAAAACTAATAAAATTTCTTAAACAAAAAAAAAAAAAGAAGTTGATTACTGGAAACTAACAGCCTTATTAAATTGTGATTCGGAAAATTGAATAGGGCTCTATTTAAGTATATAGCATATTTTTTTTACAGAAGTTTTTAGTTAGTGAAGACCTTGTTTTTTGATAGAAGTTCACTAACTAAAAACTTCTGTAAAAAAATATGCTATGTGCTTACATAGAGCCCTATTCAATTTGCCGAATCGCAATTTAATAAGGCTGTGCATGTTTTACTTTATAAAACCTTTTACTTATTATCATGCATTCCTCAAAAATAAGCTATTGCACATGTTTGACCACAGTGACCCATTATGTCCATAAATAAGTTCCTTATATGTTTTGTCCATTTGGATTTGCAATCTCTGGAACTGGAATAGTGATAAATGACATGGAACTAGTGTCTGTATTTTCTACTAATAAACCCCCTTTGTATACAACCCCCCATTCATGCTGCCTTATATATGCCCCATAACCCCTTAGATCTAATAAGCCTCACTGGGTCTGGGAACTGCTTCACTTCAGATGGATTTTTACTTTGGAATATTATCCCTGGAGCCTATAACTGCCCTTTGCTGCCCCTGCAGTAGTTTAGTGGATCTCTCCCAATGACGTCATCCCATGCCCTGTACATCTATGTAATATGTGTGACTGTCCCAATGTCGTCATCCCATGCCCTGTACATGTATGTAATATGTGTGACTGTCAGTATCCAACTCACCACAAACTCTCCATAAAGTTATTGCACCCTAAGTAAAGCTCTATAGAAGTTGTACAAATTACTGTAACTTTTCTGCTTTAAGTGATATTAAAAAAACTGAGAAGGGGTAAAAATACTAATCAAGTTACCGGAAGTATTACTTCACACCACCATGTTTATTATCAGGAAAGGGCCCAGTAACTTAGATACATCCTGACAACAAGACGTTAGAACAAGAGAAAAGTATAAACCCCCCAGGAGACGATCAGTAAGTTACATCACATAGTTTGATGTGTCTGGGGGACACCATTTTTTTCTCATGTAGTATAACAAGACAATATCTACAGCAGCCTCTCTAACCCATCACACTGAGTGTAACTGAAGCCGTGATCATTCTTCACACAGAACTTATGGGACGTCAGATCTGCCAATATCCATATTCACATCACACACAGGGTAAGTACAAAATATACTGATATCATTAATACGAATTACATTTTATGAAGGAAAACTAATTTATTGGATATAATAGACCCATCTTATCCGCACATTCTATCTTCCTGATAAGCTTAGATTTTATTTGTTCCTGGCATTGAATCATTCTACATAAATATCTTCCATATAACTGTCCTACCACTGTCACTGTACGGCTGCTCCACTAATCTTCCTCCATGTCTGTAATATAATAATTGTAACTAATAAAGATTAAATAGTGTGTATGGATAAAGGGGACGCTCTGTATATACTTTATTATAAATAGCAACACATAAGAGATATAAATATATTGTTATTCAGGATCTAGATGTTTCAGTAGAGCTCTAGATGGAAGCAGAGATACTATGTAACAGTGTAATTATTATATACACATCTGATACTATGTAACAGTGTAATTATTATATATACATCTGATACTATGTAACAGTGTAATTATTATATATACATCTGATACTATGTAACAGTGTAATTATTATATATATATACATCTGATACTATGTATTAGTGTAATTACTTTATATACATCTGATACTACGTAACAGTGTAATAATTATATATACATCTGATACTATGTAGAGAAAAATAAATAAATGGATATTATATTAGGGGGCGGGGGGTCACTAGTGAGATGCCACATTGCAGAGATCACATTATCCCCTCACTCTCACATCTCCTCATATATTTCCACCTTAATGTGATCTCTCAGTAATAACAATGTGCTGCTTATTTTATGCACTTTGTTGTTGCTCTTTTTCCCAGATCTTACTGCAGAATGTAAACCCTTTTAGTTCCCAGGTCTGGCAGTGATACCGAGAGGCGTCCATGACATGAGTAAATCTTGTATTACATATTAATTCATGTCATTCTATGTAATTCTATCCTGCCGTGTAATAGCAGAAATGACAGGCTGCAAAGGGCTTCAGGGAGACTGCAAACTGAACATTGTCTTTGCAGGCTCAGAAAAACCTGATTTTAAACTTGGGGAATTCTGGCAAAATAATTAAACTACTCCTGTGGTCATAAATGTAAAAGAAACTATTTTGAAGAATTCACTTGAAAATAGGAAAGATGAAGAATAAAATTCTTAAATGTGTTAGTTTTTATGCTGTTATGCTGCTGAAGAATCTGCCAGATTATATCCCAGTGATCACTTCCTGAGGTGGGAGAAGACTTAGGGCCCTATTAAATTCTCCAAATTGTAGTTACTGAAGCCAGTAAAGGAGCCCGCAACAGTGACGGCTACTAAATTGGCCTCTTTTAGCTACAGTCAAACAATCGATTTTCTACAATTCCTCAAGCCCGCAATTGTTTTCACACATGTAAATGGCAGATGTAGCCAAAAATCCTTGGGGTACTAGAGAGTATGTGCCAGGGGGTTAAACACTTGATCATAGCACTGTAAATACAAATAAAAAATCACTACTGCTCTTTAAAAGACGGAAAAAGTGATGAAAGACATCAGAATTAATTGCACAACAGTCTCAAGTTCGCAAATCTGTAATAACATTTTTTTTTTTACATTTTAGTTTTATGTTATATCAATCTCAGGAATCAGGGGGTTAATACATATCTGACCACCTACATGAACTAGACCGGTTTCTTCATTCATATTTATTGATGTTCACATTGCTGGATTATGAGTCTGATCGCATATCAGACTTCAAAGTTTAAACGCCATGTTTTACTGACGCCATCATGACGTTCTTATTTACCATTGGCTGTTTCTAAATCGGTAGTTACAGGCTTTTCTAATTTAATTGCTCTGTAATCATGGCAAATTTTAAGCCTGAAGACTTACAGAATTTAATGAGGCCCTTTCAATGAGGAGAGGAAGCTCCTATCTGCATAATGGGAATGTGACCGTAGTTTAGTAAAGAAACTGAAATATTTCATTAAAAAATAATAATTTATTGCATATAGAATCGAGAAATGGAAAGGCTATATATATATATATATTATTTTTTTTTATATACATATATATATATATATATATATATATATATATATATATTATTATTATTTTTAAATTTTTTAAAAACATGTTTCCAATTATCAAGTTCAGTTCTTCAAAATGAGTCCATCCAGACGAGCGCTAATAACAGCTCCCATTGCCCCATTACTATTTCCCTACAATGTCTGCCTGTCTGTACCGGAGTAAACTAATGTGGGTTTTGCCCTAAAACTGGAAGTAGTCACAGGAAGTGACCTCATCCGCCTATGGCGTAGAGCACAGTAAATGTTACAAAACTTATCTGGTATCAGTAACAAAAATAATAAAATCAATATCAGTGAAACAAATGTAAGTAACTATTAGCTATCGGGACGCTCTGAACCACAAGCTTTGCTGACAGCTCTGGAGATTTGTCTGAGTGATTAGGTGATTAATACAAAGCTTCATGGTAATTATTATTCTGAAAACTACTGTAATAGCTCAAGGTTACTCTCTATCCCTCAAACATTTGAGAATAAACAAGGGTGCACACATATGTAATAATGTCTACTCAAATAGAAAGATAATTCAGTTTAGGCAACCTGACCCACTGATCTCTTGAGAAGGAGAAATTGCTTATATTTTCATAAAAATAACTTTTATTGGTTAGCTTTAAAATATTGACAACCTTTAAAATATGTTTAAGTTAAAATGCTGCTAGATTATGCATAATGTTAAAAAAAATAATTCTCTATGTATGACAGATACTTTTAAAATTGCAGATTTAAAATATTAATTTTATTATTAAACCATACAAAGTTTAATTTTGGGTGAGAAAATATTATTTAAGATACCTTGGAACCATGTAAGCTTTCTCTTCTGAATATAATGTTATCTTAATACACATTCACTCAATTACATTTACTCAGAATGCTTAAGGAATATGTTTTATATGTTGGGTGAATGGTGATAAGTTTTTACATTAAGTGAATGGTCGTAAATGTTTATGCTTATTATTTTATGTTTATTTTTATATTTATATATATTTTTATACACAATCCTTTATATCAGGCATTGGATATTAGAAAGCTTCCCAGCTCCAAGATTATCCTAAGCTTAATGTTTAATATATTGACTTCAGACTTTGTTCCTTTTTGATGGTCACTTCATCTGACTTTTGTTTGAAGCTCTTACACTTTATAATAAAGTGATTTTCCAAATAATTCATGGCAGTATATTTTATTTATCAGCACATTATTTTTATTTAGTCAAAACACACTGAAGAAAGCTTTATCTTTGTCTTCTTTTATTGTGTAGCTGTTTTTGTCATAAACCCGGCTTTGTATAAGAGTTGGTAGCTGTTTCATACTTCATGTATTTACATATTGTGTTTGAATATTTTTGTGCTTTACAGCATTATATTATATATCTTCATAATTAGATGGTTATTCTAGATTTAATTCCAGACTATTTTCAGTATTTTCATGTTCACTTTCTCTGCTTTTGAAGCTTTAACACTTAAACAAAACAATAATGTAATTTTCCCAAATCCTTTATATCTTTTATTTTTATTGCCAACAATTTCATACAAAGTCTTATCAGTCAAAACACACCATAGAAGCTTTATTTTTATTTCCTATATTTTCCAGCATGTTTGTAAAAATACTGTTTTTTGGAAGAATGTGTTACTATTTCATGCTCCATAAAGGCTTTATTTCTGTCTCATTCTATATCGCACCTTTTTTACATATAACATATTGCTTTTTAGAAGAAGGTGTTACTGTTTCATGCTTCATATTTTTTCTCTGTTTTTGACTAAAATTATAATTTACCGCAAGGGGTCTGTGCATCCAAAAATGTCATCATATTATTCACTTTATTTTTCAGTATATTTTACCACCAGAAATAGTTATATATTTATATATATTCTGTTTGTTTTATTGTTATCTCTTTACTTTGCCAGCCATTATTTGCCATGTTGCTGACAAGATATAGTTATTGGAAGATGAGGTCATGGGGCAGGATTAATGTTTACGTTTTTACTCAGGGGTTTACTTGATATTAAATTGGGGCTACATGTTAACACGTAGCTCGTAACTGTCATCTTAGGGCTATTTGCGTGCTAAGATGCCTCGTAACGTTTCTCAGAGCAGGCTTTTCATAGTAACACGCAGGACGGCTAAGAATAGGCTACGTGGTGAGAAACGTTAAACTTTGCGCACGTAAATCCTTTGATCTGTCATGCCCGTAACCAATAATTGTTTAACTTAGCTATTAGAGTGCAACGTGGTAACTTGCGAGCAAGCACGTAACATGCAAATAGAGCCCAAAGGCCAACATGTGCTCTAGAGCACCCGCAAAGGGTTGAAAAGTACAATACGTAGCACTTGTAATGTAAATAAAAACACTCTACTGTACATGTATCTTAAGGGAAAGTGATGTTAGGTCTTAGATTTAATAGCACAACATTTTCAAGGCCGAAAATAGGCCCAGAAAAATATATTTTGTGTTATATCGATCCCTGCAATCAATGTGTTAATACATATACTGTAACTCGCATGTAATAGAATATCATATTTACTGCTTTATTAATATTGCATTATTTCTGGCTTGTTGGACCAATTGCAAACTGGATTTGAAGCACGTAGGAAATCTACCCATCTGAACCCGTAACTATGAGATTGCTTAATTTTTTGCGTGGGAGCACGCAAGTCCGATGGCCGCAAACTGGTTTACGAAATAGCGTCTCTCACTCGTAGCTCGCAGCACTTCTAATTTAATAGCAACGTAACTCAGCCACACTTGAAGCACGCAGCCCTTACATGCTACTCATTGGACTTACGAGGCTGGAATCTAATATGACCCTAGATTGTTAGCTCAGCTTTCTGCCCCATTTCATACAAAAATAGCATTTAGGCATTCCTTTTAGGTAAGTTATGTGTGCTATATGTGGATGTATTAAGCTATATGTGGATGTATTAAGGATAAAAGATACGTTTTATTGTAAACATTGCAAAAAAGAAGACAAATGATTAGTAAAATTATCAATCCCTCAATAGTTATGGTGCAATCCCATTACTTTATATATATTGTAAATTGTAACTATTCGATTAACAAAAATTCTTGTTAAATCCATTACTAATCAGTAAATATATAAAAAGTTTTAACGATTAAAATGTCACCTCAACAAGAAGACTACAAGCAGTACTAGCAGTTTCTCTTTAAAGAAAAATATTCCTGAAATATTTAGATTTTTTATGCAGCCCCTGTATGGTAATATGCAGCTCAGTGTACTTAATAAGATTGTGGGAGGGATCTTACTGTCACATAACATTGGGGTCTTTATTTTGGGTACTACCAAGACAGGCTAGCAGATTGTAATCCTAATTAGCACATCAAAGTAGCTAACTATACATGAGACACTCATTTGCATATAAAAGCAACAACAACAATAGAGAAATTCCAAGGATTGATTCACTTTAGAGAAAAATAAAAAAGCAAAATGCAAAATTTATTTTAAAAAAATTGCAACATTCTTGTAGTAGTTATACTTCAATATTAAAGGTATTTGGACATTTCCCTGATTTTAAAAGTCTCTTATTTAATAGCCAATGAAAGAATAATATGTATTAGATTGAAAGGGTCAATATACTTACAGATTTATTTGCAGCAAGCTGAAATCTGGATTTCCACACCCCCAGAGCTGTCTAAGTTGGCAGCCTGAACTAGCCTATAGCAGAACAGCATTCAAGTACAGATATTAACTAATTTGTTACTCACTGAAAGGCTATGTAGTTCAATGTGCCTGTTGTATCCAATTACATGTTTGGTCACAGAGAGAGTAAGAGAGAGAGAGAGAGAGAGATACACTGCAGTAGGAGGATGTAGTAGTTGATTCCCAGAATTCACTTTCAGCAGGTGGGGTGGAGGAAGGAAGAGAGAGAGAGCTGCAGTAGTAGTAGAAGATATAGTAGATACCGGAAATTACTTTCGGCTAAGGTGAAAGGGGGAGAGAGAGCTGCAGTAGATGATACCTGGAAATGACATGCAGCTGCTGTGGTGGGGATAAGAGAGTGAGACAGCGCGGCAGCAAGCTGCAGTAGTTGATAGATACAACTGACTTCCAACTTGAGTGGTAATTGATCTGCAGCAAGAGTTAAGAAGTAACCCTGCTCATCTGACTTTGTTAGCTATGCCAAACACTAATAGCTTCTTGAAATAAGTATTTGACCCTTTCATCTTAGTACTTGGTGGCAAAACCCCTGTTGGCAATCACAGAAGTCAGATGTTTCTTGTAGTTGGCCACTAGATTTGCACACATCTCAAGAGGGATTTTTTCCCACTCCTCTTTGTAGATCCTCCCCAAGTCATTAAGGTTTCGAGGCTGATGTTTGGCAAATCAAACCTTCAGCTCCCTCCAAAGATTTTCTATGGGATTAAGGTCTGGAGACTGGATAGGCCAATCCAGGACCTTAATGTGCTTCTTCTTGAGCCAGTCCTTTGTTTCCTTGGTTGTGTATTTTGGGTCATTGTCATGCTGAAATACCCATCCACAACCCATTTTCAATGCCCTGGCTGAGGGAAGGAGGTTCTCAACCAAGAATGACGGTACATTTTGACGCAGTGAAGTTCTCCTGTCCACTTAGCATAAAAACACCCCCAAAGCATAATGTTTCCACTTCCATGTTGGACAGTGGGAATGGTGTTCTTGGTCTTATAGGCAGCATTCCTCTTCCTCCAAACATTGCGAGTTGAGTTGATGCCAAAAAGCTCGATTTTGGTCTCATCGGACCACGTCTACCCAGTTCTCCTCTGAATTATTCAAATTTTCATGTTTGTGAAAAAATCAAGTGTTCCTTTAAATGAAATTATTAAATAGCTACCAACCACAATTTGAAACTATACTTGGGCTTGGTCGTCCAACAAGTGGTTTATTGGGATTAAAGTCTGGGGTATTTGGAGGCCAGGGAAGTACTTGGAAGTCTTTGTCGTGCTCCTCCAACCACTCCTGGACATTTCTGGCCATATGACATGTTGCATTGTCCTGCTGAAAGATCTTATCCGCTCCAGGGAAGATAGTCAACATGTATGGGTGTACTTGATCTGCAAGGATGGATAGATAACCCATTTAGTTGAGAGAGCCTTCCAAAGTCATGAGTGGAACAGACAATGCCAAGAAAACATGTACCAGACCATAATGCTGCCTCCACCAGCTTGTGTTCTTCCAACAATGGTTGCAAAGTGTTTGTTCTCAGAGGTTTTGTGCCTTACATGCCAACGTCTATCTAGTTGATTTAGCAGAAAATGTGACTCATCAGAGAAGGCAATCCTTTGCCAATCGGAAGAGGTTCAATTTAGATACTTTAGTGCAAATTGAAGCCATTGCTAACAATGAACCCTTGTCAGCATGGCAGCAGTAACCAGCCGTTTGGTCCGGAGCCCCATAAGCAGCAGGGTTCTCTGTATTGTCATTTTACACAGACATTTGGTAGCCGCCCGGTTAATTTGGATGGTGAGTTGCTCAACTGTAGCTTCTCAATTAGCCCTCACACACCTTCTCAGCCGATATTCACCTCTGACAGCAATGGCTATGCAGTTTTAATGCTCTTTATTGCAATAGTGTTTATTATCTAGTCATGGTACACTTTAACCACAGCAGCGAACAGTTCACAAACTGCACGGCTCCCCTTGGCCCTAAAATCAATGATCATCCCCTTTTCAAGCTCGGATAAATTGCACTTTTTATCCATGACAGCAATGGTCCATATGTTTGCTGAATGCCTACATGTCACCTTATACTGTATACCCAACAAGTCAGCTCATGACACTTGCTGTGTTTCATTGGGTAGTTACTGCTGATGTCATATCTTCCATCAAATGAGAAGCAACAAGTCTATTGATCAACAATAAAATAAATACAAATAAAGTGGAAACTTAAATATTCAATACTGAGCCATGTCCATCCATTTCGAAAAAATATGAAGCCAGATCCACCCCAATAAATTAACATAGGATTTATTTAAATAATGAATAAAGAGAAAAAATCATAGAGAAGATCTTGATTAGACCAACTAATCCATTACATCACAACAATAAGTATTCCCCAGTAAGTAGCTTGAAACCCAGCATTGTTTTGTCATTTTTCAGTAGGAAAAATAGTACTACATGGGTTCTTATGGACTTCCATAACACTTAATATTACCCTTATATCATGGGGGAATCAATAAATCTATGGTTTACTAATTCAGCAAAAATGGAGACACTAATTTCCAGTCCCACCTTTAAGTCATTAATAAATATGTTAAAAAGGAGAGGGCCTAATACTGAACCCTGAGGAACCCCACTTACCACATTAGTCCAATCTGAGTATGTCCTATTTACTACAACCCTTTGCTTCCTGTCTTTTAGCCAGCTCTCAATCCATGAGCAGATATTTACTCCAATTCCTGTATTCCATAGTTTGCACAATAGTCTCATATGTGGCACTGTATCAAAAGCCTTTGCAAAATCCAAAAAGACTATATATACTGAGTTACCTTGATCCCGGTTCCTACTAGCCTCCTCATAGAAACTAATTAGATGTTTTTGACATGACCTTTCCCTCATAAATCTATGTGGATTACTACTTATAAATCTGTTCAAATAGACATATTATTGTATATTATCCCTTATTAACCCTTCTAAAAGCTTCCCCGCTACAGAAGTGAGGCTCACTGGTCTATAATTCCCCGGATTTTTTTCTTGCTCCCTTCTTAAATTTGGGTATCACATCTGCTTTTCTCCTGAGATCTTGTGTTGATTGAACCTTGAAAAAATAAATATAATGGTTTGGCAGAACCCAGTTCCCTCAGTACCCTTGGATGTATTCCATCAGGACTCAAAGCTTTATTAACTTTTATTTTTTTCCAACCTCTTTTGGATTTCTTCCTGCATCAACCAATTTTTTGGTGAAGGTAGTGTAACCCCATTATGTTGCAGTGACCCAACCACTGGTACCTCCCTTGTGTATACCAAAGAAAAGAACCTATTTAGCTCATCTGCCTTTTCCTGGTCACTAATTTCAGATGTCCTGTGTCACATTGTAATGTTCCTATAGCTTCCTTCCTCGCCTTCTTCCCATTAATATACTTAAAAAATATTTTAGGGTTAGTCTTACTCTTTTTTGCAATAAATTTTTCATTTTCTATTTTAGCCTGTATAATAGCCCTTTTGCAAGCCTTGTTGATTTCCTTGTACTACAGTAAAGCAGTCTCTGTCCCCTCTTGTTTGTATAATTTAAATTCCTGTTTTTAACTCTGTATCTTGATCTTTAAATCATTGTTAAGCCACATTGGATGTGATTTACTCTTTTTACTTTTATTTCCACATGGTATATGGTGTTAAGTATGTATATTTAGTAAGGATTTAAACGTTGTCCATTTATGTTCAGTACTTTTACCTTTCAGTTCTCTTTCCCAGTCTATCAGCCTTATTAAATTGCGATTCGGTAAATTTAAAAGGGCTCTATATAAGCACACAGCATATCTTTTTTACAGAAGTTTTTAGTTGGTGAAAACCTTGCTTTTGGATAGAAGTTCACTAACTAAAAAAATTTGGAAAAAAAATATACTGTGTGCTTAAAAAGAGCCCTTTTGAATTTACTGAATCGCAATTTAATAAGGCTGTATATGTTGTATCGCTGCCCTTAGACCATTAAAATCTGCACTTTTAAAATTAAAAGTTTTTGCTGGCCCCTTACAGTTTTTTTTTTTTTTAATTCAATCTCAAATGAGAATGTGTTGTGATCACTGTTTCCCAAAGGTTGCCCTATTTCAACATTTAATACTATATCAATATTTTTTGTGATGACTAAATCCAAGATAGCTTTATTTCTAGTAGGTTCTTGTATAACCTTGGCCACATAATTATCCCTGAGTGAACCCAAAAACCTGCTCCCTGCTAAACTTCTGGTCTCATTGATCCAGTTTATATCAGGGTACTTAACGTCTCCTATTATTAGAACTTGTGCATGCTTAGCTGCATTTCGAATCTGTAACAATAATTGTATTTCCTCGCTTTCAGCTATATTTAAGCGTTTATAGCATACTCCAACTAATATTGTTTTTGAATTAGCTGCTCCACTATTTAACTCTACCTACAAACATTCAGCATGACCGCTATTTCCACCATAAATATCTTCTTTGACTATAGGCTTAAATTCAGGCTTAACATACAGACAAATCCCTCCTCCTGTTTTACAATTGCAAAAATCTTTCATAACTAGGTTATCACCATCCAGATTAACAGTCCAGTCATGAGATTCATCCCACCAGGTTTTGGTAATGCCTAGTAAATCCCATTTGTCATTAATTGCCAATAATTTTAACTCTCCCATTTTTCCAGGCAAGCGTCTGGCATTAGCAAGCATACATCTTTTGTTATTGGTTTGTAGTTTTGAAGTGCCTGTCTCTGTACTTGAGTTACTTAGTAATACCTCCATATTGAGTATACTAACCCTTCCTTCATCTCCTCCCCCTTGAGTAGTTAATTCATCCCTTATCCCCTCTACACTTCCTATCCCATTACATTCATATAGTCCTTCCCCTCCACCTACTAGTTTAACAACTTCACCAGCCTTTCTACCATCCTATCCACTAGCACAAAAGCTCCTCCCTCACTAAGGTGCAATCCATCCCTGCTGTAGAGATTGTACCCAAGTGAGAAGTCAGCCCAGTGCTCTAAAATAAACCAAACCCTTCCTTAGTGCACCACATTTTTAGCCACACATTAACCTCCCTAAGCTCCATCTGTCTACCTGGACTAGCACTTGGCACTGGTAGTATCTCAGAAAATACTATCTTGGAGGTCCTTGCTTTGAGCTTATTACCTAGTTCTCTAAAATTATTCTTTAGTACACTCCATCTTCGACTAACTTTGTCATTGGTACCAATATGTACCAAGGCAGTTGGTTAGTTTCCAGCCCCTCCCAATAATTTATCTATTAGATCCACAACATGCTGAACCGGAGCACCTGGGAGGCAGCAAACTGTTCAATTCACCCTGTCTACCCTACTAATAATAGAGTCCCCTACCACCAAAACCTGTTTGTTGCTCTACCTATGCTGCCCTCCCACTCCTCTAGTAGAACTGTTCTCCCGGCTGTTAGAGGGAACTGCTCTATCTTTCATTGCCATTCCTGAAAGGACATCCTCAACAGTTTCACTCAATCTGGCAAATCTGTTGGTGTGTGCCAACTCAGAATATTCCTGCTTCCTCCTTCTGATCCCCTTGCTTCCCCTTGTAACCGTAACCCAACTATCTCCCTGGACATTCACACTAGCCTTATCTCCAACCTCATGCTAGGCCAAGCTAAACTGTGCTCCGTAAGCACCAACACCCTTTCCAGTGGAATATCAGTAAGTGATGCAATTTTCCTCTCCAGTTCTCCAATTTGAGCTTCCAGAGAGGCAAAATGCTCACACCTCTCACAGAGGTATAGACCTTGGATCATTTGCTCCAGTAGTGCATACATATGAAAGGTTGTATGCTGAGTGAGGTTGCCACTAGAATGACTCATAATTATTGTCTACAAAAATTAAGTGGGAAAAATAAAAAAACAATAATAAAAAATAATATATTTGTATACAGCTTTATACAAAAAGATTTAAAAAAGCTCACTTGACATATTAAAAAAAGCAGGGGTGAGAGTGGTCTCCCTAGTCTGATTCTTATTTCTAGTGCAAGGATTTATTTAATGTTGAAAAGGCTGTGAAGAGGTTGAAGGCAGTCAAATCATCTTAAAAGACCACTTCATAATGAAAAATAAATATTTGTATGAAAACCTACTTTAAGACTTTCAAAGTATATTTAAGAAGTAAAAAACATCTAGTTTTTATTATAAAAAAAATATGCCCCTACAGAATTCTGCAGATATCCATGAAACATTGGTGTTTGTGCTGTGTGAGAGGGATGTTTATTGTTGTTGTTCAGTCCTTCAGCCATGTCACTCTGTGACCATATAGATGCAGCACGCCAGGCACATCTGTCTATGTTTGTGGCAAAGATCCTGTATTGGGTTGCCAGTTTCTTTTGCAGTGGACCGTGATTTGTAGGACCTCTCTGCTATGACCTGCCCATTGCCGATCTTTCGTGACCCTTCATGGTATAGTTCACAGCTTCCTTGAAGTACATAAGCCCCTTCACTACAACAAGGTAGCAATTAAGAAAGGAGGGGTATTTACATTTCTGGAAATCTTTTATTGCATTTAATGATGCAAGGGGTCTGTTTCTGGACCAATTAAGGGTGCATTGTTGCTATCTCAGTCTTCTCCACTTATCTTAACAAATGTTTTTGTTCCCTCTGTCCCCTCCATCTCTTAATGATAGCTAAAACACACCCCAAGCTAATTCAGCTTTAAGGAGGTAATGGAACAAACATAAAACAAATTCCTGTACTTATAAAAATAGTTTTTGAAGATTCAGATTTTCCCAAAAATTCTCTACACTTATGGCTTACACAACTATTATTGTTAGCTTTGAAAAACAAGCGCACTTACCTTGAACTGCAACATATCACAGTTGAAATGAAGGTAAGTGCGCTTGAGGTAAAGAAGTGGATTTAAAGAAACACTTTGGTTACTTTTCTTTCTTTAATAATCTTTAAATAACTAAATTTGATAATGAGCAAAATTAAATAAATAAATGAATACATAAATAAATATATAATACACATAGGCCTCAATTCAGTGGAGCTATTGTTAGTTACTGGAGCTCGTAATTAAGCCTGTAAACTAATTTGCTATTCAATTTTTCATCTTTTAGCGAGCAGCAAACAATCTGCGGGTTACAGGCTGAAACTCAGTGCAGTTGTGAAAATCTGAACTCTGACCCAACTACGCCTTTGATCTTTCAAGTCCGTAAATATTACAATCGCTTAAATCGCAAATTGCTATTCAATTGCTACAATACCTCAAGCCAGCAATTGTTTTCACACCGGTAAATGGCAAATGTAGAGGAAATTCCTACGAGTACCAGATTGGACTCCCAAGGGGGTTTAACACCTGATCGTAGAACTGTAAATGCAAAAAAAAATCAATTCTGCACTGTAAATAACGGGTAGAGTGATAAAAGACATTAGAATAAATTGTGCAACAGTCTAAAGTGCGAAAATCTGCAATCAAACTATTTTGTTTATGTTTCATTTCCTTGACATATCAATCTCGGGAATCAATGAGTTAATATATATCAGGCCACCCACATGGACCAAAACAGTATCGCCATTCATTTTTATTATTTTGTACATTGCCGGATTGCGAGTCTGATCGCCTATCGGACTTATAAATGCTAATTGATTGACTTTTAACCTCCATTTTTTACTGACGTAAAAATGTAGGTCTCATTTACTAATGACTGTTTCTAAATCAGGAGTTACGGCCTTGCCTAATTGATCATGATCATGCTCTGAAATTCTACTTATGCGTGCATGGTTTACGGTTTAGGCTTTTGGCCCGTAAGTTGCGGACTTAAATTGAATTGCTCTATAATTGTAGCATATCTCAAGCCTGCATACATACGGCCTGTACAACCTAATCTGCAAGCTTGCTATTGAATAAGGACCAAAGCCTTTACGTTTCATACATAATTATGCAATACTGCAAGGAACCATTTTCTTTTATCATCTGATCCCATATTTCCCAGCCTTTTGTGGCTCTGTAAATGAATTTACTTTTCATTAGAACTAATAAAGACACTAACAATTTAGGTGTCACATTCTCATTGTTTCTATATAAAACTATATATATATATATATATATATATATATATATATATATATATTAAAAAATCTCCTCCAACCATGCCATTATATGAGATCTCACTGCAACATACTCTCCTATAAATGTAATATATTAGGTATCTTTTTTTTTTTTTTTTTTACTTCAGTTTCTACAAATAACAAACAGACATTTCAAAATTATACAAAACACAAATATACAAATACAAGATATATTACAGTCATACAAAAACAAAAGAAAAAAAAAAAAGTTATGTCATGAGTTTAAAGAATGGAAATATTTATCCCAAATCAGCCAACTGTTAAACCTGAATAAAACAATGCCCATGTCGTATAAATTCCTTTCTAATTCTCTCTCTTTTTCAGAATTGTTAATACTTCATTCAGTGATGGAATAAGTTCTGATTTCCAGCGTTTAGCAAAAAGCCATTTGACTACTGAGACTACCTGTATAATTAAAGCTTGTTCTTCCATCTTAAGCCTATTGTCCATGATGTGAAGACTAGCCATTTCACATGTCGGCTTAATGATTTTACCACAAATTTTTTAAATATATTAAAAAATCAAACTCCAAAGTTTCTTAATGGGGTCACAGTCCCACCAAATATGTTTGTGTGTCCCCTGCTGATTACAAAGCCTCCAACATAGCCCCTTATTAGCATTATTGTTAATAATTGCTATCTTTACTGGGACAAAGTAACACCTCTGGATCACTTTAAAATTGACTTCTCTATATGCTTGATATTTAATAATTTTCTGTGAAAACGCAAACGCTCTTGACCAATTTTCCAGGTCAATTAAGTTATTACATTCTTTTTCCCACTTAAGCATACCTGGAGATTTTTCCATCTTATCCTGTTTTCTTAATATTTCATAGCATTTGGAAATTATATGTTTCCTGTCATTATAAAGTACTAACTTTTCAAAATTGGTTAAGGATCTGTTTGAGGTAATTAAATATTTCAAATTTAAAATAACTTTTTTAACTCTCTCATATTCCAACCATTTAGACGATGGAAAACTAAAATCAGCACATAATTTGGAAAAAGACTTAATTTCACCTTTATCGAACAGATCTCCCAATGTCTGTATATTCCAATTACTCCAATTACGAAGATAGGCCAAGTTAAGAACATTACTTACACCTAACAATGACATTTCCGAACACGGAATTATTGAAAGGTTTAGTTTTTTCTTCCATTTAAACCAAAATTTAAACCCTGATTTAATTATTATTGACATAATATTATTATCAGGAAATTTATCATACCAAAGCCAATCACTTAATGATAAGCCCTAAGCTAAACATTGTTCTATAGTTATCCTCTTATTTTGTTTTGTTTTAGTGGACCAGGGTATAAAATGAGATAGCATTGCAGCCATATAATATTCTTCAACACAAGGGGAAGCAATGCCTCCTTTCATAAAGCTCTCCCTAACAATCCTTGAATTAATTCTAGATTTTTTCCCATTATATATAAATGAATCGATCAAGGTTTGGTATTTTTTAATTATAGTTTCAGGAACGGATAAAGGCAAACATCTAAATAAATAATTTATTTGCTGTAATATGGACATTTTTACGGCTGCTTTTCTAACGAACCAGGATAATGTTTTTGATTTCCAATTTATTAGTTGGTTTTTAATTTTGTCATATAATTTCGAGAAATTAATTTTAGTTAGATTTTACAATTTTTCAGAGAATTCTATTCCCAAATAATTGATTTTATTTAACTCCCAATCAATTTCCCAAATGTTTTTCAGATAAGTTATTTCATCTTCATCTATATTTATTGTTAATACCTCTGTCTTTGACCAATTTATTTTATAGTAAGAAATTAAACCAAATTTGTTTATTAAATCCTGAATCTGAAGTAAAGACTTTCTAGGTTCGGCTATAGTTAATATCACATCATCAGCATAAAGCATAATTTTATGCTCAGAATCACCAATTCTAATTCCATGAATTTTCTTATTCATTCTAATGGCTTCTGCCAAAGGTTCCATCATTAAAACAAAAATTAAAGGAGATAGTGGACAACCCTGACGGGTCGCATTGGTAATAGAGAAAGTGTTTGTTTTTAGGCCATATCCTACAACACAGGCAGTGGGGTTTGAATATAAAGTCCCTATAGATTTCACTCCAAAATCTTCAAAACCGAATTTTAGTAATACTTGATTCATAAAATTCCAGTTTAGCCTGTCAAAGGCCTTTTCTGCATCTAATGTGATAACTATAGAAGGTTTATGAGTATCTTTACAAAAAGAAACTACGTCAGTTAATCTCCTTGTATTATCAGCTCCCTGCCTATCTTGTAAAAAACCTGATTGATCCATATTTATTAATTTACCAAGGCACGAGCTCAATCTTTTAGCTACATTTTTTGCATATAATTTTATATCCATGTTCATTAAAGATATCGGTCTATAATTCTTACACCACCTTAAATCTTTATTTTGCTTTGGAATATTAATTATAACTGCCTCTAACATTTCTTTAGGTGCACTCCCCTTTCTTTTAATTTCATTGAACACTTCAGCTAGATGTTTCATAAGCACAGACTTAAAGGTTTTGTAATAATAATTTACAAAGCCATCTGGACCAGGGGCTGAATTTAACTTTAAGTTATCAATTACTTCTTCAATTTCTAATGTTTTTATTTCACTGTTTAGATAATCTAGATCCTCCTTAGTGATTTTGGGAAGCGAAAGTCTATCCAAAAATGTAATAATATCTTCTGTTTTTGGTTTTATAACTGCATCGTTACTTTCTAAATTGTACATATTTTCATAAAAGTCAAAAAAGGCCTTTTCAATATCACTAGGATTTGTTACTGTAATTAAGTCCTTTTTGTTTCCAATTATTAATTCATCTATTCTATTAATTGGTTTATTATTTTTTAATTTCCGAACTAAGAGTTTGCCAACTTTATTATCCAAAAAATATTTTCTCTGTTCAAGTTTCCACAGGCTGTTATCAATATTTTTTTGGACAATTTTATTTATTTTGTTTTTTACTTTTCTAATCTTTATACTCTTATCAGCTGAATCTGCAAGCTTGCTATTGAATAAGGACCAAAGCCTTTACATTTTATACATAATTATGCAATACTGCAAGGAACCATTTTCTTTTATCATCTGATCCCATATTTCCCATCCTTCTGTGGCTTTGTAAATGAATTTACTTTTCATTAGAACTAATAAAGACACTAACAATTTAGGTGTCACATTCTCATTGTTTCTATATAAAACTATATATATTTATAAATATATATATATTAAAAATCTCCTCCAACCATGCCATTATATGAGATCTCACTGCAACATAATCTTCTATAAATGTAATATATTAGGGATCTTTTTTCTTGATTCTGATTCAGACTCCTCTGTTGTGTATATTTTGAACTGCACCACATTTTTATAATCACTAGAAAATGTTATGTTTCAGAGCTGCAGTCTCGTCTGGTGTAAAAGGAGTACCAATTTGTTTAGTAATAATACTAAAAACCGACTTCTTTTATAGAGCTTCACAATACCAAAAATGAATGAATTAAAGAATCATATCACCCCCATCATTATTATACTGATCTCATTCTACTATGGCTCAATGGCTCAATCTACCAGTGGATGCAGGCTCCTTACTTGGCCACTGTCTCTCTGTGTTAATTGCAAGCTCTCAGAGTAGGGACTACATCAACCTTTGCCTCAGTTTGTTTAATGCTTTATTGTCTCATGTTCTTCTATGTTTCAGGTGCAGAACTAAAGGAGCTGATTCCTCTCAATAAGAAAATGGAAAAAATGTACTAAGTTGCACCATGGTCTTGACTCGCTGTACTCTATTGTGATCCTACAATAAGTTACTAAAATGTTTGTATTACTTTCTAAGACCAGCTAAAGTTTAAAAGGGACCCATCTACAGTATACAAATTAAAAACTCAGGAAAAAAGCCAAAAATATAACTGTAACATTGTGTTACTTTCCATAAAAGGACTACTACAAATACACAATAAAGTAGTTGCATTAGTTTTCTAGTGCTATTGATATAAGCTTAATTATGTGACAGATACATATTATCCTATACTCTTGAAATATTAATAGTGAGAGTGCTAAAGAAAACTGAAGGATTAAAAATAAATGTGATATATCTTGTAATTATATATAGTATTTTCACTATTCAACAAAACATTAAAGTTTGGAATGTCAGATTGTTTAAACATATTAAATGATACATTTCATGACAAATTTAGCAAACCAATCCACTCAGACTGGATTCATAATTCAAGGTATTTCAGACATTCAGACTTTCCAGTTTCCTCTTTTCTTTCTGTTCCTTCTCATGTACGTTGCCATTTTCTTTGGAAACATGACCATATTTGCAGCTATTTCTCAGGATTCTCACCTTCACACTCCCATGTACATCTTTCTAATGAACCTGTCTGTTCTTGACATCTCAATATCTTCAACAGTTCTACCTAATGTTTTACGTGCTCTCTACACACAACAGAAACACATATCATTCCCTTCATGCATTGCTCAGATGTATGTTTTTTCAATCATGCTTTGCACTGAAGTCCTCCTGTTATCAGCCATGGCATATGACCGTTATGTGGCGATCTGTCACCCACTTCATTATGTTTTCCTCATGAGTCTAAGACACTGTGCTGCTTTTATAGCCACTGCTTGGACCACTGGCTTCTTGGTCCTTACAGGACATACCGTCCTTATATCGAGATTTTCCTTTTGTGCTTCTCATGTTATTGAACACTTTTACTGTGATTTTGCACCTCTGCTCAAACTCTCCTGTAGTGATACATCTAATGTGGAACTTTTAAACTATTCTGAAGGGTCTATTCTGGCATTTACATCATTTTTGCTTACTTTGGTCTCTTATATTTTTATTATCCGCACCATTCTTAGTATTCAATCTGTGGAGGGGAGACACAAAGCTTTTTCTACCTGCACATCCCATTTGACCTGTGTAATTATATTTTATACTACAAGTATGTGTTTGCACATGAGACCGACATCAAGCTATTCTCCAACACTGGACAAATACTTTTCTCTTATAAATGTTATCCTGATTCCTATGCTGAATCCTGTTATTTATAGTTTAAAAAACAAAGAGGTTTATAATGCTATAAATAAACTCAAGAAAAGACTAAATATATGTTTTTCCTAAAATATTATTTTTATTGTTCATATGTTTTCTTTCGACATACTGGTCTAGCACTATCTTACACTATATAAGAATAGAGTTTAAATTGTTTGTGGCCCTTAAACCCCAGTGGAGTATACACATTTTGGGTAAAGGCCAACTGTGGGGTTAATACATTAAAGTTGATGCTAATAAAACTAGAAAGTAATGTTGCATTATATACTATTTGTTGAATTTGATCAGATGTTAAACATCAAAATATAGTAAACGGTGTAAAAATAATAAAATGTTTATGGAAAGGATGAAATATTTTGCTGGTTACTGCTCTCTAGTCCAGTCCTCAAACATGTTAATATATCTGATCAACCACACTTGAGTGCAGCAGTGACCCCTTCCCTCTGCCAAAAGAGTGTTTTTATTACTGATGAAGATGCAAAATTGGCATAGAAACACATTTGATATGACAGTTTTTTTATTGCTTTTATGTATATACTAGCGACTTGCCCGTCAAAAATGACGGGGCAATACAATTTGAAGCCATGGGAATGCTGGTTGACACACAATGTAAACCTTTTTGTACTCTGAGGACCTTCGGCGCCCATTGCAAGCTTCGTGCTGAGCGCTTTCGAAGCTCATTGCATTTCTCGCAATGATCGCCTTCTGTGGCTCATGGCGAGCCTCTCGTCTATTTTTGCTGGTCTCGCAGTTTGACAACTATTATATGTGATCATTATTCTCAATATATTTAATTTTGTGTACTTACACTGCCAAAAAAATATCATATAAAATATATTTTCATACTACGTTTTGTTTTTGGTGTGTATGAGCATATACAAATCACACACTTAGAAGCCATCTCCTCCATGCACCAAAGGATACAAAGACTTGGACCCTTGATCCACTATATTCTCCACAGAACGCCTTTACCATACCTCATAATTTTGAGGTTGGTCCAGGTGAGCAGTATATACACAAGTGTTATAGTATTTGTCCATACTCCTACCTAAGATATCTAGACCAGGAGATTTTGCTTTCTTTCCCCTCTCCATTTTCTTTATTTACAGTATCGGACACTATAGTGAGCAGTGTTAACAAGACCAGCTGCAAGTTCCCAAAAACTCGGGGTGGCTCATTTAGGATACTACATAATACCATCTGTGGTGAAGTGCCACCAGAGGGCAGAAGAGAGCTCTTCAAGACTTTTCCCCAGGAGTGAGAGAGTTAACAACCTGCTCAAAAGGCAGGGGTGTGGCTGCAATAGAGACCGGCTGCTGCGGCTGTCTCCAGGGGGAGAGCTGTTTGACAGAGCTGGAGTGCTGTGGATGTGTGCAGGACTGAAGTCAGAAGCCGCACTGAAAACTAAACGACCAAAGCCAGAAGCTTTGAAAAGCGAGCATGCAGTTAAGAGGATCAGAAAGTCCCTGGAGGTAATGACCAAAGGAGGGATCTGCTTTGGGAAAAGAGGCCGGAGATACAGAGCTGAGGTGAGAGAGAAAGACACCTCTGCTACCTATATTTGGACTGTATGTTTTCACTTCTATGAAAGATAGTAAGGGAACTACAGTTAAGTTATGCAGGGCTTCAAGGAGAAGCTAGGACTTATTTTCTGTTTGCTTTATTTTCTGTTGTATGCTGACAAATAAACAGCATAAATCTGCTAAACATTTAAAGGGCTCCTGCTTTCTCCATTTTGGTGCTGGATATCAGGACACGGATCCTGAGAGTGACAGTGAATCTGTCACATTTATGGTGGCAGTGGTGGGATAGAAAATTGTCTGTGTTTAAGAAGACAGCCCACAGTACAGTACAACAATGGAGGAGCTATTGAAAGCCCTGGCAGATGCCACTACATGCCAGAAAGTGGGCGGAGCTTGTCAGCAAGAAAGCCAGCAGAAAGGGCTGAAAGAAATTGCAGAAGACAGAGCCCTTGCTGCAAATGATGCTCGACTAAGAGATGCTGCTGCATGTCTGAGAGAGGCCACAGAGAAATGGCAGAGACAAGCAGAAAAGGACATAATCCGCATGCGTGAGGCCACAGAGAAGTGGCAGATACAAGTGGAAATAGACAGAGTCCACATGAGAGAATCATTGGAGGCACAGAAAGTGCAGCTGCAGAAACTGAGGTCTGCAAATAATACTGTGATTACAGAAGCAAGTGGAAGCATGAATCCTAATCGCTTCCTAAAGAGGATGACAGCTCAGGATGACGTTGGAACCTATCTCCTGAACTTTGAGAAGATTGCCACTAGGGAAGTTTGGCCTAAACAGCACTGGGCCACAGTCCTGGGTCCCTATCTGTGTGGAGACGCTCAGAGAGTGTATTGCAATCTGCCTGAAGAAAAGGCTACAAATTATTGTGTTCTGAAGGAAGAAATCCTTTTCAGACTGGGAGTGAAAACCGTACAGAGACTGCACTCCTGGGATTTTTTTGACAGACCGGCTTATTGCTATCCAACGAACATGCCTGTCTGCCCAAGTTTAAAATGCAGTTTCCCTGTTAAGGGAAGGCAAATCAAACCTGATGAAGAAAGAAATCAGGAGTTAGAGACCTGGTGGGTAGCAGAGCGAGTGCAACAAGCCACCAAGAGAGCGTCAAAAAAGACTGCAGAGCAGGCGAGAGAGACTGCAGAGCAGACGAGAGAGACTGCAGAGCAGACGAGAGAGACTGCAGGAGCCTCTGCAAGTGAGACTGCAGGAGCCGCTGCAAGTGAGACTGCAGGAGCCGCTGCAAGTGAGACGGCAGGAGCCGCTGCAAGTGAGACGGCAGGAGCCGCTGCAAGTGAGACGGCAGGAGCCGCTGCAAGTGAGACGGCAGGAGCCGCTGCAAGTGAGACGGCAGGAGCCGCTGCAAGTGAGACGGCAGGAGCCGCTGCAAGTGAGACGGCAGGAGCCGCTGCTAAGGAGACGAGTGAGACGGCAGGAGCCGCTGCAAGTGAGACGGCAGGAGCCGCTGCAAGTGAGACAAGTGAGATTGCTGAGAGAACAGCAGAGAGCACAAGGGAGATTGCTGAGAGAACAGCAGAGAGCACAAGGGAGATTGCTGAGAGAACAGCAGAGAGCACAAGGGAGATTGCTGAGAGAGCAAAAGAGACCGATGATGCTGATAAAGTCATTGAGGAAGAAGGGAACCCAAACAGATGCGGAAATCTTGTGGACAAGAGCGAGGAGAAGGCCTCCATAAGAGAACTGGACAGACACAGCCACCTGTCTTTGGTGAATACTCCTGAGCTGGAGAGTACTAGAGAAAGAAAGTGCCTGACAAAGATATCTGACCTAGAGAAAGGAGAGACCAAGTGGAAGAATATAGCCAGTGTTCTTAGAAAGGAAGAATGTCATAAAAATGATAAAGAAACTGGAAATCTTTCTAAAATAAAAGATAAGGAAGAAAAGAGTCTGGAGATTGAGATGGAGAAAGACAAACCACTGTCTCTGAGAGAACATATGAAGCAGGGCATGGAGGTGTGTCCTTCTAAAACTATTAAGTGTCCCGAGAGCGTTCTGTCTCAGTTTGCCATAGAACAAAGTGCTATGGATAAAGAGAAGCAAGACGGGAAACAAGTAAATCAAGGAGTACGGTTGAACTCTATCCCAGTGGGTTTCAAAAAGCCGGAAGTAGAAGACAGGCAAGTTGCTACTGAAATCAAGGGGATCAGGATGATGCCAGGTTATATTCCTGAATGGAGAAGGAAGCCTGTGTTTGAGGACAACAGAGTGTCCTATAGGAAGAAGACACTGATGTCTAATTGGGAGCAGTGGAAGAGTCCCCCCAAGTACAAGATGAATGAGAGAATTATGCAGAAGCGGCTGTACAGTGGCGAACAGGTAAAGCGAGATCTCCTCACTGACTTTATATCCCAGAGGGAAGCAGCTGCAATAGAAAAGGAGCTTCTGTTCCATACTCCAGAAAAGCAGAGGGTGAGCACACTCCCTGATATTGAGGCACAGTTGAAGCAGAGTGGAGTTGAGACTAAGTCCGATCTTCAGGAACTGTGTGCACAAGATGATACATTGAATGCAGAGCGATACTTGCAGAAAGCTCATATGCGAGGCATAGCCAAGGAGCTTGTACAAGAAAGACAGAATGGTGAAGAAAACACGGCTGAGCAGCCAAAGATAATCGGGGAGGACCTGATAGAAGAGTCAGAGGAGATTCCTGAATTGAACATACAGCAAAAGATCCAGTACAAGCAGAGTGAACTGGATTTGCAACAAACTAATGAGGAGAAACTGCGGCTGAAGGAAGCCAAAGACGATGGAAAGCTGGAAGCCTTGGAGGCAAAGCAAGTAGACAAGCCACTGAAAGAAGATATAATACGGATGAAGGCTGAGGATGCCGGAAATAAAAGTGTTTTCCAGGAATCTAGGATTCAAGAGGCCACTAAGAAGTGTACTGGCCTATCTGCTGAGTGTCAGCCTGAAGTTGGTGAACAGCTGGAGATATTCCAGCAAAACCCAACATCTGAGAGATCCTTCCTGGCAGAAGTAGAGAGTTGCAGACCTTACAGGACTAAAAGCACAGTGGTAACGAGTAGTCCTGCTGTGAACCGCAAGAAAGAGGAGGTGCGGACCCAGGCACAAGAAGCAGCCCTGAGAGAGGACATGCTTGTGGAGCCTCTTAAGGATGCTGTACCAGAAAAGAAGCAAGATGACTGGATGAGGCTGATACGTTTTGGTGAGAGTTGTCAGCCAGCCAATAGGAGCACCTGGTACCAAGAGAGACAGAAACAGAAGGAAGAAAGGCAGCCCAAGAAGTTGCTGTTTCATAGTGAAGTTGAAAGGGATGAGAAAGCTGTGGATAATCTCCTGGAAAAGAAAGAACATTTAACAGTATTAAAGGAGCAAATGAACTCCAAGCATAAGGAGGCCGAAGTGAGGAAGCTCCAGTCCCAGGCTCCCGGTCTGCAGATGAGGCATAGATGCTGCTGGGGTGGATTTGAACAGACGAAACCACACCATCTGGCCACGAACTGTCAGGGAGTAACCAAGCTGGAGAGTGAACTGGCGAACATCAGTCCTTGCATTAAAGCTATAAATAGGATAAGTCAGAGCTGCAAGAATAAGATGATGGGTCTAAAAGAAAAGATGCATCCGGTGAAAGACAAAGTCACAGAAACCGGTGATGTACCCCCAGGGAAGCGACTGTATGGAGAAACATATTCTCATACCAAAGTACAAGAAGTACTTTTCAAGGGTCCCTGGGGCAGGACACTCGGAGAGATAGGCGGGCCGGTGTCCTACCCTCAAAGTTTAAGTGACAGCAGGCCGAACGGCAAAGAAAGCAGAAAATATGAAGTGAAAGGAAGAGCGGGAAAAAGAATTGTCTCTTCACCCAGAAAGAAAACACGGTTCCAAGGAAAGACAAAGGAATTTGAAAGCAGTGATGAAGAAGGTAAGCTGCGAAATGGAAATTATAATAATGATGATCCTAATGAAAGAGTATTGGAGACCCTACAGAAAGGTCTGAAGGGAGCCCGACAAGCTCAAGCGGTCACGGAGGTTGACCAAGAGTTTTACAGATCGACCAAAGAAAACCAGCTGCTATCTGAGCCAGACACAAGTACCCAAATGGGCGAGTTGAAAGCGCAAATTAATAAAGTGGAAAAGTGTGCAAGGTGGAAAGCAGCCAAAATTCCTACAATGGAGAATACCCTCAGCGATGGAAGACCAGGGGTGTCACAGATGTCGCAGAGTGAAGTTAGGGATGCCACGATACAAGTTGAGGCTCCGAAGATTCACAGAGCGATAGTGAACCAAGAGGTCACGATCACTAGCAGATCGCAGGAGGTACCGAAGAGAACACTGATGATACAGAGGATGCGTTGGATTGCGGATACGGCCTCACGGCGTTGGACGCTCAACCCCATGGTGTCGAGCTGGGGTGGGGGATATGTGGTGAAGTGCCACCAGAGGGCAGAAGAGAGCTCTTCAAGACTTTTCCCCAGGAGTGAGAGAGTTAACAACCTGCTCAAAAGGCAGGGGTGTGGCTGCAATAGAGACCGGCTGCTGCGGCTGTCTCCAGGGGGAGAGCTGTTTGACAGAGCTGGAGTGCTGTGGATGTGTGCAGGACTGAAGTCAGAAGCCGCACTGAAAACTAAACGACCAAAGCCAGAAGCTTTGAAAAGCGAGCATGCAGTTAAGAGGATCAGAAAGTCCCTGGAGGTAATGACCAAAGGAGGGATCTGCTTTGGGAAAAGAGGCCGGAGATACAGAGCTGAGGTGAGAGAGAAAGACACCTCTGCTACCTATATTTGGACTGTATGTTTTCACTTCTATGAAAGATAGTAAGGGAACTACAGTTAAGTTATGCAGGGCTTCAAGGAGAAGCTAGGACTTATTTTCTGTTTGCTTTATTTTCTGTTGTATGCTGACAAATAAACAGCATAAATCTGCTAAACATTTAAAGGGCTCCTGCTTTCTCCATTTTGGTGCTGGATATCAGGACACGGATCCTGAGAGTGACAGTGAATCTGTCACACATCATAGAGAATACTGCAAAACACAGATTTACCAAATACTCATTAGCCCACATGGCTGACATATAATAAATCAAACTGCATGATTTAGCAAGAGAATAAGAATAATATTGAATAGAGATCATTCTTATCAGTACCAATTTGCTCCACCTCCATAATCACCAAAGCCCTTTGGCCATCACTAGGGCCGACTAGTCTTTACCCACATGTTAATATATCTGGTCATTAATTTATTTTTTTAGTAAATTAGACCTACTAACTTGCATTGCTGTCCTTTCTTTTATTGTTTTGATTAAACAACTCCAAGTTATGAATGGGCAGATTTAGAAAAAAATGGGGTTAACAAAACATTTGTGAATAGAAAATAGAATAATTACATCTAAACATTTAAAAAGATAGAATGGACAGGTGAGATAGTTCTATTTTTTTCCATTAAGGATAATTTTAGGATATACATTATCAGAGGTTCTCTTACATAGACAGCTTGGAGAGCCAGGGTTTCCTACCCTTGTGTGCAAGGCATCCAAATAGGTTATGCCTTGAAAATATTAATTCTTGAGCAGGGCTAATTAGTGGCACAGTCATTTTAGGTTAGAGTCACCTGAGCTCATGTAGGTCACCTTCATTTCTACCATATTTGTGCCAGTACTGACTTATTTTTTAAACCCTCTGTCACCACTGGTACATTTCCATGTTTCTTTAAGTCTGATTTCATCACACCTATTCTAAAAACACAGTCCCTCTATCCTTCATCAGTGATAACTATTGCGCCATTTCTCAACTGTCCCTAGCTTCCAAACTACTGGATTAGTTACTCTCCCCACTACAATCTAACATTCTTCCTCAATGGTCAAAAAAAAATGCACCCACCTAGGTAACAAATTGCCTAGGCACAGCTAACTCCAAGGGATATTTTTTATTACAAATAATTATTGATCTGCCTCTTGTCCTTCACATAGTAGACCACCTACCCCTCCTGCATGTACACTAGACATCGATTGTACAGTAAGCTTATATAATATACCTAGGATTGCTAGTATGCCAAGGTGTTTGCCACCTGTTCTAATTACACCTTTAAACCAAAGGGAATGATTCTTTTTTTTTTTTATTAAAACATTTCTTAAACTTTATTACATTTTGTTCACAACGGCAAATTAAAAATACTTTTTTAAAAGTAAGGCCTCTTGTAAGGATTGATTACCTTAATTATATTTGAAATACATTTCATAAACTCCACACTGGAGGGGTAATTGTATTCCTACCTTGTAGATGTATGTCTTTGATGGAAGAACTATCCAGCTCTTGTTGTTAACCCTTTGCCTGGTGTAGATCTATTTATATTCGTCAAAGGCACTAGCTATATGCCTTGTTTTTTAGATGAAAGTAGAAGACAATGCGGGAGGGGTTGCTTATTTGGGTACTGCTGTGGAGATATAATTCGCTGCAGGGATAAACTGACAATATCTCTAGGGAAAATCCTCACCCTCACTCCTATGCAGTACTAATCCCCACTCTCTCTTGGGAAAGCTCCCAAATTAGGCTAAGGCAACGCAGCGTGCGTCCTCACTTTAGCATGCACTCACGTACCTTGTAGCATTGTGTGTGTGTGTACCCTTACCTGTCCCAACCCAATTTAATGTATGTTGGCATATGAATGTGGGGGCTTTCCCAATTGAGAGTGGGGATTAGCACTGCATATAGTGAGGGTGGGTATTTTCCCTAGAGACATTGGCAGTTTATCTCTGCAGCAAATTATATCTCCATACCAGTACCCAAATAAGCAACCACTCCCATATTGAGGGAGGGGAGAGTGGGTGTGGCTTGATCTTTGTAAGTTATATCTGTGTGCATTTGTGCGAGGTTCTGTTTGAATCAGTTCTGTAAATCAGTGCAGTGTTTTCTGTCCTGTTGCAGTAATCAGGGTCCAGGTGAGAGTGGGTGTGGCTTAGCCTGTGTAAGTTATATCTGTGTGCATTTGTGTAAAGGTTCTGTTTGAATCAATTCTGTAAATCGCTGCAGTGTTTTTTTCCTGTGGGCTGTAATCCGGGTCCAGGTGAGAGTGGGTGTGGCTTGGCCTGTGTAAAGGTTTATCTGTGTGAATTTTGTCGTGTTCTGCTGAATCAGTTCTGTGAGGCAGTGTAGTGTTTTCTGTCCTGTGCTCATTTATCATTGTAAAGGCGAGTAGGCAGGGTCTCTTTAGACAAGGGAAGAGCGAGCTTGGGAGCTTGCAATCATTTCTAGTGTAAGTGTAGTTAGTGTGTAGGAGATTGAATAAAAGGAGGAAATCCAAAGGAAAGGGGTATTATAGGAGAAAACTGAAAACAAACGTATATATTTTTTTTCTGTTTTGTTTGGGTTAAGGTTTAGAAAAGCAATCTTTATACAAATACATTGATTTGTTTTCTCACTGTATTTTTGTAACTGATAATCATGAATCAGTCCAGTGGCAACCTCACTCAGTGTACATCCTGACAAATGTATGCACTACTGGAACAGATGATCCAGGGTCCATACCTCTGTGAAAGGTGTGAGCATGTTGCCGCTCTGGAATCTCAAATTGAAGATGAGAATTGAGGAGAATTGCAGCACTTAGTGATACTGCTCCACTGGAAAGGGAGGTGGTGCTCACGGAGCACAGTTTAGCTGGGCCTAGTATGGAGGGAGTAGCTGGGGCTAGTGAGGATGGCCAGGGAGGTAGCTGGGTTACAGTTAGAAGGGGAATCAGGGGAAACAGGAGGAGGAAGGCCAGTTCTGAGTTGGCAAACACCAACAGATTTGCCAGATTGAGTGAAACTGTTGGGGATGACCATTCAGGAATGGCAATGCCAGATGGAGCTGTTAACTCTAACAGCCGGGAGAACAGTTCTACTACAGGAGTGGGAGAGCAGAATAGGCAGAGCAACAGACATGTTTTGGTGGTAGGGGACTCTATTATTAGGAAGGTAGACAGGGTAATTTGTCACCCAGATCCCAGCAATCGAACAGTTTGCTGTCTCCCTGGTGCTTGGGTTTGGCATGTTGTGGATTGGGTGTATAAATGATTGGGAGGGGCTGGTAATGAAACGGCGGTCTTGGTACACATTGGTACCAATGACAAAGTTAGTGGAAGATGGAACGTCCTAAAGAATGATTTTAGAGAACTAGGGAATAAGCTTAAAGCAAGGACCTCCCAGGTAGTATTTTCTAAAATACTACCAGTGCCACGTGCTAGTCCAGGGAGGCAGATGGAGCTTAGGGAGGTTAATGAGTGGCTAAAAAAGTGGTGCAGTGCAGAGGTTTTTTTTGGTTTTATAGCACTAGACTGACTTCTCACTTGGGTACAATCTCTATAGCAGGGATGGATTGCACCTTAATTATGAGGGACCTTTTGTGCTAGGGGATAGGATGGTAAAACAGCTGAAGGAGTTTTTAAACTTGTAGGTGGGTGGGAGGGACTATATAGAAGTATTGGGGTAAATAGGATAGAGAGGGAAAGGGATAAATTAGTTACCCATGGGGGATGAGAAGGGGGAGGGTTACAATAGACAGTAGGGAGATATTAATAGGGCAAGCACTTCACAATGGCAGAGCCATAGCAACATAAATTGTATGCTTGCTAACGCAAGAAGTTTGCTTGGGAAAATGGACGAGCTAGAATTATTAGCAGTACAAGAAAAATGCGGCTTAATAGGCATTACTAAAACATGGTGGGATGAATCTCATGACTGGACTGTTAATCTGGATGGTTATAACCTATTTAGGAAAGATAGGGGAAATGGTAAAAGAGGAGGAGGGATCTGTCTGTATGTTAAGCCTAAATTTAAGCCTATAGTCAGAGAAGATATTTATGCTGGCACTAACGGCATCATTGAATCTTTGTGGGTTGAGATAAATAGTGGAGGAGCTAATTCTAAATGCATATTGGTGGGAGTATGCTATAAACCCCCAAATATAGCTAAAAGTGAGGAAATACAATTATTGTTACAGATTGGAAATGCAGCTAAGCATGGGCAAGTTCTAATAATGGGAGATTTTAATTACCCTGAAATAAACTGAATAAATGAGACCAGCAGCTCAGCTGGTTCTTGAGTACAGCAGGTTCTTGAGTACACTCGGGATCATTATCTGGCCTAGGTAATAAAAGCACCTACTAGAAATGGGGCCATCTTGGATTTAGTCATCACAAGTAATATTGATATAGTATCAAATGTTAAAATAGGGGAACCCTTGGGGAACAGTGTCACAGTATCATTTGAGATTGAATACAAAAAACAGAGTTGTAAGGGGCCAACAAAAACTCTAAATTTTAAAAGGGCTAACTTTAATGGGTTGCGGGCAGCAATACTACATATAGACTGGGACAAAGAATTTACAGGGAAAAATACTGAAAATAAATGGACAACATTCAAATCCTTACTAAATAAACATACTCATTGGCATGTACCATGTGGAAAATAAAATGAATAGGAGTAAATCATATCCCATGTGGCTTAACAATGACTTAAAGATCATGATGAGGAAAAAGAAACATGCATTAAAAATATACAAGAAGGAGGGAACAGAGGCAGCTTTATGTGACTATAAGGAAATCAACAAGGCTTGCAAAAGGGCTATTAGACTGGCTAAAATAGAAAATGAAAAGTCAGTTGCAATGGAAGGTAAGACTAACTCCAAAATATTTTTTAAATATATTAATGGGAAGAAGGCGAGGAAGGAAGCTATAGGAACATTACAATGTGACACAGGCCATCTGATAATTAGTGACCAGGAAAAGGCAGATGAGCTAAATAGGTTCTTTTCGTCGGTATACAAACAAGGGAGGTACCAGTGGTTGGGACACCGCAACATAATGGGTCTACACTACCATCACTAAATAATTGGTTAATGCAGGAAGAAATCCAAAAGATGTTGGAGAAAGTTAATGTTAATAAAGCCCCAGGTCCTGATGGAATACGTCCAAGGGTACTGAGGGAGCTGGGTTCTGTAATAGCCAAACCATTATATCTAATTTTCCAAGACTCACTCACTACAGGGTCTCTACCGGATGAGTGGAGAAAAGCAGATGTGATACCTATATTTAAGAAGGGAGCAAGAGCAAATCCGGGGAATTATAGACCAGTGAGCCTCACATCTGTAGTTGGGAAGCTTTTAGAAAGGTTATTAAGGGACAGAATACAAGAATATGTCTATTTGAACAAGATCACGGATTTATGAAGGATAGGTCGTGTCAGACCAATCTAATTAGTTTCTATGTGGAGGTTAGTAGGAACTTGGATCAGGGAAACTCAGTGGATGTAGTCTTTTTAAATTTTTCAAATGCTTTTGATACAGTGCCACATGGAAGACTAGTGAGCAAACTAAGGGATACAGGAATTGCAGTAAATATCTGCTCATGGATCGAGAGCTGGCTGAAAGACAGGAAGCAAAGGGTTGTTGTAAACGGAACATACTCCGATTGGACTAATGTGATAAGTGGGATTCCTCAAGATTCAGTATTAGTGTTATGGATGGAAATTAGGAACATGTATTTTTTATGTTATTATGTTTGTCTGCCATATTCTTTTTATTCCTTACTCACTTATGTATGTATAAATGAGAAGACGATTACTAACAATGAGTAATGTCGGAGGTTACCTAAGATGGAGGATGGACTACATCCAGTCATAACAAGATGGCTACAGAACTACATCTGGGAGTGGCCTGATGATGCAAACATCCGTGACCAAATAAGGATACAGGCACTGCCTGCCTTCTAGACCAATAAACTGATCCTCCCTCAACTGACCACTATGACACTAACAGACTGCAGACTTTTTGAACCAATCAATAAAGCTATTAATTTCTAGACAAAGGAATCATGTGACTTTTGATCAGATAAAGTTTTTATATATAAACTTGTACACTGCCATTTTGAAATAGAGCGCTTTGAGAATTATTATACAGAAACAATGTGTCTGTGTCTTATTTTTCTGGGATGTGCACATCCAACACTAATTGGGAAAGGAACAGATATCTAACTCAGACTGTTGTGGTCTGATCCAAATCATTAGGTCCTCTCCTTTTTAACACATTTATTAAGGACATAGTAGGACTCGAAAGTAGGGTCTCCATTTTTGCTTATGACACAAAGTTGTGCAAGGTAATAAAATCAGATAATGATGTACTTTCCCTACAAAGGGATTTGAATAAATTAGAGAAATGGGCGGCTAAATGGCAGATGAGATTTAATACAAATAAATGTAAGGTTATGCATTTGAGAAGGAAAAATAGCCATGCAATTTATAATCTTAATGGAGCAAATCTAGGGGTATCAGATATTGAAAGGGATTTGGGAGTACTAGTGGACAACTACCTAGGTAGCAGTGCTCAATGCTAAGCAGCAGCTGCAAAGGCAAGTAAAATATTAGCATGTATTAAAAAGGGTATAGAAGCAAGGGGAGCAAATATAATTCTACCACTATACAAATCCCTAGTACGCCCTCATTTGGAATATGGAGTACAATTTTGGGCACCACTTCATAAAAAGGACATTTTAGAGCTGGAAAAAGCAAATAAATGTAAGGTTATGGGCTACAAAACTAATAAGGGGAATGGAGGGGCTAAGTTATGAAGAAAGACTAACTGAATTAAACATATTTTTGCTAGAAAAAAGGCATCTACGAGGGGATATGATTACGTTATTTAAATACATCCAGGGTCAATATAAGGCTTTGTCAAATGAACTTTTTGTAGCAAGAGATTCTCAACTGACAAGAGGACATCCTTTGAGGTTAGAGGAAAAAAGATTTCACCTTAAACAAAGAAAAGGGTTCTTCACAGTAAGGGTGGTTAATCTGTGGAATTATCTACCAAAGTAGGTGGTAACAGCGAATTCGATAGACAACTTCAAAAAGGGGTTAGATATATTTTTGAATAAAGAGGGGATTCAAGGCTATCCTAGATAACTAGCGAAGGAATATTGATCCAGGGAGAAATGTGATCGCCAGTTTCTGGGGTCAGGAAGGAATTTTTGTTTTTTTTCCCCTTATGAGACAATTGGCAAAGTTTCAATGTTTTTCTTTTTTCTGTTTGCCTTCCTCTGGATCAATTAACAATTAATAATAAATAGTCCACATATTAATATTTGTGAACAGCAATCTTTAAGTCTGACCACAGATTTTCTATTGGATTGAGGTCTGGGCTTTGACTAGGCCATTCCAACACATTTAAATGTTTCCCCTTAAACCACTCAAGTGTTCCTTTAGCAGTGTGTTTGGGGTCATTGTCCTGCTGGTAGGTGAACCTCCATCCTAGTCTGAAATCCTACACAGAGTGGTACAGGTTTAGCTAAAGAATATCTCTGTATTTAGCACCATCCATCTTTCCCTAAACTCTGACCAGTTTCCCAGTCCCAGCTGCTGAAAAACAGCATGATGCTGCCACCACCATGTTTCACTGTGGGGATGGTGTTCTTTGGGTGATGTGATGTGTTGGGTTTGCGCCAGACATAACATTTACTTTGATGGCTCGAAAAGTTAAATTTTAGTCTCATCAGACCACAGCACCTTCCTCGATACATTTTGGGAGTCTCCCACATGCCTTTTTGCAAACTCAAAACGTGCCATTTTTTTTTTAAATATAGTAATGGCTTTCTTCTGGCCACTCTGCAATAAAGCCCAACTCTTTGGAGCTTACGGCTTATTGTCGTCCTATGTACAGATACTCCAATCTCTGCTGTGGAACTCTGCAGCTCCTCCAGGGTTACCTTAGGTCTCTGTGCTGCCTCTCTGATTAATGCCCTCCTTGCCCGGTCCGTGAGTTTTGGTAGGCAGCCATCTCTTGGCAGGTTTGCTGTTGTGACATGTTCTTTCCATTTGGTTATGATAGATTTGATTGGGCTTCTGTGGATCACCAAAAATTTGAATATTTTTTTATAACCTATCCCTGACTTGTACTTCTTAGCAACATTGTCCTTTACTTGCTTAGAGAGTTCCTTGGTCTTCATGGCAGTGTTTGGTTAGTGGTGCCTCTTGCTTAGGTGTTACAGCCTCTGGGGCCTTTCAAAAAAGATGTGTATATGTAATGACAGATCATGTGACACTTAGATTGCACACAGGTGGCCATCCTTTCACTACTTATGTGACTTCTGAAGGTATTTGGTTGCACCAGAGCTTTTTATAGGCTTCATAACAAAGGGGGTGAATACATACGCACATGCCATTTTTCTGTTGATTTCACTTCACCAACTTAGAGTATTGTTTTCTGATCCATCACATAGAATTCAGATTAACAAAACATTGAACTTAAGGCTGTAATGTAACAAAATAGGTAAAACATCAAGGGGGGTGGGGGTGAATACTTTTGCAAGGCACTGTAGCTAGTGCCTTGGTGAATATGAATAGATCTACCAGGCAAAGGATTATCAACTAGAGCTGGATAGTTCTTCCATCAAAGACATACATATACAAGGTGTGAATACAATTACCCCTCCAGTGTGGAGTTTATGAAATGTATTTCAAATATAATTGAGGTAATTCATCCTGTACAAGAGGCCTTACTTTTAAAAATTTCCTTTCAATCCTGGATTTTCTAAAGTATGTTTTTAATTTGCCATTGTGAACAAAATGTAATAAAGTTTAAGAAATGTTTTTATTTTAAAAAAAAAGAATCATTCCCTTTGGTTTAAAGGTGTACAATACACTTATGCTTTGTGTCATGTCAATCCCTCCACTACCCCTGTCTTTTGATGTAAGCATGAACTCTGTGCCCAGTCCACTGCTTTTCCAAGTCAACATTTCCTTTGTTAGAAAACTTATTATTTCCTATGAATAAGAATTCCATCTTCATGTTGACGCTTCTCAAATGTATCTCTCCTCTTCAGGTCTATAACTCAACCTACTAATTCATATCCTAACAAAGTTAGCCTAAATTTTATACAACTTTGTAATATACATAGCAAATTTCTTACAACTAAATAGTGATCTCAATCAGTGGTTGGATGAAGTTGAGAGTGTTTTTTACACTGATTCTAATGAGAGAAAACCCACATATATTTAAAAGGCATTCACTGAAATTATAAAATTGTGTAAACTGCAAATAAGATCTTAGTGGTGGACCAAAATTATTCAAAATTATTTATTTAGTAATCTAATACTTAGAAGTCTGAGGGTCCATTTGAGCTCAACATCACATTTTGCGAATAAAAACTTAATTAATGAATGGGACAGTATATTAAATACATTTCAGCCTTTCCTATGCAGTTCATTTTAAAGGGAGAAGAGAAACAATACATGTGATGATTTGGAGAATAAATTAAAGAGTAATATTGAGAGATTTCATAAACTCTTAAAGACAGGGAGCATAAGAAATTTAGGAGATATAAACAAGATTTTTAAAATAATAGGTTGTACAGACATTTATCTAGACTTTTTGCATCAGTTAAGGCAAAATGCATCATCATCTGATTATGACATTTTAGGTACTAAGACTACTGCTTACAATCCTAATTTGAATCAAACAAGACATGTTGTAGGTTTCAGACAAGGTGTGGCTCAATCTGAACAGTTTTTTTAGGTTTTCACATCAAGGGCCAAAAAGAGAGGCGATGTCCCACAAATAAGGATGAATAGTGACTTGGTGAGACAGGACATCAATCTTTCAGATTTTCTTCTCAATAAACATCATGAGAGCATGTTAAATAAGGGGCTCTCTTTTTCACCCACGTCTTATATTGATGTGTTTGAATGAACAAAGGATATTGACTTGTATGTCAGAAAACTTCTGTAGGTAAAATATCACAGAAAGTAGTTTCAGAAACTATGTGACTTTATGAGCCTCACTCCCGGTGAACATAGTTGTTTACAGGAAATATTACAACATCCCAAATGTTTTTTTTGGGATTGGGAAGTTTCTTCACCCCAAGTTTTAGATTATCATCCAAAATTGAGGTGCTTATGTCCTTGATGTGTAAGGATTTGGAAATCCTGTCATCACACAAAGTTACTTCTTATAATTTGTCACTATCGGAACAGGAGGCTTTTGGAAAGAGATCAGCATAGCAAACCCTCTGATAAAGGGGTAATAGTGTGTTAATGAAGCATTCCCAGTAACACTCAGAGAACCTAAGGTTGTTTGGAGGATGAACTATGTTACAAGTGAATATTACAGGACCCTACAAGTCTATTCAAATCAAAGTTGGGCTCAATACTGGGGGATGGCCTAGCTGATGATGTGATTTTTAGATAAGAGTATAACTTTTTGTTAATAAACATTCTACAGTACCTACAATTTATTCTATTCTGAAAATTCATCAAAACTTGTCTTCTCCTCCTAGTAGACCAATAGTGTCTGGGAACAATAGTCTTACAAAACATCTGAGCACTTATAGTCACAAAATGTTGGGACCATTCATGTCCTTCTATGATCTATACACACAATGCCTGGAAAAGTGTTGAGGAAACTATATTAGTTAAAATTATTTATTGGCTGAAATAATTTAGCAATCAAATGTCGATCTACTGGAAAACTGATTGGAAGATTAAATAAAAACTACAGAATACTTACAATAAATGTATTTATATAGTAATATATTCAGTTTATTACCTTAGAAATATAACCACAAACTTTATATACTGTATATGTGATGATATACCGATGCTCTGGCTAATGTAGATCCCAGAAATATTATCCTTGTCTTACTTATGTATAGAATAAGATCAATGTAGATTTTTGGAAATATATGTATATTAGAAATAAAACAACAATCCATGTATTAAGTACTTTAAAATCATACAGTTAATTTGAGAATCAATATATTTGTAGATATTACTCATATCTAAATAAAAATCATATTTCTAATTTATAATAAATTACAAAACCTGTTCAAAACCCTCACAGATAATATACCGTTTTTTAAACCTTACATTATGTCTATTGTGGTGCCTAAAAAAGCTTATACATAACATTTTGTTCTGCTAGCATATTAAATACAAATATTACCATGTTGGCTCACAAACATCTAAAACAGAATTTAAATGATTTCTAAGGTGCTAATGATAACGTCTTAGATCTTCCTGGAATAACTTCCAAAAAAACTATATATCATGTGATTACAGTCTGACCACACCTGTATTAAGGTCATTAGTTTTCTCTCTTTGCAGTTTTTTCTCAGAATATGTACAGTTTTCATAGACCTTCCTTGAATGGTTTCCTATTTATTAATATCCTTTTTGAAATATGGTCTGTAGAAATGGGCAGTCCTCTTTTTCAAACAAAGAACAAGAACTCCTCCTGCAAATAAGAATGCCCTAGAACCCAGGAAAAAGGCATTGTATAGCATGGCAATCTCTCACTTCAATGCATGCTGTTGAAATGGTGATCTAATACAGCCGCAATGATGACAGTCTCATTTTCTATTGGCTGTTTCTGACTCGGGAGTTACGGCCTTTCTTAATTGATCTGGCTCACGCTCTGACATGCTACCTACCAGTGCAAGGTTTATGTTTCTGGATTTCAGGCCTCAACTTGCGGGCTTTTTCAATTGAATTGCAGTAATTGTAATTGTAGCAAAGTTCAAGCCTGCAGACATGCGGCGTGTGTACCATAAATTTGCTGGCTTGTAATTGAATGAGCCCTTTATCTGCTGGACCAAAATATATGCAATACCCATATGATGCTTAAGCTGCCCAATAAAGGTCACATTATGACAATTCAGGGGCCCAAGTTGTTTCTCAACAATACATCCACTGGGAACCCGGTCGTTACTCCCACCTTTTTTATACACTTTCTAGTGCCCTAGAAATCTAGGCTTTGAGGATCGATAGCTACTGACCCCTAGCTACCTCTCTTTCCACCTGCTTCTTCAGGACATTGAAGGGGATCACCAGGCCACGCTTTATCAGGGTCAGAAACAATCCAGTATCCCTAAAGTTCTCTTTGGGCTTTCTGTCCACAGTAATAGGCAGGACATAGGGACTTTGGTTGTCCCCTGTGGGTACCAGGGCAGGAGCTACGAAATACTGATCATCGGATAAGATTCTATTTTAGTAGCAATGAAAACACTGGTGCTCCATTGCTGCAGGTTGAACCACCCACTCGCCCACACACAGGGCGGGGCAAGGGGAAACCATGGGATATCCTGTGTGACATGAAGAAAGTTCAATTTCAGATACTGACCCTTTTTGCAAACCAAAAGGATTGCACCTCTCTTCATGTTCCTCAATTCCTAGGGCTTGTAGGGCAGTAAAGGTGGGTCAAGGAGCCAAGAAGGGCTCTGATCATGTTTTCCCTTGTGGTCATTGCTATTGTCCATGCTGGGGTATTGGTCTGTGGAGCTCTGGTCCTGCAGGCCTAGCAAGGATGGGGAGGCACTTTCACATCTCCCATGGTCTCTGAGTACTGTCCAATTCTGTCCAACATAAGCAAGGCAGAGTTTCTACATGAGCTCCCAATTTAAGTCCTTGGCCCCAATGGCAAGATCCCAAAATTACTCTGGTCACCAAAACTTATTGGGTTATATAGATTAGCTATTTTTGCCCATTCTATATTCTGCCTCTAAGGTACAATGACAGGTCAAACAATTGGTATAATGCTGACTAGCACTTTACTTTGTCTATAAAACAGGTGGTATTGGAAGCTGCTGTGATTGGGATGTGACGCTTAAGACACACAATCTATTTACATTGTTCTATGTTTAGACAATATTATATGTCCTAATTTAGTTCAGTTTTGAGATTCTGATTGTTTGAGAATCCTGTATCTTATGTGATATTTATTCTGGTGGTAAAACAAATATAAGTGTTATACAATGTTGTATAGTTTTATAGTTTAGTTAAGTTTTTCATTTCATTTTTTGCAGTCTCTTCCTCTCTCAGGATAACTTTTGCACCACACTGGTAATACTTATGCATGGTCTGGTTATTTTATTTTTAAGTGGATAAATGTTAAGTGCATATACAGTTAATTGGTGGTGAGTCCTCCCCTTCTGAATCGCTATCTTGTTGTGGTGAAGGGCTTGTGTACATTAATGAAGCTGTGAGCTATAACATGCAGGGTCATGTAAGATGGGCAGGTCATAGCAAAGAAGTCAGATAAATAGCAGTCCACTGGTGAAGGAACTGCAGCCCACTACAGTAACTTTGTTAAGATAACTCTACAGACAAGCACAACCAGAGATATGTAAGATGGGATGTTAGATGGGCACGTCATAGCAGAAGTCAGACAAATTGCGTTCCACTGGAGAAGATAACTTTATGGTCAAGCACAACCAGAGGCATAACAATATAACTGGAGGATGAGCCCCTCAGGTCATAAGGTGTCTACTACTGAGGATGAGCAGAGGGCGAGCATGAGTAGAATGAGATTTAATGAAGTGGTTGGGGCAAAACCAAAAGGACACCCAGCTGCAGATGTGTCTGGAGGGGAAAGAAAGGCCACTGCTGTAAAAAACACTTCAGCATAGGAACCTGTAATATTACAACTATGAACCAAGGCAAACTGGACATGGGAAATCTTGAGATGACAAGTTTAACATAGATATTCTGGGAAAAAGTGAACTCAAATGGACTGGAATGGGACATTTCACACCAGACAAAAACAGATATTCTACTGTGGTCAATAATCCTGCAGAAGAAATGGAGTAGCCATTGGTGCTTGGTTACAACCCTAAAATTAAAGAATGATTTCAATTCAAATTCAAGGCAAGCCATTTAAAATCACAGTGATCCAACTCTATGCTCCAACCATGGATACTGAATAGGCTGAAGTTGTCCAGTTCTATGAAGACATTCAACACATCATAGATATAACACCAAGAAGAGAAGGGAACCAAAAGATACCTGGAATAACAGACAAGTTTGGCCTTGAAGTACAAAATGTTGCAGTCAGAGGTTTTTAGAATTCTGTCAAGATCATTTTCTACAGTCTACACATGGACCAGATGCAACTGTGGCCACAAACCAGAACCAATCTCATCAGTGTGAGGTTGGTTCTGGTTTGTGCAGTACATTATTTGGGATTTTGGGGAGAGCTTCTCTTACTCTTTTACTCACCATAAGCCGCAGTAAAAAACTCCATCCCACAAACCAGACAGAACCAACCTCACACTGATGAGAGACATGAACCTCAAAAAAGTACTGTCTGTGAGTGGGTTCCTGGCTTGTGTATAATTTAATTCTGTGCTTTGCTTAAAGCTGTATAATTTAGCATATGCTTAAAATAAGCCATGTATACAATGGTGTTTTGGATTTAAGAGTTAGATACATTGTACCCTCATTTGTATGTCCCTGTCCAGAGTGCAATACAATGACTATTTTTAGACTTTCAAATGGGCTTACAGATGTTCTATTTATTTTCTTGATCACTTGGAACTAAAATGGCAAATTCCATAGCATCCTAATTGCACATAAGAGTAATATATCAAAATCTGTTTTTTTTTAAATTAGCAGCATTGTTTACTCTCAAGCATTTTTTTTAAATGCACTATTTTAAAAAATTGCTGTAATTTTTTATTTGACTTAATATCCAATTCCACCGCAAACTCTCCATAAAGTTATTGCATCCTAACTAGTACAGAAGTAGTACAAAATACTGCAACTTTTTCTGCTTTAAGTGATTTTAGAACAACTGAGAAGGGGTAAAAATACTAAGCAAGTTACCGGAAGTTGTACTTCACACCACCATGTTTATTATCAGGAAAGGGCCCAGTAACTTAGATACATCCTGACAACAAGACGTTAGAACAAGAGAAAAGTATAAACCCCCCAGGAGACGATCAGTAAGTTACATCACATAGTTTGATGTCTCTGGGGGACACCATTTCTTTCTCATGTAGTATAATAAGACAATATCTACAGCAGCCTCTCTAACCCATCACACTGAGGGTAACTGAAGCTGTGATCATTCTTCACACAGAACTTATGGGACGTCAGATCTGCCAATATCCATATTCACATCACACGGGGTAAGTACAAAATATACTGATATCTCATTAACATGAATTATATCTTATGAAGGAAAACATTTTATTTAAATCTAATAGACCCATCTAATCTGCCTATTCTATCTTTTTGATAAGATCAAACTTAAATGTTTCCCTGGTAAAGGTTCATTCTACATAAATATCTTCGATATAACTGTCCTACCACTGTCACTGTAAGGCTGCTCCACTAATCTTACACCATGTCTGTAATATAATAATTGTAACTAATAAAGATTAAATAGTGTGTATGGATAAAGGGGACGCTCTGTATATACGTTATTATAAATAGCAACACATAAGAGATAGAAATATATTGTTAATCAGGATCTAGATGTTTCAGTAGAGCTCTAGATGGAAGCAGAGATACTATGTAACAGTGTAATTATTGTATATACATCTGATATTATGTAACAGTGTAATTATTATATATATACATCTGATACTATGTAACAGTGTAATTATTATATATATACATCTGATATTATGTAACAGTGTAATTATTATATATACATCTGATACTATGTAACAGTGTAATTATTGTATATACATCTGATACTATGTAACAGTGTAATTATTATATAAACATCTGATACTATGTAACAGTGTAATTATTATATATATACATCTGATACTATGTAACAGTGTAATTATTATATATATACATCTGATATTATGTAACAGTGTAATTATTATATATATATACATCTGATACTATGTAACAGTGTAATTATTATATAAACATCTGATACTATGTAACAGTGTAATTATTATATATACATCTGATACTATGTAACAGTGTAATTATTATATATACATCTGATACTATGTAACAGTGTAATTATTATATATACATCTGATACTATGTAACAGTGTAATTATTATATATATACATCTGATACTATATAACAGTGTAATTATTGTATATACATCTGATACTATGTAACAGTGTAATTATTATATATACCTTTGTTACATTTATAGCAGAATCCATCATTGTTTATATTCCGTTCTCACAACACTATATTTTCTCCTAATTGTAACTTAAACATAATTATAGACATAATTCGCATTCAAGATGGACAAGTTAAATATGTTAGCGGTATGTTTAAAGTACAGGTTTGTCCAAGGACTGTAATATGACCGAATGGTGTTAACTAAACAGATTATTGTGCAATGCAAATATATCTTTGTAAAATATGGATTTTCTCTATTTGGGAACAACAATAATAATTTACATGGGTGATTACGGCCTTGCTTAATTGATCATGTTCTCGCCCTCAACTGCTACGCATGAGTGCATGGTTTATGGCTTTGGCGTTTGGCCCGTAACTTGCAGGCTTGTTCAATTGAATAGCACCAGAATCAGAGATGACCAGGAGCCCGCAGCACACCCGCAGACATACGGCCCGTATCCCGCGAGATGCAGGCTTGCAATTTGAATGCACAGAGGAAGCTTCTATCTGCACAAAGGGAATGTGACTGAAGCTCTGTAGAGAAACTGAAAGATTGCGATAAATAATAATTACATATCCAGAAATATCCAGAAATAATAATTACATATCCAGAAATATAAAGGCTGTGTTTATTTTATTTTTTACTTTTACAAAGCATGTTTACCATTATCTAGTTTAGTTATTAAAAATCTGATATAGAAAATGTTTGAAGTATTTAAAATCATAGAATAATTATTCACAATTCTACACTCCTTTAAGACTAGCGCCAATAACAGCTCCCATTGCACCATTGCTATTTCCCTACAATGTCTGCCTGTCTGTACCGGCGTAAAGCGATGTGGGTTTTGTTCTAAAACTGAAAGTGGTAAAAGGAAGTGACCTCATCCGCCTATGGTGTAGAGCGCAGTAAATGTTACAAAACTCAAATGGTATCAGAAGCAAAATAGAAAAGCAAAATAAGTGTAACAAATGTAAGTAACTATTAGCTATTGGGACCCTCTGAACCACGAGCATTGCTAACAGCTCTAGAGATTTGCCTCAGTGATTAGGTGATTAATACAAAGCTTCATGGTATTTTTTTTAAATGATTAAAGAGATATACAGGGCTAACAGTTATTTCTTAGAAACATACTTAGAAACTATTATACTAACTAGCGACTTGCCCATCAAACATGATGGGGCAATTAAATTGTAAGCCATGGAATGCTATTTGACACACAATAAAAAGCTTTTTCTACCTTCGGCGCTCATAGTGAGCCACTCCACTCATTTAGTTTTGGTCCTATGAGCTCCTTCGGCTCTCATGACAAAGACAGATATATATTTCTATTGTTTTCTATAATTATTAATTACTTATTTACTTAATAAATGAATATACTTTACCTATGTGTAACTGATATATCCAGCAATGAATAGGCTGAAGAGCTAAGTATCTATTTTTCTTTCCCTGCAGCATACAATGTACAGCTGGCCTGTTGATGCCCTGAGGAGAAAGTGTCATCAATGTACCAACTGTGCTTAATAAATACGCTGTGTGCGCGAGGGTAAACCGTTGATTTAGTTGTGTAAAGCACCAATTTAGATTCTTAATGTGTTAGTGTTGTAAAATGGTGTAGTTTGTCTGTGTGCTACGCTGGTCGCGAGCATTTTCCGTGCTTCCTAAGTGTGTATTTTTGTACCTCGTACGTCCCTGGCAAAAGTCGTACCTGCCTAACAGTGTTTTGCGCATTTCAGGGTTGTGTAGCCTTGTTTTAATTTTTTTCGGCCTCCATTTTTTTTGTGCTTAGGCTATTAATTAATGTATTGTTTTTGTTGTTTTGGAATGTACGTCTTTCGGCCGTTAAGTTCGTGTCATTTTTTTATTTTTTTTTCGAAGTCCCACGGCATTTTTTTTTTTTTTTAAAGTCGTGATTTTCTGGGTTTTTTTTGTACTGACAGTAAGGCGGTGTAGAGACTCCACCTCCGCAAATACGGCCCCTTGCTTCGCGAGGGTCTGCATTTTCGGCCTACAATGGATGGTAAATGCTGGTTCTAAGAGGTGTTTTTCTTTCAAACTCCTTTCTACTCATCATATCATATCATAGTTAGCGCTGATTTTAAAACATAATTAGGTGTTTAGAGGTGAGGCATGTCAGATTTTGTAAGTAAATTCATTATAATCCACCATTGCTTTTGATCATACTAATACAGTAAAGTGGGAGTCAAGGACATCATCAGAAATCTTGGTAAAGTATCAATGTAATAATAGCCGCACATGCCCATTTTTCCCCATTTCCCATTACCTGCCTTTACACTAAATTAAAGATATAAAGATATTTTTTTCTAGCTTAGATGATTTTTGATCATTAAAAATGTCGAATATGGCTCAAATTAACTTGGAACCTCACTCACAGGCTCCCTGCCTCCCCCACTGTGCTGTGCGTGTGTGTAAGTTAATTTTAGTCATATTTGTTGCAATTTTCAGGTCTTTCGAGTTCCGTGGTTCGGTCGTTAAAGTTAGATTTTTGCGAGGTGCACTGTGCATGTACGGGCTTTTGTCCTAAGTCATATGGGTCGTAAGTCCTGCGCGCGCCGCTGGCGAAAAACCCTGCAGTGAGCGACTTTGGCGCTCATTGCAGCCTAAGTCTGGTGCCACTGGCTGTAAGCGCCTGTGGCGCTCATCGCAAGGCCAGCCGAAGTACTGCAGGCCTCACGGTTGCAGCCCGTAATGGCTCATCTCGCTTTGAGAGGCTTGCAGTTGCGAACCTCGAACAGCGAGGGCTGCAAAGCATGACCATTATAGTAAGCGTCCCGGACACTGACAACTTGTGGTCAGATCCCTCTCCCATAGTAGCTAGTGGTGTGGTCAAAGCTTTGCTTTCTCTGCCTGCTTAAAGGGCCAAAATGAGGCTGGAAGAATAGCTGATTTAGCTTTTGGAAAGCTTACAGAACTTCAGTTGATTGTTAGGGAATGTGTCTACTGAAACAATGAGATATGGCCTATGGCCTTGATTACATGCACTGGCGTATTGTTTTTGAAAGCCGTTGAGGCTGCCCCAATACAGAATGAGTGCTCAGAATAGAAGAAAGGATTGTAGCCAAGTCTGGTAGGAAAGATTCTGACAGTGAATTAAGGTATTGGTGGTTAAAGGCTGGCTAGAAATGCTTAAAAAAGTGGTGCAAAATAGGTAAGTAGAGTGTTATAGAGAGGACGAAGAGTGGATACGATACACCAATGGCTGTGAATGGGATAGTAGTTAATGAAAATTGGAGTCTGGCCAGTCATTGAAAATTGAAGGGTAAGAATCCAATGATTATCAGCAAAAGTGAGGTCTTGATATCTGGTTTGTGAAGGTGAAATTGTGAACTTGTTTGGTCTTAGGAACCTGTGGAAGGCCAGTTTGGGGGCAGCAGGGATGGACAGTGTGCCTGAAAGGGTCATGTGAAAGGGTTGTGAAGATTTTTGGAGTAAGTCATTTGTGATAGGTACCCTGGAAGGAAGGGGTAGTCATGCGTGAAAGACAAGTCTGGTAAGAACGATTCTGACAAAGTTAATGAATTTAATGGTGGTTAAAGGCTGACTGGAGATACTTAGTAAAGGAGTCCGAATAGGTTTTTGAAGTAGAGTGTTAGAGAGTGGGAATGGATACGAGACATGAAAGATTGTAAGTGAGGTAGTGTGTTATGACAAGGGAGTGTGGCTAGTCTTTGACTTTTGAGGGGTAAGAGTGCAGTGATCATCAACAAGAGTGAGTGCTTGACTAGTGAAATACCTGGTTGCTAACGTGAGATTATGAAATAGCTTGGTTTCAGGAACCCGTATAAGGCCAATAATGATGTGCTTGGCCTGAATGGATCATACAAAAGGGTTGTGATGATTATTTTGAAATAAATTGCTTGTGATGTGTAACTTGGAAGTAAGTGAAGGGAAAAGACCTTTTAAGTAATAGTTTAACAGCTAGAGAGGAGAGAAAGGATTTGTGTGATACTGGTCATGGATATAATAGAAAAAGATACTCAATTAAACCAACATATAGTCCTAAGTTAGAGAATCAACAACACATGGGAAATTAGACTGGAGCCAGTCAAATTAAGAATAAAAAAAATATTGAAATACATTAAAGCTTATTAAAACATCATGCGTCACATATGATAAAGTCATAGGAAATGTATCTTCCCATAAGAGAAAATAACTAATAATTGATAGCTTATTGATTAACAATGAAAAACGATTTACACAGGAAAGTTAATATATCACCATATACTGTATAAAGTGCAGTACAATAAAAGTGCATGTGTTTATATGATAATTCTATGATGTAAAAGGCAGAGCATATCATAACATAAAGTATAATATTATGTATTGTATGAACATAAATCATGTATTGCACCAACAGAATTATATATCGACAAATATAAAGTGCATCTCAATTAAAGTGCCCATGCTAGTATAATATGTATATACATATAAATAATCAAACCCAAACAAATCCAGGTATATTAATAAACTAGCGACTTGCCCGTCAAAAATGTCGGAGCAATAAAAAAGTGTTGAAATGCTGTTTGTCACACAATGTGAGTGTACTGGGTGACTTAACTATATAGACCCATATAGCACACTAATGAACTCATGTAATAATACTACAAGTGCCATTAGGGTCATCCAGGACCCTCATGACACAAAGTGTAAGCACTACACTATATTAACCCGTTCTCTTATGGGTGTCTATACAGACCCTCATAAGCCTCTATTTAAACCCATTAGTCACATAAGGGTATCTAAAGACCCTCATGGGACAGTTAGAAGCCTAACATTATCCCATAAGTGCTATGAGGGTTCTCCAGGACCCTCATGACACTAAGTACAAACACTACACTGCACTATACCCCCCAATAAACCATTAAATCTCAACTAACCCCCCTCTAAACTAAGCTATTAACACCTACACGACCTAACTATCTGCTGATAAATCCCCCACCGCACAAATTACAGAAAAAAATAAAACCTAAGTCACAGAAAATAAAAAAGCCTGTCAGAAAAAATAAAAAATCTACATTATAAAATATAAAAAAAACTAAGTCACAAAAAATAAAAAATCAACATTACAGAAAAAAATACCTAAGTCACAAAAGAAATCAAAATTACAGAAAAGAAAAAAAACCTACATTACATCCCCCCCATTACAGAAAATAAAAACAATTACACACCTGAAAAGGAAATACATACAAAATATATACATTATGATACAATAGAAATCAAATCAAATACAATACCCCCAATCTAAAATACATTAAATCCTAGCTAAAATACATACATACCCCCTATCTAAAATACATAAAATCCTATGTAAAAGACACACATACCCCACTCTCTAAAATACATTAAATCCTATCTAAAATACATACATACCCCACAATCTAAAATACAATAAATCCTATCTAAAATACACACATACCCGGTATCTATCTAAAATACATCCTCCCTATCTAACATACAATAAATTCTATCTCCATACACAAGCCCTAAATCTAAACTAAAATAAAATAATTAAGACCACTTACCTTTGCAGATGTCCCTTCAGACCACCCCCCTAGGGGAAAAAAAACAAAATCAAATTAGTACATCACTTTTACATACAATAAAGAAACATTCTAAATATTTTAAAATTTCTACTCACCTTTCCAGCATGTCCCTCTCCTTCTTATTTTCTTCTCCAGCACGCCCCTGTTAAAAATAAACATTAGATTACTACATATGAATACACTCACACAAAATAAAATAAAATAAACATAATATACATTGAACTTACATTGGCGTGATGTCCCCGTGCTTCTCCTCTTCTGCCCCGGCTGGGCCCTGGAAGAATCTGCTCTATAAAACAAAAAAACTAACCGAGGTCCACACTCACAGACCTCCCTGACGCTAATGAGAAGCCTAGAGATTTTTCCGGAAGAAAATTGGCAATGGCGCTTTCTGATTGAGTGAAAATGCTGTCAATCAAATTTCAGCCAATCAGAAGGCGCTAAGGTGTGCGCCAATCAGAATGGGATAAGTCCCGCGGCTCGTAATCTTGGCTCGCAGGCAATGAGGGAAAGGAGTAATGGAAGAGAGACACAGCAGAGAGAGAGGAGGAGGGGAAGTGAGACACACAGTAAGGAGAGGAGGAGGGGAAGAGAGACACAGGGTAAGGAGAGGAGGGGAAGAGAGACACAGGGGAAGAAGAGGAGGAGGGGAAGAGAGACATGAAAAGGAGAGGAGGAGGGGAAGAGAGACACAGGGGAAGGAGAAGTGGAAGAGAGACACAGGGGAAGGAGAGGACTGAGTGCTGCGAGTTAACGGTTGTTGTAGGGTGGTTTTGTTACAAAGTGATGCGCTGTAAAGCCTCCACCTCTACAAATGCGGCCCCTTGCTTAGCGAGGGTCTGCATTTGTGGCCAGAACTGCGGCTCTCGCTTTGTGATGGACGCAGTTCTGTTTAGCTCGCTTTACGAGCTCGCGAGCGTGGCGACGTCTCGCAGTTTGACAGCTATTATATGTGTTACACAAAAAAAAAAATTAACCTTACTATGAACCCCTACAAACACTGATATTCTAATCCACCAAATGGGGGAAATACCCTGTGTTAAGGTGGCGGCTTTTGTGATCCACCAGTTACCCCCTGGAATTTAAAAAACAATCTGTACATAAAGTAAAGCATTGACATCAGTGAGCACCATTCAATTGCATTAGAGGGAACTTACCTTATTGTGCTGCACAGTAAGTCCTTACTGCTCCGGTGCTACACTGCCTAACATGCCGCAACTGATAGATGACTTCATCAGAATGGGACACGATCACAGTCAATGCGCACGTTTCTCCAAATGCTCCCTCCAAGTTTTGTTTGTATACTGGTCATGGAGACATGAATGGTTCATGACTAAAATAAGATTTAAGAATGATTGGTCTATGTCTGCATGAAATTCTCTGAATTTTAGTGAACTGGTGATCCGACAAAATAGAAGCAGTAGATTGGGCAGGTCTGGTCGCATGGAGGATCCTATAGGTAAATACCACAACTTTGGAAACTCCTGCATCAAACATGGAATGTTCTAAAGTAGAAGGGACGATTGATTGCTTGCCACTGATGGTGCTCTTCTAGGAGATGAAGGTGCCTAGGAAGGAAGGCTCTCCATATCGAAAAGATTAGGATTAGGGGTCTTTTGATTTCACTGACAAGGAGACATCTCCTTGGGAAATAGTTTTGTTTTCCCCTATGTCATTGGAGGAGATGATTAATGAATACAATAGTTTGAAATTAAAGAATGGGTCAGAGTTTGTCATGAGGAAGTAGTATGATTGGAGCTTGATGATGGCTTAGCGACTTGGAGCTATGAGCTCTGAGATCCGCGACTTTATTTGAAATTGAATAGGTACGACAATTAAACAGACTTATAGAGTAAGTATTTGGAAGTAAGGTGTTAAATGTGCAAGAAGGTTAAATGAAGAGCTTTGAGCAAACATGAGAAAATAGCTATGACGGAGTGTCTAGATCAATATATGGTGTGCAAATGAATAGTGATAGTTAATAGAATGGTGAGATCCTTACGGTAGTTAAAGAAATAAGCTAGTGAATATAGGGGACACTTGAACAGTAAATTAAGCAATGATAGTGAATGTGGCTAAAAGTGGACAAGTATAGTGATGATCTAGCTTAAAGATATAGACAGAAAAACCTTGGAAATTAGAGAGAAGGAGAGATTTGTTCCTTTAAATCTAGAGTGTAAGAATGAATAGGCTAAATTAGTGGTTAATGGTGAATTTGTGACAGTGGAATGGGTAACCTGGTGTGAATGAAGCTAAGGATTATAATAGTGTACTGTCTCTTCAAGAAGGGAGATAGATAGGAGTAATGATTAGTGAGACTTTAATGGTCAATTAGGTAATGGTGTGGCTAAAGGTGGACAAGTGAGATGATGATCTGGCTTGAGGATAGATACAGAAATAGTGAATGTGGCTGAAGGTGGACAAGTAAGATGATAATGTGACTTGAGGACAGAGAGAAAAAGTGTAGAACCTTGGAAATGAGAGATAGAGAGATCCATAGTTGAGGTGTTGTTCCTTTAATTCTAGAGATTAAGAATTAAGAGGTTAACATGGCGGTTAATACTGAATTAGTGACAGTGGAATGGGTAATGTGGTGTGAAGGGAGTAAGGATTATATTAATGTACTGTCTCTTTAAGAAGTGAGTTAAATAAGAGTAGTGATTAGTGCAATTTTCTGTAAGAAAATAAAGAAAGTGACAAGTGAATGTGATCTAATTTATGAAAAGTGAAAATGGAGGTAGTATTAAGAAGTAGGATTTAAAAACTACAGAAGTGGGTATTTTAAAACTTGAATTTGGCGCCGAAACCTTCAGAGCAAATGAGTCCCTGCAGCCACGAGACTGCCAGAGAAGGGCCAGAAGACAGCAGAAGAAGCTGGCAGGGTAGAGTGAAAGGTGAAGTGGAGCAGAAGGGAAGTCTAGTATGGGGAGCCAGGGGGAGGAGAGAAAATGGAAGGGATAGACAGGGTGCTCCAGCCTGTGGAGGAAGACAGGATAGGGACAAGGGGGGAACAGGAGAGAAGAAAGAGGTTAAACAAGTGCAGGGACAGAAGGCATGGTGTGTAGGGAAGGGATTAATAAGGAGGGGGTTATAAAGGGGATGTGGGATAGGGCTCCTCCCACAATTCCAGGTAATCTAACTTGGCTATATACAGTATCTCACAAAAGTGAGTACACCCCTCACATTTTTGTAAACATTTTATTATATCTTTTCATGTGACAACACTAAAGAAATGACACTCTGCTACAATGTAAAGTAATAAGTGTACAGCCTGTTTAACAGTGTAAATGTGCTGTCCCCTCAAAATAACTCAACACACAGCCATTAATGTCTAAACCATTGGCAACAAAAGTTTGTACACCCCTAAGTGGAAATGCCTAAATTGGGACCAAAGTGTCAATATTTTGTGTGGCCACCGTTATTTCCCAGCACTGCCATAACCCTTGTGGGCATAGAGTTCACCAGAGCTTCAAATGTTGCCACTGGGGTCCTCTTCCACTCCTCCAAAATGACATCACGGAGCTGGTGGATGTTAGAGACCTTGTATTCCACCACATTACGTTTGAAGATGCCCCATAGATACTCAATAGTGTTTAGGTCTCGTGACATCCTTGTATTCCCCCACCTTACGTTTGAAGATGCCTCAATTACCTTTACTTTTAGCTTCTTTAGCAAGGCAGTGATCGTCTTGGAGGTGTGTTTGGAGTTGTTATCATGTTGGAATACTGCCCTGCGTCATATTTTCCGAAAGGAGGGGATCATGCTCAGCTTCAGTTTGTCACAGTACACGATGGCATCCATGGTTCCCTCAATGAACTGTAGCTCCCCAGTGCCGGCAGCACTCATGTCTCTGGGAGCAAAAAATAAGGCTCATTCAACATATTAAAAAGCAGGGGTGATTGTGGACTGTGAGAGGTTCAAAGCAGAGAAATAATGTTAAAGAAGCACCACACAATGAAAACATTTTTTTTTAAACTTTGTCTGTCGCAGAGCATAATTAAGTAGGAAAGATTAATATATTTATGGAAAATTTGGATGCCTCCAGAAGATCTTGCAGATATCCATGATAGACTGTAGGAGGTTGTGTGTATGTGTGTGTGTGTGTGAGGGGGGTCATGTGTGAAGAACTATTGTTGCAGTGAATGACCAAAGGTATCTGGTTCTGGACCAGTGATAGGGAAAGGGTAGCCAAAAGACAGATCCTCATGATTCAGCTTTGAGGATGTGATGTAGCAAACAGAAAAGTTAAAAAAAAATTATGTTTTCCAAGAGTATGATTTTTGCCCAGCTGCTAATATTGTAAGTGCCTTTTGTTCCTGAAATGCAGTGAAGGGTGTATTTATCAAAGTGGTAGTAAGGAGCTAAGGTATACAAGTGGAGTTAAACAACCTGAAGTAGTTTATATTTTGCTATTATTTTAATATATCATATTGCTTTTATAAAAATAGCACTGAACGCATTGCTATTAATAGAGACAGCACTGCAGGGGTTAATAAATTGCTGTTAGACAAACAGAAAAACAAGCTGTGAGGCTCCTGTGCTCAGAACTAAAGACCAAATTCTACCATAGATAAGCAAAGACAGAACATTTAGTGACTAAAAACAGTTGCTGGTATGCCCAAAAAGGTAGTGGATAGCTTTAGGAATAAGCTTGCCTCAAAGTACTAAGTCATGGGGCACGCCAGAAAAGTACAAGATAAAATGGTGTTGACACAATAAGACTGCTGTATAAGGTCTGTGCTAGATTACTATGATAGATCCAAACTTGTGGCTACTGTACTCTGTGTGCATCTATTAAGCCTGATAATAAATAAAAATCTGATTGAAGCACTGAGATTTCTTGGTCTTTCTTGAGTGCCTGAACTGTGTGGTGAGAAACTCTGAGATAATCCTTTCTTCAACAATTTGATGCCCAACATGGGGCCACTCACTCAGTTGAGGAAACCAGGTGCCAACACGTGGCATCCGACTCTGCCCAAAGACATTGCAAGGCCTGACAGGGACAGAGGTTCAGATGCTCTGCCCTGGAGAAAAGCCTGCAGAAGAGGTCAACTACTTGTGCTATTGATTCTCTTCATGTTTGTTCATTATTGTATAGTATGCATTTGTTGGCTTTCTTTGGCTCGTTTTGTTATTTCTTTGGCCTTCTTATTTGACTGTCCGAGGGGAGCTGTCTGTGTGCAGAGATGTCCATGTATGCTTTGATTGTGGTGTGGTTTGTGTTGCTCTATATGGGGATTTCAGATTTTACCCTGAATAGTATACTGAATATTGGTGTTCTCCCATCGAAATCAGTGTCTAGATGTTATCATTATGTTTCAATGTAAGGATTATCCACTCTGACTGACAGACAGTTTGATAAAAAAAAATTATAGATCATAATATAATCTAGAATCTGATCACTTTTGGATGAATGTTATAAATTGTGTTTCTATGCTGTCTGCGACTTTGGATATTTATTAATAAATGTTTTATCAAGATGTTAAATATTATTGAGATTACCAATAAGAAAATGTGGTTACAAATAAAAATATTTATTGCTTAAGAATTGGATTAAATAGAAAAATAGAAAATGTTGCAGATTTAATATACAGTTAAAAGATAACATAATGTAAAGTATATGCTATAATCACTATGACTTAAGGGTTAAACATTATGCTGGATATTGCCTAAAGATTTTATATTGAAACAAAGCAGTTTCATTTCAATTAAAGTGACCAGGCAAAGAAAGTATTAGAATTTTTTAATGGTTTCTGAGATGTTATGTTATTTCACTTTTTGAACACCCATTGATATGTAATGCATTATGACATGTGACAACATTATGACAGATAAGAGGTATAATTCTTATAGAGACATGGCATGGTATAATTAATACTTTTTGGTATAAGTCTAATAAGACAATCGGGTGTTGCCAGGTCAAATTAGTTTATGGCTACATGTAGAGTTATGGAAGGAGTGGAGTACACTATATGTACAATAATATTTAGAAGCACAGGTACCTGTTCCAAAGATGCATTTAGGAAGAATGTAAGATAACAACTAACAAGGCCCAATATTGTATGGGTTCTGATAAGCATGTAAGGACAGTCATAAATGTCAACAGACCAATAATGTAATTTTTGGAGGGGATGTTTAGAGAAGGTAACATAGGTCCACATGTGGTGGTCATGTGGGAAGATTCAACGTTTCTGGAATATGTGCATAAAACATTTATCAAGAGTTATAAATAGAAATCCCTTTATTCCTGTGGAAATTTAACGTAAATATATAGATACCCTGATACATATACTCTTAGTCATAAAATGGTTGATAGCTTTAAGATGGAAAGCAAGTTATTTTCCTACCTGGAACAAAATAGGAGCTATGGTAGCCAGCAATAGGCAACTGGAAGTGGACTACGCACTAACAAACGGTGATCCTAGAAATAGAATTTCTCTCAAATGGTCTCCATAGGATAGGTATATTGACAAAGATATACAGTGAACCGTTGAAGGGCAAATCCTCTCTGAAACTTAAGGTTGTATGTATTGTATTGCTTTTTCTTTTTTTATGTTGTGTTTTGTATTTTGTATGATTGTATTAAAAAAAAATGTCAACAGACCAATAATGTAATTTTTCTTTTTCTCAGGTTTTTGATTTTTCCCTTTTTTATTTTTATTTTTTGCTGGTCTGTTTCTTTTGTTGGCCAAGATATTTTTACATTTTAGCTGTAACTTTTATGCCTCAAAGGAGTTACCCTCATGTTACTGAACTTGAGCATTAATAAGAAGTTTGACATTTCTCTCTGTCAGAATGAATGTGATATTTGCACAATCTCTGTCTTGTGTTTTATAACCAGATGGACATTGGAAGGGGCCCATGTTACTGACGATAATCATGCATAATATAATGCATAATATACTAACTGGTTAAAGAACCTTTTCATAGCAATTCTGTTTTTTTGTGATAACAATAGGTCTCATGTTTTATGTACCATGTTTTTGTTTTACTTCATTGGGTAAATACTATCAAAATGTGACATCTATTTATCAAGGCCCATCCCCAGCTCAGATGATGGCCATGGTGCAAAATGATAGAGAATTGGGAAAACCTTGTCAAGATATTTCTAGGCCTCTATAAGGGAACATGATAAGAGATGGATTCAATTATGAGATGACATTTTCAGAGCTTTATTAGTAGAAATATATCAACAGTGATATAACTAGTAGTTTCTTCTTTAGTGTAAAATCTGTTACAGGATAAAGTAAAATAATAAAGTGTTATCACTTATAGAGCTATAATGTAGTAGTATTGAAACTATCCTAATGACAAGTTTTGATGCTACTGAATGAGAAAAAAATGAATGGTTGCTTATGCATTTTACATGCATGATTGGCATTACTGACCTAATTGGTTCTGTTTTATATACCACCCCTTGTTCATTATAGAGTTATACATACATGAAAATGTAATTTTCAGTTAGGGTGAAGTTTAGTATAGGTGTGTGCGAGGAGAGAATGTCCGTTTGAAAGGAAGTTCTCGAATGACAGATCTAGAATGTTTGGATTTTTATTGTTGTCACGCTTTCCTAACCAAAAGAAGATGACAGCAAGTGTGTGTCTATAAAAAGGAGAAAAAAAGACAAAGAGAGTAACAAAGATGCCTTGTTCTGTGTTTGGACATCTGCACATGATGTACCATTGCTTTGACTAGAGGATCCCGTTATCCAAAAGCAATCTGCCTGCTTTTTTATTTATTTCTTAATCATATGACCACAGAGGGGATTGGCTTAGTGTCATGTGTAAGACTGGGTTTGTATAAAAATTGCCTAAGCCTATGTTGTCATTGTTTTGTAATTATTCCCATTTTGCACTGTTTGCTAGTCCTGACTTCCTTGTGTACTGTCCGTTGGTTTCTAACACTTATGCACCTTGTTCTGTCAACTTGCTAGCATCTGATAAGGGAGAGCAACTAGGGAAAGAAGAAATTATCTTGCAAAAACTCTGGGTTGATGGTAATATCAGTGAAAAATTATATTTTAAGATGTGTTTCTGCAATGATTATCCTATGTTTGGCTATTGTTATATCTATTATCTAAATGCCTATTATGAACAAGACAATGAGTATAAAAGGGAAGATCCCTCTGATCAACCACATTGTAACCTGTGCCCACGAAATAACACAGATCCATAGACTGATAACCTTTTTATACAACTTACAGACTCATACACACATGTTAAATCTTACTATTACTTACTATCATAATCATACTTTTTTTGAGTTGTGTTGTGTATCATTGTTTCCTGTTTTAAGGGACTGGCAAACAGGTTGGTTTCATAGCCTATTTTTGTGCAAAGGTCTCCATGACTGTGCTAGGGCATACCCTTGTGTTTTGGGAACCTCACATTCTTGCAGTGTGATACTTTAACAGTATCAAAGGGGGGAGTAAAGTAGTTTATATGTTGCTATTATAATATATGATATTGCTACTAGTGACTAGCCCATCAAAAAATGACGGTCAATAACATTTTTTGTGTTTTTGACACAATGTGATTCTGTGAGACTCTTAACCTTTGTGTTATATACAAAGAAGTACGAAAATGGATAATATATATTTTTTTTAATAATAAACTGTTAAACCCTATTAAACTTTGTATTTGTCATGTATGCAGTAATAATGGAACAATACATGAAATTTGTATGAATACGTATTGTGAACCATTACATAAAGTTTTCTAACATGCAACTTATATTGTAAACAGTGTTGAATTAATTATTTTTAACAATACTCACATGAAATAGCTCAAATTAGGATAAATTAGTATTTTAAACCATTACAGAATGCTTCTTAACATTCAATGTGTATTTAAACTCCTGGCAAAGCACATAGGTATTGAATCCAGAGGAAGGCAAACAGTAAAACCCCCCATTGAAACTTTGCCAATTGTATCAAAGTGGGGAAAAATTAATTCCTTCCTGTCCCCAGTAACTGGTGATTGGATTATTCCATGGATGAATCCTGTCTATTTAATTATACATTTTAATTTGTAACAAATTATTATGCTTCTACTGCCATAAATCCTTACTAACATTCAATAAATGAACTTCTCAAACCTTGTAAAATATAATGTTACCAATGCAAACATTAACGTAAGGTAAAAACATTTCAAAGTGGGTCAAAAAATGTATTCCTTTCGGATCCTATTAACTGGCGATCACATTATTCCCTGGAACAATACTCTCTATATCATGCAACATTTACATTTTACAACAAATGATGATCCTGCTAAAAACATTAAACCTTAATTACACAGAATGAAACAAATTTTCAGTCCTTTGAAAACAGAATTTTAAAATTACAAATATGAACTTAAAGTTATAAAATTTTAACAGTAAAGGTAAGAAAATGCAAAGTAACTGTTTTGTGGGGCCCATCCTGGCAAAAGTGACTTCTAAGACATTCCTTTTTTGTTTTTTTGTTTGTCAAAGTGGTTCCCTTTTAAAAGAGCCCAGCAGACCTTTAAATGTGTCTTTGGAATGTAACCTCTGCTTAATGTTGTTGTTTGTTTGTTTTTTTACCTTTTTTTTGGTAATTGTTGTACTTTTCTAAAAGTGTAGATAGAGTTTTGTATGTGAAATAGTGGTCCTCTAAGAAGAGGCCAAGTGACATTAAATTTCATCCTGGAAATTAAACCCCTATTCTGTATGTTTGCGAAACCTCATAGTACACAATGTTTTTTGTAAAAAATACATCCATCATGTAACAGATCACCCTGACTTTGGTTGTCTTCAATTGAAACTTTAATATCATCTGGATTTGTGCACCTTGAAAAAGCAACAAGAGTTGTCCATGTGCAAAAACCGGTTCCTGTAAAAAAAATACTCACAGGCTTAAAAGTTTGTCCTTAGGATTTATTGATGGTCCTGGAAAATGCCATAATAACTGGAAATTGTCTCCTTTGAAGGACAAAAGGCAAAACACTCTCACTTAGATCCAAATATATTCTTGGTATAAAAACGCATTCACCTTTATGGGTATCAGTCATAATTTATGCATGTATGAAATTATCTTTTAAATCGTGCACAATGAATCTGGTCGCATAAGTCCTTTTTTTGGATTCATATTTCTCAATAGCATGACAATTGCCCCTTTTTTCAATTGCAGAACATGTGGTGGCATTCCATATGGTGTTAAAGAATTCATAAATTCTATACTAAAATTAGCTTCACTGTCTTTATCGTCAGCCAGAACTGAATCTGTACTGTAATAATTATTTTGGGGTGCGTTGATGAATTTTAAAATGGCATTATTTAGATTCAAGGCATCTATATTTTTGGATGTTAATATCACTTTGTTTGCAATGTCTGAGTAATCGTTGTTATTCAGAGTGTTTAGAAAGAGTGCCGTTTTGAGTGATTCCTTGCAAACCATTTGTGATGGAATTTCAATGGTATCAATGAGTAAATCAGGTATTTGTGGATGTTTTCCTTCTCCAATTTCAATGAGCCAATAATTGAATTAATTTGGGCCTTCAGATCTCATATTTAATTCCAATTTGAGGTGTGTAAATATTTTCCACAGTTTATTTCTCTTAAAACATGTTTCAATGATATCAGTCCTATTTTCATGTGGCACAACAGGTAATGTTTGCCTAAAATCTCCTCCTAACAACAACACCTTTCAACCAAATGGCAAATCATTATCCATCACTTCTTTTTAATAATCTATCAATACATTGCAAGGCATGACATGACATCATTGGTGCCTCATCTATGATAATTAATTTACTCTTTTTAAATGTTTTGGCTTGTAAAGAATTCAGTCGAATATCTGACACTGATGTTTCTAAAATGGGAACTGGCAGTTTAAATCCACTGTGCACAGTTCTGCTACCTTTTAACAAAAGTGCAGCAATTCCAGTTGTTGCAAATGGCATTGCTATTTGATCCTATGCTTGAATGTAACTCATCAAACAATTGTACAGATAAGTTTTTCCTGATCCACCAGGGCCATCTAGATAAAAATAACAGTCTTTGACCATTTCATCATCTGTAGCATTTGTGATGGCATTAAATGCTTGCAATTGTAAAGTATTTAAAGTTGCCAGCTTTTCTTGTGTTTTGTGTTGTTGAAGCTCAGTGCCATTTGACATAGTGCTGCTTCTTCCAGACACCTCTCCCATTCTGTATCATCTGCTATGAAGTTTTGATGTCTTGCAGCAAATAGGAAAGTATCATAAACTATGTCATTCACTGTGCGTAAATGTTCATAACTTTGTGCACTGGAAACATGTAAAAGAAGTAATCTTAAACTGAAACGTTCAATGTCTCTTGGACTGATGCTATAAATTTGTGGTATCATTTTATGAGTATTTCTTTTTCGTTGTTGCCATTGACCATTTAGAAATACATAGTGATATGGAATCTCAATGTATAAAAATTGTCTGGCCTGAGTGTCATGGCACTTTAATTGAAACCATGCATTAAGTGTTGTTGCTCGATGTTCACTTTGGGCTAATGCAGTTCATTCATTGTCTGCAGTAAAGCAAACAAACTGACTTTGTGGCAAATGTACAGCTAATCGATACACAGCATATGACTGATCATGCATCTCAATTTTCAGAAGACTCCACATTGCTTCTGGAGCACTGACATAGCTAACATCTAAATAATTAGAAAGTTTGTCATGTAAAATTGGATTTTCCTTTTCGTTTTTTGCACCTTGCACAACAACCATTGCTGCATCATATCCTTTGTATATATATTTATACACATATTTGACTGATTTAATAGAAGTGCAAGCTTACACATTTAAATGTGAATTGTACTTCATCAGCAAATGTGGATTGCATGGAACGACATATCTATTATCAACATTTTGGCCACGGATAATAGCTGTTTATCGTTCTCTTCTTTTTTACAAAGGTATCCATCACAATTAGCATAAGTTTGCACTTGAAATTGTTTTGGAAATTGTTTTGTACATTTTTTATTTTATATAAATAGTGAATTGAGATTGATATCTCCACATTGCCCATGAATCAGAATCTCTGCAGTATTCAATTTATCTTTTTCCTGCAGGATTAAAAGTATGTGTGCATGTGGCAGGCCTCTTTTTTTGAAATTCAATGGTATAAACAAAAGCCACTCATTTTCCAAATAACTGTGTTTTAGTTATATCATGTATTAATGAATTGAGTTTTATTTTGAATGCTCTTGCCACTAAATCTGGTAGGTCAAAAGTATTTTGGCCCAGATTCAAATTTTCCTTGATCTCTGGCCATTGTGGATTACATGTGAATGTAATGAATTAATCTTTTTTTTTTTCAAATTTTGTGACAATAGCCATGGCATCATTATATCTTTCTCGCATATTGCGAGGAGATCCTTGGAAAGTGAATGGCAAAATTATTGCTTTTCCAGCTGGAATGTCTCTGTTGGTAGCCAATTCGGGGACATAATTCATCAATCCACAATATTGTTCTACTCGAAACTTGTTTTGTTAACATTTAACATTCTTAGATTATTTGCTTCGACTTGTAGATAGCAATCAATAATCCAATTTTTGTGTGAGTTTGCCTCCACATAAAATAGGATTACAATAATCCTGAATAGCAGGTTGTGCCACTTTATATTCCAGCATAGAAATATTGTATCTAACACGAACTTTACTATTGGGATAACTTTGAAATTGTAATTTCGGCTCCCATCCAGGTTCACCATTTGGAAAGAAAATGGGATATGTCATTGGATCCAAATTACAAATTAATATATTTATGTTTATAAAAGGTTGGTCTTCATAGCGAAGATATATTCTAATATCCCGCTGAAAAGGTTGTTCACCAACTTAATTTTTAAAGACCATGGCAAACTCATTTACTGTTGGTAAATTGTACCGTCTTTGATCAGTGTTGCGATCTCTTTTTAAAAACATATTTACTGTTGGCATTGGCAACTGATGACTCTGAGTTGAGCATGTTGCTGTTGTTCTTTTTCAACCTGTGCTAATTGTTTGTATGCTTAATTGTATGGGTTTGCCATAATTTTATCCAGCTGTTCAAAGACTATGCGAAAACACTGTTTATTTTCCAGATGCGTCATCCTTTGTTCAACAGCTTCCATTGTATCCAAGACATATAATTGTGCAAATTTCCTTGCTCTCCTTGTTGTGGGTTAAATGTGAAGTGCAGTGATAAATTTGTCCTTGAACTCTAAAACAGTAAGGACCATGCCCTGGGACATTTTCTGCTAATGTAGCACCCATTGAAGCAAATTAAAGTATTCTGGAAATGTGTGTCTTTGTTGAAGTCTTATCTTTCCTTTCTGACAAAAACAAATGAAGTCTCCGTCAGTTGGTCTTTCTTTGAGAAAATGATAGGCCCCACAAAACTGACAAACAACATTGAGTAATCCACAATAATGAGTGTCTACTGTTAGTGCTCTAATGAAAGCAGTATCCTGAGCTTCCTCAATATAGATATCACTACAACTTTCTATATCTACATTGGTTTCATGTGTATGAACATTGGTGTCAATAGGCAATTTTAGATCATTAGGCAATGTTTCACAGACAAGTTTTTGTTTACTTTTTCTTTTCTTTGAAGCTCCAGCACACTCATGTCACGATCTGCTTATTTAAGGGGGCTTGATATGAACCTAGTGCAAACCTACTCCAGCAGAATCATGTAGTTCCTGTTCTCTGTGGCACAAAAGATGGCTTCTGAAGAGGGCAAGGCCCAAAAGGTACAGGCAGAGAATACTGGATCCAGGTTACTTAGAGGCCCATACAACACACAGAAATAGTCTCACAACTTGTCTATGTGAAAACTATCTCTCAACCTTTATTGAATGATCAAAACAACATATTTATACTCTCCAATACCACACCCTTGTGTACATTTGTGTATGTGTGATATCAGACCATCTGGCTTGCAACCTTGGTCTTATCAAAGCTCTTGAGATCATATTCACCAGATATCTAGTGAACAAACCTTTATGTTAAACTCAAGAGTTTGCTTAGGACTACTTGAAGTACATGCATCTGGCTTGACCCAAGGTCTCTAGGTGTGAGTGTGCAATAATCTGCAGCTAACTTCTATGCAGAGCATTTCTACCAATTCCACATATGTTCTATATAACATTTTCGCTCTTATAATATATTATAACTAGGATACATAATAACCATGTACAGGCAACATATAACCACACAATAACACATAATCCCAATGTAACAATGTCATGTTCCCTTGGACATATTCATAAATTACTGACAATATGAGTCCTTGAATAATTAAATCATGACAACTCACTTTGTGTTTTCTTACTAATTTTTCTTTTATTTAAAAGGTTCTGTCAGTCTTCTTCTCTTAAGCATTGGGAAATTTCAGGGGACTGCGCATCTCTCCACCTTTTCTTCCTTTCCCTTGCTGCTCTTCTTTTGTGTTCAATCCTGTCTTCTCCATTGTCCGCCATTGTAATCTGTAATTGTAAAAACAGGTGTAAGATGTCATGTTTTTTTGTATTGTACATATTGTTTGTAGCTGCTCTCAATCCAAAGCTAATTATCATGAATTAAAGAATGCAATGATTTGAAAAGCATTTTGAATTTTTCCATGAATTAAATTAAATTATTTTAAAAAGGAAAGCACTGCACATATATATATATTGATAACTATTTTTTTTTTGTAATAATTAATTATGAAGTCATTAAGAAATGAATATACGTTCATGAATTAACCAAAAACTGACATCAATGGTAAACCTAAAGAAGTAATTATGTTTTCCTAAACAAGGGCAAACAGAAACAGCTATGAGCAAAGTATAGATCAGGCTTAAATGTGCATTTTTGTAATTTTTTTAATGATGAAATACATTTACTTATGAGGTGTAATTTATGTTCTTTAAAAGTTAATTAGGTAAGCATATATGTATGCATACATTTATTTTTTGGGGTTATTATAAAATAATAATTAAATACTAAGGGCCTCATTCTATTAGCGGCCGCAGCCGTTGCGGGGCAGCAAGGACCGGTCGCAAGCTATTCGGCTATTCTATTCCCTTACGGCCGGAGGCTCCGGCAGGCTTGCGGCCGGTGCCTTGCTATCTCTTGCGGCCGCTCGCGCCAGAGGAAAGCCTTTGATCTAAAACGGCCGCAAGAGTTTTGCAATTCAATTGCTCCGGGAAACCTCTCTGCAAGGCTAAAAACGAGCCGCAGCTTACTTGCAGGAAAGAGGTCTCGCTAGCACCAATTAAGCACATAAAATAGCTCAAATAAAGCCATCCTGCACTTTGAGAAGACTATAAAGGGATTTTAGGTGTTAGAAAAAATAGCACATAATTATCCTGTACTCAAATCCGTAAAATATTTAATTTTTAATATCCGTAAAATATCCATGTAAAAAGTCCAGAGTGCTTGGAGCACCTCAGACACACCCACGCCGCAGCCGGAAAATAAACAGTTAATTTGAACTCGGGTTTGGGCAGATGTGCAAGCTTGAGAGTGGGTTCCTTTTAATCCTCATGTCCCCCAATATGATCCCTAGCATTTACAGAGCTGTACAGTGCAGGCTTGAATTTATTTTTGAGTTTTTATATTTCACAGATTACGGCCAGTTCCAATATATGCGGCCGTCCGTAAAAGGAGATCCTTGCGGGGCCGTATAATAGAATCGCGAGTTAACTGAACCCCCGCAAGGAATTGCAGCCTTACGGCCGATTTACGGCCGCTAATAGAATGAGGCCCTAAGAGCCTCATTCATTTGCAAGTTGTGCAATGCAATAGGGCACTATATAAGCAAATAGCATACATTTTTTTTGTTGAAACCTTATTTTTGGATATATGTTCATTAACTAAAAATTTATGTCAAAATAATATGCTATGTCCTTGTTATGATCCTACTATACCACTGTAGGACCAAGGGTTCTTTTGAAAATCCCTTTGCGCAGCAATGAATTCAACACAGCATAACAGTACCCAGGACTGGCAGGAATCCAAGTCAGCAGAGTTCTCCCAGTGTATAGGAGCGAAGTATCAGATAGGATCCATTGCCATAATTCTGTTATCTTTCCAGATTAAATCATACACAATGCTGATGTATGTTTAAACTGTCTCTCTTACATCCCTTGGTTTAGGACACAAAAAGAACATCCATATCCTTGTGTAGTTCAAGTAGACTCAGCTTATTATTTTAGATCCAGTATCGTTTTCCACACTTTCCCCACCCACCGGCTAACCCCTCTCAGAAACATACCTCCTTTCATAGACCAGTGTTTTTTTTTTTTTTTTTCTTGCTGACATATGTTTACTCACACCAGCTGTCTCAGGCTTGGGAAGGGTAATTGTTGGGGGGCTGATTCAGTTTTACGACCCCTCTTAGACCAGATAGAGGGGTCTGGTAATGTATTATGCTTTGATCTGTGGAAAGAACCTGTGTTTATACTATGTGACCTGCTCTGCTCAGGTCGTGGAGGGGGAAGATATAGGAGTGTTAGTAATGCTTGTTGTCAAGACATCTGGGGAGTTTATGTAATTTGGGGTCAAGAACCAGTCAACATGGCCCCAGCTAGACAAAATAGTTGATCACAATACATCAATAACAACACATACATATTAACCCAGAACCGTGACAGTACTTTATGTGCACCATGTCCAGCTGTCCATCTAGTTATGACAGTCCTTATATAGAGCCCTATTCAATTTTGCTAATTGTAATTGAATGTGGCCCTAAATAAATATAAGTTAATTCATTACTCATTAGCTGTCATCAATACAAAACAATAAGGGCATCATGAAATCATATACCTGTGAAATTGATGTTATTTGAGAAAAAATCCTTGAGAATTCACTCTCTGTCTTCAGTCAGGTGCAGAGATGAGTAATCTGTGAAATTACATGAAAATAATTTTTAATGTTTGTTTTCAGTGAATGAATGAATTGGCATAGATGCAAAACATAAACGCATACTCATCAATATATGCATAAATAAAATCATTATAACATTTTAAATGTAGCCTATGTCAGAATGTAAGAAAGTGCTTTAAATATTTAAGTGCTTTGAAGGTCCTATCCCTGTCAGGCAAATATAAGCACTCCAGATATGTAAGTGCTTTGTAAAATATACATTTTTTTTATTTTATTATTATTAATTAATAGTTCCAAAAGCAATGTACATGAATGAGCAGTAAGATATATAAGTGCAGGTTAAAAATAGGTATTACTTTTATTGCAGTATATATATTTTTGTAATAATTACTAATTATTAATTAAAATATTAATATACGTTAATTAGTCAATAACTGTCATCAATTCAAAAGTAAAAGACTTAATCCTTTTTTGTTCCATAAGAACATAATTAAATGATATACCTGTAAAGGTGATCTTTATGCTGTTCAAAGGCTGCAATTGTCACTCTCTGTATTGAGTCAGCTGCAGATACAATGGAACTGTCAAATAAAAGGGAAAGCATTTGTAATATTTGAATTCATCCCTATCAGGCAATTAGCAGCAACACGGATATATCATTGCATAGTAAAATCGTAAAATATGAATTGTAAAATATATAATATTTGTAGTTCCTAATGATTATGAATAATTATTTAATAAAATAATGTACATTAATAATTAATGAATTAATGTCTAAATATAGTAGAAAGAGTTAAGCATTAATGTATTAGTAAAATGTACGCATTTTAAAATTGTATACATTTTTGCTTCATAATGATTACTAATTACTAATTAATTAATTAATGTACATTAGTAATTAATTATTCAATGAATTAATATATTACAAACAGCTAAGCATGAAAGTATTGCTATACTAAAGCAAGCATAAATTATAACATTGTTGCTAAATTTTTTTAACTAATAATATATATATATATTTTTTAAAAACAATTAATTTATTAATTATTTATTAATGATTATATAATGAATATACGTTACCTATTTGTATTTAATATTCATCAATCAGTATCCTGAAGAGCTAACAATCTCTTTGGATTTTCCGACAGCAGAAAATGTCCACTCAGATGGTCAGCACCTGAGGAGAAAGTGTCAGTTCTCTGGCAAGTGTGCCCTATATAAAGGCTGCGTGCGCAAGACAAAACCGTTGGTTTATGCAGGAAATCCACCATTTCAGAATCGTTGTGTGTAAATATGTAAGTTAGTGTTGTAAAATGTCAGCGTTAGTCTATGTTTTACGTGTTTTGCGAATATTTTGCATCCTTCCTATTAGTATTTTTCTACTGTGTACGTCACTGGTTTTACGAGGTTAGGGGTCGTGTAGCCTTTTTATAATTTTTTTCGTCCGCCATTTTTTCTTGTTTAGCCAATTTTTAAGTGCCAAAACTGCTTAAATTCGATACAAATTCGCGTTTCATCTCCCTTCCAGAAGTCCTGGCTGTTCTCCTGTGCTATGTGTAATCTTTTTGTTGTTTTTGTTTTTGCATTTTTTTTGTTTTTCTTGTTTGTTGGTTTGCGTTGTTCGGCCATTTACTTTGTATTTTTCCTATGTCGTATTTTTTTTTTCTAAGTCTCTCGTCTCGTATTTTTTTTTCCAGGTCCAGCGCCTAGTAATTTTTTTTTTCTCCCACCTTCGTCAACTACTTGCAGGCTAAGGTGATCCTGCGTTTTGTTAGTGTTTGTAGGCTAAGTTCCATGGGTTTCATTACCTGCACTACTCACCTCGCATTGCGAGACTCGCAGGCAATGAGCACCTTCGGTGCTCATCTCCTGTGCTGCATGTTTTAGTGGTTTAACGGCTTGCAGGCAATGAGTTCAGTTTGTTTAATTTAATTGTATCATGTCTTTTTATGTTTCAGGTGCAGAACAAAGCAAACTGATGAGTTTCAATATGAAGATGGAATAGATCTACTGAGTTGCATCTCAGTATTGACTCTCTGTACTCTACTGTTGACCCTACAATAAGAAAAAAAAGAAAATTGGACAAATCTCTAAGACCAAATTGGGATAAAAAACAAAAATATAACTATAATGTGTTACTTTCTACAAAAAAGTTTCCTATGAAGTACATGACACACTGAATTATTGGTTGCATAATATGTTGTACACTAGAAATTATTGTTCTTGAAAATGATAAAGAAGCTTAATAAAGATGAAATGTAACCACAAAAAAATGAAATATAAATAAATGTGATATTTCTTGTTATTATATATAATAGCTTCCCTGTTTAACTGTTACAGATTAGAATGTTTTAATAGATTTTATGACACATTTGATGACACATTTAGCAAACCAATCCAGTGAGAATGGATTCATAATTCAAGGTATTTCAGACATTCAGATAATCCAGCTCCCTCTTTTCTTTCTGTTTCTTCTCATGTACGTTGCCATTTTCTTTGGGAACATGACCATATTTTCAGCTATTTCTCAGGATTCTCACCTTCACACTCCCATGTATATCTTTCTAATGAACCTGTCTGCTCTTGATATTTCATTATCTTCAACAATTCTCCCTAATGTTTTACGTGCTCTCTACACACAACAGAAACACATATCATTTCCTTCCTGCGTTGCTCAGATGTATGTTTTTGTATCCTTGCTTTGCAGCGAAATCCTCCTGTTATCAGCCATGGCATATGACCGTTATGTGGCAATTTGTCACCCACTTCATTATAATTTTCTCATGAGTTTTAGACACTGTGCTGCTTTTATAGCCACTTCTTGGACCACTGGGTTTTTGACCTTTACTGGACATACAGTCCTTATATCGAGATTATCCTTTTGTGTTTCTCATGTTATTGAACATTTTTACTGTGATTTTATTCCAATGCTAAAACTCTCCTATAGTGATAAATTCATTTTTGAACTGTTAACCTATATTGAAGGAACCATACTGTGATTTATATCATTATTGCTTATTTTGATCTCTTATATTTTTATTATCCGCACCATTCTTAATATTCAATCTGTTGAGGGGAGACAAAAAGCTTTTTCTACCTGCACCACCCACCTGACCTGCGTAATAATATTTTATGCTACAATTATCTGTTTGCACATGAGACCCACATCAGATTATTCTCCAACACTGGACAAATATTTTTCTCTTATAAATATTATCCTGATTCCGATGCTGAATCCTGTTATTTATAGTTTTAAAAACAAGGAAGTTAAACATGCTTTACATAAACTCAAGTCAAGACTTCATATTTGCTTTTCATAAATATTATTTTTGTTTTCATACATTTTCTTTCTCCATACTGGTCTTGTACAATTAGCATCATCTTACTTGTGGGCTTTAAAATACACTGGAATTTACAAGTTGTGGACATAGCCAATTGTGTTATTAATTATATTAAAGTTTGATGCTTTTTCATTTTTAATAAAACTGTATGAAAATAATATTGCACTATATACTGTTTGTTGAATTAGATCACAATTTCCACATCATAATTCAGAGAAGCAGTGAAGATAACAAAATGTGGATGCTGGCTCTGTCTATCTAGTCCAGATGTCAAGCAGGTTATCCTAAGGATAATTTACACGGCTTGTGTCACAACGCGCTCTTCATTTTACTTGAAAAGGTCACTAGAACAATCCAACCTGCAGGTTGACTAGGTGCTGAAGAGTCTATTGCCCCAGATGTCAGACACCTCTGGTCAGTGTCTGGGCACAGCAGGAACTTGTTATGGTGCTGTGAATACTGGTGCCAAAGTGTCCGGGTGCAGGAGTCAGGGTCAAACCCAAGCAGAGAACCCAGAATCTGGGCTTTACAGACGTAGGTTCTCAGGGAGAAGTTCTCCTGCAAAGCAAAAAACCCAGTGAATTATGGTGGGCTAATTAGTGGGCACAGAGTGCGCTGTAAGTGGAGAAGGGATAGCCCTAATGCCAGGTGTGTTTATGAAGGCTGGTGGTTTTGAATAACTGCTCCATGATCGTTGTCCCCTCGGGTAGAGATACATTTAATGAGTCAGAGGGAAGTCAGCTAGGGGAGTCTAGGGGCTCCTAGGTGTTTTCACTTTTAGTGGTAAACCAGGACTTCCATAACATGTGTAACAATTTGGATTCCTTATTAGACTGAATGGGGGTCAGGAACAATGACTAAGGTCATATATTTCAAAATTTGTAGTTAACCATAAGACAAAGGATGAGATAGGTGAAATTGTGTCCAGTGCAAATGGTACCCTAGTGTTTTAGTTGCTGTCTTACAGCCTAGTTAACTATACATGATGACTTCATCAAATTGTAGATTTAACATAGAAGTCTATGGAGCCCGATCTACCACTTACAGTGAGATTGAATCCAGCCAGGAAACTAGCGCAGCCCTGAGACTGGTAGCAAACTGGGTCTCTCAGTAAGCTAAAGGCAGTGACTGCTGGGTGACATGGTGGGAGGTCCAGGAAAAGATCAACAAACATAACATTTCAACAATTGGACCTTGGTCTAATAAGAAAGTGATATACATTGCCAGATTACCCAGTGGGCCAATTAGGCAGATTCCTAGGGGTGCTTCCCTTCCTTAAAAAATGTTTTTTTGGCTTAAACAAACAAAATAGTGCACTTCATTGAATAGAACTGGAGGAGTTACAACAGGCAGGTAGTTGCTGTGAGACTCATTGCTTGGAGGGACATGGTGAGTTTTAGAGGAAATATAGATAAATAGATCATATATTGTGTATGAGGGGACTTTCTGTATATATCTGCAGTGTACCCTCTACTGGTCAGGGAAGCCAGAAAACGAGGAACGACTCTCTGTTGTCGGCTTCATGGTTAGGAACCATATTACCTCCAAACTTGATAACATGCAAAAGGGTCACTCTTACCACATAATTTTTATGCATCTCCCACATGAAAACAAGCAGCATGCTACAATTTTCAGTGTCTATGCCCAAACTCTTCAAGCGGATCTAGAGTTTTACACTGAGCAGAAACTCACCATCACAATACAGTTTTCCAGCAGAAAGACAGACTGAAGACAACCTGCATGCAATCTCGGTCCAAACACTGACATTTTACAGACTATATTCTGGTGCACCAGTAAGACCTTTGAGATGTCCTGCTCACCCGAGTGATGCCCAATGCAGAATGTAATATGGACCCCCGTCTGGTGCGCTGCAAACTTTGACTCCACTTTAATCCTAAAGCAAAGAGGAAAGGAGCCCCAGTAACCTCCAGTCAGCTGAAGTGAAGGCCAACTTCCAGGAAAATCTCCATTCAAGACTAGAAGATTACAGATGCTTCACGGATCCCTCCTCAGATGCTCTATGGGAACATCTCGAAACCAGCATCCTGCACACCTCTGAAGAGGTCTTAGGTTTCTCCACAAAGAGAAACAGAGACTGGTTTGATAAAAACAGTCAGGAGAACCATGAATAACTGTTGAAAAAGAGATCCACTCATCAAGTGCATCTCGCTCATCCGTCTTGCCCTAACAAGAATGCATCATTCTGTCTTGTGTGCAGTAACTTCCAGTGGTGGACCAACCTTGTGGAAACAACTCCGCATTGCACAGATGTCGGCAACTACAGAGGGTTTTATGAAGCCCCTGAAGGCTGTGCATGGCCCTTCACACCTGGTCCAAAGCCCATTGCGCAGTGAAGATGGTCAAACACTCCTTACAGACAAGGCATTGATTCTGAACCGGTGGTCTGACCACTTTCCGACTCTATTCTTTGCCAACCGCATAGTTTCAGTCTCAGCGCTCTGTCACATTCCACAACAACCAATGAAAACAGACCGAAATGAAATCCCTACTCTTGAAGAAACTGTAAAAGCTATTGAGCAGCTACAAAATGGTAAGGCTGCAGGAGTTGATAGGATCGCAACTGAGATCTGGACACATGGGGGCCCAGCACTTCAAGCTAAGTGCCATGAGCTCTTTGTTTGCTGCTGGCACCAAGGCAAACTGCCACAGGATCTGTGTGACGCAATCATCATCACCATGTACAAGAAAGCAGGGAGAAAAGTCAGACTGCTCCAATTACGGAAGGGTAAACTTTGCTCTCCGTCGCAGGAAAAATCCTCGCCAGAGTACTCCTCAAGAGACTGGTGCCCACTATCGCAGAAGAACTTCTCCCTGAGAGACAATGTGGCTTTAAAGCCAACAGGAGCACCACTGGCATAGCTTTTGTTCTCAGGCAGCTCCAAGAGAAATGCAGAGAACAGAACACGGGACTTTACGTTACATTTGTCAATCTTATCAAAGCTTTCAAAACTGTCAGCAGGAAGGGTCCGTGGCAAATCCTGGAACGTATAGGATGTCCTCCTAATTTCCTCAACATGCTCATTCAGCTACAGGAAGACAAGTTAGGCACAACCACGGACTATCTGAGCCCTTCCTAATAAGCAATGGTGTAAAGCAGGGCTGTGTCTTTGCACCCACCCTATTTACTCTATTCTTCAGTATGATGCTGCAAAAGGCCACAAAAGACCTTGTTGAGGATGGACTCTACTTCAGATTCCACAGAGATGGCAGTCTGTTCAACCTAAGGAGACTAAAGGCCCACACCAAGACATCGAAACAACTTGTTTGATAGCTACTCTTCGCCGATGATGCTGCCCTTGTTTCCTATACGCCGACAGCTCTGCAGCAAATGGCATCTTGCTTCACCGAGGCTGCCAAGCTCTTTGGTCTAGAAGTCAGTTTGAAGAAGATTGAAATTCTCCACCAGCCCGCACCTCAGGAAGATTACTGTCCTCCTCGCACCACTATTGGCGAATCTAAGCTTAAAATAAAGCAAAGGTTGACAAGGAAATTGACAACAGACTGGCAAAGACAAACGGTTCATTCAGCAAGTAAATAAAAGGGTTTGGAACAACAAGCATCTGAACAAGGTCAAGCGGTACAGAGCTGTGCTGTTGTGCTAACCACCCTACTGTACGGTTCCAAGTCGTGGATTACCAACCACCTTCATCTACGACTTCTTGAGCGCTTTCATCAACGATGTCCCCGCACCATCCTCAACATTCACCGGAATGGTCACATCCCCAACACTTAAGTCTAAAAACAGGCAGGAGTCACCGGCATTGAGGCCATACTGTTGAAGAAAAAGTTGGGTATGACACATCTCTAGGATGGAGGATGATCGGCTTCCAAAGATTGTGCTATATGGTGAGCTCACCACTGGAAATCTTGACAGAGGAGGACCAAAGAAGACATACAAGGACTCACTGAAACAGTCCCTTAATGTCTGTCATATAGACCATCATCGACGGTCCACTTTAGCATCAGACTGAAAGGCATGGAGAAGTAATATTCACCGGGCTGTCTCTTCTTTCGAAACCACATGCATGGCCAGTCTTGAGGATAAAAAGAGACGTAGAAAAAATGATTTCACTGTAGCACCCGACCCAAAACATGCTTTGCCGTGCAATCACTGATGTTGTGTCTCCCTGTCCTGCATTGGCCTCAGCAAACAGAGAGCCTGCAGATGTGGACACCCCTCTTAAAACTTTCTCAAAACCAAGCCTGCAAAACCAAGCCTGTAAAATACTGCAAAAGTATTCACCCCCTTGCCATTTATCGTGTCATTTATTTACAGAACATGCCCACAACTTTGAAGATGTTTTTTTTTTATTATTGTGAAGCAAACAACAAATAGGACAAAATAACAGAAAAAAGTAAATGTGCATAACTGTTTACCCCCCTAAAGTCAATACTTTGCTTAGCCACCTTTTGCGGCAACCACAGCTCCAAGTCGCTTTGGATAAGTCTCAATGAGCTTACCACATGTTACCACTGGGATTTTTGCCTATTCCTCCTTGGAAAACAGACAAGAGTCTGACCACGGATTTTGTATTGGATTATGGACTGGGCCATTCCAACAGATTTACATGTTTTCCTTTAAACCATTCAAGTGTTGCTTTAGCAGTGTGTTTGGGGCCATTGTCCTGCTGGAAGGTGAACCTCCGTCCTAGCCTCAGATCACGCACAGAGCGGTACAGGTTTTGCTCAAGAATATCCCTGTATTTAGCACCATCCATCTTTCCCCAAAATCTGACCAGTTTCTTAGTCCCAGCTGCTGAAAAACATCCCCACAGCATGATGCTGCAACCACCATGTTTCACTGTGGGGATGGTGTTCTTTGGGTGATGTGATGTGTTGGGTTTGCTCCAGACATAGCGTTTTCTTTGAAGGCCAAAAAGTTACATTTTAGTATCATCGAACCAGAGCACCTTCCTCCATAGATTTTGGGAGTCTACCACATGCCTTTTTGCAAACTCAAAATGTGCAATTTTGTTTTTTGCTGATAGTAATGGCTTTCTTCTGGCCACTCTGCAATAAAGCCCAACTCTTTGGAGCTTACGGCTTATTGTCGTCCTATGTACAGATACTCCAATCTCTGATGTGGAACTCTGCAGCTCCTCCAGGGTTACCTTAGGTCTCTGTGCTGCCTCTCTGATTAATGCCCTCCTTGCCCGGTCCGTGAGTTTTGGTAGGCAGACGTCTCTTGGCAGGTTTGCTGTTGTGACATGTTCTTTCCATTTGGTTATGATAGATTTGATGGTGCACCTGTGGATCACCAAAGATTTGGATATTTTTTTATAACCTAACCCTGACTTGTACTTCTCAGCAACATTGTCCCTTACTTGCTTGGAGAGTTCCTTGGTCTTCATGGCAGTGTTTGGTTAGTGGTGCATCTTGCTTAGGTGTTGCAGCCTCTGGGGCCATTCAAAAAAGGTGTGTATATGTAATGACAGATCATATGACACCTAGATTGCACACAGGTGGACATCCTTTCACTAATTATGTGACTTCTAAAGGTAATTGGTTGCACCAGAGCTTTTTATGGGCTTCATAACAGAGGGGGCGAATATATACGCACATGTCAATTTTCTATTTTCTATTTCTAAAAAATAGTTTTATGTATATATTTTTCTCATTTCACTTCACTAACTTAGACTATTGTGTCATCACATAAAATTCAGATTAACAAAACATTGAACTTAAGGCTGTAATGTAACAAAATAGGTAAAATGTCAGGGGGGTGAATTCTTTTCCAAGGCACTGTGTGTATAAATATAAATATATATATATATATATATATATATATAAATATATATATAATGTAAGAGTGACACATCCGTGAATGTCCAGTATTCTAGTAATTTAGTAATTATTAATCTATATACTATATTAATAATGAGTGTTGCAGTATCATTTGATACCTTTTGTATTGGACATGTCTTATTTATATTGATGAGCTTTTGAGAGGTTCAACCTCTCTTTATCAAGTCTGAAGCAATACTAACATTAGATGGAACCCTCAGAGTGGAGACAGCATCTGACATCATCAGGTAAATACATATATGGGGAATAAACACAACATAGTAAAGGGAAAATATATACACCTAATATATACACATATACATCAATATACAGTATACATGAAAAAAACAGAGCACTATAGTCCACAGTGATATCTTTCCTGTTGGACAAACATCTCATGAAGAGTACTAAGTCTGTTATGGTATAAAAAGAAAGATGCAAATGAAATTCTGATAAAGTCCTATTTTTTTTTAGTGTTGAAAAATGTGATTATCTTTATTTAAAATGCTTTTCTCGCTTGGATGTTTTAAGTTTTCCTCAGTGCCATCTTTGTGTGGGATGTTGCTTTAAAGAGTCTCTACATCCATGGTAACAACTAGTGTGATAGCAGGTAGTCTTCACCAGCAGGGCCCCTCGGAAAAACTCAGCCAATCTAAATTTATTTAAAAAGTAACGTAGCTCCTCCCTGGAAGAGCTCACAGCGGCAAATGAGGCTGTTCATGCATGCTCCGGAAAAAAATGGAAATGGCGCCTCCTGATCATATTTCAGCCAATCAGAAGGTGCCAAAGTGTGAGACAATCAGAATGGGATACACCCCACGGGGTGTATCGCATTGTGATTGACTGAAGGCAATAGAGCCTTCCGATTAGCTGTCGTAACTGCCAATCAGTTTGCAGCCAATCAGAAGGTGCAGATGCCTTCAGCCAAGCACAATGGGATACATACATCCCGTGGGGTGTATTCCATCCTGATTGGCTGAAGGCAATAGCGCCTTCTGATTGGTTTACAAATGATAGACAGGTATATCAGCCAATCAAAAGGGGATATAGGGGTGTATCCCATTCTGATTGGCTCACACCTTGGCGCCTTCTAATTGGCCGTGACAGCGTTTTCAGCCAATCACAAGGCGCCATTTTTAATTTTTGTCAGAGCATGTGCAAAAAGCTTCATTTGCGGCAGGGAGGCTCTGTTACTTTTTAAAAATGTTTTAGAGTGGCAGATTTTTTCTGATGGGCCCAGGCGGGGAAAGCTTGAAGAAGGGAGGGGTCATTGCTGAAAGGTAAGTGTTCTATTTATAATGTATTGTTTTATGTGTTGTGTTTATGTCTTTATTAATTTTAATGTTTCTTTTTATCCTAGGGTTGCCGGATCTGTGGCAATGAAGCATGGGCCCTTATGCTAGGGGTGAAGGCCAGAAACCCGTTGTCACATTTAAACAAGGTAAGTGGACTTATTTACCCTATTCTAAGTTTAGTTAGCGGATGTTTTTTTTGTCAGATTTAGGGATTTTTATTGTATGTATTTAGGGGTTAAATGTATGTAGTTAGGGGTATTAATGTATGTAGTTAGGGGTTAACTTATATGTAGTTAGGGGTATTAATGTATGTATTTAGGGGTTAAATTGTATGTAATGTATGTTTTATTTTATGTAGTGCATTTGTTTTTATTTTTTGTAATTTAAGTTTTTTAATTTTGAAAATTAGTTTTTATATTTTCTGTAGTGTTCTTTTTTTTTCTTCTATAGTGTTATTTTTTATTTTAAGTAGTGTTCCTTTTTATTTTCTACAGTGTTCTTTTTTATCTTATGTAGTGTTCTTTTTTATTTTATGTAGTGTTATTTTTTATCTTCAGTAATTAGGTAATTTTTTTTATTTGCTGTAGTTAATTTTGGGTAGGTAGTGTAATAGTTAATAGTATAGGGTAGGAGAGGGTTTATAGGATAGGGGTTCATTGGGTGTTAAATAAGTCCAGTTTGGGTTATTAGGTCCAGTTAGGGTCAAGTAGGACTATATAGGGTTATTGGGTCCAAAAAAGGGTTAAATAGGTCCAGATAGGTCAAGTAAGAATAGATAGGGTTATGTGGTTAGTGATAGGATTATTAGGTATGGTGAGTGTTAAATAGGATTAATTACTTAGATGGGGTTAATTAGTTAGAGAGGGTTTATTACTTATAGGGGGGTTAATTAAATAGAGGGGGGGTTATAGTCTAGAGGTGGAGTTAATAGTATAGAGGTGATTTGATAGTGTAGAGTTGGGTTTAATAGTGTAGTGTTTAGAATTTGTGTCACGAGGGTCCTGGAGGACCCTCATGGCACTTAAATTGTTATTATAGGGGCTTATAGTGTCCCATAAGGGTCTGTATACACCCTTATGGGGCTAATGGGTTTAATTATTGTCACATGAGGGTCTGTATAGACCCTTATGGAAATTATGGGGTTAAGTAATGTCACAGAAGGGCCTGTATAGACCCTTATGGGTCTGAGGGGGTGAAATAGAGGCTCATGAGTCTCTGTATAGAGCCCTATGTGTAATGGAGTAAAATAGGGGTTCATGGGGCTCTGTATAGAGCCCCATGAGTGACAGGGTAAGTTTGAGGCTCATGGTGCTCTATATAGAGCCCCATGAGTGATGGGGTTAAATAGGGGCTCATGGGGCTCTGTACAGAGCCCCATCAGTAATTGAGTTCATTTTTATTGTAGTGCAGGTCCTTTGAGTAGAAGAGATAACTAACTAATGTGTATGAAGGAATATTGGAAGCTTAGCTGAAGAAAAGAACAGTGGGGAGGATTTACTAAGAATTTTCTTACCTGAGATCAGGTGAGCAGGGCTATTTCTCCATACAAAATAAAGCAAAGTAAATGAATGGGCACACAGATGATGCTTGGGAGATTCTTCCAGTGTAAGAATATGAGGGTGAGGTGAAAACTGGGGTCACAGTGAATAGTGAATTGAAATTGCCAAAGGGAAGATGAAAGAAGATGATGGGTACTGATTTGAGAAAACAAAGGTAACAGGACTTAGAATTTTGGAGAGTGGGATAGAGAGAATAAATATTAAAAGAGAAAGTGAGAAAAGTGTAAATAGTGAAGAATGAGAAAGAGGAGAGTAAAGGATGATAAGCTAGAGCTAAGAGAATATAGTAACATTGTGTAAAAGGGAAGGAATGTGGTGAGACATAGCACATGAAAGAAGAGAGGAGAGACAGTCAATAGAGGGAAAAGAGAGAGTGCAGAAGAGAGGGTCTGAGAGGTACATGGAGTGGCATAGAAGAAGACAAAAAGAGGACCTAAAAAAGAAATTACATGAGATTTTATGAGATTGATGGATTATAGAAAAAAGTGGGTTAAATGGAGAATGAAGATGCCAGAAATAATATAGTGCAGAGTAGAGATGGAATGAGATGAGGTGGGGGAATAAAATCAGTAAAGAGTGATGCAATTAGGAGCAGTGATAAACAGAGTGAAGTGAGTACAATGTGAGGAGAGAGAGACTATGCTGTATGAAGTGGGATAAAAGTGGAGATAAATGTAAAAACAGCAGAATAGGTGGCTCTATGTGTAACAAGATTCTGGAGATGAAAAGGGGTGCTACTAAGGATAAAGAATATGTAAATATCAAAAAAGGGGAGAGAAAGAACAGGTATCCTTTTAAGTTAAAGTGCACACCCTGCGCCTAAGCATCCATATAGACCAGCAAAATATAAAACTTAACATTTATTAATATTATTAAAATAACTGGTAAAAAATCCTGCAACTCTGGGAGTATGGGAAGTTTGTAAATCTGAGGGCAACCTTATATAGGAACATGTAGTATTCGAATAATTATTACTTCCTCTTTTCAGCCTATGGAGCCTTGGTGCATATTATCAAATCCCTCATATCAACTGTATGACGCCCAATTGCACATTTATTCCTAAGGGATATCGATAATTTGTATATACATTTATTTAAGAGGTCAGTCTATGCTATTAGACGCCATGGCTCCAAGCTACCTGCGCATCACCTATGCGCCTGCATATGACGGCATAGGGCGGCATAGCAGAGAGTGCAACCCGACACACGTTTCTGTGAATTTCCTCAGGGGTTACCGGTGATGTGTCAGAGAGGCTATTTAAGCTCTTATAGTTGCGTAATACAAATGGAAAAAAACAAATAATACCAAAATGAAACCTTAAAATGAAACTTAAAATACTTACAATATAGTGGGAGTAATAAAGGGGACTTGTATACTACAACTTAGATTGATATAACTAGAGGCTGCAAAGGTCTCACAGTAAACAAATAGAGAAAAAGGGTGATAAAGCCCTCTAATATAATACAGCATCTTATATAATAGAGATACCTCCTGAATATATAGAATAAACAAAATTGTTATTCTATGTGTCAATATTTTGTATTAATACCATAGAATGTGATGTCCTGCTATTTCTTAAATAATACATAAAAATAAAAGAGTTTATACATATAAACACATCTGATAGGTGATATTCTTATTATTGATCACCCATTTCATAAGGAGCTTACATTAATCTTGATTGTAAGTTTAGCAAATAGCATTCTATGACTAGACTATTCCAATATTTAGACAGAATAATATTTTATTCAAAAAAAAATTTATATAGATTTTGCAATCAAAGATAAATAGGGATTATGTACTAAATCCTTTATATGGATAGTACATTTAATGTCCCTTATTTGGTATTTATGTATACCTCCATTCACAGGGTATGATATAATTAGAAGGGTCAAAGGAGGAAAATTAAATAAATGGTGTGAAAGTAAATCCATCATTAAGGCCCCAAGGTTTTTTTGTCTTCAGTGTATAGATCCATTGGGCCTCCTTTTTTAATAATTCCTTATCAATATTACCTCTTCTAATATTATGCTTTACCCCATCAATATCTAAAAAAGATATATTATTAAGATCTCCATTATGTTGAGAATAAACATGGTTAGCTACTGGTGTATCATATTCTTTAATTATGCTATATATACTGTATGTTCTATATATGTTCCAGTATTCTGCGTCTGAATTCTCTGCAGGTTTTACCTACATACCTCATCCCACATTTGCAATAAAAGCACTGGTGTTCCATTGCTGCAGGTTGAACCACCCACTCGCCCACACACATTGCAGGGCAAGGGGAAACCATGGGATATCCTGGGTGACATGAAGAAATTTCAATTTCAGATACTAACCCTCATCATGTTCCTCAATTCCTAGGGCTTATAGGGCAGTAAAGGTGAGACAAGGAGCCAAGAAGGGCTCTGTTTGCCCTTGTGGTCATTGCTATTGTCCATGCTGGGGTATTGGTCTGTGGAGCTCTGGTCTAGCACGCATAGCAAGGATGGGGAGGCACTTTCACATCTCCCATGGTCTCACAGAACTTTCCCATTCTGTCCAACACAAGCATGGCAGAGTTTCTACATGAGCTCCCAATGTAAGTCCTGGGCACCAATGGCAAGATCCCAAAATTACTGTGGTCACCAAAACTTATTGGGTTATATATATTAGCTATTTTTTCCCATTCTATATTCTGCCTCCAAGGTACAATGGCAGGCCAAACATTTGGTATAATGCTGACTAGCACTTTACTTTGTCTAGAAAACAGGTGGTATTGAAAGCTGCTGTGATTGGGATATGACGCTTAGGACACACAATCTATTTACAGTGTTATATGTTTAGACAATATTATATGTCCTAATTTAGTTCAGTTTCAGGATTCTGATTGCTTGAGAATCCTGTATCTTATGTAATATTTATTCTGGTGGTAAAACAAATATAAGTGTTATACAATGTTGTATACATTTCTAGTTTAGTTAAGTTTTTAATTTAATTTAATTTAATTTTTTTATTTTTAAGTGGATGAATGTTAAGTGCATGTACAGTTAACTAGTAGTGAGTCCTCCCCTTCTGAATCGATATTTTGTTGTGGTGAAGGGCTTGTGTACATTAATGAAGCTGTGAGCTATACCATGCAGGGTCATGTGAGACTGGCAGGTCATAGCAAAGAAGTCAGATAAATAGCAGTCCACTGGTGAAAGAACTGCAACCCACTACAGTAACTTTGTTAAGATAACTTTACAGACAAGTACAAACAAAGATATGTAAGATGGGATGTAAGATGGGCACTTCATAGCAGGTCAGACAAATTGCGTTCCACTGGAGAAGATAACTTTATGGTCAAGCACAACCAGAGGCATAACGATATGGCACTGGAGGATGAGCCCCTCAGGTCATAAGGTGTCTACCACATTACTGAGGAAGAGCAGAGGGCAAGCACGAGTAGCATGAGTTCTAATGAAGTGGTTGGGGCAAAGCCAAAAGGACAATCAGCTGCAGATGTCTCTAAAGGGGAAAGAAAGGCCAATGCTGTAAAGAACAGTTCAGGATAGGAACCTGTAATATTAAAACTATGAACCAAGGCAAACTGGACATGGGAAATCTTGAGATGACAAGTTTAACATAGATATTCTGGGAATTAGTGAACTCAAATGGACTGGAATGGGACATTTCGCACCAGACAAAAATAATCTACTGTGGTCAAGAATCCTGCAGAAGAAATGGAGTTGCCATTGGTGCTTGGTTACAACCCTAAAATTAGAGAATGATTTCAATCCAAATTAGGGCAAGCCTTTTAAAATCACAGTAATCCAACTCTATGCTCCAACCATGGATGCTGAAGAGGCTGAAGTTGTCCAGTTCTACGAAGACATTCAACACATCATAGATATAACACTAAGAAGAGAAGGGAACCAAAAGATACCTGGAATAACAGACACGTTTGGCCTTGAAGTACAAAATGTTGCAGTCAGAGGTTTTTAGAATTCTGTCAAGATAAGTTTCTTGTCATATCAAGCACCCTCTTTCAAAAGCCTCAGAGACAAGTCTACACATGGACATCACCAAATTTAACTGTGGCCTCACACCAGTGTGAGCTTGGTTCTGGTTTGTGCAGTAAATTATTTGGGATTTTGTGGAGAGCTTCTCTTACTCTTTTACTCATCATAAGCCGCAGTAAAAAAACTCCATCCCACAAAATCCAATGCACAAACCAGACAGAACCAACCTTACACTGATGAGAGACATGAACCTCAAAAAAGTACTGTCTGTGAGTGGGTTGATGGATTGTGTATAATCCAATCTCGTGCTTTGCTTAAAGCTGTATAAATTAGCATATGCTTAAAATATGCCAAGTATGCAATGGTGTTTTGGATTTAAGAGTTAGATACATTGCACCCTCATTTGCATGTCCCTGTCCAGAATGCAATACAATGACTATTTTTAGACTTTCAAATGGGCTTACAGATGTTCTATTTATTTTCTCGGTCACTTGGAACTAAAATGGCAAATTCCATTGCATCCTAATTGCACATAAGAGTAATATATAAGAATCTGTTGTTTTTTTTTAATTAGCAGCATTGTTCACTCTCAAGTATTTTTAAAAAATGCGCTATTTTAAAAAATTGCTGCACTTTTTTATTTGACTTAATATCCAATTCCACCACAAATTCTCCATAAAGTTATTGCCCCCCTAAGTAAAACTATATAGAAGTAGTACTTCACACCATTGTGTTTAATATCAGAAAAGGGACCAGTAACTAAGATACATCCTGACAACAAGACTTTAGAACAAGAGAAAAGTATAAACACCCCAGGAGACAATCAGTAAGTTACATCACATAGTTTGATGTCTCTGGGGGTCACCATTTCTTTCTCATGTAGTATAACAAGACAATATCTACAGCAGCCTCTCTAACCCATCACACTGAGTGTAACTGAAGCCGTGATCATTCTTCACACAGAACTTATGGGACGTCAGATCTGCCAATATCCATATTCACATCACACACAGGGTAAGTACAAAATATACTGATACCTCATTAATATGAATTAAATTTTATGAAGGAAAACATTTTATTTAAATGTATTAGACCCATCTAATCTGCCTATTCTATCTTTCTGTTAAGAAACTTTAATTGTTCCTTGGTAAAGGTTCATGCTACATCAATATCATTCATATAATTGTCCTACCACTGTCACTGTAAGGCTGCTCCACTAATCTTTCACCATGTCTGTAATATAATAATTGTAACTAATAAAGATTAAATAGTGTGTATGGATAAAGGGGATGCTCTGTATATACTTTATTATAAATAGCAACACATAAGACATAGAAATATATTGTTATTCAGGATCTAGATGTTTCACTAGAGCTCTAGATGGAAGCATTAATACTATGTAACAGTGTAATTATTATATATACATCTGATACTATGTAACAGCGTAATTAATATATATTTATATATATACATTATAGATCTGATGAGTGCAATTTATTACTGTACTAGCGACTTGCCCGTCAAAAAATGACGGCAATGAGATGTGTATGTTTGGAAAGTTGTTTAGTTATTAATATACATATGTAATTGTAAGGTAGCTAATGGTGTTTTGTGTGTACTACTGAAATATATAATACAAATTAATAAATGAATATACTTTACCTATTTTTATGCATTGTGTTGAAGAGCTGGCAATCTGTGTTGATGTTGCTGCAGCATTAGTGGTGTGGAGGTGCTGTGTGAGCGTGATGTATGTGTGCAGTGTAATAGTGTGCGTGCGCGAGCCGAAACCGTTAGCGTAGTTGTGTACTTCCGCATTATCATAAAATGGCGTGTATGCATCTTAGCAGATCATCCGTACATCGTTTAATGGCGGCTAATGTGTGGTATGTGTCCTAGCGGATTATCCGTACGTGTTTTCCGTGGTTATAGTGCTGTAGCTTCGTTTTCGTTTTGTTCGGCCGCCATTTTTTCTCTTGCTTCGAGAATTTTTTAGTGTTTCAACTGGTTTTTTTTAGCTAAATTAAGGTGTAAGTTGTTTTTTTGAGGTCTTGGATGCTCCCTATTGCTGTCGGTGAGCTTTTTATGTATGTGCTGTGTGTATTTTTTGTGTTTGTATTTTTTTTCATGTTCGCGAGTTGCGGACGTATTTTGTTGCTACAGTTTAATGGCTCGCCTCGCTATGCGAGGCTCGCCTGCAATGAGTGCATGCGGCGCACATTGCCAAAGTTCTACGGTGTAACGGCTCGCCATGCTGTGCGAGGCTCGCCGGGCAATGAGCGCCTGCGGCACTCATCGCTAAGCCCGCTAAATCGTACGGACCACGCAAACAGCGTGACGACGATTCGTAGCAGGACAATTATAATATGTGATCTGATACTATGTACCAGTGTAATTATTGTATATACATTTATTACATTTATAGCAGAATCCATCATTGTTTATATCCCGTTCTCACAACACTATATTTTCTCCTAATTGTAACTTATACATAATTATAGACATAATTTGCATTCAAGATGGACAAGTTAAATATGTTAGCGGTATGTTTAAAGTACAGGTTTGTCCAAGGACTGTAATATGACCGAATGGTGTTAACTAAACAGAATATTGTGGAATGCAAATATATCTTTGTAAAATATGGATTTTCTCTATTTGGGAACAACAATAATAATTTACATGGGTGATTACTGCCTTGCTTAATTGATCATGTTCTCGCTCTCAACTGCTACGCATGAGTGCATGGTTTATGGCTTTGGCGTTTGGCCCGTAACTTGCAGGCTTGTTCAATTGAATAGCACCAGAATCAGAGATGACCAGGAGCCCGCAGCATGCCCCCAGACATACGGCCCGTATCCCGCGAGATGCAGGCTTGCAATTTGAATGCAGAGAGGAAGCTTCTATCTGCACAAAGGGAATGTGACTGAAGCTCTGTAGAGAAACTGAAAGATTGCGATAAATAATAATTACATATCCATTTGAGAAATATAAAGGCTGTGTTTATTTTATTTTTTTACTTTTACAAAGCATGTTTACCATTATCTATTTTAGTTATTTAAAATCTGGTATAGAAAATGTTTAAATGATTTAAAATCATAGAATAATTATTTAAAATTCTGCACTCAACCAAGACTAGCGCCAATAATAACTCCCATTGCACCATTACTATTTCCCTACAATGTCTGCCTGTCTGTACCGGCGTAAACTGATATGTGTTTTGTTCTAAAACTGGAAGTATCAAAGAAAGAAAAGTGAGGATTTGGATTTCCCTGGGTGTTTTCCACCCCAAATATACAGTGTACAAAAAAGTGGGATGAATATGAACTAAATAAATTTTATTAAATACATGACGGCGGCGTCTTTAAAAGCAAGGGGTATTAAAACCACTAGTATGGGGAATAAAAAGAGGGCAAATGTAGGGAATAGTAAATAACCCTGTAGCACTAGTATTGTGCAATGTGAGACTCTGAAGTGAGTGGGTATTGCTATTCACACCTAGCAGGCAAGCCAATATATTTACAAAAAGTTCCCAGGGCATGGAAGCCCTATAGTATTATAAGTAATGTATATATAAAGCACCCTTATACTGAAATGAATGTCCTCCAAATATCTAGAGGATGACTTACATGAAGCGATATTCTTGCAAAAATATAGGGTGTAGATAAAAAATGCCTTACTGATAAACCTATTGTACTTTAATAAAGGTACTGAGAGGTTGTACCTATATAGGCAGAGTTTGAACAAAGCTCAACCTGGAGTACAAACAAAGTTATCAAGAACAGCTATATATTACACAGCATAGGATTCAAGCTGTGTCTGTGTGCACTTATAAGTAACTAGCTGCCATATGGTACAAAAAGTACCTAGAGATGTGTATGCAGAATGAAGGCTGTTCCCCAACTTAAAGGTTATACAAGAGGAAATATCAGGTACTTGCAGACATATTATGCCACTAGTGGGATATAAGGGGCTTTAAACTAGGCCATAATTGTAGCAGATTCGCGCTTCCTGGAAAGCTTGGCCGCTAGGTTTGCAACGAGGCAAAAGGCGATTTTCAATTTCTTAAACTTGTTAAATTCGCCTTTAATTAGCATGTAACCTCACTGGAAGATATCATGGCTGTGTCTTCATGCTCAGTGTGTTTTTTTCTATTTTTTTTTTTTGTATTTTGTATTGTTTTTTTGTTTTGTTTTGGAATGTACGCATTTCGGCCGTTAAGTTCGTAATTTTTGCGACCTCGCGGGTTGTAATTAAAACTCGTACATCCTTGTCATAGTTTTTTGCTCTTCTGGGTCGTGGAGCCTCATTTTCATTTTTTTAAGCCTCCATTTATTTTCGTGCGTAGACGATTTTCAAGTGACTAAACTGCTTAAAATTGACTTTAATTCATGTGCAACCTAACCCCCAGATGTCCTGGCTTTTCCCCCATGCGGTGTGTGATGTTTTTGTAATTTGTTTTGTTCATTTTCATTGTTATTTGTGTTTTTTGATGTACGCGTTTCGGCAGTTACGTTAGTATTTTTGTAACCTCATAGTGGTCGGGTCGTATTTTTTTGTGTGTAAGTCCCGCAACGTAGTTTTTTTTTCTTCAAAGTTGCGATTTTCTGGGGGAGGGGGGTTGTAAGTGAGGACTTGTCTAATGAGATATCTGGTTTGTGAATGTGAGATTGTGAACTCGCTTAATCTCAGGAACCTGTGAAAGGCCAGTTTGTGGGCAGCAGTGATGGACAATGAGGCCCAGAAGGATCATGTGAAAGGGTTGTGAAGATTTTTGGAATAAGTTGTTTGTGATGGGTTACCTGGAAGGAAGGGGTGGTCATGCGTGAAAGACATAAGAAATATTTTGACAGGTGGAGAGGAGGTAAAACATTTATGAAAATACTGGTCATGGAGTTATGAATGGTGTGTGATTTGGATAAGCTTTAAAGAAATTACCATTCTATGTCCACAGTTATTTTCCCTAACTGAGTGAACTGGTCATCTGGCGTAGAAGGAGCAGCAGGTGGAGTGGTATGCCCGCTTGGAGGATCCTATGCAGCTCTGATTTTCTGGCAGGAACTGGGTAATAGATTTTTTTTTGTTATCTGTGTCCTTGAAGATGGGCACAGAGAGAAATAACAAAAAAAGGGGGGAACACTTTTATGTGGCTAAATATGCTATAAATTGCCACAAACTAGTTTTTTTTTAAAACAGTCTTTAATGAAAATTATTTAAAATAATTTTTATAATTAAAATCCAATAGTTTAAAACAAAAAATATATACAAACAGATATCTGAATTTATTCTCCAGGAACTGGGTATTGAATACCATGATTTTGAATACCAGGATTCTGCATTAAGCACAGGCAATTTGAAGGGGCGATTCACTGCTTGCTGATGGTGCTCTTGGGAAAGAAGGCTGGCTATCTCCACTGGAAAGATTGAGATTGGCTAGATGGGGTCTTTTGAATTCGCTATCACGGAGACATTTCTTGAGAAATTAATTTGAAATCCCCTACGTCATAATAGGAGATGAGTAAGGGCTATGATTAATGGGTAGAATGCTCTGAGGTGAAAGAACGGGTTAGTGATTGTTGTGAGGAAGTAGCATGATCGGAGCCTGATGATGGTGCTATGTGCTCTGGGATCTGCCACTTGATTTGCGATCAAATAGGTATGACTATAAAAACAACTTCTAGAGGGAAGTGATTTGAAGGAGGGTCTCAAAACGTGCATCTGGATGGGTATGAAGGCTGAATAACGAGCTTAGAATAAGCTTTAAAAACAGTGCCATGATGGAGTGTCTAGGTCAACATATGATATTTGACTAGAATAGTAATAGTGTACAGGATGGTGAAGTCCTTGTGGTAAATAAGAACATGAGGAAGGGAATATAGAAGTGATGGGACACTGACGGTGAATGAGTAATGATAGTGAATATAGCCAAAGGAGGACAAGATCGATGATAATCTGGCTTGAGGACAGTGACAGAAAATGCACAGAACCCTGGAATGAGTGATACAAGGAGATTAATGATTGAGGAACTATTCCTTTACATATATGGAGTAAGAATTTTAAGAGGTTCAAGATGACAGTTAATACTGAATTAATGACAGTGTAACTGGTAAGGTGGTGAAATGGAAGTAGATGATAATAGTGGACTGTTTCTCTTTAACAAGTGAGTTGGGTAGAAGTAGTGAATACTGCAACTTCATATAATTAATGAACGAAGGTGGTGGGGTGAACTTTATTTATTTAATAAGAGAATGCGGGTAAAATTGAGAAGTAGGTTTGAGGCTGCCCCTATATTATTATTATTATTATTATTATTATTATTATTAACTTTTATTTGTAACGCGCCAACATATTCCCTAGCGCAATACAGGGGATAAAAAACAAGGAAAAATACAGCATTAACAACCTTCCAAAAATGGAGGACCCTGTTTTGAGCTTAGAATCTTTGCAGAAAGAGCTTTTTCCCAAAGCATACTAGAAGACTGAAGACTTGCCACTTACAATCTAAAGGGAATGGAAGGGGCAGAAATCAGGGAAAGATTAAACAGATAAGGAATAAAAAGGGTCAGAAGAGAAGTGAAAGTTAGAAAGGTTTTTCATTTAGAGGGAGAGAGAAGGAACAGAGGTGAGGGCTCTAACATGTAATATGTTGTCTGCCCCTAGTGGAGATAATATATGCTAGTAGGAAAGTCAGGTGATTCCCATTTCACTACATATTTAATCAGAATCGGGGTGGGATGGTGAGGGGCAGGGAGGGAGGGCAGGACTCCCAGAATTCAGAGTAACCAATGAGGCCTACTGAAACCAGGATGCAGGTAAAATTTGGGGCTAAAAAGAAAAAAACAATAAAAATACGGTATGAGGTACCAATAGAACAGGGAGGGAGAGAGGTAGAGAGAGGGAGAGAGAGAAAGCAGTTAGCAGAAAGGAAATGCCAAGACATGTGGGAAGGAGGAGATCTAGGCAAATTAAACAGGCCATAAAAGGGGGAGGGGGGAGGAAAGCCAGGCAAGATAAAGTAAACATTTGTAAGAGTTTGAACTAATGTTAGAAATTATTCTATGTCATCATATAATAACAAGCAAATAATAGAAATATTAATAAAATATATTGGCTCCTGGGAAGATGCAGCTTTCAAGGTCTTATCCATACCTGATGGTGTGTATGAAACTCCCAGAATTCAGAGTAACCAGTGAGGCCTACTGAAACCAGGATGCAGGTAAAATTTGTAACTGTTGGTGTGTATGAAACTCCCAGAATTTAGAGTAACCAGTGAGGCCTACTGAAAAAAGGATGCAGGTACAATTTGGGGCTGTTGGTGTCTATGAAACTCCCAAAATTTAGAGTATACAAAGGAATGCCCAGAGTAGGAGAAAGGATTTTAGCCAAATCTGGTAAGAATGACTCTGACAGTTAATTAATTTAATGGTGGTTAAAGGCTGACTAAAGATACTTAGTAAAGGGGTCTGAATACGTTTTTGAAGTAGAGTGTTAGAGAGTGCGGGGAATGGATATGAGACATGAAAGATTGTGAGTGAGGTAGTAGGGGATGACAAGGGAGAGCGACTAGTCTTTGACTATTGAGGGGTAAGAGTGCAGTGATCATCATCGAGAGTGAGGGCTTGACTAGTGAAATACCTCATTGCTAACGTGAGATTATGGAACAAGCTTGGTTTCAGGAACCTGAATAAGGCCAATTTGGTGGCCGCAGTGGTGGATAATGATGTGCTTGGCCTGAAAGGATCATACAAAAGGGTTGAGATGATTATTTTGGAATAAATCGCGTGTGATGGGTAACTTTGAGGTAAGTGAAGGGGTAGTCATGCGTGAAAAGACCTTTTAAGTAATAGTTTGGCAGCGAGAGAGGAAAGTAATGATTTGTGAGATACTGGTTATGGATATAATACAAAAAGACACTCAATTAATTAATTCTCATAAAAGAAAATAAGTAATAATTGATAGCCATATTGATTAACAATGAATAACGATTTACACAGGAAAAGTTAATATATCACCATATACTGTATAAAGTGCAGTACAATAAAAGTGCATGTGTTTATATGATACTTCTATGATGTAAAAGGCAGAGCATATCATCACATAAAGTATAATATTATGTATTGTATGAACATAAATCATGTATTTCACCAACAGAATTATTTATCAACAAATATAATTGCATCTCAATTAAAGTGCCCATGATAGTATAATAAGTATATACATATAAATATTCAAACCCAAACAAACCCAGGTATATTAATAAAATAGTGTCTTGCCCGTCAATAATTACGGGGCAATAAAAAAGTGTTAAAAGTCTGTTTGTCACACAATGTGAGTGTACTGTGTGCCTCAACTATATAGACCCTTGTAGCACACTAATGAACCCATGTAATAACACTATAAGTGCCATGAGGGTCATCCAGGACCCTCATGACACAAAGTGTAAGCACTACACCATTTTAACCCAGTCTCTTTTAACCCGGCCTCTATTTAATCCCATTAGTCCCATAAGAGTATCTATAGACCCTCATGGGACAGATAGAAGCCTAACATTACCCCCTAAGTGCTATGAGGATTCTCCAGGACCCTCATGACACTAACTACATACACTACACTGCACTATACTACCCAAATGAACCATTACATCTAAACTAACTGCCGTGTACACTAACCTATTAACACCTACACTACCTACCTACCGGCTAATAACCCCTACCAAACAAATTACAGAAAATAATAAAACCTAAGTCACAGAAAATAAAAAAGACTTAGTCACAGAAAATATAAAATCTACATTACAGAAAATAAAAAACCTAAGTCACAAAAAATCAACATACATACCCCACTATCTAAAATACATAAAATCCTGTCTAAAATACACACATACCCCACTATCTAAAATACATTAAATCCTATCTAGCATACATACATACCCCAGTATCTAAAATACAAAACAATCCTATCTAAAATACAAACATACCACCTATCTATCTAAAATACATCTACCTATCTAACATACAACAAATCCTATCTCCATACACAAACCCTAAATCTAAACTAAAATAAAAAAATTAAGATCACTTACCTTTGCAGATTTCGCTTCAGATTGCCCCACCAGGGACAAAAACAAAAAACCAAATTAGTAAAACACTTTTACATACAATAAAGAAACATTCTAAATATTCTAAACATTCTACTCATGTTTCCATCATGACCCTCTCATTCTTATTTTCTTCTCCGGCGCGGCCCCTTTTAAAAATAAACATTAGATTACTACACATGAATACACACACAAAATAAAATTAAATAAACATAATATACATTGAACTTACTTTGGTGTTATGTCCCTGTGCGCCTCCTCTTCTGCCCCGGCTAGCCCTTGGAAGAATCTGCGCTCTAAAAAAACAAAAAACTAACAGAGGTCCGCACTTGCGGACCTCCCTGATGCTAATGAGCCCCCTAGAGACTTTTCTGGAAGAAAATTGGCAATGGCGCCTTCTGATTGGCTGAGAAAGTTGTCAATCAAATTTCAGCCAATCAGAAGGCGCTAAGGTGTGCTCCAATCAGAATGGGATACAACCCCATATCCCATTCTGATTGGCTAATGCACCTGTCAATCTTTTTTTAAACCAATCAGAAGGCTGTATTGCCTACAGTCAATCACAATGGGCGACACAGCGTTATCAGCCAATCAGAAGACGCCATTGCCAATTTTCTTCCAGAAAAGGCTCTAGGAGGCTTATTAGCATCGGGGAGGTCTGCGAGTGCGGACCTCCATTTGTTTTTTTTTTCTTCTTTAGAGCACAGATTCTTTCAGGGCCCAGCCGGCGCAGAAGAGGAGGAGGCCGGGGACACCACGGGTAGGTAAGTTCAATGTATATTATGTTTATTATGTAATGTAGGTTTTGTTATTTTCTGTAATGTTTATTTTCTATTTTTTGTGACTTAGGTTTTTGTATTTTCTGTAATGTAGATATTTTATTTTTGGATTTATAGGGTTAATTATTGGCTTATGAGGGTCTGTATTGACCCCCATAGGAGACAGGGTTAATTAAAGGATTATGGGGGTCTGTATTGACCCCCATAGGAGACAGGGTTAATTAAAGGATTATGGGGGTCTTTATTGAACCCCATAAGTGGCAGGGTTAATTAAGGGATTATGGGGGTCTGTATTGACCCCCATGAGTGACAGGGTTAATTAAGGGTTTATGGGAGTCTGTATTGACCCCCATGAGTGTAAGGGTTAATGAAGGGCTTATGGGGGTCTGTATTGACCCATATGAGTGACAGTGTTAGTTAATGGATTATGGAGGTCTGTAGTGACCCTATTGATTGAAAGGGTTAATTAAGGGCTGATGGGGGTCTGTATTCACCCCCATGAGTGTCAGGGTTAATTAAGGGATTATGGGAATCTGAATTGACCCCCATCAGTGATAGGGTTAAGGAAGGGCTTATGGGATCTGTATTGACCCCCATGAGTGACAGAGTTAATTAAGGCCTTATGGGGGTCTGTATTAATCCCCATGAGTGACAGGGTTAATTAAGGGATTATCGGGTCTGTATTGTCCCAATGAGTGACAGGGTTATTTCGGAGCTGATGGGGCTCTCTATAGAACCCCATGAGTGTTAGGGTTCATTTTTTTATCACAGGTCCTTTAAGAAATTAGAATTTTGATTGCAGCAGGGGTCCCAAATTGCGTGCGATCGGGGACCCCCCCTCTGAGGGTTAATGTGGGGTTAAATTGGGGGTTAATTTTAGGTGCCGGCGGGGGTACTTAAAGTACCCCCGCTTTTGGCCATAATGTTTGTGTGCCATAGGCCCTTCAAGGCCCCGTGGCAGGGTCTTAAAACCTTTTAAATGCAGTGGGGGATACGATTGTGACCCCACTGCAAGGGTTAGTGTCAGGACAATGGTGGGGTTCCTCCAAGGGGACCCCCAGCATGGGCTTAATGTGGGCACCCATCGGGGGTCCGATCGGACCCCTGTAGCAAGGGGTTAATGTGGGGTTCAGAGCTTTTCTCAGATCTCTGCAAGGGGTTGATGTGGGGTTCCAAGCTTTTCTTGGATCTCTTGTCTAAGTTGTACAAGGCTGGCAGTGGGTTGCATGGTCCGGGGTCGTGGAGCTTTGTTTTTATTTTTTTCGCACACCATTTTTTTGTTGCTTAGCCGATTTTTGAGTGCTGAATCTGGGGAATTTTTTGAATTTTGTGGAATTTTTGTGGGTGCTGCGAGTCAACGGTTGTTGTGGGATAGTTTTGATACAAAGTGAGGCGCCGTAGAGCCTCCACATCCGCAAATGCAGCCCCTCGCTTTGCGAGGGTCTGCATATAGGGCCAGAAATGTGTCCCTTGCCTTGCGAGGGACGCAATTCTGGCGAGCTCGCTTTGCGAGTTCTTGAAGCGTGACGACGTCTTGCAGTTTGTAATCTATTATATATGATACACAAAAAAAAGAAAAAAATGAACCTAACTATGAACCCCTACAAGCACTGATATGGTGGCTTATGGAGCCCCTCACTTGCTCCCTGATATATCCAAACTATTCTAATCTACCAAAGTGAGTAATACCCTGTATTAAGGTGGCGGCTTTTGGGGTCCACCAATTACCCCCTGGAAAATAATAAACAATCTACACTGATGTCCTGTGCTAACCAAAATCTAATTAAACAAATAATTACTTGCTACACAAAAGTCTCTTCATGAAGTAAAGTGTTGACATCAGTGAGCACCGTTCAATTGTATTAGAGGGAACTTACCTTATTGTGCTGCACAGCAAAAGTCCTTACTGCTCCGGTGCTACACTGCCTGACATGCTGCAGTTGCCAGATGACGTCATCAGAATGGGACATGGATCACAGCCAACGCGCACGTTTCTCCAAAGGCTTCCTTCAAGGTTTTTTGTATACTGGTAATGAAGCCATGAATGGTTCATGACTACAATAAGCTTTAAGAATGATTTGTCTATGTCTGCATTAATTTTCTGAATTTTAGTGAACTGGTGATCCGACAAAGTAGAAGAGGTAGGTTGGTCGCATGGAGTATACTATAGGTGGAATCTAGGTATTTTGGAAGCTTCTCCTTGGGAAATAGTTTTGTTTTCCCCTATGTCATTGGAGGAGATGATTAATGAATACAATAGTCTGAAATTAAAGAACGGGTCAGAGTTTATCATGAGGAAGTAGTATGATTGGAGCCTGATGATGGCTTAGCTTGGGGCTATGAGCTCTGAGATCCGCAACTTGATTTTAGATTGAATAGGTATGACAATTAAAAAGATCAAGTAATTGGAATTAAGGTGTTAAATGTGCAAGAAGGTTAAATGAAGAACTTTGAGCAAACATGAGAGAATAGCTATGACAGAGTGTCTAGATCAATATATGGTGTGCGAATGAATAGTAATAGCTAATAGGATGGTAAGATCCTTACGGTAGTTAAATAAATAATGGAGTTTATATGGAGGTGAAGGAACACTTGAAAAGTGAATTAAGTAATATTAGTGAATATGGCTAAAAGTGGACAAGTATAGTGATGATCTAGCTTAAAGACAGAGACAGAAAAAGCATAGCACCTTGGAAATGAGAGAGAAATGTGTTCCTTTAAATCTAAGTAGAAAGAATGAATAGGCTAAGATAGTGGTTAATGGGAATTTGTGACAGTGGAATGAGTAACGTGGTATGAATGAAGTTAAGGATTTTAATAGTGTACTGTTCAAGAAGTGAGATAGATAGGAGTAATGATTAGTGAGACTTTAATGGTGCATTAAGTAATGGTGTGGCGGAAGGTGGACAAGTGAGATGATGATCTGGCTTGAGGGCAGATACAGAAATAGTGAATGTGGCTGAATGTGTCTGAAGGTGGACAAGAAAGATGATAATGTGGCTTGAGGACAGAGAGAGAAAAAGTGTAGAACCTTGGAAATGAGAGATACAGAGAGATCCGTAGTTGAGGTGTTGTTCCTTTAATTCTAGAGATTAAGAATTAAGAGGTTAACATGGCGGTTAATACTGAATTAGTGACAGTGGAATGGGTAATGTGGTGTGAAGGGAGTAAGGATTATAATAGTGTACTGTCTCTTTTAGAAGTGAGTTAAATAAGAGTAGTGATTAGTGCAACTTTATGTAAGAAAATAAAGAAAGTGACAAGTGAATGTGACCTAATTTATGAAAAGTGAAAATGGAGGTAGTATTAAGAAGTAGGATTTAAAAACTACAGGAGTAGGTATTTTAAAACCTGAATGTGTTGCTGAAGCCTTCAGAGCAGATGTTGCAGTCCCTGCAGCCATGAGACTGCCAGAGAAGGGCCAGAAGACAGCAGAAGAAGCTGGCACGGTAGAGTGAAAGGTGAAGAGGAGCAGAAGGGAAGTGTAGTATGGGGAGTGTGGGGGAGGAGAGAAAATGGAAGGGAGAGACAGGGGGCTCCAGCATGAGGAGGAAGCCAGGGAGAGGCAAACAGACAGTATAGGGACAAGGGGGGAACAGGAGAGAAGAAAGAGGAGAGACAAGCGCAGGGACAGAAGGCACAGAAAGAGTGCGAGAGGAACAGAAAAGGGGAGGCATACCAGCAGCTGAGCAATAGTAATTGAAGAACAACCGGCGTGGACATGAGACCAGCGTCTGCACATGAAAATGGCGTGTAGGGAAGTGATGAGTAAGGAGGGGGTTATAAAGGGGATGTGGGATAGGGCTCCTCCCACAATTTAAGGTCATCTAACCTGGCTATATACAGTATCTCACAAAAGTGAGTACACCCATCAAATATTTGTAAACATTTTATTACATCTTTTCATGTGAAAACACTAAAGAAATGACACCCTGCTGCAATGTAAAGTAGTAAGTGTACAGCCTGTATAACAGTGTAAATTTGCTGTCCCCTCAAAATAACTCAACACACAGCCATTAATCTCTAAACTGTTGGCACTGTTTTTGAACACCCATTGATATGTAATGCATTATGACATGTGACAACATTATGACAGATAAGAGGTATAATTCTTATAGAGACATGGCATGGTAGCATTAATACTTTTTCTTATAAGTCTAATAAGACAATCAGGTGTTGCCAGGTCAAATTAGTTTATGACTACATGCACAGTTATGGAAGGAGTGGAGTACACTACATGTACAATAATAATTAGAAGCACAGGTACCTCTTCCAAAAATGTATTTATGATTTAAGATAACAACTAACAAGGCCAAATATTGTATGGGTTCTGATAAGCATGTAAGGACAGTCATAAATGTCAACAAACCAATAATGTAATTTTTGGAGGGGATGTTTAGAGAAGGGAACACAGGTCCACATGTGGTGGTCAATTGGGAAGATTCAAAGTTTCTGGAATATGTGTATAAAACATTTATCAAGAATTATAAACAGAGATATGAAAGTATCAACTGAATCTCTCCTCTTTCACATTTTTCCTGAGGAAATTGAACATAAATATATAGATACCCTAATACATATACTCTTAGTCATAAAATGGTTGATTGCTAGAGATGTCGCGAATAGTTCGCCGGCGGACTGTTCCCGGCGAACATAGCATGTTCGCGTTCGCGGCGAAATGCGAACAAATGCGATGTTCGATCCGCCCCCTATACTTTATCATTAAACAAACTTTGACCCTGCACCTCACAGTCAGCAGACACATTCCAGCCAATCAGCATCATACCCTGCCTTCCAGACCCTTTAACCTCATGGACAGCATCCATTTTGGAATCATAACTAAGTTGCAGTCTTACTGAGAGGAGGCTGAGTGTAGGTGATACTAATTCAATAGGGAAAACCATAGCTAGGCTACTGTACACAGTGTCCAACACAGTCCTGAAGGACTCTTTTGATCTCTGCTGCAAGGACAGCAACTCAAAAAGCCCTTTTTAGGGCTATAACATCAGTCTGTTTTTTTGTTTTTTTTTCTATCTAATCTAAGTTAATTTGCCTGCCTACTAGCCAGTGTGTGTGTCAGGCTCACAACGTATACTGTGCCCAGTGCAACCAATCCAACCTGGTGGTGTACCAGCAGTTTACTTCTAAAAACCAAAACTTTTATTTTGTCTAATCTAAGTTCATTTGCCTGCCTACTAGCCAGTGTGTGTGTCAGGCTCACAACTGATACTGTGCCCAGTGCAACCAATACAATCAGGTGGTGTACCAGCAGTATACCTTAAAAAAAAACAAATTGTATTTTGTTAAATCTAAGTTCATTTGGCTGACAGCTAGTCTGTGCGTGTCTCAGGCTCACAACTGATACTGTGCCTAGGTCAACCAATCCAATCTGGTGGTGTACCAGCAGTGTACATTTAAAAACCAAAACTTTTATTTTGTCTAATCTAAGTTCATTTGCCTGCCTACTAGCCAGTGTGTGTGTCAGGCTCACAACTGATACTGTGCAGAGTGCAACCAATTCAATCAGGTGGTGTACCAGCATTGTACATTTAAAACCCCCAAATTGTATTTTGTTAAATCTAAGTTAATTTGCCTGACCGCTATTCTGTGTGTTTCTTAGGCTCACAACTGATACTGTGCCCAGTGCAATCATTCCAATCTGGTAGTGTACCAGCAGTCTACTTTTAAAAACCAAAGCTTTTATTTTCTATAATCTAAGTTCATTTGCCTGCCTACTAGCCAGTGTGTGTATCATGCTCACAACTGATACTGTGCCCAGTGCAACCAATCCAATCAGGTGGTGTACCAGCAGTTTACTTAAAAAAAAAACCAAATTGTATTTTGTTAAATCTAAGTTCATTTGCCTGACCACTTTTCTGTGTGTTTCTCAGGCTCACAGCTTATACTGTGCCCAGTGCAATCAATCCAATCTGGTGGTGTACCAGCAGTCTACTTTTAAAATACAAAACCTTTATTTTCTCTAATCTAAGTTCATTTGCCTGCCTACTAGTCAGTGTGTGTGTCAGGCTCACAACTGATACTGTGCCCAGTGCAACCAATCCAATCAGGTGGTGTACCAGCAGTCTACTTTTTAAAAAAAACAAAATTGTATTTTGTTAAATCTAAGTTCATTTGCCTGACCGCTATTCTGTGTGTTTCTCAGGCTCACAACTGATACTGTGCCCAGTGCAACCAATCGAATCAGGTGGTGTACAAGCAGTCGACATTTAAAAAACCCAAAATTGTATTTTGTTAAATCTAAGTTAATTTGCCTGACCGCTAGTCTGTGTGTGTCTCTCAGGCTCACAACTTATACTGTGCCCAGTGCAACCAATCCAATCTGGTGGTGTACCAGCAGTCTACATTTAAAAACAGCAACCCTTTTTTCGAATTTAATTTGCCTGCCTGCCAGCGTGTGTGTCTTAGGCTCACAGCATATACTGTGCCCACTTGCCCAGTCAGTGCCACCACTCAAATCTGGTGTTACAGTCAGTAGTCCACATTTAAACAAAGAATACAATTTTGACTATAATACATTGAATAGCAATTACTTGTCTGCAAGCGTGTGTCGGGCCTACAGAGTCTACTCTGCCAACTTCTGCAAGTGCACAGTGCCATATCTGTTGTCACAGTAGCTTGCACACATAGTACCACTAATCGCAAAAAAAATGACAGGCAGAGGCAGGCCAATCCGCAGGAGCCGTCGTGGTCATGGTGCTGTGATTCCCTTTGGCCCTATAATAATGCCCAGTGTTCAGAGGCCAGTTACCCAGAACTCAAATACTTCTGAGGACATAGTTGACTGGCTAACACAGGACACCCAATCTTCTAAAGCTTCCGCTCGGAACATTCACGCACAATCCTCCTCCAGCTTAGCTTCGGGCACCTCTCAAGTTACCACTCGCCCGCCTGCCGCCACCACCAACACTTGTACCACAGCCGCTTCAATTCATCAGTCAGAAGAGTTATTTACACATCAGTTTGAAGAAATGAGTGATGCGCAACCATTATTGCCAGAGGATGTAGATAACAGGGATGTGTCTCAGTCAGGCAGCATTACACACATATACGTACGGTGTGATGATGATGATGATGTACCCGCTGCTGCTTCCTTTGTTGAGTTGTCAGATACAAGTGAAGCGGGTGATGATGATGACGATGCGTCCGTGGATGTCACGTGGGTGCCCGCTAGAAGAGAAGAAGAACAGGGGGAAAGTTCAGATGGGGAGACAGAGAGGAGGAGGAGACGAGTTGGAAGCAGAGGGAGGTCATCGCAAGGAGCTAGTGGCACAGTCAGACAGCATGCATCGGCACCCGGGGTCAGCCAGACAGCACGCCAATCATCGCATGCTGTTGCCACCACCTGAACACCATCACTGCAGAGCTCAGCAGTTTGGCACTTTTTTTGTGTGTCTGCCTGTGACAACAGCGATGCCATTTGCAACCTGTGCCAAAAGAAACTGAGTCATGGGAAGTCCAACACCCACCTAGGTACAACTGCTTTGCGAAGGCACATGATGTCACATCACAAACGCCAATGGGATTAACACCTGAGTACAAGCAGCACACAAACTCAAAGCCGCCATCCTCCTCCTGGTCCAGCATCTTCATTTACGTGAACCACTGCTGTCCTCCTTGGCCCCTTTCAACCATCCGCCACTCCGTCTCTCGACTCTAGCTGTTCCTGCTCATCTCCCCACAGTCATGTGTCTGTCAAGGGCATGTTTGAGCGTAAGAAGCCAATGTCACAAAGTCACCCCCTTGCCCGGCATCTGACAGCTGGCTTGTCGGAACTCTTAGCCCGCCAGCTTTTACCATACAAGCTGGTGGAGTCTGAGGCGTTCAAAAAATTTGTAGCTATTGGGACACCGCAGTGGAAGGTACCCGGCCGAAATTTCTTTTCACAAAAGGCAATCCCCAACCTGTAATCGATTGTGCAAAAGGAAGTAATGGCATGTCTGGCAAACAGTGTTGGGGCAAGGGTCCATCTGACCACTGATACCTGGTCTGCAAAGCATGGTCAGGGCAGGTATATCACTTACACTGCGCATTGGGTCAACCTGCTGATGCCTGCCATGCATGGAATGCGTGTCTCTGCAGAGGAGTTGGTGACACCGCCACGACTTGCACACAGGCCTGCTGCCACCTCCTCTACTCCTCCTACTGCATCCTCTTCCATAACCTCCTCAGCTGAGTCCTCTTCTGCTGCTGCGTCTTGCTCCACATCAACGGCACGCCCCCTGCTCCCCAGATATTATTCCATATCCCGGATACGGCAGTGTCATGCCGTCTTGGGGTTGACTTGCCTGAAAGCAGAGAGTCACACCGTGCCAGCACTCCTGTCCGCCCTGAACGCACAGGTGGATCAATGGCTGACTCCGCATCAAATGAAGATTGGCAAAGTGGTTTGTGACAACTGAAGAAATTTGTTGGCGGCATTGAATTTGGGCAAGTTGACAAATGTGCTGTGCATGGCACATGTGTGTAATCTGATCGTACAACGCTTTGTGCACAAGTACCCAGGCTTACAGGACATCCTGAAGCAGGTCAGAAAGGTGTGTGGCCATTTCAGGCATTCCTACACGGCAATGGCGCACTTTTCAGGTATCCAGCGGCGAAACAACATGCCAGTGAGGCTCTTGATTTGTGACAACCCCACACATTGGAATTCAACACTCCTAATGTTCGACCGCCTGCTCCAACAAGAGAAAGCCGTTAACGAGTATTTGTATGACCGGGGTGCTAGGACAGCCTCTGCGGAGCTGGGAATTTTTTTGCCACATTACTGGACGCTAATGCGCAATGCCTGTAGGCTCATGCGTCCTTTTGAGGAGGTGATAAACCTTGTCAGTCGCACAGAAGCCACCATCAGCGACATCATACTATTCGTTTTCTTCCTGGAGCGTGCCCTGCGAAGAGTGTTGGATCAGGCCGTAGATGAGCGTGATGAAAAAGTGGAAGAGTTGTGGTCACCATCACTACCAGAAACAGCCTTATCAGCATCTCTTGCTGGACCTGCGGCAACGCTGGAGTAGGATTGTGAGGAAGAGGAGTCAGAGGAGGAATGTGGCTTTGAGGGGGAGGAGGAAGACCAATCACAACAGCCCTCCCAGGGTGCTTGTTGTCACCTATCTGGTACCCGTGGTGTTGTACGTGGCTGGGGGGAAGAACCTACCTTCAGTGAGATCACTGAGGACGAGGAACGGGACATGGGTAGTTCGGCATCCAACCTTGTGCAAATGGGGTCTTTCATGCTGTCGTGCCCGTCGTGGGACGCTCGTATAAAAAGGCTGAAGGAGAACGACATGTACTGGGTATGCACGCTACTAGACCCCCGGTATAAGCAGAAAGTACCTGAAATGTTACCGAATTACCGCAAGGCAGAAAGGATGCAGCAGTTCCAAATGAAATTAAAAAGTATGCTTTACACTGCGTATAAGGGTGATGTCACAGCACAACGGGAATCTAACAGGGGAAGAGGTGAAAGTAATCCTCCTCCTCCCACGACCACGCCGGCAAGGACAGGACGTTTAAAAGACGTGTTGTTGATGGAGGACATGCAGAGCTTTTTCAGTCCTTCGGGTTCCACCCTCAGAGAACGACTCTACCAATAGGTGGCAGACTACCTCGCTTTAACTGCAGATATCGACACACTGAGGAGCGATGAACCCCTTGACTACTGGGTGTGCAGGCTTGACCTGTGGCCTGAGCTATCCCAATTTGCCATAGAACTTCTGGCCTGCCCCGCTTGCAGTGTCCTGTCAGAAAGGACCTTCAGTGCAGCAGGAGGTATTGTCACTGAAAAGAGAAGTTGTTTAGGTCAAAAAAGTCTAGATTAACTCACCTTTATAAAGATGAATGAGGGATGGATCCCGAACGGACTGACACTGGGCGATACATTAGACTAAAAAAGGGCTGATGAGATGAGCTGCCTTGAGCTAAAAATGGTCCACATGCTGCAGTATTTTATCTTTGAATGCCGCATGACTTGCGTGACTTATCCGCCACCAACTAGGGTTCAAGACACAATGTTTTAGGGCAGTTTCTGCTTGGGAAACAAAGGTAATTTTTTTCTGGTGGCTGCAACAGCAGCGGCTGCAACAATACCTAATTTTTGATAAGTGCACGCATCCCAGGGAGTCAGCGCTCGTCGGCATGTATCAGCTCTCTAATTCCGACAGGTATCAAAGTAACAGATGGAGCGATCAAAGGAACCAGTCTATAACTGATTAAATGAGCAATTCGCAGTTTCACTGTACTGGCTGTGTGTATTTAAACGTGCATGGCTTAATCTTTGAGGCAGGATCAACCAGGTAGCCCGACGAGGGGGCGCCCCCCCCCCCCCGGCCCTGTGACAGTAGGAGGACCGACCCAGCATCTTTTTCCATCTCCCGGTTCCAAAAATCCAGGCCTTATACACGCCCCCTGATAGGTGACGTAACAGGTATTAAACTGATAAGAGTAGTACTACTTAACACACCTTATAATAATGCAGAGAGAGGCAACGCAGTGAGAGGAGTCTGAATAAAAGGAGTCAGAGGAGGAAGGTGGTTTTGAGGAGGTGGAAGACCAAACACAGCAGGCGTCCCAGTGGGGTTGTTGTCACCTTTCGGGGACCTATGGTGTTGTACGTGGCTGGATGGAGGAAGAGACCTTCAATGACATCAGTGAGGACAAGGAACGGGACATGGCTAGCTTGGCATCCAACCTTGTGCAAATGGGGAGTTTGCGGTTGTGCAAATGGACTGTTTGCGGTTGTTTGCTGTGCGTTAAACGGGGAGTTTGGTCTGTCACTGTGAAGCGGGCCTAAGCCTTACACTACCTGATCGATACAACATCATACCTGATGTTTTAAAGCACGTTATTCCAAACAATTTAGGAATGTTAGGTAATTTATGCCCTTTATGGATTAAAATCAGACTCTGCATCAACTATGTCATTTTCCGTGGGAGTTTTGACATGGATCCCCCTCCGGCATGCCACAGTCCAGGTGTTAGTCTCCTTAAAACAACTTTTCCATCACTATTGTGGCCAGAAAGAGTCCCTGTGGGTTTTAAAATCCGCCTGCCCATTGAAGTCTATGGCGGTTCGCCGGATTCGCTGGTTCGCAAATATTTGCGGCAATTAGCGTTCGCGGTTCGCGAACCGAAAATTTTATGTTCGTGACATCACTATTGATTGCTTTAAAATGGAAAGCAAGTTCACAATGTGACATGTATTTATCAAGGTCAATCCCCAGCTCAGATGATAGCCAAGGTGCAAAATGAGGGAAAATTGAGAAAACCTTGTCAAGATATTTATAGGCCTCTATAAGGGAAAATGATGAGAGGGATTAAATTATGAGATGAAAATTTCAGAGCTTTATTAGTATAAATATATCAACAGTGATAGAACTAACAGATCCTTCTTTAGTGTACAATCTGTTACAGGATAAATCAAATAATAAAGTGTTATCACTTATAGAGCTATAATGTAGTATTATTGAAACTATCCTAATGACAAGTTTTGATGCTACTAAATGAGAAAAAAATGAATGGTGGCTTATGCATTTTACATGCATGAATTTCATTACTGACTTAATTGGTTCTGTTTTATATACCACCCCTTGTTCCTTATAGAGTTATGAATACATGAAAATGTAATTTTCAGTTAGGGTGAAGTTTAGTATAGGTGTGTACGATGAGAGCATGTCCGGTTGAAAGGAACTTCTCGAATGACAGATCTTGAATGTTTGGATGTTTATTGTTGTCATGCTTTCCTAACCCAAAAGAAGATGACAGTGAGTGCGTGTCTATAAAAAGAAAAAAAAAAGACAAAGAGAATAACTAAGATGCCTTGTTCTGTGTTTGGACATCTGCACATGATGGACCATTGCTTTGACTAGAGGATCTTGTTATCCAAAAGCAATCTACCTGTTCTTTTATTTATTTCTTAATTGTATGACCACAGAGGGGTTTGTCTTAATATCATGTATAAGACTGGGTTTGTATAAAAATTGTCTAAGCCTATGTTGTCATGGTTTTGTAATTATTCACATTTTGCACTCTTCTAGTCCTGTCTTCCTTGTGTACTGTCCGTTGGCTTCTAACACTTATGCACCTTGTTCTGTCAACTTGCTAGCATCTGATAAGGGAGAGCAACTAGGGAAAGAAGAAATTATCTTGCAAAAACTCTGGGTTGATGGTAATATCAAAGAAAATGATATTTTAAGATGTGTTTCTGCAATGATTTATGATTATCCAATTTTTGGCTATTATTACATCTATCATCCCAATGCCTATTATGAACAAGACAATGAGTATAAAGGGAAATTGGCTAAAATCTGTGCCACATCCCTTTTACAAGCATTAACCTTAGCACTAATGCACACGAGAACTTCAGTAAATAGAGTAACAGACCTAATTCCTCATGAGATAGTTATGGGTAGGTCCATGGAAACTCCATTCATTAGATCTAATGATCCACAGGGCTTAGATGCTGTATCTGATGAATTGTGCAATTATGTCAAAGACCTGGGAACTCTGTCTTAGTCTGTCTAATTCCAAGTGCACGGTACCCTGCTAATAGCGATTGACCCTCCGTACACACCCACTAACCCCTATGAGCTAGGAGACAAGGTGTGCATCAAGGTCTTTCAGTGCAAGTGGACAGAGCCCAGATGAGAGGGTCCTTTCACTGTCACCGTTGACACTCCAACCGCTGTCAAAGTAGAGGGAAAACGCTTTTGGATACATCATACGCACTGCACCCTAGCATTACCATAACAAGACCCTGAGGTGGCTGCCCAAAGAAGGATAGTGCCATCCAGACATGTCAGGAGCTTGGATGGCTGTGTATCAAACTATATATTATGATCACCATTGGACTCATCGCTTATGCTACTGACTTAGCATACCAGGAACAACCCACTCCCTCTGATCATCCACATTGTAACCTGTGCCCACGAAATAACACAGATCCATAGGCTGATAACCTTTTTATACAACTTACAGACTCATACACACACATGTTAAATCTTGCTTATTATTATCATAATCATACATTTTGGTGTTGTGTATCATTGTTTCCTGTTTGAAGGGACTGGCTAACAGGTTGGTTTCATAGCTTATTTTTGTGTAAAGGTCTCCATTACTGTGCCAGGGCACACCCTTGTGTTATGGGAACCTCAGTGTGATACTTTAGCAGTATTAAAGGTGGGAGTGAAGTAGTTTATATATTGCTATTATTATAATATATTATATTGGTACTAGCAACTTGCCCGTCAAAAAAAGAAGGTCAATAAAATTTTAAAGATGGAAATGTTGTTTGTGACACAATGTGATTCTGTGAGACTCTTAACCTTTGTGTTATCTACAAAGTATAAAAATGTATAATCATTTTTTATTTTTTTTAACAATGAACTGTTAAACCATATTAAACATTTTAATTGTCATATATGAAGTAATAGTATAACAATACATGACATTTATATGAATAAGTATTGTGAACCATTGCATAAAGGTTTCTAACATGCAACTTATATTGTAAACAGTGTTGAATGAATTATTTTTAACAATACTAACATGAAATTGCTCAACTTAGTATAAATGAGTATTTTAAACCATTACAGAATGCTTCTTAACATGCAACTTGTATTTAACCTCCTGGTAAAGCACATAGGTATTGAATCCAGAGGAAGGCAAACAGTACCCACCACAATTGAACTGAGCCAATTGTATCAAAGGGGAAAAAAATAATTCCTTCCTGACCCAAGTAACTGGCAATTGGATTAGTTCCTGGATGAATCCTGTCTATTTAGTTATACATTTAGATTTGTAACAAAGGATTATGCTGCTACCGACATAAATCCTTAATAACTTTCAATAAATTAACTTTTCAAATCTTGTAAAATACAATGTTACCAATGCAAACCTTAACGTAAGGTAATAACATTTTAAGTGAAATTAGTTACAAACATAGTGAACTTGAATATTGAATCCAGAAGTAGTCAAACCAAAAAAAAAAAACACTGAATTTTTTTGAAAGTGGGTCAACAAATTAATTCCTTCCTGATCCCATTAACTGGTGATCTTATTGCTCCCTGGATCAATACTATCTATGTCATGCAACATTTAGATTCTGCTACTAACATTAAACCTTGATTACATAGAATGAAACACATTTTCAGTCCTTTGAAAACAGAATTTTAACATTACAAATATGATCGTAAAGTATTACAATTGAAACAGTAAAGGTAAGAAAATGCAAAGTAACTGTTTTGTGGGGCCAATCATGGCAAAAGTGACTTCTAAGATATTCATTTTTTCTTTTTTGTCTGTTTATTGTTGTTGTTGTTTTTTTTTGGTAATTTTTGTAGTTTTTTAAAAGTGTAGATAGAGTTTTGTATGTGAAATAGTGGTCCTCTAAGAAGAGACCAAGTGACATTAAATTTCATCCTGGAAATTAAACCACTCTTCTGTATGTTTACAAAACCTCATAGTACACAATGTTATTTGTAAACATACGTCCATCATGTTATAGATCACCCTGACTTGGGCTGTCTTCAATTGAAACTTTAATATCATCTGGATTTGTGCACCTTGAAAAAGCAACATAGAGTTGTCCATGTGCAAAAAACAATTCCTGTAAAAAAATACCCACAGACTTAAAAGTTTATCCTTGGGATTTATTGATGGTCCTGGCTGGCAAATGCCATGATAACTTGAAATTGTCTCCTTTGAAGGACAAAAGGCAAACCACTCTCACTTGGAGATCAATTCTTGGTATAAAAAATAATTGACCTTTATGGGTACCAGTCATAATTTATGTATGTATGTATGTATGTATATATTATGTATGAAATGATCATTTAAATTGTGCACAATTATTCTGGTTCCATTACAAAGTCCTTTTTTTAATTTGATATTTCTCTATAACATGACAATTGCCCCTTTTTTCAATTGCAAAACATGTGGTGGCATTCCAGATGGTGTTAAAGAATTAATACATTCTATACTAAAGTTAGATTCACTGTCTTTATCGTCAGCCAGAACTGAATCTGCACTGTAATAATTCTTTAGGGGTGCGTTGATTAATTTTAAAATTTCATTATTTAGATTCAAGGCATCTATATTTTTTGATGTTAATATCACTTTGTTTGCAATGTCTGACTAATCGCCGTTTTTAGAGTGTTTAGAAAGATATCCGATATGAGTGATCCCTTGCAAATCATTTCTTATGGAATTTCAATGGTATCATTCGGTAAATCATGTATTTGTGGATGTTTTCCTTCTCTAATTTGAATGAGCCAATCACTGAATTTGTTTTGGCCTTCAGATCTCATATTTAATTCTAATTTGAGGTGTGTAAATATTTTTCACAGTTTACTTGTCTTGATTAGTTGATGTCGCGAACATCAAATTTTCGGTTCGCAAACATCGGACACGTACTTCAATACAATGTTCTCGAACGGGCGAACCCGGCAAACCGCCATAGACTTCAATGGGCAGGCGAATTTCAAAACCCACAGGGACTCTTTCTGGCCACAATACTGATGGGAAAGTTGTTTCAAGGGGACTAAAACCTGGACTGTGGCATGCCCGAGGGGGATCCATGGCAAAACTCCCACGGAAAATTACATAGTTGGTGCAGAGTCTGGTTTTAAGCCATAAAGGGCATAAATCTAATCACCTAAAGTTCCTAAATTGTTTGGAATAACATGCTTTAAAACATCAGGTATGATGTTGTATCGATCAGGTAGTGTAAGGGTTACACCCGCTTCACAGTAACAGACCAATCTCCCCATTTAATGCACCGCAAACAACCGCAAACAGTCCCTTTGCACAACCGCAAACTCCCCATTTGCACAAGGTTGGATACCTAGCTAGCCATGTCCCGTTCCTTGTCCTCTCTGATGTCATTGAAGGTCTCTTCCTCCACCCAGCCACCAAGGGTCCCTGAAAGGTGACAACAAGCCCCCTGGGATGCCTGCTGTGTTTGGTCTTCCACCTCCTCAAAGCCACCTTCCTCCTCTGACTCCTCTTCTTCAGACTCCTCTCTCTGCGTTGCCTCTGTCTGCGTTATTATAAGGTGTGTACTGTTAAGTAGTACTATTCCTATCGGTTTAATCCCTGTTACGTCCACTATTAGGTAATGTGTATATGGCATTGATTTTTGGAACGGGGAGATGGAAAAAGATGCTTGGTCGGACCTCCTACTTCAATTTTGGGGCACTGCGCGTGCAATCTAAGGTGCCACAAGATATGAGTGTCACTGTGCACTGGCAAAAGTTGGCAGAGTAGATGCAATAGGCTTCACACACACTCCTGTAGGCAGGCAATTGCTATTCAATCTATTACAGTCAAAAAAGTGTTGTTTTTTGTCACTGAGCACAATGTAAGCTGTGAGCCTGACACAGGCAGGCAATTGCAATTAGATTACAGGAAAAAAATGGTTGTTTTCAATGTATGTTACACCACCAGGTATGAGTAGTGTAAATAAGCACAATATAAGCTGTTAGGTGTTAGCCTGTCACACACACACGCTGGCAGGCAGGCATAGATTACACACAAAAAATTATAAAATAAAATAAATGATGTTCAAAGTTTCCTCAAAGATAAAGTATAGGGGGCGAACCGAAAAGCGCATGTGCTCGACGTTCGTGGCGGACACGAACATGTGAAAATCGCCGCCAATAGTTTTCCAGCGAACTGTTCGGGACATCACAAGTCTTGATACATGTTTCAATGATATCTGTCCTATTTTCATGTGGCACAATAGGTAATGTTTGCCTAAGATCTCCTCCTAATAACATCACCTTTCCACCAAATGGCAAATTATTATCCATGACATTTTTAAATAATCTATCAATCCATTGCAAGGCATGACATAACATCATTGTTGCCTCATCTATGATAATTAATTTACTTTTTTTAAATGTTTTGTCTTGTAAAGAATTCAGTGGAATATCTGACAGTGATGTTTCTAAAATGGGAACTATGCACAGATCTGCCACCTTCTAACAAAAGTGCAGCAATTCCAGTTATTCCAAATGGCATTGCTATTAGACCCTGTGCTTGAATGTAACTCATCAAACAATTGTACAGATAAGTTTTTCCTGATCCACCAGGGCCATTTAGATAGAAATAACATTCTGTGACCATTTCATCATCTGTAGCATTTGTGATGGCATTAAATACTTGCAATTATATAGTATTTAAAGTTGCCAGTATGTATTGTGTTATTTGTTGTTGAAGCTCAGTGCCATTTGACATAATGCTGCTTCTTCCAGACACCTCTCTCATTCTGTATCATCTGCTATGAAGTTTTGATGTCTTGCAGCTAATAGGAAAGTGTCATAAACTATGTCATTCACTGTGCGTAAATGTTCATAACTTTGTGCATGGGAACATGTAAAAGAAGTGATCTTAAACTGAAACGTTCAATGTCTCTTGGACTGATGGTATAAATTTGTGGTATAATTTTATGAGTATCTCCTCTTCGTTGTCGTAATTGACCATTTACAAATACATAGTGATATTGAATCTAAATGATTAAAAATTGTCTAGCCTGCGTGTCCTGGCAGTTTAATTTAAAACATGCAGTAAGTGTTGTATTTCTGTGTTCACTTTGGGCTAAGGTGGTTCTTTCATTGACTGCAGTAAAACAAACAAACTGACTTTGTGGCAAATTTACAGCTAATCAATACACATCATGTGACTGATCATGCATCTCAAATTTCAGAAGACGCCACATTGCTTCTGGAGCACTCACATAGCGAGCATCTAAATAATTAGCAAGTTCGTCATGTAAAATTGGATTTTCATTTTCATTTTGTGCAACTTGCACAACAACCGTTGCTGTATCATATCCTTTGTATATTTATTTATACACATATTTGATGGATTTAATAGAAGTGCCAGCTTCCATATTTATATGTGCATTGTACTTCATCAGCAAATGTGGATTGTTACATAGTTACAATTTAAGGTTGAAAAAAGACTTTCAGTACATCAAGTTCAACCTTTTAAGATCTCCTCTGATCTGCAATATGTGGATTCACTATTAATTAATTAGTTGTATAAAAAAAAAATCAATTACCTCCTGGTCCCAGACACAGGCGACCAGACTTCTCCCTGGGTCAATACTGACTCTCTATCAATGATAAGCCTTAATTCCCTTTTTAATTAGAAATAAATCCAGTCCCCTTTTAAAGTTATCTATCGAATCCGCTGTCACCACCTCCTCTGGTAGAAAATTCCACAGATTAACCACCCTTACTGTGAAGAACCCTTTTCTTTCTTTAAGGTGGAATCTTTTTATTTCTAACCTCAAGGGATGTCCTCTTGTCAGTTGAAAACCTCTTGGCACAAAAAGCTCCCTTGACAAATCTTTATACTGACCCTGGATGTATTTATATAAGGTAATCATATCTCCTCTTAGACGCCTTTTTTCTAGAGAAAATAAGTTTAATTTGGTTAGTCTTTCTTCATAACTTAGCCCCTCCATTCCCCTTATTTGTTTTGGTGCCCTCCTCTGTACCTTTTCCAGCTCTAAAATGTCCTTTTTATGAAGTGGTGCCCAAAATTGTACTCCATATTCCAAATGAGGGCGTACTAGAGATTTGTATTGTATGGATTAACATATCTATTATCAACCTTTTTGCCACGGATAATAGCTGTTTGCCCTTCTCTTCTTTTATACAAAGGGTATCCATCACAATTTGCATAAGTTTGCATTTGAAATTATTTTGGAAATTCTTTTGTACATTTTTAATTTCATACACATGGTGAATTGGGATTGATATCTCCACATGGACCATGAATCATTCTGCGTGTTACAATCTCATAAAGTTTGGAATATTTTTTATGGTTGTGACAATTCAGAAGTAATGACTGAAACCACTCTCTCTGCAATATTTAATTTATCTTTTTCCTGCAGGATTAAAAGTATGTGTGCATGTGGCAGGCCTCTTTTTTTTAAATGCAATGGTGTAAACAAAAGCCACACATTTTTCAAATAACTGTGTTTTAGTCATATCATGTATTAATGAACTGAGTTTTATTTTGAATACTCTTGTCACTAAATCTGGTCGGTCAGAAGTAGTTTTTCGCCCAGATTAAAATGTTCCATGATCTCTGGCCATTGTGGACTACATGTGAATGTCATGAATACATCTGGTTTTCCAACTTTTGTGACAATAGCCATGGCATCATTACATCTTTCTCGCATATTGCAAGGAGATCCTTGGAAAGTGGATGGCAAAATGATTGCTCTTCCAGCTGGAATGTCTCTGTTGGTAGCCAATTCAGCTACATAATGCATCAATCCACAATATTGTTCTACTCAAAGCTTGTTTTGGTAAAATTATTTTTTTTTAGATTATTTGCAGATAGGAATCAATAATCCATTGTTGTGTGAGTTTGCCTTCACATAAAACAAGATTAAAATAATACTGAATAGCAGTTTGTGCCACTTTATATTCCAGCATAGAAATATGGCATCTAACATGAACTTTACTATTGGGATCATTTTGCAATTGTAATTTCGGTTCCCATCCAGGTTCTCCAATTGGAAAGAAATGGGATATGTAATTGGATCCAAATTACAACTTAATATATTTATGTTTATGTAAGGTTGGTCATCATTGCGTGGATATAGTCTAATATCCCTCTGAAAAGGTGGTTCGCCATCCTCAATTTTAAAGACCATGGCAAACTCATTTACTGTTGGTAAATTGAACCGTCTTTGATCAGTGGTGCGATCTCATTTTAAAAACATCTTTACTGTTGGCATTGGCAATTGATGACTTTGAGCATGTAGCTGTTGTTCTTTTTCAACCTGTGCTAATTGTTTGTATGCTTGACTGTATGGGTTGGCCAAAATTGTATCCAGCTGTTCCAAACACTGTTTATTTTCTGGAAGCATCATCCTTTGTTCAACATCTTTCATTGTATCCAAGACATATAACTGTGCAAATTTCCTTGCTCTCCTTCTTGTGGGTGTAAATGTGAAGTGCAGTGATACATTTGTGCTTGAACTCTAAAACAGTAAGGACCATGTCCTGGGACATTTTCTGATAATGTAGCACCCATTGAATCAAATGAAATTGCACTGGTATAAGTCCTGATGTTTTTTTTTTTTTAATTGGTATAAGTTGGAAATGTTGGATCACTCATGATACTTTGTAAGTCATCTGGGAATGTGTGTCTTTGTGGAAGTCTTATCTTTCCTTTCTGACAGCAACTAATGAAGTCTCTGTCAGTTGGTCTTTCCTTGAGAAAATTATAGGCCCCACAAAACTGACAAACAACATTGAGTAATCCACAATAATGAGTGTCTACTGTTAGTGCTCTAAAGAAATGCATATATGTTTGCATTTTTTTTTGTTTTGGTTATTATGAAAGAATTTTTAAATACTAAGGACTATTCATTTGCAAGTTGTGCAATGCAATAGGGCACTATATAGCATATTATTTTTTTTTGATAGATGTTTATTAACTAAAAATGTTTGTGAAAATATTATGCTGTGTCCTTATATAGAGCCCTATTCAGTTTTGCAAATTGCAATTAAATGAGGTCCTAAATAAATATAGGTTAATTAAGTAATCATTAACTGTCATCAATACAAAACAATAAGGACATCATGAAATCATATACCTGTGAAATTGATGTTATTTGAAAAAATATCCTTGAGAATGCACTCTCTGTCTTCAGTCAGGTGCAGAGATGAGTAATCTGTGAAATGACATAAAAATCATTTTTAATGTTTGTATTCAATGAATTTGTGAGTGAATGAAACTATGATGTTTAATTGGCATAGATGCAAAACATAAATGCATAATCACCAATATATGCATAAAAAAAATCATTATAACATTTTAAATGTAGCCCATGTCAGAATGTAAGAAGGTGTTTTAAATAATTTTAAATTAAATATTTTTGCTTTGAAGTTCCTATCCCTGTCAGGCAATTATAAGCACTCCAGATATGTAGGTGCTTTGTAAAATGTACATATTTTTTTGTTTATTATTATTAATTAATAGTGCAAAAAAAAATAATATAATCATATAAAATAATGCAAAACATAAATGCATAATAATCAATATATTCATAAATAAAAGCATTATTTTTGTAATGATTTCTAAGTATTAATGAATATATTAATATACGTTAATTAATCAATAACTGTCATCAATTCAAAAGTAAAATACTTTTTTGTTCCATAAGAACATAATTAAATGATATACCTGTAAAGGTGATCTTTATGCTGTTCAAAGGCTGCAAATGTCACTCTCTGTGTTGAGTTAGCTGCAGAGACGATGAAACTGTCAAATAAGATGGAAAGCATTTGTAATATTTGGATTCAATCCTATCAGGCAATCAGCAGCAACACGGATATATCATTGCATAGTAAAATATACATATTGTTTGTGGTCCTTTTTTTGTTGTTGTTGATAATATTACTAATTAATATTTAAAAACATAATGAATATTAATAATCAATTAATCAATGCCTAAATGTATTCTAAAGAGCTAAGCATTAATATATTAATAAAGTAAATGCATTGTAAAATATAGAATATTTGTTGTTCCTAATGATTAAGAATAATTATTTAATAAAATAATGTAAATTAATAATTAATGAATCAATGTCTAAATATATTAGAAAGAGTTAAGCATTAATGTATTAATAAGATTTACGCAGTTTAAAATTGTATACATTTTTGTTTCATAATGATTACTAATTACTAATTAATTAATTAATGTACATTAGTAATTAATTATTCAATGAATTAATATATTACAAACAGCTAAGCATGAAAGTATTGCTATACTAAAGCAAGCGTAAATTATAACTTTGTTGCTCAATTTTTTTAACTAATAATTTATATATTTTTTAAGAACAATTAATTTATTTATTAATGATCATTAATATACTTTACCTATTTTTATTTAATATTCATCAATCAGTATCCTAAAGAGCTAACAATCTCTTTGGATTGTCCAGCAGCAGAAAATGTCCACTCAGACTGTCATCACCTGAGGACAAAGTGTCCGCTCTGTGGCAAGTGTGCCCTAATAATAGGCTGCGTGCGCAAGACAAAACCGTTGGTTTAGGCGTGAAATCTGCCTTTTCAGAATCGTAATGTGTAAATGTGTAAGTTAGTGTTTTAAAATGGTGGTGTTAGTATTTTTTAATGTGTTTTGCAAGCATTTTGAATCCTTCCTATTAGTATTTCGCTGGCTGTGTTTTGCACGGTTTGGGGTCATGTAGCTTCTATTTAATTTTTTTCGGAAACCATTTTTTTTCTCGTTTAGCTGATTTTTAAGTGCCGAAACTGCTTAAAGTCAACATAAATTCACATTATACCTCCCTTCCAGGCATCCTGGCTGTTATCCCGTGCTATGTGTGATGTTTTTGTTGTATTTATTTTAGTATTTTTTTCATTTTTCTTGTTTTTTGGTTTGTGTGGGTCGGCCGTTAACTTCGTAATTTTCCTATGTCCTATTTTTTTTTTCTAAATTCCGCGTCTTGTAGTCCTGCTTTCGTCAACTACATGCAGCCTAAGGTGATCCCGTGTTTTGTAAGTGTTTGTAGGCTAAGTCCCACATGTTTCATTACTTCCACTGCTCATCCCGCTTTGCGGGACTCGCAGGCAATGAGCGCCTTCGGTGCTCATCTCTTTTGCTGCCCGTTTTAGTGGTTTCACGGCTCGCAGGCAATGTGCGCCTTCTGCGTTTATCACCTAAGTGCTCCGAGATTAACAGCTCGCCTCGCCGGTGACGAGTGCCCTCAGCGCTCATCGCTAAGTAATACACAACACGCAAAGTGTGATGACGTCTCATAGTTCAACAATTATAATATGTGATTAACCAAACAGCACTGAATGCATTGCTATTAATACAGAGAGCACTGCAGGGTACGTTGCTGTTAGACAAACAGAAAATACAAGCTAAATAACTAAAGACCAAATTCTACCTTAGATAAGTAAAGTCAGAGAATGTAATGACTAGAAAAAGTTGCTGGGTCATGAGGTATGCCCAAAAAAGTAGTGGGCCTTAGAAATACGCTTGCCTCAAAGTACTAAGTCATGGGGCACACCCGAAAAGTACCTGATAACTATAGGACAATGTGTTGTACAGCAACTTTTTCTAATAAATCAAAGTCTGTTCGAAGCGCTGAGATTTTGCTATCTTCCTGTTCATTTTTTTCTTTATTGCTCTTCAGACAATACATTTGATAAATAAAGAATTAATACACAAACCCATTACATTTTTATCTTATACCTAATTACAGAGGGAAACCTTATTATTTTATCAGCTGATCCTGTTTGTTACTCTCCAAGGAAATTGGGTCTTTGTAAACTAATTTACTTTTCATTTGACCTAATAAAGGAACTAGCAGTTGTAGATACTACTTTCCCATTGATACACTATCTTTGTATTCCAAGTTTCTTTGTATTCAAAGTTTCCTTGCACCAAACCAATATTTTAGATCCAACAGCAACATAATTGCACATAAATGTAAAATACTAGTTTTTTTTCCTTAATCATAAAAACAGACTTCTCTATGGTGTATATGTAGAGCTTCAACAGATTTTTAAAATCTTGAGAGAATATACTTTTTCAGAACCCCAGACTTCTCGGGTGAGTAGATTTCGGGCTGCACCATTTAATTTAGTAATAATACTAAAAAAAATCCTTTTACAGAGTTCCAAACTCACCCAAAATGTCATCATTTAAAAAAGAATATCAACCACACCATAAAATACTAAACTCCTTCTACTATGCCCAACTGGCTCAAGCCATCAGTGGATGCAGACTGCTTACTTGACCACTGTCTCGCTCTACTGATTGTCATCTCTCTAGGGTAGGGACTACAGACGCCTTTGCTTCAGTTTGTTTAATTTAATAGTATCATGTCTTTTTATGTTTCAGGTGCAGAACGAAATAAACTGATGAGTTTCAATATGAAGATGGAATAGATCTACTGAGTTGCATCACATTATTGACTCTCTGTACTCTACTGTTGACCCTACAATCAGTTAAAAAGAAAAAAGAAAATATTTGGACAAATCTCTAAGACAAAATTGGGATAAAAAACAAAAATATAACTATAATGTGTTAATTTCTACAAACAGACTACTACAAATACACAATACAGAAATGTAATTAGTTTTCTAATAAGTTTCCTATGAACTACATGACAAACTGAATTATTGGTTCCATAATATGTTGTACACTAGAAATTATTGTTCTTGAAAATGATAAAGAAGCTTATTAAAGATGAAATGTCACCACAAAAAATGAAATATTAATACATGTGATATTGCTTGTTATTATATATATAATAGCTTCCCTGTTTAACTGTTACAGATTAGAATGCTTGAATAGATTTTATGACACATTTGATGACACATTTAGCAAACCAATCCAGTGAAAATGGATTCATAATTCAAGGTATTTCAGACATTCAGACAATCCAGCTCCCTCTTTTCTTTCTGTTCCTTCTCATGTATGTTGCCATTTTCTTTGGGAACATGACCATATTTGCAGCTATTTCTCAGGATTCTCACCTTCACACTCCCATGTACATCTTCCTAATGAACCTGTCTATTCTTGACATCTCATTACCTTCAACAATTCTTCCTAATGTTTTACGTGCTCTCTACACACAACAGAAACACATATCATTTCCTTCCTGCATTGCTCAGATGTATGTTTTTATATCCTTGCTTTCCACTGAAATCCTCCTGTTATCAGCCATGGCATATGACCGTTATGTGGCAATCTGTCATCCACTTCATTATAATTTTCTCATGAGTTTTAGACACTGTGCTGCTTTTATAGCCACTTCTTGGACCACAGGGTTTTTGACCTTTACAGGACATACTGCCCTTATATCGAGATTATCCTTTTGTGTTTCTCATGTTATTGAACATTTTTACTGTGATTTTATTCCACTGCTAAAACTCTCTTGTAGTGATAAACTCATTTTTGAACTGTTAACCTATATTGAAGGAACCATAATGGGATTTATATCACTGATGCTTATTTTGATCTCTTATATTTTTATTATCCGCACCATTCTTAATATTCAATCTGCTGAGGGGAGACAAAAAGCTTTTTCTACCTGCACCTCCCACCTGACCTGCGTAATAATATTTTATGCTACAATTATGTGTTTGCACATGAGACCCACATCAGACTATTCTCCAACACTGGACAAATATTTTTCTCTTATAAATATTATCCTGATTCCGATGCTGAATCCTGTTATTTATAGTTTTAAAAACAAGGAAGTTAAACATGCTTTACATAAACTCAAGACAACACTTCATTTTTGCTTTTCATAAATATTTTTTTGTTGTTGTCATACATTTTCTTTTTCCATACTGGTCTTGTACAATTAGCATCATCTTACAGTATGTAAGACTAGTATTTAAAGGGCTTCTGGGCTTTAAAATACACTGGAATTTACAAGTTGTGGACATAGCCAATTGTGTTATTAATTATATTAAAGTTTGATGCTTTTTCATTTTTAATAAAACTGTATGAAAGTAATATTGCACTTTATATTGTTTGTTGAATTTGATCACAATTTCAACATCACAATTCAGAGAAGCAGAGAAGATAACAAAATGTGGATGTGGGCTCTGTCTATCTAGTCCAGATGTCAAGCAGGTTATCCTAAGGCTGATTTACAAGGCATGTGTCACAACGCGCTCTTCATTGACCAATCCTACCTGCAGGTTGACTCGGTGCTGAAGAGTCTATTGCTCCAGATGACACCTCTGGTCAGTGTCTGGGCACAGCAGGAACTTGTTATGGTGCTGTGAATACTGGTGCCAGAGTGTCCGGGTAAAGGAGTCGAGGTCTAACACAAGCAGAGAACCCTGGATCTGGGCTTTACAGACCTAGGTTCTCAGGGAGAAGTTCACCTGCAAAATAGAAGACCCAGTGGATTGTGGCGGGCTAATTAGTAAGCACAGCGTGCGCTGTAAGTGGAGAAGGGATAGCCCTAATGCCAGGTGTGTTTATGACGACTGGTGGTTTGGTATAACTGATCGTCGTCCCCTCACGTAGAGATACTTTTAATGAGTCAGAGGGGAGTCACCTAGGGGAGTCAAGGGGCTCCTAGGTGTTTTCACTTTTAGTGGCTGACCAGGACTTCCATAATATGTATAACAATTTTGATTCCTTATTAGATTGAATAGGGGTCAGGAAAAAATTTGTAGTTATCCATAAGACAAAGGATCAGATGTGTACCATTTGCACTGGACACCATTTCACCTTAGTGTTTTAGTTGCTGTCTTACAGCCTAGTTAACAATACTTGATGACTTAATCAGATCTGTAGATTTAACATAGAAGTCTATGGAGCCCGATCTACCACTTACAGTGAGTTTGAATCCAGCCAGGAAACTAGCGCAGCCCTGAGACTGGTAGCAAACTGGGTATCTCAGTAAGCTAAAGGCAGTGACTGCTGGGTGACATGGTGGGAGGTCCAGGTCATATAACCAGGGCTTGTGAAAAGATCAACAAACATAACATTTCAACAATTGGACCTTGGTCCGCTTTAGCTTCAGACCGAAAGGCTGTCTCCTCTTTCAAGACCACATGCAGGGCCAGTCCTGAGGATAAAAAGAGACGTAGTAAAAATGGTTTCACTGTAGCACCCAACCCAGAACAAGCTTTCCTGTGCAAACACTGCTGTTGTGTCTCCCTGTCCTGCATTGGCCTCAGCCACCAGAGAGCCCGCAGATGTGGACACCCCTCTTAAATATTTGTTCACAAAACCAAACCTAAACTATGCATATATATATATATATATATATATATATATATATATATATATAAATATATATATATATATACAGTGCCTTGCAAAAGCATTCACCCGTCTTGCCATTTGTCGTGTCTTGTTGCCTCACAACCTGGAATTAACATGGATTGTTTGAGGATTTGCATCATTTAATTTACAGAACATGCCCACAACTTTCGAGATGTTATTTTTTTTAATTATTGTAAGGCAAACAACAAATAGGACAAAATAACAGAAAAAAGTCAATGTGCATAACTATTCACCCCCCTAAAGTCAATACTTTGTAGAGCCACCTTTTGAGGCAATCACAGCTCCAAGTCGCTTTGGATAAGTCTCAATGAGCTTGCCACATGTTACTACTGGGATTTTTGCCGATTCCTCCATTCCAAAACTGCTCAGCTCCTTCAAGTTGGATGGTTTGTGCTTGTGAACAGCAATCTTTAAGTCTGACCACGGATTTTCTATTGGATTGAGGTCTTGGCTTTGACTAGGCCATTCCAACACATTTACATGTTTTCCTTTAAACGACTCAAGTGTTGCCTTAGTAGTGTGTTTGGGGTCATTGTCTTGCTGGAAGGTGTACCTCTGTCCTAGCCTCAAATCACGCACAGAGTGGTAAAGGTTTTGCTCAAGAATATCCCTGTATTTAGCACCATCGACCTTTTTCTAAACTCTGACCAGTTTCCCAGTCCCAGCTGCTGAAAAACATCCCCACAGCATGATGCTGCAACCACCATGTTTCACTGTGGGGATGGTGTTCTTTGGGTGATTTGATGTGTTGGGTTTGCACCAGACATAGCGTTTTCTTTGATGGCCTTCCTCCATACATTTGGGGAGTCTCCCACATGCCTTTTTGTAAACTCAAAACGTGCCATTTTGTTTTTTGCTGAAGGTAATGGCTTTCTTCTGGCCACTCTGTCATAAAGCCCAACTCTATGGAGCGTAAGGCTTATTGTCGTCCTATGTACAGCTACTCCAGTCTCTGCTGTGGAACTCTGCAGCTTCTCCAGGTTTACCTTAGGTCTTTGTGCTGCCTCTCTGATTAATGCCCTCCTTGCTTAGTCAGTGAGTTTTGGTAGGCAGACGTCTCTTGGCAGGTTTGCTGTTGTGCCATGTTCTTTCCATTTGGTTATGATAGATTTGATGGTGCTCTTAAGGATCATCAAAGATTTTGATATTTTTTTATAACCTAACCCTGACTTGTACTTCTCAACAACATTGTCCCTTACTTGTTTGGAGAGTTCCTTGGTCTTCATGGCAGTGTTTGGTTAGTGGTGCCTCTTGGTAGGTGTTACAGCATCTGGGGCCTTTCAAAAAAGGTGTGTATATGAAATGACAGATCATGTGACACTTAGATTGCACACAGGTGGACATCATTTAACTAATTACGTGACTTCTGAAGGTAATTGGTTGCACCAGAGCTTTTTATGGTCTTCATAACAGAGGGGGAGAATATATACGCACATGCCAATTTTCTATTTTCTATTTCTAAAAAATAGTTTTAGGTATATATTTTTCTCATTTCACTTCACTAAATTATACTATTATGTTCTGATCCATCAAGTAAAATTCAGATTAACAAAACATTGAACTTAAGATTGTAATGTTACAAAATAGGTAAAATGTCAAGGGGGTGAATACTTTTGAAAGGCACTGTATATATATATATATATATATATATATATATATATATATATATATAAATATATATATATAATTGAAGAGTGAAACAGCTGTGAATGTTAAGTAATCTAGTAATTTAGTAATTAATAATCTATATACTATATTAATAATGAGTGTTGCAGTATAATTTGATACCTTTTGTATTGGACACATGTATTATTTATATTGATGAGATTTTGAGAGGTGCAACCTCTCTTTATCAAGTCTGGAGCAATACTGACATGAGATGGAACCCTCAGAGTGGAGACAGCATCTGACATCATCAGGTGAATACATATATGTGGAATAAACACAACATAGTAAATGAAAAATATATACACATACTATATACACATATACATCAATATATACATGAAAAAACAGAGCACTGTAGTCCACAGTGATATCTTTCCTGTTGGACAAACATCTCATTAAGAGTACTAAATCTGCTATGGTATAAGAAGAAAAATGCCCACGAAATTCTGATAATGTGTTAAGTCCTGTATTTTTAGTGTTGAAGAATGTGATCATCTTTATTTCAAATGCTGTTCTCTCTTTGATGTTTTTACATATTCCTCTGAGTATTTTGACTTTTAAGTTTTTGATAGAGTGATCATTCTGGCTAAAATGGTGTCCAACTGAGCTACAATAACTGTCTTCATTATGTTTTCCTATTGAATGCCTGTGTAAATGTATCCTTAAGTGCATTTTTTGGCTGGTTTCTCCAATGTAACAGCCTGTGTCACAAAAAGTAAATTGTATTATATAAACCACATTGGACATGTACATGAATACGATCCTTTGATGTTATAGGTCTTGTTGCTATGTGTCATCATTACAAATGTGTTGACAAAATTTATAGGCACGTTTGTTACAAGGTTTAGTTCCATTTTTATATTCTGTTGTTTATTGGCCAATTTTCTGTTGACAAGTTTTTGTTTCAGGTTTGGTGGCTATTTAAAGGCAAGGATGGGAGGCTTTTGGCTTACACCTTCTGATTGGCTGAAAGTAAGTGTTCCATTTATAATGTTTTGTTTTATATGTTGTGTTTTTGTCTTTTGGTGGTTGTTTAAATGCAAGGATGGGAGGTTTTGGGAATATATGTTTTATTTTTTGGTAATAATATGGGTTTTGTAACCCTTTTGTTTGAAAGGTTCAGACAGTGTTTTTAAATTTTTATCACGGTCTCCAGTGTTTAAGCAAATCTGATGGTATCTAATAGCTTGACTATGGATGATGGCTTGTTTTGGTAGGGATGAAAACTGGAGCTATGCTGTAACTACATCTGTCTGTGAGTTTCCTATATACAGATGAGTGGAGAGTGCCATTGGCAATGGATATAGTAGTGTCTAGAAAGTTTACCTGTTCTGTAGAGAAATCCATTTTAAGTTTTATAGATGAATGGAAGGTGTTGAATGGACTGTGAAAGTCTGTGAGTTTGCTTCCTCCTTCTGTCCATATGATGAACAGATCATCTATGTAACAGTAGTATTTGTATGGTTTGTAAATGGATACAGATAAGAATGTTTCCTCTAGATTGGCCATAAATAGATTTGCGTATTGTGGAGCCATTTTGGTACCCATGGCAGTCCCCATCATCTGTAGGTAGGTATCTTTGATAAAAGTAAAATAGTTGTGGGTGAGGATATATTCTATTAGTTTAACAATAATATCAGTTTAACAATAATGTTTTGCATGTTTGTTGAAAGAAACAAAGCATTCCTCAGTGCCATCTTTGTGTGGAATGTTGCTGTAAAGAGTCTCTACATCCATGGTAACAAGTAGTGTGTTAGCAGGTAGTCTTCACCAGCAGGGCCCCTTGAAAGTAATCAGTCAATCTAAAATTATTTAAAAAGTAACGGAGCTCCTACCTTGAGGAGCTCATAGCAGTAAATAAGGCTGGTAATGCATGCCCTGGAAAAAATTGGAAATGGTGCCTTCTGATCATATTTCAGCCAATTAGAAGGTGTCAAGGTGTGAGACAATCAGAATGGGATACCCTTGTATTCCATTCTGATTGGCTGATGGACCTGACAATAATTTGTAAGCCAATCAGAAGGCGCTATTGCCTTCTGCCAATCAAAATGGGATATACCCCCTCGGGGTGTATGCCATTGTGATTGGCTGAAGGCATATGCACCTTCTTATTGGCTACAAACTGATTGGCAGTTACAATAGCTAATGAGAAGGCTCTATCGCCTTCAGCCAATCACAATGAGATATACCCCGTGGGGGTGTATCCCATTCTGATTGGCAGAAGACAATAGCACCTTCTGATTGGCTTACAGATTATTGACAGGTCCATCAGCCAATCAGAATGGGGTACAGGGGTATCTCATTCTGATTGTCTCACACATTGGCACCTTCTGATTGGCTTTTGTAACTGCCAATCAGTTTGTAGCCAATCAGAAGGTGAAGATGCCTTCAGCCAAGCACAATGGGATACACCCCGTAGCTGTGTATTCCATTCTGATTGGCTGATGGCAATAGCGCCTTCTGATTGGTTTACAAATGATAGACAGGTCCATCAGCCAATCAAAATGGGATATAGGGGTGTATCCCATTGTGATTGGGTCACACCTTGACGCCTTCTAATTGGCCGAAATATGATTGACAGCGTTTTCAGCCAATCAGAAGGCGCCATTTCTAAATTTTATCAGAGCATGTGCAAACAGCCTCATTTGCGGCAGGGAAGCTCTGTTACTTTTTACATTGTTTTTAGAGTGGCAGATATTTTCTGATGGGCCCTAGTGGGGAATGCTAGAAGAAGGATGGGGGCATTGCTGAAAGGGAAGTGTTCGATTTATAATGTATTGTTTTATATGTTGTGTTTATGTCTGTATTAATTTTAATGTTTCTTTTTATCCTAGGTGTGCCGGATCTGTGGCAATGAAGCATGGGCCCTTATGCTAGGGATGAAGGCCAGAAACCCGTCGTCGCATTTGAGCAAGGTAAGTGGGCTTATTTACCCTATTCTAAGTTTAGTTAGGGGGTGGTTTTAGGTCAGATTTATGGATTTTTATTGTATGTATTTAGTGGTATTAATGTATGTAGCAAGGGGCTAACTTATATGTAGCTAGGGGTATTAATGTATGTATTTAGGGGTTAAATTGTATGTAATGTATGTTTTATTTTATGTACTGCATTTTGTTTTTTTGTAATTTAAGTTTTTTATTTTTTTCAAATTATTTTTTTTATTTTCTGTAGTGTTCTTTTTTATTTTCTATAGCGTTGTTTTTTATTTTCAGTAATAAGGTAATTTTTTTATTTTCTGTAATTAGTGTTGGGTAGGTAGTGTAAGAGTTAATAGGGTAGGGTAGGAAGGGGTTTATAGGATAGGGGTTTACTGGGTACATTGGGTGTTAAATAGGTCCAGTGTGGGTTATTAGTTCCAGTTAGGGTCAAGTAAGAATAGATAGGGTTATTGGGTCCAAAACGGGTTAAATAGGTCCAGATAGGTTTAAGTAGGACTAGATAGGGTTATGTGGTTAGTGATAGGGTTAATTAGGTATGGTGAGGGTTAAATAGGGTTATTTACTTAGATGGGGTTAATTAGTTAGAGAGGGTTTATTACTTAAAAAGGGGGGTTAATTAAATAGTCTAGAGGTGGGATTAATAGTGTAGAGGGGATTTGATAGTGTAGAGGGGGGTTTAGTAGTGTAGCGTTTAGAATTTGTGTCATGAGTCACTAATAAACCTTTCTAATGTGCGTTAGTCAGATAGTGTACATATCTTATGTAGCTACTTATCTATGTTTTAGCACATAACATTTGAAAGTAGAAGGAAAGCATAGAGGGCTATGCTGTGGAATTGGTAGCTGATGTTGCAAGTTCAAATCCACACACATCACTTTTTTTTTAATTACTAAAAATGTTTTTATGTGTGAGTATGATGCAGCTATGGGTTTTGCAGAGCATTTCAAATATTTATTTGAATGATAGATAATAAACATAAAACAATACAGTGGAAGAGATAACTAACTAATGTGTATGAAGGAATATTGGAAGCTTAGCTGAAGAAAAGAACAGTGGGGAGGATTTACTAAGCATTTTCTTACCTGAGATGAGGTGAGCAGGGGTATTTCTCCATACAAAATAAAGCAAAGTAAATTAAGGGACACACAGATGATGCTTAGGAGATTCTTCCAGTGTAAGAATATGAGGGTGAGTTGAAAATGAGGTCACAGTGAATAGTGAAAGGAGATGATGGGTACTGATTTGAGAAAACAAAGGTAACAGGACGTAGAATTTTGGAGAGTGGGATAGAGAGAATAAATATTAAAAGATAAAGTGAGAACAATCACATATATAGTTGTGAGCGTACGGGTCGTTGCTCACGCTTGCGGGCTCGCGAAGCGAGCCGCGGCCCTCGCGTAGCGAGGTCATTGGGCAAGGGCCTCAGTTGCTGGCACGAAGCGAGGGCCTCAGTTGCTGGCGAGGTCACTGGGCAAGGGCCTCAGTTGCTGGCATGGAGCGCCGAAGTCAGTGAGTTTTGGTAGGCAGACGTCTCTTGGCAGGTTTGCTGTTGTGCCATGTTCTTTCCATTTGGTTATGATAGATTTGATGGTGCTCTTAAGGATCATCAAAGATTTTGATATTTTTTTATAACCTAACCCTGACTTGTACTTCTCAACAACATTGTCCCTTACTTGTTTGGAGAGTTCCTTGGTCTTCATGGCAGTGTTTGGTTAGTGGTGCCTCTTGGTAGGTGTTACAGCATCTGGGGCCTTTCAAAAAAGGTGTGTATATGAAATGACAGATCATGTGACACTTAGATTGCACACAGGTGGACATCATTTAACTAACTACGTGACTTCTGAAGGTAATTGGTTGCACCAGAGCTTTTTATGGTCTTCATAACAGAGGGGGCGAATATATACGCACATGCCAATTTTCTATTTTCTATTTCTAAAAAATAGTTTTAGGTATATATTTTTCTCATTTCACTTCACTAAATTATACTATTATGTTCTGATCCATCAAGTAAAATTCAGATTAACAAAACATTGAACTTAAGATTGTAATGTTACAAAATAGGTAAAATGTCAAGGGGGTGAATACTTTTGAAAGGCACTGTATATATATATATATATATATATATATATATATATATATATATAATTGAAGAGTGAAACAGCTGTGAATGTTAAGTAATCTAGTAATTTAGTAATTAATAATCTATATACTATATTAATAATGAGTGTTGCAGTATAATTTGATACCTTTTGTATTGGACACATGTATTATTTATATTGATGAGATTTTGAGAGGTGCAACCTCTCTTTATCAAGTCTGGAGCAATACTGATATGAGATGGAACCCTCAGAGTGGAGACAGCATCTGACATCATCAGGTGAATACATATATGTGGAATAAACACAACATAGTAAATGAAAAATATATACACATACTATATACACATATACATCAATATATACATGAAAAAACAGAGCACTGTAGTCCACAGTGATATCTTTCCTGTTGGACAAACATCTCATTAAGAGTACTAAATCTGCTATGGTATAAGAAGAAAAATGCCCACGAAATTCTGATAATGTGTTAAGTCCTGTATTTTTAGTGTTGAAGAATGTGATCATCTTTATTTCAAATGCTGTTCTCTCTTTGATGTTTTTACATATTCCTCTGAGTATTTTGACTTTTAAGTTTTTGATAGAGTGATCATTCTGGCTAAAATGGTGTCCAACTGAGCTACAATAACTGTCTTCATTATGTTTTCCTATTGAATGCCTGTGTAAATGTATCCTTAAGTGCATTTTTTGGCTGGTTTCTCCAATGTAACAGCCTGTGTCACAAAAAGTAAATTGTATTATATAAACCACATTGGACATGTACATGAATACGATCCTTTGATGTTATAGGTCTTGTTGCTATGTGTCATCATTACAAATGTGTTGACAAAATTTATAGGCACGTTTGTTACAAGGTTTAGTTCCATTTTTATATTCTGTTGTTTATTGGCCAATTTTCTGTTGACAAGTTTTTGTTTCAGGTTTGGTGGCTATTTAAAGGCAAGGATGGGAGGCTTTTGGCTTACACCTTCTGATTGGCTGAAAGTAAGTGTTCCATTTATAATGTTTTGTTTTATATGTTGTGTTTTTGTCTTTTGGTGGTTGTTTAAATGCAAGGATGGGAGGTTTTGGGAATATATGTTTTATTTTTTGGTAATAATATGGGTTTTGTAACCCTTTTGTTTGAAAGGTTCAGACAGTGTTTTTAAATTTTTATCACGGTCTCCAGTGTTTAAGCAAATCTGATGGTATCTAATAGCTTGACTATGGATGATGGCTTGTTTTGGTAGGGATGAAAACTGGAGCTATGCTGTAACTACATCTGTCTGTGAGTTTCCTATATACAGATGAGTGGAGAGTGCCATTGGCAATGGATATAGTAGTGTCTAGAAAGTTTACCTGTTCTGTAGAGAAATCCATTTTAAGTTTTATAGATGAATGGAAGGTGTTGAATGGACTGTGAAAGTCTGTGAGTTTGCTTCCTCCTTCTGTCCATATGATGAACAGATCATCTATGTAACAGTAGTATTTGTATGGTTTGTAAATGGATACAGATAAGAATGTTTCCTCTAGATTGGCCATAAATAGATTTGCGTATTGTGGAGCCATTTTGGTACCCATGGCAGTCCCCATCATCTGTAGGTAGGTATCTTTGATAAAAGTAAAATAGTTGTGGGTGAGGATATATTCTATTAGTTTAACAATAATATCAGTTTAACAATAATGTTTTGCATGTTTGTTGAAAGAAACAAAGCATTCCTCAGTGCCATCTTTGTGTGGAATGTTGCTGTAAAGAGTCTCTACATCCATGGTAACAAGTAGTGTGTTAGCAGGTAGTCTTCACCAGCAGGGCCCCTTGAAAGTAATCAGTCAATCTAAAATTATTTAAAAAGTAACGGAGCTCCTCCCTTGAGGAGCTCATAGCAGTAAATAAGGCTGGTAATGCATGCCCTGGAAAAAATTGGAAATGGTGCCTTCTGATCATATTTCAGCCAATCAGAAGGTGTCAAGGTGTGAGACAATCAGAATGGGATACCCTTGTATTCCATTCTGATTGGCTGATGGACCTGACAATAATTTGTAAGCCAATCAGAAGGCGCTATTGCCTTCTGCCAATCAAAATGGGATATACCCCCTCGGGGTGTATGCCATTGTGATTGGCTGAAGGCATATGCACCTTCTTATTGGCTACAAACTGATTGGCAGTTACAATAGCTAATGAGAAGGCTCTATCACCTTCAGCCAATCACAATGAGATATACCCCGTGGGGGTGTATCCCATTCTGATTGGCAGAAGACAATAGCACCTTCTGATTGGCTTACAGATTATTGACAGGTCCATCAGCCAATCAGAATGGGGTACAGGGGTATCTCATTCTGATTGTCTCACACATTGGCACCTTCTGATTGGCTTTTGTAACTGCCAATCAGTTTGTAGCCAATCAGAAGGTGAAGATGCCTTCAGCCAAGCACAATGGGATACACCCCGTAGCTGTGTATTCCATTCTGATTGGCTGATGGCAATAGCGCCTTCTGATTGGTATACAAATGATAGACAGGTCCATCAGCCAATCAAAATGGGATATAGGGGTGTATCCCATTGTGATTGGGTCACACCTTGACGCCTTCTAATTGGCCGAAATATGATTGACAGCGTTTTCAGCCAATCAGAAGGCGCCATTTCCAAATTTTATCAGAGCATGTGCAAACAGCCTCATTTGCGGCAGGGAAGCTCTGTTACTTTTTACATTGTTTTTAGAGTGGCAGATATTTTCTGATGGGCCCTAGTGGGGAATGCTAGAAGAAGGATGGGGGCATTGCTGAAAGGGAAGTGTTCGATTTATAATGTATTGTTTTATATGTTGTGTTTATGTCTGTATTAATTTTAATGTTTCTTTTTATCCTAGGTGTGCCGGATCTGTGGCAATGAAGCATGGGCCCTTATGCTAGGGATGAAGGCCAGAAACCCGTCGTCGCATTTGAGCAAGGTAAGTGGGCTTATTTACCCTATTCTAAGTTTAGTTAGGGGGTGGTTTTAGGTCAGATTTATGGATTTTTATTGTATGTATTTAGTGGTATTAATGTATGTAGCAAGGGGCTAACTTATATGTAGCTAGGGGTATTAATGTATGTATTTAGGGGTTAAATTGTATGTAATGTATGTTTTATTTTATGTACTGCATTTTGTTTTTTTGTAATTTAAGTTTTTTATTTTTTTCAAATTATTTTTTTTATTTTCTGTAGTGTTCTTTTTTATTTTCTATAGCGTTGTTTTTTATTTTCAGTAATAAGGTAATTTTTTTATTTTCTGTAATTAGTGTTGGGTAGGTAGTGTAAGAGTTAATAGGGTAGGGTAGGAAGGGGTTTATAGGATAGGGGTTTACTGGGTACATTGGGTGTTAAATAGGTCCAGTGTGGGTTATTAGTTCCAGTTAGGGTCAAGTAAGAATAGATAGGGTTATTGGGTCCAAAACGGGTTAAATAGGTCCAGATAGGTTTAAGTAGGACTAGATAGGGTTATGTGGTTAGTGATAGGGTTAATTAGGTATGGTGAGGGTTAAATAGGGTTATTTACTTAGATGGGGTTAATTAGTTAGAGAGGGTTTATTACTTAAAAAGGGGGGTTAATTAAATAGTCTAGAGGTGGGATTAATAGTGTAGAGGGGATTTGATAGTGTAGAGGGGGGTTTAGTAGTGTAGCGTTTAGAATTTGTGTCATGAGTCACTAATAAACCTTTCTAATGTGCGTTAGTCAGATAGTGTACATATCTTATGTAGCTACTTATCTATGTTTTAGCACATAACATTTGAAAGTAGAAGGAAAGCATAGAGGGCTATGCTGTGGAATTGGTAGCTGATGTTGCAAGTTCAAATCCACACACATCACTTTTTTTTTAATTACTAAAAATGTTTTTATGTGTGAGTATGATGCAGCTATGGGTTTTGCAGAGCATTTCAAATATTTATTTGAATGATAGATAATAAACATAAAACAATACAGTGGAAGAGATAACTAACTAATGTGTATGAAGGAATATTGGAAGCTTAGCTGAAGAAAAGAACAGTGGGGAGGATTTACTAAGCATTTTCTTACCTGAGATGAGGTGAGCAGGGGTATTTCTCCATACAAAATAAAGCAAAGTAAATTAAGGGACACACAGATGATGCTTAGGAGATTCTTCCAGTGTAAGAATATGAGGGTGAGTTGAAAATGAGGTCACAGTGAATAGTGAAAGGAGATGATGGGTACTGATTTGAGAAAACAAAGGTAACAGGACGTAGAATTTTGGAGAGTGGGATAGAGAGAATAAATATTAAAAGATAAAGTGAGAACAATCACATATATAGTTGTGAGCGTACGGGTCGTTGCTCATGCTTGCGGGCTCGCGAAGCAAGGGCCGTGGCTCGCAACGCGCGCCGCGGCCCTCGCGTACCGAGGTCACTGGGCAAGGGCCTCAGTTGCTGGCATGGAGCGCCTTCGGCGCTCCATGCCAGCAACTGAGGCCCCTCGCGAAGCGAGGGCCTCAGTTGCTGGCGAGGTCACTGGGCAAGGGCCTCAGTTGTTGGCATGGAGCGCCGAAGGCGCTCCATGCCAGCAACTGAGGCCCCTCGCGAAGCGAGGGCCTCAGTTGCTGGCGAGGTCACTGGGCAAGGGCCTCAAACCCTCGCAAACTTCACGTCGCTACTCAAAAAACACGACACACAAATTACGACACTCGCTACATTTTACGAAGAACGCAAACAACCTACGAAACACGTTATAACACATTACGACCTCGCAAACATCGGACGCAACACGCCGACATACAAACATTTAAAACACAATACATACACACAGCACATACATAAAAACCTTACCTACACCAAGAGGGAGCACCCAGGACCTCAAAAATGCAACTTAGACCTCGATTTTACTCCAAATAAAAGAGTTTTCAGACTAAAAAAAAATCTAAGCGACAGAAAAAATGGCCGCCGAACCAAACGAAAACGAGGCTACAGCACTCTAAACTCGCAAAACACCACAAGAAACTCGCAAAACACCACAAGAAACTCGCAAAACGCCACAAACCACCTACGGATATTCATACCACACAGTGCACACATTCAGCATGCTTACACAGCAGCTACACACCACTAATGCTGCAGCAACATCAACACAGATTGCCAGCTCTTCATCACAATGCTTCAAAATAGGTACAGTATATTCATTTAGTAATGTTTTACATATTTCATTATTATACACCAAACAGCATTAGCTACCTTACAATTTCATTGCCGTCATTTTTTGACGGGCAATTCGCTAGTGTATAATAATGAAGAATGAGCAAGAGGAGGGTAAAGGATGATAAGCTAGAGTTAGGATGGTGTAAAAGGGAAGGAATGTGGTGAGACATAGCACATGAAAGAAGGGCGGAGAGAGAGTCAATAGAGGGAAAAGAGAGAGTGCAGAAGAGAGGGTCTGAGAGGTATATGGAGTGGCACAGAAGAGGCCAAAAAGAGAGACCTAATAGAAATTACATGAGATTTTATGAGAGTGATGGATTATAAAAAAAAGTGGGTTAAATGGAGAATGAAGATGCCAGAAATAATATAGTGCAGCGTAGAGATGAAATGAGATGAGGTGGGGGAATAAACCAGTAAAGAGTGATGCAATAGGAGAAGTGATAAACAGAGTGAAGTGAGTACAATTTGAGGAGAGAGAGAATATGCTGTATGAAGTGGGATAAAAGTGCAGAATTAAGCAAAGTTAAAACATAAAATATCTCCATTTCCTATTGAATGAGGATAAACATTAACTCTTTTTCATAAGGCGTTCCTTATTCCAATTCTACTATAATGTGAGCACACACAATATAATGGTGTGAAATGTATTAACATAAAGAAAAGTAAAAACAGACAGATAGTAATCTGCACAGACATTGTATTGTGCATAGAAATGTTCATCCTTATAGACACTGATTTATAGGCAGATACAGACAGATTTAGAAATGCCTCACATATTATACAATCAGACCTCTGACAATACTAAATGTTTTTTTTGTTCATTCTGTTATTCATTTTGAGAAATACTAAATTGTTGTGTTATATATGTGTTTAATGTACAGAGAAGTATATGTTATACAGATGCTATTAACCTCAGTCAATCAGCTACTTGCAGATGCCTTGAACTCATAAATTTGGCTTTGGGTGTTTTTTTTTTAATAAATGTTTATATTCATTCTATTGACTTAAGAATATATTAGTGCCAATAAGTAATATTTGCTGAATGTGTAGCAATATTAAGAGTGATTTTAAGTGTCTATAAATGTACAAATTGGGCAATTAACTCGGGCCCTATAGGCTATTTTACCAAGTGAACAAATAAAGTTTAAGTTTTAAAATTCAAGATTTTTGTCCAGAGTGGAGCAGAGTTTTCTTATCATGCATTTTTATTTACATGGACTGTAATTTCACACGTTTATGTTTTCTTATAAATGTTCTTTAGCTTGATTAAAGCATGCTTAACATCCTTGTTTTTCAGGCTGTATATAACAGGATTTAGCATGGGAACAAGTAAAATGTACAGGAGAGAAAAGAATTTGTCCCGATTTGGATAATAGTTTGATGTGGGTCTCATGTACAGACACATGATAGTCCCATAAAATATAATAACACAGGTCAGGTGAGAGGAGCATGTAGAGAAAGCTTTACGTCGTCCTTCTGTTGAGCGAATATTCAAAATGGTAGAGATTATAAAAAAATATGAGATCAATGTAAACATGAATAAAGTAAATACTATTAGTGACCCTTCAATGTAAGTCAGAATCTCCACATTAGAAGTATCGCTACATGACAGCTTCATCAGAGGGGTGACATCGCAGAAAAAGTGGTCAATTAGATTTGTACGACAAAATGACATATTTGATATAAGAATTGGATATAGAACAGGGTCTAAGAAACCAATTGCCCATACAGCAGCAGAAAACCTAGAACAGCGTCTTAAGTTCATATGAAGAACATAATGGAGAGGGTGACAGATGGCCAGATATCGGTCATATGCCATGGCTGCCAGTAAGAACGCTTCATTGCAAGCAAAGGATAGAAAAAAATACATCTGGGCAATGCACCCAGCAAATGAAATGCTCCTGTTTTGCGCAATCAATGTATTTAAAAGTTTAGGCAGAATGGTGGATGTATATGAAATGTCCAAGATGGAAAGATTCATTAAGAAGATGTACATGGGAGTGTGGAGCCGAGGATCATGGGAAATTGCTGTAAAAATGGTCATGTTTCCAAAGATAATAATAATGTAAAAAAAAAGAAAGAGAAAGAAAAGAGGGAGCTGGAGCTCGGGGTTAATCGAAAATCCTTGGATTATGAATCCGGTCATATTGACCTTTGTTCCTGAGGTCATTTTGTGAATATTCTTCTTGGCTGTGAAACAAAGATTAAAATGTGACCTTCTATTCACTGACACAGCGATGGCAACTGGCAGTGTCACAGACATATGATTTTAGTGGTGCCTTTACTGTGTCCATCATGTACAGTTTTGTAGTGAGTAAAAAATAGATTTAAAGTATTGACCCATATATGGTGGTTCCCAAAACAATCAAAATGTTTGTTTTTTTAATATTAAAAAATTGTTAGAAAATTTTAACAATCAACAGTTTTCATTATTTTAACCTTCTCACAATACTTTATACAGTAGGCCCATTTAATGACTATATTTAGAGATATTACAAAAATATCAGCGTTGCTTGCATTAGTGGTTCTCTCTTGCAAATGGCGGCATTACATGATTATCCTGACTATGTGCAGACTATGCGCACGAGACTAACGGGAACATTACACCAGAGCAGAGAACATATTCAGTAACTGAGATTCCTAAATGATACAGTAAAATCAGACATGAGAGCAACATCTTGTATCTATCTATCTATCTATCTCTCTATCTCTATATCTCTATATCTTTCTATCTATCTATTTATCTCTTTATCGCTATCTATTTATCTATCTATCTATCCATCCATCCATCCATCCATCCATCCATCCATGACACAGTAAAATCAGACATGAGAGCAATATCTTGGATATATTGTTACTGCTGCTAAACTAAAGGCAAACAATTTATAGTAAAAACATTCATGGTATCAAATTAAATTTACATTTTACAATTTTGTTTGTTTAATCAATACTATAAATAGTGATTATTTAAAATATAAATATTTATAAGGTACATGTACAACTTTATTAATTACAATATAAAATTCAAAGAATATGTTTAAATAGTTAAAAATCCTACTTAAATAGTTTCCAAGCTATCCCTCTATCTATCTCTCTCTCTATCTCTCTATCTCTCTATCTCTCTATCTCTCTAACTATCTCTCTCTCTAACTATCTCTCTAACTATTTATCTCTCCATCTATCTATCTATCTCTCCATCTATCTATCTATCTCTCCATCTGTCTATATATCTCTCCATCTATCTATCTCTCCATCTATCTATCTCTCCATCTATCTATCTCTCCGTCTCTCCATCTATCCGTCTCTCCATCTATCTGTCTCTCCATCTATCTGTCTCTCCATCTATCTGTCTCTCCATCTATCTGTCTCTCCATCTATCTGTCTCTCCATCTATCTGTCTCTCCATCTATCTGTCTCTCCATCTATCTGTCTCTCTATCTATCTATCTATCTATCTATCTATCTGTCTGTCTGTCTGTCTGTCTCTCTCTCTATCTATCTCTCCATCTCTCCATCTATCTATCTATCTATCTATCTATCTATCTATCTATCTATCTATCTATCTATCTATCTATCTATCTATACACTGTGTAATACAGTGCTATTCATTACAGCTCAAGCATGTATTATAATGTCTGTTTTTATTGTCCATTTAACTGAAAGGTGCATCATTATTAGTACTGTGTATGGGATTTACTCTTAATTGGGCTACGTAGTAAAGTGCAGATATTTGATGCTTTTTCCAATTTGCAATACAATAATTAGCAGCAATTCTTGAAACTCTTCCACAGTAAGTAATGTATCATTCATTTTAGAATGGATTTGAATGCATTTTAGTAATAGAACTCACCAATAAAATCAGTAATGTTTTCTTTGCGTGTGCATTTTTATTCTAGTGCATTTTTATTTAGTTTCTATCCTAAGTACTTTGGGAATTCACCACGGACATTGGATTCCTAGCTCAAACACGGGGCCCTCTTTGCTTTGCTATATGTTCATTTGTATTTATCTTTGTCTGATCTTAACTTATATACAGAGCTACGGAATATGTTGGCACGCTATAAATGAACTATAATAATATAATAATAATAATTATCTTCATGTAATTGCAGTAACATAAACAGCTATTAAACATGGATATTAGAGAATTATGGAAAATATGTTTTAATGTCTGATTATATTAATTTGTATATCTGTCTAAGATAACTCTTTATAATTTAAACCACTAATTGAGGTAATCTTTATGCTTGTTTAAATAAGGCTGAAAACGATGATTTGTGTTCTCATAGCAGTAAATGGAGAACATAAACATTGTTAGAAATGTATGAATTAACATGCAAGCTATATGCTGTAAACCTGAGTAACCAGAAATACACATACATTATATAGAAATTGAAAACTAAATGCATTTTATGTGTTACATACAACACAGAATGCTATAAAATGTGACATACCAATCTCATCATGTACATACCTCTATGCAACACAAACTCCACTGCCCTTGGCAGATCTGACTTCTCCATGAATATCAGCAGTAATTATCATTCAATACTGTTATGGTGAAAGATTGAGAGGCAGCTGCCGAAACTGCTCTGTTAAAACCAGTTAATACGTCCTCCAGAGAGTTCAACTCACTATTGGGAGATAAGTTAATTAAAAGTTTTCTACTTGTCTGTTTCACAAGAATAAAGTAATACAGGGATATCTTTTAAGAACTTTGAAAACTAGTCATACATGCAACTTATGAAGGTCATAATCAATACAACCTTTGTGATTCAATCAACAATAGCGAAACCATAACTCCAACTGCACTGACACACAGCAAATTCTGATAGCAAAACAGTGTAACTGGAAATCCCAAACAACTGCCTGGAGAGGTCAATCAAAGCCTCCATCACATGCAAAATAACAAGTAAAGTTAACTCGTTAATCTGCTGTGATCAAGCACTTCACAACATAAAAAAATACATACGAGAAACACTGGTAAAGAACCTAAAATCATAACCCACAAGTTTCTGACCTATTGATATTTTTAAAAGGCCATCATATTGATCCAGTAGAGAAATCTCAGTATAAGAAGGCCCTCATGAGTGCTGAGATCTTCTAAAATCCTTACGTCTATGTTCACCCACCCGTAGAGGCACATTCAAATTTCCTCTGAGATCTCTGTGATGCTTTCAATAAGCTAACACCTTAATTGTGCTAGATTTGATGCTTTATTCCTCAAATCTGACATAATTAATCAGTTAATACCACTTCCTCATGAACCAGGATCTCCAGCATCCCCCTTCAATACGCGCTATATACTATGAGCCCAGGGATCCTTGAGGTTCCACATCAATATTTGCTATAAAACAGGGATTCGTTGTGATCTCCCCAGCCCATGCAATATAAGCCGCGGGCTCCCAATGAAATCCTGCTTCCCATTCAGTAGCCCCTATGACATTGGGAATCCACAATCTAAAGTATAATTGAGGGGGTCCCTATGGTTGTTATGAAATTAACATAAAAGTGTGAAAAAGTACATAGTATGTTTATATTAATATTTATTTTTAACCTTTGCTCTGTTTGTGACAACCAGTTGTTCCCTGAAGCACTGACGTGGTCTTGTTAGCTACATGTTGACTACCCTAATCTTCCTGCATCCATTAACAGTCTGCTTTGCCTAATGAAGGGCCTGGTTACTGAACCCCAAGAATCCTATAAGCGGGGAAGGGATATTCCTAGGGCCCAGCGTGCTTAGGGAAAATGGTGATTGAGTAGATCTATGAATTTCTAATAGATCATTGTGCATAACACATACATATAGTATACATCTGGTCAGTATATGTACGTGTACGTGTAATAAGGTCTTAAAACATATGATTCTATTAGGCATCACTACTTGTTGTTGATTTCTAAACAGTGCTACCAATACTGCATTATTTCAGAAAGCATACAAACTCATTCAATAGCCCACAGTTGCATTCATAACAGCCATAACTCTGCAGGCTTGAAATTTGCAACAGTTACAAAGCGATTCAATTGAACAACCCCGCAAGTTAGGTTCCGAAAGCATAAACTGTAAACCATGCACCCGTAAGTAGCATTTCAGAGCGTGATCATGATCAATTAAGCAAGGCCATAACTACTGATGTAAAAACAGCCAATAGTAAATGAGACCGTCATCTTGACGTCAGTAAAACATTGAGGTTAAACGTCAATCAATTAGAGTTTAGAAGTCCAATATGCGATCAGACTTGCAATCCGTAAATGTACAAAATATTAAAAATAAATGGTTATACTGTTCTTGTCCATGTGGGTGGCCGGTTATGTAATAACTCCTTGATTCCCAAGATTGATATAACATGGAAATAAAATGTTAAAAACAAAAATTGGATTGCAGATTTTCGAGTTTGAGAATGTTGTGCTATTAATTCTTCTGTTTTTCATTTCTTTCTTTGTCTTTTAAAGTGCATTATTGATTGTTATTTGCATTTACAGTGCTACTGAGAGGGGTTTAACCATCTTGTGAGTCCAATCTAATACTCGTAGGATTTTCTTCAATATTTGCCATTTACGGGTGTGAAAACATTTGTCGGCTTGAGGAATTGTAGCATTTGAATAGCAATTTGAGATAGTAACATTTACAGGCTTGAAAGATCAAAGGCTTAGCTGGTTTGGAGTTATGATTTTGACAACCGCATGGGTTTTCAGCCCGTAACCCGCAAATCGTTTGCAGGTAGCAAAAAGACACAAATTAGTTTATGGGCTACATTATAGGATCCAGTAACCAACATTTGCTCAACTGAACAGGGGCCTTAGTATCCTTGTTTTTGCCTTTCTATTTTAATGCAGTCGGTATCTCTATGTGCAAAATAAAGAAACAAGTAGTGCAAACAGTGATGCAATATTTTCCAATTATTAAATCATCTATTTAATTCAAAAATGTATCTAATCACTATCATTTATTTTAAAATTGTGTTATTACAAGTTATTGGAAGGGAGTATTGCTTTGACATTTGGATGTATCACTAACCTAACTAAATCATTTCTTCACAGTAAAAGTTTATTAATACAGACACATATTACAGTATTGAAGGGTCAGTTCAAGTGTCAGGTAAAGGCCTATGAATATCTAGTTCACCACTTAATAGTTCAAGTAATGCGTTTTTATTAGATCATCGATAACTAAAATAATTTACATTAATCTGCCAGATGTGCTGCATCAGTCTCCATCTCCTCCCACCACACATCTTGCATTCTTAGTTTGACAACCATTGGGAATATCTGGCAACTGTTAATTATTCAAGGGTACTGACTGGCACCATTAATCTGGTAGGATTCTTAATCCATAATGACATAGTTTTGGGGTATTGTCACATATGCACCCTGCACAGGGATCAGCCATAAGTAACTACTACTGAATAATTAAATAGCCAGATGACTTCAGTGGCTTTTAGAAAATGATGTTTGCCATATGATGAGAGGGAGCTGGGGTTAGACCCAGCACATCAGGCAGGTAAGACTTATTTAACACTATTTTATTTGCAGATGGCTTTATTGTTGACTTTATAAACACATTTTTCTTACATTAACAAGCAATGGATTTGCAGCCCCCCATTTGGCCCTTTAAGCCGTTTATGCCTTTTGGAATTTGAGAAACCTTGCACAAAAGTGAAGTTTATACAGAGGACATAGTGTATAGCCAAAAAACAACAACAACAAAAAAACACTTTATAGGGGAAAACATTTTTGCAGAAATATGGAAAATATATGTTTCAAAATACAGTTGAATAGTGTCAAGTATGTTATCCTCTATGAGCAGAAGTTTAGAGGCACATCTGACAATATTTTTTTATTTGTCATTTGGATCAATTATTTTACTATTTAGGCTGAGTAGATCAGGTGTTTTTTCCTTGTGAAGCCTATTTTATCTAATATTTTTGATTATCCCTTATTTCTGAAATGTAATAACCTCGATCAATGCAGTGAAAGTTAGGACACATTATTATTAAGTCTGCAAAAGTTTATGTTTATTTTGTTTGTTTTTATTTTAGCAAAATCAACTGTTTGAAGGTTTATGGCAACACAGTTTCCTGATTTATAAGGCCTATGGCCTTCGGCTCGCTCATCGTGGGCCTGGCTATATATATATATATATATATATATATATATATATATATATATATATATAAATATAACTATCTAGTTAAGGTATTGATACATGCTAGTACTTTATTTGCATCTTTTTGCGTAGTCTGTATTTCCCTTTGCAGTTTAACTTCAGTGCTTGATTTAGAAGTTATTTTAGAGCTTTCCAGATAGGAGGCACCCCTTGTGGGTCTAAGTATATATGCTTTCCAAATCTCTATAGTCTTCATTGTGCTTTATTGGGCATTGCTTCTGGTTAATGTGCTTTTATATTACATGAAATTGATTTTAAGCGTAAACATTCCTTTTAATAGATTTTAATACATATTATTATTTTACTTTGCCACAATTTTCTTTTTTCTCCTCTTTTCTGCGATTGTATTTTTTTTCAGCATAGAGTATTTAAAAGCTACCTTGTTACAATGACACTTAATGTGTGTAGGTGACAGTGATTTCCTTTTCCTACATTGCCTGAGGATTTATATTTTCAGGTTCTCACAAAAGTAAGTACACCCCTCACATTTTTGTAAATATTTTATTACAACTTTTCATGTGACAACACTAAAGAAATAACACTCTGCTACAATGTTAAGTAGTAAGTGTACAGCCTGTATAACAGTGTAAATTTGCTGTCCCTTCAAAATAACTTAACAAACAGCCATTAATGTCTAAACCATTGGCAACAAAAGTGAGTACACCCCTAAGTGGAAATGTCCAAAATGAGCCCAAAGTGTCAATATTTTGTGTGGCCACCATTATTTTCCAGCACTGCCTTAACCCTCATGAGCATGGAGTTCACCAGAGCATCACATGTTGCCATTGAAGTCCTCTTCCACTTCTCCATAATGACATCACAGAGCTAGGGAATGTTACAGACCTTGCACTCCCCGACCTTACATTTGAGGATGCCCCACAGATGCTCAATAGGGTTTAGGTCTTTAGACATGCTTGCCCAGTCCATCCCCTTAACCTTCCGCTTCTTTAGCAAGGCAGTGGTAGTCTTGGAGGTGTGTTTGGGGTCATTATCATGTTGGAATACTGCCCTTTGGCCCAGTCACCGAAGGGAGGGGATCATGCCCTGCTTCAGTATGTCACAGTACATGTTGGCATTCATGGTTCCCTCAATGAAGTGTAGCTCCCCAGTGCTGGCAACACTCATGCAGGCCCAAACCATGACACTCCCACCACCATGCTTGACTGTAGGCAAGGCACACTTTTCTTTTTACACGTCAAGTGGTTGCCACCACACAGGCTTGACACCATCTGAATAAAATAAGTTTATCTTGGTCTCATCGGAGCACAGGACAATGTTCCAGTAATCCATGTCCTTAGTCTGCTTGTCTTCAACAAACTGTTTGCACGCTTTCTTGTGCATCGTCTTTAAAAGAGGCTTCCTTCTGTGACGACAGACCAATTTGATGCAGTGTGCAGCGTATAGTCTGAGCACTGACAGGCTGACCCCCCACCCCATCAACCTCTGCAACAATGCTGGCAGCACTCATATGTCTATTTCCCAAAAACAACCTCTGGATATGATGCTGAGCACGTGCACTAAACTTCTTTGGTCGACGATGGTGAGGCCTGCTCTGAGTGGAACCTGTCCTGTGAAACTGCTGCATGGTCTTACACATCGTGCTGCAGCTCAGTTTCAGGGTCTTGGCAATCTTCTTATCGCCTAGGCCATCTTTAAGTAGAGCAACAATTCTTTTTTTCAGATCCTCAGAGACTTTATTGTCAAGAGGTGCCATGTTGAACTTCCAGTGACCAGTATGAGAGAGTGTGAGAGCGATAACACCAAATTTAACACACCTGTTCCGCATTGACACCTGAGACCTTCTAATACTAGCCAGTCACATGACACAGGGGAGGGAAAATGGCTAATTGTGCATAATTTGGCCATTTCCACTTAACGTTTGTTGCCAACGGTTTAGACATTAATGGCTGTGTGTTGAGTTATTTTGAGAAGACAGCAAATTTACACTGTTATACAGGCTGTACACTACTTTACATTGTAGCAGAATCATTTCTTCAGTGCTGTCACATGAAAAGATATAATAAAACATTTACAAAAATGTGAGGGGTGTACTCACTTTTGTGAGATACTGTATACAATATATATATATATATATATATATATATATATATATATATATATATATATATATATATATATATATATATATATATATATATATATTGTGGCAAATCAACCTTGCAGACGTCATTTTGGTGATTGTTTCCAATTTAGGAATAACCACCCAGAGGCAACAAAGAGGTAGTGCCAAGATTAGCGAACAGAATAAACTAAATAATTGATTAAATAAAGATCTACATTTACCTCCTTACTCATTTTCAGAAACACCCTCACTATGCCTGGGCAGCGTGTCTGCCTCATGGGAAAAATCATCAAAACAATAAAGAAGTATATTCTCAGCATACACTCTTTCAGTCTCTGTTTTCTTCAGGTCACTGTTCCACTATCACAGACCAATATAGCAGGTAGAGCTCTGGCCCTCCCGTCTCTCCAAGCGCTCTCCCCAGGGACCCTTGATAAGTATAATGCTAACACCTCAGTAAGAAATATGATTCAATATACATTTCCTTCCATGGTGGAAATCATAGGGTTTGGTACATTGTCTTTAGCAGGCTGTAGGACTCAGTGGTGGTTCCTTTAAGGCAACTCCTTAGGTGAGTATCCCTGTTCACCAGGGTACTGGTGCATAATCTAAATGCAGCTACTCACTGGACTGGTGACTCCTCACTTCAACACTTCCTGTGTTCAACTTTCTCTCCCTGTAACTTGCAGTACCACAAATGCAACTTTCTGTCCCTTTACAATTCCTCCCAGGCAAACTGTCTGTCTCTCTTTAAGTCCCATGGCTTGTCATGCCAGACAGCTAGCCACTCCTGATGGGGAGCCACGTCCATCTCTCCACTGCTGTCTTGTAAAGGTAGCACACGGGTGTGTTTTAAGCTCTTTGGGGCTAACTCCATCCTTCCTGGAGAGAAATACCTAAAGCTCTCCAGCTTACACCAACCTCTGGGGGGTATATGTGTGAATGTATACTTTATTTACATTTGTATATGTATATCCCTGTTTATCAGGATTCAAGCATGATAGAGTTGGTTTCATCAAATATCAAATTATTCATATCTTGAAACTAAATCTTAAGACACAAGATACATAAATATATGCCTCCTAATACAAAAAACAAACAAATAAATCATAAGCATCAAGATGGAATCATAAAATCATGTGATATACATTATTATTGTTACTGATTGTCATCAACATTACATAATACAAGTTCATTTGAGAAGCATTACATGTCACATATTACCAACATTCTTAAATATAAATAAGTGTTAAGCTGCTTCATGTTCTATCTTCTCTCAACACCACTACCACCTAGAAAACGGGTCTTGAGCTGTCCCAATATGCTATTTCAAAACAGTTTCCAAATATGCAGAAGGTTTCTAGTTGGCTACTTTTAGTGACCAGAGTAGCCAACTATTTAGATTAGCTATTTTGTCCCATTCTATATTCAGTCAACAAGTTACAATGTCAGGTCAAACAATTAGTATAGTGCAGACTAGCACTTTACTTTGGCAAGAAAACAGGTGGTAGCGGAAGTTGCTGTGATTGCGATGAAATGTAACCATTTAGGACACACCATATATATTTACACTGCTCTGTGTTTAGACACTAGTGTTGTCCTTAAAATATTTTGCTTGAATGTTATTCTAGTCACCAGCTGAACAAAATATGTACGTGCTATTCGCTATTTCTTTTTTTTTTTTTTTTCAGACAAAAGAATACAAGTATTTTTGTATTTTCCTCTTAACGGCGGTAACTTATACCTCCAAACCAGATTTAAACAATATATATATATATATATATATGTATATATATATATATATATATATATATACATATATATACAGAGAAAAAATATTACATCTGTATCCCCTATATTACAACTTAACTTCTTTAGACCCAGGGCTGTGAGTTCTGTTAGATACTTTGACATATCTTAACACCTCTCTAATATTTGCATCTATATCAATGGCTTTTTGCCATCCCCCCACCCAAAGTTAATTCCAACATTATGGGAGAGAGTTTTTCGCAAACCATTCTATATAGGGACCGAGATCTACCCTCTCTTTTAGAGAAAGGTCTATTATTCTTTATCACTTCTCTTTCTTAACTATCCGCCTTGCCGCACTTTTCCCTATATTTGTGTTTTTAGTAAAGGCGTCTGTATATATAATAACAAAACTTTTCTTTTTTCTCTTTCCCTCTCTTCTTTCTTTTTTTTCTTTTCTTATAAATTCAAGGTATGTCCCCGTTTAACATCCATATATCTACAGAATATTTAACTGAATATCAAAAGGAAATAAGAGGAGAAAAATAAAGAAAAAGAAACACATAAAACATTCACACTGTACCAGACCGATGAACTACCAATAGGTTGTTGCTGGAGGGATAAGAGTTTGGGTTCCTAAACTACCTATTATATGATTTATAGTCTTTTTCCTTGACTACTCCCTTTTTTCCTTCTCCCCTTCTACCTCTTTTATAATTGCTAAATTATGATCCTGTCCTGTTTGTCTATACTCCAATAGAACTTGCAAATGTATCCCACTTCTGCCAAGGGAAACGGGTACCTGTTTCCATCAGCCAATTCTCGTCTATGGGATCAATAATCTCTCTATTTTCTAGTATTGCTGCCACAAGCTGTATTCTTGACAGGACATGGGTATTTTTCCAAGATTTTACTATCAAACTTTTGGCTACTAACAGAATATGACATATCAAGATACCATCTGAACCACGGAATTCCTCCAAATTCCTATGGAACAGTACCAATGAAGGGGAGCACCTAATTTCTTGAGCTAATATTTCTTCTAATAATTGACACAAATCTATCCAAAACCTGTTAATTTTAGGGCACTCCCACCACATATGAAACGATGTTCCCAACTGATTACAGCCTCTCCAGCAGGTACTTTGATTTTTTGGTTCTATTTTATTCATACGTTCAGGAGAGAGGTACCAATTATTCGAAAGCTTAAAAAACATTTCTATATACCTTGGCAGACCTGCTGATTTTTTTTAACGTTCTTAAGCTTTGGTACCATACCATCGCTTCAAAGGTTTCTCCCATAGTTGATTCCCAGTACATCAAACCTGAACTTTTCCTAAGTGAGCGATTCTCATTTATAATTTTATTACATTTCAAAATAGTTTGTAAATTATCTCTTTTTATCACTAGATCTTCCATTTTAGTTGTTTTTAAATGTTGTGAGATCTTGTAACCGCAGACTACTAGTCTTTTTTTAATACACTCATATTCTAGCCAAGTCAATTTTATATCTCCAAATTTCTTACACAACCTTTGTAGGTCTATAAGTTGTCCATCTTCGAACAGTTTTGCTGTGGGTGTGTCACCCTTGATTTTCAGAGATGTAATTATTGGGTTAGAGCCCCCCCGTTCCAATGTATCAATTGGGGCAGCCAGTGAGGGAAGGTTAATTAGCTGCATGGATAGTCTATTTCTATACCAAAATTTGGTTAGGGAAACCAAATTCTTCGGGAGATCTCTAATCATCGTCTCGTTCAAGCTAGGTAGCCACAACACGGAAAAGATCTTAATATTTCTTAATAAGGCCTCCTCAATTTCCATCCATCTAGGTTGTTCCTTTACTAAATTCCAGCTAATAAGATGTGCTATACAAATTTGTTGGTAAATATCTAATATACAGGGGGAATTTAACCCACCTTTCTCGACCTTTTGACTTGCTTTATTTTTCCCACCCGGGGTTTCTTCCCACCATAGATAAACTTATCTAGCTGCACTTGTATTTTTTTGACGTAGTTATATGCCAGCGCTCCCGGAATACATCTCAGACAGTAATTGATTTTTGGGATGATATTCATATTGATAGCTGCAATTTTAGCTAACCATGATAAATTTAGTTGTTTCCAATTGTTCAAGGTAATGTTTATTTTACTCATGGTTTCATCTAAATTATCTTTAATCAATTTACCCAATTGGAATGAGAATTTGATTCCTAGGTGGGTGATACTATTTGAATGCCAGTTACACTGTAGCATATGCTCCAGAGCCTCCCTATCTTCTATCTTTAATTCTCTTTTCAAAGCCACGGACTTAGTTTGATTTATTTTAAAGTAGGAAATTCTACTGAATTCCTCCAGAATGTCCAGGAACTTTTGACATGATGTCACAGGCTCTGTAAATGTTACTACTAACGTATGCTAATAGTTTAAACTCATGTTTCCCTATTCTGACTCCACTGATATCCGCCTCTTCCCTTATACGTATTGCCAGCGGTTCCAGAAACAGGATAAACAGGAGCGGGGATAGGGGACAGCCCTGGCGTGTGCCATTGCTTATACTAAAAGATACTGATTCAAAATCAGGATTGACTATGCACGTCTTTGTTTCCCCATAAAGCGCTTTAACTGCCTTCAGGGCAAAGTCTCCCAACCCGAATTTCACCAGGACGGCCTCTAGAAATACCCAATTGACCCTGTCAAACGCCTTTTCGGCATCTAATGACAGGGCCAAAATGGGCATTTTCCTGGCTTTAGCATGCGCAAGTATATTTAGGAGCCGTCTGGTACTGTCCGAGGCTTGACGCCCTGGAACAAAGCCTGTACTGTACTCTGTAATATTACTGTTTAGATAGATTCTTTCTGGCTCCGAGACGGATGGTACATTTATCCCATCCAAAAATTTTGATATATCCACTTTAGTGGGGCCTGTAAGTTGTGAGTCCTTTTCCAAATTATATAGCTTCCTATAGAAGTTTAGGAAAACCTCCCCAATTTTATCTGGATGATATTGATATTTTCCTTTCAGGTCAATTATTCTTGCTGTTCTATTTTGCTCTCGTTTTTTGAGTTTATTCGCCAAAAATTTGCCCGTTTTACTGCCGAACTTCAAGTGATTTTGACGATAGCGCCACAGTAAATTATCGGCTTGTAATTGCAGTATTGCCCTAATTTCTTTATTTATAATGCATATTGTATCACCTATCTCTTTGATATATTTTCCCCTGTTAATCTGATGAAGCTTTATTAATTCCATATACAGCAGTTTTAGGGGTTTTCCTCTTAGTTTCCTTCTTTCTGCTGATCTGGCAATTAATATGCCTCTAATGAAGGCTTTGTATGTGCACCATATTGTTTTATGTGAGCCCACGGTTCCTTCTTTTTTTTTGAAGAATTCCCTAGTTGTTTTTTTAGTTCTTTCATAAATTAGTGATCTTCTAATAATGATGTATCCAGTCTCCAATTCCTGTTCTGTTTTTTTTTTTACTGTATCATATAAAACCAAGAGGTTCATTGAGTGATCCGACCAGGGGGCCAGTTCTTTTTCTATTTTTTTAATCAAACTTATCGTGGCCCTATCAGAGAAAATTTGATCTATTTGAGATGACGAGGAAAATCTATTAGAGTAAAAAGTGAAATGGCGGTCGCTTGGGTGCATTAGTCTCCATAGATCGAAGTACTCCTTATCCTTCATTATACCTGAGAAATCTGTTGCGATTTTACTTAAATTATTTAATGATGTCAACTTGCATTTACCTTGTCTATCAAGCTCCGGGTCCATGACCATGTTAAAGTCACCCCAGATCAGGAGGATCCCATATTCCACTTTTTTTATCTCTGCCAAAATTTTCTTTAGAAAGCTACACTGTTTTTTATTGAGAAGGTACAAATTGGCCAATGTTATTGGTCTACTTTCCACCTCACCCCTCCAGACTATGTATCTCCCCATGGGATCTATTATACTGCCCTGTTCTTTAATATTGAGTCTCCTATTAAAAAGGATCGAGACTCACGTAGACTTATTTTTAAATGTAGAGTGTATACTTTTTGAAAATATATTATTTGACAGATAGGATTCATTGCCCTTCTTAAGATGTGTCTCTTGTAAGCATAAAATATCTATATTCACCTTAGTATAGTTGTAGTAAAATCTAGCTGACTACAGCTCCCTTTCCCCTCCCATACAGCCTTTAAACCTACCGGCAAGTTCATTCAGGTCTGGTACCTTACTCCCACTCGTTCCATTTATACCTAAACTTAAAATACCAAGGGTGGACCACACCACTCCCACTTGGTAATACAGGGCTAAAGCCTGATATTTGGAAATGATAGATTGGTTTCTACAACCATGGTTGGGAGAGACCCAAGGGCTACCTTTTCCTCCCCTACCAGTCCTCAGACTGGACTGGGAACAAAGAAGAAGAGGTGGGGGGGGGGGAGAAGCCCCTAGCTTCTCTCCTAATGGAGAGAGAGAACAACCCAGCTACTCTATTGTCAACTCTATCCTCCCCTATAGTTGATATTTCTTATTCGTTAAAATTGAACTCCCCCTCCTCCTCATCCCCCTATCCCGCCCCAGTCAGTGTGTAGCAAATTACTGACCGCGACCAACTTTGTCAACATACAACATTTATTCCTTTGATATCATACCCCTTTGTTCTTATAATTTCCCTTATTTACTTATCAATGTTATATTTCCCACCCAGAAATATCCTTATCAAGGATCTATAGGGGGTCAAGTCTCACCCAATTTTATCCTAATTTAGGGTATTTCTCTGATGTCCTGGCAATAGAGCATATTTCGTAAACCTTTTATATGTTATCGTATTTCCAGGCCTTCTTAGAAGGTCCACCGCTATCTGGCAGGGTATAGGGTCGCATATTTTAAGTTTATTCCCCCTTACTCATAATCTCAGTTTATTCAAGTGATATTAACCTGATTCCTTTCACATTAATCTCTAAGCCCAGTGAGTATTTCTAAATTCAACTATATGTATCTATGGGCCTCATTCTATTACGGCCGCAGCCGCTGCGGGGCCGCAAGGACCGGCCGCAAGCTTTACGGCTATTCTATTCCCCTCCGGCCGGGGACTCCGGCAGGCTTGCGGCCGGCGCCTTGCTATCTCTTGCGGCCGATCGCGCCGGAGGAAAGCCTTTGATCTAAAACGGCCGCAAGGAAATCGGCCGTAAGAAAAGCCTGGTTGCGATTCTATTTCACCGGGAACCCTGTCTGCAAGGCTAAAAACGAGCCGCAGCTTACTTGCAGCAAACAGGTCTCGCTACCACCAATTAAGCACATAAAATAGATCAAATAAAGCCATCCTGCACTTTGAGAAGACTATAAAGGGATTTTAGGTGTTAGAAAAAATAGCACATAATTACCCTATACTCAAATCCGTAAAATATTTTATTTTTAATATACGTAAAATATACATGTAAAAAGTCCAGAGTGCTTGGAGCACTTCAGACACGCCCACGCCGCAGCCAGAAAATAAACAGTTAATTTGAACTCGGGTTTGGGCTGATGTGCAAGCTTGAGAGGGGGTTACTTTTAATCCTCATGTCCCCCAATATGATCCCTAGCATTTACAGAGCTGTACAGTGCAGGCTTGAATTTATTTTTGCGTTTTTATATTTCTGAGCTTACGGACGGTTCCAAGATATGCGGCCGGCCGTAAGAGGAGATCCTTGCGGGGCCGTATAATAGAATCGCGAGTTAACAGAACCCCCGCAAGGAATCGCAGCCTTACGGCCGATTTACGGCCGGTAATAGAATGAGGCCCTATGTATCTCAACTATCCATTATACTAAGTGATTATAACAAGTATTATAAGGTGCATTTTAGCCCATTAGGTTTCAGCTAGTAGTGTCCGCACCGTGCTCGTGTTTTACAAAGAAAAAGTAATTTTTTGACAATGGCCTACCCAATTGATATATTTACCATACCTAACTACCATAGCTACTACTTCCTTTTATTTAGTGGAAAATTTTAATCCTACTCTATATTAGTGCTTTTTGGGTTACTCCCAAATGCTTCTAGACTTTGTGGCTTTCTATGTTACTGAGGCATAACTTTCTGTCAATTTGAATATATCTTAAATCACCATTTCTTAACTAAATAACTTCCTTATATACCTCTGTTTAGACGTGTAAATTAACTCAGGTTATATATTTCTTAACAAATATTATATATTACTTGATATCAAAACCGTTTGATTAAGAGTTTCCTTCTACAGGGGAAAAATTTGCTCTTTAGCATTATAGATCAAGAAATGTTCTTTCTCTTTTGGGATTTTTGCCAAAGTTCTTTAGTTCAGGTCCATAAATATTTTAATATTTTGGTATGGAGCCTTAAAATGTCCTTTTTCACACGCTATACGCTGTATGGCCTCTTTGTAAGAGATATAATGGACTCTCATTATTACGTCTCTAGGGACTGTTTTATCCAGGTGCTTTGCCAATGGTAATCTATGTATATCATCTATTAAAATTTCTTCTTTAGGGAAATTGGGTAACAGAGAACTTAATAATGTCTCCATATATGGTTTGAGGTCTGCATCTTTTTGGTTTTCTTCTATGCCCCTAATCCGGAGGTTGTTTTTTCTGCTACGGTCTTCTAGTTGGGCAACATTTGCTGTCAGAGTTCTGATTTTACCTTCCAGCTCCATATTATAATTCAACATGGTTTCATTATCTTTAACTAACTTTTCACATGTATTTTCCAGACTGTCCACTCTTTGTGAGACTTCCGCTGTAGCTTTAGAGTTATTTGCAATTTTGTTTGTTAAATCCATAGTTAGTTTAATCTGGAAGTCTTGTAAAATGTCTCTTAATTTAGAGCAGGTTAAGGCCTCTTCCTCATCCAAAGACAAGCCACTTACATTTACCAGTTGTATATTTTTTTCTGGGGATCTGTTTTCAGATGTATTTGGACTCAGATCGTCCTCCGGGGTACTTGAAGTTAAGTTTTTCTTCCCAAACATAAACATACTCAGAGTTTTAGTTGTATTATTGCTCTTTTTTTCTTTTGGTTTCATTTTTATGGGCATCTTAACACCTTTTTCCTCTTCAGTAATTAGGAAAGCAGTTTTCCCCAGAAGGGGTGTTTGATGTTCCAATATATTCTCAGATAGTTCCCAGTACTGCTTTCCTAATGCAGTGGCTTTGTTCCTGCCTTTTTATGTGAGAGGGGGAGTGGTGCCCTCCCTGTCTTGTCAGTCCAGATGGTATCTTTTGTTATAGCTGAATGGAGGGACAACTCTGGGAGAGATATAACCATTCAGCAATGCACTCCAGTACACTCCAATACCACCCTCACTTACAAAGTGGTTCTGTCCAGAAGACCAGAAAAAAAATATTTAACTCAATTTCATTAATCTCCAGGTTTACTAAGGCATATGTACAGTTCTCTATTTATTATACAGAGCAGGAACTTCTCCTCCTACCCCCTTAAGCTTGTAACCTGTAATAATGTAAATGTCTCTGAGGTGCTCACCTTTTTAGCTGCTGCCGTGTGCGTCCCGGTACTGTGATAGCCTGTATCAGCCTAATATCCCCTGTCTCGCTCGTGTGTGCCTTGCTGCGTCACTTTAAAAACCTCCATCATACTGCAGGGCTTTACCATGCTTCACCATGCTTCAGGGGCCTCTCTGTCCCACACACCACAACAGCTCAGGCTCTATGTACCTCACTTGCTTCTCATGCCTTTGGAGCTATGTGTCTCACTTGCTTCTCATGCCTTTGGAGCTACGCAGCAATTAGCCTGCTCCCCTGCTAGGCACAGCGATTGATCTGCTCCCTAGCTGGAGCTCCAGACCCTCCACGTCTCCAGCCCAGATCGTGAGCGTCTCTACGGGTCCCTCGTATGCACCAGCTGCACGCCCAGGCTGAGGCAATCACAGTCTGTGATTCAATCCTGTTTTCATATATCAACTGCACTTGGCGGACTTACTGCAGAACTTTTCTGTGAGCTTAGGAGACAGCACCCATATATTCCATTTAGGTATTTACAATCGAGGGGGTAGGGGAACCACTTAACTTTAATGTTGTCCAATCTCGGCCGCTGTTTGCTAGCGCTGTTTCAGTATAGCCTCTCCGGTCTCTCCCAGCTGCTCAGCTCCACTGATTCACATCAGATCTGGAGCATGCATCACTTCCTGTAACGCCCCTCAGTCAGACTTTCTGATCCACCCACAAACCAAGCTATTCGCTATTTCTATTACTATAATTTTAGGACTTCCATTGTTTGAGAATCCCTCCCTTATTTTGGTGGTGAAACAAATGTAAATTTCTGTATAGTGTTAGGGGTTAGTTAAGTTTGTTTTAATTTATTTTTTGAAGTCTCCTCCTCCCTCTGGATACTTTTTCACCACACTGATAATACTTATGCATGGTCTGTTTACACTATTTTAAAAGGGTAGGAAGTTAAGTGTATATATACTAGAATAGTATTGAGCCCTGTAAGTGCTTCCCAAAATCCTGGAGCCTGATTCAATTGAGCTCTCGCTCGATCCAGGATCCTGTGAGTGAGCTTGCAAGTTAATTTGATATTCAAATAGCATTTTTTTGCAGGTTTCAAACGGGTTACGAGATAAGGCCTTGAAAAACCTGTTTTTTCAAGGCCGTATCTCATATGGCGATGGCTAAACCCATAACTTACAGCCTCCCAAAATCTTTGATCTCTCACTTTTGCAAGCATTTCGATGGCTAAAATAAATTAATCAATTTCCCCAAGCCCGCAAAAGTTTTCACACCCATTAATGGCAAATGAAAGAGAAAATCCCACGAGGGCTAGAGAGGACCCGCAAGGGGGTTTAACACCTATTCATAGCACTGTAACTGCAGATAAAAAATCAATACTGCACTGTTAATAACGGAGAAAGTGATGACAGCCATTAGAATTAATTGCACAACAGTCTCAAGCTCGCAAATCATCAGAAAATTAAATTTATTTTTATGTTTCATTTTGGGGTTAAATCATTCTTAGCTATCAATGAGTTAATACATATCAGGCCACCCATATGGACTAGAACAGTATTGGAATTCATTTTCATAATTCTTTATTTTGCGCGTTTACGAGTCTGATAGCATATCGGACCCCCAAACCTAATTGGTTTATGTGTAACCTCCATGTTTTACTGCCGCAATATTTACAGTCTCATTTTCTATTGGCTGATTCAAAATAGGAAGTTACAGGCTTGCTTAATTGATCATGTTCCCATACTGAACTGCTACGAACCTGTACATGGTTTACGAAGTCGGCTTTGGGCCAGTAACTTGCGGGCTGGAGCATTTTTTATTTTTTTAAATAAGCTTTTATTTTAATAATTCATTTTATTTTTTGAAAAATGTTAACAGTATACAAACAACATTAAAAATACAAACAAACAAACCGTCATGCACACCCATTCTACAGGAAAATACTAGACAGATTAAAAAATTATCTATTAACTCTTTGGGGGAAAAAAAAAAGGGAAAGAAAAAAAGGAAGAGAGAAAAATAAAAATAAACATACAATAGAAAAAGAAGATGGCACCTTACAAATCAAATTGTTTCTTTAGGACCAAATAATTCATTCCATAGATGCCATTGGGAATCTATTCTCTTGTTAATTGGAGTAATTAATTTGCTATCATTCATCATATCTCTATTGCAACTGACAGCATTTGCAATTTCACACCATGATGGAAATGTTGGTTGACTCCAATGTTTAACCAAAATTCATTTCACAATCAACAATATGTGGCAAATGATATGCATTTCTTGTGGTACAATAGATTAATATGAAATAGAACCAGTTGGGGTAATAAGGAATTTCTTTTCACACCATAGAGAAAAGCTGAAAGCAGCAATTCTTCCATAGGGGTGAAGTTGTACCAATGTTTCCACATACCTTTCAACACAGTGGAGAATAATTCGGATCAAATTTGTTCAGGATTGATGGAACTCTGTACTATATCTGAGTAATCTTAAAAAATAGCTCAAGGTATTAGAGATGTTGCGAATAGTTCGCCGGCGGACTGTTCCCGGCGAACATAGCATGTTCGCGTTCGCGGTGAACAGCGAACATATGCTAGATTCGACCCGCCCCCTATACTTTATCATTGAGCAAACTTTGACCCTGCAACTTACAGTCAGCAGACACATTCCAGCCAATCAGCAGCATACACTCCCTTCCAGAGCATTCTACCTCATGGACAGCAGCCATTTTGGAATCATAACTAACTTGCAGTCTTACTGAGAGGAGGCTGAGTGTAGGTTCTGCTGATTGAATAGGAAAATCAATAGCTAGGCAAGTTTATTCAGTGTCCAGTGCAGTGCTAAAGGACTCATCAGATCTCTGCTGTAAACACAGCACCCCAAAAAACCCTTTTTAGGGCTATAACATCATTTTTTGTTTGTTTGTTTTTTTCTGTCTAATCTAACTTAATTTGCCTGTCTCCCTGCTAGCCCCTGCTAGCAAGTGTGTGTGACAGGCTAACAGCTTATACTGTGTGTGCACAGTGCAACCAATACAATCTTGTTTACTAGTTGTCTAATTTTAAAAGTTCAGCCAAGTTCAACCAATCCAATCTAGTTGGGGTATCAGCAGTTTACATGTAAAAAAACAATAATTTTATTTTCTTAAATCTAAGTTCATTTGCCTGACCGCCAATCTAAGTTTATTTGCCTGACCGCTAGCCAGTGTGTGTGTCAGGCTTACAAGTATTGTGCCAAGTTCAACCAATCCAATCTAGTTGGGGTACCAGCAGTCTACATTTAAAAAAACAATAATTTTATTTTCTTAAATCTAAGTTCATTTGCCTGACCGCCAATCTAAGTTCATTGGCCTGACCGCTAGCCAGTGTGTGTGTGTCAGGCTTACAAGTACTGTGCCAAGTTCAACCAATCATATCTAGTTGGGGTACCAGCAGTTTACAAGAAAAAAAAAACAATAATTTTATTTTCTTAAATCCAAGTTCATTTGCCTGACCGCCAATCTGAGTTCATTTGCCTGACTGCTAGCCAGTGTGTGTGTCAGGCTTACAAGTATTGTGCCAGGTTCAACCAATCCAATCACAGTAGCTTGCACGCATAGTACCACTAATCGAAAAAAATATGACAGACAGAGGCAGGACACCCCGCAGGGGCCGTCGTGGTCATGGTGCTGTGATTCCCTTTGGCCCTACAATAATGCCCAGTGTTCAGAGGCCAGTTACCCTGAAATTGAAAAGTTAAGAGGACGTAGTTGACTGGCTAACACAGGACACCCAATCTTCTACGCACCATCCTCCTCCAGCTTAGCTTCGGGCACCTCTCAAGTTACCACTCACCCGCCTGTCGCCACCACCAACACTAGTCCCACAGCCGATTCAATTGATCAGTCAGAAGAGTTATTTACACATCAGTTTGAAGAAATGAGTGATGCGCAACCATTATTGCCAGAGTATGTAGATAACAGGGATATGACTCAGTCAGGCAGCAGTACACACATGTACGTACGTTGTGATGATGTTGATGTACCCGCTGCTGATTCCTTTGTTGAGTTGTAAGTGAGGCGAGTGATGATGTTGACGATGCTTCTGTGGATGTCACGTGGGTGCCCGCTAGAAGAGAAGAAGAATAGGGGGAAAGTTCAGGTGGGGAGACAAAGAGAAGGAGGAGACGAGTTTGAAGCAGAAGGAGGTCATCGCAACGAGCTAGTGGCACAGTAAGACAGCATGCATCAGCACCCGGGGTCAGCCAGACAGCACGCCAATCAACGCATGCTGTTGCCACCACCAGAATGCTGTCACCACAGAGCTCAGCAGTGTGGCATTTCTTTGGTGTGTCTGCCTCTGACAGCAGCGATGCCATTTGCAACCTGTGCCAAAAGAAACTGAGTCATGGGAAGTCCCACACCCACCTAGGTACAAATGCTTTGCGAAGGCACATGATGTCACATCACAAATGCCAATGGGATCAACACATGAGTACAAGCAGCACACAAACTCAAAGCCGCCATCCTCCTCCTGGTCCAGCATCTTCATCCACGTCAACCACTGCTGTCCTCCTTGCCCCCTCTCAACCATCCGCCACTCCGTCTCTCGCCTCTTGCTGTTCCTGCTCATCTCACCACAGTCAGGTGTCTGTCAAGGGCATGTTTGAGCGTAAGAAGCCAATGGCACAAAGTCACCCCCTTGCCCGGCGTCTGACAGCTGGCTTGTCTGAACTCTTAGCCCGCCAGCTTTTACCATACAAGCTGGTGGAGTCTGAGGTGTTCAAAAAAATTTTAGCAATTGGAATACCGCAGAGGAAGGTACCCGGCCGAAATTTCTTTGCCCAAAAAGGCAATCCCCAACCTGTACTCAATTGTGCAAAAGGAAGTAATGGCATCTCTGGCACACAGTGTTGGGGCAAGGGTCCATCTGACCACTGATACCTGGTCTGCAAAGCATGGTCAGGGCAGGTATATCACCTACACTGCGCATTGGTTAACCTGCTGACGCCTGCCAAGCATGGAATGCGTGGCTCTGCAGAGGAGTTGGTGACACCGCCACGACTTGCAGGCAGGCCTGCTGCCACCTCCTCTACTCGTCCTACTCCATCCTCTTCCATAACCTCCTCAGCTGAGTCCTCTTCTGCTGCTGCGTCTTGCTTCACATCAACAGCACCCCCCCCCCCCCAGCTCCCCAGATACTATTCCAAATCCCGGATATGGCAGTGTCATGCCGTCTTGGGGTTGACTTGCCTCAAAGCAGAGAGTCACACCGGGCCAGCACTCCTGTCCGCCCTGAACGCACAGGTGGATCAATGGCTGACTCCGCACCAACTAGAGATTGGCAAAGTGGTTTGTGACAACGGAAGAAATTTGTTGGCGGCATTGAATTTGGGCAAGTTGACGCATAAGCCGTGCATGGCACATGTGTGTAATCTGATCGTACAACGCTTTGTCCATAAGTATCTAGGCTTACAGGACATCCTGAAGCAGGCCAGAAAGGTGTGTGGCCATTTCAGGCGTTCCTTCACGGCCATGGCGCACTTTTCAGATATCCAGCGGCGAAACAACATGCCAGTGAGGCGCTTGATTTGTGACAGCCCCACACGTTGGAATTCAACACTCCTAATGTTCGACCGCCTGCTCCAACAAGAAAAAGCCATTAACGAGTATTTGTATGACCGGGGTGCTAGGACAGCCTCTGCGGAGCTGGGGATTTTTTTGCCACGTTACTGGACGCTCATGCGGAATGCCTGTAGGCTCATGCGTCCTTTTGAGGAGGTGACAAACCTTGTCAGTCGCACCGAAGGCACCATCAGCGACATCATACCATTTGTTTTATTCCTGGAGCGTGGCCTGCGAAGAGTGCTGGATCAGGCCGTAGATGAGCGTGACGAGGAAGAGTTGTGGTCACCATCACCACCAGAAACAGCCTTATCAGCATCGCTTGCTGGACCTGCGGCAACGCTGGAAGAGGATTGTGAGGAAGAGGAGTCAGAGGAGGAATGTGGCTTTGAGGGGGAGGAGGAAGACCAATCACAACAGGCATCCCAGGGTGCTCGTTATCACCTATCTAGTACACGTGGTGTTGTACGTGGCTGGGGGAAGAACATATCTTCAGCGAGATCACTGAGGACGAGGAACGGGACATGACTAGCTCGGCATCAATCCTTGTGCAAATGGGGTCTTTCATGCTGTCGTGCCTGTCGCAGGACCCTCGTATAAAAAGGCTGAAGGGGAACGACCTGTACTGGGTGTGCACGCTACTAGACCCCCGGTATAATCAGAAAGTGCCTGATTTGTTACCAAATTACAGCAAGTCAGAAAGGATGCAGCAGGTCCAAAACAAATTAACAAGTATGCTTTACACAGCATATAAGGGTGATATCACAGCACAAGGGCAATATAACAGGGGAAGAGGTGAAAGTAATCTTCCTCCCACGACCACGCTGGCAAGGACAGGACGTTTAAAAGATGTGTTGTTGATGGAGGACATGCGGACCTTTCAGTCCTACGCATCGCAACAGCTCTTCGGGATCCACCCTCAATGAACGACTTGACCGTCAGGTAGCAGACTACCTCGCCTTAACTGCAGATATCGACACTCTGAGGAGCGATGAACCTCTTGACTACTGGGTATGCAGGCTAGACCTGTGGCCGGAGCTAACCCAATTTGCAATTGAACTTCTGGCCTGCCCCGCTTCAAGTGTCCTGTCAGAAAGGACCTTCAGTGCAGCAGGAGATTTTGGCACAGAGAAAAGAAGTCGCCTAGGGCAAAAAAGTCTAGATTGCCTCACCTTTATAAAGATGAATGAGGGATGGATCCCGAAGGGACTGACACTGGGCGATACAGTCAACTGAAAAAGGCCTGATGAGATGAGCTGCCTTCGGCTAAAAATGGTCCACACGCTGCTGTATGTTATCTGTGAATGCCGGATGACTTGCGTGACTTATCCGCCACCAACTAGGGTTCAAAAATATGCAATGTTTTATGGCACTTTCTGCCTGGGGAACAAAGGTCAATTTTTCTGGCCGCTGCAACAGCAGCAGCAGCAACAATACCTAATTTTTGAGATAAAATTTTTATGTCAGAAGGCGTACGGCATGTAATGAAAAAGAAAGCATATTGAACAGTCTTGCATAACACAACAGTTGTGCAAAAATACATATTTACAATGAAGACATTTTGTTAAAATAAGCTGGCTAGGCCTTCTTATTTTTACTTTTTTGGTTAATATTTTTTTTTTTTTTTTTACTGTAATTGCAATTTTTAAGAGAATTCTAAGACATGGTAAAACAGACAATAGTAAAGAGTATATCAGCAGTTAACACCAAAGTCCTGTTATCTATCATCACTCCAGCAGTAGCTTATTATTTACAATATCTAACCTGCTCAATCACCCTTGGGTTACCCTAGGGCAGGCTTCAGTAGGCGACCTCTCCTTTCCTCGGATGATTTTGCCGCCGGTTGCTTCTGAAGGGTCTCCTCCAGGGCTCCCCCACTCCGGTCCTTCCCCCCGAGTTGCTTCAACCATTAACAAATGTTTTATTATATTAGGGGGGCACTAAATGGGGATGTTATCCAGGGATCCCAAATTGTCTGGAACTGGGTGATTCTATCCAAGACTAAATGGTTTAATCTCTCGTTGAGCAGTAAATAGTTTGTTTTTTTTATTAATTCCTGAAAGTTTTAATTTAGGGTTTTCCAACTACTAGCTAGGTGTATTTTTTCTTTCAAAAAATATTTTATTAATTCAGGTAATATATCATATTCAAACAACCATTTCCATTTTACATATATATGCATACATGTTAATATATCACTGAGTTACCTTATCTCTATTAATACTATGTTTAGCCCTTTCCATTCCATAATCTTGGATCTTATACCATATCGAGGGCTAGTATGTTATCTGGATTTGGTTGTACCTGTAGCCTAAAAATATATATATTGTTTTACTTTTCAGTTATTAATATAGCGTTAATTCAGTTTGTTTTAAGTTGATTCCCTTTAAGTCTTGAATCCAACTATAATTGGGAAAAAAAATAACTAGTTTTAACATTTAACATGTTGGGAAAGGGAAAGGTCCACAAACATCCTCCTTTTTTACATAAATATGATGTAAAATATAGCACTTACCTCCGTCCTCCGCTCCTCTAAGGATCCACACACACCTCCATCCATCCCGTTCTCTTGAGAATATCCTCTCCCATTTAGGGGAAACCCTATTCCGGACCTAAATTTCTTTAATTGTCTCCAAATTATATGCTACTAGTGAATTGCCCGTCAAAAAATGACGGCAATGAAATTGTAAGTGAGCTAATGCTGTTTGGCGTATACTAATAAAATAACTAATAGATTAATAAAGTAATATACTTTACCTATTTTGAAGCATTGTGTTGAAGAGCTGTCAATGTGTTTTGATGTTGCTGCAGCATTAGTGGTGTGGAGCTGCTGTGTAAGCGTGATGAATGTGTACAGTGTAATAGTGTGCGTGCGCGAGACCAGACCGTTAGCGTACTCGTGTACTTCCGCATTGTTCTAAAATGGCGGGTAATGTGTGGTATGCTTCTGTAGCAGAATATCCGTAGGTGTTTTGTGGTGTTTTGCGTGTTTCTTGGGGTGTTTTGCGTGTTTAGTGTGTTGTAGCCTCGTTTTCGTTTTGTTCGGCGGCCCGCAAGCGTGAGCAATGGATCGAGCGGGCTCGCATGCTCACAACTATATATGTGATACACACACACACACACACATTATATATATATATATATATATACACACACACACACACACACACACATTATATACACATACACACACACACACACAATATACACACACACACACAATATATACACACACATTATGTTGTGTGTGTGTGTATATATATATATATATATATAATGTGTGTGTATGTATAATGTGTGTATACACACACAATATACACACACATTATATATATACACACACACACACAATAAGATGGAGATGAGGCACATATACAATGACTGACTGTAATGTGCCGTGCAATATACGGTATGTTATACATGCACATATAGGTGTATGCACTGACTGTATATCTGTACACACACACACACTGTATACACACACTATATACACACACATTATATATATATATATATATATATATATATATATATATATACACACAAACACTATACATACGCTATATATATATATATATATATATATATATATTAAAAAAACACACAGTATATATATATATATACATATATATATATATATATATATATATATATATATATATATATATACACACACACATATACTGTGTGTTTTTTTATATATATATATATATATATATATATATATATATATATACATATATATATATATATATACATATAGTGTTTGTTTTTATATATATATATATATATATATATATATACATATATACATATATATATATATATACATATACTGTGTGTTTTTATATATATATATATATATATATATATACATATATATATATACATATCCTGTGTGTTTTTATATATATATATATATATATATATATATATATATATATATATATATATATATATATATATATACATATACTGTGTGTTTTTATATATATATATATATATATATACATATATATATATATATATACACACATCCACTGTGTGTTTTTTTTAATATATATATATATATATATATATATATATATACTCTGTGTGTTTTTTTTAATATATATATATATATATATATATACTGTGTGTTATATATATATATATATATATATATATATATATATATATATTAAAAAAACACACAGTATATATATATATATATATATATATATACACATACACATATAGTTTTCTCTCCACACCTATATAGAGCTCACTCCTGTGGTCCCAGGCCCTATCATGTGCCCTGTCACCCCACATGAAGCCCTATCAGGCTCTACTCACCTGTCCAGCCCGGGGGGCAGGCCTGTGTGTGCTCGGGGGAGTCCCGTGTATGTCCGTGGCTCGCTGTGCTCCTGGGGGGTCCGCCCCAGGGTAGGAGGAAGTTATAGTGAGGTGGTGAGCGCCTCCATGCCTGCCTGTGGCCCTCGCTTTGCTGTGCGGGGGGTGAACCCGAACCGGGGACTGGGCGGCCCTGCGCGGGGCATTGTGGGGAGGAGGTGGCTGCTCCATTACAGCAACTGAGGGCCGCGGCTCGCGCGCTTTGCTGTGCGGGGGGTGAACCCGAACCGGGGACTGGGCGGCCCTGCGCAGGGCATTGTGGGGAGGAGGTGGCTGCTCCATTACAGCAACTGAGGGCCGCGGCTCGCGCGCTTTGCTGTGCGGGGGGTGAACCCGAACCGGGGACTGGGCGGCCCTGCGCGGGGCATTGTGGGGAGGAGGTGGCTGCTCAATTCCAGCAACTGAGGGCCGCGGCTCGCTGCGCGAGCAGCGGCCCTCGCAAGCGTGAGCAACGGGCCGTACGCTGCGGGCAGGGGCCTCAGTTGCTGGGATGGAGCGCCTTCGGCGCTCCATCCCAGCAACTGAGGCCCGCAGCCCTCGCTACGCGAGGGTCGCGGGCTCGCTATGCGAGCCTGCAAGCGTGAGCAACGGCCCGTACGCTCACAACTATATATGTGATCCCTTAATTGCAGCCACGGAGACCATATATCTCAAAATGTATCCATGGAGTTGTCTACTAAATGGGTAAGGCGTTCATTTATAAGGATAAAGTTTAATTTATTTTTAACCACCTGAAAGTGTAGGGTATCCGATTTCCATTGTCTGGCTATATGGTTCTTTGTGGCCAACATGATGAACTTTAATAGCCTATTTTCAGCGGGCGAGAGACAGACATGCGGAACACCCAGCATGCAGTTTTCTATATTAGCAGAAATCTGAATCTTAAACATTTTAGAAGCTAGTAAGCATGTTTCTTCCCATAGTCTTATGACTGCCGAACACTCCCACCAGACATGAATAAATGTAGCCTCATTACCACTGTTCCTAAAACATGAGCTGCTCTGTTTTGGATCCCATTTATTTAGCTTAAAAGGAGTAATAAATGTCCTGTGGAGGACCTTTATTGAAGTCTCAAGCAGACTATAATTTAAAGATCCCCTACTTAAGCCTCGTCAACTTTTATCCCATGCGCTGTCTGCCAACTCGGTGCCCAAATCCCTCTCCCAGGCTTTGGTATAGTCTGGTTTGTTTGCCCATGAGTTTTCATTAAATAGTTCATACATGAGGCTAATAATACCAGGCTGAAAGGGGGAATCCCTAAATTTTTTGAGTAGCCAGGTGTTTCTTTGGGGGGTTCCCTTACCACTTATCGTATATATAAAATGATGTATCCTGCAAAAATTATAGTGTTCAGCCAGGGGTAAATTGTATCTATCTCTCACCCGCTCAAAGGTCATTATTTTGTCATCATGCCACCATGGACCAACCCTTAGTAGGTTCTGAGACTTCCACCAACTGAGAGAGCATTCCGGAAGATGTATCTTAAAGTGGGGATTGGGTACGATAGGGGTAAGATCTGATACCCGAGTGTCCAGTTCATCTCCGTCCATTTTTTTAATGAGTGCTTAATCAACGGGTTTTTCAAGTTTTTCTCAAAAAAGTATACAGGCCTGGAATCCATATTACTGTATCCCATGTATAAGGTGACATGCTTACATTTTCCATAAATACCCAGAGCGGCTGATGTGCTGGAGAATGCGCCAGAGGAATAAAAGCCAGCTGCGCTGCCTTGTAATACAGTTTGAGATTCGGGCACGATAGGCCCCCTTTCCCTTTTGGTCTATACATATTATTTTTTTTGATCCTCTGGGCTTTATGATTGCAAATAAATCTAAACATTTGTTTTTTCCCCTTTGAATCTTTATGTGTTGTAAGCGATCTCCCGGGAGTTTTAATCTGGCTTGTAGTATGTATCTATCAAGTTCATAAATTTGACTGCAAACCCAAATTTCTGTAATACTGCTTTTAAATAAGGCCATTCCAACGTATCAAAGGCCTTTTCTACATCTAACGCCAAAAGGTATGTGGGTATTTGATGTTGGGATGACCATGAGATAAAATTCTGTGTCCGTCTGATATTGTCCCCCTTTTGTCTATGGGGGATAAACCCTGTTTGATCTTTATGGATTATGGAGGGGAGAACTCCCAAAATCCTGTTTGCCATTAATTTGGCCAAAATTTTTATATCCCCGTTTAAGAGTGATATGGGGCAGTAATTTTTAAGTTCTAATGGGTCTCGTCTTTCTTTCGGGAAACATATCATATATTCTTGTGGCATGGGAGAGCCTTCTAAAATTTGATTGAAAAGTGTGGCTAAGTGGGGTGATAACAAGTCTATAAATGTTTGGTAATAGAGATTTGTAAATTGGAATAGCTGGTTCTAGGATTGAGAAGTTTTTTTATGTGTATCCCCAGTAAGCATGATTCCATTGAAAGAGAAATATCCTTTTGCAAGGATTGGAGGCCCGAGATTTAGCTGAAGTCTTTTATAGTGGACATGAGTGCTGGTATAGAGAGAAGCGGCTTGGTCAGGGTGCAAAGCATATCGTCCGCGAAAAGTGAACACTTAATCTGATGGTGTCCTACTTGAACCCCCTGGATGGCATGGTTGGTTCTGATTGCCTGCGCTAGGGGTTCAATGGCAAGAGCAAAGAGCAGTGGGGAGAGTGGACATCTCTGTACTTGGATTTTGGCCTTATGGTCCCCTGGTATCTTTAAGTTAGCTACTGGTGAGTCGTAGTACCTTCTGAGCAGGTTGAGAAAGCGTCCCTCAAATAAAAACTTACCTAGCATTTTGTAGATATATGGCAATTCCACCGTATCAAAAGCCTTCTCTATGTCTAGGGCTAGAGGGCAAACTGGGTTGTTATAGTGTTGAGCCAAGAACTGGGCGTTCAGAACCCTCCTAACATTATCTCCTGCCTCTCTGAAAGGAATGAACCCCGTTTGGTCCTTGTGTATTTAGTCCAGTAAAAAGTTAGATATTCGTTTGGCCATAATTTAGCTAGGATCTTGACATTCACATTTATCAGGGGTATGGGGCGATAATTTTTAACCTCTAAATGGTCCCTACCCTCTTTTGGAAAGACTATGAGGTCAGCCTGATTCAATTAAGGGGGCATAGGTTCTCCATTTAGTATAGCGTTAAATAAAGATGTTAGGTGCGGGGATAAGCAAGGGCTCAAATTTCTTATAGTACAGATGTGTAAAACCGTCTGGCCCTGGGGACTTGCCAAATTTAAGATCTTGGATTGTAGATTTAACTTCCTCCTGGGATATGTCTAGGTTCAAGCTGTCCAATTGAGGTACAGATATTTTTGTGGACTTCTTGCTGTAGTAGGAAGGACTCTATGTCAGATCCGCTGCAGCTGGATTGGGATGAATATATGGTCTGATAGAAGTTTTGAAATGTTTCTTGGATAGCATTGGGGCTAAAGGAGGTTTGGCCATCAGGTAGTCTAAAGATACCGTATATTATGTCCTCTCTTGGGGGGTAAAGACACTAATAATTCATCCAATAAAATTCAGTTTTTTATGTGGGCAAGGTCCCTGGTTAGCCCATTGGGTTATCTGTTAAAAAGAGTGGTGCAGAGACTGTGGGGGCTGTTAGCCTCCTTGTCCCCGTGTGGCCGTTTAGAATCCCTGCTGCTGCATGTTTCAGCTTTATTAAGGTGTAATTGTACAGCGTTTGACTCAAGTAGCTGCCTGTGCTGGGTCAGTTTGGCTTAATTGCTGGGCACTTTTCATGGCCCCACGCGCCGTGCCCCAAAATTGAAGTGATACGACAAACCAAGCATCTTTTTCCATCTACCGGTTCTAAAAATCCAGGCCTTATACACGCCCCCTGATAGGTACTGTAACAGGTATTAAACTGATAAGAGTAGTACTTACAAACACGCCACTCCTATATGGTGGCACCTTTGATTGCACGTGCCATGCCCCAAAATTGAAGTGATACGACCAACCAAGCATCTTTTTCCATCTCCAGGTTCTAAAAATCCAGGCCTTATACACGCCCCCTGATAGGTGCTGTAACAGGTATTAAACTGATAAGTGTAGTACTACTTAACACACCTTATAATAATGCAGAGAGAGGCAACGCAGCGTGAGGAGTCTGAAGAAGAGGAGTCAGAAGAGGAAGGTGGCTTTGAGGAGGTGGAAGACCAAAAACAGCAGGCGTCCCAGGGGGCTTGTTGTCACCTTTCGGGGACCCTTGGTGGCTAGGTGGAGGAAGAGACCTTCAATGACATCAGTGAGGACAAGGAACGGGACATGGCTAGCTTGGTATCCAACCTTGTGCAAATGGGGAGTTTGCGGTTGTGCAAATGGACTGTTTGCGGTTGTTTGTGGTGCGTTTAACGTTTAACGGGGAGTTTGGTCTGTCACTGTGAAGCGGGTGTAACCCTTACACTACCTGATCGATACAACATCATACCTGATGTTTTAAAGCACTTTATTCCAAACAATTTAGGAATGTTAGGTAATTTATGCCCTTTATGGCTTAAAACCAGACTCTGCATCAACTATGTAATTTTCCGTGGGAGTTTTGCCATGGATCCCCCTCCGGCATGCCACAGTCCCGGTGTTAGTCCACTTGAAACAACTTTCCCATCACTATTGTGGCCAGAAATTGTCCCTGTGGGTTTTAAAATTCGCCTGCCCATTGAACTCTATGGCGGTTCGCCGGGTACGCCGGTTCACACACATTTGCGGCGGTTCGCGTTCGCTGTTCGCGAACCGAAAATTTTATGTTCGCGACATCACTATTGGTGTGATTTTGCAAGCATTACAGAATACGGCTCCCTCCACTTTACTGACAAAGCATGTAACGTTTCTCAACTGATATAAATAATATTATCAGTGAAGACAATTGAGAACAGGTGTAAAATTACTGAAAAATGCTCCAGAAGTCAAAAATTCATAATTTCGCAAGTTGTGTGTCTCAAATTGAATAGGGCCCTTACTGAGTATTGAAAGCCTCCTCCCACTTCAGGAAGTTAATCACTAGAAACTAAATTGACAGATTCCGTGGCAGCATAATTGCATATAAAATAAATCGTTAAGAAGCTGTACAATCTTTCACATATTAAAACCTGTTGCTTATTTTCAAGCATTCTGCAAAAATTCACTATTTTCCATTTTTGATCACAGTGACCCATTAAGACCATCAACATGTTGCTTATATGTGTATATCCATTTAGATTTGCAATCTGTAGAATGGGAAAAGTGATAAATGACAAAAACTGTAAATGAGTTACCCCATTACTGTTTTGAATCTGCTCTAAGTCAGTGCACAGTTTGTCTGCATTAATCAGTGTACAGGTGAGAGTGGGTGTGGCTTGGTCTGTGTAGTTATATCTGGGTGCATTTGTGTGAGGTCTGGTTTGAATCCGCTTTATAAGTCCGTGCACAGTTTTTTGTCTGTTGCATTAATCAAAGTACAGGTGATAGTGGGTGTGGCTTGGCCTGTGTAGTTATATCTGGGTGAATTTGTGTGAGTTCTGTTTGAATCTGCTCTAAGTCAGTGCAGAGTTTTCTGTCTGTTGCATTAATCAGAGTACAGGTGAGTGTGGGTGTGGCTTGGGTTGTGTAAGTTATATCTGTGTGTATTTTTTTGTTTTCTGTTGAATCGGTTCTGTGGGGCAGGACCGTGTTTTCTATTCTGTGCTCTTTTATCATTGTACAGGCAAGTAGGCGGGGTCTATTTTAACAAGGGAAGGGAGAGCTTGGGAGCTTGCAATCTTTTCTAGTATAAGTGTAGTTGGTGTGTAGGAGATTAAATAAAAGGAGGAAATCCAAATAAGGGGTATTATAAGAAAAAACAGAAAACAAACGTACATATTGTTTCTGTTTTGTTTGGTTTAAGGTGTGGAAAATAAATCTTTATACAAATACATTGATTTGTTTTCTCACTGTATTTTTGTAACTGATAATCATGAGTCAGTCCAGTGGAAACCTCACTCAGTGTACATCCTGCCAAATGTATGCACTACTGGAACAGATGATCCAGGGTCCATACCTCTGTGACAGGTGTGAGCATGTTGCCTCTTTGGAAGCTCAAATTGAAGATCTGGAGAGGAGAATTGCAGCACTTAGTGATATTGCTCCACTGGAAAGGGAGTTGGTGCTCACGGAGCACAGTTTAGCTGGGCCTAGTATGGAGGGAGGAGCTGGGGCTAGTGAGGATGGCCAGGGAGGTAGCTGGGTTACAGTTAGAAGGGGAATCAGGGGGTACAGGAGGAGGCAGGCCAGTTCTGAGTTGGCAAACACCAACAGATTTGCGAGATTGAGTGAAACTGTTGGGGATGTCCATTCGGGAATGGCAATGCCAGATAGAGCTGTTCCCTCTAACAGCCGGGAGAACAGTTCTACTGGAGGAGAGGGAGGGCAGAATAGGCAGAGCAACAGACATGTTTTGGTGGTAGGGGACTCTAGGGTTTTTAGAGCACTGGGCTGACTTCTCACTTGGGTACAATCTCTATAGCAGGGATGGATTGCACCTTAATGATGAGGGCGCTTTTGTGCTAGAGGATAGGATGGTAGAACGGCTGGGGGAGTTTTTAAACTTGTAGGTGGGGGGGAGGGACTATATAGAAGTATTGGGGTAAATAGGGTAGAGAGGGAAAGGGATGAATTATTTACCCATGGGGGAGGAGAAGGGGGGAGGGTTACAATAGAAAGTAGGGAGGTAGTAATAGGGGCCTCAAATACAGTGGCAGGCACTTCACAACAGCAGAGCCATAGCAACATAAAGTGTATGATTGCAAACGCAAGAAGTTTGCCTGGGAAAATGGATGAGCTAGAAATATTAGCAGTACAAGAAAAATGGGGCTTAATAGGCATTACGGAAACATGGTGGGATGAATCTCATGACTGGACTGTTAATCTGGATGGTTATAACCTGTTTAGGAAAGATAGGGGAAATGGTAAAAGAGGAGGAGGGATCTGTCTTTATGTTAAGCCTGAATTTAAGCCTATAGTTAGAGAAGATATTTATGCTGGCACTAACGGCATCATTGAATCCTTGTGGGTTGAGCTAAATAGTGGAGGAGCTAATTCTAAACGCATATTGGTGGGAGTATGCTATAAACCCCCAAATATAGCTGAAAGTGAGGAAATACAATTATTGTTACAGATTGGAAATGCAGCTAAGCATGGGCAAGTTCTAATAATGGGAGACTTTAATTACCCTGATATAAACTGGATAAACGAGACCAGCAGCTCAGCTAAGGGGAGCAGGTTCTTGAGTACACTCAGGGATCATTATCTAGCCCAGGTAATACAAGAACCTACTAGAAATGGGACCATCTTGGATTTAGTCATCACAAGTAATATTGATATAATATCAAATGTAAAAATAGGGGAACCCTTGGGGAACAGTGATCACAACACAGTCTCATTTGAGATTGAATACAAAAAACAGAGTTGTAAGGGGCCAACAAAAACTCTAAATTTTAAAAGGGCTAACTTTAATGGGCTACGGGCAGCAATACAACATATAGACTGGGACAAAGAACTTACAGGGAAGAATACTGAAAATAAATGGACAACATTCAAATCCTTACTAAATAAACATACTCATCAGCATGTACCATGTGGAAATAAAATGAATAGGAGTAAATCACATCCCATGTGGCTTAACAATGACTTAAAGATCATGATGAGGAAAAAGAAATATGCATTTAAATTATACAAGAAGGAGGGAACAGAGGCAGCTTTATGTGACTATAAGGAAATCAACAAGGCTTGCAAAAGGGCTATTAGACTGGCTAAAATAGAAAATGAGAAGTCAGTTGCAAAGGAAAGTAAGACTAACCCTAAAATATTTTATAAATATATTAATGGGAAGAAGGCCAGGAAGGAATCGATAGGACCATTACAATGTGACACAGGCCATCTGATAATTAGTGACCAGGAAAAGGCAGATGAGCTAAATAGGTTCTTTTCGTCGGTTTACACAAGGGAGGTACCCGTGGTTGGGACACTGCAACATAATGGGGCTACACTACCTTTACTAAATAATTGGTTAACGCAGGAAGAAATACAAAAGAGGTTGGAGAAAATAAATGTTAATAAAGCCCCAGGTCCTGATGGAATACATCCAAGGGTACTGAGGGAGCTGGGTTCTGTAATAGCCAAACCATTATATCTAATCTTTAAAGACTCACTCACTACAGGGTCTCTACCAGATGACTGGAGAAAAGCAGAGGTGATACCTATATTTAAGAAGGGATCTAGAGCAAATCCGGGGAATTATAGACCAGTGAGCCTCACTTCTGTAGTTGGGAAGCTTTTAGAAGGGTTAATAAGGGACAGAATACAAGAATATGTCTATTTGAACAGGATCATAGGTAGCAGTCAACATGGATTTATGAAGGAAAGGTCGTGTCAGACCAATCTAATTAGTTTTTATGAGGAGGTTAGTAGGAACTTGGATCAGGGCAACTCAGTGGATGTAGTCTTTTTAGATTTTTCAAAGGCATTTGATACAGTGCCACATGGAAGACTAGTGAGCAAATTAAGGGATACAGGAATTGCAGTAAATATCTGCTCATGGATCGAGAGCTGGCTAAAAGACAGGAAGCAAAGGGTTGTTGTAAATGGAACATACTCCGATTGGTCTAAGGTGATAAGTGGGGTTCCTCAGGGCTCAGTATTGGGTCCTCTCCTTTTTAACATATTTATTAATGACATTGAAGTAGGACTCGAATGTAGTGTCTCCATTTTTGCTGATGACACTAAGTTGTGCAAGGTAATAAAATCAGATAATGATGTACTTTCCCTACAAAAGGATTTGCATAAATTAGAGAAATGGGCGGCTAAATGGCAGATGAGATTTAATACAAATAAATGTAAGGTTATGCATTTGGGAAGGAACAATAGCCAAGCAATCTATAATCTTAATGGAGCAAATCTAGGGGTATCAGATATTGAAAGGGATTTGGGAGTGCTTGTGGACAACCACCTAGGTAACAGCGCTCAAAGCCAAGCAGCGGCTGCAAAGGCAAATAAAATATTAGCATGTATTAGGAAGGGTATAGAAGCCAGGGAAGCAAATATAATTCTGCCACTATACAAATCTCTAGTACGCCCTCATTTGGAATATGGAGTACAATTTTGGGCACCACCTCATAAAAAAGACATTTTAGAGCTGGAAAAAGTACAGAGAAGGGCTACAAAACTAATAAGGGGAATGGAGGGGCTAAGTTATGAAGAAAGACTAAAAAAATTAAACTTATTTTCGCTAGAAAAAAGGCGTCTACGAGGAGATATGATTACGTTATATAAATACATCCAGAGTCAATATAAGGCTTTGTCAAGTGAACTTTTTGTAGCAAGAGATTTTCAACTGACAAGAGGACATCCGTTGAGGTTAGAGGAAAAAAGATTTCACATTAAACAAAGAAAAGGGTTCTTCACAGTTAGGGTGGTTAAACTGTGGAATTCTCTACCAAAGGAGGTGGTGACAGCGAATTCGATAGACAACTTCAAAAAGGGGTTAGATATATTTCTGAATAAAGAGGGCATTTAAGGCTATCCTAGATAACTAGCAAGGAATATTGATCCAGGAAGAAATTTGATCGCCAGTTTCTGGGGTCAGGAAGGAATTTTGCTTTTTTTCCCCCTTGAGACAATTGGCAAAGTTTCAATGGTTTTTTTTTTTATGTTTGCCTTCCTCTGGATCAATTAACAATAATAATAAATAGTCCAAATTAAAAAGATCACTAGAGATCTAAAAAGGTTGAACTTGATGGACTAACTCTATTCATCCTCCAATACTATACTATTAATAATTATTTAATCAATAATTTAATTAATAACTAATCCGCATATTGCAAATCAGAGGAGATCTTAACAGGTTGAACTTGATGGACTGAAAGTCTTTTTTCAACCTTAATTACTACTATGTAACTATTATGTGTATTATCAGGAAAGTGCCCAGTAACTTAGATACATCCTGACAACAAGACTTTAGAACAAGAGAAAAGTATAAACCCCCCAGGAGACTATCAGTAAGTTACATCACATAGTTTGATATCTCTGGGGGACACCATTTCTTTCTCATGTAGTATAACAAGTCAATATCTACAGCAGCCTCTCTAACCCATCACACTGAGTGTAACTGAAGCCGTGATCATTCTTCACACAGAACTTATGGGACGTCAGATCTGACAATATCCATATTCACATCACACGGGGTAAGTACAAAATATACTGATATCTCATTAATACAAATCACATTTTAAAATATTTTCATAAAATATAATAGACCGATCTAATCTGCTCAATCTATCTTTCTGACTATGCAACTAAATATATAAGTGTTCAAATGTAACAGTGTAAATATATATATATATATATATATATATATATATATATATATATATATATATATATACATCTGATACTATGTAACAGTGTAATTATTGTATATACATCTGATACTATGTAACAGTGTAATTATTGTATATACATCTGATACTATGTAACAGTGTAATTATATATATACATCTGATACTATGTAACAGTGTAATTATTGTATATACATCTGATACTATGTAACAGTGTAATTTTATATATATATATATATATATATATATATATATATATATATATATATACATCTGATAATATGTAACAATGTAATTATTATATATTATTATATATACATCTGATACTATGTAACAGTGTAATTATTGTATATACATCTGATAATATGTAACAATGTAATTATTATATATACATCTGATACTATGTAACAGTGTAATTATTTTATATACATCTGATACTATGTAACAGTGCAATTATTGTATAAACATCAGATGTAAAAGCATATATTTTTAATAACCATTTTTAACACATTAACACGCCAATTAAAAACATAAAAAAACAACACCGTCACCTAAAGAATATTTTACAGTCAAGGTAGTTGCAATAAATACAGAGGAAGGGGTTTTCAAGATTGATATGAGACACTTTATAATAATAATAATCTAAAGTCAAATATCTATTTCAAATTTCAATATATTTACACAAATAACCTTGTGATGTCTACTATTAAATTTCAGTGATTAGAACTATACAAAGTGACAAGTGCTAATATCCAATAAAACCCATCATAAATAAGATTAATAAGTGAATAACAAAAAAATAACTACTATTCAAATCAAAGTCACTACATTATAATAACAAAAGTAATAATGATACAACTATACAAAAATAACCTGAGTGAACAAAGCGTTAAAACAGGTCCAGTACCTAAGCTATCTAGCATGACAGAACTTGCGACCCACCACTTGCCCCTGAATAAATGAAAGGCTACACTACTTCCTACTCTACTACATCCGATGAACTAAATAAACCCTGTGCCAATCTATTGTGGTGGCTCTTGGAGCCGGCCACTCACCCCCGAAACAATAAATGGTCTCGTCTAATTATAAAACTATAATTCTGACCCACCACTATGACCTATGATAATATAAACAGTTCCTAATCAATCAATACATCTCAAAATGGTCCTAAAAATCCTAAGCACAATATATATTAGAATAATACAATAATAAACCCCTTGTTGGTTTTCTGCTTAAAAAGATTGCTTAACCCTAATCCTCAAATGCATGGACAATACAAATCTTACATGAATATCATAATACAACTAGCGTCTTGCCCGTAAAAAAATGACGGCAATGAGATGTGTATGTTTGGAAAGTTGTTTAATTATTAATATACGTATTTGCCACTTGTAAGATTTTAGTTATGATGAAATAAGTAGTATTGTGATATTAAACATGTTTATTTTTGTAAAATGTTCTTTTGGTGAACAGTAACTGTTAAAGCATTTTGTATTAAAAGTATTAACATTTGAATGTAAGAGCAGTTGAACTTTAAATTAATCAGTATTGTAAACTTGAGGTAATGGTTTTTTAACATGCAAGTTCTATCTCAAGAATTTTTAACTTAAATATACATTAAATCCAGAGGAAGACAAACAGTAAAAACCCTCCTTGAAACGTAGCTAATTGTATCAGAGAGGGAAAAAAAATAATCCTTCCTGACTCCATGAACTAGCGATCAGATTACTCCCTGGATTAATGTTTAACATAAAAGACAACATGTACATTGTGACTTAAAACGTGGTTGAGCTCTTAACATGAACTTTGTAATATGTGTAAGTAAGGAACTTGAAAGTATATTTTTTGAAACTTGAACTTTCTTATCTGTTTTACTAAGGAAATTGAAAACATTTTTTTCAAACTTGTAACATTAGAAACAGTAACATAGTTAACATTTTAACATAATTTGTGAAAATAATGCAAGGCAAGTGTTTTCTGAGGCTAATCATCCATAAACAGTACTTCCATTAATTATGACTGAATTGTTAATTGTTTGGTATTTTTCAATGGTTGACCTTGGTTTGTTGCTGTGATTTAAAATGTTTTTGACATTGACCTCTTAACATGAACTTTGTAATATGTCTAAGAAAGAAACTTGAAATTATAATTTAAAAAAATTGAACTTTCTTATCTCTCTAAGTAAGGAACTTTAAAAAAAACTTTCAAAATTGTAACATTAGAAACAGTAACATAGTTAATTAACATTTTAACATAATTTGTGAAAATAATGCAAGGCAAGTGTTTTGTGACGCTGATCATCCATAAACAGTACTTCCATTAATTATGACTGAGTTGTTTATTGATTTGTATTTTTTAATGGTTGACTTTTGTTTGTTGCTATAGTAATTGTTTTAACTCGCACATATAGTTTGGTCTCTGGCAAAGTGGTTCTGTAAGCACTGTTCTGTATGCGTTTGACAATTTAATGTAGTTTAACAGGAAAATATTGTTTTTCTAAATGTAATTTATGTTGCGTAATAATGATCTTTTGATGGAAACAGACATTTATGTGTATTTCTTTTAAAAATGTGGTGGTTATATTGTGTTTTTTTATATTTTTGCATTTGCTTTTAAATTTGTTTTGCATGGCTTTTATTTCTTTAATGAAAAGTTAAAGTACTTCATAGTAGACAATGTCTTTAGTAAAAATACGTCCATCTTCTAATAAATTACCTTGACTTTCATTCTTTTCAATGTAAACTTTAATAGCCTGTGGATTTTTGCACCGTGATAAGGCAACGTACAAGTGGCCATGTGCAAATACTGGTTGTTCTAAGAAAATACCCACAGATTTGAGCGTTTGTCCTTGTGATTTATTAATGGTCATGGCAAATGCCATAATGATGGGAAATTGTCTTCTTTGAAGTATAAAAGGGAGACTACTTTCACTTGGTGCTAAATCTATTCTTGGTATGAATACACTCTCTCCTTCATGGGTACCAGTCAAAATTTCAGCATCTATGAAATGGTCCTTTAATTGTTGAACAATTAATCTTGTCCCATTGCATAGGCCTTTTTTGGGGTTCATATTTCGCAGTAGCATGACAATTGCACCTTTCTTTAGCTGCAAAATATGTGGTGGCATTCAAAAAGGAGTTAGTGAGTTTATGAATTCAGTGGAAAAGTTTGCCTGACTTTCATTGTCATCAGCAAGTACAGAATCAGCACTGTGATAATTTCTTTGTGGTGCATTAATTTATTTACGATTTCATTATTGAGGATTAATGCATCCTTATTTTTACACGTTAGTATGACTTGGTTGGCAAGCTCTGAATATTCCTGGTTATTTATGCTACCTTCAAATATAGCCGATATAATATCTTGGTGACAAATCATATGAGGTGGGATCTGCACAGTGTCGTCAGGTAAATTTTGTATTTTTTCAGTTCTGCCTTCTCCAATTTTAATAAGTCAATCATTGAAATCAGTTTGGCCTTCTGATCTCATGTTTTGTTGCAGTTGAAGATGGGTAAAATGTTTCCATAGTGTGCTTGACTTTATACAGGTTTTGATAATGTCAGTTCGATTTCCATGTACAACGACAGGTAATGTTTGCCTAAAATCGCCACTTAACAACATTACCTTTCCACCAAATGGAAAATTATTATCCATGACTTCACGAAGCAAACGGTCAATACATTGGAGGGCATAGCATTACATCATTGTGGCCTCATCTATTATAATTAATTTACTTTTTAATAATTAATCTATTTTTTTTGCTTGTAATGATGTCATGCGAATATCTGACTCAGAGGTTTCTAAAATAGGCACTGGCAGTTTAAACCCATTATGTACAGTTCTTCCACCTTCTAACAAGAGTGCAGCAATTCCAGTAGTGGCAAACGGCATTGCTATTTGACCTTGTGCTCGTACAGAACTCATTAATAAATTATATAGATTAGTTTTTCCTGATCCGCCAGGTCCATCAAGATAGAAATAACGCTCTGTGACCATGTCATCATCTATTGCATTTTTAATGGCATTAAATGCTAGCAATTGTAACGTATTTAAAGTTGCAAGTCTTTCTTTTGTTCTTTCTACTTGTAGTTGAATGTCATAGTCTTCAAAGTTTATGTCATCTATAAGACCTGGATCAGGCAAATTAAAACTTACACAACTTAATCCATGGGTTAAAAATACTTCTTGGATTTCCATTAACGCTTTTAATTGTGCAATAGGTTCATTGTATTGTTGCATAAAGTCTTCAGGCATATTACTTTTAAATGTCTCCCACAAAGCTAATGCATTTGGAGCATTTGAGAAGATACAAATAAATGCAAATTGTTCTCTCATCTGCCGTGGCATTTGACATAGTGCTGCTTCTTCTAAACATCTTTCCCATTCTTTATCATCAGCTTGTAAGTTTCTATGTCTTGCAGCTAAATGGAAGGATTCATATACTATGTCATTAACAGTTCTTAAGTGTTCAAAACTTTGTGCTCCAGGAACATTTAAAAGTAATATTCGTAAGCAAAAACGTTCAACATCTCTTGGACTGACTGTGTAAATTCTTGGGATTATTTTATTTCCTCTGCTTTTTCTAGGTCTCCATAATCCACTCACAAAAACATAGTGATATGGAATTTCAATATATAAGAATTGTGTTGCTTCTGAATCTGTGGAATTTAATTCAAACCATGCAGTTAGTGTAGTGTGATGATGTTCACTTTGGGCCAATGCATTACTTTAATTTCCAGCAAGGAAATACACTAAATGTCTTTGTGGCAAATGTACTGCTAAGCTATATACTGCATGCGATCTATCATGCATTTCAAATGTTAAAAGGCGCCACATAGCTTCTGGTGCACTTACATAGCGAGCATCTACATGAGATGCAAGTTCATCATGTACTAACTCACTGCTTTCAGGGTTGTCTGCACTTTTGACAACTACAGTAGCTGCATAATAGCCTTTGTAAATATATTTGTACACATATTTAATGGATTTTATGGAAGTGCAGGCTTCTACATTAATGTGTGCGTTATACTTCATCAGTAAATGGGGATTGTGGGGTTCTACATATCTATTGTTAACTTTTTTGTAACGAATAATGGCACTATCTCCTTCTCTTCTTTAATAAAGTGGATAGCCATCACAATTAGCATAGGTTTTGTCTCTATAATCACCCGGTATATGCTAATGACGCGGCGCGCATGTGACGTCACATGCACGCCAGGGTCAAGACGGAGCAGAGGCCGGAGAAGGTGCAGGTAAGTGAGGGGGAGGTATTTAGAGGGGAGAAAGTGAGGAGGGGGTTTGAAGAGGGGGTTGATGAGGAGGAGGGGGTTGAGGATGAGGAGGGGGAGGGAAAGAGACAAAGGGGGCTAGAGAGACACAGGGGGTTAGAGACACAGGGGGTTAGAGAGACACAGGGGGGTAGAGAGAAACAGGGGGGTAGAGAGACACGGGGGGGTTAGAGAGACACTAGGGGGAGTGACTCATGTATAAGCCGAGGGGGCCCTTTTTAGCCTTAAAAAAAGGGCTGAAAAACTCAGCTTACACTCGAGTATATAAAGTAGTCTTGTATTTTGCATATGCTCACAATGTTTTTAGAATTATCCTGTTTTGTGTCCACCACTTTTGGTATGCTTATTTAGACTTCTTTGTAAAGGCTTATATGTTCTTAAACAATAAAGAAGAATATTATTTAACTTTTCTATCTGTTTGTGTGATTTTTGGTACAATCCTCTTTTGTTTCCACCATATTTTGCATACTTTAATTGCTTAATTAGTCTTCTTTATGAGTATTAAATGATGTTGGATAGTAAAAATGAATGTTAATTGCCTTTTCTATATCATGGTAGGCTTTTTTGTTTTATCCTGTTTTGTGTTCACCACTTTTTAGTTGCTGCATTTGGCTTGTGGGTGATGGTTGGCGTTTATTTTAAAGTAAAGTGGAGGAATAATTGTGTTTTATGTATGTTACTAATGTTTTGGATGCTATCCTGTTTTGTGACCACCTCTTTTGTTTTTTCTCTGAAACTATCTTTCTTTGTAAATTGAATAGGTGTTTGTGAAGTTTGTTGAACTGTGTTGTTTTAGTCTTTATTAAATTTGTATTTTTTGTACTTTTAATTTTTATATTGGCGGCCATTAAACATATATATATATATTTTTTTTCTACTTCTTATACTATACCTTCATTGAAGTGTTGTTCTTGTCCGAATGACAGAGGGTCCCCTCCTGCTCTTAATCCGCCAGTCTTCTTGTAGTGTCTGTTTGAAAAAGAAAGTTAAATGGTTAATTGTATATTTCTTCTTTTTGATTTAGCACAGCATGGTCTTTTTCAGCATGTAATGTATTTTTCTATCTTACCTCTTCTTTTTTCTTTGTGTTCTTTAAAAGTAATTCTCTCTCACAGTGCACGGTACAATTTCTTGAGTGAGTCTGTTTGAATAGTGAAAAAAAGGGCAAAGATTCAGCTTCAGGTTACATATGTATTAGTGTCATATTATTTTTTGCTATGAGTTGCAGTAAATTAATGTCATTTGTTTGTTGTAGGGCCTATACACATAAATGGGCGTGTGACATGTCACTATACATGAATCACATTTTCCTAGTTAAAGTTGTTTTTTTTTTCTGTCTTGATAATAAAATGCAATATATTATAGCTTACCTCTCAGTTGTAATTTGCACAGTGTAAAGTAGGAAATTAGGAAATAATTATCTTCTCAAGTAACAGCAGCAGTTAACTATCCAGTCACTCCGTTCATCACCTGAGTAGAAATGTAGAATTTCCTGAAAAGTAGGCAGTATTTATAAACTTTCAGGTGCCTCAGACCGTTAGAATGCAATACGCATGCGCTATTTGCGTTCCAGCTTACAATTTGCGTTCCATCCGCCATTTTATGCGTAGCAGTTGTCATTTTTCTTTAAAATGCTGATTAATATCAGTGTGGTACGTGCCGCATAGATGTGTTTCAGTTTTGCGAGTCACTGTAGTATTGTTGCGTCTGTAGCCTCGTTTTCGTTTTGTTCGGTGGCCATTTTTTCTCTCGCTTAGGTGATTTTTGGCAGTTTAAACTCGTTTTTTTGGACTTAAATGGACGTGTAAATTCACTTTTAGAGGTGCTGGATGCCCCCCTTACTCTAAGTAAGCTTTTTTGTGTTTATTTATTGTGTTTCTGATGTTTTCATGTTCACCGTTTTCAGACGTTTTTTGCGTGTTCGGCATGGGTCGTAGCGCGGCCGTATTTTTTTGCAAGGGATGCAGTTGTTTTTTTTTCTAAGTCGTGCGGGTGGGACGCAGTTGATTTTTTTTGTAAAAGTCGTGCGTGTGTGTGTTAACTGCGTGTGAGGCGCCTTTGAGGCTACACCCCCGGAAATGCAGCCCCTCGCTTTGCGAGGGGCCACATTTGCAGACAAACACAGCCGACGCTTCGCGAGGGACGCAGTTCTTGCGGGCTCGCTGTGCGAGCCGGCAAGCATGAGCAACGGCTCGTATGCTCACAACTATATATGTGATGTCTCCATGCAATAAACAAACTGCAATCATGGAGAGAGAGATTACATCGGCTCTACTGCGCATCTCAATTACATCATAAGTAGATGACGCGCTCCAACACTGTGCTAAATTTTTCACTAGACAAAACATTTTCTAGATGAAGAGATCACATTATCCCCTCACTCTCACATCTCCTCATATATTTCCACCTTAATGTGATCTCTCAGTAATAACAATGTGCTGCTTATTTCATGCACTTTGTTGTTGCTCTTTTTCCCAGATCTTACTGCAGAATGTAATTCCTTTTAGTTCCCAGGTCTGGCAGTGATACTGAGGGGCGTCCATGACATAAGTACATCTTGTATTGCATATTCATTCATGTCATTCTATCCTGCCATGTAAAAGCAGAATTTGCACGCTCCAAAGGGCTTCACTGAGGGTCATATTAAATTCCAAGCCCGTAGCGTCACTGATACACCCGCAAGGTTTGAAATTCGGCTTAGTTACAGAGCTATAAAATTAGCCAAGCCCACAACAGATGTGGCTGACATCCAAACCCGTAAACCATTCTTGTGCTTGTTGCATGTGCATTCATGAACATGATCAATTAGTCAAACCAGTAGTTACAGGTTTAGATGGAGCCAATGGCAAATGAGATTGCCATCATTACATCACTGAAAAATGGAGGTTAGATTTCGATCCCTTATGTGCTTGAATTACAAGTTTCGATCAGACCCGCTTTACAGAAATAATGCAAAATAATTAATCAGTAAATATGATATTCTAATCCATGCAAGTTCTATTATATATATATTAACACATTGATTGTCGGGATTGATATAACACAGAAAGTAAACATAAAAAGTAGTATTTTATATTGCATATTTGTGAGCTTGAGAATGTTGTGCTATTATTTCTAATACCTAGCATCACTTTCACTTTAATTATAAGTACTGTAGTGTGTGTATATTTGCATTTACAATGCTACAAATAAGACTTTTACCCCCTTGCGGGTCCTCTCTAGTACCCATAGGCTTTTTGGCTCTATTTGCTGTTTACGGGTTTGAACGTCAGTGGATTCGTACCAATTTAATAGTTACAGGCTTTAAAGATCAAAGGATTAGCAGCAACGGAGCTCAGATTTGGACAGCCCGTAGGGTTTTTCCGCCTTTAACCCGCAGATCATTTGCGGGTAGCTGTAATAGGCCAATTTAATAGCCGTAAGTCTAGCAGGCTCCGTTATGGCTACGAGTTTTACCGTAGGGGGGATTTAATAGGGCTGTGAGAGTGCAAACTGAACATTGCCACTGTAGCCTCAGCAGGCCCCGATGAAGCCGCTTTTAAGCTTGGTGAATGTTAGCTAAATTATTAGAATACCATTGTGGTCATAAATGTAAAATATACTGTTTTAAAGAATTCATTTGAAAACAGGCAACATTAAAAAAAGAAATCAACCTTCATGTTACTAGTTTTTATACATTTTTTTCTGCTGAGGAATCTGCTATATTAGATCCCAGTGGTCAGTTGCTTCGGTGGAAGAAGACTTTGATTGTGGAGAGTTCAGTAAACAATTGAAAAATATAACTTATTACAATGTACAAATAAGCACAGGAATATTATTGTTAAATTAAATCAGGTTTGATGTGACTGTCGGGTTTGTTCATAATCATCCTGTTTTGTTATCTCTCTCTGTGAGACAGTTGGTGCCTGAACATCCTCATCCACATGTTTTGTTCATGAAAAATGTATTTCTTTGAAGAATTTGAGAGAAGGGACATTTTATACTTATATGAAAATGATGGAGCCAGTGAATGGAGGGCCCCATATAAAATAATTTGGAGTTTCCCTTGTGACAATAAAAATATGTCTAGATAACAACTAGTGTGACCTGATCACCTTTCTATAAAAATAATTATTCCCTTCCCTCCAAAAATGAATAATAGTCTCTAATTACTTAATTCCTCTGTCAGTATCAGAGCACCCTCTGTCTGCCTCTCTCTGTTTCACTCTGCTTTGTCTCTCTCTGTATGTGCATCATCTCACTCTGTTTCTGCCTCTCTGTCTTTCTGTCTCTCTCTCTCTTTTTCTCCTGTCCATGTCTCCCTCTCAGCCGCTCTCTCCATCTCTCTCTCTATGTTTCTTGTTCCACTCTGTCTGTGTCTGTCCTCTGTGCATGTTCCTCTATCTGTGTCTCCCTCTTAGTCTCTCTCTCCATCTCTCTCTCTCTTCCTCCTCTCTGCCCCTCTCCACATCATATTCTCCATGTTTCTTTCTCTATATATAGTTATGTGATCGCGTTTATGTGTGAATTTATATTGATGTAGCTCTTTAATTGTGTGTATATATTGGATTTTCTGCAAAGATACAATTGTAATTGGGAGGGGGAAGGGGGGTATCTGTAGCTGCCTATCATAGGAGATATACTCTAAATATCTTCTAAAATGAGCTTGGAGGGGATTTTGTTTTTCTAAAATGTAATTAAAAACACAAATATGTTATAATTTACAAACAAAATGCTCAATTTGTCCTCTTTCACTCTTGGAAACCAATTCAAAACATCTCCACAGTAAAAAAACAAATTCGAAATAGGTACAGTGCTAAGATGGTACCTCTTTACTTATCCTGTTTAATTACTGTGACAGGAGTATTAGATCTCATTAAACACCAAATATATTACTATGTTGAATACTTATGTATCTTTAACATTATTCATTCAATAATATAAACATTAACAGCCCTATTAAGTTCCAGCCTTATAGATATGAGTTTAGAACTTCAGCCTTACGTACTTTAAATATGACAAAGTTACAACGGTATTAAATTAGACCTGCTGCAAGCATCGTATGAGCTACACAGCACGGCCGACTGTGTCAAACACAGAGCAACAGGGCAAGAGAAGTGAAAGCCTGCGAGATGACTTGCCGCAGGGGTCCTGAGCGGGACCTCTGAGGCAGTTTTACATACAATCCCTGCCGGGGGGGTGCTCCAAGTACCCCCCTGCACCGAAAATGAACTTACCAATGCTGGGTGACCCATCGGGACCCCCAATGTTTCCCCATATTAACCCTTGCAACGAGGGTCCCCGATTGGCATTCCCGCGGTGGGTCCTTAAAGAGCCAGTGGCACGCCATTTGCCAATCTTAGCCATGGGGATACTTACAGTACCTAACATTAACCCACCTCTATGCTGGGGGGGCACCAATTGGGACCCCCGAAGTGTCCCCATATTACCCTTGCAATGGGGGTCCCGATCGGTCTCGATCGAGACCCCCGTTGAATTAAAATATTAAAAATTCCTGCCTTGCAGGTCCTTAAAGACTGTAAATGTCCTGCAAGGAACTGCGATAAATAAAATATTAACCCCTGCCGCAGGGGTACTATAAGTACCCTCCAGGCACCTAAAACTAAACCCCATTAGTCATTAACCCCATTAGCCATTATACAGAGCTACATGAGCCTTTGATGACGTAGCACGCCCTGACGCTAAGGGCGCGCTGGCATCTCATCTTCCAACAGTACTGTTTGTTTGTGTATAGAGGATGTGTGCTTACCCTCCCTGTCCGTATCCATATATCTGAATGCTGCATTAACTGCATGAGTGACCTGTATTCCAAGTAGATAGCTTTGTAAGAGGCACATTTCTCATTTAAGGGCAGACCGTGGATATGATTTACCTCTCTGTTCTTTAACGGAAAGTCTAGAGTGATTCCTTGATGGCGTGGTATTTCTATACTCCTCTGCACAAATGCTGGGACAACTGCATGAGTGAACTCCACTCTAACTAGACAGATCTATAACAGGCAAAATCTTGTATTATAGAGAAATCTTTTTATGTGATTTACCTTTCTGCCCCTGCAAAGGAAAAGTGCATATTTTCTAATTCCAATGCAAAAAGAGGGTTATTATGATGACTATTTAGTAACACCTTGATAGTATAGAAAAATATTGATCAGGGTGATTTTTTGGACAAAATGAAATATAGCACATGGAGTGTGGTTCCAATTGTTTTGGGTCAGGACATATATGGTACAAAAAGAGAGTTAATAGATACCTGGGTCCTATTAGTTCCCATGAATTTAATTTAAGGTGATTTGGTCCTTGATATAAAAAGTTTATATCCTCATGCAGACAATTATATGGCATTTAGAGTTTAAGAACTAAGTAATTCAAGATTAATGCATCAAATATGATACTATAAATCAAGGTTAATAAGGACATTATTATAGAGCTGGATAGCCGAATTTATTAAACACACACACAAGTACCGTTATGTGAGAGGACAATTCCCCCTCTATTAAGAGACTAAAAGATACATCAGGTGGTAATAGATCTCACAAAATTAGCCTATTTTATCCCCCTTTTTTTCTAATCCGGGATTTTTTATTGATTTTTTTTTTTAATTCGCCGTTGTTACCCTCAATTAATAAAATTTTTACTTTTGAGACTATCTTATCCCAATATGTTATATACTTATGTCAATTTTGGTAGAAAATACCTTGGGAAATTAGCATTTCTTAGTTTATGAATTCAAGAGCCACATGAGCCCCTAATTACCCTGTCACTTATGAGGGTCTATACAGACCCCCATAAGCCTCTATTAAACCCCATCTCTGCAATAGGGGTCTATATAGACCCCTATAGGACACTAAGTAACTCCTATATTAACACTATAAATGCCATGAGAGTCCTCCAGGACCCTCATGACACAAGGTTTAAGCACTACACTATACTGTTAACCCTAACTATATCCCATTAACCCATAATAAACCCAGTTAACCCCATCTAGACCTATTTAACCCAAACTGGGCCTATCTAACCCCATCTAGACCATTTAACCCAAACTGGGGCTATGTAACCCCATCTAGAAGTATTTAACCCTAACTAGGACTATTTGACCCAATCTAGACCTATTTACCCCTAACTGGGCCTATCTAACCCCATTGAGACCTATTTAACCCTAACTGTGCCTTTATAACCACAACTGTACTTGTTCAACTCTTTCTAGTGCTATGTAAGCCTATCTAATCCTATTTTACCTTAACTGGGCCTATTAATCCCTAAATGTACCACACAAACTACACTATTAACCCCACTCTACCATGTTAAACCATACACTACCTACCTACCACCCTAATAAAACCCATATTACCCCACTAAGTACAAAAAACTAGAAATACAGAAAAAAAATGACATTACAGAAAATAAAACTACTTACCTGAAAAGAAAATACATGCTTAACTAACAGATATCATTACATTGCAGCAATCAATACAATAAATACAGTTACAATACATCAATAAATACAATACAGTTCAAATATACCCCTAACCACAATCAATTAACCCTATCTACAATACATTAACCCTATCTACAATGCATTAACCCTAAGTACAATCAATTAACTCTATCTACAATACAGTAACCCTATCAGCAATACAGTAACCCTATCTACAATACATTAAAAAGCCTCAATCTAACCTAAAATAGTATAATACAGTTCACTTACCCTGTCAGATGTCCCTTCAGCAGATCAGCCATCCCTAGGAAAAAATAAAAACATCACATTTGAACCAAATTAAAAACATCACAAACATCAACACATTCTAAATATTTTTTTAAAAACATCTAATTACAGAAAATAATAAAACCTAGAATTACAGAAAACAAAAAAGGACATTACAGAAAAAAGGACATTACAGAAAAAAACAAAAACTATGCACCTGAAAAGAAAATACCTGCACAAATAACACATTATATTACAAAACAGCAATCAATACAATAAATACAGTTACAGTACATCAATAAATACAAAACAGTTCAAATATATACCAAACTACAATACAGTAACCCTATCTACAATACATTAAAAACCCTGAATCTAACCTGAAATAGAATAATAAAGCCTACTTAACTTGCCAGATGTCCATTCAGCAGATCAGCCACCCCTAGGATAAAAGAAACATAAGATTAATATGAAATTAAACATGACACAAACATCAAAACATTCTAAATATTAAACTTACCTTTTCGGGATGTCCCTGCCTTTCTTCTAGTCTTCTCCGTCTAGGCCCCTAGAAAAAAATAAACCTCACATGAATACATGAATAAACACAACAAAATAAACTGAACATACTATATTTTAAACGTACCTGTCCGCGATGTCCCCATCCTTCTCCCCTTCTGCCCCAGCTGGGCCCTTGACAAAAAACGCTGCTCTAAAAAAGAATAATAAAAAAAAATAACAGAGTTCGTCACTGGAGTTGCTCTCCGACACTAATGAGGCTTCCGATAGCAAATTCGCAATGGAGCCTTCTGCTTGGCTGAAAAGGCTATCAATCAAATTTCAGCCAATCAGAAACCGCCAAGGTGCGAGCCAATCAGAACGGGATACACTCCCACTGTGTATATCCCATTGTAATTGGCTAAAGGCATTTGCACCTTCTGATTGGCTGCAATCTGATTGACAGTGACAACAGCTAATCAGAAGGTATAAATGTCATCAGCCAATCACAATGGGATTTACCCCGTGTGGTGTATTCCATTCAGATTTGCTGAAAGAAATTGTGCCTTCTGATTGGTTTAAAAAAGATTGACAGGCCCATCAGCCAAACTGAATGGTGTGGTGTATCACCAAATTAATATTACACAAGGTTCGTCTACATTAAAAGGTATTTATTAAAAGGCAGATAACACAATACTATAAATGTATTACAAACACAACAGCCCAGACCCACGGAACAACACCCCCTTTTAAATCTATCTACCTATATATATAGTAATTCCCTTCCCCAAACGCTTGATCTTACCCACGGTCAGACCATTGACATCACCTCCATCACCATCACCATCAAGGAAGAAAAACAGGCCCAAGCACAAGTTTCCTGCCTGGATATATCCTTAGTTGAGATGATGTAATTTACATCACATCCTGTCCATGAGCAATTGTGGGAGGGAAGTAAAGATTCTCAGCCCTCCTACAAAGGCCTGTTTAAGGAAGTCCTGAATTACCATGCAAGGAAGACAAGTTACCACAAATGGGACATAAGGGTGTATCCCATTCTGATTGGCTAACACCCTGGCACCTTCTGATTGGCTGAAATTTGATTGATAACCTTTTCAGACAATCAGAAGTCGCCATTGCTAATATCTAGAATGTTTTGATGTTTTAGTTGAGTAATGGGTTAATTTTAGGTGCCTGGGGGGGATACTTATAGTACCCCCGTGGCAGGGGATAATATTTTATTTAGCTCGGGTCCTTGCAGGACCTTTACGGCCCCTTTAAAGACCCGCGAAGCAGGAATTTTGAATTTTTTAATGCACTGGGGGTGCAGATAGAGACCGATCGGGACCCCAGTGGTCAGGGTTAATATGGGGACACTTTGTGGGGTCCCGCTGGGTGTCCACAGTATAGCACGGGTTAATGTTAGGTGCCGCTGGGGTACTTACAGTAACCCCGCAGCGGGATTGACTAATGGTGTGCCGCGTACCTTTTAAGGACCGCGGTGGGAATTTTTTAAATGCAACCGGTGGCCCGATCGATGCCGATCGGGGACCCCCGATGCAAGGGTTAATATAGGGAGGCTTTGGGGACCCTGATAGGGACCCCTGCAGCATGGGGATGTGTTTAGGGAGCAGGGGGAAGCATCAGAGGCCGGAGTCTGGCTACTCCGATGCAGCACGTTTGCTCTTTGGTAGCCCTTGCAAGTACTTTTATGTGCTCGTAGGGATTCCTCCGAGTTACTAGGTTCACCCATAGATTTATGGCTGCGTGTTACTACGTAGCTCCCTCTGAGCCTATTTTCGGACGTTTTTGGGTGTCATCTCGCAATGGCGGCTTCAAGGAACATGTTGAGGAATCGATCCTCGCACACAGCACTTAGACGACTGTTGCGAGGATTGAGGTACTTACAAGGTCTAATTTAATATGGCCTAAATTGGTAGAAATGCAAAGCTCTTTGCTTCACTTTAAACTCCTCCATTATTTTGTAATTTGTTAAAATTGTTATTCACTTGTATATACCCTGTTTAGCTCTGCAGAATATATTCTCGCGTTCAAATCAAGGTTAATAGTAATAATAATAATAATAATATTAATAATACTCTGTTTTTGAAGCTTAAGTTTAAATTTACTTATCTAAAAAAAAGGAATGATATCCTAAAAATGAACTCTACCGACATCAATCACTTTTCCATCAATCAGATCTGGGAATTCAGAATATCATCTCTGTTTGGCTGAAATCAGCTATTCATTAAAAGAAAGGGTACTACAAATGATTGTAATGAGAGGGGAATGCCTGGCATTTACTTTTTAATCTTTCACAAATCCTTATATTTCATACCTTTTACCACATCAGCATATAAACATACAGGTTACAAGGACCCCCTCTCTATATTATTGCACTGTCACCTATTTCACTGAGTACCAATGTATTTATACTATTGATTCATTTTTTCAAAGGACTTTGTGTGTTTGGACAAGATACATTTTCTATTACATATAAAAGTCAAACTGAGAGACCTTGTCACGCTTTGCGAGCTCGCAAAGCGAGCTTGCAAGAACTGCGTCCCTCGCAAAGCAAGGGATGCAGTTATGGCCGCAAATGCGGACCCTCGCAAAGCGAGGGGACGCGTTTGCAGAAGTGGAGGCTCTACGGGGCCTTACTCTGTAAATCACCCCCACAAAAGCGGGACTTTGAAAGGTGAGCCGTTAACTTGCAGCACTTAGTCCTCTCCCTCCTCTGTGTCTCTTCCCCTCCTCCTCTCCTTACCATGTGTCTATCCTTCCCTTCTCCTCCCCCTCATTGCTTGCGAGCCAAAATTACGAGCCGCGGGACTTAGAAAAAAAATACCAATGCACTAACCCCCCGAACCGTGCAAAACCACAAAACACGAAAAACACACACAAAAACACAATAAAAATAAAAAAAATATCACCCACAGCATGGGGGGACAGCTAGGATGTCTGGAAGTGAGATTAAACACAAATTTAACCTCAAATTCCTCAGTTTCGTCACTTGAAAGTGAGAAAAAAATGGAGGCCGAAAAAAAGGAAGAGAGGCTCCACGACAACGGACCACGCAAAACACTGCCAGCAGCGTACAACTTTGCCAAACCTCTACATTAAGAGATCTGAGATAAGCTCAGGACTCGACATTAATTCCTTGCTGTGGGCATCCGATCGAACCCCCGTTGTGTGCCCACATTAACCCCATGCTGACCTCTGCATTGCCCCGAAATTAACATGGCAGTGGGGGTCATGATCATGTCCACCCACACCTAGATTTAACCTCTCAATGCTTGGGGTCCCCACATTAACCCCACATTAACCCTGGCAGTGGGGTCCCTATTTGCACGCAATCGGGGACCACCGCTGCAATCAAAATTCGAATTTCACACCTTGCGGGTCCCTAAAGAGCTATAAAGGTCCTTGAAGGACCCACGATAAAAAAAATTAACCCTATCACTCATGGGGCTCTATACAGGGCCCCATGAGCCCCTAAATAACCCTGACACTCATGGGGACAATACAGACCCCATAATACATTAACTAACCCTGTCACTCATGGGGATCAATACAAACCCCCATAAGCCCTTCATTAACCTTGTCCCTCATAAGGGTCTATACAGACCCCCATCAGCCCTATATTAACCCTGTCACTCATGGGGGTCAATACAGAATCCTATAATCCATTAATTAACCCTGTCACTCATGGGGATCAATACTGACACCCATAAGCCCTTAATTAACCCCGTCACTCATGGGAGTCAATACACCCCCCACAAAAGCCCTTAATTAACCCTGTCACTCATGAGGGTTAATGAAGACCCCCTTAAGTCCTTAATTAACCCTGTCACTCATGGGGTCAATACAGACCCCCATAAACCCTTTATTAACCATGTCACTCATGAGGGTTATTACAGACCCCCATAATCCCTTAATTAACGTTGTTACTCATGGGGGTCAATACAGAGCCACATAAGCCACTAATTAACCCCATCAGTCCAATAGGGGACTATATAGACCCTTATAGGACACTAATTAACACATGTAATAACATAATAAGTGCCATGAAGGTCATCGAGAACCCTCACAACACAAAGTGTAAGCACTACACTATTAACCCTAACTATAAATCATTTACCCAACCCGGGCCCTATTTAATGCTAAAACTACACATTTAACCCTAACAGTACCTATCTATCCCTAACCGGGCCTATTTAAGCCTAACTTGCCCTATTTAATCCTATCTAAGCCTATTTTACCCCCGTCTCTTATAGAGGGTCTATCCAGACCCTCATACGCCTCTATTTATCCCCATCAGTCCCATAAGGGTATATAAAGACCCTCATGGGGCAGTTAGCACCCTAACATTAACCCCATAGGTGCCATGAGGGTCCTCAAGAACCCTTATGACACTAAGTACAAACACTACACTGCACTATACTCCCCAATAAACAATAAAATCTAAAATAACCACCCTCTACACTAACCTATTAACACCTTCACTACCTACCTACCCCCTAATAAACCCCCCACCCCACTAATTACAGAAAAGAATAAAACCTAACTCTCAAAAAATAATAAAACCTAAGTCACAGAAAATAAAAAAGCTACATTACAAAAAATAAAAAAGCTACATTACAAAAAAAACATTACAAAAAATAAAAAAGCTACATTACAAAAATACATTACAAAAAATAAAAAAGCTACATTACAAAAAATAAAAAAAGCTAAATTACAAACCCCCCACTTCAGAAAAAAAAAAATGATACACCTGAAAAGGAAATACATACAAGATATATACATTTCAATACAATACAAAAAAGTACAATACCCCCATCTAAAATACATACATACCCTCTATCTAAAATACAATACCGCTCTATCTAAAATACATACATACCCCCTATAGTACCCCTCTATCTAAAATACAACACCCCTCTATCTAAAATACATACATTCGCCCCTATCTAAAATACAATACCCCTCTATCTAAAATACATACATACCCCTCTAGCTAAAATACAACACCCCTCTATCTAAAATATATTCATACACCCCTATCTAAAATACATACATCCCCCTATCTAACATATAATAAATCCTATATACATACACAAACCCTAAATCTAACCTGAAATAAAATAATTAAGAGCACGTACCTTTGCAGATGTCCCTTCAGGTCAAGAAAAATTAGTACAACACACTACATTCCAAAAATAAACATTCCAAATATTCTAAATATTCTACTTACCTTTCCAGCATGTCCCCGTCCTTCTTATTTTCTTCTCCGGTGCGTCCCTTAGAGCCATCTGAATGGGATATGGGGGTGTATCCCATTCTGATTAGCTCACACCTTGGAGCCATCTGATTGGCTGAAATTTGATTGACAACATTTTCAGCCAATCAGAAGGCGCCATTGCCAATTTTCTCAGCGAAAAGGCTCTAAGGGCCTCATTAGAGTCGGGGAGGTCCGAGAGTTCGGAGCTCTGTTAGTTTATTTTTTTGTTATTTTTTTAGCGCGGATTCTTGAAGGGCCCAGCAGGGGAAGAAGAGGAAGAGCAAGGGGACATGGCACCAATGTAAGTTCAATGTATATTATGTTTATTATATTTTATTTTGTGTGTGTATATGTTGTTATATTAATGTAATGTTTATTCTTAACAGGGGCCTCGCCGGAGAAGAAAATAAGAAGGATGGGGACATGCTGGAAAGGTGAGTTCAATATTTAGAATATTTAGAATGTTTATTTTTAGTATGTACTGTGTTGTAGAAAAAAATGTTTTCCTAGGGTGGCGATATGACATCTGCATATGTAAGTGGTCTTAGTTATTTTATTTTATGTTAGATTTAGGGTTTATGTATGTAGATAGGATTTATTGTATGTTAGATAGGGGGGTGTATGTATTTTAGATAGGGAGTATGTATGTATTTTAGATAGGTGGTACTGTATTATAGATAGGGGCTATGTATGTATTTTACATAGGGGGTATTGTATTTTACATATGGGGTATTTATGCATTTTAGAGGGCTATTCTATTTTATTTGTATTGTATTGTATTGTAAAGAATAAAATATATATTTTGTATGTATTTCCTTTTCAGGCGTGTAGGTAAATAAAATATTAGCATTTATTAAGAAGGGTATAGAAGCAAGGGAAGCAAATATAAATTTGCCGCTATACAAATCCCTAGTATGTCCTCATTTGGAATATGGAGGTAGGTAGTGTAGGTGTTAATAGGTTAGTGTAGAGGGGGGTTAGTTTAGATGTAATAGATTATTGGGGGGTATAGTACAGTGTAGTGTTTGTACTACATGTCACGAGGGTCCTGGAGGACCCTCATAGCACTTATGGGGTTAATGTTAGGCTTCTAACTGTCCCACGAGGGTCTTTATATACCCTTATGGGACTAATGGGGTTAAATAGAGGCTTATGAGCGTCTGTATAGACACCCATAAGAGACTGGGTTAAAATAGTGTAGTGCTTACACTTTGTGTCATGAGGGTCCTGGATGACCCTCATGGCACTTATAGTGTTATTACATGGGTTCATTAGTGTGCTATATGGGTCTATATAGTTGAGGCACCCTGAACACTCACATTGTGTGACAAACAGCATTTCAACACTTTTTTATTGCCCCTTCATTTTTGATGGGCAAGTCGCTAGTATGTTAATAATTGTGTTGATGTTGGTAAACACAATCAAATTGAAGCAGATTATCTCACTGCTGTTGTAGTTACTTCATGTTTACATAGTGAGTGATTGGAAGACAAAGTCATGGGACAGAATTAAAGATAATTTATTTGCTCAGTTGTTCACTTAAAGCTATTCACTAACTAATAACTTCTGTAAAAAAAAAACATATGCTATGTGCTAATTTAGAGCCCTATTCAATTGGCCAAATCGCAGTTGAATGAGGCCCTTAGTCATATATGTATATTACAATCACATAGGACCACTCCACTGGTTTATAGAGATGGAATACATACACACAGCAATAATTACAGTGATATCCCAAGTGAGACAGCTTGTAAAGTAAGAATGTCTTTCTCTAAAACAGCAGGAAGATGAAGCCAAAGAAGTGACCTCAGTTGTTGTACTGCTCATGTCAGAAGCCACTGAGGTGGAGATTGTTACAATGTTGTAGCTACCTCTGATTGGTCACAACTATTTATGAATTGTATGGTAATTTTAGCATGGATTTTAATAGAGTTTATTCTGAAATTCAAGTGCTTGGAAACTAAAGAGATTTAAACTTTATGGTAAGTTTAAAAATGTATTTTTTTTTTTCATACATTACTGATCCTCCTCTATCAGATGCATTCATAATCCATGAACCTTAAATAGGCTTTTAATTAGATTTAGATATGGCTTATTTAAATGAACTATTTCACACAAAGGAAAAAGAGTCGCTGTCACGATCCAGAGACATCCTTTTGCTTTCTGCTTAAAGGCACCCCTGGGTTGTGAGGTTCTATCAATGTAAGAGCCCAGAAAGCCCCACCTCTACTTAACTTTAGGGGCTTTCTGGGCTCTTCTTACCATAACGTTTAAATCTCTTTAGTTTACAAGCAGTTGAATTTCACAATAAACGCCAGTGAGATAATCTGCTTCAATTTGATTGTGTTTACCAGCATCAACACAATTATTAACATACTAGCGACTCATACTAGCGACTTGCCCATCAAAAATAATGAGGCAATAACAACGTTTTGAAATGCTGTTTGTCAAACAATGTGCCTCAAATATATAGACCCATATAGCACACTAATGAACCAATGTAATAACACAACAAGTGCCATGCGGGTCATCCAGGACCCTCATGACACAAAGTGTAAGCACTACACTATTTTAACCCGGTCTCTTATGGGTGTCTATATAGACCCTCATCAGCCTCTATTTAACCCCATTAGTTCCATATAGGTATATACAGACCCTCATGGGACAGTTAGAAGCCTAACATTAACCCCATAAGTGCTATGAGGGTCCTCCAGGACCCTCGTGACATGTAGTACAAACACTACACTGTACTATACCCCCCAATAATCTATTACATCTAAACTAACCCCCCTCTACACTAACCTATTAACACCTACACTACCTACCTCCATATTCCAAATGAGGACATACTAGGGATTTGTATAGCGGCAAATTTATATTTGCTTCCCTTGCTTCTATACCCTTCTTAATAAATGCTAATATTTTATTTACCTTTGCAGCTGCTGCTTGGCATTGTGCACTGTTACGTAGGTGGTAGTCCACAAGTACTCCGAAATCCCTTTCAATAACTAGATTTGCTCCATTAAGATTATAAATTACATGGCTATTTTTTTTTCCGAGAAGCATAAATTTACATTTATTCATATTAAATCTCATCTGCCATTTAGATGCCCATTCTTCTATTTTATGTAAATCCCTTTGGAGGGAAAGTACATCATTATCTGATTTAATTACCTTGCACACTTTGTGTCATCAGCAAAAATGGAGGCAATACGTTTCAGTCCCACCTCTAAGTTATTGATAAATATGTTAAAAAGGAGAGGACCTAACACTGAACCCTGAGGATTTGTTTAACATGGATTTATGAAGGATAGGTCATGTCAAACAAACCTAAATAGTTTCTATGAAGAGGTTAGTAGGAACTTAAATCAAGGCAACTCAGTGGATGTAGTCTTTTTTGGATTTTGCAAAGGCTTTAATACAGTGCCACATTGGATACTATTGAGCAAACTAAGGGATACAGGAATTGCAGTAAATATTTGCTCATGGATTGAGAGCTGGCTAAAAGAAAGGAAGCAAATGGTTGTTGTAAATGTAACATACTCAAATGTGGTAAGTGGGGTTCCTTAGGGTAAAATAGTAGGTCTCCTCCTTTACAACTTATTAATTAATGACTTGGAAGTGGGATTGTGTGAGAGTGTGGTGTCTCCATTTTTGCTGATGACACAAAGTTGTGCAAGGTAATCTTAGAAAATTATGTACTTTCCCTCCAAAGGGATTTACATAAATTTGAGGAATAGGCATCTAAATGGCAGATGAGATTTACTACAATAAAAAATGTAAAGTTATGCATCTGGGAAAGAAAAATAGCCATGCAATTTATAATATTAATGGAGCAATTCATGGGGTATCAGATATTGAAAGGGATTTGGGAGTACTTGTGGACAACCACCTAGGTAGCAGTGCACAATGCCAAGCAGCAGCTGCAAAGGCAAGTAGAATATTATCATGTATTAAGAAGGGTATTTTCACAATGGTACATATTCACTTCAGTGAGTATAATTTATTTCACTACCATGTTCATCCTAAAATGTATCAACACTCATTTTATTGATACACGTATAATTTTTTATAGGTGTTTATCATCTTGGTTATCACACGCATAACCTACTATATGTGTTTATCACCTTGGTTATCACATAATGTGGGGTCCCTGAGTACTCTTTTTTATTTCTCTGTTCACACCCCTGTATGACTTATAATTACGCATCACTAGCCTCTTGATATATACTCTTTAGTTACATAATGAGACTGTTCCTCTTTTATACACGGTCTCTTACACATGGTAATTATTTGTTCACGTTTTGATCTTTAATTCTGCCTTTATTTTGGCAGTCTTTCACCATATAGATGGTATAGTTATCACACCACCTATGTATTGTTTTCCCCTGCAGCTTATCATAAGTTCTGTAAGCTCCTACGTATGGTCTATACACAGTTATCCATAATGAGTACATTTAGGTTAATATCTATGTCGTTCCCACTCTTCTGTATATATATCGCATTTGCCCTTTGTATATATTGTATATATTATCCTTCATTTCTCTTATTTCCTCCAAGTCCGTTTTGGGCAAAATATTCGCCATTTTTATGTTGCCTAGGTGACAGCTCCCTATATAAAGCTCTTAGAGACAGCGTTATGCAATTTCCCTTTGGTACGTCGAAACGCGTCAGGCTCCTAGCAACGACGCTGCGCACGTCATCACGTCAGGCGTGCACATGCGCGTTGCATACCTGGCGGTCGAGCTCTCTAGAAACCGCAAATTTGTTCCATTTACGGCCTAGTTTAAAGCCCCTTATACCCTACCAGTCTCATATTATGTCTGTATAAATCTGATATCACCTTTATTACCCTATTAGTTGGGGAGCAGCCTCTACCTTATAGACACAGCTTTAGGCACTTTATGTGCCATACCACAGTCAGATGTCGATAAATGTATATAGACACAGCTTGGATTCTATGCTGTGTAACGTGAAACTGTTGTAATGACCTTGTATGCATTTGAGGTTGAGCTCCCTTTAAATCTGACTTATATAGGTACTAACTTTGGGTACCCTAATTTATAATATCAAAGGGGTGACCTATATCTCACTTTTAGGCAAATTTATTGCTCTTTTGAATGTACCCCCTAGCTATTCGGAGGACATTGATTTAGGCACAAGGGGCTTTATATATATATTCTTTGTGAAACAATAGGTTTTTTTTTGCCTTTTTCTTCTTTGTAACTATTTTGGCTCGCCCGCTAGGTGTGAATAGTAATACCCACTCATTTAAGAGTTATACATTGCACAATACCAGTGCTTCAAGGTTCATTACTATTCCTTACATTTTGCCCTCTTTTATTCCCCGTGTTAGTATTTTAAACATTCCTTGTTTTTAAAGACGCCGCTGTCATTTATTTAATAAAACTATTTTCATTTTTGTATATATTTATCCCATTTTTTTGTACACTATAGAAGTAAGGGAAACAAATATAATTCCGCCACTATAGAAATCCCTAATACGCCCTCATTTGGAATATGAAGTACAATTTTGGGCACCACTACACAAAAACAGCATTTTAGAGCTGAAAAAAGTATAGAGGAGGGCAACAGAACTAATAAGGGGAATGAATGGGCTAAGTTATGAAGAAAGACTAACCAAATTAAATGTATTTTATCTAGAAAAATACATCCAGGGTCAATACAAGGCTTTGTCAAGTAAACTTTTTGTGCCAAGAAGTTTTCAACTGACAAGAGGACATCCTTTGAGATTAAAAGTAAAACAATTTCACCTTAAAGGAAGAACAGGGTTCTTCACACTAAAGGTGGTTAATCTGTTGAATTCTCTACCAAAGGAAGTAGTGACAGCAGATTCGATAGATAACTTTAAAAAGGAATTGGATATGTTTTTAAATAAAAAGAGCATTCAGGGTTATCCTGAATAATTAGAGAGGGAGTATTTATCCAGGGAGGAATCTGATCGCCAGTATCTGGGGTCAGGAAGGAATTTTATATTTTATTCCCCTTTGAGACAATTGGCAAAGTTTCACTGTTTTTTTTTCTGTTTGCCTTCCTCTGGATCAACTAACAATTAACAATTAATTAGCATATTACAGATCAGAGGAGATCTGAAACGGTTGAACTTGATGGACTAAAAGTGTTTTTTCAACCTAAATTACTATGTAACTAATATATATATATATATATATATATATATATATATATATATATATCATCTCTAATAGTTAGCAGATGTGAGTAACACCTGTGAGATGCAGAAGAAGGTAGAGAGAGAAAGTGAGGGTGAAAGAGGAGAGGGAGGGGGAAGTGGGAGGGAGAGAGTGGGAGTAGGGTGGGAAAAGGACAGAGAGTACACAGAGCACAGAGAGAGACAGAACAGACAATAGAATATATGATACATATGATGGGTATGTTACTAGTATATATATGGAGCAACAGCCAACTCAACTCCATCAGGGATAATCTCCACTGGGCCCATCCTGGAAAGTCCTATACCATTGCTAGTGGCAATGTGCCATGATGTATACCCATTATTATTTTGGGAAATCCCATTAAGTGTTTTGCTATCAATCTATTCACATTATCACCTGCCATTGTTATCAGGCCTTAAGAGGAATGTTGTGTATTAACCCTTTTTAAATATATATATATATATATATATATATATATATATATATAATATCTTATTAGATTACTATTATTTTTAACATTATTATTATGCTATGTATCAACATATTGCTTATTAACTAGGGCTCATCAGTTTACTGATCCAGGAATGTGACAAAAATGTGATTTATGTGGATGTCCCAAAACCCCAACTATTGAAAACACACTGACACATTGAGAACGGTATAATAAAGTGTTATGTTTTACACAGAGGACAATCAGAAATGGACAAGACTGTGTATTAATATTATAGGTGTGGTGTGGGCGGATCCTGTGAGAGTAAGAGGTTTGTGGGAAAAAGGGGATACATGCAGGGGGTAATGTCAGAGTCTAGAATAAGCATGATGCATAGTACCTACCATTGTAACATGAGGTCACTACACTACTGCAACCGGAATCTGATGAAAAAAAGGATCATCAGAAATTACTCCATTTAATTGAAAAAAAAAACATTAATGTGCATAGCACTTACAACTTGTCTATATCTGCTCAATGAAACAGATGCAAAATTGTCTGAACTGTATAATCCAATCCAGTTTCACACATACAGTCTGTTCCCAAAACAAAAATCTTAAAAGAAGTGGTAAAAAAAAAGCAGAGGAGGATAAAAAAAGAAAATTATGCATGTACATCAGTGCTAAATACTGTAACTGTAACAATATACCAAAATATACCAACTCAACTGATTTCAATCTGCAATCATTAGTAACCATTAGTTAGTTCTCAGGATAACTGACTCAGTGGTCAAGGTGTACTATCACCTTCTCCATCTGATATTGTTAATCATAATTGATATCACAACCTTCACCTATACAGGTGTTAGCACATGTTAAAGGATACTCATGATATTAGCAATACTTATTTCACTCACTGACCTGCAAATCAATTTATAACTTTTTTGACATGCATTTTTTTTTTTTTTTTTTTTTTTGTTATTCTGTCTCTCACTGTTAAAATACACCTACCAATAAAATTATAGACTAATAATTTCTTTATCAGTGGTAAAACGTTCAAAATTAGCAGGAGGGAGAGAAGGGAGAGGAGATAGAACAGTAGGAGGAGGGAGAGGAGGTGGAGGAGGGAGAGGAGGAGAAGGAGGATGATGGAAGTTCAGAGGAGGACGCGGGTGGTGGCAGGGTGGCCCATTCATGAGGCACACATAGGAGAGGGACAGAGAGGAAGGGGCCTGATCCCAGAGGGGGTGGTAGTTCGGGGAAGGGACAGGCCCCACAGACAGGTCAGGTAGGCAAGGGACCCTGTCCACAGTTTAGAGGGCAAGAGGCTAAGGGCAAGCACAGGGCCCACAATTACTCGCACCAGGAGAATGTGGTCCTTCTCGGTGCTATCCGCACAAACCCGTGATTCTTGCAGGGAGAGGGAAGTTAAGCCGAGGCCTAGTGCTCAGGTTTGGAAGGAGGTAGAGGCTGAGGTTACTGTGGTAGGCACAGTACCAAGGGATGTGAGGTCTGTCAAGCACAGGTTCAATGACATCAGGGCCAAGGTGAGGAGGATGATGGCCAAGGAGGACCAGAGGGTGACCTATAATGAATGGGAGACCTTCTGAGACAGTTGCCCACTGCTGAAGCTTCAGGCTCGGTGGCCCAGAAGGGCCGTGCCTCTATGTGAATATTTCATACACCAACATGCCACCACATGTGCATTACACACCCTACACATGAGCATGATGACCAACAAGGACACTGACATGTCAGCTCCATGGAATTAACAGGGGATAGATGGATGCGTCATTAAATCCATGAAGCTGACAGATCACTGTCATTCATGAGCACAACAACTGAAGCCCGTAATGTAGCCCATAATATTTATGGCTGTTAAATTGGCCCTGTAAAGCAACCCGACAATGACTAGTGAGGTAAGGGCAAAAAAAGGCTACAGATGTGGAAATTGGATCTGCGCGCCCACAAATCCTTTATTCTCTACATTCCAATTTCACTTTTAAATTGCAACAAATTTCCAAAGACGCCATGACGTTCAAGCCCGTAACCCGCAAATGGAGGCAAAAACATTACAAACTCTGAATAGGAAATGGTTTACAGACAACTTTTAAACACTGTAAAAGACAATATGTGGTGGCATGTTGGTGTATGTGATATTCACCTGACATGGAGGCTGGGTCCTAATGGGCCACCAGGCCTGAAGCTCCAGCGGGAGTGGGAGTCAGGTTGCACAATAATTTAACCAAAATTTAGTGGGTTTCCAAACACGAAAATCGCCTAAGCGAGAAAAAATGGCCGCTGAAAAAAACAAAAATGAGGCTACACGACCCCTAAACACGCATAACACCACCAAGCACATAAGACTTTCTTACACAGGCACGTACAAGGTATAAAATACACTGTTAGGGACAATGGAAAATGCTCCACACACGCGTAACGCATGGACAATCGCCGCCATTTTACAACACTAACCTTATAACAACTAACAACTAACTTTAATTAACAACTAATAACATTACCATTACAAAATGCATAATTACACAGCTAAACAAACGGTTTGCCCTCGCGCATGCAGCCTATTTACACTGCACATTTGCCACATTGCTGACACTTACACCTCAGGTCAGCAACAGTGCAAATGTACATTGTATGCTGCAGGAAAATCAAAACAGATTGTTAGCTCTTCAGGATATTGATTGCTGGATATATTCATTACAAATAGGTTAAGTAGATTCATTTATTATTTTATTATTTCATTAATTTGCATTAACAAATATATATATAGAAAAAAATAAGGGACTAGGGGAGAGGATCAAAATGAGCCACATAGGCATTCAGCGTGGGGCTCACAGTAAGCCCCGAGGGTGCTCAGAGGACCAAAATTCCGAAGGGAGAGGCTCACAATGAGCACCAAATCCAATCAGCGCGCCCCTTGCAATGACTGACAAAGGTGCTCAGAACATCAAGACTACAAGAGCGGAGAACTTCGCAATGAGCACTGAAGGCGCTCATTTCGAGTCACATGGTGAGTGCCAAAGGCGGACAGCGCGGGGCTTACAGTCACCGCACAGGGTGCTCAGACAACCAAAAGCAGAGGAGAGGATAGCAATGAGCGCCAAAGGTCGTTTAGCACGGGGCTCACAATGAGCGCAGAGAGTGCTCAGAGGAGCAAAAGTACATGAGGGGAGAGGCTTGCAATGAGTGCCAAAGGCGAACAGCGCGGCCCTTGCAATGAGCACCAAAGGTACTCACACCACCAATATTACACGAGCGGAGAGGCCTGCAATAAGCGCCAAAGGCGCACAGGGCGGGGCTCACAAGGAGCACCAGGGGTGCTCAGAGGAGCAAAAATACACCAGGGGAGAGGTTTGCAATGAGCGCCAAAGGTGCTCAGATGACCCAAAACCTTACATTGTGTGTTAAAACAGCATTCCTAGCCTTACAATTTTATTGCCGTTATTTTTTGACGGGCAAGTCGCTAGTAATTTAATAAGACTGAAGAAGACCATTCCATCTCACTGACTGTGAAACAGACCTCTTCCATCATTCTCTGCAACAATAGCTCTTCGTGAATGTAAATTTCCATCTTACACACAAAACTTACGGCCACCCTCTACATAGACGAAGTGCTATTTTTTGGGAGCTCATCACGTATGACAATGTCTGTCTGCTCTGATTCATTTTATGGGTATTCAGTAAACAAATCCAGATATGAAATGGTGAGGCTCAATCAGTAGAAGGGTGACATTGTATATATTTTTCTGGTTGCATCTTATCACTAAACTATGGCAGCCTGTTGCCAAATTAAGTATGGAAGTAAATTACAATATGGGATCCCTGCTCTCATTCAGGATTATTTTTATGACTCCAGGAGTATCTCTACGATTAAAATGCTAAATTCAAATGTAAGCCCAAACAGAGAGCACAAAGATATGCTACACTATGGAGAGATTGAGTTGTGTAATCTGAGCAGGTCTGTTTTCTGATATTAGACACAACAGGAAATCCCAACACTGGTACAGGAAGTTCTGTTACTTTTCATATATGTTCATGTACCTGGGTGGGATGGACTCCTGACCATTTTGAAGGGTATGAAACTCTCCACAAAGAACAAAACTAATACGAGGCCCAATGTCTCTTTTTTGAAAGAGATATTTCATATATGTGTATAGATGGCAAAGGAACACAATATATATAATTATCACTCGCTATATCTTTCTTTATGAGAGGATTAGGCTCTAAAAGAGTCAAATTCACTATCTAGTTCCAAATTTCCAGTTCCCCATTGTTTATTGAAAAGATGTACTTAAATATAGCAAGATAAAGTAATTGCTAATCACACATTATAATTGTCGAACTACTAGAAGTCGTCACGCTTTGTGTGGTGCGCCAAAGACGCTCATCACTTGTGAGCCTCGCGAAGCGAGGTGAACCATTAACTCGGAGCACTTAGGCAATGAGTGCCAAAGGTGAGGCGAGCCATTAACTCACAGCACATAAAACTCTCCAAAGGCGCTCATCGCGAGGTGAGCCGTTAAGGCACTAACATGCACAGCAGTTGGGTGATGAGTGTCAAAAGCGCTCATCGCCTGCAAGCCTCGCATAGCGAGGCAAGCCTTTAAGGCACTACAACTCACAGCACTTGGCCGATAAGCGCCAAAGGAGATCATTGCCTTACTTATTAAATTGCCATTTACCCAATTGAATAGGGCTCTATATAATCACAGAGCATCTTTTTTATTAAATATTTTTTTGGTTACTGAAGACATTGCTTTTGCATAGAAGTTCACTAACTAAATACTTCTAAATACTTCTGTAAAAAAAAATCCTATGTGCTTATATAGAGCCATAATCAATTGCCCGATTCACAATTTAATAAGGCTGTTAGGCTGCAAGCATTTGACGAACGCGCGACTTAGAAAAAAAACATTAATTACGAGACGCAGGAAAAAAAACACATACACAAATGACGCTACTTTACACTCCGAACTTGCACATTACAACATTACGCATGTACAGTAGCGCTTTACACAAATTAACCTATGGTTTGCCCTCGCGCACGCAGACTATTTCTAATGCACAGTTGGGATATTCATAAAAAAATCTCCACAGACCTGCAACAGTCCAACTGGACATTATATGCTGCTGGAAAATGAAAAAAAGATTGTTAGCTCTTCAGCCTATTGTTTGATGGATATATTAATGACAAATAGGTAAAGTATATTAATTAATTAACTAATTAATTGATTATTATTTACAAAAATAGAGACATATGTATCTGTCTTTGTGATGAGCGCAGAGGCTGCTCAGAGGAGCAAAATTACACCAGAGGAGAGGCTCAAAATGAGCACCAAAGGTGCCCATTGGGAGCCACGTGATGAGTGCCAAAGACGCTCAGCGCAAGGCTTGCAATGAGTGCCAAAGGTCCTCACAGTACAAAAACATTCACATTGTGTGGCTAAATGCATTGCCATGGCTTCAAATGTTATTGACCGTCATTTTTGATGGGCAAGTTGCTAGTAAGTATATAAAGTTAAATCTTTTTTTCACAGGAGGAATCTTGCATATATAAATAGAAGTGTTATGTTATATCTGTAAACTTAGAGATACCCTGAATACTATTAAACTTTGCTGGTCTTCTCTACTACCATTTTTATGAAGAAATACTACATTAGCAATACTCCAGTCATTTGGAACTACCCCTGACAATAATTACTCAATAAAAAAATGTAGCTAATGCTCTGCAGGCTCCTATCCAACTCTGTCCAATACCATTGGATGTGCAATGTTTGGGCCAACACTTTTGTTCACTTTTACTTTGATAATGCCCGTAAAATATCATCATATGTAAAACGATCTGTGTAAATTATTTCTTCATTTATTTCAGCCCGTTCAATGGTGGCTTACCCTGCCCAATGCCATCTGAAGAAACAGAGCATTCATCTATGATCTTCATTTTAATGCTGTCTTCCCTTCCTTAGAAGCATTACTTATAGCATTACAATCTGGCTTTGGTTTTCTATGTCACTGATCTATACAAACAGTCTAAAATGTTAAAGTGAGAAAAAGTTCTAAATTTTTTTAAAATAATTTACAAATAAAACACTCTCTTGAACTATGGTGCAATCACTTGCCTTCAACAATTATATAATTAGTAAAATGGAGTTCATCTGTTCAATTAATATGTCACATTTTCTCAGAATAAATATAATTGAGCCCAATTCAATTGAGCTTTCGCAAGTTACTGGAGCCTGTAAGTGAGGTTGCAAGTTAATTTGATATTTAATTGGCGTCTTTTTGCTAGTTACGAGTTACGGCCTTGAACAAATGGCGTTGGTTAAACTCATAACTTACATCCTGAAGCCTTTGATCTTTCACAAGAGTTACAATGGCTAAAACCGCAAATTGTTATTGAATTGCTCCAATTCCCCAAGCCCACAAATGTTTTCATACCCGTAAATGGCAAAAGAAGGAGAAAATACTACGAGTGCTAGAGAGGACTTGCAAGGGGGTTTACTACCTGTAGCACTGTAAATGCTATTAAAAAATCAATACTGCACTGTAAATAACGGGAAAAGTGATGATAGACATTATAATTAATTGGAAAACATTCTCAAGCCCGCAAATCGCCAGGAAATTAAATGTTTTTATGTTTCATTTTGGGGCTAAATCGATCTTGGGTATCAATGAGTTGATACATATCAGGCCACCCACATGAACTAGACCAGTATTGACATTCATTTTCATAATTCTGTATTTTGCGGTTGTGCGAGTCTGCTCGCATATCGAACCCCTGAACCTAATTGATTAAATTATAACCTCCATGTTTTGTAACCTCCATGTTACGTCTGTATCGTATAGTAAATGTATGAGTCTGCAGGGCTGGGCACCATCTGAACAAGTGATCACTCATCCTGGCAAAGTGGGTTCTTGTCTGTTGTCTATGACGACCACAAACTCTTTCCCAAAAAGATAGGGCTGTAGTTCCTTTAGGGCTCAGATGACTGTCAGTCACTCAATAGCTGCATAGCTGACCTCTCTGAGCAAAATCTTGCAGATCAGGTATGCAGTAGGTTGTTTCTTGCCCTAGACATCCACCTGACTATAAACAGTGCCAATGCCATAAGTGGAGGCATCTTTCTATACCACGAAAGGGAAGGGCTGGAGTAAAATGGAGCAACAAGGACATGTTGGGGTACCATTTAGGTCTAATGTACCGATCGAGGCATCCTTTTTTTGGTCCATCAGTGGTTTTGCCAGGGTACTGTAATGGGAAATAAATTAACAGTAATACCTTCCCATATCCAGAAATGCCAACACTTGCCTCTTACTCACTGTAGTGAGAAACTGCTCTATCAAGGCTTCCTTGGCACTGTCTCACTCTATTGATTGTAATCTCTTCATAATAAGAACGATAGTAACCATTGCTTCAGTTTCTCTAATGCTTTACTCTCTAATCTCCTTCTATTTTAGGTGCAGAACTAAGTAAGCTGAATATTTTTAATAAGAAGATGAAAGAAATTTACTGAGCTGCATCACAGTTTTGGTTCACTGTACTCTATTGCTGATCTTACAATAAGTAAAAAGAAAACTTTTTGGTTTGGACAACTCTCTCTGACTATTTAAGCCTAAAAGGGATCCACCAATTCACACTTAATAGGAAAACAATACCAAAAATATAAGAGTAACATTGTGTTACTTTGTACAAAGAGACTTCTACAAATAAACTGTACAATGCATTACTTTCATTAGTTTTCTAGTAATATTGCCATGAACTGCATTTGGTGACAATTTCATAATATGTTGCTCAATTATTGATCATGACTGCTAAAGAAGTGAACTAAAGATGAAATGTTACCACAAAAAAACTGAAAAAGAATATATAAATGCGACATTTCTTGTTATTGTATATAAACATTTTCCTGTTTAATTGTTAGACATCAGAATGTTTTACTAGATAATATGACACATTTAATACTCCTTTCCTATCCAGACCACAGAGTTTCTACACATAATGAAATTACCAAACCAATCCAGTGAGAACGGATTCACAATTCAAGGCATTTCAGACATTCAGACAATCCAGCTCCCTCTTTTCTTTCTGTTCCTTCTCATGTATGTTGCCATTTTCTTTGGGAACATGACCATATTTGTAGCTATTTCTCTTGATTCTCACCTTCACACTCCCATGTACATCTTCCTAATGAACCTGTCTATTCTTGACATCTCATTACCTTCAACAGTTCTTCCTAATGTTTTACGTGCTCTCTACACACAAGAGAAACACATATCATTTCCTTCGTGCATTGCTCAGATGAATGTTTTTGTATCCTTGCTTTGCACTGAAATCCTCCTGTTATCAGCCATGGCATATGACCGTTATGTGGCAATCTGTCACCCACTTCATTATGTTTTCCTCATGAGTCTAAGACACTGTGCTGCTTTTATAGCCACTTCTTGGACCACTGGTTTCTTGGCCCTTATAGGTCATACCGTCCTTATATCTAGATTTTCCTTTTGTGCTTCTCATCTTATTGAACACTTTTACTGTGATTTTACACCACTGCTCATACTCTCCTGTAGTGATACATCCACTGTGGAACTTTTAAGCTACATTGAAGGGACCTTAATTGCATTTATACCATTTTTGCTTACATTGATTTCCTATATTTTTATTATTTGCACCATTCTTAGCATCAGATCAGTGGAGGGGAGACACAAAGCTTTTTCTACATGCACCTCCCATCTGACCTGTGTAATTATATTTTATACTACAAGTATTTGTTTGCACATGAGACCCACATCAAACTATTCTCCAACACTGGACAAATACTTTTCCATTATAAATGTTATCCTGATTCCTATGCTGAATCCTGTTATTTATAGTTTCAAAAACAAGGAAGTTAAACATGCTTTAAATAAGCTCAAGACAGGACTACACTGAAGGGTTAATAAAACACTTTCTTTGTGTTGAGGAATTGGAAAATTAACTGACACAGAATATGACCACTTGCTTTCTGTTATCTATGTTCCGAGAACATCTTGTGATCTGACTTGCTAGACTAACCACAAACTGTTTCTACTGAAATTGCAACTTCCTCTGATATGCATTCTTACTGTCAGGTATATAAGTTTTTGCCATCCTGCAAATAAATGAGCTTGTACTGAGACTTTTGTGTGTGTGTGTCATTTCCAGTACAAGCTCCCAGAGCTCTGTCTGAGGTCCATAGTCCAAGCCATCCACGCAGTAAAATAAGCCCTAACAAGCTGGTGTCAAAGTGGGATACAGATCGAAGAACGACGAGTGGTGAGTAGAGTGCATTGTGTCCATTTAAGTACACCTTCCTTTGCTCCCACTCTCATCTTACTCTGTAAACTGTATCTAAGTCTTAGGTAGACTGAGAACCACTCTCTAAGGTAGAGAGGGTTTAGCCTTTGGTAGGCTATATTAAGCCTTTGGTAGGCTAAATTATTAAGCGTTTGGAAGGCTATATTGAGCCTCTGGAAGGCTATATTAAGCCTTTGGTAGGCTATATTAATTACTCCTAAGGTGGTAATAGAAAGGATAAAATTGAAATATATACTTGACCACTTGAGATGTTATTTTGCTGCAAATAAATGTGTAAGTGTGAGTGCTGTACTTTCTTTCTTTGCAATACAATGCAGGTTAGAGATTTTTCCTCTGTGTCTTTAAGGGTGTAGAGATTGTGTCCACCACTGAGATATATTTCTAAAGCCGGCATAAATATAAAAAAGGGAAATATTTTTCCAGAAATATGTAACAGTGGAGGATTTATGGTCTTGTAATATTTGTAAGTGTACTTTCAAAAATACCTTGATATTATTGTGGCAATTTAAAGACAATGGGTTTTTTCTATTTTAAAGCTTGCTAACACTTATCTCTTTGTCCCAGAGGAAAAAAGTGAGTTTTTGTGACAGGAATTCCCCCTCCCCGAAGAAACTTCTTAAGGTCGTATTTAGTTTGGATAAAAAAACTGTCATGTGTATGGAATGTTGTTGTGGAACTTTCTAAGGTGGTTTTTAGTACTTGAAGTAAATGTTTGCTGAGAGGTCTTGGGAAGAGGAGTGTTAGCTTGAAATATTGTAAGTTATTTACGGAACTGAAGGGAAATAGTTCCTAGAAATGTTTTAGCAACTGATTTAAGAAGGACAAAACAGGCAGCCCTCGTTATTATAGAGGAATTGTGGTTCATTCCTGCGATTACAATTTAAGTTTGTAAAAAAGGAACGTATCCTTTCTTAACTGTAGGTGACCAACTAGTTATGACAGCCGGAATTAATCCTTCTGCATGTATGATGTATCTGAAGCAAATGTGTCAAGGATAGTGTATGACTGACATCAGACTTATCATCGACAGACTTTTAGACTCTGATACAGAGTCAGGATGGAATTGGACTAACATCCCTTCCATTAGTTAACAATGACTTCAGATTTGTCCAGGATTTAAGGGCAATTAATGACCTTGCTATCCCAATTGCCCCAATTGCCCCTGGTATCACAGCTCTGATTATGGCCATTCCTCATGACGCCACTATATTTACTGTTATTGATTTATCAAATGCATTCTTTTCGGTCCCATTGGACCCTGAGACACAACTACTTATGGCTTTCACTTTTGATGGGCGTCAATTAACATGGACCCGTCTTTCCCAAGGCTACATGGACTCACCAGCTGCTTACTCGCTGGTGCTCCAACATACCTTGCAGTCATGGACCCCGTGCCATGGTTCTGTCCTCCTTCAGTACGTTGATGACCTACTGTTGTGTAGTCCTAATGGGGATGCCAATAGACAGGATTCACTTCGTTTGCTAAAGCATCTAGCAGCTGAAGGTCACAAGGTAGCTAAACACAAAATACAAATGGGGGAAACACATGTTGAATAGTTAAGTTTTACTCTGTCACATGGCATACGCTCTGTTAGCTCAAAACGCATAGAGGCTATTCAGAAAATACCTAAAACACAGACTAAAAAGGAAATGCTTTCCTTTCTTGGTATGAATAATTATTGCAGGCAATGGATCCCTGAATGCTCATACCATGACTCCACCTCCACAGGAACTGACCTTCTTGACATACCTATAGATCATGGTAAGAATGTGTTTGTTGATGGGTCATGTTCTAGACCTGCAGATGGGGTCTATAAAACAGGTTTTGCTGTAGTTCAGCTCCCAGATATTGTACTTGAGGCAGGTCCCATCCCTTTTTCTTCTGCCCACGCTGCTTATAGCCCTTACAAGAGTATGTCACCTTTTTCCTAATAAATCTGGTAATATCTATACTGACTCCCGCTATGACTTTGGTGTAGTTCATGACTTTGGAAAAATTTGGCAACAACGAGGCTTCGTTGCTGCAGATGGCAAATCAATTTCTCATACTACTCTTATTAACTCCTTATTGGACGCTATTCAGTTACCAAAAGATATTTCCATCATCCACTGCCGTGCACACACTAATTGCAATGACTTTGTTTCTAGAGGTAATGCTTTAGCTGACCGGGTAGCAAAGGAAGCTTCAGTTATGCCGCTCTCCCCTACCCGCACTTTCCCTGTACTTCAGGCACATGGGGTAGGACACAAAGGAATTAAAGCAACCATGCAGCAGCTGCAACAATCATTTTGCATCAGAAATGTAAAATCACACTGTCAGACATAGAGTACATACAAAGATGTATACAATGTCTACAGAATAATTCTACAGTACCTAACAAAGCATTACATGATCATTTGCCTCCACCCACAGCAACATTCACCTATTTACAAATCGATTTTACTCATATCCCAAAGGTAGGATCAAAGCAATTGTATCTTTTGGTGATAGCGGACCAGTTTTCACGGTGGCCTGAGGCCTTTGTAACACAAAGAGAGGATGATAAGACAGTAGCTAAAATATTAACTACCGAGATAATTCCAAGATATGGATGCCCACTGCAAATTAATTATGATAATGGGCCATCCTTTATTAGTGCAGTAATTAAGGAACTGGTACAATGGCTACAGATAACCTGGAAATTCTATATCCCTTACGATCCTCAGAGTCCAGGCATATTGGAAAGAATGAACCGCACTATTAAAGAGAAACTTACAAAGGCCACTGCAGGTACATGGGTGAACTGGCAGAAATATTTACCTGCCATACTAGCAGAAATTAGGATGACTCCTAATAAGTCTATTACGTTGTCCCCTTTTGAGATTCTAATGGGAAGACCATTTCCAACTCCTTGGGTGAAAAGCCCACTTGTAATTATGCCAGGTGATCTTGACCTTATAAAAGAACAATATGTGCAATATTTGATTGCTAAATTGAATGGCATCTATGGTGATGTGTCTTCTCGCTTTCCTTTACCCTCACAGGAACCAACACATCCGTTCCAGCCAGGTGACCTCGTCTGTGTCTGACAACTGAACAAAGCAAAGAAGGGAGGCTTCCCATTCGGATCACTGACTTGTAGCAGTAACCAGAACAACGGTCCTCACTGACTCACAGGACATCTGAATCCATGCGTCGCGTCTGAAGCTGTGTCCAAAGAGGGGTGAAGCAGGTGATAAAGTCCCCGTGAAAGCAATTGAAGACAGCGATAATACAAATGGCAAACTTATTCCTGCATCCACAAAATGCATGGAAGAACTTTCTCCTGTTGATGGGCATTATGCTCCTAATTTATTTCCCCTTATAGACAATTCTTAATGGTTATTTTGACCCAGAAGAACTGGGACCACTAAAGTCTGTTTGTGGTAAATACAATGACACTCACACCAACACCAGTTCACTTCACAGAAATATAAGGTCCCTAAATAATGGCAAATTTATAAAAATCCAGAGACATATCTGACCGTCTTAAACAATTTCAAGGGAGCATATGGGAAGTCATGTTATCCTGGCTAGGACCATTGTATCAGAAAATACTGATCGCCTGTCTCTGTGTCATAGCATCTCTTGTCTTTCTCTGTATTTTTGTTGCATGCTGTAAGACCTTGTTTTAAAGAATATGTTTTATATGAAGATCACTTTGTGATCTAAGAGGGGAATGAAGAGTTAGTAAAAAAACTTTCTTTGTGTTTAGGAATTGGAAAATGAACTGTCACATAGAATATGACCACTTTCTTTCTGTTATCAATGTTCCGAGAACATCTTGTGATCTGACTTGCTAGACTAACCACAAACTGTTTCTGCTGAAATTGCAACTTCCTCTGATATGCCTTCTTGCTGTCAGGTATATAAGTTTTTGCCATCCTGCAAATAAATGAGCGTGTACTGAGACTTTTGTGTGTGTGTGTGTGTCATTTCCAGTACTAGCTCCCAGAGCTCTGTTCTGAGGCCTGTGGTCCAAGCTGTCAACGCAGTAAAATAAGCCCCAACATACACATTTGTTTTTCATAAATATTATTTTTTTATGCCTTATATTTTCTTTCTACGTACTGGTCTGGCACAGCTAGCATTATCTTACAGTATATAAGAATAGAGTATAAAGTGCTTTTGACTTTTAAAACTCACTGGAGTTTACAATTTGTGGGAATCTGTAGTCTGGGAAAGCCAAATGTGTTATTATTTATATTGAATTTTGATACTTCTTAATTAAAAAAAAACTATATTAAAGTAATGTTGCACTATACATTGTTTATTGAATTTGATCACATTTTAACATAAAGATTTAGTGAAGAAGTAAAGATGACAGTATGTGTACGCAACAAGTAAAATGTGATTGTTAGAATAGACAGACTAGATAGGTATAGTTTGGATCTATGAAGGACATTAATAGGATAACAATACACTATCAGTAGTTCATATTAATGAACAGCCCAAAGAACCATGGTTTTCACTACTGGTATACAAGGTTAATATTTGAGATTATGCATTCTTGAGCAGTGCTAATTAGTGGTTCAGCCATTTTGATTGAGTCACATGTGCTCATGTAGGGTCTCTTTATATCTCTCTCTTTCTCCGTCTCTCTATCCACTGGTACATTTCCATATACTTTTAAGTCTGACCTCATTACATCCATGCTACAGAAGCATTGCTTTAATCCTTCATCACTTTGTAAATAAATGTCCCTTTCTTCACTCTCCATAGTATCCAAATTACTAGAAAGGCTAATATACACTCACCTTAAAGCTCAGCAAATAATGTGTTAGTCTACCCACTACAATCTGACATTCCACCCTAACACTCAAATAAAAATTCACTTACCAAGGAAACAAATGACCGAGGCACTGCTATATCAATGGGACAATTTTCCTTATAAATATTTATTTATCTCTCTATTGTCTTTCACACAGTACACCACCCTTTCCTCCTGAACATACATTTGACATCAATATTATAATAATCTCATGGTTTGACTCATACCTCTCTAACTATACAATCAGAGTCTCCTAGTGTGGTATCTCATCTCCTCCATTACTCCATCCTCTGTTGGTGTAGCACCAAACTATGAGCCTGGTCATGGACTTTTCTGAATTGACACTTTCCTTCTTTGCAAACTTAACCTTTCCTATGGGTTTTTATGTAGCTGATACCCAAATCTAATTCTGCTCTCCAGGCCTGTTCGCCAAGCTACTAATTGATATCACAACATGTTTTTCCTCCTAGACAGACTTCAGACATCTAAATATCATTTTCTAAAAAAAATAGATCTCCCCCTCTACCAAAAATATTTAGTTCTGTAGAAAACAGTCTATATACAAATTTGGGATGAAATAATAAAAAATTAGAACTTTTATTGATTAGGGGTAACAACGGTGATATTCTCTTAAAAATTAATAAAAAATCCCGGATTGGAAAGGAAAAAGACAAAATAGGCTAACTGATGTGTGAACAAGTGCCCAATAGAGGGGAAAATATGTTCACACCTAACAGTACTTAAAGGGGATAGTAGATGGCTAATCCAGCTCAGTTGTTCCTGTCTTTGTTAAAGCAAATGCAGTTAGCATGCAAAAAAAGTTGATAAACATAATAATGCTGAATGATTTCCATAAAAATGACCCTTATTTGCTAGGGTCCACAATGTGGAAATTCTAAGATAGTCTGGAATGACATATATATCTCATATAGGCTGTACTTGTTAGCTATATGAGAACTTGTTGAAGTAAATCTAAGATATTTTACAAAGATCTGAGTATTCCATATCCATCTGCCTTATAAAAAAGGACACCATTTTATCATAAGAATTCCTCTATCCTGTGCCTTAAAAAGGGCTAAGATATACATAATGTCCTCACAAAAATACTCCTCTTATAAGGGTTCACTTATATTTTACTCATATCCCATTGCAGAGATCAGCGTGATATTAAAAAAAGGGGATACTAAGAAATAAATAATATCCAGCAGACTATCTCCCACTCTGTGACCCATCTATTGTTGCTAGGTCTTTCTCATATAGAGGCAACAGCATTCACACATTTGGAAACGGACAGGGAGGGTAAGCATACATCCTCTAAATATCTAAGATACAGTACTGTTAATAGAAATGATGCCGGCGTGCCCTTACCTGCATGGCATGCCACGTCATCAAAGGCCGACGCGTTTCAACGTCATCAGACGTCTTTGTCAAGGTAAAATTGGCTAAGCCGTCAGGCCCTATTTTAAACGCTGCCGTAACTACGGCAACCAATTGGCATTATCCGGACATGCGCAATAGATTCAGGAAGCGCTAAATGCGCTATGTTGGTATAGAATAGAGGTGTATTGTAAATAGACCCTATGAGACATGCGCATTAGGAGTTTGGAAAATGTTAATAGCGTAAACAGCCCATTTTGTACATTAGGGCTGAAATATAAAAGCAAGATGAGCTTGTTGCCATAGATAAATAAGGGTGGAATCATACGACCTTCACAATGAAGTGCAGTATATATTATTCTAAATGCATTAATAATGCGACATGGCTAAAAATGCTAAGACTTGAAAAATAATATATAGGAGTGAAGTGGGAGTAATTCTATGATTACTAGCATTTTTTAAATAAGACCTGAAAATATGTGTAGTGAGATATACTCATTGATTAGTTCTAGAAGAAATAAATGTGTGATGCTATAAAATTATAAAGGAAAAGGAGATATTAATCTCAAATATAGAAGGTAAATAATAACAATGGAATCTCATCTATAAAAACTAAGATAAGATTTAGGTGAAAGGAATGAAATCCCTTTATATTCTAAGTGAAGAATTCACTCTAGAGAATCCATTCTAAGTATAGGGAAGGAAAGTGATAGTGTGATATAACTTTTTTTTAAAAAAATGTGCCAGTAAGTGAATACACCTAATCTGTTATCAAGAAAATTATACTAGGTCATACGTGGAGAATGCAAATTTTTAGAATGATAATCACTCTTTGTGAATATTTTATCCTTTTGCATACCTTTTTAAATGAAGGGTAGGAATGTAAATCCTTCATTTAATCCCTTTGGGGATAAAGCTTTTAATTTATAGATCCATTTTGCTCCATGTTGGAGAAGTTTTTTATCTAGGTCAACCTGTCTGGGGCCTTGATAGACTTTCTCAAGGGCTGTAAAAGTTAAAACCTCACTATTTCCGCCGTGAAAAGTTTTAACATGGCGTGCTAAGGGAGTGTCAAGATCTTTCTTAATAGAATAGATATGTTCGCCAATACATCTTCGTAGTTGACGTCGTGTCTTCCCTACGTAGATTTTTTTACACAGACACGTGGCCACGTAAACTACACTTGTAGTACAGCAATTTGAGAAGTCTTTTAAAACATATTTTTCCCCACTGGATGGATGTTCGTAAATTTTTGTGGGTTTGATATATCTGCAAAACTTGCAGTTCCCACATCTAAAACATCCTAGTGGGGGATTAAGCCTTGAATTATTTTGCTTTTTCTCTTTAAAGAAGTTGTGTACTTATGTATCTTTCAGATTTTTTCCCCTTCGGTATGTAATTGGTATTTTTTGTGGAAGTATTTCTTCCAAGTCCTCGTCACTTCTTAATAAATGCCAATGTTTAGATATAATATCTTTAATTGAGGCGGACTCATACCCATATGTCATAATACATCTTGGATATGCATTGTCTGGTGTTTGAGTGTTCTTCCTATAAGGTTTATTTAACAACTCTGTTCTATTGCAGCCCAGTGCATGTTGAAATGCTTTTTTAAGGCATTTATTTGAGTATCCTCTCTCTCGAAATCTCTGTTTTAATTTGTCTGCTTCGATTTTAAACTCAGTTTCTGAGCTACAGTTTCTCCTAATTCTTAAATATTGCCCCTTAGGGATACCTTTTTTCATGGGCTCAAAATGTTGGCTGTCCCACAATAGTAGCGTATTTGTGGCTGTCTCTTTTCTGAATGTGGTAGTTGAAATATTTCCTTCATCATCTTTTTTGATAAGTAAGTCTAGAAATGAAATCTCTGCTCTGTGGATTTCATACGTAAATCTCAAACCCATCTCATTTTTGTTCAACAAATCCATAATGGTTTCAAACTCCAGTTTTGTGCCATCCCAAATCACAAAAATATCATCTATATAGCGACGCCAGATCATTGCATGTACAGTAAGATGCTCTATGCATTGTTCAGAGAAAATCTTCTCCTCCCAACACCCTAAAAAGAGGTTCGCATAGCTGGGGGCAGATGGGGTACCCATTGCGGTTCCTTTTATCTGATGGAACCATTTGTCATTGAACAAAAATAAATTATGTTTTAAGACATACTCTAAGAGTTGAGTGATGAAGTCATTGAATTTCCTCAAGTTAGTACTTTTCGTACTCAGGAATTGTTTTACTGCCTCAATGGCATGGTTATGGGGTATGCTACTGTAGAGTGCTTCTACATCAATAGTTGCTAGCCAGGTATCTTTTGGTACTATTAAATGTTCAAGTTGTTTTAGGATATTATTAGTGTATATTAGTGTATATATGATGGCAGATTTTGTACTAGATAACGTAAATAATGATCCACAAAAATACTGGCATTGGATGAGAGGTTGCCTGTTCCTGATACTATAGGCCTACCTGGGATAGGTACTATTGGTTTATGCACTTTTGGTAGTGCATAAAAGGTCAAGATACAAGGGAATTTTGGTAAAAGAAAAGTATATGTTTGTTCATCAATGGTCTTCTCTATTTTAGCTTTTTCTAATATAGACTTTAAAACTAGTCTATATTCCAGATTTGGATTCTTTGCTAATACTTCATAAGTGAATCTATCATCCAACCTTCTATTACACATCTTTTTGTACTCATCATTGCTCTGTATTACAAGTTTGCCCCCTTTATCTGATTGCTTATTTTGAATAACCTTACATGACTTGAGTTCATCAAGAGCTTGGTATTCTTTTTTTGTCAAATTGAAAGTTTTTTCTAGTTTTGTAAAATCTAAACTTTCTATATCATTTGTTACCTGTTGTAGGAATACCCAGATGTTAGAGTATTCCTTTAAAAAAGGTGTGAAGCAACTTTTATTCTTCCATGTTTTTATTTCATCATGTGTTTTTCCTAGCTCAGTAGAGACGTTTTCTTCTAAAAGAGACGTTAGAAGTTTAAAAGTTTCAATATCTTCTTTATTTATACCCAGCTTAATATGTTCTTTATCTTGTTTATTTTTAAAGAATTTCTGTAGGGCCAATTTTCGAGCAAAAAGGTTGATATCTTTGATATGAGTGAATTTGTTAGACCTTGATGTTGGAACAAAACTAAGGCCTTTTCTCAGTACTGATTCATGATCATTGTTTATAATATAGTCTATACTTAGAATGGATTCTCTAGAGTGAATTCTTCACTTAGAATATAAAGGGGTTTCATTCCTTTCACCTAAATCTTATCTTAGTTTTTATAGATGAGATTCCATTGTTATTATTTACCTTCTATATTTGAGATTAATATCTCCTTTTCCTTTATAATTTTATAGCATCACACATTTATGTCTTCTAGAACTAATCAATGAGTATATCTCACTACACATATTTTCAGGTCTTATTTAGATAATGCTAGTAATCATAGAATTACTCCCACTTCACTCCTATATATTATCTTTCAAGTCTTAGTATTTTTAGCCATGTCGCATTATTAATGCATTTAGAATAATATATACTGCACTGTGAAGGTGGTATGATTCCACCCTTATTTATCTATGACAACAAGCTCATCTTGCTTTTATATTTCAGCCCTAATGTACAAAATGGGCTGTTTACAGCACACTCTCTCTCTATATAAATACAGCGCTATTAACATTTTCCAAACTCCTAATGCGCATGTCTCATAGGGTCTATTTACAATACACCTCTATTCTATACCAACATAGCGCATTTAGCGCTTCCTGAATCTATTGCGCATGTCCGGATAATGCCAATTGGTTGCCGTAGTTACGGCAGCGTTTAAAAGAGGGCCTGACGGCTTAGCCAATTTTACCTTGACAAAGACGTCTGATGACGTTGAAACGCGTCGGCCTTTGATGACGTGGCATGCCTTGCAGCTAAGGCCACGCCAGCATCATTTCTACTAACAGTACCGTATCTTAGATATTTAGAGGATGTATGCTTACCCTCCCTGTCCGTTTCCAAATGTGTGAATGCTGTTGCCTCTATATGAGAAAGACCTAGCAACAATAGATGGGTCACAGAGTGGGAGATAGTCTGCTGGATATTATTTATTTCTTAGTATCAACTTTTTTTAATATCACGCTGATCTCTGCAATGGGATATGAGTAAAATATAAGTGAACCCTTATAAAAGGGAGTATTTTTGTGAGGACATTATGTATATCTTAGCCCTTTAAAGGCACAGGATAGAGGAATTCTTATGATAAAATTGTGTCTTTTTATAAGGCAGATGGATATGGAATACTCAGATCTTTGTAAAATATCTTAGATTTACTTCAACAAGTTCTCATATAGCTAACAAGTACAGCCTATATGAGATATATATGTCATTCCAGACTATCTTAGAATTACCACATTGTGGACCCTAGCAAATAAGGGTCATTTTTATGGAAATCATTCAGCATTATTATGTTTATCAACTTTTATTGCATGCAAACTGCATTTGCTTTAACAAAGACAGGAACAACTGAGCTGGATTAGCCATCTACTATCCCCTTTAAATACTTTTAGGTGTGAACATATTTTCCCTTCTATTGAGAGTTTAAAATATTATCAAGTGGGCACTTGGTCACACATCAGATAGCCTATTTTATCTTTTTCCTTTCCAATCCGGGATTTTTTAATAATTTTTAAGAGAATATCGCCGTTGTTACCCCTAATCAATAAAAGTTCTAATTTTTAATTATTTCATCCCAAATTTGTATTTAGACTGATAATTATTGGGTAGTAAATACCTTGGGAACTTAGCATTCCTATAATACCTTGAATCTGTAGAAAACACAAATAAACCAGTAGACAAAATGAAATCTAATCAAAGATTATTCACATTGGACTAAGAACCAGTGACAGATAGTGACTTTCCAATTTACTGGAGCAGAAAACTGAGACCTAGCCTTTCCTCTTACATTTACTCCACCCAACAGTATAAACCCCTCCCCTTCACAACATGTTACCACAACGTGTATAGACCCTGCCTAGTGACACAGTTTACACCCACAAAAGTGATCCCATAGAGATAGACAGGGATAGAGATAGAGGTGGGGGGATAATGAGAGAGGTGGACAGAGAGTTAAAGAAACAGATATAGAGAGAGAGGGACAGAGAGAGGGATAGAGAGGGAGAGAGGAAGGGATAGAGAGAGATGAAGGGATATAGAGAGAGTGAGACAGAAATGTAGAGATATATATTCTATGCCTCTTCTTCCCCTCTCTCCCTCTCTATCCATCTCTCCTTCGACCAATCTCCTCCCTGCCTCAATACCCCCCCCCCCATCTCCATACCTCTCTACCTATAGTCTAGGGGCCTCATTCTATCATCGTCCGTAAATCGGCCGCAAAGCTGCGATTCCTTGCGGGGCTCCAGTTACCTTGCAATTCAATTATACGGCGCCGCAAGGATATCCCACTACGGCCGGCCGTATATCTTGCAATCGGCCGTAAGCTCAGAAATATTTAAATGCAAAAATAAATTCAAGACGGCACTGTAAAGCTCTGTAAATGCTAGGGATCATTATGGGGGACATGAGGATTAATAGCAACCCCCTCTCAAGCTTGCACATCAGCCCAAATCCGAGATTACATTAACTGTTTATTTTCAGGCCGCAGCGTGGGCGGGTCTGAGGTGCTCCAAGCCCTCTGGACTTTTTACATGGATATGTGACATAAATTTAAAAAAAAATGTATTTACAGATTTGAGTGTAGGGGAATGTTGTGTTATTAATGCTAACACCTACAATCACTTTATAGTCTCCTAAGAGTGCAGGATGGCTTTATTATGGCTTTAAAATGTGCTTAATTATGTGCCTGCGGGACCTTTTTTCTGCAAGTAAGCTCGGTTTTAGTCTTGCAGAGAGGGTTCCTGGAGCAATTGAATAGCAACCAGGATTTTCTTACGGCCGAAACTCTTGTGGCCGTTTAAGATCAAAGGCTTTCCACCGGCGCGTGCGGCCGCAAGCGATAGCAAGGCGCCGGCCGCAAGCCTGCCGGAATCCCCGGCCGGAAGGGAATAGAATAGGCGAATAGCTTGTGGCCGGTCCTTGCGGCCCCGCATCTCCTACGGCCGATAATAGAATGAGGCCCTAGGTCAGGTAGTTTACCACTGAGACAATAATGATGCAAGCATATACTGTGATAGAAGCAAATATACAGAGAGAGTAAAACTGCATAAATAAATAATTTATTTAATGAGCAAATAGATTAATTAAACAAACAGAGAATAAACAACACATGGGAGGAACATCTTGCACCTACAGAAGGACAGGGTGATAATTCACCAACAACAGACCACAACCAGAAGTTGTGCCCCAAGTTGGTTCTGCAAGATTCAGTACTGTTTTGTTTCTCCCTCCATTTTAAACATTATTATCTTTAAAAAATACATTTGAATAAATCTATGTGTTGGTAAAAAATATATAAAAAAATTATTCAGTTTATAGGCTGCCTTTACATAATTAATATTAAGTAGCAAAAAACATTTTTGAGCAGTTAATTAGCATATATTTATAATTCTGCTCCTTCACACCTTCCAGATAGGAGGAATTTATATATACACACACACACATATATATATATATATATATATATATATATATATAAATATATATATATATATATATATATATATACATTTACACATTATATATATATCTTACACAAACAATAAGAGATCTCCCCAAAAAGTAAGTATGCCCTCTCCTTATAAATACATATGGACATAGAGAGAGACTAAGACACAGGACCCCTTCTGGATCGCTACCTTGTCATGGTGAAGGGGCTTGTTACCTCAATGAAGCTGTCCACTGGAGTAGGAATGGGCAGCCCACTGCGGTATATTTGCCATGAAAACTATATGGATAAGCACAAACAGAAACACAGACAGATGTACCTGGTGTGCTGCATCCATGTGGTCACTAAGAATCAGACACGACTGAAGGATAGAACAACAACAGCAAGACACAGAGAGCGATATGGACTCACCTGAGCTCTGCAGCTGCTTCTGTCTTGAATAGGCCTGGGTGGTGACCGGTCACAAGCTTGGTGTGTAGAGCAGGGTAGTCAGAATTAATAAGACCATCAGAGTATTGAGAAAACTGATGCTTTACATGCAGCTCCCTCTATCTGCATGAATTGTGTGCTGGGAGTTTTTTATTTTTCAATTAACTTTATTGAGATTGCACCAATGTATTCACTTCTGGGGGGACTGTGAGTGGTGCAGTCCCTGTATGATACAGGACTTTTCCCTCCCGACCATACTGATTGGGTGATGTTGCATTTGACAGACAGGCTAAGCTCTATCTGTTAGAGCACAGTTTGAGCATAGACAGCATTGTGACAGTTTTGTTTTAATTCTCACATGTAACCTGATTTGTATTATTAGGCAAGTCACAAGCAGGGGATAGATGTGATAAGTCAGTGTGTTTAAATGGAGCACAGGGGTTTTTGAATTGTAGTGACAGCAGAGGCTATTAAAAAAACAGAATATTGAACATGATAAAACATTTTTTTATTTTTTTATTATATAAATGATACAATTAAGTAAGTAATGGGGGGATTAAGTCAGTGCATTCCATTTGCCCCTATGCACCAGCCGTCCCTGAGTAATCCTAATAATGACGTTCTTAGCTGATTAAAATATGCTTTCCTAATTTTACTAATATCTGATTAATGGTGTAATGTGTAGAAGAAAATAACTTTTTTTTTTTTTTCATTTTTGACGCTGTATTTAATATCAGAAAAGTATCACATAAAAATGTAACTTGTTATGAGCAATACAATACATAGGTTTCTATATGTACATAAGAAATTATTAAACAATTTATAAAAATAAAATTACAAAAAATGAGTCTAGCGCTAGATTCTTTATAGAGGAACTGACCTTAAACCGCAGACTTGTGTCAGAGGAAATACAGAATCATAATAAGAGGAGAAATGTGTTTAGTCATTTTGAGGTAATATGGTAATTTCAGACTTATCTCTTATCTTTTATTTATATGGATCCAATATTTTGGTTTATTACATAAAACGTTTTCTAGGCAAAGTGACAACACTTGTACCTAAGTTCAGTAACATAATCATAGACTTTATAGCAAATAGTGATATGCAGAATGGAAGCTCAAAATTAACTTTTTTTTGCTTATATACATGTATCTATTTAGTTTTTTTAGAACAAGAAATACATAGACCTTTATATGTTAATAGTTTCATATATTTAGTATGGGTCAGAAATTGTAACTGGATATTTTTTCTACACAATGATAGTGCTCTGTTAACCATTAAAATAGAAAATATCCGGTAGTTGTGTTATGATATTCACTAGTATAACCAAAGTCTTGACAAGCCAGAGGGTCAGCCATTACACTGCTGGCCAACACTCTGGGGACCTCTATTGGGAGGTACAGCAATGAGGTCATAGTGTGATGACATAACAGTGGAAGCTGCCTATAAAAGCCCAGACGGCGGGTCTTCTCATTTATTTCACAGAGACATCTGAAGATCAAGGTTGACTGATAAAGGGAGCTGCAGGGTGCCGGTTACCTGGCAGAGTGATTTGCATTGTGTCCGTCCCACTAAAATGATCTGAAGTTCATCCATCTGATGAAGTGTGATGGCCCAGCAACAAAAGAACTGAGCAGGAAATAAAATCCCACCATCTAGTCAGAAAGGTAAGTCCCCATATGTACTCTGCAGAATCAGTTAGGAGGGTGAAGAACCATGTGGGAAATATTTATCTTTTTAAAATAGATCCAGAATTGACTTCGATATTGTCATTTTAGTTTAGCTCTTGGAGCTGGCCCACAAGAATCTACATAAGTCTGCAGTTTGTCACTGTTACACATTGTATTATAGATTTACACTGACTTTAAAAGCAGAGTAAATCTATAATACAGATTCAGGCGGCAGCAAGCTGTAACCTAGAAGACATATTTCAGCCTTGAAGATTATTAATGGTCTTTGTGACGCCTTAACAGGAGGTAGATGTTTTAAATCAGAAATTAACAATTAAAATCACATACTGTATATAGTTGTCACAACTGTGGGTTGTCAAACGTTGTTGCTAACGCTGTGGCCCTCGCAACATTTACGGACTTACGACACAGAAATACAAGACGCAGGACTTAGAAAAAAAAAAAACATTACATCCTCCAAAATTACAACTTTTAACGGCCAACCGTCCAAATTGAAGAGTTTAGACACATGAAAATCACCTAAGCGAGAGTAAAAATGGCCCCCGAAAAAAACGAAAACGAGGCTACAGGACCCTAAACACGCAAAACACCACCAAACACATGGAATGCCATGTGTCTCTTTCCAGCATCTCCCCCCTGTCCCTCCTTCCCTGTGTGTTTCTCCTCTGTGTGTCTACTGAATATTTGTGTGGCGCGCGCTGACTGTATAATGAATAGTGATATGCAGAATGGAAACTCAAAATTTACTTTTTTTGCTTATATACATGCATCTATTTAGTTTTTATAGAACAAGAAACAAGAACAAGACCTTTATATTTTAACTAGCGACTTGCCCATCAAAAAGGACGGGGCAATAAAGTTTTAAGGCATGGGAATTCTGTTTGACACATAATGTAAACCGTTTTGTAGTGTGAGGACCTTCGGCGCTCATTACGAGCCTCTCCTGACGTGTAATTTTGGTCCTCTGAGAGAGATATATATTTCTATGTATATGTAATTAAGTAATAATGAATAATTTCTTAAAACAATTAATATACTTCAATTATTTATAATTGGTATATGCAGCGAGCAATAGGCTGAAGAGCTAACAATCTGTTTGTATTTTGCGTCTGCATAGAATATACATTTTGAGTGTTAGTGAGGTTAAGCCGATGGTTTATTGTGTAAAGTGGCATTGTATAGTCGTAATGTTATTAATTTGTGACGCGTCTTGTGAGCATTTTCTGGCTTTTGTAATAGTGTATTTTGTAGGTCTTAGTGTGATGTGTTTGGCAGTGTAGCCTCGTTTTCATTTTTTTCAGCGGCCATTGTTTTCCTCGCTTCGGCAACTTTCGAGTGGCGAAGAAAAATGAAAATCAAAATGTTTCCAAATTTCTTACCCTAACACGTATAGAATTAGATACCCCTCAGGAAGAATCATTAATTTCGGACCAAACCCTACCTCTCCTTTACGGGGCTCATCCCCAATATCATTTGATAAAGGGAAAAGCCCTTCAGAGGAAGAAGCATTAATTAACCTGTACAAAACTAAAGGACATGTTATATGAATTCCAAGTCAACATTATGATAGACTTATCTAAACAGATTGCTGAAAATACCAAATCTATTAAAGAAGTAAATGATAAATTTGAAGAGGTAGAAACGAAAACAGATAAGTTAATAACTGATAATAACTCGCTCCTAAAATATGCTTAATCATTGGAAGGTTAAATTGAAGAATTGAATACAAAATTTGTCAGCATGGAAAGCAGATCTAGAAAATACAATGTATGTATTAGAGATATACCCGAAAGTATTGTTGATAAAGATTTGGACAAGTTTGTTACTGAAGTGTTTCACAAATTGTTACCAGACTTTCGAATAGAGGACAGCAAAATTGATGCAATACATAGATTACCGTTGACATAGATTACCGTTAACCAAAAAAACATTCTGCAACCTTGCCCAATATATGTTATTACAAAGAACACCAAAGTCGATCTTATACTGAAAAAACCTGAATGGGAACTAGTGACGGGAACGTAATAGAAGATTGACATTTTTTTCATTGTAAACAAAGCATACGGACTGGCCTTTTTGGAGGATTATGTTCAAATTACATTGTGCTAGAGCATAGAAATGCTACCCCCCCCTTGTTTTTTTTTTTTTCTCACTTAAATGAATGATTATTGCACTAAGGTAGACTTACTTAGATTACAAATATAAATTAAAAGGGAATCTTCCACTGCGAAGATAAGAGTGAATTAGCTCTAAAATGGTAGCAACGTCTGATGTTAGGATTATATATTGTATAAATAGGTTTATAGATTGGTACCCGCATTAGGGAAATAAAGTTTGAATAAACACTTTGCACTTAGTGAGTTAAGGGGTAAGAGGAGGAAGGGGAGGGAAAGGAATTGGTGCGAACAAGAAGTTGTCGGAGAGGTGAAAAATATAACGATATGAAGAGGGAATTAAAAATTGTTTGTAGAAATTAGACGGTCATTTTTGCATAATCAAGTGTTAGGGGTTCTGAAGACTCTGGGATAATGAAAGAGAAGGTAAGAAAGGAGAGGAAGGAAAAGAGAAAACGGGAGAAAAAGGAGGATGATCAAAATAACCTCTTATATATAGAGGAGAGGAGAGGGATCCAGAGAGTGAGACATCCTTTTGACTGGAATATAATGTGTTCAATATAGTACTAGTTAATGGAAATATTAAAAGTAGGCTTTTTTTTGGTAGGGGGTGGCTGTCATACTATCCAATAATCTTGGTCTTGATTGATTAATCAATGTCCGTTTATTTCCTTAGTTTGCATATACTGTAGCCTTGTTAGATAGCAATGGCCTTAGTTTTAGGTCAAGCTCAGGTATTTAAGTGGATTTACCTTACAAGTAAAGACTGATATATTGCAGAGTGCACTAATTGTGCCCAGGTGAGAGGGGTGTGGCTTGACTGTTTAACTAAAATAAAAGGTTTGTGAGCTGTTTTGGGGCCTGTTTACAAGTGGATTTACCTTCCAAGTAAAGGCTGATAAATTGCAGAGTGCACTAATTGTGTCCAGGTGAGAAGGCAGAAGTTAATATAAACAGGAGAAGGGGCGAACTTGTAAGCTTGAAAACATTTTCAGTATCAAGTGCAATTCTAGTAAAAGCCTAGGAGTTTAAATAAAAGGAGGGACTTCAAAGAAAAGGAAGGACAGATTTATAGTGCAAAGGAGGAAAACTTTATACAAATATATTATTTTATATTCTTTATTTTTCCCAATGATATTTTTTTGGAACATTAATAATAATTATGAGTTAGGCCAGTGGCAACCTCACATCCTGTATGCAATACTGGAACAGATGATCCAGGGTCCATACCTCTGTGAGAGGTGTGAGCATGTTGCTTCTTTGGAAGCTCAAATTGGAGAATTGCAGCACTTAGTGATATTGCTAAACTGGAAAAGGGGGTTGGTGTTCTCGGAGCACAGTTTAGCTGAACCTAGCATGGATGGTGGAGCTGGGGCTAGTGAGGATGTCCTGGGAGGTAGCTAGGTTACAGTTAGAAGGGGAATCAGGGGGAACAGGAGGAGGCAGGCCAGTTCTGAGTTGGCAAACACCAACAGATTTGCCAGATTGAGTAAAACTGTTGGGGATGTCCATTCAGGAATGGCAATGCCAAATGGAGCTGTTCCCTCTAACAGCCGGAAGAACAGGTCTACTGGAGAAGACGGAGGGAAGAATAGGCAGAGCAACAGACAGGTTTTGGTTGTAGGGAACTCTATTATTAGGAAGGTAGACAGGGTGATTTGTCACCCAGATGCCAGCAATCGAACAGTTTGCTGTCTCCCGGGTGCTCGGGTTCGTCATGTTGTGGATCGGGTTGACAAATTATTGGGAGGGGCTGGAAATGAACCGACGATCTTGGTACATATTGGTACCAATGACAAAGTTAGTGGAAGATGGAGTGTCCTAAAGAATGATTTTAGAGAACTAGTTACTTATCTGAAGACAAGGACCTCCAAGGTAGTATTTTCTGAGATACTACCAGTGCCACGTGCTAGCCCAGGGAGCCAGAAGGAGCTTAGGGAGGTTAATGCATTTCTAAAGATGTGGTGCACTAAGGAGGGGTTTGGTTTCTTAGAGCACTGGGCTGACTTCTCACTTCAGTACAATCTCTACAGCAGGGATGGATTCGGAGTGTAAAGTAGGGTTGTTTGTGTATGTGCTAACTGGTTCGCAGGTATATGGCATCCTTTGTAGAAGTCACTTCCAGACGTCCTGGCTGTTCCCCCGTGCTGTGTGTGATGTTTTTGTTGTTTTTTTGTTTTCCTTTTTTGTGTTTTTCGTGTATTTAGTTTTTTGCAATCCGGCCGTTAACTTTGTATCTTTCCTACCTTGTATATTTTTTTTCTAAGTTGTGCGTTTGTCAACTGCTTGCAGCCTAACAGCCTGATTAAATTGTGGATGGGGCAATTGATTATGGCTCTATATAAGGACACAGGATTTTTTTTACAGAAGTATTTAGTTAGTGAAGTTCTATGCAAAAGCAAGCTCTTCAGTAAGTAAAAACGTATTTTTAAATGAGATACTATATGCTTATATAGAGCCCTATTCAATTTGGCAAATGCAATATAATAAGTCAGGCAATGAGAGCCTTCTACACCCAAGTACTGTGTGTGTTAGTGCATTAACGGCTTGCCTCTCTACGCAAGGCTCAAAGGTGATGAGTGCCTCTGTGGCTCATCGCCTAAGTGTGCTGATCTGCGAGTTTTAGTGCATTAACGGCTCGCCACGCTATGCGAGGATCACATGCGATGAGTGCCTTCCCTGCTCATCGCCCAAGTGATGTGTGTGTTAGTGCCCTAATGGCTCGCCTCGCTATGCAAGGCTCTAAGGGGATGAGAGCTAGAGGCGCTCATCGCCTAAAAGCTGTGCTGCGAGTATTAGTGCCTTAACGGCTCACCTCGCTATAAGAGGCTCAAATGCGATAAGCGTCGTAGGCGCTCATTGCCTAAGTGCTGCGAGTGAACGGCTCGCCTTGCTACGCGAGGCTCGCAGGCAATGAGCATCTTTGACACTCATCACCTAAGTTCTCCGAGTTAATGGCTCACCTCGCTTCGCAAGGCACGCAAGCAATGAGCGTCTTTGGTGCTCATCGCATAAGTCATATGCACCACACAAAGCGTGACGACGTCTCGCAGTTCGACAATTATAATATGTGATATATATATATATATATATATATCCTATTCTATATATTATCGTAGGTTTATATGTGTTATAGAGTAAAATCAATGTCGATTGTTAGAAATTACAGGATATGTACATTAGAAATAAAACAAGAATATATGTAATGGGCAGACCAAAACAAACAGATCATCTGAGCAGGGATATGTCTTTACATATTTACATGTGTGTATTTACAGATCATCTGAAAAGGGATATGTCTTTACATATTATGCATATTTCAGTAGAAATCCTGTCAGCTTGTGAGCTTGCGAATAGTTCTAGTGTCAAGTATAATTCTAGGATTGTAGCAGTTTAAATAAAAGGATTGAGTGTAGTTCTTGTAGAAGTGTGGGAGTTTAAATACAATTAGGGAGTTCAAAGAAAAGTGAGCAAACTTATAGTGCAGAAAAGGGAAGAAAAATAAAAACAAGTTGTGATTTTTTTGTATGAAAGCTTGACACAACTATATTATTTTTATTATTGTTTATTTATTTTTCCCACTGTATATTTGAAGACAATCATTATGAGTCAATCCAGTGACAACCTCACTCAGTGTATATACTGTCATATGTATGCACTACTGGAACAGATGATCCAGGGGCCATCATTCTGTGACATTTGTGAGCATGTTGCCTCTCTGGAAGCTCAAACCAGAGAGGAGAATTGCAGAACTTACTGATATTGCTCCACTGGAAATGAAGTTGGTGCTCACTGGCCCAGTTTAGCTGGGCCTAGCATGGAGGGCTAAGATGCAGCTAGTGAGGATGTTCAGGGGAGGTAGCTGGGTTACAGTTTACAAGGGAAAGCAAGAGGAACAGGAGGAGGCAGACCAGTTCTGAGTTGGCACACACACCAACAGATTTTTCATATTGGGTGAAACTGTTGGGGATGTCCATTCAGGTATGGCAAGAACAGATCTACTGGAGGAGTGGGAGGGAAGAATAGGCAACAAAACAAACAGGTTTTGGTGGTAGGGGACTCTATTATTAGGAAGGTAGAAAGGGTGATTTGTCACCCAGTTTCCAGCAAACAAACAGTTGGCTGTCTCCTGGGTTCTCAGGTTTGGCATGTTGTGGATAGGGTAGATAAATTATTGGAGGGGCTGGATATGAACCGGCGGTCTTGGTACATATTGATACCATTGACAAAGTTAGCGGAAGATTGAGTGTCCTAAAGAAAGATTTTAGAGAACTAGGGAATAAGCTTAAAGCAAGGACCTCTAATGTAGTATTTTCTTAGATACTACCAGTGCCACATGCTAGTCCAGGGAGACAGATGGAACTTAGGGAGGTTAATGTGTGGTTAAAAATCTGGTGCAATAAGGAGGGGTTTGGGTTTTTAGAGCATTGGGCTGACTTCTCACTTCGGTACAAACTCTATGGCAAGGATGGATTGCACCTTAATGATGAGAGAGCATTTGTGCTAGGGGATAGGATTGTAGAAAGACTGAAGACCTTCATATAGGTGTGGGGGGGACTAAATGCATGTAATGGGGTAGAAAGTGTAGAGGGAATAAGGGATGGATTAATTACTCATGGGGAAGGAGATAGGGGGAGGGGTAGTATAGTTGATTTAATAGGCATTACTGAAACATGGTGGGATGAATATCATGACTGGACTGTTAATCTGGATGGTTATAACCTATTTAGGAAAGATAGGGGAAACCGTAAAAGAGGAGGAGGGATTTGTCTGTATGTTAAGCCTGAATTTAAGCCTATAGTCAGAGAAGATATTTATGCTGGAACTAGTCATAATGTTAAATGTTTGTGGATAGAGTTAAATAGCGGAGTAGCAAATTCTAAAAGAATATTAGTAGTATGCCATAAACCGCAAATATAATTGAAAGCAAGAACATGCAATTATTGTTACAGATTGGAAATGCAGCTAAGCACGGGCAAGTTTTATTAATGGGAAATTTTAATTACCCTGAAATAAACTGGATAAATGAGACCAGCAGTTCAGCTAAGGGGGTAGCAGGTTCTTGAGTACACTCAGGGATCATTATCTGGCCCAGGTTATACAAGAGCCTACTAGAAATGAAGCTATCTTATATTTAGTCATCACAAATAATATTGATATGGTATCAAACGTTGAAATAGGGCAACCTTTTTGAAACAGTGATCACAACACGGTCTCATTTGAGATTGAATAAAAAAAAACTGTAAGGGGCTAACGAAAACTCTAAGGGCAGCGATACAGAGTATATATTGGGGCAAAAAATTGATGGATAAAAATACTGGCCATAGATGGACAAAATTTAAATGCTTGCTAAATATACATACTTATCACCATATACCTTTTGGGAATAAAAGTAAAAGGAGTAAATCACATCCAATGTGGCTTAACAATGATTTAAAGATCAAGATCTGGAGTAGAAAACAGACAGATTATACAAAAAAGAGGGGACAGAGACTGCTTTACATGAGTACAAGGAAATCACCAAGGGCCTCATTCAATTGCTACGATTTTGAGCTGCAGGGCCGCAAGAGGGTGCTGCATGCCACATAGCTATTCAATTGGCTTACGTTTGGGGCCTCAGATCGGGTTGCGAGCCTTGAGCTGCGAGCCCTTGCAATTTGCTAAATCGCAGCTTACTTCTGTCAAAGCCTTTGATCTTGCACAGCTGCAAGAGTTGCGGCCATAAGAAATCCCAATTTGCTATTCATTTGCTACGATCACCTTACCATCAACTCCAAACTTCGGTAAAATCAAGCTGCAGCTTACATCCACGAAAGAGGTCCAGCAAGGCTCTTACTTACAAATTATACAACCAATTAAGCCACATTAAGAGCTATTGTTACTATATTGAGACTTTGTGGTGAAGGAATTGGCTTTCTATCTTTCTTTTAAGTTAGTAGTGGACCTGGAGCTTTAGAGCTGTATCTATCATGCTCCACGCTATATTGGCGTGGTCTGCGCTGTGATCGCGCTTACTGATGACGTCACAATCTCCCGACGCGTGTTTCGTGAGGCTCTATCAATCTCTCACTCATCAGGGGCCGTAAATTAAAATCCAGGGTACCTGATAAGGATTTGACTAAGGAAACATAACCAAAATTACACAAATACAATTGAATTTAAAAACCAAATCTTTTATTGACTTGAGCATAATAAAGTAATTAAATAAAAAAGCTGTGATCAAAGCAAAGAATATAATAATAACAAAAATAAAACTTTAATAAACCTCTAATAATTTGCTGGACGTCAAAAAACCCAAAGGATTAAACACCTTTAACATGATTTTTTTAATCGTTGCATTTTTAACAACATTTTAAATGTACAAATAAAGATTGAATTTTTCAAAATTAGTATGTGGCAATAATAATTAAAATAAAGGCTGCATAAAAGGTGTTTCTGTACAACCTTGGTTGGTTGTTCAAGGATTCCTAAATAGAATCCACAGGACAATATTTTGGTACGCACTTAAGTAATAACACCTAGGCCTAAAAAATAAACAAAGATCATTTTTTTGAGTATCACATTAAGAGCTATCCTGTATTTATATTAGAAGTAAAAGTGATTTTAGGTCTTAGAATTTATAGCACAACATTTCCCTATTCTCAAATTGACAAAAAAAAAAACATTTATTTCATGTTAAATTTCTGTCATAAAGTCCCAAGGGCTTTAACCTCCAAGCCCCTAGGACTTTTGAATCCAACCTCTAGGCCCGGAAGCCCGTGGGATTTCACGATGGGAATTTAACACACAATAAAGTAGTTATATATGCATTTTTACGAGTTTGAGAAAATTGTGCTATTAATTCTAAGACATAACATCACTTTGCTTATGAAGTGCTACATTTTGACAATAAGACCTACGTCCTTGAATGACCTCCAAGCCCGTAAATTGTTATTCGCAGCCGCAAGACCGTGACTCGTGTTTCAAGGCCGCAAAATGGGACCACTGTAAATGCAAATATAAATTCAAGACAGCACTGTGAAGCACTGTAAATGATGGGGTACACAATGGGTGACATGAGGATTAAAGGGACAACATTCTCAAGCTGACACATTGCCATAATACTTGAAATTACAAAGCCATTAATTTAATGAGGCCCCAAGGCAGCAACAGAGCTATTAGACTGGATAAAATAGAAAATTAAAAATGTGTTGCAAAAGAGAGTAAGACTAACTCTAAAATATTTTTTAAATATATTAAAGGAAAGAAGGCCAGGAAGGAAGCTATAGGAACATTACAATGTGACACAGTCTGAAAATGAGTTATCAGGAAAAGGGATAATAAAATAATTAATAGGTTATTTTCTTTGATATTCACAAGAGAGGTACCAGTGGTGGGGACACTGCAACATAATGGGGCTACACTACCTTCACAAAATAATTGGTTAACGCAGGAAGAAATCCAAAAGAGGTTGGAAAATATAAATGTTAATAAAGCCCCAGGTCCTGATGGGATACATCCACAGATACTGAGGGAACTGCGTTCTATAATAGCCAAACCATTTTATTTAATTTTTAAAGCTTCACTAAACACAGGGTTGCTACCAGATGACTGGCGAAAAGTAGATACCTATATTTAAGAATGAAGCAAGAGTAAATCTGTCGAATTTTTGATCAGTAAGACTCACTTCTGTGGTGGGAAAGCTTTTGGAAAGGTTAATAATGGATAATACACACGCATAATGTATGTCTATTTAAAAGGATTATAAGTCAACAAGAATTTATGAGGGATAAGTCATGTCGAACAAATCTAATTAGTTTCTATGAGGAGGTGGATGTAGTCTTTTTGGATTTTGCAAATACTTTTCATACAGTGCCACATGGAAGACTATTGTGCAAACTAAGGGATACAGGAATTGCAGTAAATATCTGCTCATTGATCAAGAACTGGCTAAAAGACAGTAAGGAAAGGGTTGTGGTAAATGGAACATACTCCAATTGGACTAATGTGGTAAGTGGGGTTCCTCAGGGTTCAGTATTAGGTCCTGTCCTTTTTAACATATTTATTAATTACTTAGAAGGTTGGACTCAAAAGTTGTGTCTCCATTTTAGCTGATGACACAAAGTTGTGTAAGGTAATTAAATCAGATAATGATGTGCTTTCCCTCCAAATGGATTTACATAAATTAGAGGAATGGAATCTAAATGGCAGATGAGATTTAATATGAATAAATGTAAAGTTATGCATCTGGGAAGGAAAAATAATCATGCAATTTATAATCTTAATGGAGCAAATCTTGGGGTATCTGATATTGAAAGGGATTTGGGAGTACTTGTGGACACCCACCTACAGAGAGGGGCTACAACACTAATAAGGGGAATGGAGGGCTAAGTTATAAAGAAAGACTAACCAAATTAAACACATTTTCTCTAGAAAAATTGCATCTAAGAGGGGATATGATTACATTATATAAATACATTCAGGGTCAGTATGAAGCTTTGTCAAGTATGCTTTTTGCATAAAGATGTTTTCAACAGACAAAAGGACATCCTTTGAGGTTAGAAGTAAAAAAAATCAACCTTCAAGAAAGAACAGGGTTCTTCACAGTAAGGGTGGTTAATCTATGAAATTCTCTACCAAAGGAGGTAGTGACAGTGGATTTGATAGATAACTTTAAGGAGGGACTGGATATATTTTTAATGAAAAAGGGCAATCAGGGTTATCCTGGTTAATTAGAGAGAGAGTATTGATCCAGGGAGGAATCCGATCACCAGTATCTGTGGTCAGGAAGGATTTTCTTTGCCCGTTTGAGATGATTGGCCAAGTTTCACTTGTTTTTGTTTTCTGTTTGCTTCCTCAGTTAACAACTAAAAAGTATTTTATTTTACCTCAATTACTATGTAAGTTTGTAACGATTAAGATGTCAAAATAATCTCATAGAGCAGTTAGCATGCCTGACTCTCCAAGGACCACATTTTATCTTAACAACACAGGAAAAGCCTCTGTGAACGGTACTGTGTGCTGCAAAGTGAAGGAGTATATTTGAATAAAGGAGAATAGCACCCTTAATTTGCTGGACGGATAGCTGAATGTAGCAATGCCTGCATGATTCAGAAGCTACCCAGTGATGGCCACATAATGACACTCCATGGACTGCAAGTATTTCCTCAACATTGCATCCACGAAGAGCCCGGTCATGACACCGACATCTTTCATACCCATGCTCTAGTCGATATTGATCATGGCTAAGGTGATGGTTAGCTGCTGGCCACAAGCTACCACAATAAACTCTAAATGTCAGCTCAGGCAGTCCATGTGGGTAATTGAATTGAGTAGCTACAACATACTGCTCCTTGGACCAGACTCATTGCTTGGAGCAATAAAATAACTGGTACTACATTGATGCAGTTCATCCAGGCACTCACCCACACACAGGACAGGGTGAAGGGATCTCTCAGGATTTCCTGGGTGACATGGGGACAGTCCCACTTCAGATGCCCCAGCTGTTGTCATCTAAACAATTTCACCTCTTGCTAGGATCCTCAAATCCTACTGACTGAGTAATTAGAGGCTGTCCATTGAGCCAGGGAGAGCTGTAATTGGGTAGCCCTTCTGGTCAGAGCTATGATCTAGGCCAGGGGTCACCAAACTTGGTCCTGGAGGGCCACACCCAGGCCTGGATATGAGGATTTCCTTTCTGTGCACAGGTGAGTCAATCAGGATGACTGAAGAAGCAATAGTCTCACCTTTTTGCAGCAAGGATATCCACAAATCCAGGCCTGGGTGCGGCCCTCCAGGACCGAGTTTGGTGACCCCTGATCTAGGCTAAGCTATTGAAATGAGGAGCACTGGTTTAGAAGGCCTAGCTGGGTGAAAATCACTGGAAGGGGAGGCACTTTTTTCACTTTTTCCTGCATATCCCTGTACTAGTTTTTAAGTGGTGATTGTCGATCTTAAACCCACACTCTCATGGCTGGAGGACCAAGCTGGAAAAATTGCTCCAGCACAACTACTTTGGCAGTCTTTTCAATTGTCTAGAACTGGGGCCCTTTCCACCACTCACCAGAAGCATGGCAGAGATTCCACACCAGATCCCCATATGAGTGCTGCCCTCCATTTTTCATCTATTTAATAGTTACCATGTGAAGCATATTTGAGGCTTCCTTGGAAGTAATGACTGCCCCCTGGAAGAAGTCATATTAGAGTGACAAAATGTGTGTCAGCAACAGCACACAGTAGCAAAAGATTGCCAACCAATAAGGTATTTATAAATGCTAGTACTTTATTTGTATATTTTTCTGCAATTAGTATTTACCTTTGCAGTTTAACTTTAAGGCTTGAGAAGCTCAAGATCAATACTGAGCTTCCCAGATAGGAAGCACCCTTTGTGGCTCACAGTATATATATATATATATATATATATATATATATATATATATATATATATATATATATATAGTAAATAAAAAGTACATCTGTGTTCACATTTGAATGTCTAAAGCAAGTTAAAAAACCTGCTTCCAGCCCAGAGTTCCAAGAAAAACAGTTATTACACTTCATTCTGGAAAGTTGAGCTGGGACACACAAATTTGCCCACAAATGCCTCGCTTTTCATTCCATAGCCACTATCAAACTTGGCTTCCTTTAAGCTTATGCATGCTGTATTACACAGCTTTAATGCAAAGTCAAGGTTGGAATAAACACAGGCTGAGTATCCAATCCATGTACAGCTGTTTCAAGCTTACTGGCTATCATCAGCATGGAGCGGGATCTCAGCCTGTCTTGTGGAAATTATGAGTAGGTAGTTCACCACAACAATCATTTATAATATGGTGGGCAAAAGAGCGATAGAAGCCCTCCACCGTACAGTAGTACAGTAATTAAAATGTACATCTGTGTTCACATTTGAATGTCTAGAGCAAGTTAAAAAACCTGTTTATATATATATGGCCTTTCCAAGTATCTATAGCCTTTGATTGTACTTTTTTGGGGGGCATCGCTACTGGTTACTGTATATAATTTTACTAAAACTCAATGTTTGTGCTTCAAAATTATTTTTGAATCAATATAAATTAAAAAAAAAATTCCCATGTTGGTGTCTTTTTTTCAAATCAGAGTATTTTTTTTTGCAGGACTTAGAAAATAAAAAAATAAGAGACGCGGAACAAACCGCCCAAAGCGAAGAACATGAAAAACACACATACAAAAAAATAAAATACAAAAAACATTACACACATCACGGGGGATAGCCAGGACATCTGGGAGTGACGTTGCATTCAAACTTAACCCAAATTTGCAGAGTTTCTGCACTCTAAAATCGGCTAAGCGGAAAAAAACATGGCGGACGGAAAAAAATGAAAACAAGGCTACACCACCTCAAACTGCACAAAACACCACCAGCCACATACAACTTTTACCCAGGTACGTACAAGGTACAAAAAACACTATTAGAAAAGACGGAACTTGCTTGCGAGCCGCGTAACATATACACAAATAACGCCATTTTAAAACACTAACTTGCAACTAATAACATCACAAATCTAAAAGGTCGCTTTACACAACTAAACCAAAGGTTTGCCCTCGTGCACGCAGCCTATTTCTAATGCACAGTTGGGACATTGATGACACTTTCTCCTCAGGGCTGCAACAGTCCAACTGTACATTGCATGCTGCAAGAAAATAAAAAGAGATTGTTAGCTCTTCAGGCTATTGATTGCTGGATATATTAATTAGAAATAGGTAAACAATGGTAATTTATTAATTAACTAATTAATTGATTATTATTAAAAAAAATATAGACAAATGTATCTCATTTTGTGATGAGCACCGAAGGTGCTCAGAGGAGCAAAAATACACCAGACTAGAGGATCGCAATGGGCGCCGAATGTCCTCACAGTAGAAGAAGCTTGACATTGTATGGCAAACAGCATTGCCATGGCTTCAACTTTTATTGCTCTTTAATTTTTGACGCAAGTCGCTAGTATATATATATATATACAGTATATATATAAATATATATATATATATATATATATATTCTGACAGATTCCCTGTCACAATCAGGGCCCATAACCTAGTGTCCGGCATTATAATAGAGGAACCAGGATGCCTTTAAATGCTTTCACAGGCTTTATTGCTTTTAGCCAACATATAATATACAGTACAGAAATAAAAAGAAAACCTAGCTTCTCTTTAATGCCCTTAATAACTAAACTACAGTTCCCTCATTGTCTTGGTTATGAAGTTCACAGTCCTTCAGGCAGCAGAGGTGTTTCTTTCACTCTCTCACCTCTTAGTTAAAATGGTCTCTCTGGCTTTTTATCTCAAGCCTCTCTTTCAACAGCAGATCCCTTATTAGGTAGTCACCTTCTTGGTCTTTCAGTTCCTCTTATTAACTGACATCTGCAGGGTCTCCCCCCATACCTTCTTGATTTGCTCCACCATCTCTCAGTGCAGCCACTTGCAGCATCCCTGCACAACTTGCAAATACTTCAGATCTCAGTGCAGCCACTGGCAGTGGCCCTGAACAACTTGCAAGCACTTTAGCTCTCTCAAGCCAGTGTCTCACAATCAAGCAGTTTATAATAGGAGCCACACCCACTCCTCCAAGTGTGTATTTTTAAACTGTGGTTAACCCCTTCAAACCTGGGGTTATATCTTACATTGCTTTCATCTGGCCACTGGGGCACACCTCCACAATATACTTTACTGTATTCCGATTTATACATGTATATCCCTATTTGTTATGATGGTTTAATCAAAATTGATGTCATCTATAAGTCCTGGATCTGGCAAATTAAAACTTGCACAATTTAATCCATGAGCCAACAATATTACTTGTGAGTCCATCAAAGTTTTTTAACAGAGCTATATGTTCCTTGTAACATTTCAAGAAGTCTTCTGACATATTTAATTTAAATGTTTCCCACAAAGTAAAAGCATCAGGTACATTGCAAAAGATGCAAATGAATGCAAATTGTTGTATCATTTACTTTGGCATTTGACATATTGTTGCTTCTTCCAGACACCTCTCCCATTCTGTATCATCAGCTATGAAGTTTTGATGTCTTGCAGCTAGTAGGAATGTATCATAAACTATGTCATTCACTGTACGTAAATGCTCAAAACTCTGTGCACCGGGAACATGTAGCAGAAGTAATCTTAAACTGAAACGTTCAATGTCCCTTGAACTGACGGTATAAATGCGTGGTATAATTTTATGTGCATCTCTTCCTTGTTGTTGCCATAGACCATTTACAAATACATAGGGCCTCATTCTATTATCGGCCGCAGCCGCTGCGGGGCCGCAAGGACCGGCCGCAAGCTATTCTGCTATTCTATTCCCTTACGGCCGTAGGCTCCGGCAGGCTTGCGGCCGGTGCCTTGCTATCTCTTGCGGCCGATCGCGCCGGAGGAAAGCCTTTGATCTAAAACGGCCGCAAGAGATTTGCAATTCAATTGCTCCGGGAAACCTCTCTGCAAGGCTAAAAACGAGCCGCAGTTACTTGCAGGAAAAAGGTCTCGCTAGCACCAATTAAGCACATAAAATAGCTCAAATAAAGCCATCCTGCACTTTGAGAAGACTATAAAGGGATTTTAGGTGTTAGAAAAAATAGCACATAATTATCCTGTACTCAAATCCGTAAAATATTTCATTTTTAATATCCGTAAAATATACATGTAAAAAGTCCAGAGTGCTTGGAGCACCTCAGACACGCCCACGCCGCAGCCGGCAAATAAACAGTTAATTTGAACTCGGGTTTGGGCAGATGTGCAAGCTTGAGAGTGGGTTCCTTTTATTCCTAATGTCCCCCAATATGATCCCTAGCATTTACAGAGCTGTACAGTGCAGGCTTGAATTTATTTTTGAGTTTTTATATTTCACAGTTTACGGCCGGTTCCAAGATATGCGGCCGGCCGTAAAAGGAGATCCTTGCGGGGCCGTATAATAGAATCGCGAGTTAACTGAACCCTCGCAAGGAATCGCAGCCTTACGGCCGATTTACGGCCGATAATAGAATGAGGCCCATAGTGTCTGGTGTATAAAAATTGTCTGGCCTGCATATCCTGGCTGTTTAATTTAAACCATGCAGTAAGTGTGGTATCTCTGTGTTCACTTTGATCTAATACAGTTCTTTCATTTCCTGCAGTAAAGCAAACAAACTGACTTTAAGGCAAATGTACAGCTAAATGATAGATAGCATGTGACCGATCATGCATCTCAAATTTCAAAAGGTGCCACATTGCTTCAGGAGCACTCACATAGCGATTATCTAAATAATTTGATAGTTTGTCATGTAAAATTGGATTTTTGGTTTAGTTTGCAGCACCTTGCACAACAAGAGTAGCTGCATCATATCCTTTGTATACATATTTATACACATACTTGATTTATTTAATAGAAGTGCCAGCTTCCACATTGATGTGTGCACTGTACTTCATGAGAAAATGTGGATTGTATGGAACGACAAATCTATTATCAACCTTTTGCCCACGGATAATAGCTGTTTGTCCTTGTGTTCTTTTATATAAAGGGTATCCATCACAATTTGCATAAGTTTGCATATGAAATTGTTTGGGAAATTCTTTAGTAAATTTTTTATTTTCCATACATGGTGAATTAGGATTTATCTCTCCACATGGGCCATGAATCATTCTGTGTGTAACAATCTCCCAAAGTTTGTTATATTTTTCTTGGTCTGGCAATTCAGACGAAATTACTGAATCCACTCTCTCTGCAGTAATCAACTTATCTTTTTCCTGCAGTATTAAAAGTATGTGAGCATGTGGCAGTCCTCTTTTTTTAAATTCAATGGTGTAAACAAAAGCCACACATTGTCCAAACAAGTGTGTTTTAGTGATATCATGTATTAATGAATTGAGTTTGATTTTGAATAGTCTTGCTAATAAATCTGGTGGGTCAGATTAGTATTTTGTCCCAGATTCAAATTTTCCTTGATCTCTGGCCATTGTGGATTAAATTTGAATTAAATAAATAAATCTGGTTTTCCAAATTTTGTGACAATAGCCATGGCATCATTATACCTTTCTCGCATATTGCGAGGAGATCCTTGGAAAGTGGATGGCAAAATAATTGCTCTTCCAGCTGGAATGTCTCTGTTGGAAGCTAATTCTGCCACATAATCCATTAATCCACAATACTGTTCTACTCGTAACTTATTTTGTTGAAATTTAATGAAATTTAGATTATTGGCTTCAACTTGTAGATATGAATCAATAATCCATTGTTGAGTGAGTTTGCCCCCATTTAAAATTGGATTAAAAGAATCCCGAATAGCTGTTTGTGCCACTTTATATTCCAGCATGGAAATATTAGATCTAATACGAAGTTTAGTATTGGGACCAAAATTACAACAATCTCCCAAAGTTTGTTATATTTTTCTTGGTCTGGCAATTCAGACGAAATTACTGAATCCACTCTCTCTGCAGTATTCAACTTATCTTTTTCCTGCAGTATTAAAAGTATGTGAGCATGTGGCAGTCCTCTTTTTTTTAATTCAATGGTGTAAACAAAAGCCACACATTTATCAACATAAATATATTAAGCTGTAATTTAGATCCAATGACATATCCCATTTTCTTTCCAAATGGGGACCTGGATGGGAAACAAAATTACAACAATCTCCCAAAGTTTGTTATATTTTTCTTGGTCTGGCAATACAGACGAAATTACTGAATCCACTCTCTCTGCAGTATTCAACTTAATTGGACAATGATTCACAGACATGTATTGGTTTACTTTTTCTTTTCTTGGAAGCCCCAACACACTCACTTGCTGCTTTCTTACTCATTTTTCATTTATTTAAAAGTTTCTGTCGATCTTCTTCTCTCAAGGGTTGTGAAGTTTCCGGTGTCTAAGCATCTCTCCACCTTTGCTTCCTTTCCCTTGCCAATCTTCTTTTGCATTCAATGTTGTATTCTCCATTATCCACCATTTTAATCTGTAATTGTAAATAGAGATGTAATTATTGTTTGTTGTTTGTTTTGTGTACATTTTGTTTTTACCTTTTTCTACTGTTACATTAAACTGGATGAATTAACTAATCAACCATTTAAAAATCTTGTACTTTTTTACAATGAAATAAATTAAACCATTTCAAAACTTTTTTATTGACATATATTAAATAGCAAAGAGCTGCACATATATATATTTATTATTAATCCTTCAATTCCATTCATTCTTGATTGACTTCACTGCATACATTGAATTACTTTTTTTCGCAAGTTTTCTAACGTTTTTTTTTTTTAAATATTATTATTAATTATTATTCTCTTTCCAACTTTACATAAGTGCATGTTAAAAATTGTTCTTATATTATAACATGTATTTTTTTAACTGATGACTAATTATTATACGTTAATTAATCAATAAGTACTCTCTATTTCAACAAAATATAATATAGCCTTTTTTGTTCCATCACAACATAATTAAATGTTATACCTGTGAAGGTGATCTTTATGTTGTTCAAAGGCTGCAAACGTCACGCTGTGTGTTGATTCAGTTGCAGATCCGATGAAACTGTGAAATATGAATGAAATCCTTTTTAATATTTTCCTTCATCCGTATCCTTCAATCAGCAGCAACAGACATATATTTGGATATTTTCAAAACCTAAAAACATATTCCTGAATGTCTTGCTGTAGTAATATAATTAAATTCTGAACCTGTCAAGATTATCCTTATGATGTTCAATGGGTCCAAACGTCACTGTCTCTGTTCATTCAGCTGCAGCGCTGCTGAAAGTGTACAAAATTGTAAAATTAATTTATAATATGTTGCTTCATCCGTATCAATCAATCAGCCTGAACAGAGATATTTTTGCATAGATTAAAAACATGAAATGAATATATCAATCAATCAGCATGAACACAGATATGTTAGCATAGATTAAAAACATGCAATCAATATTCCTGTTAGTCTTTAAATAAGAATCAATTAATGTCCATAAATCTTAAATTAATGTCTGACTAAATATAACGTCAAAATGTAAGCATGAGTTTATTCCCTTTTTTTGGGGGGGGGGGGGATTTTATAATGAATATGTTACAACAGAATTATTAAAATAATGTACATTAATAATTAATGAATTAAGAATCAATTAATGTTCATTAATATTAAAGTGTATATAATATAAAAGTAAAATGTCTGACTAAATATAACATCAAGATGTAAGCATGAGCATATTCCCTTTTTTTTGGTGTTATTTTATAATGAATATATTACAACTGAATTATTAAAATAATGTACATTAATAATTAATGAATCAATGTGTTCCTTTTTTTTGCACATTCTTAAACGTTAACCTTTTTTGATATTAATTATCACTAATGATTAATTAATTAATTAAAGTACATTATGAATTTTATTTACAATTCTTTCACACAGCTAAGCACAATAATATTTCTTAATTAAATACATTTAAATTTCTTGTTTCCTCTCATTTTTTTTATTATTTAAAAAGTAATTAACTAAATAATCATTAATGATTATTAATGTTATTTACCTTTTTTAATGTAATATTGCTGAAGCAGTATCCTGAAGAGCTAACAATCTCTTGAGATTTTCCAGCATCAGAAAATGTCCAGTCAAACTGTCATCACCTGAGGAGAAAGTGTCAGTTATGTGTCAAGTGTGCCCTATATATAGGCTTTGTGCGCGAGACAAATCCATTTTTTTAGGCGTGAAATCCACGGTGCTGCAAGACAAATGCGTTGTTTTAAGTGGGAAATCTCTGTTAATGCGTAAATGTGTAATTTTGTTTCGTAAAATGTAGTCCCTAGTGTCTGTTTTACGCATTGCGCGGTTATTGAGCATCCTTAGTATCTGTATTTTTCGAGCACATACGTCTCTGGCTGTGTTTTACACACTTCATAGTAGTGTAGCCTCGTTTTCATTTTTTTCGGCGGCCAGTTTTTTTCTCGCTTATGCGATTTTGGATCTTTATAAATTGTCTAAATCGATCTAAATTGAAGTTCCACCTCATTCCCAGACGTCCTGCCTGGTTCCCTATACTGTAAGTGATATTTTTGTTATTTTTTTGTGTGTATTTAGTGTTTTGTAATTGTTTTTGTTCCGCCACTAATCTCGTAATTTTTTTCATCTCATATTTTTTTCCGCGTCTTGTGTAAAAGTGCTACGGTTTAAAGGCTCGCCTCGCTATGCGAGGCTCTCTGGCAATGAGCGCCTGCGGCGCTCATTGCCAAAGTGCTGCTGTTTAACGGCTCGCCTCACCGGCAATGAGCGCCTGCGGCGCTCATTGCAAAAAGGGCTACAGTTTAACAGGTCGCCTCGCTACGCGAGGCTTGCCGGGCGATGAGCACCTGTGGCGCTCATCGCTAAGTCGTACGTACTACGCAAACAGCGTGACGATGAATCGTAGTTGGACAATTATAATATGTGATATACTTAAATGGAGCATAATGCCTCCAGGTTGAAGTTGTATAAAGAGTAGGGTGCATACAGAATTACATGTTTCCTATAAACTCATCGCAAAGCAAAATAATTCTGTTTATGGCACTCATTATCTAAATCAATATCCTCAGAGAATTATTTAAATTATAACTTGAATTGGTTCCTTTAAGAAAAAACTAAAAAACTGGGACATAGAGACTCTATTAAACAATGTTCAATCAGATATGAGCAATCAATATTATGTTTTAATAAATGTGTTAAAATATTAATAAAGTAAAAAAAAAAATGAAATTAAATAAGAAAAAACATGCCCCCCATTCAATTACAAGGCTGTAATTACCTTCATTCAGGCCGTATGTCTGCGGGTAAGAAATTTGTTACAATTCAGGTTGTATTCAGTAAATTCAAACCCGCAATAAAGGGCTAAAGTCTAAAACGGTAAACACTTCCCGCCTCCACGAGTTGTTAATAGGCTGGAACACATCAGGTCCGGAGTTAAAATCTAATCCCCTAATTAAAGTTTGCGCCACAGCCCAATGAGCCAATAGAAAGCAGGCTAATGGATTATGATTGACAGGGAGAAATAATAAAGCTGCGTTCCACCCACTCCAGCGTTAACTGTGTTGTATTTTCTCACAGAGTAGTTGTTGGTTGGAGCATTGAGAAAGCATTGAGAGACAGAAGGCGATCTATTATGAGCAGTTTCTAAAAGTGTTATTGATTTTTGTTTCTTAAATATCTATTTTACACTTAAATCATGAAAACACATATCAGTTGATAACACATAATATAAATACACATAGATTAAATATAACACATAGATACACATATTGTTAGGTCACTACATACACACACCCCCACATAATACCTCAACAATTAAAATTACACATAAAATATTTCCCCCCTTATAAATATATACACAAATACTTTTGTTGATTTATCCTTCTCTTATTCTTAGGATTATGTTGTAGGGTAGAGAGGGGAGGGAGGAGGAGGGGAGCAGTTGGGAGGAGATGAGGTGGAGTGTAGAGGAGGATTGAGTGGAGAGAGAGGTGGTGCTGGGGAGTGGAGGAGAGAGGAGTGTGGAGGAGAGTAGTGGAGGGGAGCGTATCGGAGGAGAGAGTATTCGAGCATAGAGGAGTAGAGTGGAGGAGAGGAGATTGGAGGAGAGAAGAGTGGAGTAGAGGGAAAGGGTGGTGTGCAGTTGCCCATAGAGATAGGCACATCAAGTTTAGGGACAGAGAGGGAGGGGCTTGATCCCAGGGGGGATGGAAGCGCAGAGGAGGGAGAGGCCTCAGACTCAGAGGAGGGAGCGCAGAATCCCATTCTAAAGTCAGGAGGGCAAGACTCTCAGGGCAGATGCAAGGGACTGTACTACATGTACGAGGAGGTGGTGGTCCACCTCCGTGCCATCCGTAAAAACCCGCTATCCTTTTGGGAAGGAGGGATGCTTGACCCAGGTCCATGGCCGAGGCCTGGCAGGAGGTAGCAGCGGCAGTCACAGCAGTGCGCTCAGCAGAAAGGCATGTGAGGCCTGTGAAGCACCACTTTGATTTTATGATGTCAGGGCCAAGGTGAGGAGGATGATGGCCAAGGAGGAGAGAGCAGTGACAGCACCAAATGTGCTTTGCTGTGAAGTAAAGTGTTTTTATTTGCTGTGTGTACTGATTTTGCCCAGGTGAGGAGTCAGAAGCTAATATAAAAAGGGAAGGAGAAAACTTTTGTCAAGTACAGTGCTAGTTTAAATAAAAGGAGGGAGTTCAAAGGAAAGGGGGCATATTAGAGTGCAAGAGGAAGGAATTGAGGGAAGATTTAAGAGAAAAAAATATATACATATAGATTTTTTGGGGGGATTTATACAAAACATTTTTGTATCTATGAGTCAGTCCAGTGAAAACCTTACTCACTTATTAGGAAGGTTGGCAGGTTAATTTGTCACTGAGATCCCAGCAAGTGAACTGTTTGCTGTCTTCAGGGTGATCTGGTTTGACATGTTATGAATATTGTAGATAAATTATTGGTAGGGGCTGGAAATGAGCCAGCGGTCTTGGTACATATTGGTGTCAAGGACAAAGTTAGTGAAAGATGCAGTGTCCTAAATTTTGACTTTAGAGAACTAGGAAATAAGCCTAAGACAAGGACCACAAGGTAATATTTTCTGAGATACTACCAGTGCCATGTGCTAGCCCTGGGAGACAGAAGGAGCTTAGGGAGGTTAACGAGTGCCTAAAAATAGAGTTGCTTTAAGGAGGGGTTTGGGTTTTAAGAGCACTGGGCTGACTTTTCACTAGAATCTCTATAGTAGGGATGGTTTGCACCTAAGTGATGATGGAGCTTGTGTGCCTGGGAGAAAGGATGGCAGAAATGCTGGAGAAGTTGTTAAACTAGTAGGTGGGGGGAGGGACTAGATAGAAGTAATGGGATAGAAAGTATAGAGGGGGCAAGGAATGAATTAACTAGTCATGGGGGTGGAGAAGGGGGAAAGGTTAGTATCTAACCTCCATTTTTCAGTGACAATGATGACAATCTCTTTTTCCATTGGCTCTGTGTAAACCTTTAACTAATGGTTTGCCTAATTGGTCGCGGCATGGTTGAATGTAATAGCACTGTAACACAGAAGAATTGCAAACTCACAGGCTTTGCTGGTGTCCCTAGTGGTTATGGGCTTTGTAATTAATTTGGCTATTAGAGCAGTAATACAAAGTATAGACTGGGACAAATAACTGATGGGCAAAAGTACGGAACATAAATGGCCAATGTTCAAATCCTTACTAATTATACATACTTATCACAATATACCATGTGGAAATAAAAGTAGAAGGATGTAGTCGTTTTTGGATTTTGCAAAGGCTTTTGATACAGTACCACAAGTAACACTATTGTGCAAACTAAGGAATGCAGGAATTGCAGTACATATCTGTCCATGGATTGAAAGTTCATTAAAGACAGGGAGCAAAGGGTTGTTGCAAATGGAATATACTCATATTGGACAAATGTGTTAAGTGGGGTTCCTCAGGGTTGAGTATTAGGTTCTCTAATTTTCATCCTATTTATTAATGAATTAGGTGTAGAGCTGGAAAGTATGGTCTCCATATTTGCTGATGACACTAAGTTGTGCAAGATAATTAAATCAGGAAATTATATACTTTCCCTCCAAAGGGACTTGCATAAATTAGAGAAATGGGCGACTAAATGGCAGATTCAATTTACTATGAATAAATGTAAAGTTCTGCATGTGGGAAGGAAAATAGTCATGCAATTTATAATCTTAAAGGAGTAAATCTCAGATATTGGATATAGAAAGGGATTTGAGAGTGCTTGAAGGTTGAACTTGATAGATTAAAGTTTTTTCAACCTAAATTACTATGGGCCTCATTCTATTAGCGGCCGCAGCCGTTGCGGGGCCGCAAGGACCGGCCGCAAGCTATTCGGCTATTCTATTCCCTTACGGCCGGAGGCTCCGGCAGGCTTGCGGCCGGTGCCTTGCTATCTCTTCGGCCGTAAGAAATTCCTATTTGCAATTCAATTGCTCCGGGAAACCTCTCTGCAAGGCTAAAAACTAACCGCTGCTTACTTGCAGGAAAGAGGTCCCTCTAGCACCAATTAAGCACATAAAATAGCTCAAATAAAGCCATCCTGCACTTTGAGAAGACTATAAAGGGATTTTAGGTGTTAGAAAAAATAGCACATAATCATCCTATACTCAAATCCATAAAATATTTTATTTTTAATATCCGTAAAATATCTATGTAAAAAGTCCAGAGTGCTTGGAGCACTTCAGACCCGCCCACGCCGCAGCCGGAAAATAAACAGTTAATTTGAACTTGGGTTTGGGCTGATGTGCAAGCTTGAGAGTGGGTTCCTTTTAATCCTCATGTCCCCCAATATGATCCCTAGCATTTACAGAGCTGTACAGTGCAGGCTTGAATTTATTTTTGCGTTTTTATATTTCACAGCTTGCGGACGGTTTCAAGATGTGCGGCCGGCCGTAAGAGGAGATCCTTGCGGGCCGTATAATAGAATCACAAATTAACAGAACCCCCGCAAGGAATCGCAGCCTTACGGACGGTTTACGGCCGATAATAGAATGAGGCCCTATGTAACTATGTAACTATTATTAGCATGTATTAAGAAGGGTACAGAGGCAAGTGAAGCAAATACGTATACCTCTGCCACTATACAAATTCCTAGTAAGCCCTCTTTTGAAATATGGAATATAATTTTGGGCACCTATTCATAAAAACTGACATTTTATTGCTAGAAATACTACAGAGAAGGGCAACAAAATTAATAAGGGGAATGGAAGGGGATAAGTTATGAAGAAATTCTAACCAAATTAAACTTATTTTCTCTAGAAAAAAAAATTGTATAATAGGGGATTTGTTTACCTTATGTATATATATATCCACGCTCAATATAAGGCTTTGTAAAGTGTACTTTTTATGCCAAGAGGTTTTCAACTGACAAGAGGACATCTTTTGAGGATAGAAGTAAAAAGATTTCACCTTAAGAAAAAGAAAAGGTTTCTTCGCAGTGAGGGTGGTTAAAAAGGGATTGGATATTTTTCTAAATAAAAGGGGATTCATGGGTATCCTGGTCCAGGGAGGAGTCCGATCACCAGTATCTGGAGACAGGAAAGAATAGTTTTTTTTCATTTTGAGACAATTGGCAAAGTTTCACTTGATAATTTTTTTTCCTGTTTGCCTTCCTGTGGGTCAATTAACAATTAATAATTAAGCTGAATATTGCAGATCAGAGGTGTCACGATCTGCTTCTTCAAGGGGGCTTGATATGAACCTAGTTTAAACCTACCCCAGCAGAATCATGTAGTTCCTATTTTCTGTGGCACAAAAGATGGCTTCTGAAAAGGGCAAGGCCCAAAAGGTACAGGCAGAGAATACTAGTGGCAATGGCAAGACCACTCCCCAAGTCAGGAGACAACACACAGAAATAGTCTCACTCCTTGTATATGTGAAAAATATCTCTCAACCTTTATTGAATGATTAAAAGTATTTATACTCTCCAATACCACACCCTTGTGTACATTTGTGTATGTGTCATGTCAGCCAATCTGGCTTGCAAACTTGGCCTATCAAAGCTCTTGAGATCAAATTCACCAGGTATCTATAGCTGGCTAGTGAAAAAACCTTTATGTTAAACTCAAGTGTTTGCTTAGGACTACTTGAAGTACATACATCTGTCTTGGCCCAAGGTCTGTATGTGTGAGTGTGCAATGATCTGCAGCTAACTTCTATGCAGAGCATTTTTATCAATTCCACATATGTTCTATATAACATTTTCCCTCTTATAATATATTATAACTATGATAAAAATTACCATGTACAGGCAACATGTAACCACACAATAACATATAATCCCAATGCAACAATGTAATGCTCCCTTGGTCATATTCATAAATTACTGGCAATATGAGTCCTTAAACAATTAAATCATGACAAGAGGAAATCTGAAAAGGTTAAACTTGATGTACTCCAAAAAGAAAACCCAACCCCAACTATGTAACTACAGTATGTAATTGGTGGCCACCATGTGACTGTAAGATACAACGAGTGGGAGAGGGTGCTCAAGGGGTTGGTGAGCTGGGTGCCCGCCGCTGGAGCTCCAGGTCTGGTGGCCAAACAGAATCCATCCTCCATATCAGGTGAATATCAGATACACCAACATGCCACCACATGTATATCACAAACACATATAAAACACACAACACATGTAACTGTTGACCAACAATAACACTGACATGTCAGCTCCCTGGATGGAACAGGCGGTAGATGGATCAGTCATTCATCATTAAATCCATGAAGCTGACAAATCACTGTCCATAGTGGGCACACACAAAAAATCATTCAATAGGAAATCCAGCTATAGGTGTGCCCACTGCAGTGTATGCAGATACAGGCCACACCCGGAATCAAGATAACATAAAGAGCAAATAACAATCAAGCTCATAATCCAAAGAATAGATCTCATCTAGCAAAAAATAGCTACTCATAATAGAAAATGTGTGAAACATCCAGGTTCAAGACAAGAGGTCAGATAAGAATGAACAGAATGATAGAATGAACTAGCATAGGTAGGAATGAACAGAAACCAATGAATCATTCAACATAATTTACACCTATTCCATTCTTTTCTCTCTTTCAGCTGATAAGAGGACTGGGTCCGGTGGTGAGCCAGAGGTGGGCTGTCGGCTCATTCAGAGACAGATTTTGGGGAACGTGCCCCCACCCAACATGAACCAGCAACGAGAGGAGATGAGAGCCTGGGATGTGAGGAGGAGGACACTTTCATCTGGGCAGTGGAGTCACCTACTGGATCATCAGCCAAACCCGTGAAATTTGACCCTACTGCCCCCTCTTCCAACAACTGACTGCACCACCCAGGTCCTCCTATAGGACTGATGCACAGAGATTTCCACTGCCGCCTCCTCCTCCTCCCAGCAGTGCCTCAACCTGGTGCCTGCCACCACAACCAGGCCCACCACCACCCCCATCACGAGAGAACCATGCTCCAGCCAGGAAACAGACCCTACCAACTGGGCCACCACTCCCTTCCCCTTCTCACCTCTGACCTCCATCCCATTGTCCATCACCGGAGTATGCCCAGCAGAGATGCTGGCCCTCATGCGTGAACTTGGGATGATCAAAAGGGGGATCCAGGCCAGTATCTTCTCTATCCATGGGGTGCTAGTGGGCATCCTGTGGAGGCAGTATAGGGAGGTGAGCAGACACCATGTCATGTTGGAGTCCTACTAGGCTGGGCTCTTCCAGAACCCGGCAAACCAGAGCGCTCTATTCCAGCTGAACCTATCCTTAGCATGGTTGCTCCTCACCTCCTGCAATACCTCTGCCGCTGCCTGTGCCGCTGCGTCCTGGGAAGATGCCTCCCCACACAACACCCGTTTACTAGTGAGAAGCCGGGTGCTAACAGGGGGTTTGGGCCTGTTCCAAAGTGGAAGAGGATGTAGGGGCTTCCCATATATTGGACCTTCTCAACAGCACCCCTCAGTGACAATCTATTGGTCCAAATGTTAACGAAATCTAGCTGGGCTACAGAGTATAGGATCATGGTCTATGTGATTGTGATATTTTGTACACAGATGGATGCCTGACATCACATGGTCCATGTTCCACTTCTCTGTGGACATGTAGGGTTATGCTTCACATTTCACAAATGGATGGTCACTGACGAATGCTGTTGAGAAGAGATGATGCAGTCCCTATCTTTTTTAAGCCCATATTGGATTACATAGTCCAAAAGTTTATGCATCTGTTTAATTGAGCAGATTAACACCAGATGTAAGTGCTACTGGCTACTTTGATTAGATGGAGTGATTTATGATGATCCTTTTTGTTATCAGATTATGGTTACTGTGGTGTAATAAACACATGTGAGTCTATTAGACGATATGCATCATGATCATTATGCAGCATTATATTTCCTCCTTTAGGTATCCCCTTTTTCCCAAAGTGCCTCTTGCCTTTCCGGGATCCGCCTACACCACACCCATGATATTAATGCACAGTTGTATCCATTTCTGAGTGTGCTCTGTTTATCATATAAAGTTTTGTTATCATCATTTCTGTGTGTTTTCAATGATTGGGTTTTGGGACATCAACATACATCACATGCCTGTCACTTTCATATATATGTAAACTAACAAGCCCTACTTATTGTCCAATAGATTGTTATATGAATATTCCAGCCCATTACATTGACACATGTGTGATTTTAAAGTGGTCACATGTATTAGTCTTGACTACATTAGGTTTGATTCTCAGCATTGGGATATCATGCTTGCAGAAATTTGTTGGCGTGGTTTGTGATTTAATACACATATAAATTGTTATACTGTTGAGTATTAACATTCCCTTGAAGGGTTGATCACAAAATGGCAGGTGATATTATGAATCCATTGATACAAAAACACTTCATATGATTTCACAACATGATAATGGGTATACATGTTGCCACATGGCCAACAGCAATGACTTGGGACTCTACAAGATGGTTGTAGTCGAGACTGGCCCTGATGGAGGTGTGTTGACTGTTGCTCCAGATGCCACTGCACAGATTTCATGTGTGTTTGTGTCCTTTCTTGATGAGTTGGACTACATGTGTGTGGTGTATGTTCCCCTGGTACTTGATATATATCATGTGGCAGTGTAATTTTGCTACTGTTTATTTTTTCAATATGGATCTGATGAGTTCCATATATAAATTAATTTATTAGTGTTTTTATGGTCCACATTTGTGCCTTTGTGAGTGTAAGGGATCATTTGTTAGGCAGATTTATGCCTTTGTGTTGCAATGTATTCATGTAGTGTGTCTTTAATTGCTTTATGCTTCTTGCAGCAACACTTTTTATATTGGCATACGCATGACCATTCAAAATTATTAAAAGAAATACAATATTTTGCCTTCCCAGTCTTTTAAAGTACATTAGTGTTTTATATTTGCTTTTGCAGTGTTACAAACATGTGTTTAACCCACTTGTGAGTCCTATTTGTAACCCATAATATTTTTTGCTACATTTGACATTTATGGGTTTGCTGGCCTTGTGGAATTGTTGCAATTGGATAGTGATTTGCGATTTTATCAATTGTAACTTTTGCAGCCTTGAAAGATCAAAGGTTTAGATGGGTTGGAGTTGCAATTTTGACAACCCACAGGATTTTTTAGCCTGTAAACCACAAAATGATTGTGGGTAGCTAGCAGAGGCCAATTAAAAAAAAAAAAAAATATATATATATATATATATATATATATATATATATATATATGTATGGGCTAGATTACAGGCTACAGTAATTACAATTTGCCCAATCAAATGGGTTCCCATTTGCATAAAGTAATTAAGGGTGTGTAAATAACAACTTTTTAAAATTATAATAGGGTCTCTAAAAATATAATTTTGTTATATATTTGCTAGATTACGTATTATTTTCTCATAAAATCTAATACTTTTGTGGTTTACTAGTTGTACCTTTTGGATTTACCTCTTATAAAGATAGACACTGTTGTAAGAAATATATTATTTACAAATTGTTGTAAGCTTTTGCTGGAAAAGTGCTATTATGTCTTAAAGCTCACTTCTGATCACTGCTGCAATTTATTACTAATTGTTGTAAATTTGAAAAGTCTTTCTTTTTTGTACTTTGCAACATTTAAGCCTAGATGTTGCTTATAATAAAGCAAATTGCTACATAAAAAGTGTTATTAATCTCTGAATTAGTTATAGTTATTGTAGCAAACTGAAACTTTGTTAATTATGTCTCAGTGGATATCCAGTCAATGAACTTCAATTGAACTTTAGTAACATTGCTTATTTAACTTTACTAATTAATTCAAGTTGTTAATTTGTAAAGATACAATTGTTCCTAGTGTAGTTGTTGCCAAAAGACTTTTAATTACAGATGTTCATTTTGCATTAAAATGCCATAACTCAGAAAATAAATAGTTGACAAAGTGCCTCTAATTATTGTTTTTTGGCATTAGAATATAGTGTGTAATTTCTAATATAATAATTAGTGATTGCTAATATTATTCTTTATTTCATGATTTTCAAACTCTTAGCTTCTTCTCGCAAACTATTAGGAACCGCTTTAATAACTCTCAGCACATTGATGATGTTTCTCATGACTGCACCTTCATATTGCTGTTAACATGTCACATTAGAAGTATTTTAAGCACATATTATATGATAGAAAAGTTGCCATAAATACATTAAACAGTCCAAAAAGCAAAGGGATATCAGTCCAACCTTATATACTGAAATTCCAGGTGATATAACAGTCTCTTAAAACTTTAATCTTCAATCACTTTGGAAGAACTTCTAGTATCCAGGTAATCTTTCAACCATCAGTACATGGTCCCAGAGGAGAAAATGTTGTGCAGATACTCCAAAGAGCACTGTTCTCACCACGCCCAGTATATGCAACAGATAAGAACAAAAATAAAAGGAGGGGGGCGGGGGTGAACCACCTACCAGTGCAAATCAGTAGCATGTGTAGAAATAATGTTAGTATAAACATTATACATGAGTTATGAAGGTCTTATTCAGACAAGTCCTAAAGCATGGTGCACTGTAAGGTCATGGATCCTTCTGTTCATGATGATAGGTAGTGTTATACCATTCTATAGGTTATCCTGTACTAAACTGATTACAAATATGACTATATATGTATGTTACTACTAGGGTCCTTTAAAAATCCCTTATCACCGTTCTAAACCCTGAAGGTTATCCGACACAGATGGCTTAATAAGAGAAAATGTATATAAATAAATAAATAGGCTTTTCAGTTGGATACCAGTCATTGTATTATATATATAAGTATATATCTAATGAAATGAAAATAAAATAATAACTAAAAACCAGATAATCGGATGAATTTTGCCCCTTGTATTTGCGGCTTTCTTAACGATAATATGTTAAAATAAATTACAATTCAGATTGCACAGCGTGTGTATGCACTTGCAGTGATATTAAGAGCTATTTAACACATCTCTGGCATGTCCCTGCACACACTAATGTTGGGCATGTTGCATGCGCCTGTTCCAGCATCTCCATTTCTAGGAAACCAATGGACAATTCAGCTCGTCATGTTCCCGATTACAGTGACTAAGAGTGATCTGCTGGGAGTAACCTGCCTGACAATAACCCACCGGAGCTTTTTTCAAATACCAGAAAGGCAAGGGAGCAAAAACCTGAAGTTTCTGCTGTAAGAAATGATAAGATATTTTCCCTTCAAACTGGAAATGTAAGCAGTCTTACCATTGATTTGAATAGGACACATACCCCTGCAACCATATTGGATGCAAAAGAAAGTGAGTGTACTATTATACATGTTAACACCGATTTGATTTGATTTGATACATTTATTTAAGAAAAAAAAGATTTTTTACTGTGATATGGTCCACATTATTCTAAAAAAAAGTGGTCCACTAAGGTCTAAATCTCTTCAAGGAATGAATTTAGTGTTGATCCAAATGAATCAGAACAAATTTAAAACATCCAATCTATATGCAAATATGTAAACATAAATCTGAACAAACCTACACAATTTTTATGAAACTAATTCATGTGCTCCTGGTGTACAAGTTAAATTTAAGCCAATACACACCATGAAGAAAAACACCATTTTGTTAAGACAAAAAATAAAATTAAACTATATCTATCTATCTGTTGCTTATCAACCTCTGCTGTGCCCAGATCCTGACCAGAGGTAGATGATAGCTGGGGCTGTGGATATATCAGCACCAAGCTTGAGAAACAGACAAGCTGGCACTAGGTAATTTGAAACAGTTCTAGCCCACGTGGCAGTAATTCAAAGGGAACACAAAGTATGAAACTCATGTTTACCTAATGAAATGGCCCTTGCTGATTGAACTGTATCAAAAAACTGCAAAATAAAATGTATTCTCTGTTTGGGATACCTATGCATGGTGTGGTTCATTTAGAAGGAAGCAGTTTATTATTTATTTTAGTTAGAAATAAATTTCTGCAACTTGTCCTGGCACCCAGTAACTTGTCATGAGACTCTGCAATATGATCCTAAAACCGCTTCTTGGTCTAAAAAATCTGCAACTTATCCTAGCCTCTGGTTAAGCTGTCCTCTGCGTGGAGTAAGGAGACTATGCAACCTGTGGGTAGGATTTGTCTTCCTTGCCTTTTCAAGACCAACAAAAAGTGAATTGTGACTGGTCAAGACAGAGTTTGTTAATTATCCCAATCTTATGGGATAAATAAAACAAAAGGGTGAAGTAATTAAAAAGTAGAAACAAGGGCATGGCAAGTTATTGAAAAGTGAATAGAGGCTTAATTAGTGATTACGTCTGTTGGTGTATCAACTGTGAGAAATGGAGGTGATAGTACTAAGCCTGCACTATAAATTAACACAAAATGTGGCTGAATGTAGACAGGGTAGGAGGGAGGGCCTTATATGAGTTCAGAGGCTGAATAGAGGTGGTGGAGAATGAAGCTCTAGGTCTATAAGCAAAAGAAAAAAAGGTAAATAGCATCTGAGAAAATAACAGTTCGAGAGTGAATCTGCTGAGTGGATGATATGAAACCAGTGACATTGGTGGAGCCTCCGAAGAAATCACTGCTCAATCCTGATGGTAAATGCAACATTTTTTGAAAGTGTATTTCCACCTCAAGAAGTTGATCACTGGAAACTAAAATAGCAGGTTCCACAACAGGATCATTGCATATAAAAGTAATAAATTAGAGGCTGAGGGCCATATTAAATTCTCCCTCGTAGTTCTCTCGGTCCTCGCAAAAGGCAGTTTTTTGCTGTTTGCGAGGACCTCTCGCAGCCTGCTTTGCGAGATGAGTACGAAAAATGGCCAAGAAAAGGCTCCGAGAGAGCTACGGAGTCACACGCAGCCTAAAATCTACGAGTGATTCTCGCATCTTGGAAGAATCCCTCCGAGCACAAAAAGTGCCAGCAAGGGATCCTAAAGCCTCTACGTGCTGCCTCGAAGCAGCCCGAGACAGCCGTGTGAGGCTCCCCCTACTCCCTATACATATCCCCATGCTGCAAGGGTCTCTATCGGGACCCCTGCAGCACCCCCACATTAACCCCTTGCAGCGAGGGTCCCCGATCGGCCCCACTGCATTTACATTTTTAAATGTCCCGCCTCGCGGGTCCTTAAAGGACCGTAAAGGTCCTGAAAGGACTCGCACTAAAAGATTCTAACCCCTGGCAACTAAAATTAACCCCATAACTCATGGGGGTCAATACAGATCCCCATAAGCCAATAATTAACCCCATAACTAAAGGGGGTCAATACAGACCCCCATAAGCACTTAATTAACCCCATAACTCATAGGGGTCAATACAGACCCCCATAAGCACTTACTTAACCCTATAATTCATGGGCATCAATACAGATCCCCATAAGCACTTACTTAACCCTATAATTCATGGGCGTCAATACAGATCCCCATAAGCACTTAATTAACCCCATAACTCATGGGGGTCAATACAGACACCCATAAGCACTTAATTAACCCTATAATTATGGGGGTCAATACAGACACCCATAAGCACTTAATTAACCCCATAACTCCTGGGGGTCAATACAGACACCCATAAGCACTTAATTAACCCTATAATTCATGGGGGTCAATACAGACCCCCATAAGCACTTAATTAACCCTGTCACTCATGGGGGTCAATACAGACCTCCATAAGCCTCTATTTAATCCCATCAGTCCCATAAAGGTATATTATGACCCTTATGGGGCTGTTAAAACCCTAACATTAACCACATAAGTGCCATGACGGTCCACAAGGACCATCATGACACTAACTACAAACACTACACTATAACCCCCAATAAACCATTAAATCTAAACTAACCCCCCTCTACACTAATCTATTAACACTTACACTACCTACCTACACTACCTACCCCCTAATAAACCTCCCCAATACTCTAATTACAAAAAATAAAAAAACCTACCTTACAGAAAATAATAAAACCTGTCACCAAAAATAAAAAAAACTACAGTACAGAAAATAAAAAAACCTACATTACAGAAAATAAAAAAAACTAAGTCACCATAAATAAAAAAAACTACATTACAGAAAATAAAAAAAACCTAAGTCACCAAAAATAAAAAACCTACTTTACGGAAAATAAAAAAATACATTACTATCCCCCCCTACTGCTACAGAAAAAAAAATTACACACCTGAAAAGGAAAGACAGACATACACAATACAATTCATACATACAATACATTACATACAATACATTACATTACATACAATACATTACATACAATACATTACATATAACACAAATAAAATACCCCCTAACTATCTAACATACAATCTAGTTAATATACAATAAATCTAACTGTATCAACATACACCCCCTTATCTATCTAATATACAATAAATCCTAACTACATACAGAAGCCCTAATTCTAAGCTAAAATAAAATAATTACAATCCTAACTACATACACAGACCCTAATTCTAAGCTAAATTAAAATAATTAAGACCACTTACCTTTAAGATGTCCCTTCAGATCACGAACCTAGGGGTAAAACAAAACAAAAACATGAGTACAAAACATTAACATAAAATAAATAAACATTATACACATTTTATATATTCTACTCACCTTTCCAGCATGTCCCGTCCTTCTTTGTTTCTTCTCCGACGCGGCCCTGTTAAAAAAAACACAATACATTAATACAATATACAGACATAAAATAACATATAAACATATAAATATACATTCAACTTACTTCCCCGCGATGTCCCCAGACTCCTCCTCTTCAGCCCCAGCTGGGCCCTGGAACCATACGTGCTCTAAAAAAAAAGTGCAGATCTCCCCAACGCTAATGAGCGTCCCGGAGCCTTTTCCGGAAGGAAATTGGCAATGGCGGCTTCTGATTGGCTGAAAAAGCTGTCTATCAATTTCAGCCAATCAGGAGTCATCAATGTGTGAGCCAATCAGGATGGGATACACCCCAAAATCCCACACTGATTGGCTAAAGCACCTGTCAATCTTTATTGGAACCAATCACAAGGCGCAGATGCATTCAGCCAATCACAATGGGATACACTGCAACGGAGTGATTGGGTGAAGACATATGCGCATTCTCATTGGCTGTTGTCAACCAATTGTAATTATATTTTACCTTAGAATTAGGGTCTGTGTATGTAGTTAGGATTGTATTTATTTTATTTTAGCTTAGAATTAGGGTTTCTGTATGTAGTTAGGATTTCTTGTATATTAGATAGATAGGGGGATGTATTTGATATTGTTAGGATTTCTTGTATAATAAATAGATTGTATGTTAGATAGATAGGTGGTATTTTATTTGTTTTATAATATATTGTATGTAATGTAATGTATTGTATGTAATGTATTGTATGTATGTATTGTATTGTGTATGTCTGTCTTTCCTTTTCAGGTGTGTAATTTTTTTTCTCCCTGTAGTGGGGGGGGGGGTTGTAATGTACTTTTTTATTTTCTGTAATGTAGGTTTTTTTTATTTTTGGTGACTTAGGTTTTTTTTATTTTCTGTAATGTAGGTTTTTTATTTTCTGTACTGTAGGTTTTTATTTTTTGGTGACTTAGGTTTTTTTATTTTCTGTAATGTAGGTTTTTTTATTTTTGGTAAATTATGTTTTTTTATTTTCTGTAATATAGTTTTTTTTTTTATTATTAGAGTGGTGGGGAGGTTGTGGGCCGTCATGGCACTTATGTAGTTAATGTTAGAGTTTAAATAGAGGCTTATGGGGGTCTGTATTGACCCCCATGAGTGACAGGGTTAATTAAGGCCTTATGGGGGTCTGTATTGACCCCCATGAGTGACAGGGTTAATTAAGTGCTTATGGGGATCTGTATTGCTCCCCCCCCCATGAGTTATAGGGTTAATTATTGGCTTATGGGGATCTGTAGATCTGTATTGACCCCCATGAGTTATAGGGTTAATTTTAGTTGCCAGGGGTTAATATTTTTTTAGTGCGAGTCCTTTCAGGACCATTAAGGACCCGCGAGGAGGGAAATTTAAAAATTGAAATGCAGTGGGGTCACGATCGGTGCCGATCGGGGACACCTGCTGCAAGGGGTTAATGTGGGGGGGCTGTGGGGGTCCCTATGGACCCCTACAGTAAGGGGTTAATGTGGGGACACCCCAGCATATGGGGACCCCCAGCATAAAGGGGGGTTAATTTTAAGTGCTCGGCCGGGATTAGTAATATTGTGCATCGGACCCTTTAAGCAGCCGCAGCGGGGAATTACATTTTTTAAATGCAGCGGGGGCCTGATCTATGCAGATCGGGGACCCCCGCTGCAAGGGGTTGATGTGGGGACACTTCGGGGACCCCCAGCATAGAGGGGGGTTAATTTTTTTTTGCCGCAGCCGGGATTAGTAATAGTGTTCCGCGGGCCCTTTAAGGAGCCGCGGCGGGGAATTTAAAACTTTTAAATGCAGCAGGGGCCTGATCGGTGCCAATCGGGGTCCCCCGCTGCAAGTGGTTAATGTTGGGGGGGCTACAGTGTCCCTATGGACCCCTGCAGCAAGGTGTTAATGTGGGGACACTTCGGGGGTCCAGATGGGGACCTCCGACTAGAGGGGGGTTAATTTTAGGTGCCAAGGGGGTAGTTGGAGTACCCCCCACAGCAGGGCTTATGTGTGGGACTGCCGCAGAGGTCCCGTTTAGGACCCACACAGCAATTGATGAGGTGTGGGAGCCTGCAAGATCATCTCGTAGACTGTCACTCCTCATGTACATTTTCTTTGTGTTGATACGGACGGCCCTGCTGCGTAGCTCACACTGTGCTCGCAGCAGGGCTAATGTAATAGCGTCGTAAGTTTGAGAAATGTTGCAGTACGTAGGATTTAAGTAGAAGCCTCTTATTTACAAGGCTGGAATTTAATAAGGCTGTGAATGTTTTACTTTTTAAAACCTATTACTTATTATCATGCATTCTTCAAAATAAGCTATTGCACATGTTTGACCGCAGTGAACCATTAAGTGCATAAATAAGTTCCTTATATGTTTTGTCCATTTTGATTTGCAATCTCTGGAGCTAGAATAGTAATAAATGACATGGAACTAGTATCTGTATTTCTCTCCCTAATAAACCCCCTTTGTATACAACCCCACATTCATGCTGCCTTATATATGACCCATAACCAAATAGATCTAATAAGCCTCACTGGGTCTGGGAACTGCTTCACTTCAGATGTATTTTTTATTTAGGAATATTAACCCTGGAGCCTATAACTGCCCTTTGCTGCCCCTGCAGTAGTTTAGTGGATCTCTCCCAATGTCGTCATCCCATGCCCTGTACATGTATGTAATATGTGTGACTTTCAGTATCCAACTCCAACACAAAGTCTCCATAAAGTTATTGCACCCTAAGTAAAGCTCTATAGAAGTTGTACAAATTACTGTAATGTTTTCTGCTTTAAGTGATATTAAAACAACTGAGAAGGGGTAAAAATACTAATCAAGTTACCGGAAGTTGTACTTCACACCACCATGTTTATTATCAGGGCCCAGTAACTTAGATACATCCTGACAACAAGACGTTAGAACAAGAGAAAAGTATAAACCCCCCAGGAGACGATCAGTAAGTTACATCACATAGTTTGATGTCTCTGGGGGACACCATTTCTTTCTCATGTAGTATAACAAGACAATATCTACAGCAGCCTCTCTAACCCATCACACTGAGTGTAACTGAAGCCGTGATCATTCTTCACACAGAACTTATGGGACGTCAGATCTGACAATATCCATATTCACATCACACACAGGGTAAGTACAAAATAAACTGATATCTCATTAATATGAATGTAATTTTATGAAGGAAAACATTTATTGGATAAAATAGACCCATCTAATCTGTCCATACTATCTTTCTGATAAGCTCATACTTGTGCTTGGGACAGGTTCATGCTACGTGAATATCTTCCATATAACTGTCCTACCACTGTCACTGTAAGGCTGCTCCACTAATCTTACACCATGTCTGTAATATAATAATTGTAACTAATAAAGATTAAATAGTGTGTATGGATAAAGGGGACGCTCTGTATATACTTTATTATAAATAGCGACACATAAGACATATAAATAAATTGTTATTTGGGATCTAGATGTGTAATCAGAGATTTTAGGCTTAAACATTGTAAAACTTGTTAATAAAAAATATTATGGGCAAGAGAAGGACAAAGCTTTCTCGCTTTAAAGCTTCAAAATTAAGTACTAAAATAAAGCAATAAAAGAAGGACCAGAAGAGCAGACTCCCAGCTCAAATCTAGGGCACCATTTTAGTTCCTCCTGCAGCTATTTGTTTGTATTAAGAGTTTAATTTGGTAAATTAGATAATGTAATAATATTGTTGAAAGAAGAGATAAAGAGAAATATATTATTATTATATTAGGGGGCGGGGGGTCACTATTGAGATGCCACATTGCAGAGATCACAGTATCCCCTCACTCTCACATCTCCTCATATATTTCCACCTTAATGTGATCTCTCAGTAATAACAATGTGCTGCTTATTTCATGCACTTTGTTGTTGCTCTTTTTCCCAGATCTTACTGCACAATGTAAACCCTTTTAGTTCCCAGGTCTGGCAGTGATACCGAGGGGCGTCCATGACATGAGTAAATCTTGTATTACATATTAATTCATGTCATTCTATGTAATTCTATCCTGCCGTGTAATAGCAGAAATTACAGGCTCCAAAGTGCTTCACTGAAACTGCAAACTGAACATTGTCATTGCAGGCTCAGAACACCCTGATTTTAAACTTGGTGAATTCTGGCAAAATAATGAAAGTACTGCTGTGGTCATAAATGTAAAAGAAACAGTTTTGAAGAATTCACTTGAAAATAGGAAAGATGAAAAATAAAATTCTTAAATGTATTAGTTTTTATGCCATTATGGTGCTGAGGAATCTGCCAGATTATATCCCAGGGGTCACTTCCTGAGGTGGGAGAAGACTTAGGGCCCTATTAAATTCGCCAAATTGTAGTTATTGAAGCCCGTAAAGGAGCCCGCAACAGTTACGGCTACTAAATTGGCCTCTTTTAGCTACAGTCAAGCAATCTGCGGGTTACTGGCTGAAAATCAACTGCGGTGGCAAAATGGTAACTCCGATCCACCTAAGCCTTTGATATTTCAAGCTCGTAAATGTTACTATCAAAAATCACTATTTAATTACTACGATTTCTAAAGCCTGCAATTGTTATCACACACGTAAAGGGCAAATGTAGAAGAAAAGTCTACGGGTACCAGTTGGGACTCGCAAGGTGGTTAAACACCTGATCGTAGCACTGTAAATGAAAATAAAGAATCAATACTGCACTTTAAAAGACGGGGAAAGCGATGTAAGACATTATAATTAATTGCACAAGAGTTTCAATCTTGCAAATCTTTTTTATTTTTATGGTATATCAATCTCAGGAATCAGGGGGTTAATGCATATCAGACCACCCACATTAACTAGACCGGTTTCTTCATTCATATATATTATATATTCATTCATTGTATATTATATAGTACTAGCGACTTACCCATCAAAAAGTGACGGCAATAAGATTGTAAAGCAGGTAATGGTGTTTGGTTGAGAGATTAATTTTGTTGTTGTTCCTAAATCCTTCGCTGCTCATTGCAAGCCTCACGCTGAGCCCCTTTGGCGCTCATCTCGTGGCTGTTGGTTGTTTGTGTGCTATGAGCAGCATTGGTGGTTGTTTTTTGTATGCTAATTTAATAATTAATAAATTAATAAATGAATATACTTTACCTATGTTGAAGAAATATATGCAGGAAGCATTGTGTTGAAGAGCTGACAATCTGATTTGATGTTGCTGCAGCATACAATGTCGGTTTTCACTGTTGCGGAGCTGATGTGTAAGTGTCAGCAATGTGTGCAGTGTGTAGTGTAAAAAGTGTGCATGCACGAAAATCCGTTAAGGTAGCTGTGTACTTCCGCATTGTGTTAGTTAGTGTTGTAAAATGGCGGCTAATGTGTATGTGGTACGCAGGTGTGGATGATGTAGCGTCCTTGTTAAGAGTGTATCTTGGACCTCGTAGGGCTTTTTCGGAAAATACGTATGTGTTTCGTGGTGTTTTGCGTGTTTAGCTTCCTGTTGCCTCGTTTTCGTTTCTTTCGGCAGCCATTTTTTCTCTCGCTTAGGGGATTTTCGTGTGTGTAAACTCTTTAATTTGCACTTAAATTGAGGTGTAACTTCAGTTGCAGAGGTCCTGGGAGCCCCCACCCCCCCTTGGTGTGGGTAAGGTTTTTATGTGTTTAATGTGTGTATTTAATGTGTTTTTAATGTGTTTTTAATGTTTTTATTTGCGCAGGGTTCAGGTGCTAATATCGTAAAATCCCGCGGCTCGTATTTGGGGATGCTAAGTCCGTAAATGTTGCGGTTGACGTCAGAGCCTCCACCTCCAATGGCAACGACCCGCTTGCTCACAACTATATGTGACTAGCGAATTGCCCGTCAAAAAATTACGGCAATGAAATTGTAAGTGAGCTAAGGGTGTTTGGTGTATATATTGTGGCTGATGTAGCATCGTTCGTTTTCTATGTCGTGCAAGTTTTTCGGAATATCCGTAGGTGTTTGGTAGTGTTTTGCATGTTTAGGGACCTTTAGCCTCGTTTTCGTTTTGTTTCGACGGCCATTCTTTCTCTCGCTTAGGTCATTTTCGGGTCTCTAAACTCCAAAATTTGTGCTTAAATGGAGGTGTAACTTCACTTGCAGAGGTCCTCGGTGCCCCCCCCTTGCTGTGAGTAACCTTTTAATGTGTTTGTTTGTATTTGTTGTGTTTGTAATGTTTTTGGGGTTGCGCAGGCTGCGTCCTTGTTTTCTAATCTCGGAGGTGGTTTTCGGCAAATACGTAGGTGTTGGGTGGTGTTTTACGTCTTTTGGTGGTGTTTTGCGTCTTTAGACTGCTGTAGCCTAGTTTTCGTTTTTTTCGGCGGCCATTTTTTCTCTCTCTTAGAGAATTTTTTAGTTTCTAAACTGCTTTAATTTCAGTTAAATTGAGGTGTAACTTTAGTTTTTGAGGTCCTGGATGCTCCCTCTTCCTGTAAGTAAGCTTTTTATGTATTTGTTGTGTGTATTTCTTGGATTTTTGATGTTTTGATGTGCGCGTGTTGCGGACGTTTTTTGCAAAGTCGTAATGGGTCGTAACGTGTCTCCTATTTTGTTTGCGTTACGACGTAAAGTTTGCGAGGGTCGCAGTTGCTGGCAAGGAGTGCCTTCGGCGCTACATGCCAGCAACTGAGGCCCTCGCTTTGCGAGGGCCTCAGTTGCTGGCAAGTAAAGAGGGCCGCAGGCTCCCTACACGAGCCTACAAGTGTTAGCAACAACTCGTATGCTCACAACTATTATAGTGATTGTATGTGAGATAGGGGTATGTATTTTAGATAGTTAGGATTTATTGTATATTACAAGGGCAACATGGGGTTAATCATATTCACATAATATTGGACATTTATTAATAAAAAAACAACGTTGATTAAAAGAATTTAAAAGAAAGATTAAAAACACTATGAATAATAGTTCCTTCAATGGCTATTGTAACAACTGTTACCACTCTATCGTATATCATTCATAGAGTGTAGTTACAAAAGCAGATGGTTTGTCAGAGTATATAGAAGGGCACTTGCTTAGTAACTTATGAGCTATAAGGAAAATCCCAGAAATATTTGTATATATGATACTCTAGAAATTAATAGCAAATAGTATAGATCACCTATTAACAGTCTTACATAGGTGGTCAGGGACACAGAGCATACAGAGTGCTCAGCCTCATGAGGGGAGTTGTGATGGAGTCTGATATAAGGTAAGTGGTAGAGTCAGTATATATAGCAAGACTGCTTTTCCATATGTATATATGTACACACAAGACTGACGCTTAAGCTCTTAAAAGATCTCTATCCCCTCCTAACTGAGTCCCCATGGGTGCTTATCTATTAATGGTATAAGCTATAGTGGTGAGAAATACATGTGAGCCCTTAAAATGCCTCTGAACTGTCTTATTCAAAGTATTCGCGCCTCCATTAACTCAGAGGTTCGCGCTTCCTGGTTACGGCGTGCGTGATGACGTCACGCTACGCTAGCCTGCTTCCTAACATGTTTCTACGTATCAAACGTCTTTGTCAAAGGATTAAGGCTTGTGCTGGAGCTGTGAGCTTTTTAAAGAAAATGGTAGTCATGCTTACCAATACTACCATGTGTGCTACACATCAAAAAGGTCTCTTTTGTACTAAATTACTTAAATGGAAGGAAAACAGGGGAGAAATTGTGGTATCTCCATATATTGCCATATAAATGTTGAGAAATCTCTATATACCGGGCTCTATAATATAAAAAGGGGCTCATCCAATTCGCAATGAAAAATATCTCATATATATAAGTATACTAAACAATAAATAGAAAATATGATAAGTAAAGTGATAAGAGGAGGGTGTGACCTCTTATAGTGAAAAAGTGAAATATACTCCACCAAAATGGTGAATAGAATGATATATGTGAAACAGCCATAATATATTTATAAAAGACATATAAGTGAAGAATCAATAAAGTTCATGATAATAATATCAGATCACAAACAGAAGGTGCAAATTTAATAATCATAATCTAAAAAAGCTTGGTGGAATCTATAGATAAAGAATATTGATATCCATGATAATGGTATAAAATGTGAAGATCCTATATACATTGACTTATAAGTCCAAGTAGGTCATTGATTAAAGTGCCAAAAGTGCTATGACCAGTGTAATAAAAATAAACTAATATCTATAGCAGTTCTTTTATACTTATAGATAAATCATAATTGTGTGAAAAAAAATATATCTATAAAGATGGTATAAAATATGAAAGTCCTATATGGGGTGATCTATAGATTCAAATCTGTTCACTAAATAAAGTGCCATATGTGCTGTGCTCAAAATATAAAATTGAAACTTATACACCATGAGATATGCATGATATTTATAAGTAACTTATAAAGAGACCAGCATGCAAGACTATAAAAGGGGGAACAAGCTGGAGACCTCAAAGAATATATGTGAAATATAATATATAATATATTCAAATGAAGGGTGTATAAGAAAAACCTTCATTTAAACCATTTGGTACTTGTGCTTTGAGTTTGTAAATCCATTTAGATTCACATTGTAATAGTTTCCTTTGGAAATTGCCCCTCCTAGGCCCTGGAGTTACTGAATCTATGATGCAGAATTTAAGTACATCCGGATTATTGTTATGGCAATATTTGACATGTCTTGCTATGGGGGTATCATATTTGTTAAGAATAGAATATATATGCTCCCCCACTCTGTGTTGAAGCTCTCTACAGGTTTTGCCTACGTAAATCTTATTACATAGGCACGTGGCTATATATACCACTCCTGTTGATTTGCAGTTAAAGAAACTGTTGATATCAAAGCTAGACCCACTGACAGGGTGTATATAGTTTTTACATGGTTTTACAAATTTACAGAATTTGCATCTGCCACATTTGTACATTCCTTTCAATGGTTTAAGCCATGTTTTGGCCTCAGTCTGATTGTCTTTATACATACTATGTACAATCATATCTTTAATATTGGTGCCTCTCCTATATGTTATGCTTGCCTTTGGAGTTAGTACATCTTGCACATCTTTATCACTGGTAAGGAGATGCCAATGTTAATCAAGGATGTTTTTTATAATTTCAGAGTCATGACCGAATGTCATTATACATCTAATAAGGTTTTGGTTACATGTATCATTTTTTATGATAGTATTATCTCCATGTTGTTTTATGACATGTGCATTTAGCAGGTCAGTTCTGTTACAGGATAGGGCATGCTTGTAAGCTACTTTGAGACTTCTGTTAGGGTAACCTCTTGATTTAAAACGTTCTCTTAGTTTATCTGCTTCGATCTTAAATTCTTGTTCTGAACTGCAATTCCTCCGAATTCTTAAGTATTGGCCTTTAGGGATTCCTCTTTTTTGGGGCCCAAAGTGCTGGCTTTCCCATTTTAATAATGTGTTGGAAGCTGTTTCCTTTCTAAAGGTAGAAGTACAGATTTTTGTTAATAGGTTAGTGTAGAGGGGGTTAGTTTAGATTTAATGGTTTAGTCGGGGGTATAGTGCAGTGTAGTGTTTGTACTTAGTGTCATGGTGGTCCTTGAGGACCGTCATGACACTTAGGTGGTTAATGTTAGGGTTGTAACAGCCCCATAGGGTCATAATATACCCTTATGGGACTGATGGGGTTAAATAGAGGCTTATAAGTGTCTGTATTGACCCCCATGAGTGACAGGGTTATTTATTGGCTTATGGGGGTCTGTTTTGACCCCCATGAGTGAAAGGGTTAATTAGGGGTTTATGGGTGTCTGTATTGACCCCTGTGAGTGAGGGGGTTAATTAAGTGCTTATGGGGGTCTGTATTGACCCCCATGAGTGACAGGGTTAATGAATAGCTTATGGGGGTCTGTATTGACCCCCATGAGTGACAGGGTTTTTTATGGGTTGATGGGGCTCTGTATAGAGCCCCATGAGTGATAGGGTTAATTTTTTTATTACAGGACCTTTAAGGACCTTTTTAGGGGTTGATGTGGCTTTGTATTGACCCACATGAGTGACAGGGTTAATTATAGGTTTATGGAGGTCTGTATTGACCCTCATGAGTGACGGGTTAATTAAGTGCTTATGGGGGACTGTATTGACCCCCATGAGTGACAGGGTTAATTAAGTGTTTATGGTGGTCTGTATTGACCTCCATGAATAACAGAGTTAATTAATGTATTCTGGGGGTCTGTATTTACCCCATGAGTGAAAGGGTTAATTAGGAGTTTATGGGTGTCTGTATTTACCCCCATGAGTGAGGGGGTTAATTAAGTGCTTATGGGTGTCTGTATTGATCCCCGTGAGTGACAGAATTAATTAATGTAATATTGGGGTCTGTATTGACCCTCATGAGTGACAGGGTTAATTAAGTGCTTATGGAGGTCTGTATTGACCCCCATGAGTGCCAGGGTTATGTATTGGCTTATGGGGGTCTGTATCAACCCCCATGTGTGACATGGTTAATTATGGGTTTATGGGTGTCTGTATTGACCCCCATGAGTGACCAGGGTAACTAAGTGCTTATGAATGTATGTATTGACCCCCATGAGTGACAGGGTTAATTAGGGGCTTATGGGGTCTGTATTGACCCCCCATAAGTGACGGGGTTAATTAAGTGCTTATTGGGGGTCTGTATTAACCCCCATGAGTTACAGGGTTAATTAAGTGCTTATGGGGTTCTGTACTGACCCCCTTGAGTGACGGGTTTAATTAAGTGCTTATGGGTGTCTGCAATGACCCCCATGAGTGACGGGTTAATTAGGGGTTTATGGGTGTCTGTATTGACCCCCTTGCATGACAGGGTTAATTAAGAGCTTATGTGGGTCTTTATTGACCCCCATGTTTGAAAGGGTTAATTAAGTGCTTATGGGGGTCTGTATTGAGCCCCATGAGTGACAGGGTTATTTCATGTCTTATGGGGGTCTGTATTGACCCCCATGAGTGATAGGGTTAATTAGGGGTTTATGGGTGTCTGCATTGACCCCCATGAGTGAGGGGTTAATTATGTCCTTATGGGGGACTTTATTGACCTCCATGAGTGACAGGGTTAATGAATGGCTTATGGGGGTCTGTATTGACCCCCATGAGGGACAGGGTTAATTAAGGGTTGATGGGGTCTGGATTGACCCCCATGAGTGACAGGGTTATTTAGGGGTTGATGGGGCTCTGTATAGAGCCCCATGAGTGATAGTGTTATATATTTTTTTTGTTACAGGTCCTTTAAGGACCTTTTCCGGGCTTTTAAGGACCCGTAAGGCGGGAATTTTTAATTTTCATTGCAGCAGGGGTACACGATCACGTGCGATCAGGGACCCCCACTGCGAGGGTTAATGTGGGGTTAATGCGTGTATCCAAGCTTATCTCGGATCCCTTAAAGGCTAAGCTGTACGTGGCTTTGTGGTCCGGGGTCGTGGAGCCTCATTTAATTTTTTTCGGCTGACATTTTTTTCCTCGCTTAGCCATTTTTCGACTTCCGAAACGGTGGAATTTGGGGTTAAATTTGCGTGTAACCTTACGTCCAGATGTCCTGGCTGTCCCCCTGTGCTGTGGGTGTTTTTTTTTTTTGTCATTATTGGGCTTATTAGTGTGTTTTTAGTGTTTTTGTGTTTGCGCGGTTCGGGGGGTTAGTGCAGTGTTTTGAGAGACACAGGAGAGGGAGAGGAGGAGGGGAAGGAGAGGACTGAGTGCTGCGAGTTAATGGTTGTGTGGGGTGGTTTGAGGCACCATAGGGGTGGTGTTGTTTCAAAGTCATGCGCTGTAAAGCCTCCACCTTCCGCAAATGCGGCCCCATTTGCAGACCAAACTGCATCACTCGCTTTGCGAGGAATGCAGTTCTTGCGAGCTCACTTTGCGAAATCGCAAAGCTTGAAGACGTTTTGTAGTTTGACAACTATTATATGTGATAATAATGTGATTTTCCCAAACTTTTTACATCTTTTATTTTTATTGCCAACCATTTCATACAAAGTCTTATTAGTCAAAACACACCATAGAAGCTTTATTTTTACTTCCTATATTTTGCAGCATGTTTGTAAAAATAGTTTTTTAGAAGAATGTGTTACTATTTCATGCTCCATAAAGGCTTCATTTCTGTCTTCTTCTATATTGCAGCTTTTTTATATTTTATTTTTTTATGTTTAATTTTCTTGACATATCAATCTTGGGAATCAATGAGTTAATTCATATCAGGCCACCCAAATGGACTAGAACAGCATCACCATTCATTTTTATTATTTTGTACATTGCCGGATTGCAAGTCTGTTCGCATATCGGACCTCTAAACGTTAATTGATTGACGAGTAAGATCCATGTTTTATTGACGTAATGATGAATTCTCATTTACTTTTGGCTGTTTCTAAATCAGGAATTACGGGCTTGCTTAGTTGATCTTGATCATGCTCTGAAATTCTACTTACGATTGCATGGTTTATGGTTTTGACTTTCGGCCTGTAAGTTGCGTACTTGTTTAATTGAATTCCTCTGTAATTGTAACAAATTTCAAGTCTGCAGACATACGGCCTGTACAATGTAATCTGTGGGCTTGCAATTTAATAAGGCCCCAAGCCTTTGCATTTTATACTTATCAAGCGACTTGCCAGTCAAAAAATGATGGCCAATACAATTTTAATACTGGGAGTGCTGTTTGCCACAAAATGTGAGCCTGTGACAATCTTAACCTTTTTGTTATGTAGAAAGAAGTGCAACAATTATAATAACTTTTCTTTTTTTTAACAGTCAACTTGTATTTCAACAACTGGTAAACGATAATTTTTTAACCATATTAACCTTTTTAATCGTCATGTATGCAGGAATAATGTAATAATGGATGACATTTGTATGAATAAATTGTTGTAAACCATTACATAAATGCTTTGCAACATGCAACTTATATTTGAAACATTAGTGAAGCATTTTTATTACCAATACTAACATTTTTTAAATCTGAGGTATGGATGAGTAACATTACATTAGGTCAACTTCAATGAGTATATTACACCGTTACATAATGTTTTGTAACATGCAACTTGTATTTAAAGTACTGTTAAACCACATAGGTATTTAATCCAGAGGAAGGCAAACAGTAAAAAAAAAACATTAAATCTTAGCCAATTATATCAAAGAAGGGAAAAATGAATTCCTTCCTGACCCAATTAACTGGCGATTGGATTGCTCCTTGTATCAATACTCTGTATGTAATTATACATTTATTTTTTACAACAAATGATCATCCTCCTACTAATATGAACCCATAATTACAAGTAATGAAACAACTTTTGTGACCTTTCAATAAACAATTTTAACACTACAAAGTTAATGTATTAAAGTGTAAACAGTAATAGTAATAAAATGCAACATAACTTGTTTGTGGGGCCGATCCTGGCAAAAGACCACTTCAAAGACATTCCAATAGTTTTTGTTTTTGCAAGTCCAAGTGGTTCCCTTAAAAATAGCCCAGCAGACTTTTAATTTTGTCTAAACCACTGTAGTCCATGTGAAAAAACAGGTTCCTGTAAAACAAATACCCACAGACTTAAAAGTTTGTCCTTGGGATTTATTTATGGTCATGGCAAATGCCATGATAACTGGAAATTGTCTCCTTTGAAGAACCAAAGGCAAACCACTCTCACTTGGAGCCAAATCAATTCTTGGTATAAAAACTTGTACATCTTTGTGGGTACCATTCATTATTTCTGCATGTATGAAATAATCTTTGAAATCCTGCACAATTAATCTGGTCTCATTACAAAGTCCTTTTTTGGGATATATATTTCCCAGTAGCATGACAATTGCCCCTTTTTTCAATTGCAAAACATGTGGTTGCATTCCAGATGGTGTTAAATAATTGATACATTCTATACTAAAGTTAGATTCATTGTCTTTATCGTCAGCCAGAACTGAATCTGCACTGTAATAATTTTTTTGGGGTGCGTTGATGAATTTTAAAATTTTGTTATTTAGATTCAAGGCATCTATATTTTTGGATGTTAATATCACTTTATTTGCAATGTCTGAGTAATCGTCGTTATTGAGTGTGTTTAGAAAGATTGCCGATATGAGTGATTCCTTGCCAACAATTTGTGATGGAATTTTGACTGTATCATACGGTAAATGATTTATTTGTGGATGTTTTCCTTCTCCAATTTGAATGAGCCAATCATTGAATTCATTTTGTCCTTCAGATCTCATATTTAAATTCTAATTTCAGGTATGTAAATATTTTCCACAGTTTACTTGTCTTAATACATGTTTCAATGATGTCAGTCCTATTTCCATGTGGCACAACAGGTAATGTTTGCCTAAAATCTCCTCCTAACAACATCACCTTTCTACCAAATGGCAAATTATTATCCATCACTTCTTTTAATAATCTATTAATACATTGAAAGGCATGACATGACATCATTGTTGCCTCATCTATGATAATTTTAAATATTTTCCTTTTAAAGAATTCAGTCTAATATCCAACACTGTTTCTAAAATGGGAACTTGCAGTATAATTCCACTATGCAAAGTTCTGCCACCTTCTAACAAAAGTACGGCAATTCCAGTTGTTGCAAATGGCATTGCTATTTGTCCCTGTGCTCGAATGTAACTCATCAAACAATTGTACAGATACGTTTTTTTTTCTGAGCCACCAGGGCCAGCTAGATAGAAATAATGGCATTTGACCATTTCATCATCTGTAGCATTTGTGATGACATTAAATGCTTGCAATTATAAAGTATTTTAAGTTGTCAGTTTTTCTTGTGTTTTTTTTTAGCTCAGTGTCATAGTCATCAAAGTTGATGTCATCTATAAGTACCGGATCAGTTTCCATTAATGCTTTTAAGAGTGCATTGAGCACATTGTAACGTTTCAAGAAGTCTTCACATATATTTAATTTAAATGTTTCCCACAAAGCAAATGGACAAAGGTACATTGCAAATAATGCAAATGAATGCAAATTGTTCTCTCATTTGCTTTGGCATTTGACATAGTGCTGCTTCTTCCAGACACCTCTCCCATTCTGTATCATCTGCTATGAAGTTTTGATGTCTTGCAGCTAATAGGAAAGTATCATAAACTATGCCATTAACTGTGCGTAAATGTTCATTACTTTGTGCACTGGGAACATGTAAAAGAAGTAATCTTAAAGTGAAAGATTCAATGTCTCTTGGGCTGATGGAATACATTTGTGGGATAATTTTATCTCTTTTTTGTTGTCGCAATTGGCCATTTACAAATACATAGTGATATGGAATCTCAATGTATTAATATTGTCTGGCCTCAGTGTGCTGGCAGTTTAATTGAAACTAAGCGGTAAGTGTTGTTTCTCGATGATCACTTTGGGCTAAGGCAGTTATTTCATTGTCTGCAGTAAAGCAAATAAACTGACTTTGTGGCAAATGGACAGCTAATTGATATAGCATGTGACCGATCATGCATCTCAAACTTCAGAAGATGCCACATTGCTTCTGGAGCACTGACATAGCAAGCATCTAAATAATTAGAAAGTTTGTCATGTAAAATTTGATTTTCCTTTTCGTTTTGTGCACCTTGCACAACAACAGTTGCTGCATCATATCCTTTGTATATATATTTATAAACATATTTGATGGTTTAATAGAAGTGCAGGCTTCCACATTTATGTGTGCATTGTACTCCATCAGCAAATGTGGATTGTATGGAACCTCATATATATTATCGACCTTCTGGCCATGGATAATAGCCGTTTGTCCTTCTCTTCTTTTATACAAATGTTATCCATCACAATTAGCCTACGTTTGCATTTGAAATTATTTTGGAAACTCTTTTGTACATTGTTTATTTTCCATACATGGTGAATTTGGATTAATATCTCCACATGGACCATGAATCATTCTGTGTGTTTCAATCTCAGTATGTATGTGTGCATGTGGCAGGTCTCTTTTTGAAATTCAATGGTATAAACAAAAAAACATACATTTTCCATATAACTGTGCTTTAGTTTAATAATGTTTTAATTAATTGAGTTTTTTTTTTTTAATACTCTTGCCACTAAATCTGGACAGTCCGAAGTATTTTGTCCAAGATTCAACTTTTCCTTGATCTCTGGCCATTGTGGATTATATGTGAATGTAATAATTAAACCTTGTTTTCCAATTTTTTTGACAATAGCCATGGCATCATTATATCTTTCTTGCATATTTTGAGGAGATCCTTGGAAAGTGGATGGCAAAATGATTGCTCTTCCATCAATCCACAATATTGTTCTATGCTAAGTTTTTTTTGTTGAAATTTCATAAAATTTAGATTATTTGCTTCGACTTGTAGATAGGAATCAATAATCCATTGTTGTGTGAGTTTTCCCCCACATAAAATAGAATTAAAATGATCCCGAATAGCAGTTTGTGCCACTTTTTATTCCAGCATAGCAATATTGCATCTAACACGAACTTTTCTATTGGGATAACTTTGCAATTGTAATTTTGGTTCCCATCCTGGCTCACCATTTGAAAAGAAAATGGGATATGTCATTGGATCCAAATTACAACTTAATATATTTATGTTTATAAATAGTAAATATAAAAGGTTGGTCTTCATTGCATGGATATATTCTAATATCCTGCTGAAAAGGTGGTTCTCCATCCTCATTTTTTAAGACCATGGCAACCTAATTTACTGTTCATAAATTATACCGTCTTTGATCAGTATTGCAATCTCTTTTGAAAACCATATTTACTCTTGGCATTGGCAATTTATGTATTTGAGCATGTTGCTGTTGTTCTTTTTCAACCTGTGTTTGTTTGTATGCTTGACTGTATCGTTTATTGGCCGTCATTTTATCCAGCTGTTCAAAGACTATGCGCAAACACTGTCTATTTTCTGGAAGTGTCATCCATTGTTCAACAGTTTCCATTGTATCTAAGACATATAACTGTGCAAATTTCCTTTGCTTTCCTTCTTGTGGGTGTAAATGTGAAGTGCGGTGGTAAATTTGTCCTTAAACTCTAAAGCAATATGGACCATGTCCTGGGACATTTTCTGCAAATGTAGCACCCATAGAAGCAAATTAAATTGCCCTGTTATAATACCTGATGGGTTTTTTGTTTAATTGGTATAATTTGGAAAATTTTGGATCGCTCATGATACTTTGTAATTAAATCTGGAAGTTTTACCTTTCCTTTCTGACAGCAACTAATAAAGTCTCTGTCAGTTGGTCTTTCCTTGAGAAAATGATAGGCCTCACAAAACTGACAAACCACTTTGAGTAATCCACAATAATGAGTGTCTACTGTTAGTGCTGTTATAAAAGCAGTATCCTGAGCTTCCTCTACATAGATATCACTACAGCTTTTTATATCTACATTGGTGTCATGTGTATGAACATTGGTGTCATGAGGCAATATTTGGCCATTAGGAAATGTTTCACAGACATTTTTTTTGTTTACTTTTTCTTTTCTTTGAAGCTCCAGCACACTCACTTTGTGCTTTCTTGCACATTTTTCTTTTATTTGAAGTTTCTGTTGGTCTTCTTCTCTTAAGCATTGGGAAGTCTCGGGGGACTGTAAATCTCTCCAACTTTGCTTCCTTTCCCTTGCTGCTCTTCTTTTGCATTCAATCCTGTCTTCTCCCATGTCCGCCATTGTAATTTATAAATGTAAATAAAGGTGTAAGATATAATGTTTTTTTTGTATTGTAGATATTGTTTTTTACCTGCTCTCAATGCAAAACCTAAATAGCATTAATGAAAAAATTAAATGATTTAAAAAACATTTGTAATTTTTACTTGAAAGAAATGAATCCGTGATGTTTTTTTTTATTGGCATACATTGAAAAGGAAAGCCCTGCACATATATATATATATATATATATATATATATATATATATATATATATATATATATATATTGATAAATACGTTTTTTTTAATAATAATTATTAAGTTATTAATAAATGAATATACTAAATAAATTAATCAATAACGGTCATCAATGGTAAACCTAAAGAGGATATTATGTTTTCCTAAAGAAGGGCAAACACAAAGAGCTATGAGCAAAGTATAGATCGGGCTTAAAATCATGTACAATTTTGTTATTTTATTAATTAAGAAATCAATCAACTTATGAAGTGTAATTTGCTTTCTTTAAAAGTTAATTAGGTAAGCATATATGTATGCAGAAGTAATGTTTTTTTTTTAAATTATGAATGAATAATTAAATACTAAAGGCCTCATTCAATTGCAATTTATAAGCACATAGCATATATTTTTCACAGAAGTTTTTAGTTGGTGAAGGCTTTTAGATAGATGTTCAGTAACTAAAAACTTCTGTAAAAAAATATGCTATGTGCTAATATAGAGCCCTATTCAATTGGGCAAATCACAATTGAATGATTGCCTAAATTAATATAGGTTAAATATTTAATGTCACCAATGCAAAAGATAAAGGGCATCATGAAATCATATACCTGTGAAATTTATCTTATTGCCAAGGAAATTCTGCAGAGCTGAGTCTCTGTCTTCAGTCAGGTGCAAAGATAAGGAATCTGTTAAATTACATAAAAATCATTTTGAATGTTTGTATTCAATTAATTTGTGACTCATGATGTTTAATTTACATACATGCAAAACAAAAACGCATAATCATATCATAATCATATATTCATAAATAAAAGCAGTATAAAATATGAAATATAGCACGTGTCAGAATCTAAGAAACTGCTTTAAATATGTAAGTGCTTTGAAGGTCCTATCCCTGTCAGGCAATTATAAGCACTCCTGATTAGTGATGTCGCGAACATCAAATTTTCGGTTCGCGAACAGCGGACGCGAACTTCCATCGAATGTTCGCGAACGGGCAAACTTAGCGAACCGCCATAGACTTCAATTGGCAGGCGAATTTCAAAACCCACAGGGATTCTTTCTGGCCACAATAGTCATGGGAAAGTTGTTTCAAGGGTACTAACACATGGACTGTGTAATGCCGGAGGGGAATCCATGGCAAAACTCCCACGGAAAATTACATAGTCGATACAGAGTCTGGTTTTAAGCCATAAAGGGCATAAATCACCCAAAATTCCTAAATTGTTTGGAATAACATGCTTTAAAACATCAGGTATGATGTTGTATCAATCAGGTAGTGTAAGGGTTACACCCGCTTCACAGTAACAGACCAATCTCCCCGTTTAATGCACCGCAAACAACCGCAAACAGTCCCTTTGCACAACCGCAAACTCCCCATTTGCACAAGGTTGGATACCAAGCTAGCCATGTCCCGTTCCTTGTCCTCACTGATGTCATTGAAGGTCTCTTCCTCCACCCAGCCCCCAAGGGTCCCCAAAAAGGTGACAACAAGCACCCTGGGACGACTGCTGTGTTTGGTCTTCAAACTCCTCAAAGCCACCTTCCTCCTCTGACAACTCTTCTTCAGACTCCTCTCTCTGCGTTGCCTCTGTCTGCATTATTATAAGGTGTGTACTGTTAAGTAGTACTATTCCTATCTGTTTAATCCCTGTTACGTCCACTATTAGGGGAGGTGTATATGGCATTGATTTTTGGAACAGGGAGATGGAAAAAGATGCTTGGTCGGACCTCCTACTTTGAATTTGGGGCACTGCATATGCAATGTAATGTGCCCCCAGATAGGAGTGGTGTGTACAGTTGTACTATTTATTCCTATCAGTTTGATACATGTTACGTCACCTATCAAGGGATGTGTATATGGCATGGATTTTTGGAAGCGGGAGATGAAAAAAGATGCTTGGTCGGTCCTCCCAATTCAAATTTGGGGCACTGCGCGTGCAATCTAAGGTGCCACCAGATAGGAGTGGTGTGTTCAGTTGTACTATTTATTCCTATCGGATTCAATAAAGCCAATAAACCTGGCCCGTTACTAGCCAGGAAACTACAAACCAAAACAACACAAAATAGCAACACTGGTGGAGGTCAAGGAAAGTAGATAGACTGGGAGACTGGTTAGTAAAGGGCCAGATGCTCACCTATGAGGAACTGAGGGACAAGCATGAGCTACCGCTGTCAGAACATTACAATTACTGTAGGCTGAGGCATTTCACACACTCCCTGACCCAGAAACAGGGGACACCGGTCTTAAATTGGTTCTCCCAAATTTGTAAAGATAAACCTCTATCAAGGGGGATTATTGGGTCGCTTTACAAATATAAAACATCTGTTACTGGTTGAAGCGACACTGGGGGAAGGACCGGAATGGGGGAGCCCTGGAGACCATTCAGAAGCAACTGGCGGCAAAATCATCCCAGGAAAGGAGAGGTCGCTTACTGAAGCCTGCCCTAGGGTAACCCAAGGGTGATTGCCCAGGTTAGATATTGTAAATAATAAGCTAATACTGCTGGAGGGATGATAGCTAATAGGACTTTGATGTTTCCTGCAGATATACTCTTTAATATTGTCTGTTTTACCATGTTTAAGGTATCTCTTAAATTGCAATCACAGTAAAAAATAAGAAAAATTATTAACCTAAAAAGTAAAAATAAGAAGGAATAGCCAGCTAACTTTCACAAAATGTCTTTATTGTAAATATGTATTTTTGCACAACTGTTATGCAAGACTTTTCAAAAATGCTTTTTTTTCATTACATGCTGTACGCCTTCTGACAATAAAATAATTTAAATGCAAAAATTAGGTACTGTTGCAGCGACCAGAAAAATTGATGTTAGTTTGCCAGGCAGAAAGTGCCCTAAAACATTGCGTCTTGAACCCTAGTTGGTGGCGGATAAGTCACGCAAGTCATCTGGCATTCAGGGATAAAATACAGCAGCGTGTGGACCATTATTAGCTCAAGGCAGCTCATCTATCAGGCCTTTTTTAATCGAATGTATCGCCCACTGTCAGTCCCTTCAGGATCCATCCCTCATTCATCTTAATAAAGGAGAGGTAATCTAGACTTTTTTAGTTACATAGTTACATAGTTACATAGTAATTAAGGTTGAAAAAAGACTTTCAGTCCATCAAGTTCAACCTGTTAAGATCTCCTCTGATCTGCAATATGCGGATTAGTTATTAATTAAATTATTGATTAAATAATTATTAATAGTATTGTATTGGAGGATGAATAAAGAGTTAGTCCATCAAGTTCAACCTTTTTAGATCTCTATTGATCTTTTTAATGTGGACTATTTATTATTATTGTTAATTGTTAATTGATCCAGAGGAAGGCAAACAGAAAAAAAAAAACATTGAAACTTTGCCAACTGTCATGACCCCAGAAACTGGCAATCAAATTTCTCCCTGGATCAATATTCCTTTGCTAGTTATCTAGGATAGCCTTGAATGCCCTCTTTATTCAAAAATATATCTAACCCCTTTTTGAAGTTGTCTATTGAATTCGCTGTCACCACCTCCTTTGGTAGAAAATTCCACAGTTTAACCACCCTAACTGTGAAGAACCCTTTTCTTTGTTTAAGGTGAAATCTTTTTTCCTCTAACCTCAAAGGATGTCCTCTTGTCAGTTGAAAACCTCTTGATACAAAATGTTCACTTGACAAAGCCTTATATTGACCCTGGATGTATTTATATAACGTAATCATATCTCCTCTTAGATGCCTTTTTTCTAGCGAAAATACTTTTAATTTTGTTAGTCTTTCTTCATAACTTAGCCCCTCCATTCCCCTTATTAGTTTTGTAGCCCTTCTCTGTACTTTTTCCAGCTCTAAAATGTCCTTTTTATGAAGTGGTGCCCAAAATTGTACTCCATATTCCAAATGAGGGCATACTAGAGATTTGTCTAGTGGCAGAATTATATCTTCTTCCCTGGCTTCTATACCCTTCCTAATACATGCTAATATTTTATTTGCCTTTGCAGCCGCTGCTTGGCTTTGAGCGTTGTTACCTAGGTGGTTGTCCACTAGTACTCCCAAATCTCTTTCAATATCTGATACCCCTAGATTTGCTCCATTAAGATTATAGATTGCTTGGCTATTGTTCCTTCCCAAATGCATAACCTTACATTTATTTGTATTAAATCTCATCTGCCATTTAGCCGCCCATTTCTCTAATTTATGCAAATCCTTTTGTAGGGAAAGTACATCATTATCTGATTTTATTACCTTGCACAACTTAGTGTCATCAGCAAAAATGGAGACACTACATTCGAGTCCTACTTTAATGTCATTAATAAATATGTTAAAAACCTTGAGGAACCCCACTTATCACATTAGACCAATCGGAGTATGTTCCATTTACAACAACCCTTTGCTTCCTGTCTATTAGCCAGCTCTCGATCCATGAGCAGATATTTACTGCAATTCCTGTATCCCTCAGTTTGCTCACTAGTCTTCCATGTGGCACTGTATCAAATGCCTTTGAAAAATCTAAAAAGACTACATCCACTGAGTTGCCCTGATCCAAGTTCCTACTAACCTCCTTTTTTTGACCTAGGCGACTTCACTTCTCAGTGACAAAAACTCCTGCTGCACTGAAGATCCTTTCTGACAGGACACTTGAAGCGGGGCAGGACAGAAGTTCTATCGCAAATTGGGATAGCTCAGGCCACAGGGCAAGCATGCACACCCAGTAGTCAAGGGGTTCATCGCTCCTCATAGTGTCGATATCTGCAGTTATGGCGAGGTAGTCTGTTACCTGACAGTCTAGTCGTTCTCTGAGGGTGGACCCCGAAGGGCTGTTGCAATGCATAGGACTTAAAAAGCTCTGCATGTCCTCCATCAACAACACATCTGTAAAGCTTCCTCTCCTTGCCGGCGTGGTCGTGGGAGGAGGAGGATTAAGTTCACCTCTTCTGCTGTTAGATTGCCGTTGTGCTGTGACATCACCCTTAAACGCCGTGTAAAGCATACTTTTTAATTTATTTTGGAAGTGCTGCATCCTTTCCGACTTGTGGTAATTCGGTAACATTTCAGGCACTTTCTGCTTATACCGGGGGTCTAGTAGCGTGGACACCCAGTACAGGTCGTTCTCCTTCATCCTTTTTATACAAGGGTCCCTCAACAGGCACGACAGCATGAAAGACCCCATTTGCACAAGGTTGGATGCCGAGCTAGTCATGTCCCGTTCCTCGTCCTCAGTGATCTCATTGAAGGTATGTTCCTCCCCCCAGCCACGTCCAACACCACGGGTACCAGATAGGTGACAATGAGCACCCTGGGATGCCTGTTGTGGTTGGTCTTCCTCCTCCTCCTCAAAGCCACATTCCTCCTCTGACTCCTCTTCCTCACAATCCTCTTCCAGCGTTGCCGCAGGTCCAGCAAGCGATGCTGATAAGGCTGTTTCTGGTGGTGATGGTGACCACAACTCTTCCTCTTCACGCTCATCTACGGCCTGATCCAGCACTCTTCGCAGGGCATGCTCCAGGAAGAAAACAAATGGTATGATGTCGCTGATGGTGCCCTGGGTGCGACTGATCAGGTTTGTCACCTCCTCAAAAGGACGCATAAGCCTACAGGCATTGCGCATGAGCGTCCAGTAATGTGGCAAAAAAATCCCCAGCTCCGCAGAGGCTGTCCTAGCACCCCAGTCTTACAAATACTCGTTACCAGCCTTTTCTTGTTGGAGCAGGCGGTCGAACATTAGGAGTGTTGAATTCCAGTGTTGTTTCGCCGCTGGATATCTGTAAAGTGCGCCATGGCCGTGTAGGAACGCCTGAAATGGCCACACACATTCCTGGCCTGCTTCAGGATGTCATGTAAGCCTGGGTGCTTATGCACAAAGTGTGACTCTCTGCTTTCAGGGAAGTCAACCCCAAGACGGCGTGACACTGCCGTATCCGGGATGTGGAATAGTACCTGTGGAGCTGGGGGGGGGGGTGACGTTGATCTGGAGCAAGACATAGCAGCAGCAGAAGAGAACTCAGCCGAGGAGGTTATGGAAGAGGATGGAGTAGGAGGAGTAGAGGAGGTGGCAGCAGGCCTGCCTGCAAGTCGTGGCGGTGTCACCAACTCCTCTGCAGAGCCACGTATTCCATGCATGGCAGCCGTCACCAGGTTTACCCAATGCGCAGTGTGAGTGATATACCTGCCCTGACCATGCTTTGCAGACCAGGTATCAGTGGCCAGATGGACCCTTGCCCCAACACTGTGTGCCAGAGATGCCATTACTTCCTTTTGCACAATCGAGTACAGGTTGGGGATTGCCTTTTGTGCAGAGAAATTTCGGCCGGGTACCTTCCACTGCGGTGTCCCAATAGCTACAAATTTTTTGAACGCCTCAGACTCCACCAGCTTGTATGGTAAAAGCTGGCGGGCTAATAGTTCAGACAAGCCAGCTGTCAGTTGCCGGGCAGGAGGGTGACTTTGTGACATTGGCTTCTTACGCTCAAACATGTCCTTGACAGACACCTGACTGTGGGCAGATGAGCAGGGACTGCTCAGGGGGAGACACGGAGTGGCGGATGGTTGAGAGGGGGCAAGAAGGGCAGCAGTGGTTGACGTGGCTGAAGATGCTGGACCAGGAGGAGGATGGCGGCTTTGACTTTGTGTGCTGCTTGTACTCATGTGTTGATCCCATAGGCGTTTGTGATGTGACATCATGTGCCTTCGCAAATACGTTGTACCTAGGTGGGTGTTGGACTTCCCACGACAAAGGTTGCAAATGGCATCGCTGTTGTCACAGGCAGACACACCAAAAAATTGCCACACTGCTGAGCTCTGCAATGACTGCATTCTGGTGGTGGCAACAGCATGCGTTGACTGGCGTGCTGTCTGGCTGACCCCGGGTGCCGATGCATGCTGTCTGACTGTGCCACTAGCTACTTGCGACGACCTCCCGCTGCTTCAAACTCGTCTCCTCCTCTTCTCTTTCTCCCCATCTGAACTTTCCTCCTGTTCTTCTTCTATAATAGCGGGCACCCACGTGACATCCACGGACGCATCGTCATCATCAACCGCTTCACTTGTATCTGATAACTCAACAAAGGAAGCAACACCTGGTACAACATCATCATCATACCGTACGTTCATGTGTAATGCTGCCTGACTGGGACGTATCCCTATTACCTACATCCTCTGGCACTAATGTTTGCGCATCACTCATTTCTTCCAACGGATGTGTAAATAACTCTGCTGACGGATCAAGTGAAGCGGCTGTGGTGCTAGTGTTGGTGGTGGCGGCAGGCGGGCGATTGTTATCTGCAGAGGTGCCCGAAGCTAAGCTGGAGGAGGATGGTGCGTCTAGGTTCCAAGCGGAAGCTGTAGAAGATTGGGTGTCCTGTGTTAGCCAGTCAACCATGTCCTCAGAGCTTTTCAAGTTCAGGGTACGTTGCCTCTGAAAACTGGGCATTATTCTAGGGCCAAAGGGAATCACAGCACAACGACCACGACGGCCCCTGCAGGGTGGCCTGCCTCTGCCTGTCATTTTTTTTTCGATTAGTGGTACTATGCGTGCAAGCTACTGTGACAACAGATATGAGTGTCACTGTGCACTGGCAAAAGTTGGCAGAGTAGGCGCTGTAGGCCTCACACACATGCCTGTAGGCAGGCAACTGATATTCAATCGATTACAGAAAAAAAAGGGTTCTTTTATTTCACTGTACACTAGGTTGCACCAGATATGAGTGTCACTGTGCACTGGCAAAAGTTGGCAGAGTAGGCGATGTAGGCCTCACACTCACGCCTGTAGGCAGGCAACTGAAATTCAATCGATTACAGAAAAAAAAGGGTTCTTTTATTTTACTGTACACTAGGTTGCACCAGATATGAGTGTCACTGTGCACTGGCAAAAGTTGGCAGAGTAGATGCAATAGGCTTCACACACACGCCTGTAGGCAGGCAACTGATATTCAACCTATTATAGTAAAAAAAGTTTTGTTTTATGTCACTGTACACTACTGTGCACTGGCAAAAGTTGGCAGAGTAGGCGCTGTAGGCCTCACACACGCCTGTAGGCAGGCAACTGATATTCAATCGATTACAGAAAAAAAAAGGGTTCTTTTATTTCATTGTACACTAGGTTGCACCAGATATGAGTGTCACTGTGCACTGGCAAAAGTTGGCAGAGTAGGCGCTGTAGGCCTCACACACGCCTGTAGGCAGGCAACTGATATTCAATCGTTTACAGAAAAAAAAGGGTTCTTTTATTTCACTGTACACTAGGTTGCACCTCAACCCCCCCTCAACCTCAACCTCCCTCCTCAGCCCCCCTCTACCTCCCTCCTCAACCCCCCTCCTCATGCTCCCTCCTCAACCCTTTTTCCTCATCCTCCCTCCTAAATCCCCCCATCCTCAACCCCCCATCCTCAACCCCCCATCCTCAAACCCCCATCCTCAACCCCCCTCCTCAAACCCCCTCCTCAAACCCCCTCCTCAAACCCCCTCCTCAAACCCCCCATCCTCATCCTCTCTCCGAGGGTGGGAAATGTGCTGCCCCCTTTGTCCCTTTTTTGCCCTTTGTGTAACCCCTCTTGCGTCCCCTTCTCTCTCCCGTGTCTCTTCTCCCCTCTCCCTTCCCTGTGTCTCTTATCCCCTCTCCCTTCCCCGTGTCTCTTCTCCCCTCTCCCATCCCTGTGTCTCTTCCAACCTCTCCCTTCCCTGTTTCTCTTCCAACCTCTCCCTTCCCTGTGTCTCTTCCCCCCTCCCTTATCACCCTCCTCAACCCCACTCCTAATCCTCCCTCCTCATCCTCAACCTCCCTCCTCATCTTCAACATCCCTCCTCATCCTCAATCTCCCTCCTCATCCTCCATCCTCAACCCCCTCATCCCCAACACCCCTCCTCAACCTCCCTCCTCAACCCCCCCATCCTTATCCTCCCTCCTCAACCCCCCATCCTCATCCTCCATCCTCCTCAACTCCCCTCCTCAACCTCAACCCCCCCTCAACCTCAACCTCCATCGTCAACCTCCCTCTACCCACCTCCTCAACCCCCCTCCTCCCTCCTTAACCCCCCATCCTCATCCTACCTCCTCAACCCCGCCATCCTCAACCCCCCTCCTCAACCCCCATCCTCAACCCCCCATCCTCATCCTCTCTCCTCAACCCCCTGTCCTCAACCCCCCTCCTCAACCTCAACCCCCCTCCTCAACCCCTCCTCATCCTCAACCTTCCTCCTCATCCTCCCTCCTCAATCCCCTCCTCAACCCCCTCCTCAGCCCCCCACCCTCAACCCCCTCTTCAACATCTCTCCTCAAACCCCCTCCTCAACCCCCACATCCTCAACACCCTCCTCAACCCCCCCATCCTCATCCTAAACCCTCCCATCCTCATCCTCAACCCCCAGCCCGCACCCGGTATATGCTAATGAAGCGGCGCGCATGTGACATCACATGCGCGCCGGGTCAAGAAGGAGCGGAGGCCTGAGCAGAAGCAGGTAAGTGAGGGGAGAGGGGAAGGTATTTATGGGGGGTTAGAATGAGGAGGGGGGTTTAGGTTGAGGAGGGGGGGTGAGGAGGGAGAATGAGTAGGGGGGTTTATAATGAGGAGGGGGGGTTGAGGATGAGGAGGGGGAGGGAAAGAAACACAGGGGGTTAGAGAGACAAAGGGGGGGTAGAGAGACACGAGGGGTAGAGAGACACGGGTGGGGTTAGAGAGACACGGGGGGGGTTAGAGAGACACGGGTGTGAGTTAAAAAAAAAGGGCTGAAAAAGTTTATACTCGAGTATATACGGTAAATGTTTTTTAAATAATTTTTTGGGAATTATTAATTAATAGTTCCCAAATCAATGTACATTAACGAGCAGTAAGGCAGATATATAAGTGCAGGTTAAACATTTTTATTATTTTTATCGCAGTGTAAAATTAAAAAAAAAATGTTGTTAATGATTACTCATTATTAATTAATGAATATATTAATATAGTTTAATTAAGCAATAGCTGTCATCAATCCAAAATAAAAAGTCTTAATCCTTTTTTCTTCCATAAAAACATAATGAAATGATATACCTGTAAAGGTGATCTTTATGCTGCTCAAAGGCTGCAAACGTCACTCTCTGTGTTCAGTCAGCTGCAGAGATGATAAAATGTCAAATGAGGTGGAAAGCATTTGTACTATTTGGATTCATCTCTATCAGCAGGCAATCAGCAGTAACACGGATATGACAGTGCAGTGTAAAATATGCATATTGTTTGTGGTTACTAATGAATAGTTAATAAATTAATGTAGGTAAATGATCAGTAATACAGATATATAAGTGCAATGTGGAGTCTATATTTTTTTTATTGCATTGTAAAATACACAATTGTTTGTTTATGATTGCCAATTAATATTGAATAAATCAATGAACACATGTATTATAAAGAGCCAAGCATTAATAGATTCATAATCTAAAAGCATTGTAAAAAATAGAATATTTGTTGTTCACAATGATTACTACTTAGTAATTAACTAGCGACTTGCCCGTCAAAAAATGACTGTCAATTAGAGATGTCGCGGACAGTTCGACCGCGTACTATTCGCGGCGATTTTGGCTCTTTCGCGCTCGCATCTGAAGGCCGACACATGCGGTCTTCGGTCCGCCCCCTATTCTTTATCATTGAGGAAACTTTGACCCTGCACCTCACAGTCAGCAGACACATTCCAGCCAATCAGCAGCATACACTCCCTTCCAGAGCCTTCCATCTGAAGGACAGCATACATTTTAGAATCATTTTGAAGCTGCATTCGTTGTGAGTGGACAGATAGTGTAGCTCCTGGAGATTTAATAGGGAAATAGATAGCCAGGCTTTGTATTTAGCTTCCACTACAGACCTGAAGGACTCATCTGATATCTGCTGCAAGGACAGCAACCCAAAAAGCCCTTTTTAGGGCTAGAACATCATTTATTTTAATTTATATTTTTTTTCTGTGTAATCTAATTGCATATGCCTGCCTGCCAGCGTTTGTGTGGCAAGGCTAACTCCTAACAGCTTATATTGTGCTTATTTTCACTACTCATATCTGGTGGTGTACCATATATTGAAAACAACAATTTTTTTCCTGTAATCTAATTTCAGTTGCCTGCCTGTGTCAGGCTCACAGCTAATATTCTGCTCTGTAGTGTACAGTGACATAAAACAACACTTTTTTGACTGTAATTGATTGAATATCAGTTGCCTGCCTACAGGCATGTGTGTGAAGCCTATTGCATTTACTCTGCCAACTTTTGCCAGTGCACAGTGACACTCATATCTGGTGGCACCTTAGATTGCACGCGCAGTGCCTTAAATTTGAAGTTGGAGGACCGACCAAGCATCTTTTTCCATCTCCCGCTTCCAAAAATCCATGCCATATACACGTCCCCTGATAGGTTACGTAACAGGTATTAAACTGATAGGAATAAATAGTACAACTGAACACACCACTTCTATCTGGTGGCACATTACATTGCACGTGCAGTGCCCCAAATTCAAAGTAGGAGGTACGACCAAGCATCTTTTTCCATCTCCCTGTTCCAAAAATCAATGCCATATACACGTCCCCTACTAGTGGACATAACAGGGATTAAACTGATAGGAATAGTACTACTTAACAGTACACACCTTATAATAACGCAGACAGAGACAACGCAGAGAGAGGAGTCTGAAGAAGAGGAGTCAGAGGAGTAAGGTGGTTTTGAAGAGGTGAAGGACCAAACACAGCAGGCGTCCCAGGGGGCTTGTTGTCACCTTTCGGGGACCCTTGGGGGCTGGGTGAAGGAAGAGACCTTCAATGACATCAGTGAGGACAAGGAACGGGACATGGCTAGCTTGGTATCCGACCTTGTGCAAATGGGGAGTTTGCGGTTGTGCAAAGGGACTGTTTGCGGTTGTTTGCGGTGCATTAAACAGGGAGATTGGTCTGTTACTGTGAAGCGGGTGTAACCCTTACACTACCTGATCGATACAACATCATTCCTGATGTTTTAAAGCATGTTATTCCAAACAATTTAGGAATGTTAGGCGATTTATGCCCTTTATGGCTTAAAACCAGACTATAATTTTCTGTGGGAGTTTTGCCATGCCACAGTCCATGTGTTAGTCCCCTTGAAACAACTTTCCCATCACTGTGGCCAGAAAGAGACCCTGTGGGTTTTGAAATTTGCCTGCCCATTGAAGTCTATGGCGGTTCCCCCGAAAATTTTATGTTCGCGACATCACTACTGTCAATAAAAGAAAGTGTTGAAATGCTGTTTGCCACACAATGTGAGTGTACTGTGTGCCTCAACTATATAGACCCCTCTAACACACTAATGAATGCATGTAATAACACTATAAGTGCCATAGGGGTCATCCAGGACCCTCATGACCCAAAGTGTAAGCACTACACCATTTTAACCCGTCACTTATGGGGGTCTATCCAGACCCTCATAAGCCTCTATTTAACCCCATCAGTCCCATAAGGGTATATTATGACCATTATGGGCCTGTTACAACCCAACATTAACCAAGGACCATCATGACACTAAGTATAAACACTACACTGCACTATACCCCCCAATAAAACATTAAATATCAACTAAACACCCTCTACACTAACCTATTAACACCTAAACTTCCTTTCTACCTACCCCCTAACAACCCCCTCTCCACCACTGTAATTACAGAAATCAAAAAAACTAAAGTCATCAAAAATCTAAAATCTACATTACATAAAATAAAAAAACCTAAAATCACCAAAAATAAAAAAAAAGTACATTACAGAAAAAAAAAAAAATACATTACAACCCCCCCCACTACAGAAAAAAATGTACACACCTGAAAAGGAAATACATATAATACATACAATACATTTCAATATAATACATACAATACAATACATACAATATAATACATACACCTCTATCTAATATACATCCCCCTATCTAATATACATCCCCTATCTAATATACATCCCCCTATCTAATATACATCCCCCATGTCTAATATACAATACTATCTTTCTAATATACATCCCCCTATCTAATATACAATACTATTGGTGTGGGTGTATTACTTTCTTCTCGCTGTACGTTCCACCTCATATCCCCTGTCCCATCCCTCCAATTTTCGTCTTTTGAAGCTCATACTATCCGCCTCTTCTCTCCTATCTCTCTACGTGTTGCTGTAATCTATCGCCCCCCAGGTACTCTATCTCAATTTCTCGATTACTTTTCCGCCTGGCTCCCACACTTTCTTTCCTCAAACATTCCCACACTGATACTTGGCGACTTCAACATTGCCATTGACACCCCCACCTCCTCAGCAGCCGCCAAACTACTTGCACTCACTTCTTCCCTCGGCCTCTCACAACTTACAGATTCTTCAACTCACCATTCTGGACACTCTCTTGACCTTATTTTTACCAATATTACCCATACCTCCAACCTAGTCATCCACCCTCTCCCTCTATCTGACCATCACCTCCTTACCTTCAACCTCAACACATCTTCCTCCCATCACTCTTCTTTAACCCCAGCCACAATAACCCACAGAAACCTGCTAGAACTCGACCCTACCCAACTCTCCACTGTGCTCCAACCTCTTCTCAGCACTATCACCAACCTCAACTGCCCTGACACTGCCACCTCACACTACAACTCTACTCTCTCTTCCACTCTTGACACCCTTGCCCCCATAACTACACGCAGATGCCCTCAATCTCATCCACAACTATGGCACACTACACACACACACGTTACATTCAGAAGTGCTCCCGCACTGCTGAACGACTATGGAGGAAATCACTCTCCGCAGCAGATTTCCTTCACTACAAGTTTATGCTATGTTCCTACTCCTCTGCCCTCAACCTGGCCAAACAGCAGCACTTTACATCACTAATATCAACTCTGTCCTCTAACCCAAAACGTATTTTTGCCACTTTCAATACTCTCCTCCGCCCACCACCTCCCCCCATCCCTTCCTGTCTCACGGCTGAAGACTTTGCCAACCATTTTACTTATAAAACTCAATCTATCCACAATGAACTCTCCTCTCACCGTGGATCACACATTTCACTCTCTCAACTAACTCAACTAATCAACAACACCCAATCTACCCCCCCCTCCATTCCCACAGCCACTCTGGACTTCTTTATCCCTGCAACAGAAGATGAAGTCTCCATCCTAATATCATCCTCTCACCTCACCACCTGTCCTTCAGATCCTATTCCATCTCAGCTCATCCCTCCCCTCTCTACTACACTAATCCCAGCTCTCACACATATCTTTATCCTTTCCCTTAACACTGGCACATTTCCATCATCTCTAAAACATGCCATAATTACACCCACTCTCAAGAAACCCTCATCCGATTCTGAAGTTGCATCTAACTATCGCCCTATCTCTCTACTTCCCCTGGCTTCCAAACTGCTGGAGCGGCTCGTCTATAACCGCCTTACAAGTTTCATCTCCTCTAACTCTCTTCTGGACACTTTCCAATCCGGCTTTCGGCCCCAACACTCCACTGAGACACCCCTCATAAAAGTCACCAATGACCTGCTCACCGCCAAGTCTAAAGGCCACTTTTCTATTTTGCTTCTCCTGGATCTCTCTGCCGCCTTTGACACAGTTGACCATTCAATTCTACTCCACATTCTCTCCTCCCTCGGCATTCGAGACACTGCTCTCTTGTGGTTATCATCATACCTCCAAGAACGATCATTTAGCGGCTCCTTCTCCGGCACATCTTCTTCTCCTCACCCCCTGTCTATTGGCGTACCCCAAGGATCAGTCCTAGGCCCCCTCCTCTTCTCCATCTACACATCCTCACTCGGCACCCGAATAAACTCTTTTGGTTTCCAGTACCATCTCTATGCAGATGACACCCAAATCTATCTCTCAGCACCAGATCTATCCCCCTCTCTTCTAGCACACGTCTCCGACTGCCTCTCTAATATATCCTCTTGGATGTCCTCCCACCATCTGAAACTCAACATGTCTAAGACTGAACTCTTAATCTTCCCACCCTCTACTACAGCTTCAATTCCTCACATCTCTCTCTCTGTCAATAATGCCATCATCACTCCCACCTCCCAAGCCCGTTGTCTCGGGGTTCTACTGGACCCTGCTCTCTCTTTCATCCCACACATACAGTCTCTAACCAAATCCTGTCTTTTCCATCTAAAAAACATATCCAAAATACGCCATTACCTTACACAAGACACTACTAAGATTCTAATACACTCTCTCATCATTTCTCGTCTTGACTATTGCAACTCGCTCCTTGTTGGCCTGACCATCACTCGCCCCTCCCCACTTCAATCCATAATAAATGCCTCCGCCAGACTCATCTTCAGTACACATCGTTCAGTGTCGGCAGCTCCTCTTTGTCAATCCCTTCATTGGCTTCTCTTAGCCTCCGGAATAAAGTTTAAAATCTTGACCCTAACTTATAAAGCCCTCAACAACAGCACACCCCCATACATCTCTGCTCTCATCTCCAAATACTCCCCCACACGCCCTCTTCGTTCTGCTAACGACCTTCTTCTTTCTACCACTCTTGTCACCTCCTCTCACTCCCGCCTCCAGGACTTTTCCTGCGCTGCCCCTATTCTCTGGAACTCCCTGCCTTGCTTCACCAGACTATCCTCCTGCCTTAAATCCTTTAAAACATCAATAAAAACGCACCTCTTTAAAGAAGCCTATAACCCTCCTCCCTAACATGCTCAGCACTACTCTCTCCGTACTGTACCACATACAAACTTTAACCTTTAGATTGTAAGTCTGCGAGTTTCAATCCTGCTTAGTGCTTTAGGGAAAGCACTATGGACACTGGATTCCAAGCTCAAAGACAGGGCAATCCACTCTTTGCAATGTATGAATCTTTAACTTGTCATTGCCTGTAACTTAATTTATGTATAGCACTACGGAATATGTTGGCGCGTTACAAATAAACGATAATAATAATAATAATAATAATAATCTATCTAATATACACCACCCATATCTAATATACATCCCCCATATCTAATATACATCCCCCATATCTAATTTACAATATTATCTATCTAATATACATCCCCCTATCTTTCTAATATACAATACATGTTATATCTATATAGCAACCCTAATTCTAAGCTACAATAAAATAATTAAGACCACTTACCTTTGAGATGTTTCTTCAGATCACCAACCTAGGGTAAAAAAGTTTTAAAAAATTAATACAACACATTTACATAAAATAACTAAACATTCTAAATATTCGAATTATTCTACTCACCTTTCCAGCATGTCACGTCCTCCATCTTTGCTTCTGCAGCGCGGCCCCTGTTAAAAAAAAACATTACATTAGCACACATACATAAACATGAAACCAAGTAAAATAAACACAATCTTCATTGTACTTACCTCAGCAAGATGTCTCCGGCCTCCTCGTGTTCTGCCCCTGAAGCATCCGCGCTGTTTAAAAAAAAAAAAAAAATCAGTTGTGCATGTGTGTGTTTTTAACCGCGTGTGAGGCACCTTTGAGCCTCCACCTCCGCAAATGCGGACCCTCCCTTTGCGAGGGTCCGCATTTGCGGACAAACACAGCCAACGTTGGAGCCTCCACCTTCCGCAAATGCGGCACCTCGCTTCGCAAGGAGCAAACTGCATCCCTCGCTGCGTGACAAATAAAAGTTGTCAAACTACGATTCAATGTTACTAGCGACTTGCCCGTCAAAAAATGACGGTCAATAAAAGAAAGTGTTGAAATGCTGTTTGTACTGTGTGCCTCAAGTAACTAAATTCCTAAAAAATCAGAAATCTACATTACATTAAATAAGAAAAACTAAAATCAACAAAAATAAAAAATGTACATTACAGAACCCCCAAAAAAACCTATGTCACAAAAAATAAAAAAAGGCACATTACAGAAAATAAAAAAATAGATTACAACCCCCCCTCACTACAAAATTTTTAAAAAAATTACACACCTGAAAATTAAGTACATATAATACATACATGTAATACAATACAATAAGATACAATACAATTAAATAAAATACAATACACCCCTATGTAATATACATACCACTATGTAATATACATGCCACTATCTAATATACATGCCACTATCTAATATACATGCCACTATCTAATTTACATGCCACTATCTAATATACATGCCACTATCTCATATACATGCCACTATCTCATATACATGCCACTATCTAATATACATGCCACTATCTAATATACATCCCACTATGTAATATACAATATTATCTAATAATACATCTCCCTATCTATCTAATATACAATACATACTATCTATATATATATAGCTACCCTAATTGTAAGCTACAATAAAATAATTAAGACCACTTACCTTTGAGATGTTTCTTCAGATCAGCAACCTACGGTAAAAAAGATTCAAAAAATTAATACAACACGTTTACATGAAATACCTAAACAATCAAAAAATTCTAAACATCCTAAACATTCTAAACATTCTAAATATTATTCTCACCTTTCCAGCATGTCCCGTTCCAGCATGTCACGTCCCAGCATGTCACGTCCCAGCATGTCACGTCCTCCATGTTCCGTCGTCCATCTTTGCGTCTTGTCCGGCGATATTCCTGTAAAAAAAAACATTACATTAGTAAACATAAACCAAATTTAAATAAACACAATCTACATTATACTTACCTTTCCGCGATGTCTCCGGCCTCCTCGCATGAAGAGAAAAAAAAAAAAAAGCGACACACAACCGCACTGGCAGATGTCTCCGACGCTAATGACCTTCCTATGGAGTGTTCCAGAATAAAATTGGCAATGGTGGCTTCTGATTGGCTGAAAAGGCTGTCTATCAAATTCAGCCAATGAGAACACCCCATTTGTGAACCAATGAAAAAATATGCATCCCAAAATACAACAGTGATTGGATAACACACCTGTCCATTTTTATTTGAACCAATCCTAAGGCTTTATTGCCATCAGCCAATCACAATGGAATATACCCCCACATACTGATTGGTGAAGACATCTGCGCCTTCCCATTGGCTGTAATATTGATTGATATTAACAATAGCCAATGAGAATGCGTAAATCCTTCACCAATCCGTACGTGAGGGTGTATTCCATTGTAATTGGCTATTGTCAGGGCAACCAATCAGAATGCGCAGAGGCTCCAACCAATCACCCTGTGGGGGTGTATTCCATTATGATTGGCTGAAGGCAACTGCGCCTTGTGATGGCTTTAAATAAAGATTGACAGGTGAATTATCCAATGAGAGTGGTATTTTAAGGTGTATCCATTTGTGATTGGTTCACACATTGGCGCCTCCTGATTGGGTGAATTTGAAAGACATTATTTTCAACCAATCAGAAGGCGCCATTTCTTGTTTTCTTCCGGAAAAGTCTCCTGGAGCGTCATTAGCATCGGGGATGTCCGGGAGTGCGAATGTAAGTATATATATATAATTTTTTTTACAGGGCGTGGCAGAAGAGGATCCGGAGGAGGCCGGAGACATCGCTGGGAGGTAGGTAGAATGTAGATTATGTTTTTTTTATTTTGATGTATGTCTTTTAATGTTGTGTTTTTTTTAACAGGTGCCGCGCCGGAGAAGGATTCAAAGACGGGACATGCCGGAAAGGCGAGTAGAATATTTAGAATGTATAGAATGTATAGAATGTATAGAATGTTTATTTTAGAACTGTAAACGTGTTGCACTAATTTTTTTTTATTTTTTTTTTGCGTAGGTGGCTGATCCCAATGGACATCTGCAAAGGTAAGTGGTGTTAATTATTTTATTTTAGCTTAGACTTAGATTAGTTAATATATAGATAGCATTTATTGTATGTTAGCTAGGGGTATGTGTTTTATATAGATAGCAAAGGATGTATTGTATATTAGATTATGCTATTTATTTAGATAATTTGTGTGATGTATATTAGATAGGGGTGTATTGATTTGTAATTGTATGTAATTGTATTGTAATTGTATGTATTTGTATTATATGCATTTGTATTATATGGATTTCCTTTAAATGTGCGTACATTTTTTTTTCTGTAGTTAAGGGGAGGGGTTGTAATGTTTTTTTTATTTTCTGTAATGTAGTTTATATTTTTTGTGAGTTAGGTTTTTTATTTCATGTAATGTAGATTTTTTGTGTGTGACTTTAGGCTTTTTTATTTTCTGTAATTAGAGTGGTGGGGGTTAATAGGGGGTAGGTAGTGTAGATGTTAATAGGTTAGTGTAGAGGGTGTTTAGTTGATCTTTAATGTTTTATTGGGAGTGGTATAGTGCAGTATAGTGTTTATACTTAGTGTCATGATGGTCCTTGAGGACCATCATGGCACTTATGTGGTTAATATAGTGTTGTAACAGGCCCATAATGGTGTTAATATACCCTTATGGGACTGATGGGGTTAAATAGAGGCTTATGGGGGTCTGTATTGACCCCCATGAGTGACAGGGTTAATGAAGGGCTTATGGGGATCTGTATTGACCCCCATGAGTGACCGGGTTAATGAGGGTTTTATGGGGGTCTGTATTGACCCCCATGATTGAAAGGTGATAGTGTAGATTTTTTTCTTTTACAACTGGTCCTTTAAGGACCTTTACGGTCCTTTATGGACCTGTAATGCGTGAATTTTGAATTTTGATTGCAGCGAGGGTCCCCGATCGCGTGCAATCGGGACCCCCACTGCGATGGTTAATGTGGGGTTAATGCAGGGCTCGGAGCTTATCTCGGATCCCCTGCGGTTAATCCGGGTTTCCGAGCTTTTCTCGTATCCCTTCTTGGGTAAGTTGTAGGTGGCTGAGCGGTCGTGGGTCTTTGAGCCTCGTTTTCATTTTTTTCGGCGGCCATTTTTTCTCTTGCTTAGGGGATTTTCGTGTGTCTGAACTCGGGAATTCGGACTTCAATGGAGGTGTAACTTTTACTTTCAGAGGTTCTGGGTGCCCCCCCCCTGCTATGGCTAAGCATTTTATGTAGTTTTTGTGAGTATTTGGTGTGTTTTGACTGTTTTTAGGTGCTCGCAGTTCTGCCATTTTTCGTGCGTGTGGGTGTTTGTTACGTTAAGGTTGGTTCCGAGGTGGGTTTAACGGCTCGCCTTGCTATGCAAGGCTCGCCAGCTCATTGCCTCATTCCCTAAGTGCTTTGCGGGACCTGCATTTGCGGAAGCGAGGACCTCAGTTGCTGGCATGGAGCGCCTTTGGCTTTGCGAGGGACGCATGCTCACAACTATATATGTGATACTATAATGTGTATTAATAATTAATCAATCAATTTGCGGACAAACACAGCCGACGTTGGAGCCTCCACCTTCCGCAAATGCGGCCCCTTGCGAAGCGAGGGTCCGCATTTACGGAGCAAACTGCATCCCTCGCTTCACGATTAAGCGTGACAACGAATCGTAGTTTGACAACTATTATATGTTATACAATAATGAATATTAATAAGTAATCAATGAATAAATATATTTGAAAGCGGTAAGCACTAATATATTAACAAACTAAAGGCAGTTTGAAATTTTCAATTATTCTTATTGATAATGATTACTAATTACTAATTAATAAATTAATGTACATTACTAATTAATTACTCAATGAATAAATATATTACAAAAAACAATAGTGAGCATAAAAGTATTCATAAACTAAAGGCAGTGTAAATTATAAGTTTGTTGCTCAATTTTTTAACTAATAATATATACACTTTTTGTAATAATAATTATTTGATTAATTATTTATTAATGATAAGTAATATTAATTAACTAGTGACTTGCCCGTCAAAAAATGACGGCAATGAGATGTGTGTTTGTAAATTTGTTAGTTATTAATATACGTTTTTGACACTTGTAAGGTTTTAGTTATTTCTAAATAAGTTCAATTCTTATATTAAACATGTTTATTTTTTTTACATTTTCTTTTCTTCTTGGGAGTTTTGTAGTAAAAGTATTAACATTTGAATGTAAGAACAGTTGAACTTTAGATTAATTAGTATTGTAAACTTGAGGTAATTGTTTTTTAACATGCAACTTGTAGCTCAAGAACTGTTAACTTAAATATATATTCAATTCAGAGGAAGGCAAACAGTAAAAACTGTCTTTGAAACATAGTCAATTGTATCAAAGCGGGATTTTTTTTTATTCCTTTCTGACCCCATTAACTGGCAATCGGATTACTCCCTGGTTTAATGTTGAACATGAAATACAACATTTACATTCTGCCTGAAAACGTGCTTGTGCTCTTAACATGAACTTTGTAATATGTCTAAGTAAGGAACTTGAAACTATATTTTTGTAAAGTTGAACATTCTTATCTATCTAAGTAAGGAACTTCAAAGGATTTAACATTTTATTTTCTTCTTGAGTAACTGTTAAATAGTTTTGTAGTAAAACTATTAACATTTGAATGTAAGAACAGTTGAACTTTAGATTAATCAGTATTGTAAACTAGAGGTAATTGTTTTTTAACATGCAACTTGTAGCTCAAGAACTGTTAACTTAAATATACATTCAATCCAGAGGAAGGCAAGCAGTAAAAAACGTCTTTGAAACGTAGCCAAATATATCAAAGCGGGAAAAAAATTGATTCCTTACTGACCCCATTAACTGGTGGTCGGATTACTCCCTGGATTAATGTTGAACATGAAATACAACATTTACATTCTGCCTGAAAACGTGTTTGTGCTCTTAACATGAGCTTTGTAACATGTCTAAGTAAGGAACTTGAAACCATATTTTTGTAAAGTTGAACGTTCTTATCTGTCTAAGTAAGGAACTTCAAAGGATTTAACATTTTCTTTTTTTCTTGAGTAACTGAATATTTTTGTAGTTAAAGTATCAACATTTGAATGTAAGAACAGTTGAACTTTAGATTAATCAGATTTGTCAACTTGATGTAATGTTTTTTTAACATGCAACTTGTAGGTCAAGAACTGTTACCTTAAATATACATTGAATAGAAACAGTAACATAGTTAATTAACATTTGAACAGAATTTTTTAAAATAATGCAAGGCAAGTGTTTTGTGGGGCTAATCATGCCTAAACAGTACTTCCATGAATTATGACTGAATGAATTATTTATTTATCGTTAGTTTTGAATGGTTGATCTTTGTTTGTTTGTGTAGTAATTGTTTTAAATGGCACATAGAGTTTCCTCTGTGGAAAAGTGGTTCTCTCAAAAGAGAACGCGAGACCTGAAAGTTGGTCCGCGATGTGTAATCACTGTTCTCTATGTGTTGTACAATGTCATGTAGTTTAATATAAAAATAGTGTTGGTGTAAACCTAATTTCTGTGGCGTAAAAATTAGGTTTTGAAGAAAATTGACAGCTATGTGTACTTTTTCAAAATTTGTTGTGGTTATATTGTTGTTTTTTAGTTTTTTGTGTTTTTTTTTTTAAATTTGTTTAGCATGGCTTTTGTTTGTTTGATGGAAAGTTACAGTACTTCATAGTAGACAATGTTTTTAGTAAAAATGCGTCCATCCTCTAATAAATCACCTTGACTTTCATTGTTTTCAATGTAAACTTTAATAGCCTGTGGATTTTTGCACCGTGATAAGGCAACGTACAATTGACCATGTGCAAATACTGGTTGTTCTAAGAAAATACCCACAGATTTGAAAGTTTGTTCTTGTGATTTATTAATGGTCATGGCAAATGACATAATGATAGGAAATTGTCTTCTCTGAACTATAAAAGGGAGACTACTTTCACTTGGTGCTAAATCTATCCTTGGTATGAAAACTGTTTCTCCTTTATGAGCACCAGTTAAAATTTCAGCATCTATGAAATGGTCCTTTAATTGTTGAACAATTAATCTTGTCCCATTTCATAGGCCTTTTTTTGGGGGTTCATATTTCGCCGTAACATGACAATTGCACCTTTCTTTAGCTGCAAAATATGTGGTGTCATTCCAGAAGGAGTTAATGATTTTATGAATTCAGTTGAAAAGTTTGCCTGACTTTCTTTGTCATCAGCAAGTACAGAATCAGCAAGGTGATAATTTCTTTGGGGTGCAATAGCTTTTTTAAATATTTCATTATAGAGGATTAATGCATCCTTATTTTTACATGTTAGTTTGACTTGGTTGGCAAGTTCAGAATAGTCCTGCTAATTTATCGTACTCTCAAATATAGCCGATATAAGATCTTGGTGACAAATCATATGAGGTGGGATGTGCACAGTGTCGTCAGGTAAATGTAGTATTTTTTGAGTTTTTCCTTCTCCAATTTTAATAAGCCAATCATTGAAATCAGTTTGGCCTTCTGATCTCATATTTTGTTGCAGTTGAAGATGGGTAAAATGTTTCCATACTGTACTTGACTTTATACATGTTTCGATAATGTCAGTTCGATTTCCATGATCAACGACAGGTAATGTTTGTCTAAAATCGCCACCCAACAACATTACCTTTCCACCAAATGGAAAAATATTATCCATGACTTCACGAAGCAAACGGTCAATACATTGGAGGGCATAGCATGACATCATTGTGGCCTCATCTATTATAATTAATTTACATTTCTTCAATTTTTTTGCTTGTAAGGATGTCATGCGAATATCTGACACAGAATTTTCTAAAATAGGCACTGGCAGTTTAAATCCACGATGAACAGTTCTTCCACCTTCTAAAAAAAGTGCAGCAATTCCAGTAGTGGCAAACGCCATTGCTATTTTTCCTTGTGCTCGTACTGAACTCATTAATAAATTGTACAAATATGTTTTTCCTGATCCGCCAGGTCCATCAAGATAGAAATAACGCTCTGTCACCATGTCATCATCTATAGCATTTTTAATGGCATGAAATGCTTGCAATTGTAGTGTATTTAAAGTTGCAAGTCTTTCTTCTGTTCTTTCTGCTTGTAGTTGAATGTCATAGTCTTCAAAGTTAATGTCATCTATAAGACCTGGATCAGGCAAATTAAAACTTGCACAACTTAATCCATGAGTTAAAAAGACTTCTTGGATTTCCATTAACGCTTTTAAGTGTGCAATGGGTTCATTGTATCGTCGCATAAAGTCTTCAGCCATATTACTTTTAAAAGTCTCCCACAAAGCTAATGCATTTGGAGCATTTGAGAAGATACAAATAAAAGCAAATTGTTCTCTCATCTGTCGTGGCATTTGACATTGTGCTGCTTCTTCTAAACATCTTTCCCACTCTGTATCATCAGCGAGTAAGTTTCTATGTCTTGCAGCTAAATGGAAGGATTCATATACAATGTCATTAACAGTTCTTAATTGTTCAAAACTTTGTGCTGCTGGAACATTTCAAAGTAATATCCGTAAGCAAAAACGTTCAACATCTCTTGGACTGACTGTGTAAATTTGTGGAATTATTTTATTGCCTCTGGTTTTTCTTGGTCTCCATAATCCATTCACAAAAACATAGTGATATGGAATTTCAATATATAAGTATTGTGTTGCTTGAGCATCATTGGAATTTAATGCAAACCATGCAGTTAGTGTAGTGTGACGATCTTCACTTTGGGCCAATGCATTCATTTCATTTCCAGCATGGAAATAGACTAAATGTCGTTGTGGCAAATGTACTGCTAATCTATATACTGCATGTGATCTATCATGCATTTCAAATTTTAAAAGCCGCCACATAGCTTCTGGCGCACTGACATAGCGAGCATCTACATGAGATGCAAGTTCATCATGTACTAACTCACTACTTTCAGGGTTGTTTGCACTTTTGACGACTACAGTAGCTGCATCGTAACCTTTGTAAATATATTTGTAGACATATTTAATGGATTTGATGGAAGTGCAGGCTTCTACGTTGATGTGGGCGTTGTACTTCATGAGTAAATGTGGATTGTAGGGTACTACATATCTATTGTCCACTTTTTTTCCACGAATAATGGCACTATCTCCTTCTCTTCTTTTATAAAGTGGATATCCATCACAATTTGCATATGTTTTGTCTCTATAATCTTTTGGAAAATCTTTTGAACATTTATTATTTTCCATACATGGTGATTGTGGATTAAGGTCTCCACAGGGTCCATGAATCATGCGATGAGTAACAATCTCATATAGTCTACCATATAGTTCTGGATCTGGTAGTTCAGCAACTATGACTGCATTCACTTTGTCCGAAGTATCTAATTTATCTTTCTCTTGAAGTATTATGAGAAGATGTGCATGTGGAAGGCCTCTTTTTGAAATTCAATGGTATATACATAAGCAAGACATTTGCCAAATAACTGATTTATAGTGAAGTCACGTATTAAATCATTTAATTTGATCTTAAAAACTCTGGCTACTAAATCTGGTCGATCTGAAGCACTTTGTCCAAGAAGTAGATTTTGATTAATTTCTGGCCATTGTGGATTACATGTAAATGTCACAAATAAATCTGGTTTTCCAAATTTTGTCACAATAGCCATAGCATCATTGTATCTTTCTCTAATATTTCGAGGAGATCCTTGAAAGGAAGATGGTAAAATGATGGCTTTGCCAGCTGTCATGTCTCTGCTTGTAGCCACGTCAGCAACATAGTCCATGAGTCCACAATATTGTTCTACACGTAGTTTATCTTGTTGATATTTTATAAAGTTCAAATTATTTGCCTCAACTTGCAAATATGAATCAATAATCCATTGTTGTGTTAGTTTTCCACCACATAAAATTGGATTAAATTCATCTCTAATGGCAATTTGAGCTACTTTAAATTCAAGCATAGAAACATTATTTCGGATTCTGGCTTTAGCATTTGGGTAACTGGGAAGGGTTAATTTTGGTTGCCAACCTGCTTCTCCATGTGGGAAAAAGATGGGATATGTCATTGGATCTAAATTTGGACTTAAGATATTAATATTAATAAATGGTTGCTCCTCATTTCTGGGATATACTCTAATGTCTCTTTGAAATGGTGGTTCTCCTTCATTATTCTGAAATACCATTGCAACTTCATTTGATGTTGGCAAGTTATAACGACGTTTATCAGTATGTCTGTCTCTTTTAAGCACCATATTAACCTTTGGCATGGGTAATTGATGTCTTTGTGCATGAAGTTGTTGTTCATTTTCTACTTCTGCCAATTTTTTGTATGCTTTACTGTAGGGATTGTTGTCCATAATGTTATTTAGCTCTATGAAAACACTGGGTAAGCATTTTTTATTTTCTTCCATCTGCATACGTTGGTCAACAGCTTCCATTGTATCTAGGACATATAGTTGAGCAAATTTTCTTTGCCCTCCTTGCTCTGGATGTAAATGTGAAGTCCGATGATAAATTTGTCCTTGGACTTTAAAACAGTAAGGACCATGTCCTGGTACATTAGCAGCCAATGTTGCCCCCATAGATGCAAATTATATGGCACTATTGTAGGATCTTATGTTTGTCTTTAAATTTTTGTAATTTGGAAAAGTAGGTTCAGTCATAATATTTTGTAAATAGCTTGGAAATTGTTTCCTTTCTGGAAGTTTGAACTTGCCTTTTTGACAACAACTAATAAATTGTCCATCTCTGGGTCTCTCCTGTTTAAAATAATAAGCCTCACAAAATTGACATTGAGTACTCATGTCCCCACAACTATGAACCTCTACTGCTAAAGATTTGAGTAAAGGACAATTTGCAAAGCATATCGGATGTTGACTTTCATATTCATCAGGTGAAAAGTCATGAAACGTTTAGTTTTTTTCGTGGCTTTTCTTGGTATATGTTGTCCTTGTTTTGTTGAAAGTAAGTGCTGTAAGTTTTTAGTAAGAGTTTGTAAATACTTTGTTTTTGTAGTTGCTTTTTTTAGTCTGTCTTGACTGGTATCTTGTAAAATGTCATCTGATGTTTTAGGAACAGTTTGTAAATGCTTTATTATCTTTTTATTTTTTTTGGTTGTATCTTTCATTTTTGCAGCTGATATTCTTTTATTTGCAAGTCTTTTGCGTTCTTTTTCTCGTCGAATTTCTTTCTCCTCCGGTGTCTGCTGGGCGGCCCATCTCTCTTGTCTTTCTCTAGTTTGACGTCTTTTCTTCTCTTCTTTGGTCTCGTTATCAGCCATATTAATCTGTAAAGGAAAAAAAATAAATGTAATTGTGTATATTTTAATTTGTAATTCCTGTTAAAGATTCTTGTGCACAATTGGTGAAATAAAAGGCAAATCATTAATGTATCAGTTATATTTAGTTAAAATTATAATTCCTGTCCTCACTGGCTAAGAATTTGGCCAATGGAATACTGCTGTAAATAAGCATGTAACATATTTTTTTAAAATAATGGTTTTATTTATTAAAAACTTTGTTTGTGGATATATATTTTCCACTTTATATGTTCCACTGCAAAACTTCTTTGCTAAAAAAAAATTGATGTGGTTATTGAGCTATGTATTGCATAGTAGCAATTTAAATAGAATAAGGGAGATAGTAAATTATTTTTTTATTTTTCTGTTGACACGGATGCAACTGAAAGCAGTTTCTTTAGTTTTCTACTTTAGTACTTATTATACTGTACCTTGGTTGAAATGTGATTTAAATCCAAATGTTTGTTGGTCCTCGGTTCAAAATCGTTGTCCAATGGTGTGGTCCTCTGTTGGAAGTCCTCGTCCGATGGTGTGGTCCTGTGTGTAAAATCCTGGTCCTATGGTCTGGTCCTCTGTTGAAAGTTCTGGTCCGATGGTGTGGTCCTGTGGCAAAAGCCCTCGTCCGATGTTGTGGTCCTGTGACGGTAGCCCTCGTCCGATGTTGTGGTCCTGTGACGGTAGCCCTCGTCCGATGTTGTGGTCCTTTGGTGAAAGTCCTCGTCCGATGGTCTGGTCCTGTGATGAAATTCCTCGTCCGCTGGTCTGGTCCTGTGTTGAAAGTCCACGTCCGATGGTCTGGTCCTGTGTTGAAAGTCCTCGATCGATGGTCTGGTCCTGTGGAGAAAGTCCTCATCCGATTGTCTTCACGCAGTATCTGTTGTAATATAAAATAGAAAATGTTGTTTGAGTGAAATGTCTTTTAAATAAGTAAAAAATGTATGAATTTGGCTGTATTGTATCAGTTATGGTTATTTTTTTTTTACTTTCTGTACAATCCCACGACTTTTGTTATTCTTATTTAAGGTTCTTAGTAAGGCTTGTGGGTTGTGATATATTAAATAAGAATATGAATTTATTTTGCTATGTGTTTATGTTAGTTTTTGTACAATCCTTTTTTGTGCGCACCACTTGTGGTATACTTATTTAACCTTTATTGGGATGGTTATAGTTAGTGAAACATGAAATAATATAATTATTGTAGTTTGCTATGTGTTTGTGTTAGTTTTTGACAATCCTCTTTTGTGCGCACCACTTGTGCAAAAGTTATTTATTCTTGATTGTACTGGTTATAGGTTGTTAAACATTAAAGAAGAATGTTAATGTAGTTTCCTATGTGTTTGTGTGATTTTTTGTACAATGCTATTAGGTGCGCAACACTTTTGTTATTCTTATTTTGGCTTCTTTGTAAGGCTTATAGGTTGTTAAACATTGAATAAGAAAGTTAATTTATTTTGCTATGTGTTTGTGTGAGTTTGTTCCAATTCTGTTTTGTGTGTAGCAGTTTGGGTCTCATTCAATTGCGATTTGGCTAATTGAATCGTGCCCTAAATAAGCACATAGCATATTTTTTTAAAGAAGTTTTTAGTCAGTGAAAAACTTTCTTTTGGATAGATTTTTAGTGACTAAAAACTTCTTTTAAAAAAAATGTTATGTTCTTATTTAGAGCCCTATTCAATTGGGCAAATTGCAATTGAATGAGGGCCTTTGTGTGTACCATATGTTGCATAGTTTGCCCCTCATTCAATTGCATTTTTTACAATGTAATAGTACTCTAAGGCCGTCATTGAATTGCAATGTTGAAAATTGAATAGAGTTCTAAATAAGCACATCACATATATTTGTTAAAGAAGTTTTTTCTTATTAAGCATCTATCCAAAAGCAAGGTTTTCACTAACGAAAAGTTATTTAAAAAATATATGTTATGTGATTATTTGGATCCCTATAGAATTAGCAAAATGGCAATTGAATAAGGGCCTAAAAGTGCTTATTTATAGCCATATTAAATTGTCCAAAATAGCAATTGAATGAGGGCCTTTGGTTACTGCATTTGTTATATTGTCAGCTCCTCATTCAATTGTGTTTTGGCCAATGGAATAGAGCGTAATATCACCACAGAGCATATTTTTTTACCTAATTTTGTATTTAGTGAACTTGTATCCAAAAGCAACGTGTTCACTAAATAAAAAGTTCCTTTAAAAAATATGCTCTGTGCTTATATAGAGCCCTATTGAAATGGGCAAATCACATTTGAGTGAGGCCCTTGGCCATTAAACATATATAGGTCCTCATTGAATTGCAATTTTACCAATTGAAGAGGGCTCTATATAAGCACATAACATATTTATTGAGCAAAGTTTTTAGTTATTGAAGACCTTGATTGTGGTTAGAAGTTCAGTAACTAAAAAGTTCTGTATAAAAAATATGTTATGTGCTTATATAGAGCCCTATTCAATTGAGCAAGTCGCAATTGAATAAGGCTCATGGTTCTTTCTTTTTTATACTTAATACTTTACCTTGATTAAAGTGTCGAATGACAGAGGGTCCCCTCCTGCCAATCTTAATCCGCCGGTCTTCTTGTAGTGTCTGTTTGAAAAAGAAAGTGAAATAGTTATTTGTATATTTATAATTTTTCATCTAGCAAAGCATGGCCTTTTGAGAATGTAATGTCTTGTTGTATCTTACCTCTTCTTCTTTGTTGGTGTTCTTTAAAAGGGATTGTGCTTCAGAGTGCACGGTGCAAATTGTTGAGTGACGCTGTTGATGCAGAGTCTGTTTGAATATTAAAATAAATAGAAAGATTCAGCTTTATATGATCTATTGAATAGCAGTAAATTAATTTCATTTAAATATACTTCTGTAATTATTTTCAATTGACCTTATTTTTTGGTGGGGGCTACACACATATGTCACATACATGAAGCATATTCCATAGTTTAATGTAATTATTTTGTGTGCGTGTGACATATCAGTATACATGACTCATATTTAAATGGTTAAATTAACCTTATATTTTTTTTTCCAACACACATAAATGTCTGTGTGTGAGATGTAACTATAGATGATACACATATATGTGCGTGTGACATATCAGTATACATGACATATAATGTCATTTAAATGTAGTTGTTTACTGATTTTGTTTTAAGCTAATTTTGTTGCAGTGGCAATACACATAAATGTGCGTGTCACGATTTTGTTTTAAGCTAATTTTGTTGCAGTGGCAATACACATAAATGTGCGTGTCATATGTCACTATACATTATACACATATATGTCCGTGTCACATGTCACTATGAAGGGGCAATACACATAAATGTGCGTGTCACATGTCACTATACATTATACACATATATGTCCGTGTCACATGTCACTATGAAGGGGCAATACAAATAAATGTGTGTGTCACATGTCAATATACATGATACACATATATGTCCGTGTCACATGTCACTATGCAGGGGCAATACACATAAATGTGCGTGTCACATGTCACTATACATTCTATACATATATGTGCGTGTCACATGTCACTATACATTATAGACATATATGTGCGTATCAGATGTCACTATACATTATAGACATATATGTGCGTGTCACATGTCACTATACATAAACCTCTGTTTAATATTGAATTATGTTTTTTTGTTGTTTTGTTAAATGAACCGTATTTTTTTTGTGAGCCTATACACATAAATGTGCCATATATGTCACTACATAAATCCTAGTTTATTTTTTTATTTGTTTGACCTGTCCTGATAATAAAATGTAATATATTATAGCTTACCTCTCAGTTGTAATTTGCACAATGCAAAGTAGTAAATTAGTAAAGAATTGTCTTCTCAAGTAAAAGCAGCAGTTATCTCAGAAGTCACTCCGTTCATCATCTGAGGAGAAATTGATTTTTTTGTGTGAAATAGGCAGTATTTATAAACTTGTAGAAAGTTCTGGAAAGTGAGACCGTTAGAACGCAATACGCATGCGCTATTTGCGTTCCAGCTTACAATTTGCGTTCCATCCGCCATTTTCTGCGTATTACTGTTCAAAATGGTGTTTAATATGATTGTGATACATTCCGCATAGTATGTGTTTCATTATTGCGAGTAAATGTAGTGTAGTTACGTCTGAAGCCTCGTTTTCGTTTTGTTCGTCGGCCATTTTTTCTCTCGCTTAGCGATGGTATTAGTGTCTAAAGTGTTTTATTTTGATTTAAATGTAGGTATAACTTGTTTTTTTGAGGTGCTGGATGGTTCCTCTTGCTGTAGGTAAGCTTTTTATGTGTTTGTTGTGTGTCTTTCTTAAGTTTTAAATGTTTGTATCTCGGCGTGTTGCGTCCGATGTTTGCGAGGTCGTAATATGTGGTAACGTGTCTCGTATGGTGTTTGCGTGTGTAGCCTAGTTTTCGTTTTATTCGTCGGCCATTTTTTGTGTCGCACTCAAAAAAAAAGAGTTTAGACACTAAATAATTTGTTAAGCAATTAAGTTGTAAGTTGCATTTTTGAGGTCCTGGGTGCTTCCTGTTTCTGTAGGTAAGGTTTTTATGTATGTGCTGTGTGTATGTATTGTGTTTTTAATTTTGTAATGTTCGCGAGTTGCGTCCGAGTGTTGCGAGGCCGTAATGTGTGTGAACGTGTGTCGTATGTTGTTTGCGAGTGTCGTAATGTGTTGCGACGTGAACTTTGCGAGATTCGCAGTTCTTTGGGTTGGGAATTTGTGTTGGGAATTTTGCAAGGGTCGCAGTTGCTGCAACTGAAGACCTCGCTTTGCGAGGTCCTCAGGTGCTGGCATGGAGCGCCTGTGGCGCTCCAAGCCAGCAACTGAGGCCCTCGCTTTGCGAGGGTCCTCAGTTGCTGGCAAGGAGCGCCTGCGGCGCTCCATGCCAGCAACTGAGGCCCTCGCTTCGCGAAGGCTCGCTACGCGAGCCACGGCCCTCGCTTTGTAGATGTACCGGCTGTGCATGCTCTTGTGCATTATTATTATTATTATTATTATTATTATTATTATTATTATTATTATTATTATATAATGTGTAGATGTACCGGCTGGGCATGCTCTTGTGCATTATTATTATTATTATTATTATTATTACTATATAATGTGTAGATGTACCGGCTGGGCATGCTCTTGTGCATTATTATTATTATTATTATTATTATTAGTATATTATGTGTAGATGTACCGGCTGGGCATGCTCTTGTGCATTATTATTATTATTATTATTATTATTATTATTACTATATAATGTGTAGATGTACCGGCTGGGCATGCCCTTGTGCATTATTATCATTATTACTATATAATGTGGAGATGTACCAGCTGGGCATGCTCTTCTACATTATTCTTATTATTATTACTATATAATGTGTAGATGTACTGGCTGGGCATGCTTTTGTGCATTATTATTATTATTATTATTATTAGTATTATTAGTATTATACTACTACTACTACTACTACTACTACTACTACTAATAAAAATAATAATAATAATAATAATAATAATAATAATAATAATAATAATAATGCACAAGTGCATGCCCAGCCGGTACATCTACACATTATATAATAATAATAATAATATTAATAATAATAATAATAATAATAATAATAATAATAATAATAAAAATAATAATAATAATAATGCACAAGAGCATGCCCAGCCGGTACATCTACACATTATATAGTAATAATAATAATAATAATAATAATAATAATGTACAAGAGCATGCCCAGCCGGTACAGCTACACATTATATAGTAACAATAATAATAATAATAATGCACAAGAGCATGCCCAGCTGGTACATCTACACATTATATAGTAGTAATATTAATAATAATAATGCACAAGAGCATGCCCAGCTTGTACGTCTACACATTATATAGTAGTAATAATAGTAATAATAATAATAATAATAATAATAATAATAATAATAATAATAATAATGCACAAGAGCATGCCCAGCCGGTACATCTACACATTATATAGTAGTAATAATAATAATAATAATAATAATAATAATAATGCACAAGAGCATGCCCAGCTGATACATGTACACATTATATAATAATAATAATAATAATAATAATAATAATAATAATAATAATAATGCAGAAGAGCATGCCCAGCCGGTACATCTACACATTATATAGTAATAATAAGAAGAAGAATAATAAAGCATAAGAGCATTAATGTCTTATTATGGAGAGATCTTACATCTCATGGGTTATCGACCCCAATTTTGAGATAATTAAGCACATGAGATAAACTCGTTAGGAGAACTGGGGACTCGTTAATGTGATTTCGGCTTCAAATGCCCAACTTTTCCCAACTCATTGTGTTTATATTTATTTATATTTGTACTTTTCGTTCTTCAAGTACTGGGACCTCCAGAGTTACTGAATACTGTTGTGTTTTTATTCCTCCTCCCTTTGACAGATGTGCTTGGCGTGGTGAGGGCCATAGGGTCACGTATAGTTGGACATGACTGAACAACTAAACAGCAGCAATTATTGCTATGTTATATTATTATATTACTGTACTAGACCCTGGTCAGACAGCGCTGCGCAGACCCTGAGTCGACAGTGATTGGTGGGACCCGGTGCAGAAACATTTAGGGCCCACTTTGCAACTTCTCTATAGACATTGGGTGCCTTTTAGGTTTAATTAAAAGTTCTAATATATAAAAGTTTAATTAAAAGTTCTAATAATGGGAGATTTTAATTACCCTGAAATAAACCGGATAAATGAGACCAGCAGATCATCTAAGGGGAGCAGGTTCTTGAGTACACTCAGGGATCATTATCTGGCCCAGGTTATACAAGAACCTACTAGAAATGGGACCATCTTGGATTTAGTCATCACAAATAATATTGATATAGTATCAAATGTTGGAATAGGGCAACCTTTGGGAAACAATGATCACAACACAGTCTTATTTGAGATTGAATTAAAAAAACAACATTTTAAGGGGCCAACAAAAACTCTTAATTTTAAAAGGGCAGATTTTAACGGTGTAAGGGCAGCAATAAAAAGTATAGACTGGGACAGACAAAAAATGTATTCAGGTCTCAGAGCATAATAAAGTGATTTAGATTTGTAACTGCTTTAAGAGTGCTATTGCTGGCAGCCAATGAGCAGTAATCCAGATATATAACTGCAGAGTAAAAAGTAAAATATTTTAGTGTAGTGTAAAGTCTACATTTTTATTTTCCATTACTAATTAATACTTATTAAATGAATGCACGATATTAACTATTGTGAAAGAACAAATGTATAAGGAAGTGTGAAGCGTTAATGTATGTAAAGTAACAGCAGTGTAAAATATGCTATTAAGCGTATTTTTTTTTATATATTTTTTAATAATAATGAATTAATTAGTTACTAAAATACTTTACCTATTTGTAATTAATATATCCAGTGATCAATATCCGGAAGAGCTAACAATCAGTTTTGATTTTCCTGCAGCTTACAGTGTACATTTGGACTGTTGGTGACCTGAGGTGTAAGTGTCTGCAATGTGCGCAGTGCACGAGGGGAAACCGCTTATATAGTCGTGTAACGCGGCATTTTAGATTTGTAATGTTATTAGTTGCAAGTTAGTGTTCTAAATGGCGGCGATTGTATATGTGTTACGTGGCTCGCCAGCAGTTTCCATTATTTCTAATAGTGTATTTTGTACCTTGTCTGTTCCTAGGTAAAAGTCGTACATGGCTGGCGATGTTTTGCGCGGTTTGGGGTCGTGTAGCCTCATTTTCATTTTTTCCGGACGCCATTTTTTTTGTCGCTTAGCCGATTTACAAGTGCCAACTGGGGAAGACGTTGCAGATATCACATATATAGTTGTGAGCAGGCGGGTTGTTGCTAACGCTGCGGGCTTGCGAAATGAGGGCCAGAGTTGCTGGCAAGGAGCGCCGAAGGCTCCCACGTTGGCTGCAATGAGCCGCAGGCGGGACTTACACCATCAAATTTACGGACTTACCATCCAAAAATACGGGACTTAGAAAAAAAAACATTACGAGCTCACAAAAATACGACCTTAATGCCTGAACCGCGCGCACTTAAAACATTAAAAACACAATAAATACACACAACAAACACAGAACAAGCTTACCCACAGCAAGGCGGGCACCGAGGACCTCTGCAAGTGAAGTTACACCTCCATTTAAGTCCAAATTCATGAGTTTAGACACCCGAAAATCACCTAAGTGAGAGAAAAAATGGCCGTTGAAAAAAAGAAAACGGGGCTACAGGACCCTAAACATGCGAAACACATACGGATTTTCCTAAAAAGCCGTACGAGGTAAAGATACACGATTAACAAGGACGCTAAATCATCCACACCCAGGTACCACATACACATTCCCCGCCATTTTACAACACTAACTTACACAATGCGGAAGTACCCAGCTACCCTAACGGCTTCCCCTCGCTCACGCAGCCTATTTACACTACACACTGCGCACATTGCTGACACTTACACAGCAGCTCCACAGCACTGAAAACCTACATTGTATGCTGCAGGAACATGAAAACAGATTGTCAGCTCTTCAGCACAATGCTTCCTGCATATATTACTTACAAATAGGTGAAGTATATTCATTTAGTAATTATTTCATTAGCATACAAAAATACATATACACAAAAAAAACATTATCACATTGAACAAAAAAACATTCACTGCGCGCCTCACAACGAGCGCCAACGCTGCTCATAGCACACAAACCTTGCAATAAGCGCAAAAAACACATCACCGCCGACCAAAGAATAACAGCAGAACGCCTATCAGAAAAAAAATACAACCAGCAGCCTCGCAATGAGCGCCGAAGGATCTCCGACCGCCAACAAAATGAATGTCTCGTCCAAACACCATTACCTGCCTTACAATCTTATTACCACCATTTTTTGACGGGCAAGTCGCTAGTAAATATATAAAGATCAAGATAATAAAAGTATCAGGAAATGTAACACAAAGTGTCAGATGCACGCGCGTCTGCATAATACGACAAATACAGATTTTTTTCATAAATGATATGATCGCAGTATTGGGTCATAAACCCTAAACACTGGAATCTGTTACATACAATTTACTGATGATGTCATTAATGGGCTTCAAGGGAGGGGGATCTCTTTTCATACTTTTTGAGCGGTGCAAATCCAACATACGCAGAGCGGAAAAGCCACGTCTGTGGGACACACACAAAGGGGTTCACTTTGGGAGAAAAAACAAACAAATATGAAATATTTAATAATCATATTTTGATGTTACCAACAGATAAGGAAACGAAACTGAGGTTATTATATCTAATAGTAGCAAGCCTTAGAGTACTGGGTGTAATAATACTGCAGCAGGAGGTCAGGACTAATGTCACCTATAGACCCCCAGATAGATAAAGGTCAGTACTAATGTTCCTCTATAGACCCCAGTCAGATAAAGGTCAGTACTAATGTCACCTATAGACCCCCAGACAGATAAAGGTCAGTACTAATGTCCATCTATAGACCCCCAGTCAGATAAAGGTCAGTACTAATGTCTCTCTATAGACCCCCAGTCATATAAAGGTCAGTACTAATGTCCCTCTATAGACCCCCAAACAGATAAAGGTCAGTACTAATGTCCATCTATAGACCCCCAGTCAGATAAAGGTCAGTACTAATGTCACTCTATAGACCCCCAGTCAGATAAAGTTTTGAAATGTTTCTTGGATAGCATTGGGGCTAAAGGAGGTTTGGCCATCAGGTAGTCTAAAGATACCGTATATTATGTCCTCTCTTGAGGGGTAAAGACACTAATAATTCCTCCAATAAAATTCTGTTTTTTAATGTGGACAAGGTCCTTGGTTAGCCCCTTGGGTTATCTGTTAAAATGAGTGGTGCAGAGACTGTGGGGGCTGTTAGCCTCCTTGTCCCCGTGTGGCCGTTTAGAATCCCTGCTGCTGCATGTTTCAGCTTTATTAAGGTGTAATTGTACAGCGTTTGACTCAAGTAGCTGCCTGTGCTGGGTCAGTTTGGCCTAATTGCTGGGCCCTTTTCCTGCCAAGATGGCGATTGTCAGTCCATGGGCCTCTATGTCCCCTTCACTACCTTTGTCCCCGCTTGTGTGCTTATTTTGGATGGCCCCCCTTTATATCTCAGGCCCATGGCCTTCTCAGGTCCCCACTTCAATCTCTGTGGGTATGTGGGGCTGGGGTGTCAGACCTACAGCGTCTACTCTGCCAACTTCTGCAAGTGCACAGTGCCACTCATATCTGTTGTCACAGTAGCTTGGACGCATAGTACCAATCTGTCAAAACCGGTAATGATGAATGAGGTCTAGAGTAGCCTGGTTCCCTTATCCTCTACAGGTTGAGACCTAATGTTTGGGTGACTCCAGACCAACACATGAGTACAAGCAGCACACAAAATCATAGCCGCCATCCTCCTCCTGGTCCAGCATTATCAGCCACATCAACCACTGCTGTCCTCCTTGCCCCCTCTCAACCATCCGCCACTGCATCTCTCGCCTTGAGCAGTTCCTGCTCATCTGCCCATAGTCAGGTACCTGTAAAGGACATGTTTGAGCGTAAGAAGCTAATGTCTCAAAGTGCCCCAATATTGAAGTGATACGACCAACAAAGCACCTTTTCCATCTCCTGGTTCTAAAAATCCAGGACTTATACACGCCCACTGATATGTGCTGTAACAGGTATTAAACTGATAAGAGTAGTACTACTTAACACACCTTATAATAATGCAGAGAGGGGCAATGCAGTGAGAGGAGTCTGAAGAAGAGGAGTCAGAGGAGGAAGGTGGCTTTGAGGAGGTGGAAGACCAAACACAGTAAGCGTCCCAGGGGGCTTGTTGTCACCTTTCGGGGACCCTTGGTGTTGTACGTGGCTGGGTGGAGGAAGAGACCTTTAATGACATCAGTGAGGACAAGGAACGGGACATGGCTAGCTTGGTATCCAAGCTTGTGCAAATGGGGAGTTTGCGGTTGTGCAAATGGACTGTTTGCAGTTGTTTGAGGTGCGTTAAACGGGGAGTTTGGTCTGTCACTGTAAAGCAGGCCTAACCCTTACACTACCTGATTGATACAACATCATACCTGATCTTTTAAAGCACGTTATTCCAAACAATTTAGGAATGTTAGGTAATTTATGACCTTTATGGCTTAAAACCAGACTCTGCATCAACTATGTAATTTTCTGTGGGAGTTTTGCCATGGTTCACCTTTCGGCATGCCACAATCCAGGTGTTAGTCCCGTTGAAACAACTTTCCCATCACTATTGTGGCCAGAAAGTGTCCCTGTGGGTTTTAAAATTCGCCTTCCCATTGAAGTCTATGGCGGTTCGCCGGGTTCGCGAACAATTGCGGCGGTTCGCGTTCGCGGTTCGCAAACCGAAAATGTTATGTTTGCGACATCACTATTTAACAACAATTTGCAGTTGCATTTGCAGTTTGCATTTGAGTTTCCACACACAAAAATCTCCTAAGCAAGAAAAACAATGGCGACCGAAAAAAACGAAAACGAGGCTACACGACCCCTAAACACGTATAACACCACCAATCACCTAAGACTTTCTTACATAGGCACGTACTAGGTATAAAACAGCCTATTTACACTGCACATTTGCCACATTGCTGACACTTACACCTCAGGTCAGCACCAGTGCAAATGTACATTGTATGTTGCAGGAAAATCAAAACAGATTGTTAGCTCTTTAGGATATTGATTGCTGGATATATTAATTACAAATAGGTTAAGTAGAATCATTTTTCAGTGTGGGGCTCACAGTGAGCGCCGAGGCTGCTCAGAGGACCAAAATTACACAAAGGGAGAGGCTCGCAATGAGCGCCAAAGCGCGGGTCTCACAAGGAGCGCCTGGGGTGCTCAGAGGAGTAAAAGTACATCAGGTGAGAGGTTTGCAATGAGCGCCGAAGGTGCTCAGATGACCCAAAACCTTACATTGGGTGCCAAACAGCATTCCTAGCCTTACAATTTTTTTGCCGTCATTTTTTGACGGGCAAGTCCCTAGTAATTTAATAAGACTGAAGAAGACCATTCCATCTCACTGACTGTGAAGCAGACCTCTTCCATCATTCTCTGCAACAATAGCTCTCCATGAATGTAAATTTCCATCTTACACAAAAAACTTACGGCCACCCTCTACATAGACAAAGTGCTATTTTTTGGGAACTGATCGCGTATGACAATGTCTGTCTGCTCTGATTCATTTTATGGGTATTCAGTAAACAAATCCAGATATGAAATGGAGAGGCTCAATCAGTAGAAGGGTGACATTGTATATATTTTTTTGGTTGTATCTTATCACTAAACTATGTGCCAAATTAAATATGGAAGTAAATTACATTATGGGATCTCTGCTCTCGTTCAGGAGTATTTTTATGACTCCAGGAGTATCTCTACGATTAAAATGCTAAATTCAAATGTCAGCCCAATCAAAGAGCACATTGACTATAAAAACAGGTGAAACTTAACTGCTTTATGACTGAGACAAAGCTATGCTACACTATGGAGAGATTGGGTTGTGTAATCTGAGCAGGTCTGTTTTCTGATATTAGACACAACAGGAAATCCCAACACTGGTACAGGAAGTTCTGTTACTTTTCATGTACATGTACCTGGGTGGGATGGACTCCTGACCAATTTTCAAGGGTATGAAACTCTCCACAAAGAACAAAACTAATACGAGGACCAATGTCCTGAAAGAGATGTTTCATATATGTGTATAGATGGCAAAAGAACACAATATATATCATTATCACTTGCTATATCTTTCTTTATGAGAGGATTAGGCTCTAAAAGAGTCAAATTCACTAGCTAGTTCCAAATTGCCAGTTCCACATTGTTTATTGAAAAGATGTATTTAAATATAGCAAGATAAAGTAATGTCAAACTACTAGAAGTCGTCACGCTTTGCGTGGTGCGTACGACTTAGGCTCGAGTCTTAGGTGTACGAGTCTCGCAAAGAGAGGAGAGCCATTAACTCGGAGCACTTAGGCAATAAGCGACAAAGGCGAGGTGAGCCATTAACTCGCAGCACTTAAAACGTGCCAAAGGCGCTCATCGCGAGGTGAGCCGTTAAGCCACTAACACGCACAGCAGTTGGGCGATGAGTGTCGAAGGCGCTCATCGCCTGTAAGCCTCACGTAGCAAGGCGAGCCGTTAAGGCACTACAACTCACAGCACTTGGCCGATGAGCCCCGAAGGAGATTGTTGCCTGACTTATTAAATTGCCATTTACCCAATTGAATAGGGCTCTATATAAGCACATAGCATCTTTTTTTAAAATAAGTTTTCAGTTACTGAAGACATTGCTTTTGCATAGAAGTTCACTAACTAAATACTTATATTATAAAAAAAAAAATATCCTATGTTCTTATATAGAGCCATAATCAATTGCCAAATTCACAATTTAATAAGGCTGTTAGGCTGCAAGCAATTGACGAACGCACGACTTAGAAAAAAAATATACGAGACGCAGGACTTCGAAAAAAATAAATTTGAGACGCGAAAAAACAACAAAAACATCACACATAGCAAGGGGAACCGCCAGGACGTCTGGAAGTGAGGTGGAACGCAAACTTAAGTCGATTTTAAAGAGTTTCGGCATTCAAAAATTGGCAAAGCAAGAAAAAAAATGGCAGCCCAAAAAAATGAAAATGAGGCTACACAACCCTGGACTGCGCAACACACCGCCAACCGCGTACCACTTTCACACAGGAATGTACAAGGTACAAAATATATTACTACAAAAGGATGCCAAATACTTTCAAACCTCATAGCACATACACAAATGACGCTACTTTACACTCCGAACTTACATATTACAACATTACGCATCTACAGCTGACAAATTTTACACAAATTAACCAACTGTTTGCCATCGCGCACGCAGCCTATTTCTAATGCACATTTTATTGATTGTCATTTTTTGATGGGCAAGTCGCTAGTAAGTATATAAAGTTAAATCTTTTTTTTCATAAATCTGTATTTTGCAGTTTTGTGAGTCTGCTCGCATATCGAGGCCCTAAACATAATTGATTGACATGTAAACTCCCTGATTTACTGCAGTAAGAATGACAATCTCATTTTCTATTGGCTGATTCAAAATGGGAGGTTATGGTCTTACATAATTGATCATGTTCCCGCACTGAACTGCTACGAACCAGTGCATGATTTATGGTTTTCGGCTTTGGCCAGTAGCTTGCGGGCTTAAGCAATTGAATAGCATTGTAATCGGAGACGAATGGGAGCCCGCAACACACCCGCAGACATACAGCCTACAACGAATGAGTTGCAGGTTTGGAATTGAATAGGGCCCATTGTTTCTAGAAGGCCCCAGAGCATCTTAGATAGCATTTGTAAACCCTCTTGAATATTAATCAAAACAAGTTCTCGAGAAGTAATTGGATTTGGGTTATGGAAAATATCTCTGTTAAATATATTATTTAAAATGGAAATCATTTGGGATTATGTTGCAAATAAACAAACAGTATTATTTTTTCAGTACAACATATATGTTTTTAATTTTTTAAATATATCTTTTAATGCAAATCAGGCACATCAGAAATAGGAAATGGTTTTAATGCATCTTGTTTCCTCGCTAAGTCTCAAGCAGACAGCAATAGATAGAGAAGAAGTATTAGGTGCCCATAATGTTAGGATAATGTTCTGCTACCATTCCTTTGTCACATGCTGAGATCTAAAGTTCAGTTTGCAACTATCACCATTGTCATGGCAATCTGAAACACCACAGCACTTCAATTCAATATTTCCTTCCATTAAAGTCAATCCACCCTTCCAGTCACCAAGGATTAAAGGGCCAGTAATATAGCACTACTTGGAGTTCACTACTGTAATGTACTCATGAAAATTTGTTGAAATACTTTTTGAATTATTGAATTAGGTGCCTTTTACTGTTTTCTGTATATATAAGAATTAGGCAAGTCCCCCAGGCAGACTGAAAGCAAGAGCTGTGTTTCAGAAAGAGGGTTAACCCTTCCCAATTTCATCTGTGCAGGGAAATGATTGAATACCACAAACCTGCTACTTGGGGTTAAATTATGGCTAATTACATTCCTGAAAGTGACTAAAACCATCATTATTTCTGTTTGCGCAGTTTGGAATGGCTGTTCCTGGCAGATGCTGTAAATCATGGGGCAGTCTACAGTGTGTCTGTAAACAAATCTAGGACTACAAATTTTTAAATGTAGTTTAATAAAAAAAAAAAAGAAACATTAGATCACTTTAAAATAGATTTGTTGTGCTCTTTCACACAATGAAGAGCACTTATAGTGAGGTAAATGTCCCTTTAAAGACCACAAACATGCCATTGAGGTGTCCAACTGCCTAGAAAGGGTCCACCAACATTCTGATTAGCTCTACGCTACCTGTATCATTTAGTAAATGTATAAGTCTGCAGGGCTGGGCACCATCTGAACAAGTGATCACTTGTCCCAGCAAAATGGGTTCTTGTCTGTTGTCTATGAAAACCACAAACTCTTTCCCAGAAAGATAGGGCTGTAGTTTCTTTAGGGCTCAGATGACTGTCAGTCACTCAATAGCTGCATAGTTGACCTCTCTGAGCAAAATCTTGCAGATCAGGTATGCAGTAGGTTGTTTCTTGCCCTAGACATCCACTTGACTAAAAACAGTGCCAATGCCAAAAGTGGTGGCATATTTCTATACCACGAAAGGGAAGGGCTGGAGTAATATGGGGCAACAAGGACATATTGGGGTACCATTCAGGTCTCATGTACTGATCGTGGCATCCTTTTTTTGGTCCATCAGTGGTTTTGCCAGGGTACTGTAATGGGAAATAAATTAACAGTAATACCTTCCCATATCCAGAAATGCCAACACTTGCCTCTTACTCACTGGGGTGAGAAACTGCTCTATCAAGGCTTCCTTGGCACTGTCTCACTCTATTGATTGTAATCTCTTCATAGTAAGAATGATAGTAACCATTGCTTCAGTTTGTCTAATGCTTTACTGTCTAATGTCCTTCTATATTTTAGGTGCAGAATTAAGTAAGCTGAATATTTTTAATAAGAAGATGAAAGAAATTTACTGAGCTGCATCACAGTTTTGGTTCACTGTACTCTATTGCTCATCCTACAATAAATAAAAAAAATCAGTTTGGACGACTCTCTCTGACTATTTAAGCTTAAAAGGGATCCACCAATTTACACTAAATAGAAAAAAATCCAAAAAATATAAGAGTAACATTGTGTTACTTTGTACAGAGACTACTACAAATAAACTGTACAATGCGTTACTTTCATTAGTTTTCTAGTAATATTGCCATGAACTGCATTTGGTGACAATATCATAATATGTTGCTCAATTATTGATCATGACTGCTAAGGAAGAGTGATAAAGATAAAATGTCACCACAAGAAACTGAAAAAGTATATATAAATGCGACATTTCCTGTTATTATAAATAAATATTTTCCTGTTTAATTGTTAGACATCAGAATGTTTTACTAGATAATATGACACATTTAATACTCCTTTCCTATCCAGACAACAGAGTTTCTACACATAATGAAATTACCAAACCAATCCAGTGAGAACGGATTCACAATGCAAGGCATTTCAGACATTCAGACGATCCAGCTCCCTCTTTTCTTTCTGTTCCTTCTCATGTATGTTGCCATTTTCTTTGGGAACATTACCATATTTGCAGCTATTTCTCAGGATTCTCACCTTCACACTCCCATGTACATCTTCCTAATGAACCTGTCTATTCTTGACATCTCATTACCTTCAACAGTTCTTCCTAATGTTTTACGTGCTCTCTACACACAACAGAAACACATATCATTCCCTTCATGCATTGCTCAGATGAATGTTTTTGTATCCTTGCTTTGCACTGAAATCCTCCTGTTATCAGCCATGGCATATGACCGTTATGTGGCAATCTGTCACCCACTTCATTATGTTTTCCTCATGAGTATAAGACACTGTGCTGCTTTCATAGCCACTTCTTGGACCACTGGTTTCTTGGCCCTTATAGGTCATACCGTCCTTATATCTAGATTATCCTTTTGTGCGTCTCATGTTATTGAACACTTTTACTGTGATTTTGCACCTCTGCTCAAACTCTCCTGTAGTGATACATCCAATGTGGAACTTTTAACTTATATTGAAGGGACCTTAATTGCATTTACATCATTTTTGCTTACGTTAATATCCTATATTTTTATAATTTGCACCATTCTTAGCATCAGATCTGTGGAGGGGAGACACAAAGCTTTTTCTACCTGCACGTCCCATCTGACCTGTGTAATTATATTTTATACTACAAGTATTTGTTTGCACATGAGACCCACATCAAGTTATTCTCCAATACTGGACAAATACTTTTCCATTATAAATGTTATCCTGATTCCGATGCTGAATCCTGTTATTTATAGTTTCAAAAACAAGGAAGTTAAACATGCTTTAAATAAACTCAAGACAAGACTACACATTTGTTTTTTATAAATATTTGTTTTTACGCCTTATATTTTCTTTCTACGTACTGGTCTGGCACAGCTAGCATTATCTTACAGTATATAAAAATAGAGAATAAAGTGCTTGTGACTTTTAAAACTCACTGGAGTCTTCAATTTGTGGGTATCTGTAGTCTGGAAAAGCTAAATGTGTTATTATTTATATTACATTTTGATACTTCTTAATTTTAATAAAACTGTATTAAAGTAATGTTGCACTATACATTGTTTATTGAATTTGATCACATTTTAACATAAAGATTTAGTGAAGAAGTAAAGATAACAATATGTGGATGCAACAAGTAAAATGTGATTGTTAGAATGGATAGGTATAGTTAGACTAGATAGGTATAGTTTGGATCTATGAAGGACAATACTAGGATAAAAATTCACTATCAATAGTTCATATTAATGAACAGCCCAAAGAACCATGGTTTTCACTACTGGTATACAAGGTTAATATTTGAGATGATGCATTCTTGAGCAGTGCTAATTAGTGCTTCAGCCATTTTGATTGAGTCACATGTGCTCAGGTAGGGTCTCTTTATATCTCTCTCTTTCTCTGTCTCTCTATCCACTGGGACATTTCCATCTTCCATCTTTCTCCACTCTCCGTAGTATCCAAATTACTAGAAAGGCTAATGTACACTCACCATAAAGCTCAGCAAATAATGTGTTACTCTACCCACTACAATCTGGCATTCCACCCTAACACTCAAATAAAAATTCACTCACCAAGGAAAGAAATGACAGAGGCACTGCTAAGTCCAAGGGACAATTTTTCTTATAAATATTTATTTATCACTCTATTGCCTTTCACACAGTAGACCACCCACTCCTCCTGAACATACATATGACATCAATTTTATAATATTCTCATAGTTTGATTCGTACCTCTCTAACTATACCATCAGAGTCTCCTAGTGTGGCATCTCATCTCCTCCATTACTTCATCCTTTGTTGGTGTAGTGCCATACTATGAGCCTGGTCAGTGACTTTTCTAAATTGACACTTTCCTTCTTTGTAAAGTTAACCTTTCCTATGGGTTTTTATGTTGCTGATACCCAAATCTAATTCTGCTCTCCAGGCCTGTTCGATAAAGGTGGGGGGTATAAGTTGAGAGGTGGATAGAGAGTTAAAGAAACAGATTTAGAGAGAGGGAAAGAGAGAGGGACGGAGAGAGAGAGAGAGAGGAAGGGATAGAGGGAGAGGAAGGGATAGAGAGAGAGTGAGACAGAATTGTAGAGATATAGATTCTATGCCTCTTTTTCCCCTCTCTCCCTCTCTATCCATTTCTCCTTCGACCCATCTCCTCCCTCCCTCAATACACCACCCACCCCATCTCGATTCCTCTCTACCTATTACTCTGAGTCTAGGTCAGGTAGTTTACCACTGAGACAATAATGATGCAAGCAGATACTGTGATAGCAGTACATATACAGAGAGAGTAATTAAACAAACAGAGAATAAACTACACATGGGAGGAACATCTTGCACCTACAGAAGGACAGGGTGATAATTCACTAACAACAGACCACAACCAGAGGTTGCACCCCAAGTTGGTTCTGCAAGATTCAGTACTGTTTTGTTTCTCCCTCCATTTTAAACATTACTATCTTTAAAAAATACATTTGAATAAATCTATGTGTTTGTCAAAAAAAAATGTAAAAAATATTTATTCAGTCTATAGGCTGCCTTTACATAATTAATATTAAGTTGCAAAAACATTTTTGAGCAGTTAATTAGCATATATTTATAATTCTGCTCCTTCACACACACATATATATATATATATATATATATATATATATCTATATATATATACACACACATTCACACATTATATACAGTATATCTTACACATACAATAAAAGATCTCCCCAAAAAGTAAATATGCCCTCTCTTTTATAAATACATATGACATAGAAGGAGACTAAGACACAGGACTCCTTCTGGATCACTACCTTGTCATGGTGAAGGAGCTTGTTACCTCAATGAAGCTGTCCACTGGAGTAGGAACTGGCAGCCCACTCCGGTATCTTTGCCATGAAAACCATATGGATAAGCGCAACCAGAAACACAGACAGATGTACCTGGTGTGTTGCATCCATGTGGTCACTGAGAATCAGACACAACTGAAGGAGAGAACAACAATAGCAAGACACAGAGAGCGTTATGGACTCACCTGAGCTCTGCAGCTGCTTCTGTCTGGAATAGGCCAGGGCGGTGACAGGTCACAAGCTTGGTGTGTGGAGCAGGGTAGTCAGAATTAATAAGTCCATCAGAGTATTGAGAAAACTGATGATTTACATGCAGCTCCCTCTTTCTGCATGCACTGTGAGCTGGGAGTTGTTTTTTTTTCTATAAACTTTATTGAGATTGCACCAATGTATTCACTTCTGGGGGGACTGTGAGAGGTGCAGTCTCTGTATGGTACAGGACTTTTCCCTCCCGACCATACTGATTGGGTGATGTTGCATTTAACAGACAGGCTCAGTTCTGTTAGAGCACAGTTTGAGAATAGGCAGAATTGTTTTTTTTTACTTCTCACATGTACCCTGATTTGTATTATTAGGCAAGTCAGTAGCAGGGGATAGATGTGATAAGTCAGTGTGTTTAAATGGAGCACAGAGGGTTTTAAATTTTAGTGGCAGCAGAGGCTATTAAAAAAAACTGAATATTAAACATGATAAAACATGTTTTTTTTTTAATTATATAAATGATTCAATTAAGTAAGTAATGGGGGGATTAAGTCAGTGCATTCATTTTCGGAGGGTGGTTGCCCATTTGCCCCTATGCACCAGCCGTCCCTGAGTAATCATAATAATGACATTCTTAGCTGATTAAAATATGCTTTCCTAACTTTACTAATATCTGATTAATGGTGTAATGTGTAGAAGAAAATAAAGTTATTTTTTTCATTTTTGACGCTGTATTTAATACCAGATAAATATCACATAAAAATGTAACTTGTTATGAGCAATACAATACATATTTTTCTATATGTACATAAGAAATTATTAAACAATTTATAAAAATAAAATTACAAAAAATGAGTCTAGCGCTAGAGGAACTGACTTTAAACTGTAGACTTGTGTCAGAGGAAATACAGAATCATTAGAAGAGGAGAAATGTGTTTAGTCATCTTGAGGTAAAATGGTAATTCCAGACATCTCTTATTTTTATGGATCCAATGTTTTGGTTTATTACATAAAAGTTTTCAAGGCAAGGTGACAACACTTGTACATAAGTTCAGTAACATAATCATGTGCAGAATGGAAGCTTTAAAATTTACTTTTTTTGCTTATATACATGTATCTATTTAGTTTTTTTAGAACAAGAAATACATAGACCTTTATATGTTAATAGTTTCATAGATTTGGTATGGGTCATAAATTGTAACTGGATATTTCGTCTACACAATCATAGGGCCTCATTCTATTATCGGCCATAAATCGGCCGTAAGGCTGCGATTCCTTGCGGGGGTTCAGTTAACTCGCGATTCTATTATACGGCCCCACAAGGATCTCCTTTTACGGCCGGCCGCATATCTTGGAACCGGCCGTAATCTCAGAAATCTAAAAACCCAAAAATAAATTCAAGCCTGCACTGTACAGCTCTGTAAATGCTAGGGATCATATTGGGGGACATGAGGATTAAAAGAAACCCACTCTCAAGCTTGCACATCAGCCCAAACCCGAGTTCAAATTAACTGTTTATTTTCCGGCTGCGGCGTGGGCGGGTCTGAAGTGCTCCAAGCACTCTGGACTTTTTATATGGATATTTTACGGAAATTAAAAATAAAATATTTTACGGATTTGAGTATAGGACAATTATGTGCTATTTTTTCTAACACCTAAAATCCCTTTATAGTCTTCTCAAAGTGCAGGATGGCTTTATTTGAGCTATTTTATGTGCTTAATTGGTGCTAGCGGGACCTCTTTCCTGCAAGTAAGCTGCGGTTAGTTTTTAGCCTTGCAGAGAGGGTTCCCGGAGCAATTGAATTGCAAATAGGAATTTCTTACGGCCGAAACTCTTGCGGCCGTTTTAGATCAAAGGCTTTCCTCTGGCGCGAGCGGCCGCAAGAGATAGCAAGGCACCGGCCGCAAGCCTGCCGGAGTCCCCGGCCGTAAGGGAATAGAATAGCCGAATAGCTTGCGGCCGGTCCTTGCGGCCCCGCAACGGCTGCGGCCGCTAATAGAATGAGGCCCATAGTGCTCTGTTAACCATTAAAATAGCAAATATCCGGTAGTTGTGTTATGATATTCACTAGTATAACCAAAGTCTTGACAACTCAGAGGATCAGCCATTACACCGCTGTCCAGCACTCTATGGAGGTACAGGAATGAGGTCATAGTGTGATGACATAACAGTGGAAGCTGCCTATAAAAGCCCAGACGGCGCATCCTCTCATTCATTTCACAGAGACATCTGAAGATCAAGTTTGACTGATAAAGGGAGCTGCAGGGTTCCGGTTACCTGGCAGAGTGATTTGCATTGTGCCCGTCCCACTAAAATGATCTGAAGTTCATCCATCTGATGAAGTGTGATGGCCCAGCAACAAAAGAACTGACCAGGAAAAAAAATCCCACCATCTAGTCAGAAAGGTAAGTCCCCATATGTACTGTGCAGAATCAGTTAGGAGGGTGGAGAACCATGTGGGAAATATTTATATTTTTAAAATGGATCCAGAATTGACTTCGATATTGTCAGTTTAGTTTAGCTCTTGGAGCCGGCCCACAAGAATCCACATAAGTCTGCAGTTTGTCACTGTTACACATTGTATTATAGATTTACACTGACTTTAAAAGCAGAGTAAATCTATAATACAGATTCAGGAGGCAGCAAGCTGTAACCTAAAGGACATATTTCAGCCTTGAAGATTATTAAAGGTCTCTGTGATGCCTTAACAACAGGCGATAGATGTTTTAAATCAGGAATTAACAATTTAAATAAAATAATAATTAGGTAAAACAAAATTTATAGTCAATGTAAAAAAACTGTATTGAATATCAAATTTACTTTTAATCATCAGTGCTCCCTACTTACTATAGGGTAAATGAACGGAGATAGTTTAATCTAACGAATGGTGGTAAATCTTCAGGATCAAAATGATACCAACTAATTGCTCCCTAGTGGCTGGAGACTTCTGGATTAAAATATATTTTCTTTTTTAAATGCTTATAAATGATTGTTCTTAAAAGCCATTTAGACTTGGTCTTTCAAATAAACTCCCCTACCCCCTATATATACACACATGTACATATATACACACACATACATATACTATTTCCACATAACAGCCAGTCCCTCTTAACACCCACCCCCACAAATCACCCACACCTCTTATTATATTCAGTGGTATAACCAAAGTCTTGACAAGCCAGAGGGTCAGCCATAACATTGCTGGCCAGCACTTTGGTCACTTCTATTGGGAGGTACAGGAATGAAGTCATAGTGTGATGACATAACAGTGGAAGATGCCTATAAAAACCCAGACTGAAGCTCTTCTCATTCATTTCATAGGGACATCTGAAGATCATGGTTGACTGACAAAGAGAGCAGCAGAGTGCGGGTTACCTGGCAAAGTGAGTTGCAGCGTGTCGATCCCACTAAAATGATCTAAAAGTTTGTCCATCTGATGAGTGATGCCCTGCTGGAAAGAGATCATCCGCAACAAAATACCTGACCAGGGAAAATTTCCACCTTATAATGAGAAGGAAGGGTAAATCACAATATGTACTCTACACAATCAGTTAGAGGGTGGAAATCTTGTGGAAAATATTTATATTTTTAAAATAAATCAAGAAATGACTTAGATATTGTGATTTTAGTTAAGCCATTGAAGCCCTTCCATAAGAATCTGAATATGTAATAAGGCTGCAGTCTGTCACTGTTACACTTGTATTACATTGACTTTAAAAGCAGTGTGTAGGTGGTAACCTAAAGACCATATTTCTGATTTTAAAATAATATTGAAACATTTTAAAATATATATCTGTGCACTACATACACAAACTTTTGAAATTAAGCTCCTTTATAAAAAATAAAGTGATATATGATAAGCTGAGTTTCATTAACATGGAGAGTTATAATAAGACAGGAAAACTGTGATTGTTGACCAGTCACAATAGATTAGAAAAGGCAGAACCCTGTGATCCTCGAGGAATTCCTCCTACCTGGAAGGTTCAAACCTATGGACTAGAATGATACCCCAAATATGGCCACAAGTCCCTAATGTATCAGACAGAGGAGAAAGGTATGGCGTCCTAAACTCTACAATGACCCCAAATATGGCCAAAAGTCCTTAATGTATCAGACAAAGGAGAAAGGTATGGCGTCTTAAACTCTCCAAACAAGGAAACTCATGGAGTAGTATTGTGCTCAGTTTGAAACATAAATGCTTGTATAGCAATAAAGCAAAAGGAGATGCTGAATAAAAAATGTAAAAACAGCAGCTGACAAAATCCCTGTGATCCTCAGAAATAACCTGTTGGACCCCATCAATCTAAGCTAAGTAACCACATTTATTTTCCTCTTTCCCTCTCTATTAAAGACATTAATAATTACAACTGATCAAAATATCAGAAATATAACTAACTAGCGACTTGCCCGTCAAAAATGACGGCAATAAAATTGTGAGCCAGGCAATGCTATTTGCCACACAATGTTGTGATGCTTTTGCTTCTCCGAGCATCCTCGGCGCTCATTTCGAACCTTTCCTCCCGCCTACTGTACGGGGGCCGCTCATTGCAGGGTTAATTAACCTGCAAGTTTTGTGCTTGGGGATGCCATGTGTCTCTTTCCAGCTTCTCCCCCTGTCCCTCCTTCCCTGTGTGTTTCTCCTCTGTGTGTCTACTGAATGTTTGTGTGGCGCTCGTTGACTGTATAATGAATAGTGATATGAAGAATGGAAACTCAAAATTTACTTTTTTTGCTTATATACATGCATCTATTTAGTTTTTTTAGAACAAGAAATACATAGACCTTTTTATGTTAATAGTTTCATATATTTTGAATGAGTCAGAAATTGTAACTGGATTATTCTACACAATGATAGTGCTCTGTTAACCATTAAAATAGCAAATATCCGGTAGTTGTGTTATGATATTCACTAGTATAACCAAAGTCTTGACAAGCCAGAGGGTCAGCCATTACACTGCTGGCCAGCACTCTGGGCACCTCTATTGTAAGGTACAGGAATGAGGTCATAGTGTGATGACATAACAGTGGAAGCTGCCTATAAAAGCCCAGACGCCAGGTCTTCTCATTCATTTCACAGGGACATCTGAAGATCAAGGTTGACTGATAAAGGGAGCTGCAAGGTGCCGGTTACCTGGCAGAGTGATTTGCATTGTGTCCGTCCCACTAAAATGATCTGAAGTTCATCCATCTGATGAAGTGTGACGGCCCAGCAACAAAAGAACTGACCAGGAAAAAAAATCCCTCCATCTAGTCAGAAAGGTAAGTCCCCATATGTACTCTGCAGAATCAGTTAGGAGGGTGGAGAACCATGTGGGAAATATTTATATTTTTAAAATAGATCCAGAATTGACTTGGATATTGTCATTTTAGTTTAGCTCTTGGAGCCGGCCCACAAGAATCCACATAAGTCTGCAGTTTGTTACTGTTACACATTGTATTATAGATTTACACTGACTTTAAAAGCAGAGTTAATCTATAATACAGATTCAGGCAGCAGCAAGCTGTAACCTAAAGGACATATTTCAGCCTTGAAGATTATTAATGGTCTCTGTGACGCCTTAACAGGAGGTAGATGTTTTAAATCAGAAATTAACAATTAAAATCACATACTGTATATAGTTGTCACAACTGCGGGTTGTCAAACCTTGTTGCTAACGCTGTGGCCCTCGCAACATTTACGGACTTACGACACAGAAATACGAGACGCAGGACTTAGAAAAAAAAAACATTATGACCTTGCAAAATTACGACTTTTAACGGCCGACCCGCGCGAACCTCAAAACATTCAAAACACAATAAATACACACAACAAACACATACAAAGCTTACCTACAGCAAGAGGGAGCACCCAGGACCTCTGCAAGTGAAATTACACCTCCATTTAAGTCCAAATTGAAGAGTTTAGACACACGAAAATCACCTAAGCGAGAGAAAAAATGGCCCCTGAAAAAAACGAAAACGAGGCTACAGGACCCTAAACACGCAAAACACCACCAAACACATGGAATGCCATGTGTCTCTTTCCAGCATCTCCCTCCTGTCCCTCCTTCCCTGGTGTTTCTCCTCTGTGTGTCTACTGAATGTTTGTGTGGCGTGCGTTGACTGTATAATGAATAGTGATATGCAGAATGGAAACTCAAAATTTTCTTTTTTTCTTTATATACATGCATCTATTTAGTTTTTATACAACAACAAACAAGAACAAGACCTTTATATCTTAACTAACGACTTGCCCGTCAAAAAGGGGCAATAACATTTTAAGGCTTGGGAATTCTGTTTGACACACAATGTAAATCGTTTTGTAGTGTGAGGACCTTCGGCGCTCATTACGAGCCTCTCCTGTCATGTCATTTTGGTCCTCTGAGAGAGATATATATTTCTATGTATATGTAGTTAAGTAATAATGAATGATTTCTTAAATCAATTAATATACTTTCATTATTTATAATTGGTATATGCAGCGAGCAATAGGCTGAAGAGCTAACAATCTGTTTGTATTTTGCGTCTGCATAGAATATACATTTTGAGTGTTAGTGCCCTGCTTATAAACTATAATGAATGTTTGAAGTGTGCCATCTAAATAGGCTGCGTGCGCGAGGTAAAGCCGATGGTTTATTGTGTAAAGTGGCATTGTATAGTCGTAATGTTATTATTTGTGACGCGTCTCGTGAGCATTTTCCGGCTTTTGTAATAGTGTATTTTGTAGGTCGTAGTGTGATGTGTTTGGCAGTGTAGCCTCGTTTTCATTTTTTTCAGCGGCCATTGTTTTCCTCGCTTCGGCGACTTTCGAGTGGCGAAGAAAAATGAAAATCAAAATGTTTCCAAATTTCTTACCCTAACACGTATAGAATTAGATACCCCTCAGGAAGAATCATTAATTTCGGACCAAACCCTACCCCTCTCTTACGGGGCTCATCCCCAATATCATTATATAAAGGGAAAAGCCCTTCAGAGGAAGAAGCATTATTTAACCTGTACAAAACTAAAGGACATGTTATATGAATTCCAAGTCAACATTATGATAGACTTATCTAAACAGATTGCTGAAAATACCAAATCTATTAAAGAAGTAAATGATAAATTAGAAAAGGTAGAAACAAAAACAGATAAGTTAATAACTGATAATAACTCGCTCCTAAAATATGCTCAATCATTGGAAGGTTAAATTGAAGAATTTGAATAAAAAAATTGTCAGCATGGAAGGCAGATCTAGAAAATACAATGTATGTATTAGAGATATACCCAAAAGTATTGTTGATAAAGATTTGGACAAGTTTGTTACTGAAATGTTTCACAAATTGTTACCAGACTTTCCAATAGAGGACGGCAAAATTGATGCAATACATAGATTATCGTTGATATAGATTACCGTTAACCAAAAAAACATTCTGTAACCTTGCCCAAGAGATGTTATGACAAAGAACTCCAAAGTCGATCTTATACTGAAAAAAACTGAATGGGAACTAGTGACTCGAACTTAATAAAAGATTGACATTTTTTTCATTGTAAACAAAGCATACGGACTGGCCTGTTTGGAGGATTAGGTTCAAATTACATTTTACTAGAGCATGGAAATGCTACCCCCCCCCCCCTGTTTTTTTTCTCTTAATCCTCTCTCCAGTCCCCCTCTGCATCCTTTCTCCCAGACATCAGGAAGGTAGAGCTATTTAGCTATTAGATTAACTAGAATTTAATGAAAAGGAAGGCAAAGAGGAAAGGAAACAGGTAGCTGAAGTATAACTATTACATTTTGAAGTAAAGAGCACTATTATTACACTTTCAATTTAATATAAAGAATGATAAGGGAAGGGGAAAAAGGTAGAATAAAAGTTTTTTTTTCTCACTCATTCTAAAGAGAGATATATATTTATTTCTTGAATAAATGAATATACATTAACTATTTGTACTTAATATGTCCAGCAATCAATAGCCTGAAGAGCTAACAATCTGTTTATATTTTTTGGCACCATACAATGTACAGTGAGTGTTGGTGCTCTGATGATAAAGTGTAATGAATGTCCCAACTGTGCATTCTAAATTGTTTGTGTGCGCGAGTGAAATCAATTGGTGTAGTTGTGTAAAGCGCCATTGTAGATTTGTAATGTTATTAATGTGTTACGCATCTCGCAAGCATTTTCCGTAATTCGTAATAGTGTATTTTGTATTTCGTTTGTTGCTGTGTGAAAGTGCTACGCGTTTGGTAGTGTTTTGCGTGGTCCAGGGTTTTGTAGCCAAGTTTTAATTTTTTTCGGCTGCCATCTTCTTCTCGCTTAGGCGAGTTTCGTGTCGTGAAAGTCATCGAAATCGCATTTAAATTGCGTTCCACTCCACTCTCAGACATCCTGGCTATTTCCCCTTGCTGTGGGTGATATTTTTGTTGTATTTATTTGAATTTTCTTTGTGTTTTTTGTGTTTTTTGGATGTTCGCGGTTCGGCCTTTAACCTTGTATACCTGCTTTCTCGTATTTTTTTTTTAAAGTCCTGCATGTTGTATTTTTTTTTTCTAAGACCAGCGTTTGTCAAGTGCTTGAAGGCTAAGGCAATTGCGCGTTTCCTAAGTGTTTTGTGGCTAAATCCCGTGTGTTTAATTGCCTTAACAGCTTGCCTCTCTAAGCAAGTGCTACGCGTTAATGACTCGCCTCGCTTTGCGAGGTTCGCGACGATGAGCACCTTTGGTGCTCATTGCCCAAGTGCTATGCCTTAACGGCTCACTTCACTTTGCGATTCATCCAGATGAAATCAGTGAGATATTTGTGCTACAGTGGGGGAGAAAAGTATTTGATCCCCTGCTGATTTTGAACGTTTCTCCACTGACAAAGAAATGATCAGTCTATAATATTAAATAATCAGTCTATAATTTTATTGGTAGGTGTATTTTAAAAGTGAGAGAAGAATAAAAAAAACAAAAAAAACAAGAAAAACGCATGTCAAAAAGTTATAAATTGATTTGCAGGTCAAAGAGGGAAATAAGTAAGTATTTGATCCCCTATCAATCAACAAGAATTCTCGCTTCTGAGTGTCTATGATACAGATAACAAGCTGAGATTAGGAGCACTCTCTTAAAGGGAGTGCTCCTAATCACACCTTGTTACCTGTATAAAAGACACCTGTCCACAGAAGGGACCCTAAGGAATGTAAGAACTATCGTCGGATTTCTCGGATTAACCTAGCGTAAAAATGTATACAAAAATAATTGCTAATAGATTAAAGGAGATAATACCAAAGATCATCCATCTGGATCAAACAGGTTTCTTGAAGGGAAGTCAAGCGAAGGATAATACAAGACGCCTACATGACCAAATATACTATGTTTAAAAAAAGGAGATTCCCAAACTGATCCTGTCACGTGATGCTGAAAAAGCGTTCAACAGGGTCAGTTGGGAATTTCTAGAAGCTGTGGACTAGAAGAGATTATGAATAAAATTATCAAGGCGTTATATACTAACTCGACTACAAGAATAGTGGGTCCTGAAGGAGATTCAAACAACTTCAAAATAAGCAATGGTACGCGACAAGGCTGTCCCCTGTCACCCTTGCTTTTCACCCTGTCTATGGAGCCGTTGGCAAAAAGTATTAGAGAATCTCGGGATATTGAAGGAATTAAAATAGGATGTGAAGAATACAAGATCATGCTCTTTGCAGATGACATAGTATTAACACTAACCAACCCGAGGAACTCATGCTCATAACTTGAAGAAGTACTAATGGAATTCAGTAAAGTCCCATATTTTTAAATAAATTGTACCAAAATGGATACTCTAGGATTTTAAAAGGAGAACCAGCAGAATGATATAACTTCAATTGGAATTCTAATTAAATGACTCACTTGGAATTAGATTTATCTCTCAAGTAAAAAACGTATTAAAAGAATTATGGCCCAAATCAGCGAGACTCTACAGGAGTGGAAAAATCTAAATTTGACATGGTCAGCTGGAGTAGCCCTTATAAAAATTTAAATTATCCCTAAAGTCACATATATACTTAGGAGTGTACCAGGTAAAATATTAAATGGAGATATAAATTACTCCAACAAATACTAAATAATTACATATACCAAGGGAAAAAAATAGAGTAGCTAAATGTATAACATCAATAAAGTACAGTATGAGGGGGACTAGGATCGCCCTCTATAAAGGAGATATATGAGGAAATAGCAACTTCCCAGGTAATTGACTGGAGTATATATAATAAAAAAAGCCAGATGGAAGAAACTAGAAGAAGATCTAACTAATAATATCTCTCTTAACATGAATATCTGGACCCAAGATGGATTAGAGATCTTTTAGCCCAATTGAGATTTTTGATTAAATTATGGTACAAAATTAGATTAAATAGGGGGGTTATTGATTTCCTGTCACTAGCCACTCCTATAGAATTATTAGTATTAAAAAGCAAAGATATAGATATCCAGAACCTTTAAAAAAGTGGTATATTTCAGGCGATATGATAACAAATATGTTCCTTTTTTATTTTTTTAATTTTTTTATTATAAATACAGTATACAAAAGTTACAAAGTTAAATGCAAATGCTTACATATTTTGTACATTATGAGCATTTATGTAAAAGGTCTCAACACACCTGCCAAAAGGAACAGTGTTTTGAGGAAGTTCAAAGATGAAAAAATGGAAATAGCTTGTGTTTAAGAGACCCATTGGGACCATGATACAATGCATCAAGTTTGGCGAAATGTTTTCCCCCACAAATACAACGAAACCTTTTTCTCAAAATTGATTCCCAAGGAAGATATGTATTGTGGGTAGGACTAGTCAATAATTAGAAGTTTACTATTTTAAACATCTATGCCCTTAATGTTAATCAAAATAGGTTTCAAAAACAATTACTTAAAAAAACTCTAAATTCTACCAAAGAAATATCATTCATTACCTGTGGAAATTTTAATATGACAATCAATCCAAAATACGACAGGAAATCTAAAAAAGAAATCAAAAATCCTGCTAGAGTAAATAAGATGTCAGAAATGTTTCTAGACACAGTCATTGAAAACAATCTCTATGACGCATGTAGAATGTTCCATCATGGGGAAAGTGACTTCACCTACTTTTCACACATCCATAAACTATATTCAAGGATTGATTACTTCCTGGTCAATTTTAAACTGTGAATAAAATAATCAGAGCAGAAATATACTCTATAAACATTTTTGATCATGCTAGCATCATGTTAAAACTTAAACTTAACAATCAAATTAAGTTAAGACCTCAGTGGAAGTTTGAAGAAATGTTGATCTATAATGAAGAAATTGAGAATTTCTATGAGCTTAGTTTAAACTCAGTAACATCCAAAGAAACCCTATGGACCACCCAAAAAGCTTATATCAGAGGGTTACTGATCCAATGGTAATCTCATCTTCTAAAAAAAAGAGGTCTTCCTCTAAGAAAACTATACATTAAATTAGCCAACCTATAAAAATATAACAAAATATAAGATAATGACAATACCATGAAGGAAATGATATCCATACAAAACAAATACAAAATAATAACCAGTCTATTTCAGATCATTCCCCTTGGAGAATGCAACAGAAATTATACCACTACGATAACAAGATTAGTAAACTTCTTGCCAATAAGGTCAAAAACAATTGTCAAAGAAATAGAATTGACTCTTTAATTTTTAAAGACAAAAGAAAGTATACCCACAATGATATAGCCAACATTTTATTTTATTTTATCACAATCTATATAATATGGATACAAATTCAGCCTATGTAAATCCCTCTATAATACAAATTAACTCCTTTCTTGACAAATGCATTTTACCATCTATTGCAAATGCTGACATGGTGAGCCTTAATAAACCTATTTCAACAGAGGAGGTCGCTTTGGTCATCAAGAGTCTTTTGACATTGACCTCTCCAGGTCCAGACAGTTTTAGTAATTATTTTTACAAAATCTGCAAACCCGTCATAGTGCAACATCTGACTGATTTGTTTAACGAAATTAAAGAGGAAGGCAAAATGCCAAAAGAAATGTTGGTTTCCAACATAATCACAATTCCAAAAAAAGATAAAGATCTACAAAATTGTGGTAATTATAGACCAATATCTCCTTTAAATACTGGTGTAAAAAAAATTTGGGGGGATCTTTTTCCCACATTCTCCAGTTAAAAGGATTCCCATTTTGATACCAGTTCTTAACAATCTTATAACACTTAGCAGATAAATGAGTCTTATCTCCAGAAATCAGCAACTTTTCAAAATCTGTTAGCTTTCTTATAGTTCCCAGATGAAAAGTAGAGGAGGTAATAACTTTCCGTAACTTAATATATTCAAACCAGTGCTACTTAGGAATCCCTACGTTGATACATACATCTTAAAAATTCCTCAACTTCTCTCTTTAGTATAAATCCTTAAAGGAATATAATGCTTTTTCCTACCAAAATCTTAAGCAAATTTAAGTCATACTTTTGGCCAGATTGGCCAAACGGGTGATAGGGCTCGGTAGGGGCATCAGAGAGAGGAGCTTGTTGATCCTACACCACCATTTGTGATTTTTGACAATTGAGACTTCACCAAGCTTACTTTCCTTAAATGCTGCATTAACTTGGAATAGTAATAATGATATATCACCTTTTCGCTAGTTCCAAATTTTTCATTTGTGTCCATTGATATATATCCCCCGGGTGTGACCACAAAACCAGGTGTGCCATTTGAATAGCTTGCTGATAACGTTTAATCAGAGGATAAGCTATACCTCCACGGTCAAAGTCACACATCATATATATATTTTTAGCCTCGTTTTTTTATTCCTGTGGATATATTTATCTATTAGGGACTGGAATTTGTAAATGATATGTGACAGAACCCAGATCGGAATGCACCTCATCAAATACGTTATTTTAGGCAAAAGACACATCTTTACTGTCGCTATTCTCACTGACCATGAAACTTTTACATTATTCCACTCCAAAATTACCTCCTTTAATTTCACATAGATTTCATCATAGTTTTGGAGGACTTATTGGCGAAAATCCAATTGAATGCTAATTCCTAGATGTTTAAACTTTTTTTGCCATTTTTATGCGAAAGCTTCTCTCAAAGCTATCATTTCGCTAGATGTTATGTTGATGGGAAGGGCATCTGATTTCAAAATATTTATTTTATAATTAGATACTGTACTAAACTTGTCAATCACCTCCTGAAGAGCTAATAAAGAGTCCATCAGTTTCTCCACTGAGACCACCATATCATCTGCAAACAGTGATATTTTCTGTTCGTTTGGAACAATCTTAATGCCAACAATTTTTTTTGAACTTCTGATGGCCTCAGCCAATGGCTCAATTAATAATGTAAACAAAACTGGTGATAATGGGCACCCCTGATGGGTCCCATTTGAGATTTTAAAAGTCCTTGAGGAGAACCCTCGGCCCCTGACAGAAGCGGATGCACTGAACGTTCAAAGCCAAATCTCTCTAGCGTAAGCGCCATGTATCTCCACCCGTCAGCCCTGTCAAAGGCCTTTTCTGGCGGAAGTCCTTACATTCTAAAATCTCACTCTCTTTTTTCGGTATATTGATTATTGTTGCTTCCAACATTTTCCCTGGTGCTCTACCCATGGTTTTAACGTCGTTCAGAGCTAGTGTCAAATCTCTGATCAGTTCCTTTTGGAAAAAAATATAATACTCGTTGATGAATCCATCAGGAGCTGGTGATGAATACATGTTCAGATTAGAAATTACTGAGGTTATTTCCTCTTCCTCAATTTCTCTATTAAGTGCTACTAAATCAAGGTTTGACACCCAGGGTAAATTGATTTTATCAAAAAAATGTGTTATGCTTTGATCTAGGGGTTCACATTTCCCCTTCTCTTTTTCCAAGTTATACAAGTTTTCATAATTATTACCAAAAACCCGAACAATCTTTTCTGGATTTGTAATAATATTATCTTTATAGTCAATAAGAAGCACAAGATAGCTCTAGGGATAAATATAATAATAGACAGCAAAAAAACAACAGGGACCCCTATTTTTGTGCACACCCATATTGACTCAAATATAGATATCAAAAAGAGAATGAGAAAAAACTTAGATTTTAATAAATAAATATAGTTAAAATTATTAAAATTAGCAGAGGCAGGATATTATATTCATTAATCGCTTAGATATCCGGGATATATATAAAGTGTCAGTGCCAAATTAATTTTGTACATCACTATAAGTGCAATTTGAGAGGGTGCTATCAGTTAGAAAGTGTTATCAATACAAAAAAGTGCTAGTGCTTATAATGATAGAACCATAAACAATAGGTTCTATTGAAGTTAAATGATTATAGGGGATGTATGATAAAGTGATATTTTGGTAGGGAGACGTTTCAATAATCTTCTTGGAAGGATTTATTATCTCCAATAATTGGAAATTCCTATCCAGATTGTATTTAAATTATAATCTACCACTTCCCTAAAGCTTTAGGGTTTAGCTATTGTGGTTCTTTGCAACTCTGAGCGACTGAATAAGCTCCTATGTTATAGCAATAGTATATACACTGCAGTGAGTGAGATTCGATAATCGGAGCTAAGTAACTGCGTGCAACACGGTTTAGACATCTCGCGACGACGTCATAAACACGCACGCGTTCGCTCCTGCGTCAATTTTAACTACATTCATTTATTAAAAGCTAAGTTTTAACTCTCATTCTCCTCTTGATATCTATATTTGAGTCAATATAGGTGTGCACAAAAATAGGGGTGCCTGTTGACTACTATTATCTTTATATTTAATTTTGTTCTGATGTTTATTTCCCTTTCTTATCTTTAGGTTTTTTGCTAGTTCTCTTCCAGATTTATTGCCCAAAGATATTGTCGTTGTTCAATTTTCAAAAATGCTTTGTCCAACCTTTTTTGTTAATTTTTTTTTTTAATTAATCCCTGTATGATTCTAATTTGTTCAAATATATTTCTATCTGGGTCTGGATTCTGCTTATGGCTCCTATCTAGTTTTGCCAAATCTATATGTAGACTTCTTAGAAATCTTCCCTTTTCTTTAAACCATTGGAATCTAGCCTTTATAAGAACACCTCTAATGTTTGCTTTATTTGCCAGCCACAAGGTTATATTAGAATGCACTGAGCCTCTATTCTCTTAAAAAAAATTGAGATATTTGTTTTTTTAATCTCAATTCTAATTTGTACTTTTTTTAGAATAGATAACCCCAATTTCCAAGGAGGACACCGAGCATGCCCAATATATTCAATTTAAACGTTATCAAAATCAAGCCATGGTCAGATATTAATATTGGTTTGATGTCTGCTTTTATAACTTTTTGAAAAGCTGAGTCATTAGAAAGAATGTAGTCTAGTCTGGAATAGGATAGGTGCCTGTGTGAGTAGAAGGTATAGTCCTTCTCTCCTGGATGTAGGCACCTCCAGGTATCAAACATGTTTTAACTACAAAGAAAATCTTGAAACTGTTTAGCTTTATATTTAATACTTTTGGTCAATTACGGAATCCCTTGCTACTTTCTTATCCTCTAAGGGATTTAAACAAATGTTAAAATCACCACAAATCGTGAGGAGGCCTGAGAAATATTTTTTTAGGTTTTCTTAGTGTCTTGCTCAGAAATGTTACCTGTGCCTTATTTGGTGCATACAGACTTAAGTTTGTATGTTTAATATTATTAATCCACCCTGACCAGAGTACCTTATTAGGTGCATACATATTTAAGATTGCATGTTTAATATTATTAATCCATCCTGAGCAGAGTACGAATCTCCCTTCGATATCTGTATACAGAAATTATTCTTTAAGGAACAACTTTTTGTTAAAAAAATTTCAATTCCACTTGTTTTCCTATTGGCCATAGAAGACCCACCTTGCGTATAGTATGCATTGTTAAATATAGGAGCTTTGTCCATGGCCCAGTGAGTCTCCTGCAAACATATATCTGCTCTTTCTTCGTTAAACATTTTTAAAAATGCATGTCTTTTCCCTGGGGTATTCAAACCTTGGACATTCTGGCTTACCAATATAACAGATGTCATGTTGAGACCAACTCAATTACACCTCTCAAGGTCCTTCCCCCACCGCTTCCCCCACAATCCACGCTGGATGTTTACATTCCAAACACATACATCTACACAAACACCCCCAAAAAATAAAAAGGAAAAAACATAATACAAAAAACGAAAATGCACATCCTCAAGGTCTCACCACACTCCATAGATTAAGGTACGGGGGTGTGAGACCCCAAGGAGAGAACTTAAACTAGGTATTTTCACAAAGTATATTAAAACATTTCTCAAGAACAATCTTTATTTTCTTGCTTATATTATAACTCTGTTAAACCTTTACTCCCTTTCATTTTGAACATAATTAAATTAAGATGCTAAAGTGTCCCCTTTTTCTCTGTTATCCAGCATGTTTAAATACAACTTTAATTTATCAACCAAAATCACATTAATACATATAAAAAACTGTACCCCTAAATTATCCTCACTGTAAATCATCAAGTACTAATATTTTTCTTGGTAACTTCACCTCCTTATTCCATTATTTACCCATTCAAAAAGTGCAAATGTGCTATACTATATTCAATCCAGCTTTATTATATAAAAAAATGCTTGTGCATCATTTATTTATCATACCACTTGTCAAGTGCTATATTTATTTGCTTAAATATTAGTCTTACTCCTAAAGAGTTTTAATCCAATCTTTTCTCAATCTACGAAAATGAAACTGCTCACATGTCTGTGTCCTACTAATTTTTATACTATTTAGCATAAAGACATAATGCTTTAGTTTACTACAAGAAAACATGAATAAATATAAGGTCCTCTTTTTTAGTTAGTATCTTATACTTATGGTATCATTCATAGCCACCTCTCCTAGTGTCTCTATTAATTATATTCATAAAGTGATAAAATACTAATCTATAAACAATCCCATTTAGCAAGTATAACCTTATCTTTTAAGTTAATTTACTAATAACTATAAGCTATTCATAAAAAAGGCAGAGAAAAATACCTACTGAGCTTAGTGCAATTATAATACAGTGATGACAATTTATTTTCATTTAAAAGAACAAGCTCAATACCCTACCATTGACCCCCCAAAATAATTTACCAGATATACTATGATTCCCTTTGTATTTTACTTATTGTTATTTTTATTTGTATCCAATTAATCAATGGGTATTAAATAAACATCAGAACAAATAAAATATTTCTGATTTCAGTATCATCTCTGTGCTGTTGACACCCAAATCTACCTCTCAGCACTAGATTTATCCCACTCTTTTCTAGCACAAATTTCCAACTGCCTCTCTAGTGTATCCTCCTGGATGTCCGCCTACCATCTTAAACTCAACATGTCAAAGACTGAGCTCCTTGTCTTCTCACCCTCTACTACCGAGTCCTCTCCTCAAATAGCTTTCACTGTTGACAATGACAATACCACTCCCACCTCCCTGACCCATTGTCTTGGGGTTCTTCTGGACCCTGCCCTCTATTTCATTATATAAATTCACTAACATAATCTTGTCTTTTTCACCTCTAAATATCTCATTTTCTAACACAAGATACAACTAAAATTCTAATGCATTCTGTCATCATATCTCGACTACTGCAACTCACTCCTTGCTGGCTTCCCCCAACTCCACTCCAATCCATAATGAATGTCTTTGCTAGACTCATCAACCATCTTCTATCTAACACTCTGTCTTCAGCTCCTCTCTGTCAGGCACTCCACTGGCTTCCAAAAACCTCCAAAATAAAATTTTAATTGTGTTTAAACTTTTTTTGACTTGTACTTAACCCATGCACAGTGCTACAGAATATATTGGTGCATTATAAATAAAGGATAATAATAATATTAGCATGTTTACCTATCCTGGATGATTTTGAAATTCCACCTTTCTACTACTACTAGAAGATACTTGAATTAAAAAAAACATGAATTTTCAGAAGCTCTGTAACCAATTTAAAAAATAAATGGGACTGTGGTATGTAGAGGTAAATCTTCCCTCAGCCTCTCTCTCTCTCCAACTCTTGTAGTGCAAATAGGAAGCAAAGCCAGGACATCAAATCAGGATTTTTTATTTGCATGATCGGAGGCCACCTCTCTGTCATTGCAAACTAGGTAAATTAATGAATATCAAGAAACACTCGGGGCAGTCCCTTGTCTGTCTCACAAACATATTTTTAGACTTGTTCAAAAAGCACACTTTGGATATTTTGCCATATGATTTTTTGCTTACAGTTAAAAATATGATTAGTCGACTAATCGTTATTTCTGTTTTAGGGCTGAATACAGCTCAACTATGTTTGGCTATATTTAATATGCTTTACACCATGTACTCCAGTATAAAAATAAATATACGTATAGAGACACTCAATTTTAGACAAGGACTCCCATCATAAGCTTTCAATTATACCTTAATCCACTTTTCCAAAAAGTTCTATGATGATGATAAAACACATCCTTACTTCTAAAAAGAGTATGAAAAAATAAAGTATAACTTACCTACAGTGCATAAAAATAAATAAAAAATACATTAACAAAAACAAAATTACAGTAATATTGAAAATGTTGGTATATTAACCTAACAGATTAAAATGGTGGGTCATTGGGGTTGAAGAAATGGGATTAAAAAAAGGGAAGATGGAATATACACATAATTATTTTTTACTTTTTCTATCCACATTTATTGATACTTCATTTTAATACATGGATATTCCTTACAAGACCACAATCACAATAACAATTTTACAAAGTGCCATCTTTTCCTTTTCAACATAGACAAACACAGACAAACTAATACTTCCAAAAAATCTGAACAAGAAACATTAAAATTAAGATTTGACAATCTTCAGTAACAAAGATGTATTCTTAATGTCTTTGAAAATATTGTGAGACATACCTCTCAAATAATTCACTCTTCTACTATCTTGATATTCAACAATCTAGATCAATTATTGTCAATTCTTTTTAAATAATTAAAGGGTCCCTTAAGTCAACATATCCACTCTGCACCACCAGAGAATTGTAAAAGTTTATTTTTTTCAAGAATGTTTTACATATTGTAATTTTTAGTTATGTCTTCTATAGCCAATGAAGCTCTCCCTCAAGAATCTGCATAGATAACATGTTTCAGTCATGGACTATTACTCTGATTATATTTTATGATTATTGATTTCTATACTCAGTTGCTGGTGTGTAGAGATGTGGTGCAGTGTTTTCCTTTTTTATTTTTCACATTAACATATTTATTTAGTTTAAACAAATATTTTACAAGACTTACGACACCCATGATTGTCCTATATAATTTCTTAACAGACTATGTATATTTTCTGTTGAATCTTTTAACTAAAATAATAATGCCTACATATTCTTTGCAATAGGTACTAATTTGTATGAATGGTCAGTGCATCTCATTATGTATGCTTCCGATGCTAATAACTTAATTATTTTGGAAGTGACCTTTCTAAATATTTATTCACCCTCTACCTGATAATGCAGAGCAGAAACAATGACTTATGTGTTCCTATAATTCTAACAAAATACAAAAAATTATCATGGGCCACCAATTAATTTGCTCCTCTATTTCAGAAAAGTTATGATCAGGTATTTATTTTCTGTTGCTCTTTCTCTAAAAGAAAAATACTTTTGATAAAGTTCATTATGGCATCTAGGAATTCTCTGTTCTTTAGTGTGTAGATAACAGGGTTCAGTAAAGGATTTAATACAATGTATAGAAGAGCAAAATACTTGTCTCGACTTGGGGAATAGCTTGATGTGGGTCTCATATACAAACAGAGGAGCGTTCCATAATACATGATAACGCAGGTCAGGTGGGATGCACAGGTAGAAAACGCTTTGTGTCGCCCATGTGAGGACTGGATATTTAGAATGGCAGATATTATAAAGATGTAAGATATCACAATAAGAAGGAAGGAATTAAAGGTAATTAATGAGCCTTCAATGTAGTTCAACAAGTCCACATAAAATGTATCATTGCATGAAAGCTTTAGAAGTGGAGCAATATCACAAAAGAAATGGTCAATCAAATGGGAAGCACAGAAGGATAGTTTAGATATCAATACAGGATGTCCTGTAAATGCCAAGAAACTAATAGACCAGACATCAATTAAACACTGTGCACAATGTCTTAGGCTCATGCGAATAACATAATGTAGAGGGTGACAGATTGCAATATACCGGTCATATGCCATGGCAGCCAGAAGAAGGATTTCACTGCCAACAAGAGATCCATAAAAATAAAGCTGGGTTATACATCCTGTAAATGAAATAGTCTTACGTTGTGTGTAGAGCCTGTGTAATACAGCAGGGAGAATGGTTGTAGTAAACAAGATGTCAATAAATGAAAGGTTCATCAAGAAAATATACATGGGAGTATGTAATTTAGGATTCAGTGAAATCACAGCAAAAACAGTCAGGTTTCCGAGCAATATCATGAGATAGATTATTAGGAACAAGATGAAAAGAGGAACCTGCAGCTCTATAATATCAGTAAACCCTTTCATTAGGAATTCTGTCCCATTATCTGGATTTTTCAGTCTCATGTTCTGGTCATCTTGGCTAGAGGTGACATCAGAGGGAAAAAGTAGATGAAAGCAATGCATTATCATTTTTCTACCTTGTATACATAGTTATACATATTATTGATTTCAGCATTGCGATTGCTTTAAGCAGAATATATTGATTTGTACCATACAGTTTCTGTTTCATGTAATAATGTCAGAGCAGAGGAGGATGTAATAATCCCAACCCTGTCTCATTTTAATATACATTTTCTGCAATCATCTGTCATACAAAACAATTTTGTTGATATAAGAATAATATTTTAAAAAAAATATAGATGTTGTACTACAATAGTCCATTAATTATGCCTATCCCTTCTTATCTATTTTTAGCCCTGTTAATATGTCTACTTCATAAAAAATACCACCATAGCAAAATATAATGGAATAATATAATATTTTTCTAAACTATAGGACATTAACACAAAATAGATGAAGATTCAATATATGAATATTTCACTAGTAACAGACAAATGTTTTATTTGAACATGAGGCGTAATTAATTATAAGGAAAAAAGTTACCATAAGCAAACAGGTTATTCCACAGATAACAATATATGAAATTAGTTAGGGCTTACAACACATATCAATAATCAGGGTCCATTGATTAACAAGAGGGATTAGGTATAAACGTCTCTTAGCATCAAAATAAGTACAACTGGAAAAAAGCCTCATGGGATAAAAATATATTTACTGCTGAGATAAATATGATGCAAAATGATATCAAACATTTGATAAAAATACCTATTTTATATAAGATATTGAAGTCAGAAGTGCAATAACAATGCATTATTGTTTTCCTTTGTATGAAGCCTATTTGAGAGTTAAAGTGTGGTTGTTTCTGCATTGCTTTAATATTTATCACAAGATTTTTTAACACACATAGATATAGTGATGTCCCGAACAGTTCGCCGGAGAACTATTTGCAGCGATTTTCGCATGTTCGCGTCCGCCGCGAACTGCGAACACATGCGCTTTTCGGTTCGCCTACTATACTTTATCATTGAGGAAACTTTGAACATCATTTATTTTATTTTATAATTGTTTTTGTGTAATCTATGCCTGCCTGCCAGCGTGTGTGTGTGACAGGCTAACACCTAACAGCTTATATTGTGCGTATTTTCACTACTCATACCTGGTGGTGTAACATACATTGAAAACAACCATTTTTTTCCAGTAATCTAATTTCAGTTGCCTTCCTGTGTCAGGCTCACAGCTTATATTGTGCTCAGTGACATAAAACAACACTTTTTTGACTGTAATAGATTGAATAGCAATTGCCTGCCTACAGGCGTGTGTGTGAAGCCTATTGCATCTACTCTGCCAACTTTTGAAAGTGCACAGTGAAACTCATATCTGGTGGCACCTTAGATTGCATGCGCAGTGTCCCAAATTTGAAGTGGGAGGACCGACCAAGCATCTTTTTCCATCTCCCGCTTCCAAAAATCCATGCCATATACACGTCCCCTGATAGTGGACGTAACAGGGATTAAACCGATAGGAATAGTACTACTTAACAGTACACACCTTATAATAACGCAGAGGCAATGCGTATAATCTTCCATGCTGGGCAGTGGAAGCCCCTAGACTCTGACCTGTGTATAATCTTCCATGCTGGGCAGTGGAAGCCCCCAGACTCTGACCTGTGTATAATCTTCCATGCTGGGCAGTGGAAGCCCCCAGACTCTGACCTGTGTATAATCTTCCATGCTGGGCAGTGGAAGCCCCCAGACTCTGACCTGTGTATACTCTTCCATGCAGGGCAGTGGAAGCCCCCAGACTCTGACCTGTGTATAATCTTCCATGCTGGGCAGTGGAAGCCCCCAGACTCTGACCTGTGTATAATCTTCCATGCTGGGCAGTGGAAGCCCCCAGACTCTGACCTGTGTATACTCTTCCATGCAGGGCAGTGGAAGCCCCCAGACTCTGGGAGTCTGAAGAAGAGGAGTCAGAGGAGGAAGGTGGCTTTGAGGAGGTGGAAGACCAAACACAGCAGGCGTCCCAGGGGGCTTGTTGTCACCTTTCGGGGACCCTTGGTGGCTGGGTGGAGGAAGAGACCTTCAATGACATCAGTGAGGACAAGGAACGGGACATGGCTAGCTTGGTATCCAAACTTGTGCAAATGGGGAGTTTGCGGTTGTGGAAAGGGACTGTTTGCGGTTGTTTGCAGTGCATTAAACGGGGAGATTGGTCTGTTACTGTGAAGCGGGTGTAACCCTTACACTACCTGATCGATACAACATCATACCTGATGTTTTAAAGCATGTTATTCCAAATAATTTAGGAATGTTAGGTGATTTATGCCCTTTATGGCTTAAAACCAGACTCTGCATCAACTATGTAATTTTCCGTGGGAGTTTTGCCATGGATCCCCCTCCGGCATGCCACAATCCAGGTGTTAGTCCCCTTGAAACAACTTTCCCATCACTATTGTGGCCAGAAAGAGTCCCTGTGGGTTTTGAAATTCGCCTGCCCATTGAAGTCTATGGCGGTTCGCCCGTTCGCGAACATTTGATGAAGTTTGCGTCCGCGGTTCGCGAACCCAAAATTCAATGTTCGCGACATCACTAGTTGTGGTACATACCACATTTGTTTTTTTAATGTTGTTTTTGTTTGTGGTAAGAATGTTTAAGGTTCCAGATGTAAGTAATGACATTTTGAGTGTGATTAATATAAAGCTGAGCGGTCTACATCGCCTCCATTTAAGCAATTATGTGTATAAAAATTATATCACATAATGTTAACGGCTTAAATTCGCAGACAAAAAGGAAGAAAGCTTTCTCAAATTATCTGAAAATACAAGCTGATATTTTATGTCTCTGGGAGACCCACTTAAAGAGGGAGACTGTCCACTTTATGACCAAAAAACATTTTTCAGTCAGAATAGACTTCACCTATAATAACAAATCTAAAGTGGTTTCGATCCTCTTTAGTAAAAGACTAATTATTTTAGAAAAATTCTCCAAAATTTACCCTATGGGGTTGTAAATTTTTTGGAATGGTGATATCAATATTAGGTTGACAACCTTGCTTAACGTTTACCTACAAAATAAAAACAGAGTAGATACCTCAAAAAGCTACTATCTGAAATCCAAAGATATAGGAGCTGGTTAATGATAATCTGTGGGGACTTCAATATGGTATTAGACCCTATCATGGACAAGCAATGTAAAAAAAAATAATAAATCCAAATCATCAATCATTAAGATTGCCTCTGTGTTCTCGAGTCAAATGAATAGCCTAGAGCTATATGATCTATGGAGAGCATTACATCCAAATGAACACAAATTTACATTCTTCTCAAACAGATTTGAATCACTTTCTCGTATAGATTATGTTTTTGTAGATTTGTTAACTTTGAGAGAAGTTAAAAAAAATATTTTAAATTAGTCTACAAGGTACAGCAACCCATGTTTGGTGGGAGTGTAATAAAATTCAAAAAATGTGGGGAGACGTATATCAGCTCCTGACCAAGACGTTGGGAAAACAAATCCCATCCCTACCGTTAGTGGTTTTATTTCATATGTCTCTGGAGGATTTGCCCTATGGAGACAGACTTATAATATGCCATACCCTTTTAGTGGCCAAATGGCTTATTGTTAAATATTGGAATTGACCTACAGTTCCAACGATAAAGGAAATAATCAACTTTATAGGACTGAATAGGGATATATGATAGTCACTAATTACAGAAATTCTCTCCCTTAAGTTGGTCAAAATGGGATCAATATGTTATCTCTACCAGTTACATATCACCTCAAGATGTTTTTGGAACCTTATATTATGCTAGAATGTATGGATGTTTAGACTATGAACATTGTATTTCTTGTCTTTTCTTATTGTGCCTATTGTATGTACTTACTTGTATATTCTTTTTTAAAACAAATAAAAAAAAAAATTAAGCAAGTTACAATTTAGACAGAGTAATAGTAAATGAGACCATCATCATGACGTCAGTAAAGTTTAAACTACAGTCAGTTACTATTTAGACGTACGATCTGCAATCGGACTCACAATCTAATAATGTAGAAATCAATAAAAATTAGTAAATAAACTGGTCTAGTCCATGTGGATGGCCTGATATTTATTAACTCCTTGATTCCCAAAATTGATATATTACGAAAATAAAATGTAAAAAAAAATATATATATATATTGCAGATGTGTGAGCTTGAGACTGTTGTGCAATTAATTATAATGCCTTTCATTGCTTTCCCAGTATTTTAATGTACAGTAGTGTGTTTATATTTGCTTTTACAGTGCTACAAACCGGTGTTTTACCCACCTTGAGAGCCCTCTCTAGTACTCATTGAAATGTGTGATACATTTGCCATTTCGGGGTTTGAAGGCAATTGCAGGCTTTTTGAATTGTTGCAATTGAATATGAATTTTGTGTTTTAGCACTGGTAGCATTTACGGGCTTGAAACATCAAAGGAGGAGATAGGATGGAGTTACGTTTTTGAGCCTGTAACTCGCAAATAGATTGCAGGCAGCTAGAAGAGGCCAATTGAATATTAATATTTTTTACGGGCTACATTATGGGCTTCAGTAATTACAATCTTACCAGCAAATACTGTACCAAAGGACAATTCTGTATAACCATTAGACAGAAGCACAACAATAAACCTGTAGTGAGTGGACTGTTGTGTCTATCCCTTATAAACTGTTGGAGAAATAATATAAATATCCTTAACTTTTTAGGGTATAAATATATATATATCACATATTATAATTGTCCTGCTACGAGTCGTCGTCACGCTGTTTGCGTTGTCCGTACGATTTGGCGGGATAAGCGATGAGCGCCGCAGGCGTAGCGAGGCGAGCCGTTAATACGGAGCACTTTGGCAATGAGCGCCGCAGGCTACGCGTGGCTCGCCGTTAATACAGAGCACTTTGGCGCAACTAAAAACAGTGAAAACACACCAAATACTCACACAAACTACATAAAAAGCTTACCCATAGCAAGGGGGGGCACCCAGGACCTCTGAAAGTGAAGTTACACGTCCATTTAAGTCCAAATTCCCGAGTTCAGACACACGAAAATCCGCTAAGCGAGAGAAAAATGGCCGACAAAAAAAACAAAAACGAGGCTCACAGCCCAGCCATGTACAAATTAGACAAGAAGGGATCCGAGATAAGCTCGGAAACCCGCATTAAACCCAGGGGATCTGAGATAAGCTCGGAGCCCTGCATTAACCCCACATTAACCATCGCAGTGTGGGTCCCAATTGCACGTGATCGGGGTCCCCCGCTGCAATTAAAATTCAAAATTACCGCGTTACAGGTCCTTAAAGGACCGTAAAGGTCCTTACAGGACCTGTTGTAAAAGAAAACAATATATACTCTGTCACCATGTCAATCATGGGGGTCAATACAGACCCCCATAAAACCCTCATTAACCCTGTCACTCATGGGGGTCAATATAGACCCCCATAAGCCCTTCATTAACCCTGTCACTAATGGGGGTAAATACAGACCCACATAAACCCATCATTAACCATGTCACTCATGGGGGTCAATAGAGACCCCCATAAGCCCTACATTAGGCATGTCACTCATGGGGGTCAATACAGACCCCCATAAGCCCTTCATTAACCCTGTCACTCATGGGTTTCTATACAGACCCTCATAAGCCTCTATTTAACCCCATCAGTCCCATAAGGGTATATTAACACCATTATGGGCCTGTTACAACACTACATTAACTACATAAGTGCCATGATGGTCCTCATCATGACACTAAGTATAAACACTATACTGCACTATACCACTCCCAATAAAACATTAAAGATCAACTAAACACCCTGTACACTAACCTATTAACATCTACACTACCTACCCCCTATTAACCCCACCACTCTAATTACAGAAAATAAAAAAGCCTAAAGTCACCAAAAAAAAATCTACATTACATGAAATAAAAAACTAACTCACAAAAAAAAATACATTACACAAAATAAAATCTAAGTCACAAAAAATAAAAAAAGGAACATTACAGAAAAAAACAAATACAACCCCCCCACCTCACTACAGAAAAAAAAATACACACCTGAAAAGGAAATACATATAATACAAATACATACAATACAAATACATACAATTACAATACAATTACAATACTATCTAATATACATTACACAATCTATCTAAATAAATAGCATAATCTAATATACATCCTATCTATATAATAATACATTCCCAATCTATCTAAATAAATAACATAATTTAATACACAATACATCCTATGCTATCTATATAAAACCCCTAGCTAACATACAATAAATGCTATCTATATATTAACTAATCTAAGTCTAAGCTAAAATAAAAAAATTAAGACCACTTACCTTTGCAGATGTTCATTGCGATCAGCCACCTACAAAATTTTTTTACAAAAAATGAGTGCAACACGTTTACACTAATAAAATAAACATTATAGACATTCTATACATTATATACATTCTATATATTCTAAATATTGTACTCACCTTTCCTTCATGTCCCATCCTTATTCTTTGAATCCTTCGCCGTCGCGGCACCTGTTAAAAAAAAACACAACATTAATACACATACATCAAAATAAAATACACATAGTCTACATTATACTTACCTACCTGCGATGTCTCCGGCCTCTTCCGGATCCTCTTCTGCCACGCCCTGTAAAAAAAAAAAAAAAAAAAAATATACTTACATCCGCACTCCCGGACATCCCCGACGCTAATGAGGCTCCAGGAGAATTTTCAGGAAGAAAATAAGCAATGGCGCCTTCTGATTAGTTGAAAACGCTGTCTATCAAATTCACCCAATCAGGAGGCGCCAATGTGTGAGTCAATCAGAAAGGGATACACCCTAAAATCCCACTCTGATTGGATAATGCACCTATCAATCTTTATTTAAACCAATCACAAGGTGCAGATGCCTTCAGCCAATCACAATGGAATACACCCCCACAGGGTGATTGGTTGGAGCCTCTGCGCATTCTGATTGGTTGCACTGACAATAGCCAATCACAATGGAATACACCCTCACGTACTGATTGGTGAAGGATTTGCGCATTCTCATTGGCTATTGTTAAAATCAATCAATATTACAGCCAATGGGAAGGCACAGATGTCTTCACCATATGTACGTGGGGGTATATTCCATTGTGATTGGCTGATGGCAATAAAGCCTTAGGATTGGTTCAAATAAAGATTGAAAGGTGTGTTATCCAATCAGCGTTGTATTTTGGGGTGTATACTTTTTTCATTGGTTCACAAATGGGGTCTTCTGATTGGCTGAAAAGGCTGTCTATCAAATTCAGCCAATCAGAAGCCGCCATTGCCAATTTTACTCTTGAACACTCCATAGGAAGGTCATTAGCGTCAGAGACATCCGCAAGGGCGGATGTGTGTCGTTTTTTTTTTATTTATTTAAAAAAATAAAAAAAAATAAAGGCGCGGATGCTTCCGTAGAAGACGAGGAGGCCGGAGACATCGCGGAAAGGTAAGTATAATGTAGATTGTGTTTATTTTACTTTGCTTTATGTTTACTAATGTAATGTTTTTTTTTGACAGGAGTAAAGATGGCCGACGGAAAATGGAGGACGGAACATGGAGGACGTGACATGCTGGAACGGGACATGCTGGAAAGGTGAGTATAATATTTACAATATTTAGAATATTTAGAATGTTTACAATGTTTAAAATGTTTAGAATGTTTAGGTATTTCATGTAAATGTGTTGTATTAATTTTTGGAATCTTTTTTACCGTAGGTTGCTGATCTGAAGAAACATCTCAAAGATAAGTGGTCTTAATTATTTTATTGTAGCTTCCAATTAGGGTACCTATATATATATATATATATATATATATATATATATATATATATATATATATAGATAGCATGGATTGTATATTACATAGATAGGGGGATGTATTATTAGATAATATTTTATATTACATAGTGGGATATATATTACATTATATAGTGGCATATATATTACATAGTGGCATTTATATTAGATAGTGGCATTTATATTACATAATGTTGTATTGTAGTTTATTTAATTGTATTGTATTTTACTTTATTTAATTCTGTTGTATTTTAGTTTATTTAATTCTGTTGTATTGTATTATATGTATTTCATTTTCAGGTGTGTAATTTAAAAAAAAAAATGTAGTGAGGGGGGGTTGTAATGTATTTTGTTATTTTCTGTAATGTTCCTGTTTTTATTTTTTGTGACAGGTTTTTTTTTTTGTTCTGTAATGTACATTTTTTATTTTTGGTGATTTTAGTTTTTCTTATTTTATGTAATGTAGATTTCTGCTTTTTGAGGAATTTAGTTACTTGAGGCACACAGTACACTCACATTGTGTGACAAACAGCATTTCAACACTTTCTTTTATTGACCGTCATTTTGATGGGCAAGTCGCTAGTATATATATATATCACATACATAGTTGTGATCATACGAGCCGTTGCTCACGCTTGCGGGCTCGAATAGCGAGTCGCGGCCCTCGCGAAGGCGCTCCTTGCCAGCAACTGCGACCCTCACAAACTTTACGTCAGAAAGCAAACAACATACGACACACGTTACCACCCATTATGACTTCGCAAAAATCGTCCGCAACCCGCGAACATGAACAAATTAAAAACACAATAAATACACACAACACATATATAAAAAGCTTACCTACAGCAAGAGGGAGCATCCAGGACCTCAAAAAATGAAGTTACACCTTCATTTCACTCAAAATAAAAGAGTTTAGACACTAAAAAATTATCTAAGCAAGAGAAAAAATGGCCACCGAACAAAACGAAAATGAGGCTACAGCACTGTAAACACGCAAAACACGACCAGAAACACACCAAAACACCACAAAACACAGACGGATATCCCGCTACAGACGCAAACCACATATTAGCCGCCATTTTAGAACAATAACTTATACAATGCGGAAGTACACAGCTACGCTAACGGTTTGGTCTCGCGCACGCACACTATTACACTGCACACATTCATCACGCTTACACAGCAGCTCCACAGCACTAATGCTGCAGCAACATCAAAACAGATTGTCAGCTCTTCAACACAATGATTCCTGCATATATTACTTCCAAATAGGTAAAGTATATTACTTTATTAGTCGATTACTTATTTTATTATTATACATCAAATAGCATTATCCCACTGACAATTTCATTGCCGTCATTTTTTGACGGGCAATATTCTGGTATTCTATATATATATATATATATATATATATATATATATATATATATGGAAGTAAAGAAGAAAAAAGCGTCAACTAATAATATGCATATAGAAAACACAATGATGTCAAATGCAGTGAGAGGGGGAGCTGATAAATACAAACAGCTCATACCGATTGACCACAAGATTGTATAGATATTACAATCATGATTGAAAGGTCAAGGACATACCAAATCATTGCTGATCGTGTAGGGCCAATAGGATGATAGCGTCAAAGATAAAACTTAGCCTTTAATAAAATACATGTAAAAAAACACAAATATAGAAAGTATATACAATGATAAAAGATGTGTCATGAGACAGACACAAAAACCTGAGTGTGTGGTAAACTGTAGTGCTAAATGGTGGGCATGGCAATAGTAAGTGTCCTAAATAGCCAAAATAGGGCATGTAAAGGACCCGTATGCCCTAAGGGGAGACATTGGACAGCTACAACAGTAGGCACACACAAAAAAAATCGTAACAAGAGTCATAAAACAAAGTATGTACTAAGTCCCAAAAATAGGCAGACTCGAAATGATAAACAAATGGGACTCACTGTTGAGGAGGTCCCAAGTCTCTGCTCCCAAGATACGCCGGCTGTAAACTAGCAGTCTCATACACTGCGAGCTGTTGGCTGGCGTAGTACAGCGCTGTGTCACTCGTCAGTGACGTGTTTGCGCGTTACCGTGACTGGCGCCAACCAAACGTGCATGCAAAAGCGCTCGAGCGCGACCTGGCATGTCAAAGCCAAAAAACGATCGTACATGCGCTTCTGAATCGCCTATCGCGCGTTTTGCACCAAATTGCTTCTACTGGGGCTGTGTTGCCAAGGATTCTACCTCCTTTATATACCTGAATCTGTTAAATCTGAATATCTGTTACTGTATATCAATAACCAATAAGGGAAAAATAGAGATGTATACGTAGAATAGAAATAAAACATGATAATAAAACTAATGAATCAAGTATACAAAGCTCTGTAACATGGTCAAAGACTAATGCATAGTTACTACAAGGTGCAATAAAAAGAAAAGTGTGAGAGTAAATCTATATAATGAGTGCTAATAAAAAATAGGAATTACAATAAAAGAAAATATAGGGGAGAAAAAAGGGGGCTGAGTATGGATAGTGTTAATGAACTCCCACAAACGACATACTGGCCAGATGATGATGCCACGAATCCACTCAAGAAAAAATGATAATAAAGCACTTCAAAAATAACAAGAACATAATAATATGTGTGAAAAAACTAAGCAATCAGCTTGATATGAATGATTGAGAAAAGGGAATTATTTATAAGAATACAGTATAATTGATTGCCTCATTGAGACCTGACGGAGCCATTCTATTGAGAAGGAAGATCCATTTACTTTCTGCTTTTAAGAGGGTGTTTTCCAAATTACCTCCTCTTATGCCCAATGAGATTTGTTGGATCATCCAACATTGCAGTTTTGTAGGATCAGACTTATGGAATTGAAAGAAGTGTCTAGCGACCGATGTCAATTTCTTATAATTTTCCAGGTCTTTCCTACTATTTTTGATGTTGCAAATGTGTTCGCCCAAGCGTTTACGCATCTCGCGTGTAGTCATACCCACGTACTTTTTAGATGGTTTGCAAGGGCATTCAAAAACGTATATGATTTGTTTGGAACTACAACTAAAAAGTTGTGGAACAGAATGTTTGTGTCCAGTATTATCATAAAAAGTTGTCACGTGTTTGATATGTGGACAAATACTGCAATGTGCACAGCGATAGTTGCCCTTAATGATGTCCTTTTTGTTTGTCTGCTCTTTGATAAAATGACTTGATACCAACATGTCACCCAAGGAGGGAGATATTTTCCAACTTGCTTGGATTCCATCTTTAAACCAAAGTTTCAGGTCCTCATCGGTCCTCAAGATGTTGAGGTGTTTGTGAAGTATACTAAGTTTGCTTCAATTGGGCATGGTAAGATCCAATGAATCTGATTTTATCATCCACAGGTTTCTTAGATTTGGGGGTAAGCAAAGTGTCTTGATCTAAGTAGAGGGCACAATGATAAACCCTCTTAATGTGTCTGTTGCTGTAGTCTCTTAATTTGAGGCGACTGCGTAATTCTTGTGCCCTTTTTTTGAAGATTTCAACTTGGGAGCATTTGCGCCTTAGACGGATAAATTCCTCGAATGGTATACTTTTTTTTGTTGAAGGAAGGTGAAAACTTTCATTGTGTAATAGACTGTTTGTGGCTGTTTCTTTGCGGAACAGGTCTGTTGAGATTTGACCATTTGGTCCTCGAAATATTGTGATGTCAAGAAAATCTACTTTGTTCATATCCATTTGATATGTTAGTTAGATTGAGATTGTTGTCATTGAGTTTTTGCATATATCCGTCCAAAAGTTCCTTGGAACTATCCCCAAGTATAAAAAGATCATCTATGTATCTTAACCAGATCTGGACATGCTCTGTGTACTTGTTCATGTTGTCTCCAAGTGCTATTTGATGCTCCCACCACCCCATATAAAGGTTGGCGTAAGTTGGGCCGCATGAAGTGCCCATTGCCGTTCCTCTTAATTGCAAAAAAAAATTGTCATTAAAAGTGAAATAATTGTAAGTTAGGACAAAATGTAAAAGTTGTATGACAAATTCGTTCCTCTCATGCAAATACTGAGATTGCATACTCAGAAAGAACCGTACTGCCTCTTCTCCTTTTTTATGTTTGATAGACGTGTACAATGATTCAACATCACAGGTTACTAAATATGTGGTTTCATTGAGTATGATATCGTCCAACTTTTTAAGAATATCCATTGTATCGCGGATATAAGATGGGAGGCGATCACAAAAGATTTGATACATGCATCAACAAACTTGCTGGCCGATTCTGTTAAGTTGCCTCTCCCAGATACAATTGGCCTACCTGGTGGATTAACTTGTCTTTTGTGAATTTTCGGAAATAGATACAATGTTGCTGTTTTCGTTTTTTCAACCTCTAGGAACTCAAACTCACGTTTGGATATTAATCCATTTGTAAGGGCCTCAGAGACAATTCTATTATAAGTTGTCTAGAATTCTTTAGTAGGATCGCCTAATAACCTCCTATAACCTCCGCTTTTTTCTTCTTTACTTCCATATTTATTAGCAACTATATACATATATTAGCACATCCATCTAGTCCTTTTCCTGCAATTGTTCAATTCTATCTTTTTAACAGACTACTCTAGTGGATTCCCCCCCCTTTCCTCATATATATATATATATATATATATATATATATACATATATACATACATATATATATATATATATATATATATATATATATATATATATATATATATATATATATATATATATATATATATATATATATATATATATATATATATATATATATACACACATACACAATTAGCACTCTTTCCAGTTAAGTGTAATATTTGGTTGTGATATATTGTGATATTAGATAAGAAATAGTTAACTACGTCTAACCCATGACATAGAAATTTAATTTAGAGACTAGTTTTTAGACAAAGCAAATATGTTTTTTCACTCATATTCAAGGTCTAACAAGAGTTATGTACTGTGCACAAGTGTATCATATAAAAAAGATGTACTCACAGATTTTACTAAAGTATGTGTCATATTCTTATTGGATATCATAAATAAATAAAATATAATTGGCTGTGTAATTATTGTTTTCACGGTTTTATTGTAACCAAGTTTAAAAGTATGTGTCTGCTGATTTTTCCCTTGCAATTTAGTAACTGAGTGAGTTGGTGACAGCCATGTGGTTTGTTACTAATCCACATCTCGTTTTTTCTAAATAAACTCATCATGAGAAATAACCAAAATACTCTGTTTCCTTGGTGTCAGGCATGCGAGCGGGGAAGTGGGAAGTCGGGTAAGTATGAGATATTTTTTCCACAACCAAACTATATGTCATAACTCAGCATCCCTCCTTTGTAACTTTACCTCTGATTAATTTCTTACATGACCTTCATTGCCCATAGTTTTCTCATGCAAACCAATAAGACATTAAATTGTAAAATATAACTCAAAATCCACCATTATTGTTTAATATTATCATGAATTTGAAGACAAAATTGTTAAACTAGTTTTGATTTTTTTTGTGTGTTTTTAGTGTATGGGTTATAGTCTTCCATAGCCTGAGTAGCTTTTACTGGAAAATACTAGATTATTTAACTATATAATTAAAACTCAATGGCAATTATATATGCTACTGATTGGTAAACCAGAGGTTACACAGTTGAATTAGACTTACCTCATCAGTAATAATTCTTAGAGAATATAGTCTATCATCATAAATATTAGCACAGATGTAAAATTTCCTGTACATTCTGCCTTAATTTTTAGTCCAGCTTGTCCTGCTTGTTCTTCACTGAAGTCAGTGTTGGCTCTGGATCTATATATATTGTGTGCACTAGAGATAAAATTGGCTCCCCAGAGCATTCACATCTGTTTCTTTACATGTGTGTATAGTTATAAGAGATAAGCAATAAATGCTCATGTACTCCAGACAAAAAATAAATAAATAAAAGCATTCAGGTGGATGATGGACTGCACTACTTTTTATCATTCATATCTTGTGAATCATAAATAGAAGCAATATATAACCGATGGCCAAAGAGATGGAATTTATTTTAATTTATTTGCCATCATCTTATTTTTATTTTGCTATATTTTGATCTTGCATCTTCTTTTAAAATTAATATCAGTGGGAAGATGGCAGTTATTATACAATAAAAAAGATGTCAAGCGGAGGATGGAAAATCACATATATAGTTGTGAGCGGGCCGTTGCTCATGCTTGCGGGCTCACGGAGCGAGCCGCGGCCCTCGCATAGCTAGGGCTGCGGGCGAGGGCCTGGGCCCCGGCTCGCAAAGCGAGCCGCTGGCCGCGGGCGAGAGCCTCGGTTTCTGGCATGAATCGCGAGCCACGGCCCTCGCATAGCGAGGGCTGCGGGCGAAAGGCCTCAGTCGAGGGCCACGGCTCACCTCCCTGCTGCACCGATGCTCCCCAGCGGCCCACAGCACCCCGGGAGCCTGCATGGCTCCCCATGCCGCACTGATGTTCCCCAGCGGCCCACAGCAGGAGGGAGACAGGATGGGGGAAGGGAGGGAGACAGGATGGGGGAAGGGAGGGAGACAGGGTGGGGGACGGGAGGGAGACAGGATGGGGGATGGAAGGGACAGGATGGGGAATGGAAGGGATAGGATGGGGGAAGGAAGGGACAGGATGGGGAGAAGGGAGGGACAGGGTGGGGGAAGGGAGCCAGGAGAGGGGGGTGAGACACAGGGCAGGGGGGGCATAGAGACACAGGGGAGGAAGGGGGCATAGAGACACAGGGGAGGGAGAAGGGGCAAAGAGAGACAGAGGGGGGAGAGAGGCGACACAGGGGAGGGAGAGTTGCCGGCATGAAGCGCGAGCCACGATAGCCACGGCCCTCGCATAGCGAGGGCTGCGGGCGAGGGCCTCAGTCGAGGGCCTCTGCTCGCCTCCCTGCCGCACCGATGCTCCCCAGCGGCCCACAGCACCCTGGGAGCCTGCACGGCTCCCCCTGCCGCACTGATGCTCCCCAGCGGCCCACAGCAGGAGGGAGACAGGATGGGGGACAGGAGGGAGACAGGATGGGGGAAGGGAGGGACAGGATTGGGGAAGGGAGGGACAGGATGGGGAAGGGAGCCAGGAGAGGGGGTGAGACACAGGGCAGGGGGGCATAGAGACACAGGGGAGGGAGAAGGGGGCAAAGAGAGACAGAGGGGGGGAGAGACACAGGGGAGGTAGAGGGGGAAGAGACACAGGGGAGGGAGATGAGGGGTATGACACAGGGGAGGGAGAGAGGAGGGAATAAGACAGGGGAGTGCTAGAGGGGGCAAAGAGAGACAGGGGAGGGATAGAGGGGGCAAAGAAAGACAGAGGAGGGATAGAGGGGGCAAAGAGTGACAGGGGAGGGATAGAGGGGGCAAAGAGTGACAGGGGAGGAATAGAGGGGGCAAAGAGTGACAGGCAAGGGCTAGAGGGGGGCAAAGAGTGACAGGGGAGGGATAAAGGGGGCAAATAGAGACGGGGATGGATAGAGGGGGCAAAGAGAGACAGGGGAGATATAGAGGGGGCAATGAGAGACAGGGAAGGGAGAGAGGGGCAAAGAGAGACAGGGAAGGGAGAGAGGGGGCAAAGAGAGACAGGGGATCAATAGAGGGGGCAAAGATAGACAGGGGAGGGAGAGGAGGCAAAGAGAGATGGGGAGGTAGAGGGGGCAAAGAGAGACAGGGGAGATATAGAGGGGGCAATGATAGACAGGGAAGGGAGAGAGGGGGCAAAGAGAGACTGGGAAGGGAGAGAGGGGTCAAAGAGAGACAGGGGAGGGAGAGAGGGGGCAAAGAGAGACAGGGGAGGGAGAGGAGGCCAAGAGAGATGGGGAGGGAGAGGGGGCAAAGAGAGACTTGGGAGGGAGAGAGGGGGCAAAGAGAGACAGGAGAGGGAGAGAGGGGGGAAAGAAAGACAAGGGAAGGAGAGAGAGGGCAAAGAGAGACAGGAGGGGGAGGGAAAGAGACATGGGAGAGAGAAATGTTTGGGAAAAAACTTGATCTTGCCATCATTTTTTGACGGGCAAGTCGCTAGTATAATATATTTAAAAGCATATTTATAGATATATCTCAAATAAATAGCCCTATTGTATTCTAGTGTAATTTGAACATTACCAAGTACTATTTGACTGTAACCTTGACTTATGCTCAGTTGTAAGCTTCACTTCAGCTTAATAGCTCTTAAACTCAGCATACATTTAGAAAACAAAATAGACACAATCAGACCTGAAATGTGTACATGCCATCCCATAGACACATTCAGATTCTTGAAACTAGTCACAGAGAACAAAGTATCCAAACTCCTGTGTTCCTCACATCTCACTCCATGCTCAATGGACCTAATTCCATTATATCGTGTCTTTTCTCTGTCAACTACCCTAACACTGGTCCTCACTAAACTCTTCAGCCATTATCTACTTGCACATTTCCATCCTCCTTCCAGCATGTTCTCATGACACCTATTCAAAAGAAGCTCTTTATTGATCTTTCTTGCCTATCTTTCTCTTTTAATGTATACAGTAAATGCTCCAAAAGGCTAAAAAATGTAGAAACCTTGGTATCTGGCTTACCTTTTTCTTATCCAGCAATACCTTAATTGATCCACTGGAATCTGGACTCCTTCACAAACACTCTGTATTACAGTCCTCTCTTGGTTTAAGTCATATCTCCCTAACCACTCTTTCGGTGTCTCCTACTGTGACACCCCCTCTCCTCTACTATCACTGTCAATCGAGGTATATTATTTTTCTTTATCTCCACTTCCTCTTTTGGTAAATCAGATCTTTTGCGTTTCAGTACCCTATTTATGCTGATGATATCCACATCTATCATCTCTGCCTGGATGGTTAGGACTATCTAAAAATTAACTTTCCCAAAACCGAGTAATTAGTTATTTCCCTGTTTATTGTACACTACTTTCTATAGAATCTGTGTAACTATAAAAAATAAAATGAGTCAGCAGATGCAACATGTTTATCACACTTATTACAAATACTACATATCTAGTGTCAGATCTACCTTTTTGGAGACCTTGTGCAGTAATGTGGAAGAGCCCCTGCAAGCTACCCATAACAGCAACTTTTACAGCATAGCTAATTTGACAAAGCTGTACATAAATAAGAGAGGGTCGTAGAGGATATCTGTGTGGGCCTGATGCTGGATAGAGGCATTTTCCCAATCCAGTACTTCAGGTGATAAAATTTCTTACATCATAATGGGGCTGCAGCTGTAAAATGGTCAAGACAGTTTTTGGAGAGTTGCAGCCAGAGCCCGGAGAGGGAGTGTTGCAGTTGGGCCAGTGAGAGAGTTGCAGCCCAGATAATGAATTGTAGTCCAGAGAGAGTGTTGCAGCTAAGAGGAAGTATTGCAGCTAACCCAGAGAGAGGTAGAGTGTCATTTTGGCATAGAGATCTGAACAGTAGAAATGTACAGACCAAAGAACTGCAGCTTGGAATCATTGGAAATGGAGCTAAAGTAGATAATCCAGCCGTTGAGCAAATGAAGTATTTGTGCCGTGTAGAAAAGGCAGTGAATTTGCAGTGTGGAATCTGAAAGACATCCATTCATGTACTTAAAGTTTGGACTGTTTACTGGTTGCCCCTCCCAAAATCAGTTGAGAATGAGTATGGATAGTAAGGAAACTGTCCCAAAGTTACCTATAGTGCTCAGAAAGAGCTAGGCCTATTTGTTTACTTTATTTTGTTATGTTTATGGCCCTGTTGAAGAATCATTAAAAAGTTTGAAAATAAAACTGAAGCTTCCCAATTGATCGTGATACGAAATATGTTAAAGAAACATGGCAAAAACTAGAAAAGAGAAGAGCAGTTAGCTATACTACTCATACACACGCCAAGCTATTTCTTGTTTATTAAATGCATTTGATGGTGGGCCATATTTATATTTTTCAATGGGAAAGCAGAAAGTATATGTTACACAAACATATATCACCTGTGTACTTGTATCACATATAAAAGCTGTGCACTTTTGAGAGTTAAAGGCCCACTGCACAATTAAGACATAAATTGTTTGAAAAATTGAGTCTAAGAGCAGAAGTAATCAGGAAAAAAATTCATACAGCTAGTTTTTAATTATATATATATATATATATATATATATATATATATATATATATATATATATACTGTCTATATATAGTGCCTTGCAAAAGTATTCATCCCCCTTGACTTTTTAACTATTTTGTTACATTATATTACATTACCTTAAGTTCAATGTTTTGTTAATCGGAGTTTTATGTGATGGATCAGAACACAATAGTCTAAGCTGGTGAAGTGAAATGAGAAAAATATATACATACATTTTTTTTTTAGGAATAGAAAACAGAAAATTGGCATGTGCATATGTATTCACCCCCTTTGTTATGAAGCCCATAAAAAGCTCTGGCGCAACCAATTACCTCCAGAAGTCACATAATTTGTGAAATGATGTCCACCTGTGTGCAATCTAAGAGGTTGCTCTCAGAGTGGCTTATCATGGCCATAGAACTAATCTATTAAGGTTGGTTCGTTCTCTGATGAGCGCCTCTGACTTAGTTTTATTTGTTTATGCAATCTGTGTCACATGATCTGTCATTACATATACACACCAGAGGCTGCAACACCTAAGCAAGAGGCACCACTAACCAAACATGAAGACCAAGGAAATCATAAAACAAGTAAGGGACAATGTTGTTGAGAAGTACAAGTCAGTGTTAGGTTATTAAAAAAATATCCAAATATTTGATGATCCACAGGAGAACCAACACATCTATCATAACCAAATTGAAAGAACATGGCACAACAGCAAACCTGCCAAGAGATGGCCGCCCACCAAAACTCACAGACCGGGCTAGAAGGGCATTTATCAGAGAGGCCTAAGGTAACTCTGGAGGAGCTCCAGAGTTCCACAGCAGAGACTGGAGTAACTGTACTTAGGGCGACAAAAAGCAGTGCGCTCCATAGAGTTGGGATTTATGGCAGAGTGGCCAGAAGAAAGCCATTACTTTCAGCAAAAAAACAAAGTGGCACATTTTGAGTTTGCGAAAAGGCATGTGGGAGACTCCCAAAATGTATAGAGGAAGGTGCCCGGGTCTGATGAGACTAAAATTGAACTTTTCGTCCATCAAAAAAAACGCTATGTCTGGCGCAAACCCAACACATCACATCACCCAAAGAACACCATCCCCACAGTGAAAAATGGTGGTGGCAGCATCATGCTGTGGAGGTGTTCTTCAGCAGCCGGGACTGGGAAACTGGTCAGAGTTGAGGGAAAGATGGATGGTGCTAAATACAGGGATATTCTTGAGCGAAACCTGTACCACTCTGTGCATGATTTGAGGCTAGGACGGAGGTTCAACTTCCAGCAGGACTATGGCACCAAACACACTGCTAAAGCAACACTAGAGTGGTTTAAGGGAAAACATGTAAATGCGTTGGAATGGCCTAGTCAAAGCCCAGACCTCAATCCAATAGAAAATCTGTGGTCATACTTAAAGATTGCTGTTCACAAGCGCAAACCATCCAACTTGAAAGAGCAGGAGCAGTATTGCAAGGAGAAATGGGCAAAATTCCCAGTGGTATATGGCAAGCTCATAGAGACTTATCCAAAGCGACTTGGAACTGTGATTGCCACAAATGGTTGCTCTACATAGTATTGACTTTATGGTTATTTTGTCCTATTTGTTTCTTGCTACACAATAAAAATTAAAAAAAACATCTTCAAAGTTGTGGGCATGTTCTGTAAAATAAATGATGCATATCCTCAACAATCCATGTTATTTCCAGGTTGTACGGAAACTAAGCACGAAAAATGCCAAGGGGGATGAATACTTTTGCAAGGCAAATATATATATATATATATATATATATATATATATATATATATATAAAACATTCTAAAATCAACTGTCCTCCCAGTTTAGCATTTCACAGGCTGCCACTGGGTTCCCTACATAGAAATTGAACCTTAGTCAGTCAAGATCACTTTTACTAATACAATCTAAACATATTAGATCAAGGCCTCTTAATATTATATCAGCATCCACTTGGGGTCCACTATAATTATAATATAAACTAGCGACTTGCCCGTCATAAAATGACGGTCAATAAAATTTAAATGTTGTTAAATTTGTTTGCATCCCAAAATGAGTCACCTACATTTGTCCCATTTTTTTTACTAAAAATAAAAACACATAATTATTTTTAACTTTTTATTTTTTTAACTTTCAACTTATATTTCCCAAACATTAAACTTTGTAACATGCAACTTGTATATGAAACATTCGTTCAACATTTTTTTAACAATACTAACACTTTTCAATACATATTTATCACTGAGTAACTGCGGATTATATTAACTTAGAGTAATTAAATTGTTTTAACAATAACATACTTTTTCACATTTGTAACATATTTGTTAAAATGTTGTTAAACTAAATTAGCATTGAATCCAGAGGAAGGCAAACAATAAAAAACCCCTATTGAAACTTGTCCAATTGTATGAAAGAGGGGAAAAAATTAATTCCTTCCTGACCCCATTAACTGTCGATCGGATTTCTCCCTGAATCAATACTTTGTCTTTAAATAATACATTTTCAATTATTACTAAATACTTCAACTTTATACTAACAATACATATTTGACTATACCACATATATATTTACCCAACTTTTGTAAACATTCCAAAAACACATATTTAACATTTGAAATTGTAACTTCATACAATAACATTTAACTCTTGTAAATTTAGAAAAAATCCGTGAATTGTTTTTGTGGGGCCAATCATGTAAATATAAGACTTTGAACCCATTCCAATCTGTTTCAGGATATTTTACTGTTGTTGTTTTTTTTTTTTTTTTTCATTTAGTCCATTCTGCAAATATCAGATATATTTTCATAAGTTAAATAGTGGTCCCCTATTTAAAGAGTCCCAGAGTACTTTAATTTAGTACTGGAAGTCAAACCACTGTTCTCTATGTTTTTTTTGTCCATTCTTTAGATGTTTTACTTGAAATATTGTTTTTGGGCAATCTTATTCAGTCCCATAAAATGTTGGCATTAAAATGAAACTATTGTCCACTATCTTTCCAACACCTCATAGTAGACAATGTTTTTGGTGTAAACACATCCATCGTCCAATAAATGACCTTGAGTTTCGTTTTCTTCAACATGCACTTTAATTTCTTTTGGATTAGTGCACCTTGAAAAAGCCACATAGAGTTGTCCATGTGCAAAAACTGGTTCCTTTAAAAAAATCCCAACTGACTTAAAAGTTTGTCCTTGGGATTTATTTATGGTCATAGCAAATGCCATGATAACTGGAAATTGTCTCCGTTGAAGGACAAACGGCAAACCACTCTCACTTGGAGCTAAATCAATTCTTGGTATAAAAACTCGTTCACCTTTATGGGTACCAGTTATAATTTCTGCATGTATAAAATGATCTTTTAACTCATGCACAATTAATCGGGTCCCATTACAAAGTCCTTTTTTTGGATTCATATTTCGCAATAACATAACAATTGCGCCTTTTTTTAATTGTAAAATATGTGGGGGCATTCCAGATGGTGTTAACGAATTAATAAATTCGATACTAAAATTTGATTCACTGTCTTTATCATCTGACAGAATCAAATCTGCACTGTAATATTTCTTTTGTGGTGCATTGATATATTTAAAAATTTCATTATTTACATTCAAGGCATCGATATATTTTGATGTTAATATTACTTTGTTTGCAATGTCTGTGTAATCCTCATTATTAAGAGTGTTTAGGAATATGGCTGATATGAGTGATTCATTGCAAACCATTTCTGATGGAATTTCAATGGTATCATTTGGTAAATGCTGTATTTCTGGATGTTTTCCATCTCCGATTTTAATGAGCCAGTCATTTTGGCCTTCAGATCTCATATTTAATTCTAATTTGAGATGTGTAAATATTTGCCACAGTTTACTGGTCTTGATACATGTTTCAATGATCTCTGTTCTATTTCCGTGTGGCACAACAGGTAATGTTTGCCTAAAATCGCCTCCTAACAGCATCACCTTTCCACCAAATGGCAACTTATTATCCATCACTTCTTTTAAGAATCTGTCAATACATTGCAGTGCATGACATGACATCATAGTTGCCTCGTCTATGATAATTAGTTTAGTTAGTTTGAATTTTTTTTGCTTGTATGGAATTGAGTCGAATATCTGACACTGATGTTTCCAAAATGGGAACTGGCAGCTTAAATCCACTATGCACAGTTCTACCACCATCTAAGAAAAGTGCAGCAACTCCAGTTGTTGCAAATGGCATAGCTATCTGATCCTGTGATCGAATATAACTCATCAAACAATTGTACAGATAAGTTTTTCCTGATACACCTGGTCCGTCTAGATAGAAATACCGGTCTTTGACCATTTCATCATCTGTAGCATTTGTGATGGCATGAAATGCTTCTAACTGTAAATTATTTAAAGTTGCCAGTTTTTCTTGGGTTTTTTGTTTTTGAAGCTCAGTGTCATAATCATCAAAATTGATGTCATCTATAAGTCCTGGATCTGGTAAATTAAAACTTGCACAATTTAATCCATGAGCCAACAATATTTCTTGGATTTCCATCAATGTTTTTAACAGAGCTATTGGTTCTCTGTAACATTTCAAGAAATCTTCTGACATGTTTAATTTAAATGTTTCCCACAAAGTGAAAGCATCAGGTACATTGCAAAATATACAAATGAATGCAAATTGTTGTCTCATTTGCTTAGGAATTTGACATAGTGCTGCTTCTTCCAGACACCTCTCCCATTCTGTATCATCAGCTATGAAATTTTGATGTCTTGCAGCTAATAGGAATGTATCATAAACAATGTCATTCCCTGTACATAAATGCTCAAAACTCTGTGCACCGGGAACATGTAACAGAAGTAATCTTAAGCTGAAACGTTCAATGTCCCTTGGACTGACGGTATAAATGCGTGGTATGATTTTATGTGTATCTCTTCTTCGTTCTCGCCATAGACCATTTACAAATACATAGTGATATGGTATCTCTATGTATAAAAATTGTCTGGCCTGCGTATCCTGACAGTTTAATTTAAACCAATCAGTAAGCGTAGTATCTCTGTCTTCACTTTGATATAATGCAGTTCTTTCATTTCCTGCAGTAAAGCAAACCAACTGATTTTGAGGCAAATGTACAGCTAAACGATAGATAGCATGTGACCGATCATGCATCTCAAATTTCAAAAGGCGCCACATTGCTTCAGGAGCACTCACATACCGAGCATCTAAATAATTTGATAGTTCATCATGTAAAATTGGATTTTCGTTTTCATTTCCAGCACCTTGTACAACAACAGTAGCTGCATCATATCCTTTGTATATATATTTATACACATACTTAATTGATTTAATCGAAATGTAAGCTTCCACATTGATGTGTGCATTGTACTTCATGAGCAAATGTGGATTGTATGGAACGACAAATCTATTATCAACCTTTTGGCCTCCGATAATAGCTGTTTGTACTTGTGTTCTTTAATACAAAGGATATCCATCACAATTTGCATAAGTTTCCATTTGAAATTGTTTTGGAAATTCTTTAGTACATTTTTTATTTTCCATACATGGTGAATTTGGATTCATCTCTCCACATGGGCCATGAATCATTCTATGTGTAACAATCTCCCAAAGTTTTGTATATTTTTCTTGGTCTGGCAATTGTGCACAAATTACTGAATCCACTCTCTCTGCAGTGTTCAACTTGTCTTTTTCCTGCAGTATTAAAAGTATGTGAGCATGTGGCAATCCTCTTTTTTGAAATTCAATGGTGTAAACAAAAGCCACAAATTGTCCAAATAAGTGTGCTTTAGTGATATCATGAATTAATGAATTGAGTTTGATTTTAAATACTCTTGCCACTAAATCTGGTCGGTCAGAAGTAGTTTGTCCCAGATTCAAATTTTCCTTGATCTCTGGCCATTGTGGATTACACATGAATGTAATAAATAAATCTGGTTTTCCAAATTTTGTAACAATAGCCATGGCATCATTATACCTTTCTTGCATATTGCGAGGAGATCCTTGGAAAGAGGATGGCAAAATAATTGCTCTTCCAGCTGGAATGTCTCTGTTGGAAGCTAAATCTGCCACATAATCCATTAATCCACAATACTGTTCTACTCATAATTTATTTTGTTGATATTAAATAAAATTTAGATTATTGGCTTCAACTTGTAAATATGAATCAATAATCCATTGTTGAGTGAGTTTTCCTCCATGTAAAATTGGATTAAAACGATCACGGATAGCAGTTTGTGCCACTTTATATTCCAGCATGGAAATATTAGATCGAATACGAAGTTTAGTATTGGGATAACTTTCCAATTTTAATTCTGGTTCCCATCCTGGTTCCCCATTTGGAAAGAAAATGGGATATGTCATTGGATCTAAATTACAGCTTAATATATTGATGTTAATACATGTTGTTCTTCATTGCGTGGATATATTCTAATATCCCGCTGAAAAGGTGGTTCACCATCTTCATTTTTAAACACCATGGCAACCTCATTTACAGTATGTAAATTATATCTTCTCTGATCAGTGTTGCGATCTCTTTTTAACACCATATTGACTCTTGGTGTAGGCAATTGATGTCTTTGAGCATGTTCCTGTTGTTCTTTTTCAAGCTCTGCTAATTGTTTGTATGCTTGACTATTAGGGTTTTTTTCATAATTTTATCCAGCTGTTCAAAGACTATGCGCAAACACTGTCTATTTTCTGGAAGTGTCATTCTTTGTTCCACAGCTTCCATCGTATCTAAGACATATAACTGTGCAAATTTCCTTTGCTGTCCTTCTTGTGGGTGTAAATGGGAAGTTCTGTGGTATATTTGACCTTGAACTCTGAAACAATAAGGACCATGTCCAGGTACATTTTCTGCTAATGTTGCACCCATTGAAGCAAATGAAATTGCACTGTTATAAGACCTTATGTTTTGTTTAAAATTATTATAATTTATAATATGTTGGATCACTCATAATGCATTCCAAATAATATGGAAATGGGTGTCTTAGTAGAAGTTTGACCTTTCCTTTCTGACAGCAACTAATGAAATTTCCGTCATAAGGTCTTTCCTTTATAAAATGATAGGCCCCACAAAACTGACAAACCACATTAAGTAACCCACAATAATGAGTATCTACTTGTACTGCAGTAGTAAACACATTATCATGCATTTCTTCAACATAAATATCAGACCCACATTCTATATGTACATTTTTGTCTTGTGTGTCTACATTCAAGTCATTCTGCAAAATAGATCCATTGCACAATGGTTCAGAGAGATGTTATTGTTTACTTTTACGTTTCTTAGAAGCCCCAACACACTCACTTGCGGCTTTCTTACTCATCTTTCTTTTATTTAAAAGTCTCTCTCGATCTTCTTCTCGCAAGCGTTGTGAAGTTTCCGGTGTCTGAGCATCTCTCCACCTTTGCTTCCTTTCACTTGCCAATCTTCTTTTGCGTTCAACTTTGTCTTCTCCATTGTCCGCCATGTTAATCTGTAATTTTAAATAGAGATGTAATCATTGTTTGTTCTTTGTTTTATATAAAAAATGTTTTCCTTTTTGTACTTTTAGATTAAAGTAGATGAATAAACTAATCAAACATTTTCAATTATTGTACTTTAGTCTGAAAGAAATGAAACCATTTTCAAAGTATTTTATTGACATATATGAAATCTGAAATAGCTGCACATATCTATCTATATAATATTAACTCCTTCAATGACATTCCTTCTTGATTGAATGCACAGCATACCATCCTTTTTTTTTTTTGCAAGTGTTTAATCTTCTTATTTTCTTTCAATATTATTATTAATTAATATTGTCTTTTCAACTTTTGTAAAGTTTTGACTAACTATCATAAATTAATGACTCAATAAGTACTATCCCTTTTCAAGAAATTTAAATTTTCCACAAATATATAATACAATAGCCTTTAACATTTTCTACCTGGGAAGATGATGTTGATGTTGTTCAAAGGCTGCAAACGTCACACTGTCTGTTTATTCCCTTGCAGATCCGATTAAACTGTAAAATCAAATAGATACTATTTTTAAATTTTTGCTTCATCAATATCCTTAAATGAACATCAACATACATATATTTGGCTACATTAAAAACCTCATAATTTGTAATATTTTGACGTAGTAATATAATTTAATTTATGTACCTGTCCAAATGATCCTTTTGCTGTTCAATGTGTGCAAACGTCACTATCTCTGGTTATTCACGTAGATTTCCCTGCAATTATACAAAATAGTAATTAATGTATAATATGTTACTTCATCTGTATTAATCAATGAGGCTTAACATACCTATTTTTGCATAAAAAACATGAAATAAATATATCAATAAATCAGCATGAATACACATATGTAAGCATAGATTCTAAACATACACTCAATATTACTGTTAGTCTTTAAATAAGAATCAATGAATCTGTATTAATCTTAAATTAATGTCTGACTAAATATAACATCAACACATAAGCATGTACCCTTTTTTTGTTTTTTGAGCGTTATTTTAAAATGAGTATGTTACAACTGAATTCTAATTAATTAATTAATTAATGTACATTATGAATGTTATTAACAATTCTTTCACACAGGTAAGCACAATATTATTTTTCTATTAATTACATTTCTTATCTATTATTTAATAATTTAGTACCAATTTATTAATTAATAATTATAAATAAAAGGCACAATATTATTTTTCTATTAATTACATTTCTTATCTATTATTTATTAATTAAGTACCAATTTATTACTTACTAATTATAAATAATAGTTACAATATTATTTTTCTATTAATTACATTTCTTATCTATTATTTATTAAGTAATTACCAATTTATTAATTCATAATTATAAATAATATATTAACCTTTTTTAATATAATAATGCTGAAGCAGTATACTGAAGAGCTAACAATCTATTGCGATTTCCCGGCCTCAGAAAACATCCAGTCAGACTGTCATCACCTGAGGAGAAAGTGTCAGTCCTGTGTGAAATATGCCCTATATATAGGCTTTGTGCGCAAGACCAATGCATTGTTTTAGGCGGGAAATCCGCAGTTGCGCCAGCCAAATGCGTTGTTATCGGCGGGAAATTCTATGTGGCGCGAGACAAAGGTGGGAAATCTGTGTTAATGCGTAAATCGGTAATATCGTTTCGTAAAATATACTCGCTACTGTCTTTTTACTCATTGTGCGGTTAATCCGCATCCTTTATCTCGTTGTTTTTCTAACACATACGTCTGTGGCTGTGTTTTACGCAGTTCGTAGTAGTGTAGCCTTGTTTTCATTTTTTTCGGCGGCCATTTTTTTCTCGCTTAGCCGATTTTCGATCTTTGTAACTCGGCTAAATCGATCTAAATTGCAATTCCAACTCACTTCCCACTTCCAGACGTCCTGCCTGGTTCCCCATGCTGTAAGTGACCTTTATTTTATTTTTTAGTGTGTATTTAGTGTTTTTTTTTGTGTTTTGGTTCCGCCACTTATCTCGTAATTTTTTTCACCTCTTTTTTTTTTTCTAATTGCTACGATGTAACGGCTCGCCTCGCTACGCGAGGCTCGCCTGCAATGAGCGCCTGCAGCGCTCATTGCCAAAGTGCTACGATTTAACGGCTCGCTGGGGGATGAGCGCCTGTGGCGCTCATCGCTAAGTCGTACGCACTACGCAACAGAGCGGTTTAACGGCTCGCCTCGCTGTGCGAGGCTCGCCGGGCGATGAGCGCCTGCGGCGCTCATCGCAAAGTCGTACGCATTGCGCAACGCAGCGTGATGACGTCTCGTAGTTAGACAATTATAATATGTGATTATACATAATCAACTAGGGTCCCCTACATTGGAATAAACATACATCAACCATGGTCCTAAGCAGTCAATTTTTTTTTACATATTTAGATCCCCTCTAGTACTATATTTGTATACATATTCAGCCATAGTCTTCTATAATCATATTCATATATAAATATTCAGAGAGGGTCATCTGCAATCATCATGATAATACTGTATACAAATATTTAGTCAGTGTCTCATACAAACAAACACATATTCATCCAACGTCTCCTATAGACATTCACATGACCTAAGCCAGGGACCATTATAATATAAATATTCAACCTCAATTGTCAAGTATTATATTAATATATATTATATATGATATATATTCAGCCATGTTCACCTATAATTATAAGCACATACATATTTAATCACGGTCATCTATGATCATAATTCCTCCAGGGTCACCTATTTTTATTTTCTTAATATATATTCAGCCTTGGCTTCCTAAAATGATATATTCACCCAGGGTCAACCATTATTATAAACATATATATATATATATATATATATATATATATATATATATATACTGTGTATATATATATATATATATATATCACATATATAGTTGTGAGCATACGAGCCGTTGCTCATGCTTGCGGGCTGCGCGAGCCCGCAAGAACTGCATCCCAAGAACTGCGAGGGGCCGCATTTGCGGAAGGTGGAGGCTCCAACGTTGGCTGTGTTTGTCCGCAAAAGGCACACACGCCCGATTTAGAAAAAAAGAAGCGACCTCAGAACCAACCTTAACGTAACAAACACCCACACGCACGAAAAATACAACCATAACGGCGGAACCGCGCGCACCTAAAAACAGTCAAAACACACCAAATACTCACAATATATACATAAAAAGCTTACCCATAGCAAGGGGGGCACCCAGGACCTCTGAAAGTTAAGTTACACCTCCAAATTCCAGAGTTCAGACACACGAAAATCCCCGAAGCGAGAGAAAAACGAAAACGAGGCTCAAAGCCCAGGACTGCCCAGCCACACACACACGCGACCTCGGAACCAACATTAACGGAACAAACACCCACACGCACAAAAAACGACCATAACGCACCTAAAAACAGTCAAAACACACCAAATACTCACAAAAAATACATAAAAAGCTTACCTATAGCTAGGGGGGCTCCCAGGACATCTGAAAGTGAAGCTACACCTCCATTTAAGTCCAGATTCCAGAGTTCAGACACCGGAAAATCCCCTAAGCGAGAGAAAAACCCAAGAAGGGATCAAGATAAGCTCGGAAACCCGCATTAACCCCACGGGATCCGAGATAAGCTCAGAGACCTGCATTAACCCCACATTAACCATCGCAGAGGGGGGTCCCTTATAAAAAAAAATATATACACTATCACCTTGTCACTCATGGGGGTCAATATAGACCCCCATAAGCCCTTCATTAACCCTGTCACTCATTGGGGTCAATATAGATGCCCATAAGCACTTGATTAACCCTGTCACTCATGGGGCTCAATATAGAACCCCATAAGCCATTCATTAACCCTGTTACTCAGGGGGGTCAATACAGACCCCCAACAACCCCTAATTAACCCTGTCATTCAAGGGGGTCAATATAGACCCCCTTAAGCCCTTCATTAACACTGTCACTCATGGAGGTCAACACAAACCCATAAGCTCTTCATTAACTGTGTCACTCATGGGGGTCAATACCCCCATGAGTGACCCCTCTCTCAGGGGGTTCAATACAGACCCCCATAAGCCCTTCATTAACCCTGTCACTCATGGGGTTCAATTCAGGCCCCCATAAGCACTTCTTTAACCCTGTCACTCATGGGGGTTAATATAGACCCCCATAAGCCATTCATTAACCTTGTCACTCATGGGGGTCAATACAGACCCCCATAAACCCCTAATTAGCCCTGTCACTCATGGGGCTCAATACAGGCCCCCATAAGCACTTCATTAACCCTGTCACTCACGGGGGTCAATATAGACCCACCATAAGCCATTCATTAACCCTGTCACTCAGGGGGGTCAATACAGACCCCCAACAATCCCTAATTAACCCTGTCATTCATGGGGGTCAATATAGACCCCCATGAGCCCTTCATTAACCCTGTCACTCATGGGGGTCAATACAGACCCCCATAAGCACTTCATTAACTGTGTCACTCATGGGGGTCAATACAGACCCCCATAAGCACTTCATTAACCCCCTCACTCAGTTGGGTCAATACAGTCCCCCATAAACCCCTAATTAACACTGTCTTTCATGGGGGTTAATACAGACCCCCATAAACCCCTAATTAACCCTGTCATTCATGGGGGTCAATATAGACCCCCATAAGCCCTTCATTAACTGTGTCACTTATTGGGGTCACTACAGACCCCCATAAGCACTTCAATAACCCCCTCACTCAGGGGGGTCAATACAGACAATCATAATCCCTTCATTAACCCTGTCACTCATGGGGGTCAATACGGACCCCCATAAGCCATTCATTAACCCTGTCACTCATGGGAGTCAATACAGACCCCCATAAGCACTTCATTAACTGTGTCACTCATTGGGGTCAATACAGACCCCCATAAGCACTTCAATAACCCCCTCACTCAGGGGGGTCAATACAGACCCTCATAATCCCTTTATTAACCCTGTCACTCATGGGGGTCAATATGGACCCCCATAAGCCCTTTATTAACCCTGTTACTCATGGGGGTCAATACAGACCCCCATAAGCCCTTTATTAACCCTGTCACTCATGGGGGTTAATATAGACCCCCATAAGCCTTTCATTAACCCTGTCACTCATGGTAGTCAATACAGACCCCCATAAGCACTTAATTAACCCCCTAACTCATGGTGTTCAATACAGACCCCCATAAACCCCTAATTAACCCTTTCACATGGTGGTCAATATAGACCACCATAAGCCCTTCTTTAACCCTGTCACTCATGGGGGTCAATACAGACCCCCATAAGCACTTAATTAACCCCGTCACTCAGGATGGTCAATACAGCCCCCCATAAGCCCTTAAATAACCCCCTCACTCAGGGGGGTCAATGCAGACCCCCATAAACCGCTAATTAACCCTTTCACTCATGGGGGTCCATAAAGACCCTCATAAGCCTCTATTTAACCCCATCAGTAGGATAAGGGTATATTAAGACCATTATGGGCCTGTTACAAAGCAACATTAACCACATAAGTGCCATGACGGTCCTCAAGGACCATCATGACACTAAGTATAAACACTACACTGCACTATACCACCCCAATAAAACATTATATATCAACTAAACAGCCTCTACACTAACCTATTAACACCTAAATTACATTACAAAAAATAAAAAAAGGAACATTACAGAAAAAAAAAAAAAACATTACAACCCCCAAGTACAGAAAAAAAAAATTACACACCTGAAAATACATTCTAGCTACCTAATATACATCCCCCAATCTATCTTAATAAATACCATAATCTAATAAACATCCTATCTATATAATATACATCCCCAAATTTATCTAAATAAATACCATAATCTAATATACATCCTATCTATATAATATACATCCGCCAATCTATCTAAATAAATACCATAATCTAATATACATCCTATCTATATAATATACATCACACAATCTATCTAAATAAATACCATAATCTAATATATAGAGATGTCGCTGACAGTTCGCCCGCGGACTATTCGCAGCGATTTTGGCTCGTTCGCGCTCGCAGTGGACGGCGAACACATGCGCTTTTCGGATCGCCCCCTATTCTTTATCATTGAGGAAACTTTGACCCTGCACCTCACAGTCAGCAGACACATTCCAGCCAATCAGCAGCATACACTCTCTTCCAGAGCCTTCCATCTGAAGGACAGCATACATTTTAGAATCATTTTGAAGCTGCATTCGTTGTGAGAGGACAGATAGTGTAGCTGCTGGAGATTTAATAGGGAAATAGATAGCCAGGCTGTGTATTTAGCTTCCACTACAGACCTGAAGGACTCATCTGATATCTACGGCAAGGACAGCAACCCAAAAAGCCCTTTTTAGGACTAGAACATCATTTATTTTATTTTATAATTTTCTTCTGTGTAATCTAATTGCATATGCCTGCCTGTCAGCGTGTGTGTGACAGGCCAACACCTAACAGCTTATATTGTGCTTATTTTCACTACTCATACCTGATGGTGTACCATACATTGAAAACAACCATTTTTCTTCCTGTAATCTAATTTCAGTTTCCTGCCTGTGTCAGGCTCACAGCTTATATTGTGCTCAGTGAAATAAAACAACACTTTTTTGACTGTAATAGATTGAATAGCAATTGCCTGTCTACAGGCGTGTGTGTGAGGCCTACAGCACCTACTCTGCCAACTTTTGCCAGTGCACAGTGACACTCATATCTGGTGCAACCGTAGTGTATAGTGACATAAAACAACACTTTTTTGACTGTAATCGATTGAATATCAGTTGTCCGCCTACAGGCGTGTGTGTGAGGCCTACAGCGCCTAACCTGCCATCTTTTGCCAGTGCACAGTGACACTCCTATCTGGTGACACCTTAGATTGCACGCGCAGTGCCCCAAATTTGAAGTTGGAGGACCGACCAAGCATCTTTTTCCATCTCCCGCTTCCAAAATCCATGCCATATACACGTCCCCTGATAGGTGACGTAACCGGTATCAAACTTATAGGAATACATAATACAACTTAATACACCACTCCTATCTGGTTGCACATTACATTGCACGTGCAGTGCCCCAAATTCGAAGTAGGAGGTCCGACCAAGCATCTTTTTCCATCTCCCGCTTCTAAAAATCCATGCCATATACACGTCCCCTGATCGGTGACGTAACAGGTATCAAACTGATAGGAATAAATAGTACAACTTAATACACCACTAGTGATGTCGCGAACATAACATTTTCAGTTCGCGAACCGCGAACGCGAACTGCCTCAAATGTTCGCGAACCGGCGAACCCGACGAACCGCCATAGACTTCAATGGGCAGGCGGATTTTAAAACCCACAGGGACTCTTTCTGGCCACAATAGTGATGGGAAAGTTGTTTCAATGGGACAAACACCTGGACTGTGGCATGCCGGAGGGGAATCCATGGCAAAACTCCCACGGAAAATTACATAGTTGATGCAGAGTCTGGTTTTAAGCCATAAAGTGCAAAAATTACCTAACATTCCTAAATTGTTTGGAATAACGTGCTTTAAAACATCAGGTATGATGTTGTATCGATCAGGTAGTGTAAGGGTTAGGCCCGCTTCACAGTCACAGACCAAACTCCCTGTTTAACACACCGCAAACAACCGCAAACAGTCCATTTGCAAAACCACAGACTCCCCATTTGCACAAGGTTGGATACAAAGCTAGCCATGTCACGTTCCTTGTCCTCACTGATGTCATTGAAGGTCTCTTCCTCCACACAGCCACCAAGGGTCCCCAAAAGGTGACAACAAGCCCCCTGGGACGCCTGCTGTGTTGCACTGCCCAGCAGAGAATATTATACACAGGTCAGAGTCTGGGGTCTTGCACTGCACAGCATGGTACATTATACACAGGTCAGAGTCTGGGGGCTTCCACTGCACAGCATGAAAGATTATCCGCTTTGCCTCTGTCTGCGTTATTATAAGGTGTGTACTGTTAAGTAGTACTATTCCTATCGGTTTAATCCCTGTTACTTCCACTATTAGGGGACATGTATATGGCATGGTTTTTGGAAGCCGGAGATGGAAAAAGATGCTTGGTCGGTCCTCCCACTTAAAAAATGTTGGCACTGCGCATGCAATCTAAGGTGCCACCAGATATGAGTGTCACTGTGCACTGGCAAAAGTTGGCAGAGTAGATGCAATAGGCTTCACTGCATTGCCTCCTCTGACTGCGTTGCCTCTCTCTGCATTATTATAAGGTGTGTTAAGTAGTACTACTCTTATCAGTTTAATACCTGTTACGTCACCTATCAGAGGACGTATATAAGGCCTGGATTTTTGGAACCGGGAGATGGAAAAAGATGCTTGGTTGGTCGTATCACTTCAATTTTTGGGGCACGGCACGTGCAATCAAAGGTGCCACCAGATAGGAGTGGCGTGTTTGTAAGTACTACTCTTATCAGTTTAATACGTGTTACGTCACCTATCAGGGCACGTGTATAAGGCCTGGATTTTGGGACCGGGAGATGGAAAAAGATGCTTGGTTGGTCGTATCACTTAAATTTGGGGCACTTGACTATGGGCAGATGAGCAGGAACAGCAAGAGGCGAGAGACGGAGTGTCGGATGGTTGAGAGGGGGCAAGGAGGACAGCAGTGGTTGACGTGGATGAAGATGCTGGACCAGGAGGAGGATGGTGGCTTTGAGTTTGTGTGCTGCTTGTACTCATGTGTTGATCCCATTGGCATTTGTGATGTGACATCATGTGCCTTCGCAAAGCAGTTGTACCTAGGTGGGTGTTGGACTTCCCACAACTCAGTTTCTTTTGGCACAGGTTGCAAATGGCATCACTGTTGTCAGAGGCAGACACACAAAAAAAATGCCACACTGCTGAGCTCTGCGGTGACGGCATTCTGGTGGTGGCAACAGCATGCATTGATTGGCGTGCGGTCTGGCTGACCCCGGGTGCTGATGCATGCTGTCTGACTGTGCCACTAGCTCGTTGCCATGACCTCCCTCTGCTTCCAACTCGTCTCCTCCTCCTCCTCTCTGTCTCCCCATCTGAACTTTCCCCCTGTTCTTCTTCTCTTCTAGCAGGCACCCATGTGACATCCACGGATGCATCGTCATCATCATCACCTGCCTCACTTGTATATGACAGCGGAACAAAGGAAGCAGCAGCGGGTACATCATCATCATCACATCGTACGTACATGTGTGTACTGCTGCCTGACTGAGACATATCCCTGTTATCTACATGGTTGCGCATCACTCATTTCTTCAAACTGATGTGTAAATAACTCTTCTGACTGATCAATTGAATCGGCTGTGGTACTAGTGTTGGTGGTGGCGGCAGGCGGGCGAGTGGTAACTTGAGAGGGGCCCGAAGCTAAGCTGGAGGAGGATGTTGCGTCAATGTTCCAAGCGGAAGCTGTAGAAGATTGGGTGTCCTGTGTTAGCCAGTCAACTAGGTCCTCTGAACTTTTCAAATTCAGGGTAACTGGCCTCTGAACAATGGGCATTATTGTAGGGCCAAAGGGAATCACAGCACCACGACGGCCCCTGCGGGGTGTCCTGCCTCTGCCTGTCATTTTTTTTCCGATTAGTGGTACTATGCGTGCAAGCTACTGTGACAACAGATATGAGTGGCACTGTGCACTTGCAGAAGTTGGCAGAGTAGACGCTGTAGGCCTGACACAGACGCTTTCAGACAAGTAACTGCTATTCCATGTATTACAGTCAAAATGTTATTCTTTGTTTAAATGTGCACTACTGACTGTTACACCAGATATGAGTGGTGGCACTGACTGGGCAAGTGGACACAGTATACGATGTGAGCCTAAGAAACACACGCTGGCAGGCAGGCAAATGAAATTAGATTACACAGAAAAAAAGTGTTGTTATTTTTAAATGTAGACTGCTGGTACCCCAACTAGATTGGATTGGTTGAACTTGGCACAGTACTTGTAAGCCTAACACACACACGGGCTAGCGGTCAGGCAAATGAACTTAGATTGGCAGTCAGGCAAATGAACTTAGATTTAAGAAAATTAAATTATTGTTTTTTTAAATGTAGACTGCAGGTACACCACTAGATTGGATAGGTTGAACTTGGCACAATACTTGTAAGCCTGACACACACACTGGCTAGCGGTCAGGCAAATGAACTTAGATTGGCGGTCAGGCAAATGAACTAAGATTTAACAAAATAAAAGTTTTGGTTTTTTAAAAGTAGACAACTAGTAAACAAGATTGTATTGGTTGCACTGTGCACACACAGTATAAGCTGTGAGCCTGACACACACACACTTGCGAGCAAGGGCTAGCAGGGAGACAGGCAAATAAGTAAGATTAGACAGAAAAAACAAACAAAAAAAAAAGATGTTATAGTCCTAAAAAGGGCTTTTTGGGGTGCTGTGTTTACAGCAGAGATCTGATGAGTCCTTCAGCACTGCACTGGACACTGAATAAACTTGCCTAGCTATTGATTTCCCTATTCAATCAGCATCCCCTACACTCTTCCTCCTCTCAGTAAGACTGCAAGTTAGTTATGATTCCAAAATGGCTGCTGTCCATGAGGTAGAAGGGTCTGGAAGGGAGTGAATGCTGCTGATTGGCTGGAATGTGTCTGCTGACTGTGAGGTGCAGGGTCAAAGTTTGCTCAATGATAAAGTATTGGGGGCGGATCGAACATCGCATATGTTCGCAGTTCGCCGCGAACGCGAACAAGCTATGTTCGCCGGGAACAGTCCGCCGGCGAACTATTCGCGACATCTCTATACACCACTCCTATCTGGTGGCACATTACATTGCACGTGCAGTGCCCCAAATTCGAAGTAGGAGGTGCGACCAAGCATCTTTTTCCATCTCCCGCTTCCAAAAATCCATGCCATATACACGTCCCCTGATCGGTGACGTAACAGGTATCAAACTGATAGGAATAAATAGTACAACTTAATACACCACTCCTATCTGGTGGCACATTACATTGCACGTGCAGTGCCCTAAATTCGAAGTAGGAGGTCCGACCAAGCATCTTTTTCCATCTCCCGCTTCCAAAAATCCATGCCATATACACGTCCCCTGATCGGAGACGTAACAGGTATCAAACTTATAGGAATAAATAGTACAACTTAATACACCACTTCTATCTGGTGGCACATTCCATTGCACGTGCAGTGCCCTAAATTCGAAGTAGGAGGTCCGACCAAGCATCTTTTTCCATCTCCCTATTCAAAAAATCAATGCCATATACACCTCCCCTAATAGTGGACATAATAGGGATTAAACCGATAGGAATAGTACTACTTAACAGTACACACCTTATAATAATGCAGACAGAGGCAACACAGAGAGAGGAGTCTGAAGAAGAGGAGTCAGAGGAGGAAGGTGGCTTTGAGGAGGTGGAAGACCAAACACAGCAGGCGTCCTAGGGGGCTTGTTGTCACCATTCGGGAACCCTTTGTGGCTTGGTGGAGAAAGAGACCTTCAATGACTTCAGTGAGGACAAGGAACGGGACATGGCTAGCTTGGTATCCAACCTTTTGCAAATGGGGTAATTGCGGTGCATTAAACGCGGAGATTGGTCTGTTACTGTGAAGCAGGTGTAACCCTTACACTACCTGATCGATTCAACATCATACCTGATGTTTTAAAGCATGTTATTCCAAACAATTTAGGAATGTTAGGTGATTTATGCCCTTTATGGCTTAAAACCAGACTCTGCATCAACTATGTAATTTTCCGTGGGAGTTTTGCCATGGATCCCCCTCCGGCATGCCACAGTCCAGGTGTTAGTCCCCTTGAAACAACTTTCCCATCACTATTGTGGCCAAAAAGAGTCCCTGGGGTTCTTTAAATTCGCCTGCCCATTGAAGTCTATGGCGGTTTGCCGTGTTCGCCCGTTCGCGAACATTTGATGAAGTTTGCGTCAGCGGTTCGCGAACCGAAAATGTTATGTTCGCGACATCACTACTAATATACAATACATGCTATGCTATCTATAAAAAACACATACCCCTAGCTAACATACAATAAATGCTATCTATGTATAAAATAATCTAATTCTAAGCTAAAATAAAATAATCAAGACCACTTACCTTTGCAGATGTCCATTCAGATCAGCCAACTAGGGAAAAAAAAATAAAAAAATTAGTGCAACCCGTTTACAGTAAATAAATAAACATTCTAAACATTCTAAATATTATACTCACCTTTCCGGCATGTCCCGTCAATCTCCGTTGTGGCCACTGTTAAAAGAAAACATAACATTAATACACATATATAAACATTAAAAAAAATAAAAATAAACATAATCTACATTGTACTTACCTCCCCGCGATGTCTCCGCCCTCCTCCTCCTCCTCCTCCTCTTCTGCCACGCCCTGTAAAAAAAAATAAAAAACACTCATATCCGCACTCATGGGCATCCCCGATGCTAATGAGGCTCCCGGAGACTTTCCCGGAAGAAAATAGGCAATGGCGCCTTCTGATTGGTTGAAATCTCTGTCTATCAAATTCACCTAATCAGGAGGCGCCAATGTGTGAGCCAATCAGAAGGGATGCACCCTAAAATCCCACTCTGATTGGATAATGCACCTGTCAATCTTTATTTAAACCAATCACAAGGCGCAGATGGCTTCAGACAATCACAATGGAATACACCCCCACAGGGTGATTGGCTGGAGGCATCTGCACATTCTGATTGGTTGCACTGACAATAGCCAATCACAATGGAATACACCCCCACGTACTGAATGGTGAAGGTATTGCGCCTTCTCATTGGCTATTGTCAATGTCAATCAGTATTACAACCAATGGGAATGCACAGATGTCTTCACCAATCAATACGTGGGGGTGTATGCCATTGTGATTCGCTGATGGCAATAAAGCCTTCGGATTGGTTCAAATAAAGATTGACAGGTGCGTTATCCAATCAGCGTGGGATTTTGGGGTGTATCCCTTTCTCATTGGTTCCCAATTGGCGTCTTCTCATTGGCTGAATTTGATAGACAGCGTATTCAGCCAATCAGAAGCCGTCATTGCCAATTTTATTCTGGAACACTCTGTAGGAAGCTCATTAGCGTCGGAGACATCCGCCAAGGCTGATGTGTGTTTTTTTTTTTTTCATTGCGGGAAGGTAAGTACAATGTAGATTGTGTTTATTTTACTTGGTTTCATGTTACGAGGGGCTTCGTCGCTCCTTGCCAGCAACTGCGACCCTTGCAAACTTTACGTCGTAACGCAAACAAAATACAAGACATGTTAGGACCCATTACGACCTCGCAAAAATCGGCCTCAACCCGCGGACATGAAAAAATTTAAAACACATTAAATACACACAACACATACATAAAAAGCTTACCTACAGCAAGAGGGAGCATCCAGGACCTCAAAAAATGAAGTTACACCTCAATTTAAATCAAAATAAAAGAGTTTAGACACTAAAAAATTCTCTAAGCGAGAGAAAAAATGGCCGCCGAAATACGAAAACGAGGCTACAGGACTCTAAACACACAAAACACCACCAAACACCTACGTATTTGCCGGAAAACACCTACGACATTAAAAAACAAGGACGCAACACGCTCGACCACAAAAACATTACAAACACAATAAATACAAACAACAAACACATACAAAGCTTACTCACAGCAAGGGGGCACCCAGGACCTCTGCAAGTGAAGTAACACCTCGATTTAAGCCCAAATTTCGTAGTTTAAAGACCCGAAAATTACCTAAGCGAGAGAAAAGATGGCCGCCGAACAAAACGAAAATGAGGCTTAAGGTCCCTAAACACACAAAACACCACTATAAACACGCAAAACACCACAAGACAGCTACAGGTATTCCGAAAAAGTCGCACGACATAGAAAACGAAGGATGCTACATCAGCCACAGCCGCATATCACACATTAGCCGCCATTTTAGAACAATCGCTTACACAATGCGGAAGTACTCAGCTACCCTAACGGATTTGCATTCGCACGCACACTATTACACTGCACACATTCATCACGCTTACACAGCAGCTCCACAGCACTAATGCTGCAGCAACATGAAAACAGATTGCCAGCTCTTCAACGGAATTCTTCCTGCATATATTAATTCAAAATAGGTAAAGTATTATTTATTTTATTATTATACACCAAACAGCATTAGCTCACTTACAATTTCATTGCCGCCATTTTTTGACGGGCAATTTGCTAGTATATCACATATTATAATTGTCCTGCTACGAATCGTCGTCACGCTGTTTACGTGGTCCGTACGATTTAGCGGACTTAGCAATAAACGCCGCAGGCGCTCATTGGCCGGCGACCCTCGCGCAGCGAGGCGAGCCATTAAACCATAGTACTTTAGCGGACTTAGCGATGAGCGCCACAGGCGCTCATCGCCTGGCGAGCCTCGCACAGCGAGGCGAGCCGTTAATACGTACCACTTTGGCAATGAGCGCCGCAACTCGCGAACATGAAAAAAAAAAAAAAAAAAACAATAAATACACACAGCACATACTTAAAAACCTTAGCGACAGCAAGAGGGAGCATCCACGACCTCAAAAAAGCAAGTTACACCTTCATTTAACTAAAAATAAAAGAGTTTAGACACTAAAAAATTCTCTAAGTGAGAGAAAAAATGGCGGACGAACAAAAAGAAAACGAGGCTACAGCACTCTAACCACGAAAAACACTTACGGATAATCCGCTAAGGCGCATACCACACATTACGACATCGCAAAAATCGGACGCAACCCGAGGACAGGAAAAAAGCCAAAACACAATAAATAAACACAACACATACATACAAAGGTTACCTGCAGCAAGAGGAAGCATCCACGACCTCAACAAAAAAAAAAAAAATACACTTTCACTTAACTAAAAATAAAAGAGTTTAGACACTAAAAAATTCTCTAAGCGAGAGAAAAAATGGCGGCCGAACAAAACGAAAACAAGGCGACAGCACTCTATCCACGGAAAACATGGATAATCCGCTAAAACGCATACCACACATTTCCGGATTAACACAGATTTCCCGCCTTTGTCTCGCGCCACCTCGGATTTCCCGCCTAAAACAATGCATTTGTCTCGCGCACAAAGCCTATATATATTGGGCACACTTGACACATAACGGACACTTTCTCCACAGGTGATGAGTCTGACTGGACATTTTCTGATGCCGGAAAATTGCAAAAGATTGATAACTCTTCAAGATACTGATTCAGCAAGATTACATTACAAAAGGTACATATCTTTAAGTATCATTAATTAATTATTCAATTATTAGTTACTTAATAAAGAAATTTAAACAGTATAGGGAATTTAATTAAGAGAAAAATAATATCGTGCTTACCTGTCAGAAACAATTGTCAATAATATTCATAATGTACATGAATTAATTAATTAATCATTAATATCAAAGTTAGTTAACCTTTAAGAATGTCCATTGATTGATTAATTAATAATGTACATTAAATTAATAATTACTTGGTTTTATATTGTGCTTAACTGTGTGAAACAAATGTAAATAAAATTCATAATGTACTTTATTTCATTAATTAGTTAATCATTACTAATCAGTAATATCCAAAAAGCTTAACGTTTAAGAATGTGCATAAAAAAAGAAACACATTAATTTATTAATTATTAATGTACATTATTTTAATAATTCAGTTCTTACATATTTACTATAATATGACCCCCCCAAAAAAAAGAAAATATACTCATGCTTACGTCTTGATGTTAGATTTAGTCAGAAATTAATTTAATATTAATGAACATTAATTGATTCTTATTTCATTAGTAATGTACATTCTTTTAATAATTCGGTTGTAACAGAATCATTTCAAAATAACCCCCCCCCCCAAAAAAAAATAAACAATATACTCATGCTTACATCTTGACGTTGTATTTAGTCAGACATTAATTTAAGATTGATAGACATTAATTGAGTCTGATTTAAAGACTAACAGGAATATGGATTGTATGTTTTTAATCGATGCTAACATAGCTGTGTTCATGTTCATTGATATATTTATTTTATAGTTTTAAGCTATGCAAAAATGTCTATGTTCAGCCTCATTGATTGATAAGGACGAAGCAACATATTAGACATTAATTTTAAAATTTGCTATAATTGCAGTTGAGCGGGACCTGAATCAACACAGACAGTGACGTTTGGACCCATTCAACATCAGTAAGATAATTTGGACGGGTATAGAATTTTCATTATATTACTACAGCAACATATTAAAGAATATACTTTCAGGTTATTTAATCTATACAAATATATGTCTCTTGATGTTCATTTAATGATATGGATGAAGCCAAATATTACAAAGATTCTCAATTTAATTTCACAGTTTATTGCGATCTGCAAGTGAATCAACACACAGCGTAACATTTGCAGCCTTTGAACAACATCAAGATCATCTTCACAGGTATAACATTTAATTTTGTACTGATGCATCAAAAAAGGCTATATTATATTTTGAGAAAATGGAGAGTACTTATTGATTTATTAACGTATAATATTTAACCATAACTTTGCAAGAATTTTGTTGAGTTGAAAAGACAATACTTAGTAATAAGAATAGTTAACAAAAAGAAGAAGCTTAGAACACTTGCCAAAAAAACTAATTCAATGTATGCAGTGAAGTCAATCAAGAAGGAATTTAATTGAAGGATTAATAATATATAAATATATAAATGTGCAGTTATTTCCTATTTAATATATGTCAATAAAATACTTTGAAAAATGGTTTCATTTATTTCATTGAAAAAAAGTACGTTTATTCATCAACTTTAATGTAACAGTCCAAAAAGTAAAAATAAATATGTACACAAAACAAAGAACAAACACTAATTACATCTCTATTTACAATTACAGATTAAAATGGCGGATAATGGAGAAGAAAAAATGGAACGCAAAAGAAGATTGGCAAGGGAAAGGACTCAAAGGTGGAGAGATGCTCAGACACCGGAAACTTCACAACGCTTGAGAGAAGAAGATCGACAGAGACTTTTAAATAAAAGAAAAATTACTAAGAAATCCGCAAGTGAGTGTGTTGGGGCTTCCAAAAAAAACATAAAAGTAAACAAAAAAATCTATGTGAACCATTGTCCAATGATTCTATTTTGCAGAATGACTAAAATGTAGAGACACATGACAACAATGTACATATAGAAAGTGGGTCTAATAACTATGTCAAAAAAATGCATGAAAATGTGTGTAATACTGCAGTACAAGTAGATACTCATTATTGTGGGTTACTTAATGTGGTTTGTCAGTTTTGTGGGGCCTATCATTTTATAAAGGAAAGACCTACTGACGGAAATTTCATTAGTTGCTGTCAGAAAGGAAAGGTGAAACTTCCACTAAGACACCCATTTCCATATTATTTAGAATGCACTATGAGCGATCCAACATTTCCAAATTATAATAACTTCAAACAAAACATCAGGTCTTATAACAGTGCAATTTCATTTGCTTCAATGGGTGCAACATTAGCAGAAAATGTACCAGAACATGGTCCTTACTGTTTTAGAGTTCAAGGTCAAATATACCACCGAACTTCACATTTACACCCACAAGAAGGAGAGCAAAGTTATATTTCTTAAATACGATGGAAGCTGTGGAACAAAGAATGACACTTCCAGAAAATAGACAGTGTTTGCGCATAGTCTTTGAACAGCTGGATAAAATTATGCAAAAAAATCCATATAGTCAAGCATACAAACAATTAGCACAGCTGGAAAAAGAACAACAGGAACATGCTGAAAGACATCAATTGCCTACACCAAGAGTAAATATGGTGTTAAAAAGAGATCGCAACACTGATCAAAGAAGATATAATTTACATACAGTAAATGAGGTTGCCATGGTGTTTAAAAATGAGGATGGTGAACCACGTTTTCAGCAGGATATTAGAATATATCCACGCAATGAAGAACAACCATTTATCAACATAAATATATTAAGCTGTAATTTAGATCCAATGACATATCCCATTTTCTTTCCAAATGGGGAACCAGGATGGGAACCAAAATTAAAATTGGAAAGTTATCCCAATAATAAACTTCATATTAGATCTAAAATTTCCATGCTGGAATATAAAGTGGCACAAACTGCAATCCGGGATTGTTTTAATCCAATTTTACATGGAGGCAAACTTACTCAACAATGGATTATTGATTCATATCTACAAGTTGAAGCCAATAATCTAAATTTCATTACATTTCAACAAAATAAATTACGAGTATAACTGTATTGTGGATTAATGGATTATTTGGCAGAATTAGCTTCCAACAGAGACATTCCAGCTGGAAGAGCAATTATTTTGCCATCCACTTTCCAAGGATCTACTCGAAATATGCAAGAAAGGTATAATGATGTCATGGCTATTGTCAAAAAATTTGGAAAACCAGATTTATTTATTACATTTACATGTAATCCACAATGGCCAGAGATCAAGGAAATTTTGTATCTGGGACAAACTACTTCTGACCGACCAGATTTAGTGGCAAGAGTATTCAAAATCAAACTCAATTCATTAATACATGATATCACTAAAGCACACTTATTTGGACAATGTATGGCATTTGTTTACACCATTGAATTTCCAAAAAGAGGACTGCCACATGCTGACATACTTTAAATACTGCAGGAAAAAGATAAATTAAACACTGCAGAGAGAGTGGATTCAGTAATTTCTGCAGAATTTCCAGACCAAGAAAAATATAAAAAACTTTGGGAGATTGTTATCCACATTTGCTCATCAAGTACAATGCACACATCAATTTGGAAGCTTGCACTTCAATTAAATCAATTAAGTATGTGTATAAATATATATACAAAGGATATGACGCAGCTACTGTTGTTGTACAAGGTGCTGCAAATGAAAACGAAAATCCAATTTTTCATGAGGAACTATCAAATTATTTAGATGCTCGGTATGTGAGTGCTCCTGAAGCAATGTGGCGCCTTTTGAAATTTGAGATGCATGATCGGTCACATGCTATCTATCGTTTAGCTGTACATTTGCCTCAAAATCAGTTGGTTTGCTTTACTTCAGGAAATGAAAGACTTGCATTATATCAAAGTGAAGACAGAGATACCACACTTACTGCATGGTTTAAATTAAACTGTCAGGATACGCAGGCCAGACAATTTTTATACATAGAAATACCATATCACTATGTATTTGTAAATGGTCGATGGCAAGAACGAAGAAGAGATGCACATACAATTATAGCACGCATTTATACCGTCAGTCCAAGGGACATTGAACGTTTCAGCTTAAGATTACTTTTGCTACATGTTCCCGGTGTACAGAGTTTTGAGCATTTATGTACAGGGAATGACATCGTTTATGATACATTCCTATTAGCTGCAAGACATCACAATTTCATAGCTGATGATACAGAATGGGAGAGGTGTCTGGAAGAAGCAGCACTATGTCAAATGCCAAAGCAAATGAGACAACAATTTGCATTCATTTGCATATTTTGCAATGTACCTGATGCTTTCACTTTGTGGGAAAAATTTAAATTAAACATGTCAGAAGACTTCTTGAAACGTTACAGAGAACCAATAGCTCTGTTAAAAACATTGATGGAAATACAAGAAATATTGTTGGCTCATGGATTAAATTGTGCAAGTTTAAATTTACCATATCCAAGACTTATAGATGACATCATTTTTGATGATTATGACACTGAGCTACAAAAACAAAAAACCCAAGAAAAACTGGCAACTTTAAATACTAAACAGTTAGAAGCATTTCATGCCATCACAAATGCTACAGATGATGAAATGGTCAAAGACCAGTATTTCTATCTAGATGGCCCAGGTGGATCAGGAAAAACTTGTTATATTCGATCACAGGGTCAGATAGCTATGCCATTTGCAACAACTGGAATTGCTGCACTTTTGTTAGATGGTGGTAGAACTGTGCATAGTGGATTTAAGCTGCCAGTTCCCATTTTGGAAACATCAGTGTCAGATATTCGACTCAATTCCATACAAGCAAAAATATTTAAACTAACTAAACTAATTATCATAGACGAGGCAACAATGATGTCATGTCATGCACTGCAATGTATTGACAGATTCTTAAAAGAAGTGATGGATAATAAGTTGCCATTTGGTGGAAAGGTGATGCTGTTAGGAGGAGATTTTAGGCAAACATTGAAACATGCATCAAGACCAGTAAACTCTGGAAAATATTTACACATCTCAAATTAGAATTAAATATGAGATTGGAAGGCCAAAATGAATTCAATGATTGGCTCATTAAAATCAGAGAAGGAAAACATCCAGAAATACAGCATTTACCAAATGATACCATTGAAATTCTGTCAGAAATGGTTTGCAATGAATCACTCATATCAGCCATATTTCTAAACACTCTTAATAACGAGGATTACTCAGACATTGCAAACAAAGTGATATTAACATCAAAAAATATCGATGCCTTGAATGTAAATAATGAAATTTTAAAATACATCAATGCGCCACAAAATAATTATTACAGTGCAGATTCGGTTCTGTCTGATGATAAAGAGAGTGAATCGAATTTTAGTATCGAATTTATTAATTTGTTACCACCATCTGGAATGCCACCACATATTTTACAATTGAAAAAAGGTGCAATTGTCATGTTATTGCGAAATATGAATCCAATAAAAGGACTTTGTAATGGCACCAGATTAATTGTGCATGAGTTAAAAGATCATTTTATACATGCAGAAATTATAACTGGGACCCATAGAGGTGAACGAGTTTTTATACCAAGAATTGATTTAGCTCCAAGTGAGAGTGGTTTGCCTTTTGTCCTTCAAATGAGACAATTTCCAGTTATCATGGCATTTGCCATGACCATCAATAAATCCCAAGGACAAACTTTTAAGTCTGTTGGGATTTTTTTAAAGGAACCAGTTTTTGCACATGGACAACTTTATGTTGCTTTTTCAAGGTGCACGCATCCAAACGAAATTAAAGTGCATGTTGAAGAAAACGAAAGTCAGGGTCATTTATTGGACGATGGATGCCTTTACACCAAAAACATTATCTACTATGAGGTGTTGGAAAGATAGAGCACAGTGCTTTCATTTCCATGACAACATTTTATGGTACTCAATATGATTGCACAAAAACAATATTTCAAGAACAAACTCTATAGAATGGACAAAAAAACATAGAGGACAGTGGTTTTACTTCCAGTACAAAATGTAAGTACTCTGGGACTCTTTAAATAGGGGGCCACTATTTCACTTATGAAACTCTATGTAACATTTTCACAAAGGACAAACAGAACAAAAAAAAAAAAAGAAAAGACAACAAAAACAACAGTAAAACATCCTTAAACATATTGGAATGGGTTAAAAGTTTCATATTCATATGGTTGGCCCCACACAAAAAATTATCTGACATTTTCGTGTCTTGCAAGAGTTAAATGTTATTGTTTGATGTTACAATTTCAGATGGTAAATATGTCTATTTTAAAGTTTTAAAACAGTTTGTTAAATATATATGTGGTATAGTCAAACATGTATTGTTAGTATAAAGTTGAAGCATTTCATAATAATTGGAAATGTATTAATTAAAGACAAATTATTGATTCAGGGAGTAATCCGATCGCCAGTTAATGGGGTCAGGAAGGAATTAAGTTATTTGCCTCTAAGTTACAATTGGCAAAGTTTCAATGGGGGGTTTTATTGTTTGCCTTCCTCTGGATTCAATGCTAATTTAGTTTAACAAGAGTTTAACAAAAATGTTACAAATGAAAAAAAACATGTTATTCTTAAAAAAATGTACTTACTCTAAGTTAATATAGTCTGCAGTTACTAAGTGATAAATATCTATTGAAAAGTGTTTGTATTGTTAAAAGAATGTTAAAAGATTGTTTAATATACACGTTGCATGTTACAAAATTTCATGTTAGACTTTACAATATGTATGCATTAAAAAGTACAATATGTATGCATTAAAAAGTAAGACATTATTATATTGTTATTGAAAAAAAAAATGTTTGTGAAATATAAGTTGAAAGTTAAAAAAATAAAAAGTTAAAAAATAAAATGTGTATTTATTTTTAGAACAAAAAAAGGGACAAATGTAGCAGACTTATTTTGTGTTGCAAACAAATTTCACAACATTTAATTTTTATTGACCGTAATTTTTTGATGGGCAAGTCGCTAGTATATATATATACTAGCGACTTGCCCGTCAAAAATGAAGGGGCAATAAAATTGTAAGGTAGGTAATGCGGTTTGCCACAGACATTACGTTTTTTGGTGGTCTGAGATCCTTTGGCGCTCATTGTAAAACCTTGCGCTGAGCACCTTCGCTCTCTTTGCAAGGCTCTTGGTTGTTGTATTTTTTTTTATCAGAGGCTCTTTTGCTGTCATTGTAAGGTCGGCACTGATCTGCTTTTTGCTCTTATTGCAAAGCTGTCCCCTGGTGTAGTTTGTGTGCTATGAGCAGCATTGGCGCTCGTTGTGAGGCGCGCAGTGAATGGCTTTTGTGTTTATTGCGATAGTGTTTTTTTTTTTTATTGTATACGTAGGTTTTTATGCTAATTAAATAAGTAATACATTAATAAATTAATATACTGTATATACTCGAGTATAAGCCGAGTTTTTCAGCACTTTTTTTAAGGCTGAAAAGGGCCCCCTCGGCTTATACTCGAGTCACCATCCCCGTGTCTCTATTTCCCCCCTGTGTCTCTCTTTCCCCCCCGTGGCTCTTTCCCTCCCCCTCCCTTATAATCCTCAACCCCCCATCCTCATCCTCAACCCCCCCATACTAAACCCCCCATCCTTAACCCCCCATCCTAAACCCCCCATCCTAAACCCCCCATCCTAAACCCCCCATCCTAAACCCCCCATCCTAAACCCCCCCTCCTAAACCCCCCCTCCTAAACCCCCCCTCCTAAACCCCCCCTCCTAAACCCCCCCTCCTAAACCCCCCCTCCTCATCCTAAACCCCTCCTCCTCATCCTAAACCCCCCCTCCTCATCCTAAACCCCTCCTCCTCATCCTAAACCCCCCTCCTCATCCTAAACCCCCCTCCTCATCCTAAACCCCCCTCCTCATCCTAAACCTTCATCCTAAACCCCCCTCCTCACTTTACCCCTCTAATTACCTCCCCCTCTCCTTTTCCCTTCACTTACCTTCCATCTGCAGCTGCTCCTCCGCTCCTTTTGTCTGCGTCGGGACCCGGCATATGCTAATGACGTATCATCACATGCGCGTCAAGTCATTAGCATTGGTAGGGTCAAGACGCAGCCATAAGTAGAGCAGAGGAGCGGAGGAACAGCTGCAGATGGAAAGTAAGTGAGAGGAAAGGGAGAGGGGGAGGTAATTACAGGGGTAAAGTGAGGAGGGGGGGTTAGGATTAGGATGGGGGGTTGAGGTTGAGGAGGGGGGTTGAGGAGGGGGGTTGAGGTTAAGGAGATGGGTTGATGAGAGAGGTTGAGGAGGGGGGCTTGAGGATGGGGGGTTGAGGATGGGGGAATGAGAAGGGGGTTGAGGAGGGTGATAAGGGAGGGGGAAGGAAAGAGACACAGGGAAGGGAGGGGGAGAGAAAGAGACACAGGGAAGGGAGAGGGGAACAGAGACACAGGGGAGGTAGAGGGGGGAAGAGACAGGGGAGGGAGAGGGTGGAAGAGACACAGGGGAGGGAGAGGAGGGGAAGAGACAAAGTGGAGAGAGGGGGGACACAAGAAAGGGGCTCAGAAGGCACACAAGAGGGGAACACAGAGGGCACAAGAGGGACACAGGGGCCAGCACATTTCCCACCCTCGGCTTATACTCGAGTCACTAAGTTTTCCCAGTATTTTGTGGTAAAATAGGTGCCTCGGCTTATACTCAGGTCGGCTTATACTCGAGTATATACAGTACTTTAGCTATTTGTAAGTAATATATGCAGGAAGCATTGTGCTGAAAAGCTGACAATCTGTTTTGATGTTCATGCAGCATACAATGTCGGTTGGCACTGTTGTGGAGCTGAGGTGTAATGTGTCAGCAATGTGTGAAGTGTGTATTGTAAATAGGCTGTGTGCGCGAGGGGAAGCCGTTAGTGTAGCTGTATACTTCCGCATTCTGTAAGTTAGTGTTGTAAAATGGCGGCGAATGTGTATGTGGTAGGCAGATTTGTATGATGAAGCATCCTTGGTAACAGTGTATGTTGGAGGTCGTACAGGTTTTTGTAAAAGCCGTATTTGCTTTGTGGTGTTTAGCGGCTTTAGGGGCCTTGTAGCTTCGTTTAAGTTTTTTTCAGTGGCCATTTTTTCTGTCGCTTAGACCATTTTCGAGTGTGTAAACTTTGTAAATGTGACCGAATTTGAGGTTTAGGCTGTGTTGCAGAGGTCCTGGGTGTCCCCCCTTGGTGTGGGTGAGGTTTTTATTTTATTTGTGTGTGTATTTTTGTGTTTTTTAATCTTTGCCGCTGTCCGCGGGTTGTCCGTTAAGGTCATATTTTTGCGAGTCCTTAATGGATTTTTTATTAGTCCTGCGGGTCGTAATTGTTTTTGTGTAAGTCCGCACATTTTTTTTTATAAGTCCTGCTGCTCGTAATTTTTTGTGTAAGTCCGTAGTTAGTAATTGCGTGTTCGTTTTTTTTAAGTCCTGCTTGTGTGGTCCTTTGTAGGGGGTTGTGAGGCGTCATAGAGCGCCACCTCCGCAAATGCGCCCCCTCGCTTCACGAGGGTCCCCATTTGCGGCCTGCAATGAGCCTGTGGCTCATTGAAGCCGATGCGGGAGCCTCCACCTCCGCAAATGTGGCCCCTCACTTCGCAAGGGTCCGGATTTGCAGTCCGAAAAAGGTAGCGGGTCGTAGGGATGAGCGCCTATGGCACTCATCTCCACCAGCACAAGTAGCGCCTTCGAGCCCGCAAGCATTAACAACAACCCGTACTGCTGACAACTATATATGTGATTATATATATATATATATATATATATACTGTGCATAGATATACAGTATATATATAATCAGCTTCACCTATAAGTATACAAATATATGCATTTTCAGCTAGGGTCACCAATAATTATAATACTAATACATATATATTTAACCAGGATCAACTATAATTAAACAAATGTACACATAATAGGCAAGGGTCACCTATAATTAACATAACAATATATAAATGTACATATAAATACATAAATAAATATTAACCCAGGAATAGGTAATCATACAGTATTAATAGCCATTCAGACAGAATACTTATAATAAAGTAAATACCCATCTCCAAGAATAAATATTATTGAAGAGTTACTTTCTACCATTATTTCCTTACAAAAAAAAACATTTTAGTGAAAAAATATTTTACTTTGAAAACTTAAATATCCTGCCTCTGTTCAACTGGTGCAGTTCCTGAGATGAGTGAGCAGTGAGAACTGCATACTCTAGCAGGTCTAATCTTGGAAAAGCAACATTTTGTTTTTAACCTAACAAAAGTTTTTTTTTTTTTTAAGGGTATTAAAGCTAAAAAACTTGCACCCCTCACAGGAAAGCACTCATAGGTGGCTGCCTAATTTGCCTAATGGGTAATCCATCATTGTATACATCCATGATTTCAAGAAATGTTAGCATCATACAGAAAGGGGTTTTACTTTCTTTTCCCATGTACATAATATTTATGCTAGAATATTTCAGTATTACATCATGTTAGATAAAAAATTAGAACCACAAGTATTGAATACTTCCAATGGTTAGATTATTCCCTTAATAAGGCTTCAAAAACTAAAAGCTTCTGATGTTAGAATATTAATTAATTAATAATAATAATAAAAGCCTTTTTTTGGCACACTAATTAGCATATTTTCCTACTTAATAACACCCTGGGCTCATGGACTTTTTTGGAAATAGCAATTGGAATTTGATGGACACTAACCATGTGGCTACATAACCGAAGGACTATTTTAATGGCCATAAGAGCTTTCAAAAGGAATTTGTCATTTGCTGACCTAAATAGTTAATTTGGGACTCTTTAAAACATTTTTAAAGGAAAGTTATGGTTGATTCATGAAGTGTTCTGTGATAGTGCCTTTTCAATCAGCTTTTTTTTTTATTTTTTTTTATTTCTGTTTTCTTACCATTGAACTGGATTATGTATTTGATTCCACGCAAAGGTTTAAGGAATGTTATTTGGAGTGGATGAGTGTGTGGATGAATTTGGTCAGTGGATAGCGTATTTGTTTTATGTTGTAATTATGTTTAAATTAACAGATGATATGCTATTTCGTATATTTTATTTTTTATATGTTATATACTACAATAAAAATGAATATATATATATATATATATATATATATATATATATATATATATATATATATATATATATTGTTGTGTGATTTTTTTGTCGCTAAGCCATGGTTATATCCCCTTGGCCTCTAGGATTTCTTTTCACCAGGTCATTTTTGCCTAGGGGATCTGAGTCAATTTTGTTTTAATTTTCTGATTTTATGAGTAGAGTGTGTTTGAGTGTACTGTATAACTATGTAATTGGGCTAATAAAATATTTTGGTGTCACTTCCACTTTAAGGGTGACCAATAGTGATTTCGCGAACATCAAATTTTCGGTTCGCGAATAGCGGACGCGAATTTCATCAAATGTTCGCAAACGGACAAACCCCCATAGACTTCAATGGGCAGGCGAATTTCAAAACCCACAGAGACTCTTTCTGGCCACAATAGTGATGGGAAAGTTGTTTCAAGGGGACGAACACCTGGACTGTGGCATGCTGGAGGGGGGTCCATGGCAAAACTCCCACGGAAAATTACATAGTTGATGCAGAGTCTGGTTTTATGCCATAAAGGGCATAAATCACCTAACATTCCTAAATTGTTTGGAATAACATGCTTTAAAACATCACGTACGATGTTGTATCGATCAGGTAAAGTAAGGGTTACACCCTATTCACAGTAACAGACCATTCTCCCCGTTTAATGCACCGCAAACAGTCCCTTTGCACAACTGCAAACTCCCCATTTGCACAAGGTTGGATACCAAGCTTCCTTGTCCTCACTGATGTCATTGAAGGTCTCTTCATCCTCCCAGCCAACAAGGGTCCCCGAAAGGTGACAACAAGCCCCCTGGGACGCCTGCTGTGGTTGGTCTTCCACCTCCTCAAAGCCACCTTCCTCCTCTGACTCCTCTTCTTCAGACTCCTCTCTCTGCGTTGCCTCTGTCTGCGTTATTATAAGGTGTGTACTGTTAAGTAGTACTATTCCAATCGGTTTAATCCCTGTTACGTCCACTATTAGGGGACGTGTATATGGCATAAATTTTTGGAACAGGGAGATGGAAAAAGATGCTTGGTCGGACCTCCTACTTCGAATTTGGGGCACTGCACGTGCAATGCAATGTGCCACCAGATAGGAGTGGTGTATTAAGTTGTACTATTCATTCCTATCAGTTTAATACCTGTTACGTCACCTATCAGGGGACGTGTATATGGCATGGATTTTTGGAACAGGGAGATGGAAAAAGATGCTTGGTCGGTCCTCCCACTTCAAATATGGGGCACTGCGCGTGCAGTCTAGGGTGCCACCAGATAGGAGTGGTGTATTAAGTTGTACTATTCATTCCTATCAGTTAAATACCTGTTACATCAACTATCAGGGGACGTGTATATGGCATGGATTTTTGGAACAGGGAGATGGAAAAAGATGCTTGGTCGTTCCTCCCACTTCAAATTTGGGGCACTGCGTGTGCAATCTAAGGTGCCACCAGATAGGAGTGGTGTATTAAGTTGTACTATTCATTCCTATCATTTTAATACCTGTTACGTCACCTGTCAGGGGACGTGTATATGGCATTGATTTTTGGAACAGGGAGATGGTAAAAGATGCTTGGTCGGTCCTCCCACTTCAAATTTTTGGGGCACTGCGCGTGCAATCTAAGGTGCCACCAGATAGGAGTGGTGTATTTAGTTGTACTATTTATTCCTATCATTTTAATACCTGTTACATCACCTATTAGGGGACGTGTATATGGCATGGATTTTTGGAACAGGGAGATGGAAAAAGATGCTTGGTCGGTCTTCCCACTTCAAATTTGGGGCACTGCGCGTGCAATCTAAGGTACCACCAGATAGGAGTGGTGTATTAAGTTGCACTATTCATTCCTATCAGTTTAATACCTGTTAGGTCACCTATCTTTCCTCCCAACAGCACATTCTATATGTCATCAACCGGCCTGGGTGTATTTAGAGAACCACACTTTAAGGCCCTTAACCTGGGACAAGGTGGCTTGGCTATCAGAATTGCCTCAGAGCCTTAAAAACTTGCCAAACCGCCTAATCAGACACTCACTATCATACTGGAAATGGGCCAAGAAACACACGGGTTTGTTCGCTGGATCCACCCAAATGACCCCAGTTCTTGACCACCCTCAGGCGCCGAAACACATGAGCACAACATCACAACACTGGTGGAGGTCAAGGAAACTAGATAGACTGGGAGACTGGTTAGTAAAGGGCCAGATGCTCACTTATGAGGAACTGAGGGACAAGCATGAGCTACCACTGTCAGAACATTACAATTACTGTAGGCTGAGGCATTTCACACACTCCCTGACCCAGAAACAGGGGACACCGGTCTTAAATTGGTTCTCCAAAATTTATAAAGATAAACCTCTATCAAGGGGGATCATTGGGTCGCTTCACAAATATAAAACATTTGTTACTGGTTGAAGCGACACTGGGCGAAGGACCGGAGTGGGGGAGCCCTGGAGACCCTTCAGAAGCAACCGGCGGCAAAATCCTCAAAGGAAAGGAGAGGTCGCTTACTGAATCCTGCCCTAGGGTAACCCAAGGGTGATTGCCCAGGTTAGATATTGTAAATAATAAGCTAATACTGCTGGAGGGATGATAGCTAATAGGACTTTGGTGTTTCCTGCAGATATACTCTTTACTATTGTCTGTTTTACCATGTTTTAGGTTTCTCTTAAATTGCAATCACAGTAAAAAATAAGAAAAAATATTAACTTAAAAAGTAAAAATAAGAAGGACTAGCCAGCTAACTTTTACAAAATGTCTTTATTGTAAATATGTATTTTTGCACAACTGTTATGCAAGACTGTTAAAAAATGCTTTATTTTTCATTACGTGCTGTACGCCTTCTAAAATAAAATAATTTAAATGCAAAAATTAGGTATTGTTGCAGCAACCAGATTAATTGATGTTAGTTTGCCAAGCAGAAAGTGCCCTAAAACATTGCGTCTTGAACCCTAGTTGGTGGCGGATAAGTCATGCAATTCATCCGACATTCAGGGATAAAATACAGCAGTGTGTGGACCATTATTAGCTCAAGGCAGCTCATCAATCAGGCCTTTTTTAATCGAATGTATCGCCCACTGTCAGTCCTTTCGGGATCCATCCCTCATTCATCTTAATAAAGGTGAGGTAATCTAGACTTTTTTGACCTAGGCGACTTCTCTTATCAGTGACAAAACCTCCTGCTGCACTGAAGGTCCTTTCTGACAGGACACTTGAAGCAGGGCAGGACAGAAGTTCTATGGCAAATTGGGATAGCTCAGGCCACAGGGCAAGCGTGCACACCCAGTAGTCAAGGGGTTCATCGCTCCTCATAGTGTCGATATCTGTAGTTAAGGCGAGGTAGTCTGTTACCTGACGGTCAAGTCATTCTCTGAGGGTGGACCCCGAAGGGCTGTGGCGATGCATAGGACTTAAAAAGCTCTGCATGTCCTCCATCAACAACACGTCTGTAAAGCGTCCTCTCCTTGCCGGCGTGGTCGTGGGAGGAGGAGGATTATGTTCACCTCTTCTGCTGTTAGATTGCCGTTGTGCTGTGACATCACCCTTAAACGCTGTGTAAAGCATACTTTTTAATTTATTTTGGAAGTGCTGCATCCTTTCCGACTTGTGGTAACTCTGTAACATTTCAGGCACTTTCTGCTTATACCGGGGGTCTAGTAGCGTGGACACCCAGTACAGGTCGTTCTCCTTCATCCTTTTTTTACGAGGGTCCCTCAACAGGCCAGACAGCATGAAAGACCCCATTTGCACAAGGTTGGATGCCGAGCTAGTCATGTCCCGTTCCTCGTCCTCAGTGATCTCACTGAAGGTATGTTCTTCGCCCCAGCCACGTACAACACCACTGGTACCAGATAGGTGACAACAAGCACCCTGGGATGCCTGTTGTGGTTGGTCTTCCTCCTCCTCCTCAAAGCCACATTCCACCTCTGAATCCTCTTCCTCACAATCCTCTTCCAGCGTTGCCTTAGGTCCAGCAAGCGATGCTGATAAGGCTGTTTCTGTTCGTGACCAAAACTCTTCCTCTTCCCGCTCATCTATGGCCTGATCCAGCACTCTTCGCAGGGCACGCTCCAGGATGAAAACAAATGGTATGATGTCACTGATGGTGCCCTCGGTGCGACTGACCAGGTTTGTCACCTCCTCAAAAGGACGCATAAGCCTACAGGCATTGCGCATGAGCGTCCAGTAATGTGGCAAAGAAATCCCCAGCTCCGCAGAGGCTGTCCTAGCACCCCGGTCATATAAATACTCGTTAATGGCCTTTTCTTGTTGGAGCAAGCAGTCGAACATTAGGAGTGTTGAATTCCAACATGTCGGGCTGTCTAAAATCAAGCGCCTCCCTGGCATGTTGTTTCGCCGCTGGATATCTGTAAAGTGCGCCATGGCCGTGTAGGAACGCCTGAAATGGGCACACACCTTCCTGGTCTGCTTCAGGATGTCCTGTAAGCCTGGGTGCTTATGCACAAAGCGTTGTGCAATCAGATTACACACATGTGCCATGCACGGCACATGTGTCAACTTGCCCAAATTCAATGCCGCCAGCAAATTTTTTCCGTTGTCATAAACCACTTTACCGATCTCCAGTTGGTGCGGAGTCAGCCACTGATACACCTGTGCGTTCAGGGCGCACAGGAGTGCTTGTCCGGTGTGACTCTCTGCTTTCAGGGAAGTCAACCCCAAGACGGCCTGACACTGCCGTATCCGGGATGTGGAATAGTACCGGTGGAGCTGGGGGGGTGCCGTTGATGCGGAGCAAGATATAGCAGCAGCAGAGATGACTCAGCCGAGGAAGTTATGGAAAAGGATGGAGTAGGAGGAGTAAAGGAGGTTTTAGCAGGCCTGCCTGCAAGTCATGGCAGTGTCACCAACTCCTCTGCAGAGCCACGTATTCCATGCTTGGCAGCCGTCACCAGGTTTACTAAATGCGCAGTGTAGGTGATATACCTGCCCTGACCATGCTTTGCAGACCAGGTATCCGTGATCAGATGGACCCTTGCCCCAACACTGTGTGCCAGAAATGCCATTACTTTCTTTTGCACAATCGAGTACAGGTTGGGGATTGCCTTTTGTGCAAAGAAATTTCGGCCGGGTACCTTCCACTGCGGTGTCCCAATAGCTACAAATTTTTTGAATTCCTCAGACTCCACCAGCTTGTATGGTAAAAGCTGGTGGGCTAAGAGTTTAGACAAGCCAGCTGTCCGTCGCCGGGCAAGGGGGTGACTTTGTGACATTGGCTTCTTCTGCTCAAACATGTCCTTGACAGACACCTGACTGTGGGCAGATGAGCAGGGACTGCTCAGGGCTAGACACGGAGTGGCGGATGGTTGAGAGGGGGCAAGCAGGGCAGCAGTGGTTGACGTGGCTGAAGATGCTGGACCAGGACGAGGATGGCGTCTGACTTTGTGTGCTGCTTGTCCTCATGTGTTGATCCCATAGGCGTTTGTGATGTGACATCATGTGCCTTCGCAAAGAAGTTGTACCTAGGTGGGTGTTGGACTTCACATGACAGGCAGACACACCAAAAAATTGCCACACTGCTGAGCTCTGCAATTCTGGTGGTGGCACAGCATGCGTTGACTGGCGTGCTGTCTGGCTGGCCGCGGGTGCCGATGCATGCTGTCTGACTGTGCCACTAGCTACTTTCGATGACCTCCCGCTGCTTCCAACTCGTCTCCTCCTCCTCTCTGTCTCCCCATCTGAACAATCCTCCTGTTCTTCTCTTATAGCGGGCACCCACGTGACATCCATGGACGCATCATCATCATCAACCGCTTCACTTGTATCTGACAACTCAACAAAGGAAGCAGCACCGGGTACAACATCATCATCATCATCATCAGACCGTACGTCCATGTGTGTAATGCTGCCTGACTGGGACATATCCCTGTTATCTACATCCTCTGGCACAAATGTTTGTGCATCACTCATTTCTTCCAACGGATGTGTAAATAACTCTGCTGACGGATCAAGTGAAGCAGCTGTGGTGCTAGTGTTGGTGGTGGCGGCAGGCGGGCGAGTGGTAACTGTAGAGGTGCCCCGAAGCTAAGCTGCAAGAGGATGGTGAGTCTAATTTCCAGGCGGAAGCTGTAGAAGATTTGGTGTCCTGTGTTAGCCAGTCAACCATGTCCTCAGAAATTTTCAAGTTCAGGGTACGTTGCCTCTGAAAACTGGGCATTATTCTAGGGCCAAAGGGAATCACAGCACCACGACGGCCACTGCCGGGTGGCCTGCCTCTGCCTGTCATTTTTTTTACGATTAGTGTTACTATGCATGCAAGCTACTGTGACACCAGATATGAGTGTCACTGTGCACTGGCAAAAGTTGGCAGAGTAGGCGCTGTAGGCCTCACACACACGCCTGTAGGCAGGCAACTGATATTCAATCGATTACAGAAAAAAAGTGTTGTTTTATGTCTCTGTACACTACGGTTGCACCAGGTATGACATATCATTGTGCACTGGCAAAAGTTGGCAGAGTAGATGCAATAGGCTTCACACACACAGGCCTTTAGGCAGGCAACTGATATTCAATCGATTACAGTCAAAAAAGTGTTGTTTTATTTCACTGAGTACAATATAAGCTGTTAGGTGTTAGCCTGTCACACACACACAGAAAAAAATTATAAAATAAAAAAAAATGATGTTCTAGCCCTAAAAAGTGTATGCTGTCCTTCAGATGGAAGGCTCTGGAAGGGAGTGTATGCTGCTGATTGGCTGGAATGTGTCTGCTGACTGAGGTGCAGGGTCAAAGTTTCCTCAATGATAAAGAATAGGGGGCGAACTTAAAAGCGCATGTGTTCTCCGTCTGCTGCAAACGGTAACATGCCAAAATCGCCATGAATAGTCCACGTACGAACTATTCGCCACATCACTAGATCGTAACTCTTGTGGCTATGAAAGATCAAAGGCTTGGAGGGGCCTTAACTTGTGATGTTAACCATCACAAGGAATTGGAGGCTGGAGCACGTAACCAGAAAAAGATACCAAGTGAACAGCAAAATAAGTTACAAGCATCCCTTACAGACTCCCGGATCTCCCGATGCCTCAATTGAATGAGGCTCATTGACTATTGCAAAGTTTATAATCCCATTGCAATTAAAACCCTGGTATACAGGCCGTATATCTGTCGGCGTGCTGACGGCTTGAACTCTGCTACAATTTTGGTGTTATTCAATTGAATAGGCTCGCAAGTTACACGTCGAACGCTGAATCTGTAAACCAAGCACTTGTACGTAGCAGTTCAGGGTGGGAACATAATCAATTAAGCAAGGCCGTAACCACCCTATTTCAAAACAACCAATAGTAAATGAGACCGCCAATCATTACGGCAGTAAAACATGGAGGTTACATTTCAATCAATTAGCTTTTGGGGGTCTGATTTGAGATCGGACTCACAAACCCGCAAAATACAAAATACAAATGAATGGCAATACTGTTTTAGTCCATGTGGGTGGCCTGATATGTTTTAACTCATTGATTCCAGAGATCGATATAACCCCCTAAATGACACATAATTTTTTTTTTTTTATTATTGCCGATTTGCAAGCTTGAGACTGTTGTGCAATTAATTCTAATGTCTTCATTTCCCTGTCATTTATAGTGCAGTATTGATTTTTTATTTGCATTTATAGTGCCACGGACAGGGGTTAAACCCCTTGCGGGTCCTCTCTAGTACTCGTAGGATTTTCTCCTACATTTGCCATTTACGGGTGTGAAAACAGTTGGGGGCTTGGGGAATTCGTAACTCTTGTGGACGGGAAAGATCAAAGGCTTTGGGAGGCTGTAAGTTCGGGTTTTAACAACCGCAGAGTTTGGAGCCCGCAAAAAAATGCCAATTGAATAGCAAATTAATTTACGGCCTCACTTATGGGCTCCAGTAACTTACAATTGCTCAATTTAATCATGCTCTAAGAGTCTGACACTATAAAGTAGGTTGTGTTTCTTAATGACGTGATGCTATAGTATCACATATATAGTTGTGAGCGTACGGGTCGTTGCTCACACTTGCGGGCTCGCGTAGCGACCCCGCAAGAACTGCGTCCCTCGCGAAGCGAGGACCCGCATTTGCGGTGATGGAGCATCCCAACGTCCCCGCAAATGCGGATCCTCGCGAAGCGAGGGTCCGCATTTGCGGAGGTGGAGGCTCAACGTCGGCTGTGTTAACACACACATACACACACACGACTTTTTAACAAAATAAACCCAACCTCCCAGCCAACAAAAACCCAACAACGTCCCCGCAAATGCGGATCCTCGCGAAGCGAGGGTCCGCATTTGCGGTGGTGGGAGCATCCCAACATCGGCTGTGTTAACACACACACACACACACACAACTTCATAACAAAAAAAACCTCAAAGTCGCCTCACACCCGCTTACACCCAGACACACAGACGCAAGACTTAACAAAAAAACAGTAAAAAAGGCCCTTCACACGCTCTTAACACACATACGCACGACTTAGAAACAAATACACTGTGTCGTACACGTAAAAGCTAACTGCGTATATCGCAAAAAAATACGGCAACATCGCAACAAAATACGGCCGCATCGGAAAAAAATACGGCCGTGAAAGACCCATTCCAACCGCCGCGCATCAAAACATCACAAACACAAGAAATAAACACAATGAACACATAAAAAGCTTACTTACAGCACGGGGGGGCATCCGGCACCTCCAAAAGTTAATTTACACGTCCATTTAAGTCCAAAACAAAGAGTTTAAATGGCCGAAAATCGGCTAAGCGAGAGAAAAAATGGCCGCCGAACAAAACGAAAACGAGGCTCCAGACGTAACTACACTACACTTACTCGCAATAATGAAACACATACTATGCGGAACGGATCACACTCATATTAAACACCATTTTAAACACTAATACGCACAAAATGGCGGATGGAACGCAAATTGTAAGCTGGAACGCAAATAGCGCATGCGTATTGCGTTCTAACGGTCTAACTTTCCAGAATGTTCTACAAGTTTATAAATACTGCCTATTTGACAGAGAAAAATACATTTCTACTCAGGTGATGAACAGAGTGACTTCAGACATAACTGCTGCTAAAACTTGAGAAGACATTTCTTTACTAATTTACTACTTTACACTCTGCAAATTACAACTGAGAGGTAAGCTATAATATATTACATTTTATTATCAAGACAGGACGTCAAAAAAAAAATTAAATAAGAAAAAGAGGTTTATGTATACTGACATGTGACACGCACATTTATGTGTATTGCCCCTGCAACAAAATTATCTTAAAACAAACTAATTAAACAACTACATTTAAATTACATTAGAAAGAAATAAGTTGGGACTATTAAAATATGAGTCATGTATACTGATATGTGACACACACATATATGTGTATCATCTATAGTCACATGTCACACACACATTTATGTATGTTGGCCAAAAATAGAAATAAGGTTAATTTAACAATTAAAATATGATTCATGTATAGTGATATGTCACACGCACACAAAAAAATTACTTTCAACTATGGAAATGTGCTTCATGTATGTGACATATGTGTGTAGCCACCACCGAAAAATAATGTTAATTGAAAATAATTACAGAAGTATATTTAAATGACATTAATTTACTGCAATTCAATAGATCATATAAAGCTTAATCTTTCTACTTTTTTTAATATTCAAACAGACTCTGCATCAACAGCGTCACTCAACAATTTGCACAATCCTTTTTAAAGAACAGCAACAAAGAAGAAGAGGTAAGATACAACAAGACATTATATGCTGAAAAGACCATGCTTTGCTAAATAAATAAATACATTATATAATTCACTATTTCACTTTATTTTTCAAACAGACACTACAAGAAGACCGGCGGATTAAGATTGGCAGGAGGGGACCCTCTGTCATTCGACACTTCAATCAAGGTAAAGTATTAAGTATAAAAAAGAACCGAACCATGAGCCTCATTCAATTGTAAGTTGGCCAATTGAATAGGGCTCTATATAAGCACATAACAGATTTTTTAGACAGACATTTTTAGTTACTGAACTTCGATACTAAATCAAGGTCTTCACTAATTCAAAACTTCTGTCAAAAAATATGTTATGTGCTTATATAGAGCCCTATTCAATTGGTCAAAACGCAATTGATTCTGGACCTAAATATGTTTAATGGCCGAGGGCCTCATTCAAATGTGATTTGCCCATTTCAATAGGGCTCTATATAAGCACAGAGCATATTTTATTACAGAAGTTTTTAGTTAGTGAAGACCTTGCTTTTGGATACAAGTTCACTAACTAAAAACTTCTGTAAAAAAAGATGCTCTGTGCTCATATTGAGCCCAATTCCATTGCGAAAAACGAAATTCAATGAGGCCCTCACAATATAAAAAATCCAGCAACCAAAGGCCCTCATTCAATTGATATTTTGGACAATTCAATAGGGCTCGAAATCACCACATTTAGAACCCTATTGAATTGGCCAAACTGCAATTGAATGAGGGCCAAAGTATGCAACATATGGTACACACAAACTGGTACACACAAAACAGGATTGTAACAAACACATAGCAAACTAAATTCATATTCTTTTTCAATGTTTAACAACCTATAACCATTAGAAAAAACACTACATAAGTATAACAAAAGTGGTGCCCATCAAACAGGATTTTACGAAAACTCACACAAACACATAGCAAACTACATTTAAATTCTTATTTAATGTTTAACAACCTATAAGCCTTAGAAAGAAGCCTAAATAAGCATACCAACATTGGTGCGCACCAAAAAGGATTGTATGAAAACTCACACAAACACATAGCAAACTACATTTAGATTCTTATTTAATGTTTAACAACATATAAGCATTAAAAAAAAGCATAAATAAGCATACCAACAGTGGTGCGCACCAAACCAGGATTGTATGAAAACTCACACAAACACATAGCAAACTACATTTAGATTCTTATTTAATGTTTAACAACATATAAGCATTAAAAAAAAACATAAATAAGCATACCAACAGTGGTGCGCACCAAACAGGATTGTATGAAAACTCACACAAACACATAGCAAACTACATTTAGATTCTTATTTAATGTTTAACAACCTATAAGCCTTACAAAAAAGCCTAAATAAGCATAACTAAATTGGTGCGCACCAAACAGGATTGTACGAAAACTCACATAAACACATAGCAAACTAAATTAATATTCTTTTGCAATGTTTAACAACCTATAAGACGTACAAAAAAGCCTACATAAGCATACCAACAGTGGTGCGCACCAAACAGGATTGTACAAAAACTCACACAAACACATACCAAACTACATTTATATTCTTATTTAATGTTTAGCAATCTATAAGCCTTAGAAAAAAGCCTAAATAAGCATACCAAAAGTGGTGGGCACCAAACAGGATTGTAGAAAAACACAGAAATAATGTCATTTTTTAGTTAATACAAATACATTCAAATAAAATTACATTTTCATTTTTATTTTATAACAGATACTGCGTCAAGAACATCGGAACAGGAGTTTCAACTGAGGACCAGACCAGCGGACGAGGACTTTCAACACAGGACCAGACCATCGGACAAAGGCTTTCAACACAGGACCAACAAAGAATTTTGCTTGAAATAAAACTTCAACCAAGGTTCAGTATAACAAGTAAAAAAAGAGAAAAAAAAAAATAAAGATCTTAGCTTTGCATCGATGTCAACAGAAAATAAAATTTAAAATAAACCACCGGTAACTATAACTGTTGAGAAAATATAACTAACACATTTTTCATCTATCTCTTATTTGTCTTTTAGGGCCAATAATCTTTAACAGTAAATACAAACTTCAATGTAAAATTTAAAAAAAAAATTGCATAGTCCAAAAAAGTCTAAAAACACAGAATCTATACAATTTGTCATTGTAACATTCCAGTCCTAAACCCTAATTTAATTGCCATTTGACAAATTGAATAGTGCTGTAAATAAGGACATAACATCTTTTTGAAAATACCTTTTTAGTTACTGAAACACTTGCTTTTGGATACATATTTAATAAATAAAAACTTCTTTAAATAATTATCTGATGGCCTTATTTAGACTTCTATTCAATTGACCGCATTGAAATTGATTAAGTATAAAATGTAAACACACTGTTGATAACAATTTGTCATGAAAAACAACTTAACATCTCAAAATAAACTAATGATACATTATTTTATTTTTACAGATTAACATGGCTGATAGCAAGAGTAAACAAGAAAAGAAAAGACGCCAAGCTAGAGAACAACGACAGAGAGCAGACAGCCAGCAGACACCGGAGAAGAAGGAAATTCGACGAGAAAAAGAACGCAAAAGAATTGCAAGCAAAAGACTGTCACCTGCAGAAATTAAAGATATGTCAAAAAAAGCAACAAAGAAAATAAAGCATTTACAACCTGTTGCTCAAACATCAGATGACATTTTACCAGAAAAAATACAAGAGATACCAAAAAAGCAACAAAAAAAACAAAGCATTTAGAACCGTTTCATGAAACATTACATGACATTTTACCTCAAACAATACAACATATACCAAGAAAAGCCACGAAAAAAACAAAGCATTTAGAACCTGTTGTTGAAACATTATATGACATTTCACCTGATGAATATGAAAGTCAAAATCCTAGATGCTTTGCAAATTGTCCTCTACTCAAGTCTTTAGCAGTAGAGGTTCATAGTTGTGGGGACATGACTACTCAATGTCAGTTTTGTGAGGCTTATTATTTTAAACAGGAGAGACCCAGAGATGGCCAATTTATTAGTTGCTGTCAAAAAGGCAAGTTCAAACTTCCAGAAAGGAAAGAATTTCCTATCTATTTACAAAATATTATGACTCAACCTACTTTTCCAAACTACAAAAATGTAAAAACAAACATAAGATCCTACAATAATGCCATATCCTTTGCATCCATGGGGGCAACATTAGCTGCTAATGTACCAGGACATGGTCCTTACTGTTTTAAAGTCCAAGGACAAATTTATCATCGCACTTCCCATTTACATCCAGAGGAAGGAAATCAAAGAAAATTCGCTCAACTATATGTCCTAGATACAATGGAAGCTGTTGACCAACGTATGCAGATGGAAGAAAATAAAAAATGCTTACCCAATGTTTTCATAGAGCTAAATAACATTATGGACAACAATCCCTACAGTAAAGCTTATAAAAAATTGGCAGAAGTAGAAAATGAACAACTACTTCATGCACAAAGACATCAATTACCAATGCCGAAGGTTAATATGGTGCTTAAAAGAGACAGACATACTGATAAACGTTGTTATAACTTGCCAACATCAAATGAGGTTGCAATGGTGTTTCAGAATGATGAAGGAGAACCACCATTTCAAAGAGACATTCGAATATATCCCAGAAATGAGGAGCAACCGTTTATTAATATGAGTATCTAAAGTCCAAATTTAGATCCAATGACATATCCCATCTTTTTCCCACACGGAGAAGCAGGTTGGCAACCAAAATTAACTCTTCCCAGTTACCCAAATGCTAAAGCCAGAATCCGAAATAATGTTTCTATGCTTGAATTTAAAGTAGCTCAAATTGCCATTCGCAATGTATTTAATCCAATTTTATGTGGTGGGAAACTAACACAACAATGGATTATTGATTCATATTTGCAAGTTGAGGCAAATAATTTAAACTTTATCAAATATCAACAAGATAAACTCCGTGTAGAACAATATTTTGGATTAATGGACTATGTTGCTGACGTGGCTACAAGCAGAGACATGACAGCTGGCAAAGCCATCATTTTACCATCTTCCTTTCAAGGATCTCCTCGGAATATGAGAGAAAGGTACAATGATGCTATGGCTATTGTCACTAAATTTGGCTAACCCGATTTATTTGTGACATTTACATGTAATCCACAATGGCCAGAAATTACACTAAATCTACTTCTTGGACAAACTGCTTCAGATCGACCAGATTTAGTAGCCAGAGTTTTTAAGATTAAATTAAATGAATTAATACGTGACTTCACTATAAATCAGTTATTTGGCAAATGTCTTGCTTATGTATATACCATTGAATTTCAAAAAAGAGGCCTTCCACATGCACATCATCTAATAATACTTCAAGAAAAAGATAAATTAGATACTTCGGACAAAGTGGATGCAGTCATTGTTGCTGAACTACCAGATCCAGAACTATATGGTAGACTATATGAGATTGTTACTCATCGCATGATTCATGGACCCTGTGGTGACCTTAATCCACAATCACCATGTATGGAAAATAATAAATGTTCCAAAGAATTTCCAAAAGATTATAGAGACAAAACCTATGCCAATTGTGATGGATATCCACTTTATAAAAGAAGAGAAGGAGATAGTGCCATTATTCGTGGAAAAAAAGTGGACAATAGATATGTAGTACCCTACAATCTACATTTACTCATGAAGTACAACGCCCACATCAACGTAGAAGCCTGCACTTCCATCAAATCCATTAAATATGTCTACAAATATATTTACAAAGGTTACGATGCAGCTACTGTAGTCGTCAAAAGTGCAGACAACCCTGAAAGTAGTGAGTTAGTACATGATGAACTTGCATCTCATGTAGATGCTCGCTATGTCAGTGCGCCAGAAGCTATGTGGCGGCTTTTAAAATTTGAAATGCATGATAGATCACATGCAGTATATAGGTTAGCAGTACATTTGCCACAACGACATTTAGTCTATTTCCATGCTGGAAATGAAATGAATGCATTGGCCCAAAGTGAAGATCATCACACTACACTAACTGCATGGTTTGCATTAAATTCCACTGATGCTGAAGCAACACAATACTTATATATTGAAATTCCATATCACTATGTTTTTGTGAATGGATTATGGAGACCAAGAAAAACCAGAGGCAATAAAATTATTCCAAGAATTTACACAGTTAGTCCAAGAGATGTTGAACGTTTTTGCTTACGGATATTACTTTTAAATGTTCCAGGAGCACAAAGTTTTGAACAATTAAGAACTGTTAATGACATTGTATATGAATCCTTCTATTTAGCTGCAAGACATAGAAACTTACTCGCTGATGATACAGAGTGGGAAAGATGTTTAGAAGAAGCAGCACAATGTCAAATGCCACGACAGATGAGAGAACAATTTGCTTTTATTTGTATCTTCTCAAATGCTCCAAATGCATTAGCTTTGTGGGAGACTTTTAAAAGTAATATGGCTGAAGACTTTATGCGACGATACAATGAACCCATTGCACACTTAAAAGCGTTAATGGAAATCCAAGAAGTCTTTTTAACTCATGGATTAAGTTGTGCAAGTTTTAATTTGCCTGATCCAGGTCTTATAGATGACATTAACTTTGAAGACTATGACATTCAACTACAAGCAGAAAGAACAGAAGAAAGACTTGCAACTTTAAATACACTACAATTGCAAGCATTTCATGCCATTAAAAATGCTATAGATGATGACATGGTGACAGAGCGTTATTTCTATCTTGATGGACCTGGCGGATCAGGAAAAACATATTTGTACAATTTATTAATGAGTTCAGTACGAGCACAAGGAAAAATAGCAATGGCATTTGCCACTACTGGAATTGCTGCACTTTTATTAGAAGGTGGAAGAACTGTTCATAGTGGATTTAAACTGCCAGTGCCTATTTTAGAAAATTCTGTGTCAGATATTCGCATGACATCCTTACAAGCAAAGAAATTGAAGAAATGTAAATTAATTATAATAGATGAGGCCACAATGATGTCATGCTATGCCCTCCAATGTATTGACCGTTTGCTTCATGAAGTCATGGATAATATTTTTCCATTTGGTGGAAAGGTAATGTTGTTGGGTGGCGATTTTAGACAAACATTACCTGTCGTTGTACATGGAAATCGAACTGACATTATCGAAACATGTATAAAGTCAAGTACAGTATGGAAACATTTTACCCGTCTTCAACTGCAACAAAATATGAGATCAGAAGGCCAAACTGATTTCAATGATTGGCTTATTAAAATTGGAGAAGGCAGAACAGAAAAAATACTACATTTACCTGACGACACTGTAGAGATCCCACCTCATATGATTTGTCAACAAGATATTATATCGGCTATATTTGAAGGGAGCATAAATAACGAAGAATATTCCGAGCTTGCCAACCAAGTTATACTGACGTGTAAAAATAAAGATGCATTAATAATCAATAATGAAATCTTTAAAAAAATTAATGCACCACAAAGAAATTATCACAGTGCTGATTCTGTACTTGCTGATGACAATGAAAGTCAGGCAAACTTTTCAACTGAATTCATAAACTCTTTAACTCCTTCTGGAATGCCACCACATATTTTGCAGCTAAAGAAAGGTGCAATTATCATGTTACTGCGAAATATGAACCCCAAAAAAGGCCTATGCAATGGCACAAGATTAATTGTTCAACAATTAAAGGACCATTTTATAGATGCTGAAATTTTAACTGGGACCCATAAAGGAGAGAGAGTTTTCATACCAAGAATAGATTTAGCACCAAGTGAAAGTAGTCTCCCTTTTATACTTCAAAGAAGACAATTTCCCATTATTATGGCATTTGCCATGACCATTAATAAATCACAAGGTCAAACTTTCAAATCTGTGGGTATTTTCTTGGAAGAACCAGTTTTTGCACATGGTCAATTGTACGTTGCGTTGTCACGGTGCAAAAATCCACAGGCTATTAAAGTTTACATTGAAAACAATGAAAGTCAAGGTGATTTATTAGAAGATGGACGTATTTTTACTAAAAACATTGTCTACTATGAAGTACTATAAATTTGCAGGATACAAATTAAAGATGCCAACATTTTTTAAAAACATTCCAAAATACATAACAATTGGTTGTTTAATTCAGTCATAATTAATGGAAGTACTGTTTATGAATGATTCGCTTCACAAAATACTTGCCTTGCATTGTTAGTAAAAATTATGTTAAAATGTTAAGTCACTATGTTAATGTTTCTAATGTTACAAGTTTAAAAAATATATTAAAGTGGATGTTAAGAGGTCAAGCACCTTTTAAGTCACAATGTAAATATTGTCTGTTATCTTAAGATTACTACCTACATTAATGTTTATCGCCAGTTTATGTGCTCAGTAATGAATTACTTTAATTACGTACGTTTTAAGGAGAGTTTTACTGTATGCCTTCCTCTACATTCAATGTATATTCAAGTTAACAATTATTGTGATAGAAATTGCATTTTAATACTGATTAATTTAAAGGTCAATTGTTTTTACATTCAAATGTTAATACTTTTAATAAAAAATTAGGTTACAAAATGTATTCACTATGTTCCTGTTTATAATGTTCAAAATTATACCAATGTTTTGTCAACTTCTAAACTTACATAAAAAATAAAGTTCAAGTTTAAAAATATATACTTTGAAGGTTATTGCTTACATATATTTTAAACTTCATGTTAAAATTCACGACGTTTCAAGAAGGCTTTTTACTTTTTGCTTTCCTATTCATTCAATGTATATTAAAGTGAACAATTCTTCAGATACAAATTACATTTTAAAAAAACATTACATCAACATTTTACAAAAATACACGTTCATATTAAAATACTTATAAGTGACAAAAATATATGTTAATAACTAAACAACTTGACAAACATATACATCACATTGCTGTCATTTTTTGACGGGCAAGTCGCTAGTGCTAAAATAACAACTATAGTAATACAAATGGCATAGTTATTGCCTATTTATTGTAAAATGTAATAATTGGAGTATGAAGGGTGCTCTCAATGTGTCCCACTGAGTATCCCATCAGTTGGTGACCTCTGGGACAATCAGGAGCACACATGCATTGCTATGCTACCTGATGACCACTCATAGTTAACTAATTACATAGTAATTAAGGTTAAAAAAAGAATTAGTCCAGCAACTTCAATATTTTTCAATGTGTTTATTTCTTCTAATCTTCTCTGCAACATGAGAATCAGTTAATTGATCCAGAGGAAGACAAACAAGAAAAAACACCATCTAAACATTGCCAATTATCTATAAAGGGGAAAAAATTACTTCCTGAACCTAGATACCACTGCATATAATTCTGGATTAATATTCCCGCTCTAATTATCCAGGATAACCATAAATGCCCTTTTTATTCCAAATTATATCCAATCAGTTTTTTTATTTATCTATCAAAACTGCTGTCAAAATCACCTTCCACAGATTACTGTGAAGAACCCTTTTCTTTCTTTAAGGTGAAATCTTTTTTACTTCTAACATCAAAGGATGTTCTCTCCTCAGTTCAAAACCTCTTTGTACAAAAACTTCACTTGACGAAGCCATACATTGACCCTTGATTTGAATTTATAAATTGCCTGGCTATTTTTCCTTCCCAAATGCATAACTTTACATGTATTTGTATAAAATCGCATCTGCAATTTAGTTGCCCATTCCTCTAATTTATGCAACCCCCTCTGGAGGGACAGTACATCATTTTTTGATTCAATTACCTTTCACAACTTCATGTCATAAGCAAAACTTGAGACAATACTTCCCAGTCCTACGTCCAAGACATTAATAAATACGTTAAAAAGGAGAGGACCTAATAATGAACAATGGGGAACCCCACTTACCACATTAGTATGTTCCATTAACAACAACCCTTTGCTTCCTGTCTTTTAGTCAGCTCCCAATCCATGAACATATATTTACTGTAATATCTCTATCCCTTAGTTTGCTCAATAGTTTTTCATGTGGCACTGTATGAAAAGCATTTGCAAAATCCAAAAAGACTACATCCATTGAGTTGCCCATATCCAGGTTCTTTCTAACCTCATAGAAACTTAAGAGTGACAGAAAACAGAGAAGCAATTTACATATAGTATATTGCTACAAATAGAAGCACTCTATAGTATACCTACTGTGTTTACACAAAATAGTCAGAAAAAATGGATAAATCCAACAGGAGAGTGTTCTTTATGTATGAACTATATAGATGTGTCTACATACAGTTCACCCGGAGAAATACACAGATGGAAATCAGAGTAAATATCCGTACATATAAGTTCAGAACCACAATGTAAATGCCAGAGGTGTGCAGCTTCTTCTCAGGACACCGTTCCCAAGTAACTAGTAGATATGATAAGAAAGGTAGGGGAAAGAAAGTGCGCCACCTCCTAGTGCAATATGAGTGTAAAATAATCACGTCAAAACATCAATCATATAGTGTTTCACTCACATGATAAACCCAAAGTTATGAGGTATCTGTATGGATTAAAAGGGGTAGCTCTGGAAGTAACTAATGTCCAATCCTCAGATCTTAATCCCAGGCACAGGATACAATCCAGATAATTTTGTAGCAGGTATAGTTGGATCACCAATGCTATTGGGTACACTATTATATAATGTCTACAGAACAAAATATGATACCAACTCCTTATGTCTACTATAGGGGACAATTGAAACACACTAGTACAAACAATATTGAGTTTATCATATATTTATTGCACCACACAATCCCCAGTACATGTCATATATGGCCAATAGGGATAGGCACAATGAAAATGAATACAATCAATAATCTAAAAACATAATAGCAACAAATACGTTTCGCCAAAAAGGCTTATTCAGTGCTATAAAAACATAAACAGCATATAAACATGTATGTAAGTACATATCAGCACTTACCAACATCAAACCCTTTCTGCTCTCCCACAGAGGCTTATATACCCTCCATTGTTCTAACAATCAGGAAGTGCATCCAAAATGGTGTCGCCCCATGTGACGTGCATCATGTGACTCTTATGACAACATTAAGTGATCAACATAGCAATCCCAGCACTTCCTGATTCATAAACTCTCACTCTATGTGAATGCCCTCTGGTGGCTATACAGACACATTACATGTCTCTCTCCAGCTATTGACACTTCCTGATCTAAAAATGCCTCTCATTCTATATAAATGCCCTCTGGTGGCTTTACAGGCACATTACATGTCTCTCTCCAGATATGGGCACACATATATACACATATATATACATATCTTTAAAGTTCTATATGATGTCTCCCCTGGGGCATTTATGAATGACAGTAGTTTTTATGTGTTTGCTTTTTAATAATCTTTGTCCATGTGTTTGCTTTTTAATAATCTTTGTCCATGAGATATATGTGTACTGTTTTTGTTTGATTAGAGTGGGGATATGGATTGTGCAATATGTTGGGCTATTGTCCTTTATTGATCTACATATTTACATGTCCTTTATTGTATTTATATCTTTTTTTGTATGTATTTTAATTAATCATGAGATATACGTGCAATGTTTTTTGTTAGATAAGAGTGGGGATATGGATTTTCGTATATATTGGGATGTAGTTCTCTATTGATGTATATATTTTGTATGTTCCTTATTTTATATTTATGTATATCTCCTTTTTATATGCATCCTGATTTACCAATGTCTTTTTTATAAATATCTATTCATTTTACCCCAGGGTGATCCTTTTTTTGACTTGGGGCTACATAAGATGGGAGAAACAGATAGGGCATGTCCCCCTCCATATAAATATATATATATATATATATATATATATATATATATATATATATATATATATATATATAATATATATTTATATATATATATATATATATATATATATATATATATATATATGTATATACTGTATGTGTATCTGTATATATATGTGCTCATATCTGGAATACCCAATCCTACAAAATCTATTGCACAAACCAGAATCTACCTCATACTGATGATAGCCAAAAGCTTGAAACAGGCCTGTATATGAGTGATTCTTGGTTTGAGTAAAATCCAACCTGGTGCTTTGCTTAAAAGCTGTTTAATACGGCGGGCATATGCTTTCAGGGAGCAATGTATAAAGTTGCAATTTTTGGATTAAAAGAGTGAGGTACATTGTATTCTCCTTTGCATGTCCCTGCCTTTTAGACATGCAAATGGGCTTAATAATGTATTATTCGTTTTCTGTACTCTGTACGGTGGAGAGCTTTTCTCACTCTAGTGCTCACCATACACTAAATGATTGCTGTGGAATGCCCATATCTGGAGAGAGACATGTAAATGTAAAGCCACCAGAGGGCATTCATATAGAATGAGAGGCATTTTTAAATCAGGAAGTGTCCATAGCTGGAGAAAGATATGTAATGTGTCTGTATAGCCACCAGAGTGCATTCACATAGAGTGAGAGTTTATGAATCAGGAAGTGCTGGGATTGCTATTTTGATGTTGTCATAAGAGTCACATGATGCATGCCATATGGGGCAACGCCATTTTGGATGCACTTCCTGATTGTTAGAACAACGGAGGGTATATAAGCCTCTGTGGGAGAGCAGAAAGGGTTTGATGTTGGTAAGTGCTGATATGAGCAGTACTTATATACATTTTTATATACTGTTTATGTTTTTATATCACGGAGGAAGCCTTTTTGGTGAAACGCGTTTGATACTATTTTATGTTTTTAGATTATTGATTTTATTCATTTTCATTGTGCATATCCCTATTGGCCATATATGGCATGTACTGGGGATTGTATGGTACAATACATATATGATAAACACACTATTTTTTTACTAGTGTGTTTCAATTGTCCCCTATAGTAGACATAAGGAGTTGGTATCATATTTTGTTCTATAGACACTATATAATAGTGTACCCAATAGCATTTGTGATCCAACTATACCTGCTACAAAACTATCTGGATTGTATCCTGTGCCTGGGATTGAGATCTGAGGATTGGACATCGGTTACTTCCAGAGCTACCCCTTTTAATCCATATAGATACCTCATAACTTTGGGGTTATCACATGTGAGTGTAACACTATATGATTAATGTTTTGACGTGATTATTATAAACTCATATTGCACTAGGAGGTGTGCGCGCTGTCTTTCCCCTATGCTTCTTATGTTCCTCATATAAACCTATTAGATTTGTTTGATATGACCTATCCCTCATAAATCTGTGTTGACTACTACTTAAAAGCTTGTTCAAATAGACATATTAACCCTTCTAAAAGCTTTCCCACTAGCAAAGTGAATCATACTGGTCTATAAAGTCCCGGATTTGTTCTTTTTCCCTTCTTAAAAGTAGATATCACCTTTGCTTTTATACAGCCATCTGGTAGAGACCCTGTGTTTAGTGAATCTTGAAAAATTAGATATAATGGTTTGGATATTATAGAACCCAGTTCCTCCCTAGGATTTATTCCATCAGGAGCTGGGGCTTTATAACATTTGTTTTTCCAACCTCGCGTAAAGCAGTCTCTGTTCCCTCTTTTTTGTATCATTTAAATGCCTGTTTGTTACTCCATATCTGGATCATTAAATCATTGATAAGCCACATTGGATGTGATTTACTCCTTTAACTTTTATTCCCACATGGTATGTGGTGATAAGTTTGTATATTTAGTAAGGATCTGAACGTTGTCCATTTATTTTCAGGATTTTTACCCATCAGTTCTTTGTCCCAGCATTGCTGCCCTGAGACCATTACAATTTCCCCGGTAAAATTGTTTTTGTTGGCCCCCTTACAGTTTTTTTTTTTTATTCAATCTCAAATGAGACTGTGTTGTGATCTCTGTTTCCCCCAAAGGTTGCCCTATTTCAACATTTGATACCATATCAACACTATGTGTGATGACTAAATCCAAAATAGCCTAATTTCTAGGAGGTTTTTGAATAACCTGGGCCAGATGATGATCCCTGAGTGTACTCAAGAACCTGCTCCCCTTAGCTGAACTGCTCGTCTCATTCACACAATTTATTTCAGGGTAGTTAAAATCTCCCATTATTAGAACTTGTCCATGCTTAGCTGCATTTCTAATCTGTAACAATAATTGCAGTTCATCACTTTCAATTATATTTGGAAGTTTATGTTATGAGCCTGTGCCTGTCACTGTACTTGAGTTACTTAGCAATACCTCCCTATTGACTATACTCACACTCCACCTTCTACTTCTCCATGACTAGTTAATTAATGCCTTACCCCATCTAAACTTTCTACCCCATTACTTCTATCCAGTCCTTCCTCCCCACCTACTAGTTAAAAATTCCTCCAGCCTTTGTGCCACACTTTTCCCTAGCACATAAACCCTGCTATAGAGATTGTACCCAGGAGAAAAGTAAACCTAGTTTGCCTAGTCACTTACATCACTGTGAATCCTGGCCTCCACTGAGATGGAAGCTGCGGTCAGAAATTGTAAGCCTATGTGACAAGCTTTTAAAGTGGTAAGAAATATATGTTACAAGGGAACACAGTAATTAGTTTTCCCTTTCTTAACCCTTAACTGAATTTCCTGGCTTCCTAGAAGACTTGTGGCTGTTCCTTAGACCTCTAGCTTTTCTGAGCCCTGTACCTGAGTACCCCGGCACCTTGACCCCATTCCCCAATGATGTGGGTCATAGCCTTTATTGTATTCCTCACAGAAAAATGAACCCCTGAATACAATCCACACTAGGGCCACTGACCATGCATTCTGAGCTCTACTGGTAACAACCATATCACACAGTTATAATTACACATGCCATCAATGCAACAGCAATTATTATAAACCCACATGTGCCATCAGGGCAACCCTAACACATACATCCAAGAGGTATGACCACCTTGCTCACAGGGAAATAACAGTCCAAATAACAGTCCATATATGTATTTGTAACAATCCATCTACCCATTGGAAGTACACTGTTTGCCCTGAAAGGGACTCCTTGTGCCCCATACCCCATGCCCTCCCAGGGCACTGGTTGGTTGAATCAACTCCAAGAGACCCCAGTGGTCCCTCAGAGTAACAATTTATTAATTTTGTTTCTTCAATTTTTAAGTTAACCCACCAAACCATAAAATTTCAACATTATAACTTGTTCCAATATAAATATATTTTCTCCCTATAAGCTCTAAATCAAGCTTAACATACCGACAAATCAATCCTCCTTTTCTGCCATTGCCCCTTTCCATCCTAAATAGGTGATAAGCATCCAAATTAACAGATGAGTTATGAGAATCATCCCACAAAGCTTCAGTAATGTCTATCAAATCCCATTTCTGACTTATTGTTAATAATTCTAGCTCACCCATTCTGCAAGGCAGGCTTCAAGAATAAGCAAGCACACATTTTAGGTTGCTCTGACTCTGCAGGTTTGAAGTATTTGTCACTGTATTTGTATTAACCAAGACCTCCCTATTAACTCTACTAATACTCTCTGTTTCTCCTCTCCCCATTAATTTTCATTACTAGTCACGCAGCCTTTCTACCATCCTTTCTCGTAGCACAAAAGCTCCTTCTTCTTAAAAGTGCAGTCCATTACTGCTATAGAGATGGTACGCAAGAGTAAAGTCAGCCCAGTGCTCTATAAATCCAAAACTCTCCTTAGTGAACCATTTTGTTAGCCGCGTATTAACCTCCATAAGCTCCTTCTGTCTCCCTGTGTTAGAGAGTGGCACTGGTAGTATCGCAAAAAATACCACTTTGGAGTTCCTTGCTCTAAGTTTGTTTCCTAGTTCTATAAAATAATTTCCTAGGACGCTACTTCACTTACTTCTTGCTTTGTCATTTGTACCAATATTTACCAAGACTGCTGGGTAATTCCCAGGCCCCCCAAATAATTTATCTACCAGACTTACAACATGCCAAACCTGAACACCAGGGAGACAGGGAGACAATGTTTGAATGCTGAGATTTGGGGGACAAATCATTCTTTCTATTTTTTTAATGTAGTCCCCTACCACCAAAACATGTCTGTTGCTTTTGCTCTACCCAGGTTTAGCTGGAAGAGTGCTGGTTAGTGATTAAACTTTTTATCAATGAAGGCAGTGCTTCAGTGGAAGCACCGCCTACTATTTTCTATGATTTGTTTTAATTTGTTATTTTTGTACTACTGGACACATTTTAGAAAAACTTAAAAAAGTATTGTACTTTTGTACTCTGTTTCCCCCATTAAAGTGTTTTGAATATGGGCACAAACAAACCATTGGAGACAGGTAACTTGTCACACAATGCATATTAATAAATTAAAAATACATTAACAAACTGTGACAATATTTATAACTTTTATATACATTACCTTAACACTTACTTAAATATTGAAAGTGTTGGTATATTAAAAGGATACAAATTAACAGCCATATTAAATTGCAATTTGGCCAATTCTAAAGGGCTCTATATAAGCACAGAGCATATTTTTTTACATATTTTTTTAGTTTGTGAACTTCTATCCAAAAGCAAGGTCTTCACGAACTAAAAACTTCTGTAAAAAAATATGCTCTGTGCTTAAATAGAGCCCTTTAGAATTGGATGAAACACAATTTAAAAGGCTGTATAGGTCAGCAGATTAAAAAAGGTAAAGCAGAAATATAAAAGTAACTAGTTTTGATCTATGTCACATTTATTGATAATTCAGTTTAGTTCATACAAATTAATTAAAATAAGAGTCTACAGTCAAAAAGAAACAAACGTTTTATAGAAAACATTATACTAAGGCAATCTTTTTTCTTACACATAATCTGCCTTAACAAATTATTAATATATTAGTGAATATTGTGAGAAAAACCTCTCGGCTCACATTTCTTCCATCTTGATATTTAACAGTCTACACCAATGGATGGAAATTATTATTAAATGTTCAAAGAGACACTGAAGTCACAATATGTGCTCTGTACCATGACAGGGTGGAAAAGTAGCCATTTTTACTTATTCCTTCTTTAGCTCATGAAGCCCAACCTCAAGAATCAGCATAGATAATATATTTCAGGCATTGGCTGATATTCTGATTATATTTTAGCTTTATTGATTTCTATACTCAATTGCTTAAGTGTAGAGTTGTGGCTCAATGTTAAAATATGTTTGCCTTTACAAACTCTATATTTTCTGTTTTATCTTGTAACTAAAATGATAACAGTAAGAAAAACAAAAAGAAATTCAAACCCAATTCATCTATTTTTTACAAGTGCTTTTACCACCAGACTGTGCCTCCAAATACTTTGCAATGGGGTAAAACAATATTCTTCCTAATCTAGAGCTAATATTGGAAACACAACATTTGAATATTCAAACTGGAATTAGTGCCACTGGCTGGTACATCTCTTTATGTATTCTTCCAATGATAATAACTTAAATAGGCAGCAATATTAAACCTGTTACCTAATATTGAAAAGCATAACTGATGAATAAAGTGTTACTTTAATTCTACTGCCATGTAAAATAAAATCACGTATCACTAATTCATTTGTTTGTTTATCACATATAATAGTTGTCAAACTACGAATTGTTGTCACACTTTGCGAGCTTGCAAAGCGAGCTCGCAAGAACTGCGTCCCTCGCAAAACGAGGGACAAAGTTTTGTCCGCAAATGTGGACCCTCGCGAAGCAAGGGGCCGCATTTGCGGAAGGTGGGGGCTCCAACGTCATTTTGCAAGGGTGGAGGCTCATAGGCACCTCACAGGCGGTTACAAACACCCACACAAGCGGCACTCTACCAAAAATACGACCCGACGCACATTTACGGACTTAGCAGACAAAACACCTGATGCACATTTACGGACTTAGCAGACAAAAATACGAGACGCACAACTTAGAAAAAAAGCATTACGACCTTGGAAAAATACAATCTTAACGGCCGAACCGCGCGCAACGGAAAACAGACAAAACACAATAAATACACACAAAAACACATAAAAAACTTACCCACAGCAAAGGGGGGGCATCCAGGACCTCTACAAGTGAAGTTACACCTCCATTTAAGTCCAAATTCACGAGTTTAGACACACGAAAATCCCCTAAGCGAGAGAAAAAATGGCCGCCGAAAAAAACGAAAACGAGGCTACAGGGCCCGAAACACGCAAAACAGAGCCCAACACGTAGCACGTTCACGAGGTAGTACAACAGACTGTTACTAAAGACGGAAAATCGCTTACTAAAGACGCAAAATCATTCCTATGCGCGTAACAAATACATACAATGTAGCCGCTATTTTATCACAATCTACACAATAACGTTTCTGAAATGGCGGCTTTCCCGCTGAAACTAAGGGCTCTGCCTAGCGCACGAAGCCTATATATAGGGAACAAGTGCCACACTGCTGACACTTTTCTGCTGACAGGTGATGACAGTTTGACTGGACATTTTCTGCTGCCGGAAAATCCAAAGAGATTGTTAGAATTGCTGGATATTTCATATTGATAAGTAAAGTATATTATTAATTTATTATTTATTAATAAAAAAATACATAACTGCATTTTGCAAGACCTGTACTTTAACACGGTATTAATCGTTAACCATTTCAAATATGTTTCTTAATTGATTCATTAAATTTTAAGTATATTATTAATTTATTATTTATTAATTAAAACAAACAAAAAAAACAACATTACTGCATTTTGCAATACCTGTACTGTAGCACGGTATTAATCATTAACAATTTCAAATATGTTTATTAATTGATTCATTAATTTTTAATAGACATTAATTTTATTAATTACTAATTATTTTTAAAAAATATACAATTGTCATTTACTTTATGATTACATTATTGATTTACTCTTTATAGAACATTTAGTAATTCATTAATTAGTAATGTACATTAATTAAATAATAATTAATTGTTAATATTAATAACGTTTATAAAAAATAGAAAAAATGTCACTGGACTTACATTTTGACCTTGATGCTCAACTATTAATGTTCATTTATTACTTTATTCATCATTGCAATTAATAATGTTAATTAATTAATTATTAATTAGTCATAATATCACATTTAGAAAAAGAAAAAAAATATATAGTGGTTTTAAATGTTGTGCTTGCTACTCAACTATTAATGTTCATTAATTACTTCATTGATCATTCATAAAATACATTTTTAGTCAAAAATGCATAAAAACATATCTCTCTTTTGCACTGAATTTAAATATTACTGTTGCTTCTTCATTAGTAGTTTGCTCTCATATTTTTATTTTCAGGATTTATTATTAATGCAATTGTTTTTATGTGTTGATAATTAATTATAAATGTGATAAATATCAATTCAAAGTGTTATTATTGTTTAAAAAAAAATAAAAAATTGTTTAAAATACAAGTCGCATGTTACAAACTTTGATGTTATGGTTTACAATATTTATTCATGAAAAATTAAAACATTGTTATATTGTTATTACATATATGACAATTAAAACAGTTCATATTTAAAATATATATATATATATATATATATATATATATATATATATATATATATATATATATATATATATATATCTCTGTTGGTGAAATACAAGTTGAAAGTAAAAAAAAAAAAAAAAATTAATCAAAATTTTCCATTTATTGGTACTTAATAAAACAAAAGGTTAAGAATGCAAAAGACCAATATTGTGTGGCAAACAGTTTCCCCAGCATAAAAAATTCTATTGACCGTCATTTTTTGACGGGCAAGTCGCTAGGTTTAAAATGGTTATAACAAAGTATTTATTTTCTTTTACTAGTTTTCTAGAAAAAAAGTAATTTTGATAAAGTTCATTATGGCATCTTGGAATTCTTTATTCTTTAATGTGTAGATAACAGGGTTCAGTAAAGGATTTAATACAATGTATACAAGAGCAAAATACTTGTCTCGACTTGGAGAATAACTTGATGTGGGTCTCATATACAAACAGATGAGTGTTCCATAATACATTATAACGCAGGTCAGGTGGGACGCACAAGTAGAAAAGGCTTTGTGTCGCCCATGTGAGGACTGGATCTTTACAATGGCAGATATTATAAATATGTAAGACATCATAATAAGAAGGAAGGAATTAAAGGTAATTAATGAGCCATCAATGTAGTTCAACAAGTCCACATTAAATGTATCATTACATGAAATCTTTAGAAGTGGAACAACGTCACAAAAAAAATGGTCAATCAAATGGGAAGCACAGAAGGATAGTTTAGATATCAGCACAGGATATCCAGTAGATATCAAGAAACCAGCAGACCATACAGCAATTAAACACCGTGCACAATGTCTTAGGCTCATGCGAATAACATAATGTAGAGGGTAACAGATTGCAACATATCGGTCATATGCCATAGCAGCCAGAAGAAGGATTTCACTGCAAGCAAGAGAAGCATAAAAATAAAGCTGGGTCATACACCCTGAAAATGAAATATTCTTACGTTGTGTGAAGAGCCTGTGTAATACAGCAGGGAGAATGGATGAGGTGAACCAGATGTCAATAAATGAAAGGTTCATCAAGAAAATATACATCGTAGTATGCAATTTAGGATTCAGTAAAATTACAGCAAAAACAGTCAGGTTTCCGAGCAATATCATGAGATAGATTATGAGGAACAGGATGAAAAGAGGAACCTGCAGCTCTCTAATGTCAGTAAAGCCTTTCATTAGGAATTCTGTCCCATTATCTTGACTTTCCAGTCCCATATTCTAGTCTTCTTGTTTAGATTTGCCTACTTATGTGTGTTTTTTTAGCCCTGTTGATATGTATACTACATAACAAATACCATCATATCATAATATAATGGAGTAATATAATGTTTTACATGACATAGATAATGCTCCAATGTATTAAATAGACATTTGACTAGTGACAGGCACCTGTTTTATTTGAACAATAAGACTTGAGTAATTATAAGGCAAAGGGATACCACAAATAAGCACCCAGGTTATTCGACAGAAAACAATATATAAAATAGTTGGAGTTTGCACCACATATCAATATCCAGGGTCCATTGACTAACAAGGAGGGTTAGGTATTAAAATATCTTAACATCAAAAACAAGTACAGCAGGCAAACAACTTCATGGGATAAAAATACATTTTCTGCTGTGGTAATTTTGATGCAAAATGGTATCAAACATTTTATTCATGAAAATGGTGATACAATACCTGTAATATATAAGATATTGAAGTGAGCAGTACAATAACAATTCATTACTGTGCTTCTGTGTATGAAACCTATTTGTGAGATAAAGTGTGGTTGTGCTAGCATTGCTTTCATATTTATTATAAAAAAAATTAACACAAATAGCTACTTCTGGTTGTAGGCATTGTATTAAAATAATCCATAATTAACTGGCAATATATGTGCTCTACAATTATGGATACAAAAAAAAATAAGTGAAATATTTAAGAAAAAGTACAGTTTTTTTGTTACTTACTTCTTAACCTGAGGTTCTGTTGTTTTGTTTATTCTTAAATTGCTGTCTGTAACACTGAGCTAACACCAACACAAATATCTGTTTATTAGCAGTTAATTAACTCATGGCTGGAATATTACTTGCATTTTAAGTTTAATTTTACTCAGTGATTTAGACTTACACAGACTATCAAATACTGTGACACAGGACAATACTGTATAACCACAAGACAGAAGCACAACAATAAACCTCATGTGTCTATCCCTTATAAGCCACTACTATATGCCATAACCAACACATCCCTCCTCTGTACCTGTATTGAATATATTTTGTATGTGTTAAAAATGTATACATTAAATTGTAAAAAAAAAAAGTATAATTAATTTAATGACAATATTGTTAAACCAGTATTGTATTTTATGCCTTTTTAGTATTTGGGTTATGGCCTTACATAGTCTGAGAAGCTTTTACTGGAAAATATAATTACATCCCCATGGCAATTATTAACACTGCTGATCAGTAAAACAGATGTTACACAGTTGAAGATGCCTCACCTCAGTTGTAAGAATTCTTAGTGAATACAGCACATTATCATAAATGTTAGCACAGTTGGGAAATGTCCTGTTCACTCTGCCTTTATTAAAATATTTCCAATCCAGCTTGTCCTGCTTGTTCTTCACGGATGTCAGTGTGAAGATTATGATTCAAAGTCTGCTCTAGAGCTATATATATATTATGTGCACTAGATATAAATTGGCTCCCCAGAGCATTCACATCAGTTTTTTTACATGAGTGTATGATTGTAGGAGATAAGCAATCAATGCAAATTGTATTTGCCATTGTATTTGACATCACCATCTGATTGTTATTTTGCTGAGAATTATTTTGACCATGAATCTTCTATTAAAATATGTATCAGGGGGCAAATGTCAGTTATAAGATAACATAAATAATATAATATAACTAGCGACTTGCCCATCAAAAAATGACGGTCAATTAAAATTAAATGTTGTGAAATTTGTTTGCAACACAAAATGAGTCAGCTACATTTGTCCCTTTTTTTTCTAAAAATAAAAACACATTAATTTTTTTAACTTTTTATTTTTTTAACTTTCAACTTATATTTCACAAACATGAAACTTTGTAACATGAAACTTGTATATGAAACATTCGTTCAACATTTTGTTAACAATACTAACACTTTTCAATACATATTTATCACTGAGTAACTGAGGACTTTATTAACTTAGAGTAAGTAAATTGTTTGAACAATAACATGCTTTTTTCTCATTTGTAACATATTTGTTAAACTCTTATTAAACTAAATTAACATTGAATCCAGAGGAAGGCAAACAATAAAAAACCCCTATTGAAACTTGTCCAATTGTATCAAAGAGGGAAAAAAAAAAATTCCTTCCTGACCCCATTAACTGGCGATCGGATTTCTCCCTGAATCAATACTTTGTCTTTAAATAATACATTTCCAATTATTATTAAATGCTTCAACGTTATACTAACAATACATGTTTGACTATACCACATACATATTTAACAAACTTTTTTAAAAATTCAAAAAACACATATTTAACATCTGAAATTTTAACATCAAACAATAACATTTAACTCTTGTAAATCCTGAACAATTCAGTTAATTGTTTTGTGGGGCCAATCATGTTAATATGAAACTCATTCAAATCTGTTTAAGGATATTTTACTGTTGTTTTTGTTGTTATTTTTTTTTTTTTTTGAAAATGTTACATAGAGTTTCATAAGTGAAATAGTGGCCCCCTATTTAAAGAGTCCCAGAGTACTTACATTTTGTACTGGAAGTAAAACCACTGTTCTCTATGTTTTTTTTTTGTCCATTCTATAGAGTTTGTTCTTGAAATATTGTTTTTGTGCAATCATATTGAGTACCATAAAATGTTGTCATGGAAATGAAAGCACTGTGCTCTATCTTTCCAAGACCTCATAGTAGATAATGTTTTTGGTGTAAACACATCCATCGTCCAATAAATGACCTTGAGTTTTGTTTTCTTCAACATGCACTTTAATTTCTTTTGGATTAGTGCACCTTGAAAAAGCCACATAGAGTTGTCCATGTGCAAAAACTGGTTCCTTTAAAAAAATCCCAACTGACTTAAAAGTTTGTCCTTGGGATTTATTGATGGTCATGGCAAATGCCATGATAACTGGAAATTGTCTCCGTTGAAGGACAAAGGGCAAACCACTCTCACTTGGAGATAAATAAATTCTTGGTATAAAAACTCGTTGACCTCTATGGGTCCCAGTTATAATTTCTGCATGTATAAAATGATCTTTTAACTCATGCACAATTTGGTCCCATTACAAAGTCCTTTTTTTGGATTCATATTTCGCAATAACATGACAATTGCGCCTTTTTTCAATTGTAAAATATTTGGGGGCATTCCAGATGGTGTTAATGAATTAATAAATTTGATACTAAAATTCGATTCACTGTCTTTATCATCTGACAGAATAGAATCTGAACTGTAATAATTCTTTTGCTGTGCATTAATGTATTTTAAAATTTAATTATTTACATTCAAAGCATTGATATTTTTTGATGTTAATATCACTTTGTTTGCAATGTCTGAGTAATCCTCATTATTAAGAGTGTTTAGAAATATGGCTGATATGAGTGATTCATTGCAAACCATTTCTGATGGAATTTCAATGGTATCATTTGGTAAATGCTGTATTTCTGGATGTCTTCCATCTCCGATTTTAATGAGTCAGTCATTGAATTCATTTTGGTCTTCAGATCTCATATTTAATTCTAATTTGAGATGTGTAAATATTTGCCACAGTTTACTGGTCTTGATACATGTTTCAATGATCTCCGTTCTATTTCCGTGTGGCACAACAGGTAATGTTTGCCTAAAATCTCCTCCTAACAGCATCACCTTTCCACCAAATGGCAACTTATTATCCATTACTTCTTTTAAAAATCTGTCAATACATTGCAATGCATGACATGACATCATTGTTGCCTCGTCTATGATAATTAGTTTAGTTAGTTTACATTTTTTTCTTGCAAGGAATTCAATCGAATATCTGACACTGATGATTCCAAAATGGGAACTGGCAGCTTAAATCCACTATGCACAGTTCTCCCACCATCTAACAAAAGTGCAGCAATTCCAGTTGTTGCATATGGCATAGCTATCTGACCCTGTGATCGAATATAACTCATCAAACAATTGTACAAAAAAGTTTTTCCTGATCCACCTGGGCCGTCTAGATAGAAATACCAGTCTTTGACCATTTCATCATCTGTAGCATTTGTGATGGCATGAAATGCTTCTAACTGTAAAGTATTTAAAGTTGCCAGTTTTTCTTGGGTTTTTTGTTTTTGAAGCTCAGTGTCATAATCATCAAAATTGATGTCATCAATAAGTCCTGGATCAGGTAAATAAAAACTTGCACAATTTAATCCATGAGCCAACAATATTTCTTGGATTTCCATCAATGTTTTTAACAGAGCTATTGGTTCTCTGTAACATTTCAAAAAATCTTCTGACATGTTTAATTTAAATGTTTCCCACAAAGTGAAAACATTAGGTACATTGCAAAATATACAAATGAATGCAAATTGTTGTCTCATTTGCTTAGGCATTTGACATAGTGCTGCTTCTTCCAGACACCTCTCCCATTCTGTATCATCAGCTATGACATTTTGATGTCTTGCAGCTAATAGGAATGTATCATAAACTATGTCATTCACTGTACGTAAATGCTCAAAACTCTGTGCACCGGGAACATGTTGCAGAAGTAATCTTAAGCTGAATCGTTCAATGTCCCTTGGACTGACGGTATAAATGCGTGGTATAATTTTATGTGCATCTCTTCTTCGTTGTCGCCATAGACCAATTACAAATATATAGTGATATGGTATCTCTATGTATAAAAATTGTCTGGCCTGCGTATCCTGACAGTTTAATTTAAACCATGCAGTAAGTGTGGTATCTCTGTCTTCACTTTGATATAATGCAGTTCTTTCATTTCCTTGAGTAAAGCAAATTAACTGACTCTGAGGCAAATGTACAGCTAAACGATAGATAGCATGTGACCGATCATGCATCTCAAATTTCAAAAGGCGCCACATTGCTTCAGGAGCACTCACATACCGAGCATCTAAATAATTTGATAGTTCATCATGTCAAATTCGATTTTCGTTTTCATTTGCAGCACCTTGTACAACAACAGTAGCTGCGTCATATCCTTTGTATATATATTTATACACATACTTAATTGATTTAATCAAAGTGCAAGCTTCCACATTGATGTGTGCATTGTACTTGATGAGCAAATGTGGATTGTATGGAACGACAAATCTATTATCAACCTTTACGCCACGGATAATAGCTGTTTGTCCTTGTGTTCTTTTATACAAAGAATATCCATCACAATTTGCATAAGTTTGCATTTGAAATTGTTTTGGAAATTCTTTAGTACATTTTTTATTTTCCATACATGGTGAATTAGGATTCATCTCTCCACATGGGCCATGAATCATTCTATGTGTAACAATCTCCCAAAGTTTTGTATATTTTTCTTGGTCTGGCAATTGTGCGAAAATTACTGAATCCACTCTCTCTGCAGTGTTCAACTTATCTTTTTCCTGCAGTATTAAAAGTATGTGAGCATGTGGCAATCCTCTTTTTTGAAATTCAAGTGTGCTTTAGTGATATCATGTATTAATGAATTGAGTTTGATTTTGAATACTCTTGCCACTAAATCTGGTCGGTCAGAAGTACTTTGTCCCAGATTCAAATTTTCCTTGATCTCTGGCCATTGTGGATTACACGTGAATGTAATAAATAAATCTGGTTTTCCAAATTTTGTAATAATAGCCATGGCATAATTATACCTTTCTCGCATATTGCGAGGAGATCCTTGGAAAGTGGATGGCAAAATAATTGCTCTTCCAGCTGGAATGTCTCTGTTGGAAGCTAAATCTGCCACATAATCCATTAATCTCCAATACTGTTCTACTCGTAATTTTTTTTGTTGATATTTAATGAAATTTAGATTATTGTCTTCAACTTGTAAATATGAATCAATAATCCATTGTTGAGTGAGTTTGCCTCCATGTAAAATTGGATTAAAATAATAACGGATAGCAGTGTGTGCCACTTTATATTCCAGCATGGAAATATTAGATCTAATACGAAGTTTAGTATTGGGATAACTTTCCAATTGTAATTTTGGTTCCCATCCTGGTTCCCCATTTGGAAAGAAAATGGGATATGTAATTGGATCTAAATTACAGCTTAATATATTGATGTTGATAAATGGTTGTTCTTCATTGCGTGGATATATTCTAATATCCCGCTGAAAAGGTGGTTCACCATCTTCATTTTTAAACACCATGGCAACCTCATTTACAGTAGGTAAATTATATCTTCTTTGATCAGTGTTGCGATCTCTTTTTAACACCATATTTACTTTTGATGTAGGCAATTGATGTCTTTCAGCATGTTCCTGTTGTTCTTTTTCCAGCTGTGCTAATTGTTTGTATGCTTGACTAAATGTTTTTTTTGCATAATTTTATCCAGCTGTTCAAAGACTATGAGCAAACACTGTCTATTTTCTGGAAGTGTCATTCTTTGTTCCACAGCTTCCATCGTATCTAAGACATATAACTGTGCACATTTCCTTTGCTGTCCTTCTTGTGGGTGTAAATGTGAAGTTCGGTGGTATATTTGACCTTGAACTCTGAAACAGTAAGGACCATGTCCTGGTACATGTTCTGCTAATGTTGCACCCATTGAAGCAAATGAAATTGCACTGTTATAAGACCTTATGTTTTGTTTGAAATTATTATAATTTGGAAATGTTGGATCGCTCATTATGCATTCTAAATAATATGGAAATGGGTGTCTTAGTGGAGGTTTCACCTTTCCTTTCTGACAGCAACTAATGAAATTTCCGTCAGTAGGTCTTTCCTTTATGAAATGGTACGCCCCACAAAACTGACAAACCACATTAAGTAACCCATAATAATGAGTATCTACTTGTACTGCAGTAGTAAACACATTGTCATGCATTTCTTCAACATAGATATCAGACCCACTTTCTATATGTACATTGTTTTCTTGTGTGTCTACATTTAAGTCATTCTGCAAAATAGAATCATTGGACAATGGTTCACAGAGATGTTTTTGTTTACTTTTACGTTTCTTGGAAGCCCCAACACACTCAATTGCGGCTTTCTTACTCATCTTTCTTTTATTTAAAAGTCTCTGTCGATCTTCTTCTCGCAAGCGTTGTGAAGTTTCCGGTGTCTGAGCATCTCTCCACCTTTGCTTCCTTTCCCTTGCCAATCTTCTTTTGCGTTCCATTTTCTCTTCTCCATTCTCCGCCATTTTAATTTGTAATTGTAAATAGAGATGTAATCATTGTTTGTTCTTTGTTTTGTATACATTTTTTTTCCTTTTTGTACTGTTCCATTAAAGTAGATGAATAAACTAATCAAACATTTTAAAATGTTGCACTGTAGACTGAAAGAAATGAAACCATTTTTCAAAGTATTTTATTGACATATATTAAATAGGAAATAGCTGCACATATCTATATTTATATGATTAATCCTTCAATTCCATTCCTTCTTTATTGAATTCACAGCATACCATCAATTTCTTTTTTTTGCAAGTGTTGTAAGCTTCTTATTTTTTTTAAATATTATTATTAATTAGTATTGTCTTATTAACTTTTTTCAAGTTATGACTAAATATCATACGTTAATGACTTAATAAGTACTCTCCATTTTCACCAAATATAATATAGCCTTTTTCTATGCATCACTACAAAATTAAATTTTTTACCTGTGAAGATGATGTTGATGTTGTTCAAAGGCTGCAAACGTCATGCTGTCTGTTTATTCCCTTGCAGATCCCAAAAAACTGTAAAATCAAATTGAGAATATTTTTAATCTTTTGCTTCATCGATATCATTAAATGAACATCAACAGACATATATATGTCTACATTAAAAACCTAAAATCATATTTTTTTATATCTTGCTGTAGTAATATAATTCAAATTCTGTACCTGTCAAAATTATCCTTATGATGTTCAATGTGTTCGAACGTCACTATCTCTGTTTATTCAGCTACAGTTCACTGCAATTATACAAAATAGTAAAATTAATGTATAATATGTTGCTTCATCTGTATCAATCAATGAGGCTTAACATACATATTTTTGCACAGATTAAAAACATAAAATAAATATATCAATCAATCAGCATGAACACACATACGTAAGCATAGATTAAAAACATACACTCAATATTACTGTTAGTCTTTAAATAAGACTCAATTAATCTGTATTAATCTTAAATTAATGTCTGACTAAATATAACGTCAAGACATAAGCATGAGTCTATTCCCTTTTTTTTTGTTTGAGGGGTATTTTAAAATGAGTATGTTACAACTGAATTATTAAAATAATGTACATTACTAATGAAATAAGAATCAATTAATGTTCATTAATATTAAAGTAATGTGTGACTAAATCTAACATCAACATGTAAGCATGAGTATATAGCCTTTTTTTTGGGGGGGGGTTTATTTTATACTAAATATATAAGAACTGAATTATTTAAATAATGTACATTAATAATTAATTAATCAACGTGTTCCTTTTTGTATGCACATTCTTAAACGTTAACCTTTTTTGATATTAATGATAAGTAATGATTTATTAATTAATTAAATAAAGTACATTATGAATGTTATTTACAATTCTGTCACACAGGTAATCACGATATATAACAAAAGAATTAATAAATTAATGTACATTAATAATTAATGAATCAATGTGTTGCTTTTTTGTTCATATTCTTAAACGTTAACTAATTTTGATATTAATGATTAATTAATTAATTAATTAATGTACATTATGAATGTTATTAACAATTGTTTCACACAGGTAAACACAATATTATTTTTATATTAATTAAATTTAATATTTTTGATTTATTAAGTAAGTACCAATTTACTAATTAATAATTATAAATTATATTTACCTTTTTTAATGTAATAATGCTGAAGCAGTATCCTGAAGAGCTAACAATCTCTTGAGATTTCCCGGCATCATAAAACGTCCAGTCAGACTGTCATCACCTGAGGAGAAAGTGTCAGTTATGTGTCAAGTGTGCCCTATATATAGGCTTTGTGCGCGAGACAAATGCATTGTTTTAGGTGGGAAATCCGCTGTTCCGTGAGACAAATGCGTTGTTTTAGGCGGGAAATCCAATGTGGCGCGAGACAAAGGCGGGAAATCTGTGTTAATGCGTAAATCTGTAATTGCATTTCGTAAAATGTACTCGCTACTGTCTTTTTACTCATTGTGTGGTTAATGCGCATCCTTTGTCTCGTTGTTTTTCGAGCACATACGTCTGTGGCTGTGTTTTACGCAGTTTGTAGTAGTATAGCCTCGTTTTCATTTTTTTCGGCAGCCATTTTTTTCTTGCTTAGCCGATTTTCGATCTTTGTAACTCGTCTAAATCGATGTAAATTAGAGTTCCAACTCACTCCCAGAGGTCCCCATGCTGTAAGTGACCTTTTTTTATTTTTGAGTGTGTAATTAGTGTTTTTTTAATTGTTTTGGTTCCGCTGCTTATCTCGTAATTTTTTTCATCTCGTATTTTTTTTCTAAGTCCTGCATCTTGTGTAAAAAAGTGCTACGATTTAACAGATTGCCTCGCTACGCGAGGCTCGCCTGCAATGAGCGCCTGTGGCGCTCATTGCCAAAGTGCTACGGTTTAACGGCTAAGTCGTACGATCGGCAAAGTGGTACGGTTAGATGCCAAATATAATACCGTTATAAGTATATTTAAAGAGTAATCACAAGTAAATAATCCTATTGTATCAATAAAAGTGAGGAGGAACTAGAGAACCTATTGATGAGGGTGAAAGAAGAGAGTACAAAGGCCTGCTGCTCAATGTTAAAAAGATGAGGATCGTGGAAAGCAGCTATCTCTGCTCTTGGCAAATAAGTCCTGCATCTTGTGTAAAAAAGTGCTACGATTTAACAGATCGCCTCGCTACGCGAGGCTCGCCTGCAATGAGCGCCTGTGGCGCTCATTGCCAAAGTGCTACGGTTTAACGGCTAAGTCGTACGATCGGCAAAGTGGTACGGTTAGATGCCAAATATAATACCGTTATAAGTATATTTAAAGAGTAATCACAAGTAAATAATCCTATTGTATCAATAAAAGTGAGGAGGAACTAGAGAACCTATTGATGAGGGTGAAAGAAGAGAGTACAAAGGCCTGCTGCTCAATGTTAAAAAGATGAGGATCGTGGAAAGCAGCTATCTCTGCTCTTGGCAAATAAGTCCTGCATCTTGTGTAAAAAAGTGCTACGATTTAACAGATCGCCTCGCTACGCGAGGCTCGCCTGCAATGAGCGCCTGTGGCGCTCATTGCCAAAGTGCTACGGTTTAACGGCTAAGTCGTACGATCGGCAAAGTGGTACGGTTAGATGCCAAATATAATACAGTTATAAGTATATTTAAAGAGTAATCACGAGTAAATAATCCTATTGTATCAATAAAAGTGAGGAGGAACTAGAGAACCTATTGATGAGGGTGAAAGAAGAGAGTACAAAGGCCTGCTGCTCAATGTTAAAAAGATGAGGATCGTGGAAAGCAGCTATCTCTGCTCTTGGCAAATCGAGGGGGAAGAAGTGGAGGCAATGACAGATTTTATTGAAGATCTCTTCAGATGGTGACTGTGGCCATGAAATTAAAGGATACTTGATTTTTGGAAAGAAAGTTATGGCAAGCTTGGATAATCTAGTAAAAATTAAATATATTACAACATCAACAAAGGTCCATGTCCCAATCGACTACTTGATAGGGCTTGAAAAGATCCTAGCTCGATCATACCCAGCAGAATTGTGAGGTCTGTTCTCCGTTGCTAGCAGGATATAGATCAGTATTAGAACAATTACCGCCAGGGTGCACCAATGGTACCACAGGAAAGCAGGTAGAACTAAAACTTGCTAAAACTCAGGCAGTTATTGTTATAAAGATGCTTGGTTATAATTATGCTTTTAATGTATTTTATACCATTTTATTTACAGCAACATAATGGTTTCATGGCTCAGATATAAGATAACAGAAAGGTTGATTATTTTTCTTATTAGAGTTTGCTCTATCCATGACATTATCTCTCTGAGTTTATCACGTCCTAACTTAAGTAACATTCAATGAGCTTATTCAAAGTGGCAACATATTTTGCTGATATTCAGTGAAAAACTAAGTCAGAGGTGCTCATCAGAGAACGAACCAACCTTAATAGGTGAGTTCTATGGTCATGATAAGCCAATCTGAGAACAACCTCTTTTAGCTCACTTGTGCACTTCACAGGGAGAAATATCATGTAGTATATCAGTCTAGTCCCACTCAAAAGAGTGACCCAGCCCCGAAATACCAGGCAATTCTACCCTGAACAGGAGAAACAGCAAACCCCAGACGCGTTTCTGCATTTATGGGCCTAGTCAGTGAGGTGCAGCTGAACTCCCTAAGGCACAGTGAGCAAGGAGTTCCCGTCTGGAGTCCCCTATTACCCTTAGGGAGACTAAACCCTAAGGGTAATTTAATTTGATATTCAGTGAAGTTGAAAGAATAACATAGAACATTGTTATATATATTTAAAAAAAAGCAATGCTTATATCATAAATTACACGAAAAAAATGTTTTCTTTATGGTATCTCAAAGAGGATACTTATGGTACTTAATGCTACTTATAACACATATTTTACAGACAAAAGGCATGGTGTTACACTATGGTGGCAAAACTATACTTAATTCATAGGTACAAACCGCCTCAGTCTTTCTATTGAACGACAACTCTCATGGCAGTTACTGTTTTCAGATCTATAACCCAAATGTCAGTTTAACCCCTCATGTGCTGGTTTTGTCAAAAGATTTAGCATATACAGAGTCTGTGGGGACCCATATACCACAAACAAATGTATTTTCCAGCTCCTGGTTTATTTGTCTTATCTCAGCTTTCCTGCGATTACAAACAATCACAATATAGCAATTTAGAATAACATTGAGCACGTTTAACCCTATCCATGCAATCATGGCTTCAACAACCCCAACATGTGGATATGACACAATACTTTATAATGGGAAAAATTATACTGTAATATACAACATTACACAGTATTAACCATTGCCATCCCTGGTCCCATAACATTTTAATAGTTCTAAAGTCCATTGGTTCCACATGGACATGACAGTCCACATTGTTAGATCCATGATATTCCCAGTAGTAACATACAGATGTAAAAGCTGGACCATAATGAAGTCTGAGCACTGTAACATTGATGCCTTTGAATTTTGGTGTTGAAGAAAACTAGTCAGAGTCCCTTGGACTATCTCAATACTTCAGGAAATCAAGACAAACTGTTCACTGAAAGATATGATTATGAGGCTGAAGCTAAATTATTTTGGCTATATCATGAGAATACAGGATTCCCTAGAGAAGACTCTGACGCTGGGTAAGATTGAAGGCACACGAGGAAGGGGGTAGCCGAGGCGGAGATGGATAGATGAAGTCATTGAAGCATTGAACATGAACTTGATGGAGCTCAGAGTGGCAGTGGCTGACAGATGTGCCTGGTGTGCTGAGGTCCATAGAGTCACGGAGAGTTGTACATGACTGAATGACTAAACAACAACAATCAATAACATATATTGCAGTGTAATCTGAACATTATAAATTAATATTTAACACTAATCAGCTTAAAAGCCCTCAACCTCACTAACCACTTCAAATTCAAAATAGACCTAATCAGACATGAAATCTCTACACGCCATCCCACAGATGCATTAAATCCTGTCCCTGAGACTCAGACATACCCAGATGTTTTAAACCAGTCCCAAAGAAAGAAGTATTGACACTCCTATCTTCCTCTCATCTCACTATCTCCAAACTGGTCCCCATTCCATCACATCTTGTCCACTCCCTCTCATCCATCCTAACCCTGGTATTTACTGAACACTTCAACCACCCTCCACTGGCATGTTTCCATCTTCCTCACAGCAGGTTCGCATCATACCCATTTTAAAAAGCTCTTTCTTGACATTTATTGAGTTTTTATCTATCTAACTCTCAACATCGAAAGGCTCAAAAATGTTAAAACAACTATTCTATAACTTTTGTCCTATCCAGCAATCACTAAAATGACGACTGCAACCGAGTAACCTGCTCACTGTCAAATCAAAGGGATAATGGTCCTTCCTAATTTTCTTAGACCTCTCTTTTGTCTGTGACACAGAACACACCTACATCCACATACTAAGCATCTGTAGCCAATCATCTCTTGGTTTTAGTCATATCTCCCTAACCTCCTTGCATGTCTCATATTTTGGCAACACCTTTCCTGCACTACCACTTTTAATAAGGGTACCTCAATTCTATATTTTAGGAACCTTGCTTTTCTTAGTTTAGACTTCCTCTGTTTTTCAAAGTAATCATCTCTTTTGTGTTTCAGTACCATTGGTATGCTGATGATATCCAAAGCTACCTCTCCTAACAAATAGTGGGGTAGAGATCAAATAGATTGAATACTTCTGCCTCTTGTGAAAAGGTCTCAGCTCTTCATCTCACTATGTCTGGTGACTGGGCAAATGCATTGTATACTTAAGTGCAATAAAGTAGGGGACTGTGGAAACAAAGATTTAAAAGTGGTTAGTTCCTTTAACAGCAGGCTCTCTACCATCCATATATATATAGCATAGACATGATGGTCTGGACTTCACCCTGAACTGCTATCAGGCACTGCAGTGCTACCAGCTTTTGGAACAAAGTACAGTGTTTTTTGTGAGCTGACTGAGAACAATATTTACAAAATTTTGTTGCACATATTTTCTTTTACTTACTGTGAGAATTAACTGGCATTATTTTGTTTGTTCTAATGCCGGTGCAAACATTCTGTTCTTAATTCACCTAATACCACTAGAAGAAATTTGGACAGAATCACAGTTATTATTTCTTGCACTCATGGTTCATGAAAATATGACTTTTACTGAGTTTGGCTTAAAACTCGTTGGTCTTTATTTTATTTTACATGTTGAAAAACACCAAAATGAAAAAATAAATAAAAACAAGCGTTTTTTTTTTCACAAAGAGAAAAGTAAATTTCTTTCACACATTTTACAATTCTTCTCTTTGGAACCTTAATGTTAAAAAATATAATATACAAAATTGTTCAAATAATAAACCAAGGATTGACAATGACTACCCCCCTATTATGGGCTTTGAAAATATTCATTCTTAATAGTTAAGAGGTAATAATTTTCCATACATTGAAAACAACCATTTTTTTCCTGTAATCTAATTTCAGTTACCTGCCTGTGTCAGGATCACAGTTTATATTGTGCTCAGTGAAATAGAACAACACTTTTTTGACTCACTGTAATAGATTGAATAGCAATTGCCAGCCTACAGGCGTGTGTGTGAAGCCTATTGCATCTACTCTGCCAACTTTTGCCAGTGCACAGTGATACGTCATATCTGGTGCAACCTAGTGTACAGTGAAATAAAAGAACCCTGCCGTATAAAGGGTATTGTAAAATTTTGTAAAAATCTTCTGGATCTCATTTGGGTTTTAATTTGAAGTATCCTATTTTGTGTTTTGGTTTGTAGTTTCCTGTCTAGTAACGGGCCAGGTTTATTGACTTTATTGAATCCGATAGGAATAAATAGTACAACTGAGCACATCACTCCTATCTGGTGGCACCTTAGATTGCACGCGCAGTGCCCCAAATTTGAAGTGGGAGGACCGACCTAGCATCTTTTTACATCTCCTGCTTCCAAAAATCCATGCCATATACACGTCCCCTGATAGGTGATGTAACAGGTATTAAACTGATAGGAATAAATAGTACAACTTAATACACCACTCCTATCTGGTGGCATATTACATTGCACGTGCAGTGCCCCAAATTCGAAGTATGAGGTCCGACCAAGCATCTATTTCTATCTCCCTGTTCCAAAAATCAATGCCATATACACGTCCCCTAATAGTGGACGTAACAAGGATTAAACCGACATGAATAGTGCTACTTAACAGTACATACCTTATAATAACGCAGACAGAGGCAACGCAGAGAGAGGAGTCTGAAGAAGAGGAGTCAGAGGAGGAAGGTGGCTTTGAGGAGGTGGAAGACCAAACACAGCAGGCGTCCCAGGTGGCTTGTTGTCACCTTTCGGGTACCCTTGGTGGCTGGGTGGAGGAAGAGACCTTCAATGACATCATTGAGGACAAGGAACGGGACATGGCTAGCTTGGTATCCAACCTTGTGCAAATGGGGAGTTTGCGGTTGTACAAAGGGACTGTTTGCGGTGCATTAAACGGGGAGATTGGTCTGTTACTGTAAAGCAGGTGTAACCCTTACACTACCTGATCGATACAACATCATACCTGATGTTTTAAAGCATGTTATTCCAAACAATTTAGGAATGTTAGGTGATTTATGCCCTTTATGTCTTAAAACCAGACTCTGCATCAACTATGTAATTTTCCGTGGGAGTTTTGCCATGGATCCCCCTCCGGCAGGCCACAGTCCAGGTGTTAGTCCCCTTGAAACAACTTTCCCATCACTTATGTGGCCAGAAAGAGTCCCTGTGGGTTTTGAAATTTGCCTGCCCATTGAAGTCTATGGCGGTTCGCCGGGTTCGCCCATTCGCAAACATTTGATGAAATTTTATGTTCGCGACATCACTAGTTTCAAATACTAATTTTTCAAAGTGTGAGTGAGCAACATGTAAAACAGTCTTTTGTAGACCAATCAGAAAGAAGAGAGGACTATGTATGACATAGTGTGAGATTGGTTGGTTTAAATCATGTGATTGAATAAGTACTAATAACCCTTTATGGTTTAAAAATAACTTCATTGGATGATCTATTCATGTGACATGAAACCCGCAAAAATAGTAAACAAAAAAGGTAAACAACTAAGTAACACTTGTTCATAACATCCTGTCAATGGTACATAAAAATGAAGTAATAGAAACATGCCACACTGCCCTACCTTGTATGAGCCAATCAACAATGTACAAACTAATGTATTATGTGATATACAGTATATATATATATTTATATATATATATATATATATATATATAAATATCACATATTATAATTGTCAAACTGCGAGACGTCGTCACGCTTTGCGAGCTCGCAAAGCAAGCTCACAAGAACTGTGTCCCTTGCAAGCAAGGGATGCAGTTATGGCCGCAAATCTCGAAGTGGTGGAAGTGGTGGAAGTGGTGGAGGCTCCAATGACGGCTGCAATGAGCCGAAGGCTCATTGCAGGCCGCAAATGCAGACCCTCGCAAAGCGAGAGCCCATATTTGCGGAGGTGGAGGTTCTATGGCGCCTCACTCTGTAACAAACCCCCCCACAAAACTGTTAACTTGTAGCAGTTAGTCCTCTCCTTCCCCTGTGTCTCTCCTCCTCCTCTCCTTACCATGGGTCTATCTTACCCTCCTCCTCTCCTTACCTCGTGTCTCTCTTCCCCTTCTACTCTCCCTCCCCTGTGTCTCTCTTTCCCTCCTCCTCTCCCTTATTGCCTGTGAGCCAACATTACGATCCGCTGGACTTAGAAAAAAAAATACCTGAGGTCGCAAAATAACGCACTAAAAAACCCCCACTGATAAACACAAAAATAAAAAATAAACACTCACTCACAGCACGGGGGGACAGCAAGGATGTCTGGAAGTGAGGTTACATGCAAATTAAACCTGAAATTCTCCAGTTTCGGCACTCGATAATCGGGAAACAAGATGGCAGCCCAAAAAAATTAAAACGCGGCTCCATGACCCTAGACCGAGGAAAACACTGCCAGCCACGTACAACTTTGCCAAACCCCCACATAAGAGATCTGAGATAAGCTCAGAACCCAACAATAACCGCTTGCTACAGGGGTCCGATCGGACCTCCGATGTGTGCCCACATTATCCCATGCTGGGGGTTAATGCTTAAATGGCTTGCCGCACAAAAACAGTTAAGGTGTGCAGCGGGGGAACTTTAAGTACCCACACCTGAACCTAAAATTAACCCCCCCAATGCTGGGGGTCCCCACATTAACCCAACATTAACCTTTGCAATAGGGGTCCCCAATCTCACACAATTGGGGACACCCGCTTCAATCAGAATTTGAATTTTCCACCTCGCGGGTCCTTAAAGGAACCTTAAATAAACCATTAAATCTAAAATAACGTCTCTCTACACTAACCTATTAACACCTACACTACCTACCTACACTACCTACCTACCCACTAATAAACCCCCCACCCCACTAATTACAGAAAATAATAAAACCTAACTCACAAAACATAATAAAACCTGTCACAGAAAATAAAAAAACCTAAGTCATAGAAAATTAAAAAAATCCATTACAGAAAATAAAAAATCCTAAGTAAAAAAAAAAAAATCCACATTACAGAAAATAAAAAAAACTACACAACTGAAAAGGAAATACATAAAAAATATATACATTACAATACAATACAGTGCAACATTGAAATCTCCTGCTACAATCAATGAACCATAGGTAAACTTTTTAATAAAAGCCCCAAGACGATTAAAAAACTGTAGCTGATTGTAGTTGGGGGCATATAGGTTAACTAAAGTGACTTTAAGGCCATTTATAGATCCCCCCCATAGAATATAATATCCGTGGGGGTCTAACATACAAAATTCCTCTACTAGAGGTAAATTATTTTTAAACAAAATTGCAAAACTTCGTGATCTTTTGTTAAAAGTAGAGATATGTTTAAGTCCAAAAAAGGAATCACCCAAATATGGAATTTTAGAAAATTGTTTAAAAAAGGCCTATAAATTGGCTCTAGAGACTAATAGGACTGACTTGATCAGTATCCAAAGTCAGAGAACTGAAGGGAAAAAAGATGAAAAAACTGTAAGATGTGTCCTCACTTTTGGACAGAACTCTGAAGAAATTAAAAATATTTTCTCAAAACATTGGAATCTCCTTTTATTAGATAGAGAACTTAAAGAAGTTCTCACTCCCAATACAAGCATAACTTATCGCAAGAATAGAAACCTAAAAGATAGATTAATACATAGCCACCTTGAAACAAAGGCACCCTAAAAGACACGGTTACAACCATTGAATGGGTGCTACAGATGTGGCAAATGTAAATTTTGTAAATTCTTGAAGCCTGCAAAATCTTATATACATCCAAATACAGGAGATAAATATACAATTGAAGGATTTTTCAATTGCTGTACTACAGGAGTCATTTATGTAGCCCAATGTACCTGTGATCTGATTTACATGGGTAAAACCAGCCGTCAAATCAGACGCCGTATAGGTGAACATATATATGCTATTGAAAAAGATATTGATACCCCTTTATCAAGACATATTATATATCATCATAATAAAGATGTAAATTCGGTCCATTTTTTTGCCATTGATGGAGCCGAACTAGGCCCAAGAGGAGGAGACATTGATAAAATATTGTTGAGAAAGGAGTGCAAATGGATATATAAACTTCAAGCACAAAAAACAGATGGGTTAAATGAAGGTTTTAGTTTTAGTGCCTATCTATAAGTTTAATAGTTGGGCAACTCAAGCGACCTTACTACATATTACAATATCAGACTTTAAATCTAAAGAAATCTAAAGATTTGGATAAAATATATCTTCCTTAAGTTTAGAAAGTATAATAGAATGGAAATTGATATTCTTTTCAAAATGGAGTTTTCCAAATCAGTTCATACTAATAAAACACATGTCACAATTTACAATCACTGTACCTAGTAATAAGTTCACATTATTTGAACTTTCTCACTGAATAAAAGTTTATATTGTTGTTGAGAAGAATTTATAACCTCAATATCTCCATATTTCTTCACTCCTGAATTTTTAAATTATTTCCCTATTAAAATGGAGAAATTCCATTAAGTAATAATTCTTAAGCTGAATATATTCATATTCACCAGTATCACAAAATTCATCCGGTATCACTTTGCAATTGTATGTACTGATATATTCAACTATTCCAACTCCATAATAAAAAGTGAATCAAATGTCATTTAAATACTATCTTATGATTCAGAACCCTTATAACCATAAATATATGGCTATGTTCTAAATACCCTTTTCTATTTCCAACTATAATCTACAGTAAATCACACTCCTTTCCTCTTTAGTAATCAAATTAATTATTCATCATTAAATTAATGATTAAACTGTCCTATGATTGTCCAGGTTGCCATAGTAACATGTTTTGCTATAAATATGCTGCAATAGGAACAACATGCCTTCCTCCCCTTTGAGAAAGGCGCATTTGCGTTGAAACGTACGTCAGGGTCAAACATACGGCATGACGTCACACGTCCGACGTCTAAAGTTCAAACAGACGGCATGGAGCTACATGCTGCCGCCGTATAGAGACTAAGTTAGCAGATAAGAATATACAGGGCATACCAGGAGCACTTCAACAATAAGAGCCCCTAGATGCAGCATGCTATAGATGAAGCAAGGAGCATTGCTAGAAAAGGAGCTATATAATTGGGGGTGCCCTAATAATCCAATGATACGAATATACAGGGTATATGAGGAGCACTGAAATAACAAGAGCCCTTAAACCAAATTCTCTATAGACTTGTAGATTAAACAAGGAACATTACAGCAATAGGAGCTCTAAAATTACCCTCTAACAGATTAAATAAGGAGCACTGTTAGAATAAGGAGCCCTAAAATTGAGGGTGCCCTAATAATCCAACGATACGGATATACAGGATATATTAGAAGCACTGTTTTAACAAAAGCCCTTAAATTAAATATTCTATAGACTTGCAGACCAAGTAGGGTTGCCCTGGCTAACAAACGAAGAGTCTTTTATATCTTATCTTATCTTTATATTGGTCACTTATTATAGTTAAAAGACACATTGAATTACATTAAAAGAATGAATAAATGCTTTGAGGCAAATGCAATCCAGTAAACGTGCAGTGCATTTTCTATAATAAAACCTTATAAACAGACAATGGAAAAGGGGATGTTCTATCCCATTTATGTTTTTTAATTGTTTTTAAATGTCAAAGTCAGTGTCGTTGTTCTTGTAAATAAATGTAAATAAATATAATTTATTTTCCCCACTGTGTTAAAAAAACATTTAGTTCTTGAAGTAAACAGTGCTAAGCACTTCTAGTGGGAGGTACAATTCCTATAAGTATTCCTATAAGTATTATACATATTGTAAAACACTATCCCACATGAGGCTTCAATGTGTTTTCATTCTTTTTTATTGTTTATTCGCCAGGGCCATAAAATATAACAAAATAAATAAAACAAGAAATAAATTGGCTTAGTTCTTTATAAGCACTACCTACAACTGTAAGATGGTTTTCCTCACTATCTAGGCATACAATCAGCTACTCTGAATGTAGCAAACAATACACATTACAATATACTCTATGCAATGTGCTGGCCTTTATCCTCTGGATTCCAGTCTCAGTTTATCTTTGTCAGAAGATGGCTCTTCAGCTTACATGCTATATACTCATTGCCTTTCTTTAGTGAAAGAAAAACACTTTATTCTTTCACTCAGCGGCTGGCAACTCTCTCTCTCTCTGGGAGTTGGGCTGCAACACTACCTCTGAGTTGCAACACTCTCCAACAAACTCGCTGGTTCAGCTGCAACTCTTTCTCCGGGCTGCAACTCTCTTGCTGGCCCAGCTACAACTCTCCCTCTCTGGGCTCTGGGTGCCACTGGACTTTCAACAGACAGTCCCAGCCTGTTCACTGCTGCAGCCACAGTATGATGCAAGAGAGTTTTTAACACCTGTAGTACTAGATTGGGCAAATGCCTCTATCCAGCCTCAGGATCATACAGCCATCTAAAAGAACTGTCCAACATCTTTGTGCAACTTTGTCACATATACTCCCCCTCAGCTCAATACCAGGGAGTTGAGCGTCTTCAGCCGAGGTGCCAAAAATGCAGCACATTGCATCCATGTCATGTTGACTGTCATCTCTGTGCATTCTTCCTTTCTTTTTTGGAATGGTTAATTGTTCTGGTAGCTTCTGAAACTTTGGCTCTTTCAGCTCCTTTACTACTGTCACCATTCCCCTCAGGAAATAGTTCTGGACTCTAACTCCCTTATGGTAGAGATGTGACAGAAGTTCCAGTCGTAGATATTGCTGTTCACTTTTCAGTAACCTCTGCACTCTGTGTAATAATTCACCTCTCCAGTCCTCTCCATTATCGTGAACATCCTTCTTCCCCTGTGTCACCTGCAGTAAAGCATTCTTCAGTGTCTTGTATACTCTGCTTCTCTGTATCACAAGCATCTAACTAAATGCTATCAGTGTGCTCAGACAGAGCTTTATTTTTACAGCTCTCCTTATGGACCATCTGTAATATGTTCTGTAACTTAACCAAATCTGTATTCTTAATTGTGGAATTAGTCTTCTTCTGCCGTGAGTACCACAAGACCTCTAGGCTCTTCAACTCAGTCTGTCCCAAGTTCTTCTTACTAACTATAGTACTTCTCACATAATTACTGTAAGTAGAATAAGTGCTAAGCCCTCTTGCATTATGCATATGCTCCTCAAATTGTATTACTATTCCATGGGAGACCCATGCAATCATCTCTGTGAAAATGTCTCTGAAGCTTTGGAGTAGAACGTTTTCGTCACAGGATTTTTTCTGAAGCTCCCGTTTTATGCTAGTGATTGTGCCTTCCTGATTAACTAGGGCACTTTCCACCATATGAAATTCAGCTTCTTTATTCCTTGCCAACACTTCAACAGCACGCCTTCAATAAAACCAGATAGGAGTGGGTCTCTGACTCACAGCAATTGACTCTCTACTGCCAATCCTTGTAACTCTTGCGCAAACTCTGTGTTAGTTTGAGCTTTTCCGGCTCCCTTTCTCAGCTCATTCTGCAGGTATTTCAGGTTTCCAAGGCGTACAGTGCCTTACAAAAGTATTCACCAACTTGACTTTTTACCTATTTTGTTACATTACAGCCTTAATTTCAATATTTTGTTAATCTCAATTTTATGTGATGGATCAGAACACAATTGTCTAAGTTGGTGAAATGAAATAAGAAAAATATATACATAAAACAATTTTTTAGAAACAGAAAACAGCAGTTGCGTATGTATTCACCTCCTTTGTTATGAAGCCCATAAAAAGCTCTGGTGCAACCAATTACCTCCTGAAGCTACATAATTAGTGAAATGATGTCCACATGTCTGCCATATAAGTGTCACATGATCTGTCATTACATGTACACACTTTTTTGAAAGGCCCCAGAGGCTGCAACACCTAAGCAAGAGGCACCACTAACCAAACATGAAGACCAAGGAAATCTCAAAACAAGTAAGGGACAATGTTGTTGAGAAGTACAAGTCAGGGTTAGGTTATAAATAAATATTCAAATCTTTGATGATTCCCAGGAGCACCATCAAATCTATCATAACCAAATGGAAAGAACATGGCACAACAGCAAACCTGCCAAGAGACGGCCGCCCACCAAAAGTCACAGACCGGGCAAGGAGGGCATTAATCAGAAAGGCAGAACAGAGACCTAAGGTAACCCTGGAGGAGCTACAGAGTTCTACAGCAGAGACTAGAGTATCTGTACATAGAACAACAATAAGCTGTACGCTCCATAAAGTTGGGATTTATGGCAGAGTGGCCAGAAGAAAGATATTACTTTCAGCAAAAAACAAAATGGCACGTTTTGAGTTTGCGAAAAGGCCCGTGGGAGACTCCCAAAATGTATGGAGAAAGGTGCTCTGGTCTGATGAGACTAAAATTAAACTTTTCGGTCATCAAAGAAAACGCTATGTCTGAGGCAAACCCAACACATCCCATCACCCAAAGAACACCATCCCCACAGTGAGACATGGTGGTGATAGCATTATGCTGTGGGGATGTTTTTAAGCAGCCTAGGACTGGGAAACTGTCGAGAGCTGAGGGAAAGATGGATGGTGCTAAATACAGGGATATTCATGAGCAAAACCTATACCACTCTGTGTGTGTTTTGAAGCTAGGATGGAGGTTCACCTTCCAGCAGGAAAATGACCCCGAACACACTGCTAAAGCAACACTTGAGTGGTTTAAGGGGAAACATGTAAATGTGTTGGAATGGCCTAGTCAAAGCCCAGACCTCAATCCAATAGAAAATCTGTGGTCAGACTTAAAGATTGCTGTTCACAAGCGCAAAGCATCCAACTTGAATGAGCTTGAGCAGTTTTGCAAGGAGGAATGGGCAGAAATCCAAGTGGTAAGATGTGGCTAACTCATAGAGACTTATCCAAAGCGACTTGGAGCTGTGATTGCCGCAAAAGGTGGCTCTACAAAGTATTGACTTTAGGGGGGTGAGTAGTTATGCACATTGATTTTTTTCTGTTATTTTGTCCTATTTGTTGTTTGCTTCACAATAAAATAAAAAAAATAAAAAACATCTTCAAAGTTGTGGGCATGTTCTGTAAATTAAATGATGCAAATCCTCAAACAATCCATGTTAATTCCAGGTTGTGAGGCAACAAACAAAACACGAAAAATGGCAAGGGGGGTGAATACTTTTGCAAGGCACTGTAGCTGTTCAGACTTAACTTGCAAATTATAAATTACTTCATGTCGCTGTTCCAGCTTCTTCTATTTAGATCCACCATCATCAACTTCCTTGTTATCTCTTTCACTTTGAAACAGCAAATCCACATGCTGTTTTTCTTCCCATTTTTTCTCTCTGCCTGCTTCATAGTCCTGCAACCTATTTGCCGCCCATGGTTTTCAAGGACAGATAGCTTATCTCTTCCTGTGTTCCAGGGACCACAATAGATTGGAGAGCTTAGGAGGGAGGAGACGCAGTTGGCCCTTGGGGCCTTGCGATGAGCGCTTCTAGTGCTCATCGCGAGCCCTGCAATTAATGCCTTTGGCACTCATTGCAGCCCCCTTCAGGGTGAGGAGCCTTGGGGAGGAGGATGAACCGTGGGGAGGAGGAAGGGGGCCCCACAATGAGCGGCTTCGCTGCTCAATGCGCATGCGCAAAAGCATGACCAACATCTCAGCGTTCTGGACTCTGACAACTATATATGTGATATTTATTTATTATTATAATTTATTTGGAATGAACCAATATATTTGTAGTGCTCTATAGGGGTTAAGTACAAAGTAAAAACAATTTACACAACACACTGCTAAGGAATGGAGGGCCCCATGTCTTTGAGCTTGAAATCAAAATTAAATAATGCTTTCTCCAAAGCACCTTACAAACTTGAAAATGTTCAAACTTTAATATGAAGAGTTTGGGTGTGGTAGATGGAATGTAAAAAATGGTGATAGGAGGGTGGTAGATGTCTTATTAAGGCTGAAGATGACAAATTTCTTTAAACAGATGTGTTTTTTTTATTTATGAAGCTTTTGACGGAGGAAGATAGTCTAGTGGAGTGAGGTGAAGAGTTCCAAAGAGTAGGGCAGCACAAGAAAAGTCCTGAAGGCTGATGTGAGAGGGGGTGATAAAAGAAGAGCAAAAATAGGTTTATTAGCAGATATAATAGAGTGGGGTAGATTTGGCACTGAGAGATAGATTTAAGTTTAAGGATGTATAGACAGAGAAGAGTAGGGGACCTAGGACTGAACCTTAGAGTAGGCCAATAGTCAAAGGGTGAGATGAAGAAGAGGTACCAGAGAAAGAGACACTAACTGTTTGATCTTCTAGGAATGATGTGAACCATGAGAGAGCTTTGCCACGGATGCCAAGAAAGCAGCGAATGTGGATTTAAAGAGGGTGGACAACTGTAACAAAGGCAGCAGAGAGATCCAGGAGAACTAGAAAAGAGAATTGACCCTTTTGACTTGATGGTGATCAAGTCATTAGTGACTTTTGTGTGAGATGTCTCTGCGGAGTGTTCTGGTCGGAAGCCAGATTGAAAGGGTGAATGATGAATTAGTTAAAAATAAATTGGGTGAGGCAATTGTAGACAACTCAATAGGGTGATAAGCTGGCACTTGTTTTAATAGATACATGTTAAGTGGTGTCAACTGCTCTGTAACTGATTTCCCTTCAAAACCTTGTCTCGTCATTAACCAGAAATTATGAAGTACTCTACCATAGCCATTGTTTCCGAACCCCATTTATTCTATAAGGAGCCTGAATGTCTAGAATTCTTGTGGTCCTGGTCAGCTGGGAAAAGTGAAAATGCCCCGAACCCAAAACCAACCCCTTAGCCTACTCCCCTCAAACTCATTAAATGTATTTCCATCCGAGGAGTGGTCGGTTAGGGAGCAGGTAAACCCAACCCCATAGTCCCCAGGAGTCACTGTGCTCTACCACTACTTTCTTTCTGCTCAGAAGGTACCCCAAACATGCTAACCAATTCCACTATTGTCTGCTACTTTTCCAGTATAGCAGGGCTCCAGTCACTTCTAATTTAAAACCTTGCTAACTTCAGGTCCCTGATTCCCAACATAGGTAAAAAACCCAGGCCCCTAACCTAATCACTATGTTTCCAGCAGCTACCCTACCTAACTAACCCCTGCTGTGCCCAGATCCTGACGGAGGTAGCAGATTACAAAGGCCCTAAGCCCATTATCACCTATGTGGAAGAGACGACAGGCTAACACCAAGTGCCTGGAAACTTGGCATAGTTCAAAGTGAGCAGGTTTGAAATATATGTTTACCCAAAGAAGGGGCCAGTGGTTTGCTATATAAATATGTGACCTGAAAAATAAAGTCTATGCTCTGCTTGTAACACACATGCATGGTGTGTTTCATTTAGAGGGAAGGTGTTTATTACCTTTTTTAATCAGAAATGTATTTCTGCATCTTCTCCTAGTACCTGGTAACTTTTCTGAACTTTTGGAACTAGGTCTGGAGAATCAGTAACTTCTCCTAGTCTCCATTATCTATCTTCTATGAGGAGATAAAAAGAACCTAACAACCTGAAGAGTAGATTATGTAGAATATGTCTTCTTGGCCTTTTCAAGCCCAACAAAGAGAAGGAATGCACATAAGTTCTATACAGGAATAATCTTAACAGCATTGATAACCTCAATAGTTTGTCCAGTGAGCTGGAACTTAACATCTTGAAGAATAACATGAGTTGGGTCCTAGAGGGCCTTGCTTTTAGCTAGGGTTCAGGATTTGATGGAATCCCAGCATGTCTGCTCTAAAATCCTATAAGAAAATACTGTAAAACGTGTTCCTTGCATTATGCAACACATCTGGAAAACTCAACAGGGGGCAATATACTGGAATAGGTAAGTTTACATTCCAATTTCAAAAAAGGCTGTGCTAAAGAATGTTCAAATTATCAAACAATTGTACACGTTTCACATGCCACCAAGGTAATGCTTAAGATCAGAACCAAACATGGAACAACTGAATTGTTCAAGATTAGGAAAGGTTGTATAATTTCACCATATTTATTAAATTTATATGCAAAATACATCATGTGTAAAGCTGGACACAAACTCTGAAAAAATATTGCTGGGATAAATATCAACAACCTCAGATAGTGGATTATACTACTGTTATGACTGAAAGAGGAACCAAATGTCCTATTGTTCAAGTTGTAGATTGAAGGCATATGAAGAAGGGGGATAGCAGAGGTGGAGATGGAAAGATGAGGTCATTGAGCAATAAGTTCAGAGATGCAGTGGCTGACAGATGTGCCTGGCATGCTGCTGTCCATAGGGTCACGAAGATTTGGACATGACTGAATGACTAAATAAACAACAACTCACTTTTAAATACCATAAGCTGAGGAAAATACTAATAATTTTCAGGAAATAACACCTTTTTTAATTTTTAGCTTCAGTTTTTACTTTTCTCCAAAATTTTTAAAAAATATATATAGATGGATAGATAGATAGATAGATAAGAAGCAAACAAAAAAGAGAGAACACAGGGCTGTAAACATAACTCTTTTTTACATATTTCCTCCATATGTTTTGATAATTCAGTTTAGTATGTAGACTTTAATTATAATATGAGACCAAATAGGGTAAAAAGAACAATATACCTAATCTGAGCCTAATACTGGAAATGTAACACTTGGATATTCAAACTGCACAGCTGGCACTCATAATGCATTGTGCCAAACCTAATAACTTAATGAGGCAGCAATTTAAAAAAGGAGCTATTTTTTTCTACATCTTTTTCCACTTTTTACTTGATAATTCTACTGCAATATAAAATTAAAAACACATGAGTCACCAAGCCATTTGCTTCCTTGTATCAGAATAGCTATTATCAAGTATTTATTTTCTGTTACTATTTTTCTAAAAGGAAAATTATTTTAATAAAGTTCATTATGGCATCTTGGAATTCTTTATTCTTTAGTGTATATATAAGAGGGTTCAGTAATGGATTTAATACAATATATACAATGGCAAAAAACTTGTCTTGACTTGGAGAATAACTTGATGTGGGTCTCATATACATACAGATGATTGTTCCATAATACATGATAACGCAAATCAGATGGGATGCACAGGTCGAAAAGGCTTTGCGTTGCCCATGTGAGGACTTATAAAGATGTAAGATATCACAATGAGAAGGAAGGAATTAAACGTCATTAATGAGCCTTCAATGTAGTTCAATAATTCCACATTAAATGTATCACTACATGAAAGCTTTAGAAGTGGAGCAATATCACAAACAAAATGGTCAATCAAATGGGAAGCACAGAAGGATAGTTTAGATATCAGCACAACGTGTCCTGTAGATTCCAAGAAACCAACAAACCATACAGCAACTAAAAACCTTGCACAATGTCTTAGGCTCATGCGAATAACATAATGTAGAGGGTGACAGATTGCAAAATACCGGTCATATGCCATAGCAGCCAGAAGAAGGATTTCAGTGCAAGCGAGAGATACATAAAAATAAAGCTGGGTCATACACCCTGAGAATGAAATAGTCTTATGTTGTGTGAAGAGCCTGTGTAATACAGCTGGGAGAATGGATGAGGTCAGCAAGATGTCAATGAATGAAAGGTTCATCAAGAAAATATACATGGGAGTATGCAATTTAGGATTCAGTAAAATTACAGCAAAAACAGTCAGGTTTCCGAGCAATATCATGAGATAGATTATTAGGAACAGGATGAAAAGAGGAAACTGCAGCTCTATAATATCAGTAAACCCTTTCATTAGGAATTCTGTCCCATTATCTTGATTTTCCAGTCCCATAATCTAGTCTTGGTTACAAATGACAGCTGAGGGAAAAAGTAAATGGAAAAAGCATTTTAAATTTAATCTGTTTCAACTTTTTGTATAACATAAATATTTTATTGCATTCAGCATTGATATAGCATTAATCAGAACATTTTGATTTGTACAGTATGGTTTCTTTCATGTAATAATGTCAGACCAGAGAAGGATATAATAGTCCCAACCCTGTCTCATTTTAATATACTCTTGGACTTAACATATTTGTTCCTGCTTATCTATTATTTTGGAACTTTTGATATGTGTACTTAAAAAAAAAGGATATAATGAAATAATATAATGTGTTTTGTAAAGGATTGTGCATTCACACCAAACAGATGAAGTTTCAATGCATTACATGGATACTTCACTAGTAACAGGGAAATGTTTAATTTGAACACCAAGACTTAATTAATTATAAGGCAAAACATTACCACACGTACGCAAATAGGTTATTCCCCAATTTTTTAAACAGTCAGAGTTTGCCACACATTAATATATACATTTTAGACCAGGCAATTGTCATAAAAATACATGTGGTATATCAAATATTGAAGTTAGCAGTGCAATAACAATTTATTATTGTGTTCCTGTGTCTGAAACCTATTTGTGAGTTAGAGTGTAGTCGTGCCGGCATTGTCTTAATATTTAATATAATATCTTGAAACACATATAGCTACTTAAAATGTCAGACATTGCATTAAAATATATCATAACTAACTGGCAATATATATGCACTTAAAATTGTGAATATATGCCAGCAACTTCTATAATTAAGAAAAAGTGCACTTATTTGTAAAGCTAAGAACCTGGCTAGGAATATTACTTGCATTTTAGACATACACAATTTTTACCAGACAATACCATGACACAGAACAATGCTGTATAACCACAAGAAGTAACCTGCAGTGGACTGATATGTCTCTTCCTTATAAAAATGTAAAAAAAAAAAATCAATATCATGATTTATGTGTTAGTGTTTTGGTTATGATCTTCCATAGCCTGAGTAGCTTTTACTGAAAAATGCTATATTATTTCCCAATATGAATACAACTCCATGGCAATTATATCTGTTAATGATTGGTAAATCAGATGTTATACAGCCGAAGAAGCCTCACCTCATCAGTAATGATGTGTAGTGAATATAGCCTATCATCAGAAATGTAAGCACATTTGTGACATTTCCTGTTAACTCTGCCTTTAATTAAACAATGTCATCCAATACTTCTTGTCCTGCTTGTCCTTCATTGAAGTCAGTGTGAAGATTATAAGTCAGCGCTGGCTCTGGATCTATATATATTGTGGGCACTAGATATAAATTGGCTCCCCAGAGCATTCACATCTGTTTCTTTACATGTGGGTATGGTTGTAGGAAATAAACAATCAATGCCAATGTTACAGCCAAAAAGAAAAAAAAAAATTTGCAGGATGAAGGACTATTATATTATATTTTATTTTATCATTGATATCTTGTTTTTGATCATATATACAATAAATATATAAAAGTTAGCAAAATTGGTGGTAAAAAATGTCATTTTATTTACCATCACCATCTTATTATTTTTTTGCTATATTTTGACCATGCATCTTCTATTAAATATATATCAGTGGGGAGATGGCAGTTATAATACAATAAAAATATGTCAACAGGAGGATGGCAAATGTATTATACTTATGAGCATATTTATAGATACAGGTATAGCTCAAATTTATAGTCCTATTGTATACATGAAATGTGTTGTAGTGTCAGCTGAACATTAATAATTACTCTTTAACAGTAATCTTGCCTTATGCTCAGCATCACATCAGCTTAACAGCATTTAACCTCATCAACAATTTGAAAAGAAAACAAAAACACGAGACATGAAATCCGTACACACTACCATACAGACACATTCAGATTATTATATAAACCAGTCACAGAGAAAGATGTACCCAAACTAGTGTCTTCCTCATCTCACTACTTGCTTCCTCAACCCAATTCCATCACATCTTGTATTTTCCCTGTCAACCACCCTAACCCCTGTCCTCTCTAAATTCTTCATCCATTGTCTACTTGCACATTTCCATCCTCCTTCAAGACTGTTCTCATCACACCTATTTTAAAGAAGCTCTTTATTGATTCCGTCCTGCCTATCTTTATCTTTCTTTATTCCCAAATGGTTGTTATCTGCTTTACTTTATTTTTATTTTGTGTAGTTAGTGGGGTAATAGTGATTTTATAAGCATGTTAGGTAGAAAGTGTAGGAGTTACCATTGTAGAGGGGGGTTAGTAGGGTTGAGGGGGTTAACAGGGTAGAGGGGGGGTTAACAGTGTAGTGGGGTTAATAGTGAGGAAAGGGTTTTATAGGGTTGAGGGAGGTTAATAGGGTAGAGGGGAGGTTAATAGAGTAGAGGGGGGATAATAGGCTAGAGGGGGGTTAACATGGTAGATGAGGGGTTAATAGTGTAGAGGGGGGTTAATAGGGTAGAGGAGGGGTTAATAGTGTAGAGGGGTTTAATACAGTAGAGGGGGTTAATTGGGTATAGTGGGATTAATAGTGTAGAAGGGGGTTGCTAGGGTAGAGGAAGGGTTAATAGGATAAGGTAGAGGTTTGTTCATAGTATGGGATAGAGAGGGAAAGGGTTAAGAGTGTAGTGTTTAGACTTTGTGTCATGAGGGTCCTGGAGGACGCTCATGGCACTTATGGTGTTAATATAGGGGTTAAGTATTGGTTAAGTATGGGACCGATAGGGTTAATAAGAGGCTATAAATTATGGGGTTAATTTTAGGTGCCGGGGGGTACTTACTTTAGGTTCCGGGGGGTACCCCCGCAGCAGGGGTTACTTTTTTAGTTATCAAGGGTCCTATAAGGACCCTTACGGTCCTTTCAGGACCTGCAGCAGGAAATGTTACATTTTAAATGTAGGGACACTACATGGGTCCCAATGAGGAGCCCCAGGATTTGGGGGGTTATTGTTAGGTGCCGCGGGGGTGCTTAGAGTAACCCATGGCTGGGATAGCGCAATAGTGTGCCACAGGCATTTTTAGGACCCGGGGTGGGTAATTTTTAATTAAGCAGGGGTCCCAATCGGGACCCCCGCTGCAAGGGTTAATGTCTGGACACGCCGTGTTTCCCAATGGGGACCCCCAGCATAGGGGTGTTAATTTGAGTTGCCAGTACTTGGAGTACCCCCATTGGCAGGGTTTACCTGTTTAACTGCGATGGAGCTCCTGATTGGGACCCCCGCAGCAGGGGCTGATGTTGGGAGTCTGCAGGGATTCCCACAGGCTTCAATAAGCCAGGATTGCAATCCTCTTCGCCATTAGCTACGTCTAACCCTTTACTACTGGTTAGACTAATTGATCTAACGTGCAACAGACTGTGTTGCGGTTTTACCTCTCTTGCTCATAGCACGCAGCCCCTTCCAATTTACTAGCAATGTACCTAGGCCCAATTTTTGAGCTTGCAGCTGCGAGGCTAACGTTGAAGTTACTGGGCTGTAGGACACTTTTTTTTACTTAAGCTATGTTTATTTATTTATCAGTTTATTATTATTTTTTTATTATTCTTTTGTTTTTGTTTCTGAGAACTAAGATAATTAAGAAAATCTGAGATTGTTTGTTTGACCTAAGAATATAAACACAGGTTATTGATAAAATTTTAAGAATGGTTTAGATTAGATATACATTTTTATGATAACTAAATAAAAAAGATTACGCAAGCTAAATATTGAAGTGATGCACTTTAAATGACACTAGCAATAAATGGAAGAGTAAACTACTTTGTAAATGGTTACATTACTGGAAAAAATAATACTTAAAATTAGCTAGGCACTTCATTTTATAGCAAGCAGTTTTTATATAAGATTAAGGATACTCTGTATTTGGACACTAAGCAAAGATTACATAAAAATAATTGCATCACTGTAGAGGGTTTTTGATCACAGCTTGTAAGATACCTTGTTTGATATAATAAGGTAAATGGTAATAGATAAGAGGTTATTATATTGCACTGTGATACATAATTTTCTTCCTCTATTTTTCTCTTTCTATGGATCTTGAAAATATTAGGCTGCAGACTGCCCTTCCTAACTATGATCACTACTTTTGCTAGCCCCTAAAATGAAAGTTACAGAGCCTTGCAAAAGTATTCATCCCCCTTGACTTTTTACCTATTTTGTTACATTATTGCCTTAAGTTCAATGTTTTATTAATCTAAATTTTATGTGATGGATCAGAACACAATAGTCTAAGTTGGTGAATTGAAATTAGAAAAATATATACATAAAACTATTTTTTAGAAATAGAAAACAGAAAATTGGCATGTGCGTATGTATTCACCCCCTTTGTTACAAAGCCCATAAAAAGCTCTGGTGCAGCAAATTACCTTCAGAAGTCACATACTTAGGAAAATGATGTCCACCTGTGTGCAATCTAAGTGTCACATGATCTGTCATTACATATACACACTTTTTTCAAAAGGCCCCAGAGGCTGCAACACCTAAGAAAGAGGCACCACTAACCAAACACTGCCATGAAGACCAAGGAACTCTCCAAACAAGTAAGGGACAATGTGGTTAAAAAGTACAAGTTGGGGTTGGGGTTTAAAATAATATCCAAATCTTTAAAGATCCCCAGGAGTACCATCAAATCTATCTTAACAAGCAAATGGAAAGAGCATGGCAACACAGCAAACCTGCCAAGAGATGGCCACCCACCAAAACTCATGGACCGGGCAAGGAGGGCATTAATCAGAGAGGCAGCACAGGGACCTAAGGTAAACCTGGAGGAGCTGCAAAGTTCCACAGCAGAGACTGGAGTATCTGTACACAAGATGACAATAAACCGTACACTCCATAGAGTTGGGCTTTATGGCAGAGTGGCCAGATGAAAGCCGTTACTTTCAGCATAAAACAAAATGGCACGTTTTGAGTTTGCAAAATGGTTTGTGGGAGATTTCCAAAATGTATGGAGGAAGGTGCTCTGGTCTGATGAGACTAAATTTTAACTTTTCAGCCATCAAAGAAAACGCTATGTCTGGCGAAACCCAACACATCACATCAGCCAAACAACACCATCCCCACAGTGAGACATGGTGGTGACAGCATCATGCTGTGGGGATGTTTTTCAGCAGCTGGGACTGGGAAACTGATCAGAGTTGAGGGAAAGATGGATGGTGCTAAATACAGGGATATTCTTGAGCAAAACCAGTACCACTCTGTTCATCATTTGAGGCTAGGATGGAGGTTCACCTTTCAGCAGGACAATGACCCCAAACACACTGCTAACTCAACACTTGCATGGTTTAAGGGGAAACAGGTAAATGTGTTGGAATGGCCTAGTCAAAGCCTAGACCTCAATCCAATAGAAAATCTGTGGTCAGATTGCTGTTCACAAGCGCAAAGCATTAAACTTGAAGGAGCTGGAGTAGTTTTGCAAGGAGGAATGGGCAAAAATCACAGCGGTAACATGTGGCAAGCTCATAGAGACTTATCCAAAGCGACTTGGAGCTGTGATTGTGGCAAACGGTGGCTCTACAAAGTATTGACTTTAGGGGGGTAAATAGTTATGCACAATGACTTTTTCTGTTATTTTGTCCTATTTGTTGTTTGCTTCACAAGAAAAAAAACAAACATCTTCAATGTTGTGGGCATCTTCTGTAAATTAAATAATGCAAATCCTCAAACAATCCATGTTAATTTCAAAACACGAAAAATGCCAAGGGGGTGAATACTTTTGCAAGGCACTGTAGTTGTAAGAAACATATAAGTTCAGCTAAAGAGCTATGTGTGAATGTATGTGTATTTTTTGAGATTGTCAATCATCAAACTTAAAATGGGTTGAAAATATGTAGAGATAGAACTTTCTCGCAGCCAATATTGTAATTAAGATTATCTCACAGAATTCCCAAAGTCTAAGTTATGTTCAATAAAAATATAGCAGTCCAAGAAAAACATAAAATAATAGATAAGAAAGGAAGATATATCATTTGGTTAAGGGGAAATAATAACAATTTATATACAATCACAAATTTGTATACACCAAACAAAAATCAAATTAAGTTCATTAGGAAAGTCTTAAAACATCGATAGAATAGCCCCCAGTACACAGGAGCAGGATGGACCTTGTAGATGATTAATTAAACATTTTTCAAGAGAAATACTGAGATACAAGCTGTTTGATGGTTGGAGAACTTTAAATCCAGACAAAAAAGATTACACTTTTTTTTCCTAAGCGACATGGAACTTACATGAGGATAGACCACTTTTTAACTGATCTTAAAACTTTGAATATTGTAGAATCTACAAGAATAGGGGATATCAATTGGTCAGATTGCCATGCAATGATCAGTTTGATATATAAACAATAACCAAGGTAAAAAGTTATCAAGATCTTGGAGAATGGACCCTTTATTGCTTAGTTCCCAGAAGTTAAAAGTGAGTTAAAAGAAGACATCAATTTTTCTACACATTCCATTCTTCTTCCAATAAGGCATATGTCCACAAAGGGGGGGGGGGGGGGGGGCGTGTCCAGATGGCAAAGAGAGCAGACATGCTGTGCTGCTGCTCTGCTCTAATTCATTAATGTAAGGGAATAAAATACCCTCCACTGTTCCAAATTGGGGGCAATTTAGCCAAGAAGGTCGACAGCTTTATATAGGAGCTGCCAGGGACTGATAAGAGAAGAACTGGGCTCCAACAATGATCTCCAAATAAACAGCGTGGGGTTGAGGCCTATCCCATCCTGCCTTCCCCTTTGGGAGATCCCTGCTACCCCCCGAGCAGGCTCCGGAGGACAGGAAGACAGAAGACTGGGGCACCACTAGAGAAATTCATAGCTCCAGTCACATCGGGGCCCAGAGAGAGAAGAAGGTGTCCCCCTGCACTGACTGCCGCCTGGAGAAACTAGCGAGGCGTCAACCCTTGAAAGGGCTATCAGAGGACCCCTGGAGCAGTCTGGCGGAGCCTGGGAGGTGAGAAGATGCCTGAACTCCACCAGTGCGATGAGCAAAAAGCCCACAAAAACGCGGCCGACATTTCGTGGCTCATGAGAGAAGGGGCAGCCCAGAGAGAGACCAGATGCTTCCAGGGCCAGGACCAAGGTACGGTGGGGGATCCAGTGAGGGGAGGTAAAGACAGGAAAGCCCTGCAGCACCCAAGTGGGATAAAGTCCTGAACCTCCCATGCTATCCCCCCCACCCCGTGGGCAAACCGACACTAGGGCAGAATCCAGAATAGGCCCAAAAGCCAGGACTGCAGAATTGCAAGCAACCATCTTGGATAAGGGCAAAGCAGGCATAACTACAGGAGTCTGCTTGCCCTGCTAATACTACAGAGGCCATTATAACAACTTACATAAATAAATAAATAATATCATCTACCTCATTGGTGCCTGAACCGCCTGACAAGTACCTGGGCTGGAAATGACAGAGCTGCATAAATCAAACTATAGATGAGAATAATAAGCAATTTAAGGTGGTTTCTCTAGAAGATCTTCCAGTATTAAGAGTACAAGAGGGGCACTGATGCCATCTAGTGGATACCATTTGCACTGCCTGCACCTCTACTTGCCTGCTTACAATCATCATAATATTTGACTGCAGCGAGAATACACAATATACCAAAAGAGTCATTTTCCTTATCACTTTTGTTTGGGACTACCGTTGAGGCACAAGAGCGGGATAGGCTGGAGATTCATCAGAACTCCTCTAGCATAACGGCCTTGGAAGATAAATATGAAGACCTAGAGAACCACTCGAGACGCCACAATGTAAGAATCAGAGGGATTCCCAGAGTGGTGCAGAATCTAAAGCAATATGTCTCAGAGACACTGGACACGATCCTACCGGAGGTCCCGACCTTGCGGCTGAAAATTGAAAGGGCCCATAGAGCCCTAGGGGCGACAAGAAACTTGAAGGTGCCCAAAGACGTTATCATCCGATTTCCTTGGCAACAATCCAGAGACTTGGTGTTAGCAGCAGCCGGAAAATCCCAAGACATCAAGAGGCCTGATAATGCTCCACTTCTTGTCTTTGCAGACCTCTCCCCCATCAAGCTGGTTAAACGCAGAAAAAACGGTCTTGGGAGTGCTGATTCAACACAACGTTCAATATCGGTGGGACTTCCCCTTTGCCCTGGTGTTTCAGCACAAGGGCAAATCATACTCTGCCTGCTCACTTGAAGACGGCTGGGCAATCCTCTAATCTTTTCACATGGTCCCGGAAGAAGGGGACAGGGAATCAGAGCTCCGGCAGAAGGGGCCAAGCCTCAACCCCAGGCAGCAATGGTCTACTGTCCCGTATAAAGTTCGGACCCAGTCAACTGAGAAAACAGCTATAGGGCCCACATCCTAACCCTGGACCCGGCCCACCCAGGCGCGGAACGAGGTAGCCTCAGATTACCCAGATGCAAGCGGCTTGTGACAGAGCGGAAGCCAGAAAAGACATGAGTGTGTCTGTGTTGAGTCTTGCTCCTTTTTTAACTATAGACTGTTTTCTACAAAGTTTTTGGGGACAGAATATCAAGTTTTGTTTTTTTTCTCTTGCCTATTTTTACGCACCAATGCTTTATTTCTCTAATTGGTGAACTGGTTGCTGGTTATACTGTTCTTACTACACTATGATTTCTAGATCCGGAGATACTGCCCCTCATATGCTGATTTTTTTTTTTTCTTGTCCCTCCCTTGGCCTTTGTCAACCCCTTCCTATTGGTTTTTTTTGGAAGAGTGGCAGGTCCACTCATCCTTCACCTAGGCACCAGGATAGATGACTGGTGTAGGAAGATGTGTTTGAAGAATCCATTGTGTTACTTTGAGTGTTTAGTCTAACTAATTGTAAAGATGTACAAAGTTGTTATTACTTATTTAATTTGTGTCCCTTTTTTTCCCTTCTCCCCCTGGTGTACTCTCTGCATCTCCGCTCCAATGTGGGCCGTGCCTGGCTTTCAAGTGTAGTCTCGGCTCCCTCCTGACTGCTCTCTCCTTGTTTGGTCCTCTACAGGACAAGGTAAGATCACTGGACATTACAGCCTCACACTATACATTAACAATGGCTAGACAGGCTGACGTAAATTTTACTTTTGTGACTCACAACATTAAGGGCTTTAATTCCCAGTTCAAGAGAAAGAAGGCCTTTATGTATTAGAAAGATATTAAGCCATTGATGATATTCATGCAGGAAACACATTTTGCCCGCAATCATATACCAACTTATCTTAACAGAGACTATCCCACCAGTTATTCCTCTACCCAAGCTACCAGGAAAGCGGGGGCCTCTATGCTAATTCATCGTAACTTCCCCTTTCAGGTAGAGTCTAAAATAGTGGATAAAGTTGGACACTATGTAATACTCCATGGAACAGTTTTGGAGACTAAAATATCCCTCATTTCCTGTTATGCCCCTACCAATGCACCACATAAATCACTACTGCATATCCTGAGGCTTTTAGAGACTTAGTCTGGTAACACGATGGTGATGGGAGGGGATTTTCACCTGACCATTGATCAAGACCTGGACCGCTTGGGTACTCAGGCCACAGACTGGTACTCGAACAAATTAAGACAAATTAAAAGCACTAAATGGTCTGGGTCTGGTGGACGCCTGGAGGGGGCATTACCCACATAAAAGGGACTATACGCATTATTCCCACACCGACGGATCTTATTCGCGTATTGATTCCTACTTGATTGCTTCGTCATTGTTTGATCTCTCAAACAGGGTGGAAATACGCGTATGCCCCTGGTTGGATCACGTGGCGGTGAGCATAGACATTGACTTAGGGGTGAATATATCAACACCGTAGGCTCAGAAACTGAATGAGCTTTTGCTCACTAATCCAGAGCTGTCGGAACAAATTGAAAAAGATCTTCACCTTTACTTTGAGTGTAATAGACCTGGTGACTCGAGCATAGGCTGGGTATGGATGGCCCACAAGACCTTTATTCAGGGCTCCTATATCAAGCTGGCTTCTGCTTTTAAAAAGCAATGTAAATTCGGAGGGGGCGGTCCTAGCCAGCAAACAGGACGGCTGCGTGGTGTGTGGGCTCTGCACCACATTTAAAAAAATTGGGGCACAAATTGCCTAATTTGGCTTTTAAAAGAATCTTGAAGGCTTCCTGGAGCTCTTTTGCCCACACAGACTGTGGGGTTCTACATTATTTTGCCCAACATCGGGACTTTTAGCAGGCACAGCAGGCCTTCCACTGCAGGCCGGTCCGTGCTGCGTCAGAGCGCAGTGAAGCCTATTAGATCCTCCTCCCCTACCCCCGGGGGAGTCCCGATCGGACGGTCGGCCACGCAGGACACCTGGAGTGGCCCGCGGAGGAGCCCCCTGGTCGAGCTGGCACAGCAGCCCGGCGGATGTGCTGGGGCGGTTGCGCCGGAGGAAAGTGAGGCCTGAACAGAGGCAGCAGTGGGCGCAGGAGGCCAGGGCGGCAAAAGGAAGATGAGAGGCGACAGGAGGCCGGAGGGGTTAGTGGCCTGAAAGTGGGGTGAGCCAGGAGGACCGGAGACTGAAGAGCAGGGGGAGACGACCCGGGGGCCTCTACATCCTGAGAGAGAGGCGCAGCCTCGTGTGGGCGGCCATCTTACCCGCCAGGCCTTGCTAATTGGCACACTAGGGAGACCTCCCGAGGCCCTGGGGCAAGCATAGTGGTCTCCCAAAGGGGTCACTGCAGACAATAAGGCAGGGAGGACCACATTAAAAGGCAGGTAGCCTCCTTCTACCCCAAAATTAAAAAGCCCGCGAATCTGTGGCCGCCATTTTGTGGCGCGAAATTTAAATTTAATCAGAGAAACAGGTACTGCTAAGGGAGGCTTGATGAAGCACAGAACCTTCCTAATAAAGAGCCCTTACTAAACCTTATGACTGGCTATCTATTACAGAAGTGAGACTTCAAAAGACTCTGAGGAGTTGTGAACCCAGAGGACATTACAAGCTGGCCAAAGGTCTCATTATAAAGGCTTAAAGGCCCAAACTGGACATATATTCAATACTAACAGACTGATGAAGTTTGCCTACAGTTCATGTTTGCCTAAAAATCTGGGTTGACCTGTAATTTGGTGTTGAAAGACTCCATTACACTGCCATTAGTGTGCCAACACTGACACCCAGTGGACATTCTAAGAATAGCGCACCCAAATCACATACCACACAAAGCTATAAGCATCAGGTTGGCTCCTGATTTAACTGCAAGATACAAGGTCCTGAAGGGTCATTTCAGCAATATCAGCAAGCTGATGACATTTGCCTACAGCACATGCGTATTTGAAAAATTGAGTTGCCCTGCTGTTTGGCTGTGCAAAGCTTCATTATACAGCTATTAGTGTGGGAACACTGACACTCAGTGGACATTTCAAGGACTGTGCTTACCAATCACAGTTTATACTAATCTGAAAGCATTTTCTGACCTAGAAAGGCCTGTCTCTAATTTTAACTCAGAATAAGGACCTTTGCCCAGGAAACACGCACTCTACAGTATCTGCGCAAGGAATGGTGGCTGCCGAACCATAGAACAAGTGATACACAAACTGTTCCAAAGCTTCCAGCTATGCTCCCGAGGACCCTGGGCCAGGGCTTACCGACACCCCCTTGGAACGGTCTGTCTGCAGCTCCTATGCAGACGTAAGGCTGGCAGCTAGTATGCCATCCATGAGTATATAACTATATAATCACTGCTTCGACCCAATACCTTCGAACCCAGATAGTTAAGTGGACCAGGGCCTCAAAACCAGCGTTTCAATCCTCACAGAAAGATGGCAAGTGGCAGTACAAGTAAAGTGCAAAAGAAACAGTCTGGGAAGGGGATCCAGGAGTTCTACAAACCACCCGACACAAACCGCAACCCGAATCTGAGTCCCAATCCCGAACAGCTAGAGTCGCCGACCCACGAATCAGCGCAGAGCTCCCAACCAGCTCAAATGGAACTAACTGACGGGACCTTATTTAAAATCAAACAGATCCTTCAAGCTGAAATCAAACATGCAGTGGACGACCTAAGGTCAGACATCCAATCTCTAAACCAGAGGCTGCAAGGTCTGGAGGAAAGCACTGATCAACTCGCAGAGACCCAAGCGCTCGACAAGCAGGATATCCTACAAAATGCATCTAAGATCCAGATGTTGGAGGATAAAGTAGAGGACCTGGAGAACAGATCCCGCAGACATAACATTAGGCTGAGCGGCATCCCCAATAAAATAACGGACGTTCTACAATATTCTAGAGATGCTATAAGCATGATCCTTCCTTCGGTCGAGGAGTCAAACTGGGCAATAGAAAGAGCTCATAGATCTTCTAGGGACCAAAACCTACCCAGAGATATCATTATTAGATTTACCCAGCAAAAGGCTAGAGATTTGATCCTTGCGGAAACCAGACTAAGGAGGGAAATCCTAGGCCCAGACGGCACCAAGATTCAAATCTATATGGACTTATCCCCTTCTACCCTTCAGAAAAGGAGGGAGATGAGACCCACATTGCGAGTGCTCTCCCACTACAAGATAGCATACAAATGGGGGTTCCCATTTGCACTTTTGCTCACTTATAAAGGAAAATCCTTCAAGGTGCTATCGTTTGAGGAAAGCCAAAGCCTTCTGAATAGACTAAAACTCGTGCCTATGGAATCCGAGGAAGAACATTCCTTACTTCAGGCGGAATTGAGGCAGGCCAAGAAGGGTCAAGGAATCCCACAGCCGCAAAGATCAAAGCCCATTTCTAACCCTTTGAGGGAGATCAAACACCGTGAGCAGGATCTAGCGGAGGACCCCGTATCATAACATTTTTTCAAGTCCAAACTCTGTTTCCATAATACTCTCTACGCTATATAGGGAACCTGAACTCCACCTCGGGAGTTGCAGAAGGAAAGGCGGACTTCTTGATCCTTTGCACACGCTTGGACATTGCCTACAAAAAGGACTATAATTCAAATGAGTATTGTATCTTTGTTTTTGCATTAGTTTAATTGGGCCACACAGGGGGTGGAGGCCAAGTTTAGCCCGGGGGCAGTTAGCTAGTGCTGGGTTTATTTTTTCACAACCAATCTCTTTAGCCAACTGAAGGTATTGGGTGGAACTGTAATACTGTTTTTCTAGTATTTTTTGTCTCGCATAACATTATGCATAATTACTAGAGTACTCAGGATGGCTACTTTAAGTGGCTAAGCTCTATCATAAGTAGGGGTTTAGAACCCATGATAATGTTAGAGCTAGTTTTGGTAGCGATATTTGATAGTTTTCTCCCTGTTGGGTTAATTTGGGGGGGTAAGTTGCCTTCCTTTAACCCCAACGTTAAGTCTATGAATAGTAGTCTGGGGAGGATTTACTGTCATTCATGGTTTACTAATCGGGTACTGTTTTGTACTGATGTTGTTTTTTTGTTCTTTGTATGTTTTCCCGCTGGTGCCTGGCGGACTAAAGAATACCTGAAGTCGTCCACGTCTGGAGCGAATCGTGGTAGGCATGTCCCGGGCCGGCTGGCAGGGAAAATAGGAGCTGAGGCAGAGAGATCTGTGTGGGCTAACGTTCCAGCGACTTTAACACACCTAGATAACACACCGCCATGACTGATCACTCACACAACATAATAACACATAATGTAAAAGGCTTCAACTCCCCGTTTAAAAGACGTAAGGCCTTTCTCTTTTATAAAAGGATCAAGGCATCTATAATTTTCCTACAGGAAACTCATTTTGCAAGAGACAAAGTTCCAAAATTTCTCCACAGAGATTACCCCAATTTCTATACTTGTTCACAGCTCTCCAAGAAAGCAGGTGTGGCCATTCTCCTTCACAAAAACCTCCCCTTCAAATTAGAAAAACAGGAAAAGGATAAGGAGGGTGATTTCCTCATACTTTCAGGTACTATTCTGGATGTTAGGGTCTCCTTGGTGAATTTATATGCCCCCACTGTCAACCCGCACAACACTCTTATCAAATTACTGAACCTTCTAAAACAAGAAGACAGAGGGAAAATTATTATGGGCGGGGACCTGAACTTGGCGCTTCAACCTTTCTTAGACAGGTCAGGGACACCTTCATATACTAGAGATGCTAAAAAACTTAATATCATTTATTCCCTACTTAAGGAACTGGAATTAGTAGACGCCTGGAGGGGGTTGCATCCCTCTGAAAGACAGTATACTTTCTTTTCCCCCACCCACAATACCTACTCCAGGATTGACGCCTTGATGATGCACTCATCACTGTTCAATAACGCGTCAAATGCCCAAATATTACCCTGCCCATGGTCGGACCACTCGTTAATTTCTTATAAATTGAGTCTAAACCAAATCAATTCCCACATCCATGCTTGGCGTTTAAACGACAAGCTGATTACGAGTCCAGAGGTACAGGCCCAAATAGAAGAGGAAATTAACACCTTTTTTGCTCTCAACGATATTCCAGAGATGGAAATAGGATGGTCATGGGTTGCTCACAAGGCCTACATTAAGGGTATAATTATAAAAGTATCGGCAGCCCATAGGAAAAAATTACTCAACAAGGAAAACAAACTTTTTAAGAAATGACAGTATCTTGAAAAGTTAAACCAGAATAAATTCACGAGGGAAACGCAGATTGTACTATAGGACTAGACCTGGAGAAAGCATTTGACTCCATTGAATGGCCATACCTGCAGGCCACGCTGACAAAATTTGGGTTGGTGGGTAACTTTGTGAATGTGATCAAGTCTTTCTACAATAATCCAACTGCCAGTATTAGAATCCCAGGGGATGACCATTCCTTTATTAATATTAGAAGAGGCACCAGACAGGGCTGCCCCTTATCCCCCCCTTCTGTTCGCGCTGGCCATTGAACCTTTGGCTCAGGCTATTAGGAATAGCGAAAAATAACTGGTTTAAATGTAGGCTTGCACCAGTTTAAGTGTTGCCTCTTTGCAGATGACATCCTGTGTACACTTACAAACCCACTTCAGTCAATACCAGCCCTGATGTCCCTAATAGAGTCCTTCGGGGTCATTTCGGGACTCAAAATTAACATGGACAAGACGGAAGCGATCTTGGCACAGACTCCTCAGACTTTAAGGGACACTCTTAAAACTCGACACCCCTTTGCTTGGCCAGAAAAACATATAAATTATTTAGGCATCAAGATCACTCCAAAGATTACCGACCTATATCAGTCAAACTATATCCCGTTATACAAGACCCTGAATCAGGACTTGTTGAAATGGAATAAATACAATCTCTCATGGTCGGGGAGGATTAATGCAATAAAAATGAATATTCTCCCCAGGATTCTGTACTTTTTCAGGACTCTGCCGATTCGTATAAACAAAAGAGACCTGAATAGTTTTCAAAATTCGATATTCAGATTTATTTGGCACTACAAACGCCCAAGAATAATGAAATCCATTATGATGAGGAATAGATCCTCCGGAGCATTGGGTTGTCCCGACCTCCTCAAATATTTCAGGCAGCCCAGATTTCTTTTCTACCCCAGGCACACTCGACAGAACATCAGCCACTTTGGGTTTTCGTAGAAAACTATCAAATTATGCCATTTAAATGGGATACTCTAATATGGGATCCATCCTCCCGGTTACCCCCTGATCTGGCCCGTAACAACCCGATGATAGCATTAACGCTGAATGAATGGGAAAAAGCCAATACTAATAGACAGTTAAGTCCCAATAGCTCCTATGCAACCACAACACTCCCTTCCCCAAGTACTCTGGATGAGATGGGTTTGCTATCCAAAGACTGGTGGACCTCAAGAAAGCTTGATAGGTTTAAAGGCTGGGTTAGGGATGGCACAGTGCTAACTAATGAGAAATTTATAGAAACACATAATCTTCCGTCCAGTGAATACTTCAACTATAATAAAATCCGACATAATGTATCCACTAAACTTCGTAAATGGGGCCCGCCCAGATCAACTTGGTTCACACTAATCTGTAATAAAGCCCCACTTACTAGGGTAATATTGGGGGAATTGTACGCAATATTCAACTCAAGTGACATGGCTAGCAAACCTAAACACATCAAGCATTGGGAACTGGATATGGGAGAGGAATGGGACATGAGCAAATGGTCTAAGGTACACTTAGAGTTGACAAAGGGGTCCAGGTATTTTAGTCATTTGGAAACATCGACGAAAGTACTATTTAGATCCTACTACACACCAGATAGGTTACACAAAATGGACTCTAAAGTCTCTCCCGAGTGCTTTAGAGGCTGTACCACAGGGGGATCCTTCCGCCATATTTGGTGGGATTGCCCAATGGCCCAAGCAATGTGGACAATGGTGGCCGATCTAGTCTCCAAAACACTGAACACGAAAATACTACCCAATATGGGACTATGTCTACTGGGGCTACCGGTACAAAATTTACGAGTACACCAAAATAAATGGCTTCAATTTGTTATGCTGGCGGCAAAGAGCAGTCTGGCTGGGAACTGGCGGAAAAAATCACTTGATATCCACTCGGTTATTCACAAAATTAACTTTATTATGACTTATGAACATATGACGGCTACACTAAATGATACAGTAGATATTTATAAAGAAATATGGGGTGACTGGAGCGGAACGGAACACTCATTCCAGATACATTGACAGTAGAGCTCTGATCATGGGGGGGAGGCTGTTAGGTGCTGGAGCGGTCCGGGACAATGCTCTCCATGGTACCTCCTTAGAGGATGCTGCAGGCGTGGAAGGTCGATAAGGTAATAAGTAAAATCTATATAATGAAGTTGTGAAAGGCACATGTTAATTTATGATAAGTTTTATTTTAGTTATGTTGATATAAATTGAACGACCAGAGCAGGTTATCTAACGGATGTTAGACATATTTAGTGGACGGATTTGCGGATAAACTATCTAACCAGTTCTGGGTTGTTTTCATAGACTGTTTCAATAATAGAAAAAGGAAAATGGAAGTGGTTGACACACGGTGACATGTATATTTTGTTTGTTAAAGGCAAATAGGAAAGTGTAATAAGATTACCATCGAGCATGGGGGACCTGCGTGTCACTCCTTGTTTACAAAAGTGCTTGTCCTATGTTTGTGTCAATAAAAAAATTTGGAAAACAAAAAGCAATGTAAATTCAAAGAGCAGGAATTTACCGCTAAGCTGCAGGCACTAGAGTCTAGGAACCAGTCATGCCCCTCCTCTAGACTTCGCCAGATGATAGATCAGTGTAGGCTTGAGTTAGACACAGTACTTTTCCACAAAACGGAAAAAGCCCTTAGACGAACCAATCAACTATTCTACTGCAAGGCCAACAAGCCGGATTCCACAAGCCGGAGTCCACAAAAATATGCCAATTTAATAGCAAATTAACTTGCGTCTTCACTTACTGGCTACAGTAACATGCAAAAGCTCAATTTAATCAGGCTCATAGGTTGTAAAAAAATTAAAGAAAATCCTACAAATACAGAAGGATAATATGATCATGAGATCACAGCAAGATCGCTATGCAATGGGGAATAAGGCTGGGAAGCTCCTAGCTAGTACAATTAAAAAAAGAGAATAATGAAAAGAATCCGGGCATTACAAGATAAAAATAATACATACAATTTCTTATCCAAAAGAAATAGGGGAAATCTTGGAATTATACTATAGACTATTGTCTACAACTTTGAATTAGAAGAGTGGATTATTAAGCCCACAAAAGAAAAAAAAAAATGACAACTTTTTAGCCAACATTAATCTCGCCAAAGTAACTTCAGATTATATCATTTTCCTCAACGGAATAATCTCTACAAAAGTTGAATCAGTTATTAATAATTTAAAAGGAAATAAATCTCCATGGATTGACAGCTTCTTTAATCCATATTTAAATGATTTTGTTTTGAACTAAGCCCATATCTATGTGAGATGTTTAATGAGATAAAAGACACAGGATCAGTGCCTGCAGAAATGTCTGAAGCTCAATTTATCAATATACTTAAATAAGACAAAGATCCAGAGGAATATAAAAATTGTAGACCAATTTTTTTGCTAAATGTAGATATTAAAATGTACACTAACATACTAGCAAATAGATTGAATAAGATCATAGCCTTATAGATTTTGATCAATCGTGCTTTATTAGAAAGCAACAAGGCTCTGATAATACAAAGAGACTTGTTGATTTGATCTTTGCTGAGAAAAGTAAAGTTTCTTTTGTAGCCCTGTCATTGGATGTGGAGAAGCTTTTGACAGGGTCACTTAGAATTTTATAGATTCAGTATTGCATAGATTCAGTTTTGAAAAATGCGGATCAAAAGCCATAAAAGCACTATATTTCTTTACCAATCTACAAACACATTAAGTTGATCTTTTCAGATTGCAAAACAGTGCACATATCATAGTTAGGAAGAATTGCCTTAATTAAAATGATGATAATGCCTAAAAAAAAAAAAAAAATATATATATATATATATATATATATATATATATATAATGAAATGTATCCCGTATATAGTTCCTAATTACATGTTATGTCCCTTTCAAAGATTACTAAGTAAATTGTAAAAAAATGGTAAAAAATCTAAAATTGGATTAAATATAACCAAAAGGAAAACCGACAAATGAGGCTTGGCCTCACCTTCAATTATAGACATTCATAATTATATAATGACTAGCGACTTGCCCGTCAAAAAATGACGGCAATAAGATTGTAAGGCAGGTAATGTTGTTTGCGTGCAAAATTAATTTTGTTGGTGTTTTAAGATCCTTCGGCGCTCATTGCGAGCCTCGCGCTGAGCGACCATGGCGCTCATCGTGTGGCTCGCAATGAGCACCTTCGGCGCTTATTGCAAAACTCTTGGTTGTTTGTGTTCTATGAGCAGCGGTGGTGTTTTTTTTTTGATATGGCAATGAATAAATAATAAAATAAGAAATTAATATACTTTACCAATTGTGAAGTAATATATGCAGGAAGCATTGTGTTGAAGAGCTGGCAATCTGTTTTCATGTTGCTGCATCATCAGTGCTGTGGAGCTCCTGTGTAAGCGTTATGAATGTGTGCAGTGTAATAGTGTGCGTGCACGAGGCAAATCCGTAGGGGTAGCTGTGTACTTCCGGATTGTATAAATTATTGTTCTAAAATGCCGCCTAATGTGTGTTATGTGGCTGTGGCTGATTTAGCGTCCTTGTTTGCAGATGTCGTCTGACTTTTTTGGAAAATCTGTAGGTGTTTGGTGGTGTTTTGCGTGTTTAAGGTCCTTTAGCCTCGTTTTCGTTTTGTTTGGTGGCCATTTTTTCTCTCGCTTAGGTGATTTTCGGGTGCCTAAACTCCAACATTTGGAGTTAAATCGAGGTGTAACTTCACTTGCAGAGGTCCTGGGTGCCCCCCCTTGCTGTGGGTAAGCTTTGTATGTGTTTGTTGAGTGTATTTATTGTGTTTGAAATGTTTTTGTATTCGCACGGGTTGCGTCCTTGTTTTCGCAGCTTGTAAGCCTTTTTTTTTAAATACGTAGATGTTTGGTGGTGTTTTGAGTCTTTAGAGTGTTGTAGCCTCATTTTCGTTTTTTTCGGCGGCCATTCATCTCTTGCTTAGGGGATTTTTGAGTGTCTAAACTCTTTTATTTCAAGTTAAATTGAGGTGTTAGTTCAGTTTTCGAGGTCCTGGGAGCCCCCCCTTGCTGTAGGTAAGCTTTTATGTATTTGTTGTGTGTATTTATTGTGTTTTTCATGTTTTCATGTCTGTGGGTTTCGGACGGTGTTTGCAAGGTCGTAATGGGTCGTAACGTGTCTCGTATTTTGCTTTCGTATCTCCGTAAATTTTGCTAGGTCCGCAGTCCGCAGTTCCTAACAAATACTTTATTTCATGTTTATTTTCCGTCCAAAGTCCTATGGGCTTGAATAATGAGTTACGGTTTCCATTACATGAAACTCATATAGTCCTGTGTGTCTGGTGAATTTGCTATTTCTGACCCAATGGAAACTTGCCATTTGAGTCAATATACAAAATATTGTTATTTGACCTGGAATGTGTACCTGAAATTAATTTCTGTGGATTTTTTTTTAAGCTTGTTACATGAATCCCACCTAGTTGTGTGTTTCGTGAATTTGGTATCTGTGACCATCTGGAAAGTCACTGTTACAGGTCATTTTATGAAATATTGTATACTATCCCAGAACAGGTACTTCAAATTAGTTTCCGTGAAGTATATGAAGGTTATTACATGGATCCCACCTATTCATGAGTGTTTGAGTTTGGTAATTCTGACTCTCGGTAAAGTCGCTGTTCCAGGTCATTTTACATAATATTGTTTTCTGGCTTGTTAAAGGGTTAAAAAATATACTACCAGATGTTTATGGGCTCCTAAAGATAATTCTCAATTCTATTTAATACATACCAATGATTTTAGGTTAAATGATCTTTATAAAGAGTGTGTTCCTGCCTGTTTTAGGCTGTTCTGATTGATAATTTGGTTTTTAAAGGGTTAATAAAGTATTATGTTGAATTTGTTTCGGTACATAGAAATTGTTCTCAATAGTATTTAATACATCCTAGTGATATTGGAATCAATATCTTTTATAAAGGGCCTGTCCCGGCCCGGTCCGTTTCGTGTGTTTTTTTACACTGTCCCTTTCTGAATTCAGTAAAAACATCATTAATAAAAAAGGGAGTAGTTATGGCTGTGTAATCGAGTTATACCCCTATCTAACAATAAATGGAGCAGTAAGAGGCTCTTTTTAACAATTTTATATCTGATTAAACTCCCAGGACCAGCTCTTATTATTCAATGTTGTATTTATTTGAAGATGCAGCATCTTTGTGCTGCAGGATTGAGTTATATTTTACAGAACTTCATTCAGTAATTCATCCAGCTATGAATCCGCTATATATAAAATCAACTTCAACAACAACTGCAGTAGTTAGATGTTTTCACTAAGCATAACTGGATCTATTTTAAGTCACATAGTATCTGTGCTGTTGGTTTGAGTTATGTCTCACTGAACCTCAGCCAGTAATTGAACCAGCTAAGAATCCTGAATATGTTACAGTAATAATCTGTGAGAGTCTCAGAATACTGCTCTCCCTCCCTACCCCTCACCCACCCACCCCAATTCAGATGACATTTATAGAGCCATGGAAAACACCTGACTTCCTACTTGCAGATATATCATCTCAACACTAGGGGTCAGCCAGCATACTTGTCTTTCACCTCAGATCCCTCCCCTCTCCCACTAAATAAAACTCTTTTTATCTTTCACTTTCTTCCTGACCCTTGCTATTCCTTATCTGTTACTCTTCCCCAGATTCTAAGCTCAAAACAGGGCCCTTCAACTTCTGAATTTGTTAAACTTGTATTTCCCCTGTTCTTATCCCCTGTACAGCGCTACAGAATATTTTGGCGAAGGTACTCAGAGGGGCAATAATACTCCCATTTTGTGAAAAAGAGCATTGCCAGGCTTCAAAATTTTTTGACGGGCAAGTCACTAGTATAGCTTATAACTATCCAAATGAGCAGTCCAGGAGTAAGAATCATCCCACCATGTTTCTGTAATGACTTTCAAATCTAATTTCCCATTTACTGTTAATAATTCTAGCTCGCCCATGTTCAATGCCAAGTTTCTTGCATTATAAACATACACTAGGTTGTTATGACTCTTCAGACTTGAAGTACTTGCCACTATATTTGATTTTTTTATTAAGACTTTCCTATTAAATATACCAACCCTTTGCTTCCATCATGAGTAGTTAATTTGTACATTACTCCCTCTATGCTTTCAAACCTTCATACTTCTATCTAGTCCCTTCCACATCTTCTAGTTTAAAACTTCCTCAGATTTTCTTCCATCCTCTTCCCTACCACACACGGTCCATCTTCATTAAGGTGCACTCCATTACTGCTATACAGTTTATACCCTAATCAGCCTAGTGCTCTAAAAGCCCAAATGATTCTTACTGCACTACTTGGCCACTCATTAACCTTCCTAAGCTCCTTCTGTCACCTGGGCTAGTATGTGGTACAGGTAGTATCTCAGAAAATGCTACCCTGTAGGTCCTTGCCCTAAACGTGTTTCCTAGTTCTATAAAATTATTTCTGAGGACACTCCATCTTCCATGCACTTTGTCATTGGTACTAATAATTACCAATATTGCTTGGTCATATCCAGCCCCCCCCCCCCCCCAATTATTTATCTACCTGATCCATAACATGCCTAACTCAAGCACCTGGAGAAAGCAAACTGATGAAATCTGGGTAAAAAAAATCATTCTGTTTTCCTTCCTAATGGTCACAACTCACTTTTTAGAGGGGTTTGAAAGGGTAACTAGATAAATCTTAACTGCAGATGTATTAGTGTGTTTTCCCCACCCCCACAGGACAGCTTCACTGAAGGGGCAGTTCATTAGATCAGGCACCAAGTTACAGGCAAAGAACGAGTTCACACCTGCTGGGCCTATTCAAACTACCCATATGGCTTTCTGGATTTTGAGACAACCTTTTTTAACTGCCCCTAGGTGCCAAGGAGTCTTGTGATATTGGCTTATCAGTCATGCTTGATATGATTTGGGCACTGCAGGGTTTATTTCGATTAAATGGGGGTTACTAACAATGGTTACAATCAAGTATGTCTTGATTGTAACCAAACAAAAGATCACTTCCAAGCACTTGACACCCCTTATCCTCTTTTTATTGAAAACAAATGTTTCAGTTGCTGCTTTGACAGCCTTGATAATTATACTTGATGACTTAATCCATGTTCTGAATTCCCCACTGAAAAAGATGGAACCCAATCCCAGCCAGGGACAACCAGTCAGGGACATAGCCAAGCCTGGAGTCTGGGAACGTACTAGGTATCGTGGTTGGCTACTGGGAGTACTTACTAGTCACCCATAAAGTGGTGATGACCCCCAAAATATTTGTATTAGCACATTGTAACTGATGCACCCTTAAGCACAAAAAGCAAACTCTCAAACACAAAATGACCCTGAGCCCAGTAGACTCCCCTGACTTATAGAAATGGGCTTTTAGGCCCCAGGGTTAATTTACCAGGGCCAGTAGCTCATCATTATTGATAAAAAAAAAAGTTGTCATGACAGTAATAAGTAGCATAGTCCCTTTAAGACGAATCCTTAGGCCATTGCAAGACCCCTGGATGGTAGTAGCCACATGGGCTAGTGTCCAAAAAATATCCATTGATTATCTGAAATTAGTCTATGAATCCAAGGTAACTTGTTATATAGTGCATAAAAGTAAATAAAAAATATATCAACAAAAATATGTGACAATATTTATAGCCTTTATATACTTTACATTAATACATACTGAATCTTGAAAACCTTGATATATTAACAGGGTAAAAAATGATGGGTCAGTGGGATGTACTTGTTTGATTAATAAAAGGAAAAGCAAGAATCACATATATAGTTGTGAGCATGCGGGCCGAAGGCGCTCCTTGCCAGCAAGTGCAGACTTTAGGCCCGCAAATGCGGACCCTCGCAAAGCAAGGGGCCACATTTGCGGAGCTGGCGGCTCCCACGTCGGCTGCAATGAGCCGCAGGCGGGACTTACACCGCAAAATTTATGGACTTAGTATCCACAAATATGAGCCGTGGGACTTAGAAATCGCAAAAATACGACCTTAGCGCCCGAAACCCGTGCACATGAAGATATTAAAAGCACAATTAATACACACAACACACACATAAAAAGCTTACCCACAGCAAGAGGGGGCACACACCACCTCTGCAAGTGTAGTTACACCTCAATTTAACTACAAATTCAAGAGTTGACACACAAGAAAATCCCCTAAGCGAGAGAAAAAATGGCTGCCGAAAAAAACAAAAACGAGGCTAAGGACTCAAAATTACTACACTTGCTCGCAAAACGGAACGAACACTCAAGAACACTTCAGGCGGCACGTGTAACACACTATGCAGCACTTACCACAGTAAAATTCGCCACCATTTTACATCAAACACATAACCATTACACGCAAAATGGCAGCTGGAACTCAAATTCAAGCCTGGAACACAAATAGCGCATGCGTATTGCGTTCTAACGGTTTCAACCACCTCAAAGTTTATAAATACTGCACACTTTCCAGAAAATTCTACATTTCTCCTCAGGTGATGAACAGTGTGACTGGACAGTTCACTGCTGCCGTTACATCAGAAGAGAATTCCTTAACAATTTACAAATTCACAATCTGAAAATTACAACAAAGAGGTAAGCTATAATACATTTAATTCATTAAGAAATACCCCCCCCCCCCCCAAAAAAATACAGTGGATTTTAAAGATTGACACGAACCACTGGATTCATCTATAGTAACATTTCAAATACACACATATGTGTATAGGCCCTACAAGAAGCTCATTTTAAATACAACAAATAAAAAAAATATTAAAGTCACATCCATTTAAAAAAAATAATGTCACCAAAAAGCATTGCCACACATACATATTTAGCCTGCAGCTCAATCCTTTCCTTTTCTGCACATTTCCAACAGACTCTTCATCAACAGCGTCACTCAAGAATTTGCAGCTTGAACTGTGAAAGGGGATCAATTTTCAACAAGACAAACAAAGAAGAAGAGGTAAGATACAAAAATACATTACATTCAGAAAAAGACCATGCTCTTCCAAAAAACAAAATAAACATTAAAATTAACCATTTATCTTTCTCTTTGGATACAGACACTACTTGAAGACTGGTAGTAGGGGACCCTCTGTCATTCAAAAAGACTTCAATCAAGGTATAGTGTAACAAGTAAAAACAAAAGAAAATAATAGCCTGTTTGCTGAGCGCCAATGTCAAAATGAAAATAAAAACAAATATGAAGCCTCAATACAAATTACAGTAAACAGAAAACACCAGACTTGAAGAAATATTGCTAACACATACTGTATAAAATAAAACAATAAATACTGTTTACTATGCAGAAAACCTCTGAACATAAACCTCTGAACATAAACCATAACTGAAATATAAGTGGCGGACACAAAACACGATACTATACCAAATATTGGGAACATATCGAAAATGAACCTAGCATTCCTGTTTAGTCTGCAACAACCTCTAATCCTGACCCATAAGCCAAATGTAGCATCCCAAAAGTGGTGGACACAAAACAGTATAGTCGAACAAACATTGCTAACATATACAAAATGGAACAAAGATTACTGTTTAGTCTGCAAGAAACTCTAACCCTAACCAACAATGAAAATCTTTCAGTCCAAAAGTAGCGGACAAAAAACAGGATAGTATAACAAATACTGATAACACATACACAATTCAAAAAATATTAATCCTGTTTTATGTGACACAAACTACAACAGTAAAACAGGAAGCCAATTACACCATTGGTGTACACAAAACAGGATACTACAAGATTATTTCCAGCACTGCACGCTTTCACACACACTCTCAAATCGGCAGGATTTTACACACAACAAAGAAACCAAAAATGCTAATACATTGCTTTGCCAAAAAAAATATGCTGTCGTTCCAAAACAAATAACAATAAAACAACATTTCTCTTTCTCTTTTATAACAGACACTGCCTGAAGACTGTCGTACGAATATTTATCCACAACTAAGACTTCTAACAAGGTAGAGTAGAACAAGTAAAAAAATAGAAAAAAGAAATTCATGTTTGCTGTGCAGCAATGTCAACATAAAAAAATACAAGAGAATAATAAGCAATGAACAACAATAATGAGGCACACAAAGCACGATCCTTCAACAAATATTGTTGACACATTTAAAATTGAAAAATAAATCCTGTTTTAGCTAAACCAACCTCTAACACTAACCCATAAGTTAAATCTATCATTCCAAACGTGGCCGACAGAAAACAGGATACTACAACAAATAGTGCTAACACATTACAAATTCAATAAGAAATCCTCTTCTCTAGGCCCTAACCTACAACATTAAACCCACAACCTAAACACACAGAAAATAGGATACTACAACAAATATTAGTAACACCTACAAAAAAACAGAATAAAGCCTCTTCTCTGACCCACACCCTATTAGCCTAAAACTACAAGATAATCCTACAATTACAACAATCGCCTACAAAAAACACCAAAATACTCAAAATATTGGTACGATTTACAAAATTTACTCCAAAATTCCCTTGCCTGTGCTATGCCTATAAGCCAAACCTATAAACCTACAAAAGTAGCGTCCACAAAAAATAAAAACACAAAAAATAATAGTAACACATACAAATGTAACACTATAAAGCCAGTTTCTTCTACAATAACCTATAAGCCTAAACACACAACCTAAATCTATAATGACAATACTGTTGCACAGAAAACACCATAGTACCAAAAAACACAAACAAGCACTTACAAAACAAATTACAATGACAAACTAAACAAATAATACATTATTTTTATTTACAGATTAAGATGGCTGATACTGACAAGAAACAGAAAAAGATAAGACGGCAAACTAGACAACGACAAGAAAGATGGGCAAACCAGCAGACGCCAGAGCAGAAGGAAATTCAACGAGAAAAAAGACGGAAAAGACTTGCAAGCAAAAGACTAACAGATGAAAAACTAAAATCTACACCTAAGAAGGCAACTAAAAAACAAAATCATGTAGAACCTGTTCCTGAGCAATCAGATAACATTTCTAATGATGACTTACAAACTTACAAGACTGATATATGCTCTTCAAATTGTACTTTACTTAAGTCTTTAGCAGTAGAGGTTCATAATTGTGGTGACATGAATATTCTCTGTCAGTTTTGTGGGGCTTATCATTTCAAACAGGAAAGACACAGAGATGGCAAGTTCATTAGTTACTGTCAAAAAGGCAAGGTCAAACTTCCAGAAAGACAACAATTACCACCATATTTACAAAGCATTATGACTGAGCCTGCTTTTCCCAACTACAAAAAATTCAAAACAAACATAAGATCATACAATAGAGCCATATCCTTTGCATCTATGGGGGCAACATTAGCTGCTAATGTCCCATGGCATGGCCCTTACTGCTTTAAAGTACAAGGACAAATTTACCATGGTACTTCACATTTACATCCAGAGGAAGGAGAGCAAAGAAAATTTGCTCAACTACTTACTGTATATGTCCTAGATACAATGGAAGCTGTTGACCAACTTCAAGAAAATAAAAAAAAATGCTTACCCACTGTTTTTATAGAGCTAGATACAATTATGGCCAATAACCCCTACACTCAAGCTTATAAAAAATTGGCAGAAGTAGAAAAGGAACAACAACTTCATGCAGAAATACATCAATTGACAATCCCAAAGGTCAATTTGGTGCTTAAAAGAAATCGACATACTGATAAATGCTGTTATAATTTGCCAACTTCAAATGAGGTTGCAATGGTCTTTCAAAATGATGAAGGAGAACCACCATTTCAGAGAGACATTAGAATATATCCCAGAAATGAGGAGCAACCTTTCATTAATATAAGTATCTTAAGTACAAATTTAGATCCAATGGCATATCCAATATTTTTTACACATGGAGAAGCAGGTTGGCAACTAAATTTAACCCTTCCGAGTTACCCAAATTCTAAAGTATGAGTGCAAAATAATATTTCCATGCTTGAATTTAAAGTGGCTCAAATTGCCATTCGAAATTAATTCAATCCAATTTTATGTGGAAACTTTTCAAACTTCAACTGAATTAATAAACTTATTAACTCCTTCTGGAATGCCAACCACATATTTTGCAGCTAAAGAAAGTTGCAATTGTCATGTTACTGCAAAATATGAACCCCCAAAAAAGGCCTATGAAATGGTGCAAGATTAATTGTTCAACAATTAAAGGACCATTTCATAGATGCTGAAATTCTAACTGGTACCCATAAAGGAGAGAAAGTTTTCATACCAAGAATAGATTTGGTACCAAGTGAAAGTAGCCTCCCTTTTGTACTTCAAAGAAGACAATTTCCTATCATCATGGCATTTGCCATGACCATTAATAAATCACAAGGACAAAGTTTCAAATCTGTGGGTATATTCTTAGAACAACCAGTATTTGCACCTGGCCAATTGTATGTTTTCTTCTCAAGGTGCAAAAATCCACAGGCTATTAAAGTTTACATTGAAAACAATGAAAGTCAAGGTGATTTATTAGATGATGGACGCATTTTTACCAAAAACATTGTCTACTATGAAGTACTGTAACTTTCATTCCAAAAAACACAACACATGCCACACAAACTGCAACCAAAAGTAACAAATGACCTGTACGACAATTTTACAACAAAAAACAAAGAAAAAATATCCAGAACGGTGGTTTAATTTTAATAATTACTTTTTTTGTCACTCACAATCTTTTTACACCACCCCTATTTCCATCATAATCTCTATACAATGGCAAAACACACAGAGAACAGTGGTTACACATTGCGGACAAACTTTAATGTCTCACATTCTCTTTTTAGAGAACCACTATTTCACATAGGAAACTCTATGTGCCATTTTCAACAATTACAACACCAACAAACAAATATCAACCATTAAAAAGCACCAACGAGAAAATAACTCATTACTATTTCATGGAACTACTGTTCATGCATGATTAGCCACAAAAAACACTTGCCTTGCACTTAAAAAAAAATCAACTTCAAATGTTAATTAAGTATGTTACTGTTTACAATGTTACTAGTTTAACAAAAAACAAGCTAAAGTTGGTTAATTGCAGATATTTCAAAGTTAATGTTAACAGGAGAAGGATGTTTTGTTATACAATGTAAATGTATCATTTCATGCTAAATATTTATCCTGGGAGTAATCCGATCTCCAGTTAATGGGGTCAGGAAGGAATTCATTTTTTCCCACTTTCATACAATTGGCTACATTTAAAGGAGGGCTTTTACTGCCTTTCTCTGGATTCAATATATATTTCGTTTAACAGTTCTTAATCTACAAGTTGCATGTTAAAAAACATTATGTCAAGTTTATAAAACTCAATACAATGTTCAACTGTTTTTACATTCAAATTTTAACACTTTTACAAAAAAAACTTTAACAGTTCGTCAAAAAATTGCCATATTCAAAAAATAAACATGTTTAATATAATAATTGTACTTCTTTTGAGATAAGAAAAAGGTTACAAGTGTCAAATACGCATATTACCGAAAAAACAGAATTACAAACATACACATTTAATTGACGTCATTTTTTGACGGGCAAGTCGCTAGTATAATTATAACTATTTGTGACCTATTTCATTTTTATTGATAATTCAGTTTAATACATACTTATTAATTATGAAATGAGGCCACAATCACATGCAATACAATGAAGAAATTATAGTGTCATCTCTTTTCTTAAACAAGCATGAGCAAAGATAAAATATTCAAAAAAAATAAACAAGAATAGTTATTACTATTTGATAGTTTACTGTAATAGAAATCTGTTTTTATTGTATTAATGAATATTAGTATATATTGTGAGTCATACCTCTCTAACAACACACTCTACTACCAATTTGATATTTATAAAATGTAGACTAGAAAAGTAGTGCGCCAAGGTTGTATATTGTCACCTTATTTATTCAACTTATATGCAGAATACATCATGCGTAAGACTGGACTGGATGAATCCAAAGCTGGAATCAATATTGCTGGAAGGACTATCACCAACCTCAGATACAGTATGCTGATGATACTACTCTGATGGCTGAAATTGAGGAGGAACTCAAGGACTTATTAATGAGGGTAAAAGAAGAGAGTGCAAAAGTTGGCCTGCTGTTCAGGTTAAAAAGATCAAGGCAAATGGCAATCTCACTTCTTGGCAAATAGACGGGAAAGAAGTTGAAGCAGTGACAGATTTTATTTTCCTTGGATCCAAGATCTCTGCAGATGGCGACTGTAGTCATGAAATTAAAAGATGTTTGCTTCTGAGGAGGAAAGCTATGGCAAGCTTGGACAAGCTAGTAAAAAGTAAAGATATTAAACTATCAACAAAGTTCTGCATAGTTTAAACTATGGTATTCCCAGTAGTAACATATGAATGAAAGCTGGACCATAAAAAAGTATGAGCGCCGTAGAATTGACACCTTTGAATTGTGGTGTTGGAGAAGACTGTTTAGAGACCCTGGGCTGCAAGATCCAATAAATCAATGCTTCAGGAAATCAAGACAAACTGTTCACTAGAAGATATGATCATGAGGCAGAAGCACAAATGTTTTGGCCATATCATGAGATGGCAGGATTCCCTAGAAAGACTCTGATGCTGCAAAAGATCAAAGGCACAAGAAGAAGGGGACGACAGAGGTGGAGATGGATAGATGAGGTCACTGAAGCAATGAACATGAACTTGACGGAGCTCTGAGTGGCATTTACTGAGAGATGCATCTGTCATATTGTGGTCCATAGAGTCACGGAGAGTCGGACGCAACTGAATGACTAAACAACAACAGACCATTGAATGGAAATTATTGTTGAACATGTAATGCAACACTGATGTAACCAGATTTCTCTGCAACAATAGAGGGTGGAAAAGTCCTTATTTTTTAAATTATCAAGGATTAATTTATTTAATGCCATTTGAGGTGCATAGATAGAACGTTTCCAAAATTGACTGTTACTCTGATAATAGTTTAGCTTTATTGTTTCTATACTCAATTGCAATTCAAACCAAACTCATCCATCTTATATTCATGTGCTTTAACCAATAGACTATTAGCCCTATTAAATTCCCCCAACTGTAAAATTTGTAGCCTGTAATGGAGCATGCTAGACTTACGGCTATTAAATTGGCCTCTTACAGCTACCCGCAAATGATCTGCAGGTTACATGCGGAAAAGCCATACAGGCTGTCCAAATCTGACCTCTGTTGCCGCTAAGCCTTTCATCTGTCAACCCTGTAACTATTACGTTTGCAAATCGCTATTAAATTGCTACGAATGCACTGGCGTTCAAACCCGTAAACGGCAAATGGAGCCAAAAAGCCTACGGGTAATAGAGAGGACTTGCAAGGGAGTTAAAGTCCTATCGAAAGCACTGTAAATGCAAGTATACACATACTACTGTACTTATAATTAAAGGGAAAGTGATGTTAGGTATTAAAACTAATAGCACAACATTCTCAAGCACGCAAATCTGCAATGTAAAATACTCTTTTTTATGTTTAATATCCATGTTATATCAATCACGGCAATCAATGTGTTAATATGTATAATAAAACTCGCAAGGACTAGAAAATAATATTTATTGATTTACTAATATTGCATTATTTCTGGAATGTGGGTCCGATCGTAACTCGTATTTCAAACCCGTAAGGGATTAAAATCTAACCTCCATTTTTCAGTGACGTAATGATGGCTACGTCTTCATCTGTAACTATGTGTTTGACTAATTGATCATGTTCACGGCTGCGCATGCCATATAATGGTAATGGTTTACAGGTTTGGATGTCGGCCACGTCTGTTGCGGGCTTGGCTAATTTTATCTCTCTGTAATTCCCCCAAAATTAAAGCTTGCAGGCTTTCCGGGTTTACCGGTGCCGCTACGGGCTTTGAATTTAATATGGCACTATGCCTCCCTATACTTTGCATTGGGGTAACAAGAATAATGACTAATCTAGAGTTAATTCTTGAATATCCAAACTGCATAGGCGGCACTTCTAATTAGTGCAACTGGCAGGTGCATCTTATTATTTATTATACCAAAGCTGATTATGAAGAGCATAACTGACGATTTAGATGTTTCTTTAATTTAACTTCCATTTAAAATAAAAAGAAAAAAACATGTGTAACCTCTATTTTAAAATTGTTATTTTCAAGTAATTATTTTATGTTACTATTTTTCTAAAAGGAAAAATAATTCTGATAAAGTTCATCATGACATCTTGGAATTCTCTATTCTTTAATGTGTAAATAACAGGGTTCAGTAAAGGATTTAATACAATGTATACAAGAGCAAAAAACTTGTCTCGACTTGGAGAATAACTTGATGTGGGTTTCATATACAAACAGAGGAGCGTTCCATAATACATGATAACACAGGTCAGGTGGGACGCACAGGTAGAAAAGGCTTTGTGTCGCCCATGTGAGGACTTAATGTTTAGAATGGAAGATATTATAAAGATGTAAGATATCACAATAAGAAGGAAGGAATTAAAGGACATTGATGACCCTTCAATGTAGTCCAACAATTCCACATAAAATGTATCATTGCATGAGAGATTTAGAAGTGGAGCAATATCACAAAAAAAATAGTCAATGAAATGGGAAGCACAGAAGGATAGTTTAGATATCATCACAGTCTGTCCTGCACATTCCAAGAAACCAACAGACCATACAGCAATTAACCACTGTGCACAATGTCTTAGGCTCATGCGAATAACATAATGTAGAGGGTGACAGATTGCAATATACCGGTCATATGCCATAGCAGCCAGAAGAAGGATTTCACTGCAAACAAGAGATACATAAAAATGAAGCTGGGTCATACACCCTATAAATGAAATAGTCTTACGTTGTGTGTGGAGCCTGTGTAATACAGCAGGGAGAATGGTCGATGTGAAACAGATGTCAATGAATGAAAGGTTCATCAAGAAAATATACATGGGAGTATGCAATTTAGGATTCAGTGAAATGACAGCAAAAACAGTCAGGTTTCCGAGCAATATCATGAGATAGATTATTAGGAACAGGATGAAAAGAGGAACCTGCAGCTCTATAATATCAGTAAACCCTTCCATTAGGAATTCTGTCCCATTATCTTGATTTTCCAGTCCCATGCTCTGGTTTTCTTGACTAGAGATGACAGCTGAGGGAAAAAGTAAATGGAAAAATGCATTATAATTATTATTTGTTTCTACCTTGTGTATTATATAAACATTTTATTGCATTCAGCATTTGGATAACATAAAGCATTTTATGTCAATGTTGGCTTTAGATCTATATATATTGTGGGCACTAGATATAAATTAGCTCCCCAGGGCCTTCACATCTGTTTCTTTACATGTGGGTATAGTTTTAGGAGATAAGCAATCAATGCACTTTTAATACAAGCAAAATAAAAAAAAATACATTTTGGAGAATGATGGACCACTTGGCTTTTTGTTATCCATATCTTGTTTGTGGAGCGTATAATGAAGAAATATATAAAGGGTGGCCAACGTTGGGGTAACAATTGCACTGTATTTGACATTAGCATCCGATTTTTTCTATATTTGGCCATGCATCTTCCATTAAAATGTTTATCAGCAAGCAGATGGCAGCTATAGTACAATGAAAATATGTCAACTTGAGGATGGCAAATATAATACAGTTATATGCATATGTTTAAATATATTGCAAATATATTTATACTAGCGACTTGCCCTTCAAAAAATGATGGCAAAAAGATTGTAAGGCAGGTAATGGTGTTTGGTTGATACATTAATTTTGTTGGTGTTCCGAGATACTTCGGCGCTCATTGCGAGCCTCAGGCTGAGTGCCTTTGGCGCTCATCATGTGGCTCGCAATGTGCGCATTGTTTGTGTGCTATGAGCAGCGTTGTTTTTTTTTGTATGCTAATGAAATAATGAATAAAATAATAAATAAATATACTTTACCTATTTTGAAGTAATAATTACAGGAAGCATTGTGCGGAACAGCTGGCAATCTGTTTTCATGTTGCTGCAGCATACAATGTGTGTTTTCACTGCTGTAGTGTAAATAATGTGAGTGCGCGAGGAAAATCCGTTAGGGTAGCTGTGTACTTGCGTATTGTGTAAGTTACTGTAGTAAAATGGCACCTAATGTGTGGTATGCGGCTATGGTATTTTGCGTCCTTGTTCTTCTTTTTGTGAAAATCCGTATGTGTTTGGTAGTGTTTTGCGTGTTTAGGGGCCTGTAGCCTCGTTTTTTTCGGCGGCCATTTTTTCTCTCGCTTGGGGGATTTTCGGGGTGTCTAAATTCTTGTATTTCAACTTAAATTGAACTGTAACTTCATTTTCAGAGTTCCTGGGTGCCCACCTTCCTGTGGGAAGCTTTTTATGTGTTAGTTGTGTGTATTTATTGTGTTTTTCATGATTTCATGTTCGCGTGTTTGGGCGGTAAGGTCGTATTTTTGCAAGCTCGTAATGGCTTTTTTCCTAAGTGTCGCGGCTCGTATTTGTGTTTGCTAAGTCCATAAATGTTGCAGTCGATGTGGGATTCTCCACCTCCGCAAATGCGGCCCCTCGCTTCACCTTTGGCGCTCATTGCGTGGCTGTTGGTTGCGAGGCTGTTCGCGAGGGCCTCAGTTGCTGCGGGCTCGCTTCGCGAGACCTCAGCGTTAGCAGCAACATGCTTGCTCACAACTATATTTGTGATACATCCAGTAGCCAACAGCAATACCCAGTTTTCTCCCAGTCCCAAGGCCGGACTAGGTTCCTGACCAAATAACATTTTTTGGTAAGGCTCCCTAGACTTCAATGGGAGATCCGCTGGGCTTGTTAAGTCATCAAGTAGTATTAACAAGGTGGTACAACGTTACAAGCCTTAAGTGTATTTATCCAGCCACACACCCGAAGTTATTTTGATGTTATTTGAAGATACTGTCACATCCATGACAATGACTCACTCTCCAGTACACATCTATTCCCGCTAAGGATTGGGATTCCCATGATAATCTACAGAAGGGATATTCCCGTGAGGCGCATTACATACTTCATTTTGATGAGGTCCTGAAATGTGAGTTGACCAGCTTTTATTTTCTCTCTATTGATTGTATACCATTTTCAATCTGCACTAGGAGGTTTTACACTGTTTCTCCTCCACTCCCTTTTTTTCTAACAAGGCTGTCAAAACAGCAATAAAATCTTTGTTTCAATAGTGCAGGGGCAAGTTGCATTAAGTGTTTTGCAAATTATACCACTTTGAGTTTTTGTCTTGTGATTAATCACAAATTCAGAAGTACTTGACCTTAGTCATTGCATGTGACCCCACATTCAATCTAAGAGGGAGCTCAGATTGTTAAAATTGTAACAGAAGCCTAAGTGGGCCCCTACAAGTGGATACACACCAGAGCTGGTCCAACTCCACTAGCTGATTCCCCGCCAGCTCAATGAACGTATCTAAGGTGCAGTTGGCTATGGAGTTAATAGACCCAATCTATAAGTTCCATTGAAATCACCAGGGCTTACCATTATTCCCCTCCTGCTCAGAAGGTACTTTGAGCCCACTAACCATCCTCACTACCCTCTGCTGGGTCACCCAAATAGAGGAAAGCTAGTCCCTGAGAATCTATAACTTGCACATCCCAGGTCTATCGTTTCCCACGTGGGTTAGACATTACCTAAGCAACCCCTAGCAAAATCCTACCCGGTGGTAGCTGATAGCTGGGGCTGTAGACCTTAGCACCGAGGTGGGGAAGGAGACATGCTACCACTAGTTCCTTGGAGACTAAGCTGGCCCACTTGAAGTAGTTCAAAGAAGTTAAAATGTGTCAAACTTTTCACACAAGGGAAGTGGCTCATTTGTGATTGGTGCAAAAATTGTATAAAAAGATGTTAAGCCTTTGAAAGAGCTGCAAGAGGAAGAGACTAAATGGAAATCAGAAGGTATAACAATACCTGTGCAAGATCATTCTAATAAATTGTTGCATGAGTTGTGCATTATTTGTGCTTTGGTATGATCCTTTAGGGTAGCCATTTTGCCTTATATTTTTGTTGCATCTTCCTTAGATTTAATGCTGCCAGAACTGTTTAGGAATGACATGACTATACATTATATTGTTTTTATGTGTTTTTAATTAATTCATTAATTCATTAATTCATTAATTTACCACTTGGAAGGCGCTCAACGCAAGGCACGAAAGTGGTGGCTTGGATGACGTCTGCAATGAGCGTTCATTGTGAGGCCCATAAAGTAGATGGTGGAGAGGCTCACAATGAGCACTGAAGGCACTCATTGCGGGGCTCGCAATAAGCGCCGAAGGTGCTCATTGCGAGGCATGAAAGTGGCAGATTGGCTGAGGCCTGCAATGAGGTGCACATCGCGAGGCCTGTAATGTAAACGGTGGGCGAGGCTTGCAATGAGAGCCAAAGGCACTTATCACGAGGCCCGCAAGATAGGTGGGTGAGTGACTTGAATTATGCGGTAAATAGCATTGCCAGCCTTCAAATTTTATTCTCGTCATTTTTGATGGGCAAGTCGCTAGTTTATCTTATAGCTTGATTTAGATAGCATATGGTGTGACTTAGTCAATGTACCCCAATGTTAGGATTTTTACTAGCTTGTGTGGCTTTAACATTTGTTAAACCTTCTTGACACATTTTTTAATAGCGGTGTTGTTTATTGCAATTACTAATAATTAGTAATTAGTACATTTTCCGAATCATTAATTTTTATTATGTTATACTTTGAGACTAGTATGGATTATGCTCTGGGTCTCGTAATATATATTTCTACCTGTGCAGAGTGTTTTCATGCAGCATTTTAAAAATTGTTAGGACATTTTTTTACATTATGCGTTAACAACAGCAAAACATATTCGAGAATTAATGCTATCAATCATTACATTATAACACTATCCTGGATCATCTATACACTGAAGAGGTCTTAAGAAAAATCACATGTTATTATCATAATTAATTAATACAATAACACTACATGTAAAAATTGTATTATATGTATACATCTTGGCACATGCATAAAAGCAATGCCATAGGACTTAAAAGGGCAGACATACACAAGATTTCCATTGATGGAGGTAATATTCTTGGTGCTCCACGTGATTCTCCACAGCCTCCTTGCTCTCTTACTGGACTTTCTCAAAGGCTACATCCACATCAATGCAATCCCCCTTGTCATAATTTGGTCCTGTATCCTCATGTCCCTGTGCCTATAACACCATGCTCCTCTCATGAATTTTCTTCTAATAAAATCCCTTTTTTTTGGTGTTATTATAATCATATAATATATTCCTATTATATCCTTTTATGATATCCATTGTATATTACTTTATATGTTTTCATACATTTATATATATATGCGGGTATGTACATTTGAGGAATCTCTATTCTGTATTCTCAAAAGAGCAGTATCTCCTGTTTTGTAAAAGACTTTGAGTAAATTCTTTAGTTAATTGGAAAGGTCTCTGTTTTCATTATTACTGAGTAGGATACTCCCTAATAGTTCCCTTAGATGTATATAGATAAGTGTCTGGGTTCACATTCAATTAATGTATCTATGGTATGTAACACATGACAGGTAGAGATGTCGCGAACAGTTCGCCCGCGGACTATTCGCTGCGATTTTGGCATGTTCGCGTTTGCCGCAGATGGCGAACACAGGCGCTTTTCGGTTCACCCCCTATACTTTATCATTGAGGAAACTTTTCCCTGCACATCACAGTCAGCAGAGACATTCCAGCCAATCAGCAGCATACACTCCCTTCCAGAGCCTTCCATCTGAAGGACAGGCTAATATTCTGCTCTTTTTCACCAGTCATATTTGGTGTACCATACATTGAAAAAAATCAATCTTTTTTTCCTTTAATCTAATTTCAGTTGCCTGCCTGTGTCAGGCTCACAGCTTATATTGTGCTCAGTGAAATAAAACAACACTTTTTTTGTAATAGATTGAATAGCAATTGCCTGCCTACAGGAGTGTGTGTGAAGCCTATTGCATCTACTCTGCCAACTTTTGCCAGTGCACAGTGATACGTCATATCTGGTGCAACCGTAGTGTACAGTGACATAAAACAACACTTTTTTGACGGTAATAGATTGAATAGCAATTGCCTGCCTACAGGCGTGTGTGTGAAGCCTATTGCATCTACTCTGAGAACTTTTGCCAGTGCACAGTGATACGTCATATCTGGTGCAACCGTAGTGTACAGTGACATAAAACAACACTTTTCTGACCGTGATAGATTGAATAGCAATTGCCTGCCTACAGGCATGTGTGTGAAGCCTATTGCATCTACTCTGCCAACTTTTGCCAGTGCACAGTGATACGTCATATCTGGTGCAACCGTAGTGTACAGTGACATAAAACAACACTTTTCTGACCGTGATAGATTGAATAGCAATTGCCTGCCTACAGGCATGTGTGTGAAGCCTATTGCATCTACTCTGCCAACTTTTGCCAGTGCACAGTGATACGTCATATCTGGTGCAACCGTAGTGTACAGTGACATAAAACAACACTTTTCTGACCGTGATAGATTGAATAGCAATTGCCTGCCTACAGGCATGTGTGTGAAGCCTATTGCATCTACTCTGCCAACTTTTGCCAGTGCACAGTGATACGTCATATCTGGTGCAACCGTAGTGTACAGTGACATAAAACAACACTTTTTTGACTGTAATAGATTGAATAGCAATTGCCTGCCTACAGGCGTGTGTGTGAAGCCTATTGCATCTACTCTGCCAACTTTTGCCAGTGCACAGTGACACTCATATCTGGTGGCACCTTAGATTGCAAGCGCAGTGCCTCAAATTTGAAGTAGGAGGTCCGACCAAGCATCTTTTTCCATCTCCCTGTTCCAAAAATCAATGCCATATACACGTCCCCTAATAGTGGACGTAACAGGGATTAAACCGATAGGAATAGTACTATTTAACAGTACACACCTTATAATAACGCAGACAGAGGCAACACAGAGAGAGGAGTCTGAAGAAGAGGAGTCAGAGGAGGAAGGTGGCTTTGAGGAGGTGAAAGACCAAACACAGCAGGCGTCCCAGGGGGCTTGTTGTCACCTTTCGGGGACCCTTGGTGGCTGGGTGAAGGAAGAGACCTTCAATGACATCAGTGAGGACAAGGAACGGGACATGGCTAGCTTGGTATCCAACCTTGTTCAAATGGGGAGTTTGCGGTTGTGCAAAGGGACTGTTTGCGGTTGTTTGCGGTGCATTAAACGGGGAGATTGGTCTGTTACTGTGAAGCGGGTGTAACCCTTACACTACCTGATCGATACAACATCATACCTGATGTTTTAAAGCATGTTATTCCAAAAAATTTAGGAATGTTAGGTGATTTATGCCCTTTATGGCTTAAAACCAGACTCTATATTAACTATGTAATTTTCCGTGGGAGTTTTGCCATGGATCCCCCTCCGGCATGCCACAGTCCAGGTGTTAGTCCCCTTGAAAAAACTTTCCCATCACTATTGTGGCCAGAAAGAGTCCCTGTGGATTTTGAAATTCGCCTGCCCATTGAAGTCTATGGCGGTTCGCCGGGTTCGCCTGTTAGCGAACATTTGATGGAAGTTCGCGTCCGCTGTTCGCGAACCTAAAATTTGATGTTCGCGACATCACTAATGACAGGTTTACATTGAAATGTCAAAATGTAAGGAGATTATACATTTTACTTATTACTTGTAGGTCAAAGGTTATTAGCTCATATAATTTTTTTACTGTAATTTGATGGTACAAGATAATATTAAAACTTCATTATTCTCTAGGACAAGTATACATTTTTTAATGGATTAACCACTCTGACATCATCATGGTTTCTGATTGGTTGCCAAGTACATAGCCTGATATGAATTTCTGATAAGCATATTAAGTTTCAGTATAATTAGGAGAGACAAAAGAACTGGCATCGGAGAGACAACACAGAGTCTTGGACAGAGTCCTGGGCAGACTCCATTAGAGAGACAGAGACTCCTAAGAATAACATGTTTGAGACATTCCTAAAACACATAGTTAATTCAAAATGTATACTCCAGGAGCTACAAAGAAATTTTCACAAATCTCTATCAAAAGCATTTACACACTTGCATACCAAGAATAGGAAAACAATTGTAAACATAAGAAAAGATCCAGACTTCCATTGGGCTGAGTCATTTGATGAAACCAAGTACAAAACTCTGTATTGTATCAAGGTTTATATTTCTCTAAATTTTCTTTTCATTTCAATTACAGAAATAATTTGTTAATTTACAATAAAATAGATTGATATATCAATATTTATCTGATATAACAATATCACAATAATTATGTAACTTGTAAGTTGACATACAACTTACAGATTAATTTTACAATTATCACAAATATTAGCTATTATAGCAATAAAATATATTTTGATTTATACCTAATTGTATTGAAAAAGCTCATATATATATATATATATATATATATACAAATATATATATATATATATATATATATATATATATATATATATATATATATATATATATATATATATTGTGATCGTTTGATCCTTAGAAGTTATGCCAAGCAAGTGAAGTACAGAGTTCTGGACAGAAGTGAGGGAGTTAAAACTTCTGAAGAACTCCTAATTAGTGCGACTGCCCTTTAAAAGCCTGGAAAGCAGACCTGGAAAGGGGTGTGTGGAAGGCTAGGCTCTGTGCAGGTTGTGGGCTGCTGACAGAAGCAAGCCACAGAGTGAAGACTGTTCCTGTGTGGAAATACAGTAGGCTTTGTGAAGCCTGATTTACTGGGGCTGCGAGTACTACAACAGTGTTAAGAGTGTGCTGATTGCAGTCGCAGGAAGAATTGAGCTGAAAGAGCCACTATAGACTCAAGAAGTGAAAGTACAAGGAAAGCCAAGTAAGTGAAGTGATTATTGAAGTTCTCCTGCAGTTAGGCCCTGTTTGGCCTAGCAGAGGGAGGCCAGTGAGTGAAGGCCTCAGTCTGAAGCAAGCCAAAGAAGGACGCTTGTAGCTATCTGCCATATATAGGAACGCAGTACTTTCACGCAGTCTGCTGGAAGCAGAAATTGTACCAGGCTGAGAGGAGCCTGAAGGTTTACAGACAGGAGTAAAAAGGCTGTTTGGTTTGCTGACGAAGGCACCGAATGAAGGTTCCAAGACCTTTTATGCCCCAGGGAAGAGACTGAGAGATTACCGAAGGAAGGTAACAGCAGTGATTGTTGTGATATCCAAGGGTCCCTGGGGTGAAGCATGCGGGAGAGACGGGCGGGCCTGATGCTTCATCCGCTGTTACAAAGATAAAGAGCGGAAAAGAGTCTCCCAAGTTAAAGAGACTATTTGTATCCTGGCCACAAGGTGGCAATATCACAAGTCTAAGGGACTATTTGTATCCTGGCCACAAGGTGGCAGTCTCCCAAGTTAAAGGGAATATTTGTATCCTGGCCACAAGGTGGCACTATCATAAGTTAAAGGGACTATTGGTATCCTGGCCACAAGGTGGCAGTCTCCCAAGTTAAAGGACTGTTTGTAATCTGGCCACAAGGTGGCATTCTCCCACGTCGCAGAGACGTAGTTATTTATGTTCCGTTATTTTAAGCAGAGCTACTGCAAAATAAACCAATTTGCTGCACTTGAAATCGGTATCAGCCCTTTATTCAAGAAACCACCGCTATACGCGGCCATCCTGGTCACAACATATATATATATATATATAATAAACTTTAAAATAAAACAAAAAAGTAGTAATAATTGGATAGGTCTATGGTTACAGGCAGAATATGTATTTGTTTCGTATATGGCTCGTAAAGGTAAAGAAACAGAGGAGTATTAGGAAGCTGAAGCTGCATATTGCTTAAGTACCTTAAGCTCCTTAGATTTTAGTCCTCATAATACTTTAATCATCAATCATAAGACTATATCTATATGAGAAAAAAATAATAAGAAAATGGAGTGCCCAATATAAGTGGTCAAAAAGAAGAAAGAAAACCAATATTTCACTATATTTATAACAAAAAGACAAATAGGTGGAAAAGATCTCCAGTTTGCTTAAAGAAGGTAAATATAAGAGACTACTGAATGGTGTACAGTTCACCATCGCATTGTGCTGTATGCGCTAGCTGGTTCATAGTAGGAGTTAATCCTGCTCTTATGGCTTTTACCTTGTCTTCTATATCCAGTACAAAAAAAGGGATGGTACAGGAAAGGAGATATTCCTATTTGTGGAAAAAAAAAAATATGGTTAAGTTCAACGTGCCGACTGGTTTTCGATATATTACTATCTTTCTCAAGGCTTTTTTGAAGTATGGGGCTTTTTATATATTCTGCCTGTAACCATAGACTTATCCAATTACTACTAGCGAGCCCGCGGCCCTCGCAAAGCGAGGGCACTGTGCCAGGTTCTCAGTTGCTGGCATGGAGCGCCGAAGGCGCTCCTTGCCAGCAACTGAGGACACTGGCGTAGCGAGGGCCTCAGTTGCTGGCTTGGAGCGCCGCAGGCGCTCCATGCCAGCACCTGAGGACCTCGCAAAGCGAGGGCTTCAGTTGCAGCAACTGCGACCCTTGCAAAATTCACAACACAAATTCCCAACCCAAAGAACTGCGAATCTCGCAAAGTTCATGTCGCAACCCAAAGAGCACGACACACACATTACGACACTCGCAAACAACATACGAAACACGTTCACACATATTACGACCTCGCAACACTCGGACGCAACTCGCGAACATTACAAAATTAAAAACACAATACATACACACAGCACATACATAAAAACCTTACCTACAGAAACCGGTAGCACCCAGGACCTCAAAAATGCAACTTACAACTTAATTGCACTCAAAATAAAAGAGTTTAGACACTAAATAATTTGCTAAGCGACACAAAAAATGTCCAACGAATAAAACGAAAACGAGGCTACACACGCAAACACCATACGAGACACGTTACCACACATTACGACCTCGCAAACATCGGACGCAACACACCGACATACAAACATTTAAAACTTAAGAAAGACACACAACAAACACATAAAAAGCTTACCCACAGCAAGAGGAACCATCCAGCACCTCAAAAAAACAAGTTACATCTACATTTAAATCAAAATAAAACACTTTAGACACTAATATCATCGCTAAGCTAGAGAAAAAATGGCGGACGAACAAAACGAAAACGAGGCTTCAGACGTAACTACACTACACTTACTCGCAATAATGAAACACATACTATGCGGAACGTATCACAATCATATTAAACACCATTTTGAACAGTAATACGCAGAAAGTGGCGGATGGAACGCAATTTGTAAGCTGGAACGCAAATAGCGCATGCGTATTGCGTTCTAACGGTCTCACTTTCCAGAACTTTCTACAAGTTTATAAATACTGCCTATTTCACACAAAAAAATACATTTCTCCTCAGGTGATGAACGGAGTGACTTCTGAGATAACTGCTGCTTTTACTTGAGAAGACAATTCTTTACTAATTTACTACTTTACATTGTGCAAATTACAACTGAGAGGTAAGCTATAATATATTACATTTTATTATCAGGACAGGTCAAAAAAATAAAAAAATAAACTAGGATTTATGTAGTGACATATATGGCACATTTATGTGTATAGGCTCACAAAAAAAATACGGTTCATTTAACAAAACAACAAAAAACCATAATTCTATATTAAACAGAGGTTTATGTATAGTGACATGTGACACGCACCTATATGTCTATAATGTATAGTGACATCTGACACGCACATATATGTCTATAATGTATAGTGACATGTGACAGGCACATATATGTATAGAATGTATAGTGACATGTGAGACGCACATTTATGTGTATTGCCCATGCATAGTGACATGTGACACGGACATATATGTGTATCATGTATATTGACATGTGACACGCACATTTATGTGTATTGCCCCTTCATAGTGACATGTGACACGGACATGTATGTGTATAATGTATAGTGACATGTGACACGCACATTTATGTGTATTGCCACTGCATAGTGACATGTGACACGGACATATATGTGTATAATGTATAGTGACATGTGACACATAGACATTTATGTGTTTTTGAAAAAAAAATATAAGGTTAATTTAACAATTTAAATATGATTCATGTATAGTGATATGTCACACGCACACAAAATAATTACATTAAACTATGGAATGTGCTTTATGTATGTGACATATGTGTGTAGCCCCCACCAAAAAATAAGGTCAATTGAAAATAATTACATAAGTATATTGAAATGACATTAATTTACTGCAATTCAATAGATCATATAAAGCTGAATCTTTCTATTTCTTTTAATATTCAAACAGACTCTGCATCAACAGCGTCACTCAACAATTTGAACCGTGCACTGTGAAGCACAATCCCTTTTAAAGAACACCAACAAAGAAGAAGAGGTAAGATACAACAAGACATTACATGCTCAAAAGGCCATGCTTTGCTAGATGAAAAATTATAAATATACAAATAACTATTTCACTTTCTTTTTTAAACAGACACTACAAGAAGACCGGCGGATTAAGATTGTCATTCGAAACTTCAATCAAGGTAAAGTATTAAGTATAAAAAAGAAAGAACCATGAGCCTCATTCAATTGCGACTTGCTCAATTGAATAGGCCTCTATATAAGCACATTACATATTTTTTATATAGAACTTTTTAGTTACTGAACTTCTAACCACAATCAAGGTCTTCAATAACTAAAAACTTTGCTCAATAAATATGTTATGTGCTTATATAGAGCCCTCTTCAATTGGCAAAATTGCAATTCAATGAGGACCTATATATGTTTAATGGCCAAGGGCCTCACTCAAATGTGATTTGCCCATTTCAATAGGGCTCTATATAAGCACATAGCATATTTTTTAAAGGAACTTTTTATTTAGTGAACACGTTGCTTTTGGATAAAAGTTCACTAAATACAAAATTCGGTAAATAAATATGCTCTGTGCTGATATTGAGCTCTATTCCATTGGACAAAACACAATTGAATGAGGAGCTGACAATATAACAAATGAAGTAACCAAAGGCCCTCATTCAATTGCTATTTTGGACAATTTAATATGGCTATAAATAAGCACTTTTAGGCCCTTATTAAATTGCCATTTTGCTAATTCTATAGGGATCCAAATAATCACATAACATATATTTTTAAAGAACTTTTTCGTTAGTGAAAACCTTGCTTTTGGATAGATGCTTAATAACTAAAAACTTCTTTAACAAATATATGTGATGTGCTTATTTAGAACTCTATTCAATTTTCAAAATTGCAATTCAATGACGGCCTTAGAGTACTATTACATTGTAAAAAATGCAATTCAATGAGGGGCAAACTATGCAACATATGGTACACACAAAGGCTTTCATTCAGTTGCAATTTGCCCAATTGAATAGGGCTCTAAATAAGAACATAACATTTTTTTTTAAAGAAGTTTTTAGTTACTAAAAATCAATCCAAAAGAAAGTTTTTCACTGACTAAAAACTTCTTTAAAAAAATATGCTATGTGCTTATTTAGGGCACGATTCAATTAGCCAAATCGCAATTGAATGAGACCCAAACTGCTACACAGAAAACAGAATTGGAACAAACTCACACAAACACATAGCAAAATAAATTAACTTTTTTATTCAATGTTTAACAACCTATAAGCCTTACAAAGAAGCCTAAATAAGAATAACAAAAGTGTTGCGCACCTAATAGCATTGTACAAAAAATCACACAAACACATAGGAAACGACATTAACATTCTTCTTTAATGTTTAACAACCTATAACCAGTACAATCAAGAATAAATAACTTTTGCACAAGTGGTGCGCACAAAACAGGATTGTAAAAAACTAACACAAACACATAGCAAAATAAATTCATATTCTTATTTAATATATCACAACCCACAAGCCTTACTAAGAACCTTAAATAAGAATAACAAAAGTCGTGGGATTGTACAGAAAGTAAAAAAAGACAATCGGACGAGGACTTTCTCCACAGGACCAGACCATCGGACGAGGACTTTCAACACAGGACCAGACCAGCGGACGAGGAATTTCAACACAGGACCAGACCATCGGACGAGGACTTTCACCAAAGGACCACAACATCGGACGAGGGCTATCGCCACAGGACCACAACATCGGACGAGGGCTATCGCCACAGGACCACACCATCGGACCAGAACTTTCAACAGAGGACAGACCATAGGACCAGGATTTTACACACAGGACCACACCATCGGACGAGGACTTCCAACAGAGGACCACACCATTGGACAACGATTTTCAACCGAGGACCAACAAACATTCGGATTTAAATCACACTTCAACCAAGGTACAGTATAATAAGTACTAAAGTAGAAAACTAAAGAAACTGCTTTCAGTTGCATCCGTGTCAACAGAAAAATAAAAAAATACATTTACTATCTCCCTTATTCTATTTAAATTGCCACTATGCAATACATAGCTCAATAACCACATCAATTTTTTTTTTTAGCAAAGAAGTTTTGCAGTGGTAAATATCTATCCACAAACAACGTTTTTAATAAATAAAACCATTATTTTAAAAAAATATGTTACATGCTTATTTACAGCAGTATTCCATTGGCCAAATTCTTAGCCAGTGAGGACAGTAATTAGAATTTTAACTAAATATAACTGATACATTAATGATTTGCCTTTTATTTCAACAATTGTGCACAATAATCTTTAACAGGAATTACAAATTAAAATATACACAATTACATTTATTTATTTTCCTTTACAGATTAATATGGCTGATAACGAGACCAAAGAAGAGAAGAAAAGACGTCAAACTAGAGAAAGACAAGAGAGATGGGCCGCCCAGCAGACACCTGAGGAGAAAGAAATTCGACGAGAAAAAGAACGCAAAAGACTTGCAAATAAAAGAATATCAGCTGCAAAAATGAAAGATACAACAACAAAAAAAAAAAAAGATAATAAAGCATTTACAAACTGTTCCTCAAACATCAGATGACATTTTACAAGATACCAGTCAAGACAGACCAAAAAAAGCAACTACAAAAACAAAGCATTTACAAACTCTTACTAAAAACTTACAGGACATTTCAACAAAACAAGGACAACATATACCAAGAAAAGCCACTAAAAAAAATAAACATTTAGAACCTGTTGTTGAAACATTTCATGACTTTTCACCTGATGAATATGAAAGTCAACATCCGATATGCTTTGCAAATTGTCCTTTACTGAAGTCTTTAGGAGTAGAGGTTCATAGTTGTTGGGACATGAGTACTCAATGTCAATTTTGTGAGGCTTATTATTTTAAACAGGAGAGACCCAGAGATGGACAATTTATTAGTTGTTGTCAAAAAGGCAAGTTCAAACTTCCAGAAAGGAAACAATTTCCAAGCTATTTACAAAATATTATGACTGAACCTACTTTTCCAAATTACAAAAATTTTAAGACAAACATAAGATCCTACAATAGTGCCATATCATGTGCATCTATGGGGGCAACATTGGCTGCTAATGTACCAGGACATGGTCCTTACTGTTTTAAAGTCCAAGGACAAATTTATCATCGGACTTCACATTTACATCCAGAGCAAGGAGAGCAAAGAAAATTTGCTCAACTATATGTCCTAGATACAATGGAAGCTGTTGACCAACGTATGCAGATGGAAGAAAATAAAAAATGCTTACCCAGTGTTTTCATAGAGCTAAATAACATTATAGAAAACAATCCCTATAGTAAAGCATACAAAAAATTGGCAGAAGTAGAAAATGAACAACAACTTAATGCACAAAGACATCAATTACCCATGCCAAAGGTTAATATGGTGCTTAAAAGAGACAGACATACTGATAAACGTCGTTATAACTTGCCAACATCAAATGAAGTTGCAATGGTATTTCAGAATGATGAAGGAGAACCACCATTTCAAAGAGACATTAGAGTATATCCCAGAAATGAGGAGCAACCATTTATTAATATTAATATCTTAAGTCCAAATTTAGATCCAATGACATATCCCATCTTTTTCCCACATGGAGAAGCAGGTTGGCAACCAAAATTAACCCTTCCCAGTTACCCAAATGCTAAAGCCAGAATCCGAACTAATGTTTCTATGCTTGAATTTAAAGTAGCCCAAATTGCCATTCGAGATGAATTTAATCCAATTTTATGTGGTGGAAAACTAACACAACAATGGATTATTGATTCATATTTGCAAGTTGAGGCAAATAATTTAAACTTTATAAAATATCAACAAGATAAACTACGTGTAGAACAATATTGTGGACTCATGGACTATGTTGCTGACGTGGCTACAAGCAGAGACATGACAGCTGGAAAAGCCATCATTTTACCATCTTCCTTTCAAGGATCTCCTCGAAATATGAGAGAAAGATACAATGATGCTATGGCTATTGTGACAAAATTTGGAAAAACAGATTTATTTGTGACATTTACATGTAATCCACAATGGCCAGAAATTATTCAAAATCTACTTCTTGGACAAAGTGCTTCAGATCGACCAGATTTAGTAGCCAGAGTTTTTAAGATCAAATTAAATGAATTAATACGTGACTTCACTATAAATCAGTTATTTGGCAAATATCTTGCTTATGTATATACCATTGAATTTCAAAAAAGAGGCCTTCCACATGCACATCTTCTCATAATACTTCAAGAGAAAGATAAGTTAGATACTTCGGACAAAGTGGATGCAGTCATAGTTGCTGAACTACCAGATCCAGAACTATATGGTAGACTATATGAGATTGTTACTCATCGCATGATTCATGGACCCTGTGGAGACCTTAATCCACAATCACCATGTATGGAAAATAATAAATGTTCAAAAGATTTTCCAAAAGATTATAGAGACAAAACATATGCAAATTGTGATGGATATCCACTTTATAAAAGAAGAGAAGGAGATAGTGCCATTATTCATGGAAAAAAAGTGGACAATAGATATGTAGTACCCTACAATCCACATTTACTCATGAAGTACAACGCCCACATCAACGTAGAAGCCTGCACTTCCATCAAATCCATTAAATATGTCTACAAATATATTTACAAAGGCTATGATGCAGCTACTGTAGTCGTCAAAAGTGCAGACAACCCTGAATGTAGTGAGTTAGTACATGATGAACTTGCATCTCATGTAGATGCTCGCTATGTCAGTGCACCAGAAGCTATGTGGCGGCTTTTAAAATTTGAAATGCATGATAGATCACATGCAGTATTTTGATTAGCAGTACATTTGCCACAACGACATTTAGTCTATTTCCATGCTGAAAATGAAATGAATGCATTGGCCCAAAGTGAAGATCGTCACACTTCACTAACTGCATGGTTTGCATTAAATTCAAATGATGCTCAAGCAACACAATACTTATATATTGAAATTCCATATCACTATGTTTTTGTGAATGGATTATGGAGACCAAGAAAAACCAGAGGCAATAAAATAATTCCACGAATTTACACAGTCAGTCCAAGAGATGTTGAACGTTTTTGCTTACAGATATTACTTTTAAATGTTCCAGGAGCACAAAGTTTTGAACAATTAAGAACTGTTAATGACATTGTATATGAATCCTTCCATTTAGCTACAAGACCTAGAAACTTACTCGCTGATGATACAGAGTGGGAAAGATGTTTAGAAGAAGCAGCACAATGTCAAATGCCACGACAGATGAGAGAACAATTTGCTTTTATTTGTATCTTCTCAAATGCTCCAAATGCATTAGCTTTGAGGGAGACTTTTAAAGGTAATATGGCTGAAGACTTTATGCGACGATACAATGAACCCATTGCACACTTAAAAGCGTTAATGGAAATCCAAGAAGTATTTTTAACTCATGGATTAAGTTGTGCAAGTTTTAATTTGCCTGATCCAGGTCTTATAGATGACATAAACTTTGAAGACTATGACATTCAACTACAAGCAGAAAGAACACAAGAAAGACTTGCAACTTTAAATACACTACAATTGCAAGCATTTCATGCCATTAAAAATGCAATAGATGATGACATGGTGACAGAGCGTTATTTCTATCTGGATGGACATGGCGGATCAGGAAAAACCTATTTGTACAATTTATTAATGAGTTCAGTACGAGCACAAGGACAAATAGTAATGGCGTTTGCCACTACTGGAATTGCTGCACTTTTATTAGAAGGTGGAAGAACTGTTCATAGTGGATTTAAACTGCCAGTGCCTATTTTAGAAAATTCTGTGTCAGATATTCGCATGACATCCTTACAAGCAAAGAAATTTAAGAAATGTAAATTAATTATAATAGATGAGGCCACAATGATGTCATGCTATGCCCTTCAATGTATTGACCGTTTGCTTCGTGAAGTCATGGATAATATTTTTCCATTTGGTGGAAAGGTAATGTTGTTGGGTGGCGATTTTAGACAAACATTACCTGTTGTTGTAGATGGAAATCGAACTGACATTATCGAAACCTGTATCAAGTCAAGCACAGTATGGAAACATTTTACCCATCTTCAACTGCAACAAAATATGAGATCAGAAGGACAAAATGATTTCAATGATTGGCTTATTAAAATTGGAGAAGGCAGAACAGAAAAAATACTACATTTAGCTGACGACACTGTAGAGATCCCACCTCAGATGATTTGTCAACAAGATATTATATCGGCTATATTTGAAGGGAGCATCAATAACGAAGAATATTCCGAGCTTGCCAACCAAGTCATACTGACGTGTAAAAATAAAGATGCATTAATCCTCAATAATGAAATCTTAAAAAAAAATAATGCACCACAAAGAAATTATCACAGTGCTGATTCTGTACTTGCTGATGACAATGAAAGTCAGGCTAACGTTTCGACTGAATTCATAAACTCTCTAACTCCTTCTGGAATGCCACCACATATTTTGCAGCTAAAGAAAGGTGCAATTATCATGTTACTGCGAAATATGAACCCCAAAAAAGGCCTATGCAATGGCACAAGATTAATTGTTCAACAATTAAGGGACCATTTTATAGATGCTGAAATTTTAACTGGGACCCATAAAGGAGAGAGAGTTTTCATACCAAAAATAGATTTAGCACCAAGTGAAAGTAGTCTCCCTTTTATACTTCAAAGAAGACAATTTCCCATTATTATGGCATTTGCCTTGACCATTAATAAATCACAAGGTCAAACTTTTAAATCTGTGGGTATTTTTTGGGAAGAACCAGTATTTGCACATGGTCAATTGTACGTTGCATTGTCACGGTGCAAAAATCCACAGGCTATTAAAGTTTACATTGAAAAAAATGAAAGTCAAGGTGATTTATTAGACGATGGACGTATTTTTACTAAAAACATTGTCTACTATGAAGTACTATAACTTTGCAGGATACAAACTAAAGCCATGCAAACATTTTGGAAAAACATTCAAAAATACATAACAATTTGTTGTTTAATTCAGTCATAATTAATGGAAGTCATGTTTATGGATAATTCGCCTCACAAAATACTTGCCTTGCATTTCTATGAAAAATTATGTTAAAATGTTAAGTCACTATGTTAATGTTTCTAATGTTACAAGTTTAAAAACAATATTTTCAAGTTATTTCATTCAACATATTACAAAGTTCATGTTAAGAGCTCAAGCACCTTTTAAGTCACAATGTAAATATTCTCTGTTATCTTAAGATTACTACCTACATAAATGTTTATCGCCAGTTTTTGTGGTCAGTAAGGAATTACTTTCATTAGTTACGGTTTAAGGAGAGTTTTTACTGTATTCCTTCCTCTACATTCAATGTATATTACACTTAACTATTATTCTGATACAAATTGCATGTTTATACTGATTAATTTAAAGTTAAAATGTATTTACATTCAAATGTTAATACTTTTAATTCAAAATTACGTTACAAAATGTATTCACTATGTTCCTGTTTATAATGTTCAAAATTAGACAAATGTTTTGCAAAACTTCCAAAGTTACATAAAAAATAAAGTTCAATTTTAAAAATATATACTTTCAAGGTTATTGCTTACATATATTTTAAACTTCATGTTAAAATTCGGGACGTTTCAAAAAGTCTTTTTACTTTTTACTTTCCTTTGGATTCTATGTATATTAAAGTGAACAATTCTTCAGATACAAATTTCATGTTTAAAAACCATTACATCAACATTTTACAAAAATACATGTTCATATCACAATACTTACAAGGGTCAAAAATATATTTAAATAACTAAACAACTTGACAAACATATACATCACATTGCCGTCATTTTTTGACGGGCAAGTCGCTAGTATATATATATTTATATATCATATAGTAAGAATTTAGTCAAATTGGCAAATATATAAAATATCTATTGTTTTTATTAATTTTAATAAAGGTTATTGATATTAATTATATCACCATGTTAATTGCCAAAACCCACAACACTCCTTACATGCTCCCTGGGACAATCCAGTGCATGGCCTTTGCTATAATAATTTGCCTCCCGCATGGATTACCAGCCCACATGTAACCACAATCAGTGTAAATCACCCCTCTCTATAAGGCTTCAGGCTACCCATGATGACATTTCTCACATCCTGGTGTATAATTCACTATGTTATTGTGTACTGGACATACATGCCCAGGCATTTGACAAACATGATCACTCTCAGTACTCTGATGTGCTCAAATTCATGCTGTTTATTACTATTATTTGCTGTGTAGCAAGCCCTTTAGAAGGAAGTGCCTTGCATACATACAAAGGGCCTCATTCTATTAGCGGCCGCAGCCGTTGCGGGGCCGCAAGGACCGGCCGCAAGCTATTCGGCTATTCTATTCCCTTACGGCCGGGGATTCCGGCAGGCTTGTGGCCGGTGCCTTGCTATCTCTTGCGGCCGCTCGCGCCAGAGGAAAGCCTTTGATCTAAAATGGCCGCAAGAGTTTCGGCCGTAAGAAATTCCTATTTGCAATTCAATTGCTCCGGGAACCCTCTCTGTAAGGCTGAAAGCGAGCCGCTGCTTACTTGCAGGAAAGAGGTCCCGCTAGCACCAATTAAGCACATAAAATAGCTCAAATAAAGCCATCCTGCACTTTGAGAAGACTATAAAGGGATTTTAGGTGTTAGAAAAAATAGCACATAATTATCCTATACTCAAATCCGTAAAATATTTTATTTTTAATATCCGTAAAATATCCATGTAAAAAGTCCAGAGTGCTTGGAGCACTTCAGACCCGCCCACGCCGCAGCCGGAAAATAAACAGTTAATTTGAACTCGGGTTTGGGCTGATGTGCAAGCTTGAGAGTGGGTTTCTTTTAATCCTCATGTCCCCCAATATGATCCCTAGCATTTACAGAGCTGTACAGTGCAGGCTTGAATTTATTTTTGCGTTTTTAGATTTCTGAGCTTACGGCCGGTTCCAAGATATGCGGCCAGCCGTATGAGGAGATCCTTGCGGGGCCGTATAATAGAATCGCGAGCAAACAGAACCCCCGCAAGGAATCGCAGCCTTACGGCCGATTTACGGCCAGTAACAGAATGAGGCCCATAGTAATTGAGGTTGAAAAAAAGACTTTCAGTCCATCAAGTTCAACCCTTTAAGATCCCCTCTGATCTGCAATATGCAGATTAGTTGTTAATTGTTCCAGAGGAAGCAAACAGAAAAAAAAAAATAGTGAAACTAAGTCTCTTTTCTCAAAGGGAAAAAAAAATAATACCTTCTTAACCCCAGATACCGGCGATCGGCTTCCTCCCTGGATCAATACTGCCTCTCTAATTATTCAGGATAACCCTGAATGCCCTTTTTGATAAGAAATAAATCCAGTCCCCTTTTAAAGTTATCTATCAAATTCACTGTCACCACCTCCTTTGGTAGAGACTTCCACAGATGAACCACCCTTACTGTGAAGAACCCTTTTCTTTCTTTAAGGTGGAATCTTTTTACTTCTAACCTCAAATAATGTCCTCTTGTCAGTCTAAAACCTCTTGGCACAAAAAGCTCACTTGACAAAGCTTTATATTGACCCTGGATATATTTATATAATGTAATCATATCCCCTCTTAGGGGGCTTTTTTCTAGAAACATTATGTTTAATTTGGTTAGTCTTTCTTCATAACATAGCCCATCCATTTCCCTTATTAGTTTTGTTGTCCTTCTCTTTACCTTTTCCAGCTCTAAAATGTCCTTTTTATGAAGTGGTGCCCAAAATGGTACTCCATATTACAAATGAGGGTGTACTAGGGATTTGTATAGTGGCAGAATTATATTTGCTTCCCTTGCTTCTACACCCTTCTTAATATATGCTAATATTTGCCTTTGCAGCTGCTGCTTGACATTGAGCACTGTTACCTAGGTGGTTGTCCAAAAGTACTCCCAAATCCCTTTCAATATCTGATAACCCTAGATATTCTCCATTAAGATTATAAATTGCATGGCTATTTTTCTTTCCCAGATGCTAAACTTTACATTAATTTGTATTAAATCTCATCTGCCATTAAGATACCCATTCCTCTATTTTATGTAAATCCCTTTCGAGGGAAAGTACATCATTATCTGATTTAATTCCCTTGCACAACTTAGTGTGATCAGGAAAAATGGAGACACTACTTTCCAGTCTTACTTCTAAGTCATTAATATATATGTTAAAAAGGAGAGGCCATACAACTGAACCTTGAGGAACCTCTTTTACCACATTACTCCAATCGGAGTTTGTTCCATTTACCACAACCCTTTGCTTCCTCTCTCTTAACCAGCTCTCAATCCATGATCAGATATTCACTGCAATTCCTGTGTCCCTTTAGTGTGGCAAAAAACAGCCACCTAGTCTTATTACAAAGACATTGTGTTATTGATATGTGTTAATATAAAGAGGGCAGTGAAATGGTTAACCTTTGCCCTGACAGAGTCATGGGGGATTACTTGGTAGCTATCTGGTAGACCTCGTGGAGACAGATAGGGCAAAGAGAGGGATGATCCTATCAATCTCTGTACTATATGGTAATGCCTGTTATTGTGTAAGAGCAGCCAGCTAGGCACCGGGAGATGTGTGATGTGACTACAACGAATATGCTCTCTCTCTGTACTGTGTGGCCAAATATGAACATGTGTTTTTTTACCTGTGTTGATTTCCTGTTTTCCCAGGGTCTAAATATATATATATATATATATATATATATATATATATATATCACATATATAGTTGTGAGCGTACGAGTTGTTGCTAACGCTGCGGGCTCGCATATATGTCTATAATGTATAGTGACATGTGACACGCACATATATGTATAGAATGTATAGTGACATGTGACACGCACATTTATGTGTATTGCCCCTGCATAGTGACATGTGACACGGACATATATGTGTATCATGTATAGTGACATGTGACATGCACATTTATGTGTATTGCCACTGCAACAAAATTAGCTTAAAACAAAATCAGTAAACAACTACATTTAAATGACATTATATGTCATGTATACTGATATGTCACACGCACATATATGTGTATCATCTATAGTTACATCTCACACACAGACATTAATGTGTGTTGGAAAAAAACATATAAGGTTAATTTAACCATTTAAATATACGCACATTTATGTGTATTGCCACTGCAACAAAATTAGCTTAAAAAAAAATCAGTAAACAACTACATTTAAATGACATTATATGTCATGTATACTGATATGTCACACGCACATATATGTGTATCATCTATAGTTACATCTCACACACAGACATTTATGTGTGTTGGAAAAAAAAAATATAAGGTTAATTTAACCATTTAAATATGAGTCATGTATACTGATATGTCACACGTACACAAAATAATTACATTAAACTATGGAATGTGCTTCATGTATGTGACATATGTGTGTAGCCCCCACCAAAAAATAAGGTCAATTGAAAATAATTACAGAAGTATATTTAAATGACATTAATTTACTGCAATTCAATAGATCATATACAGCTGAATCTTTCTATTTCTTTTAATATTCAAACAGACTCTGCATCAACAGCGTCACTCAACAATTTGCACCGTGCACTCTGAAGCACAATCCCTTTTAAAGAACACCAACAAAGAAGAAGAGGTAAGATACAACAAGACATTACATGCTCAAAAGGCAATGCTTTGCTAGATGAAAAATTATAAATATACAAATAATTATTTCAATTTCTTTTTCAAACAGACACTACAAGAAGACCGGCGGATAAAGATTGGCATGAGGGGACCCTCTGTCATTCGACACTTCAATCAAGGTAAAGTATTAAGTATAAAAAAGAAAGAACCATGAGCCTCATTCAATTGCGACTTGCTCAATTGAATAGGGCTCTATATAAGCACATAACATTTTTTATACAGAACTTTTTAGTTACTAAAAACTTTGCTCAATAAATATGTTATGTGCTTATATAGAGCCCTCTTCAATTGGCAAAATTGCAATTCAATGAGGACATATATATGTTTAATGGCCAAGGGCCTCACTCAAATGTGATTTGCCCATTTCAATAGGGCTCTACATAAGCACAGAGCATATTTTTTAAAGGAAATTTTTATTTAGTGAACACGTTGCTTTTGGATACAAGTTTACTAAATACAAAGGGCCCTATTAAATTCTCCCTCGTAGTTCTCTCGGTGCTCGCAAAAGGCAGTTTTCCTGCTGTTTGCGAGAACCGAATCTCTCGCAGCCTGCCTTATGATATGACTGCGAGAAAATGGCCGAGAATAGGCTCCGAGAGAGCTACGTAGCCTTAAATCTATGCACGAGTCTCGCATATCGTAAGAATCCCTACGTGGACAAAAAGTCCACGCAAGGGATCCGAAAGCCTCTACGTGCTGCCTCGGAACAGCCCGAGACAGAAGTGTGAGGCTCCCCCCTGCACCCTATACACATCCCCATGCTGCAGGGGTCTCTATCAGGACCCCTGCAGCACCCCCACATTAACCCCTTGCAGCGGGGGTCCCCGATCTGCATAGATCAGGCCCCCCGCTGCATTTAAAACTTTTAAATTCCCCGCTGCGGCTCCTTAAAGGGACCGCGGCACACTATTACCCAATCCCGGCCGCAGCACTTAAACTTAACCCCCCTCTATGCTGGGGGTCCCCATCGGGACCCCCGAAGTGTCCCCACATAAACCCCCTGCAGCGGGGGGCCCCGATCGGCACCGATCATGACCCTGCTGCAATTCAATTTTAAATTTCCCGCCTCGCGGGTCCTCAAAGGACCGTAAAGGTCCTGAAAGGACTCGCACTAAAAATATTAACCCCAGGCAACTATAATTACCCCATTAACTCATGATGGTCAATCCAGACCACCATAAGGCCTAAATTAACCCATTAACTCATGGTGGTCAATCCAGACCACCATAAGGCCTAAATTAACCCATTAACTCATGGTGGTCAATCCAGACCACCATAAGGCCTAAATTAACCCATTAACTCATGATGGTCAATCCAGACCACCATAAGGCCTAAATTAACCCATTAACTCATGTTGGTCAATCCAGACCACCATAAGGCCTAAATTAACCCATTAACTCATGATGGTCAATACAGACCACCATAAGGCCTAAATTAACCCATTAACTCATGGTGGTCAATCCAGACCACCATAAGGCCTAAATTAACCCATTAACTCATGATGGTCAATCCAGACCACCATAAGGCCTAAATTAACCCATTAACTCATGGTGGTCAATCCAGACCACCATAAGGCCTAAATTAACCCATTAACTCATGATGGTCAATCCAGACCACCATAAGGCCTAAATTAACCCATTAACTCATGATGGTCAATACAGACCACCATAAGGCTCTACTTAACCCCATCAGTCCCATAAGGGTATATTATTACCATTATGGGCCTGTTACAACCCAACATTAACCACATAAGTGCCATGATGGTCCTCAAGGACCATCATGACACTAACTACAAACACTACACTATAACCCCCAATAAACCATTTAATCTAAACTAATCCCCCTCTACACTAATCTATTAACACTTACACTACCTACCTACACTACCTACCCCCTAATAAGTCTCCCCAACACTCTAATTACAAAAACAAAAAACCTACAGTACAGAAAACAAAAAACCTACAGTACAGAAAAAAAAAACAATTACAACCCCACCCCCCACTACAGAAAACAAAAAAATACATTACAACCCCACCCCCCACTACAGAAAATAAAAAAATTACACACCTGAAAAGGAAAGACAGATAAACACAATACAATACATACATATAATACATTACATACATTACATACAATACATGACATTACATATAATATATTACATATAATATATTACATAAAATATATTACATATAATACATTACATACAATACATGACATTACATATAATATATTAAATATAATATATTACATATAATATATTACATATAATATATTACATATAATACATTACATACATTACATACAATACATGACATTACATACATTACATATAATATATTACATATAATATATTACATATAATACATTACATACAATACATGACATTACATATAATATATTAAATATAATATATTACATATAATATATTACATATAATATATTACATATAATACATTACATACATTACATACAATACATGACATTACATACATTACATATAATATATTACATATAATATATTACATATAATACATTACATACAATACATGACATTACATATAATATATTAAATATAATATATTACATATAATATATTACATATAATATATTACATATAATACATTACATACATTACATACAATACATGACATTACATACATTATATATAATATATTACATTTAATATATTACATATAATATATTACATATAATATATTACATATAGTCCTAATCAAATACCCCCTATCTATCTAACATACAATCTATTTAATTTAAAATAAATCCTAACTATATCAAATACATCCCCCTATCTATCTAATATACAAAAAATCCTAACTACATACACAGACCCTAATTCTAAAATAAAATAAAATAATTACAGTCCTAACTACATACACAGACCCTTATTCTAAACTAAAATAAAATAATTACAGTCCTAACTACATACACAGACCCTAATTCTAAGCTAAAATCAATAAATTAAGACCACTTACCTTTAAGATGTTGCTTCAGATCACTAACCTATGGGTCAAACAAAAAGAAAAATTAGTACAAAACATTAACATCAAATAAAAAAACATTCTATACATTCTAAATATTCAACTCACCTTTACAGCATGTCCAGTCACTGTTTAGCTCTTCCGGCGCGGCCCTGTTAAAAAAACAAACACAATACATGAATACATGAATACAATATATAAACAATAAATAAAATACACAAATAAACATCTAAATATACATTTAACTTACCTCCCCGCGATGTCCCCGGCCTTCTCTCCTTCAGCCCCGGCTGGGCCGCGGAACCATCCGCGCTCTAAAAAAAAAAAAGAAAAAAAACTAACGGCAGACCTCCCCGACGCTAATGAACCTCCCGGAGTCGTTTCCGGGAGGAAATTGGCATTGGCGGCTTGTGATTGGCTGAAAAAGCTGTCTATCAATTTCAGCCAATCAAAAGTCGTCAATGTGTGAGACAATCAGGATGGGATACACCCCAATATCCCACCCTGATTGGCTAAAACACTTGTCTATCTTTCTGGGAACCAATCACAACGCTCAGATGCCTTCAGCCAATCACTATGGGATACACCCCCACGGAGTGATTGGTAGAAGACATCTGCGCATCCTGATTGGCTCCTACATTGACGACTTTTGATTGGCTGACAGCTTTTTCAGCCAATCACAAGCCGACAATGCCAATTTCCTCCCGGAAACGACTCCGGGAGGTTCATTAGCGTCGGGGAGGTCTGCCAGTGCAGACCTCCGTTAGTTTTTTTTCTTTTTTTTTTTAGAGCGCGGATGGTTCCGCGGCCCAGCCGGGGCTGAAGGAGAGAAGGCCGGGGACATCGCGGGGAGGTAAGTTAAATGTATATTTAGATGTTTATTTGTGTATTTTATTTATTGTTTATATATTGTATTCATGTATTCATGTATTGTGTTTTTTTTTTTAACAGGGCCACGCCGGAAGAGCTAAACAGTGACTGGACATGCTGTAAAGGTGAGTTGAATATTTAGAATGTATAGAATGTTTATTTATTTGATGTTAATGTTTTGTACTAATTTTTATTTTTTGTTTGACCCATAGGTTAGTGATCTGAAGCAACATCTTAAAGGTAAGTGGTCTTAATTTATTGATTTTAGCTTAGAATTAGGGTCTGTGTATGTAGTTAGGACTGTAATTATTTTATTTTAGTTTAGAATAAGGGTCTGTGTATGTAGTTAGGACTGTAATTATTTTATTTTAGTTTAGAATAAGGGTCTGTGTATGTAGTTATGATTTTTTGTATATTAGATAGATAGGGGGATGTATTTGATATAGTTAGGATTTATTTTAAATTAAATAGATTGTATGTTAGATAGATAGGGGGTATTTGATTAGGACTATATGTAATATATTATATGTAATATATTATATGTAATATATTATATGTAATGTATGTAATGTCATGTATTGTATGTAATGTATGTAATGTATTATATGTAATATATTATATGTAATATATTATATGTAATGTATGTAATGTCATGTATTGTATGTAATGTATGTAATGTATTATATGTAATATATTATATGTAATATATTATATTTAATATATTATATGTAATGTCATGTATTGTATGTAATGTATGTAATGTATTATATGTAATATATTATATGTAATATATTATATGTAATATATTATATGTAATGTATGTAATGTCATGTATTGTATGTAATGTATGTAATATATTATATGTAATATATTATATGTAATGTCATGTATTGTATGTAATGTATGTAATGTATTATATGTATGTATTGTATTGTGTTTATCTGTCTTTCCTTTTCAGGTGTGTAATTTTTTTATTTTCTGTAGTGGGGGGTGGGGTTGTAATGTATTTTTTTGTTTTCTGTAGTGGGGGGGGGTGGGGTTGTAATTTTTTTTTTTTCTATACTGTAGGTTTTTTTGTTTTTTTGTACTGTAGTTTTTTTGTTTTCTGTGCTGTAGGTTATTTGTTTTTTGTAATTAGAGTGTTGGGGAGGTTTATTAGGGGGTAGGTAGTGTAGGTAGGTAGTGTAAGTGTTAATAGATTAGTGTAGAGGGGGGTTAGTTTAGATTAAATGGTTTATTGGGGGTTATAGTGTAGTGTTTGTAGTTAGTGTCATGATGGTCCTTGAGGACCATCATGGCACTTATGTGGTTAATGTTGGGTTGTAACAGGCCCATAATGGTAATAATATACCCTTACGGGACTGATGGGGTTAAATAGAGCCTTATGGTGGTCTTGATTGACCACCATGAGTTAATAGGTTAATTTAGGCCTTATGGTGGTCTGTATTGACCATCATGAGTTAATGGGTTAATTTAGGCCTTATGGTGGTCTGGATTGACCATCATGAGTTAATGGGTTAATTTAGGCCTTATGGTGGTCTGGATTGACCATCATGAGTTAATGGGTTAATTTAGGCCTTATGGTGGTCTGGATTGACCATCATGAGTTAATGGGTTAATTTAGGCCTTATGGTGGTCTGGATTGACCATCATGAGTTAATGGGTTAATTTAGGCCTTATGGTGGTCTGGATTGACCATCATGAGTTAATGGGTTAATTTAGGCCTTATGGTGGTCTGGATTGACCATCATGAGTTAATGGTTTAATTTAGGCCTTATGGTGGTCTGGATTGACCATCATGAGTTAATGGGTTAATTTAGGCCTTATGGTGGTCTGGATTGATCATCATGAGTTAATGGGTTAATTTAGGCCTTATGGTGGTCTGGATTGACCATCATGAGTTAACAGGTTAATTTAGGCCTTATGGTGGTCTGGATTGACCACCATGAGTTAATGGGGTAATTATAGTTGCCTGGGGTTAATATTTTTAGTTTTTTGTCCTTTCAGGACCTTTACGGTCCTTTGAGGACCCGCGAGGCGGGAAATTTAAAATTGAATTGCAGCAGGGTCACGATCGGTGCCGATCGGGGCCCCCCGCTGCAGGGGGTTTATGTGGGGACACTTCGGGGGTCCCGATGGGAACCCCCAGCATAGAGGGGGGTTAATTTTAAGTGCCGCGGCCGGGATTGGGTAATAGTGTGCCGCGGCCCCTTTAAGGAGCCGCGGCGGGGAATTTAAAAGTTTTAAATGCAGCCGGGGGCCTGATCGGTGCCGATCGAGGACCCCCGCTGCAAGGGGTTAATGTGTGGGGGCTGCGGGGGTTCCTATGGACCCCTGCAGGAAGGTGTTCATGTGAGGACACTTCGGGGGTCCCGACGGGGACCCCCGCATTGAGGGGGGGTTAATTTTAGGTGCCGGGGGGGGGTATTCGGAGTACCCCCACGGCAGGTCTTATGTGGGGGACTGCCGCGGAGGTCCCTTTTAGGACCCCCGCAGCAATTGATGAGGAGTGGGAGCCTGCGATATCATCTCGCAGGCTGTCACTCCTCATGTACATTTACGCAGTGTAGATACGTACGGCCCTGCTGCGTAGCTCATACGTTGCTCGCAGCAGGGCTAATTTAATAGCATTGTAAGTTAGAGAAACTTTGCAGTACGTAGGGCTTAAGTAGAAGCCTCTTATTTACGAGGCTGGAATGTAATAGGGCCCAAAATTCGGTAAAATAATATGCTCTGTGGTGATATTGAGCTCTATTCCATTGGTCAAAACACAATTGAAAGAGGAGCTGACAATATAACAAATGCAGTAACCAAAGGCCCTCATTCAATTGCTATTTTGGACAATTTAATATGGCTATAAATAAGCACTTTTAGGCCCTTATTCAATTGCCATTTTGCTAATTCTATAGGGATCCAAATAATCACATAACATATATTTTTTAAATAACTTTTCGTTAGTGAGAACCTTGCTTTTGGATAGATGCTTAATAAGTAAAAACTTCTTTAACAAATATATGTGATGTGCTTATTTAATTTAATTTTCAACATTGCAATTCAATGACGGCCTTAGAGTACTATTACATTGTAAAAAATGCAATTGAATGAGGGGCAAACTATGCAACATATGCAACATATGGTACACACAAAGGCCCTCATTCAATTGCAATTTGCACAATTGAATAGGGCTCGAAATAAGAACATCACATTTTTTTTTAAAGAAGTTTTTAGTTACTAAAAATCTATCCAAAAGAAAGTTTTTCACTGACTAAAAACTTCTTTAAAAAAATATGCTATGTGCTTATTTAGGGCACGATTCAATTAGCCAAATCGCAATTGAATGAGACCAAAACTGCTACACACAAAACAGAATTGGAACAAACTCACACAAACACATAGCAAAATAAATTGACTTTCTTATTCAATGTTTAACAACCTATAAGCCTTACAAAGAAGCAACAATAAGAATAACAAAAGTGTTGTGCACCTAATAGCATTGTACAAAAAATCACACAAACACATAGGAAACTACATTAACATTCTTCGTTAATGTTTAACAACCTATAACCAGTACAATCAAGAATAAATAACTTTTGCACAAGTGGTGCGCACAAAGCAGGATTGTCAAAAACTAACACAAACACATAGCAAACTACATTAATTATATTATTTCATGTTTCACTAACTATAACCATCCCAATAAAGGTTAAATAAGTATACCACAAGTGGTGCGCACAAAACAGGATTGTACAAAAACTAACATAAACACATAGCAAAATAAATTCATATTCTTATTTAATATATCACAACCCACAAGCTTTACTAAGAACCTTAAATAAGAATAACAAAAGTCGTGGGATTGTACAGAAAGTAAAAAAAAAAAAAAAAATTGAAAAAAATAACCATAACTGATACAATACAGCCAAATTCATACATTTTTTACTTATTTAAAAGACAATTCACTCAAACAACATTTTCTATTTAATATTACAACAGATACTGCGTGAAGACAATCGGACGAGGACTTTCTCCACAGGACCGGACCATCGGACGAGGACTTTCAACACAGGACCAGACCAGGGGACGAGGAATTTCAACACAGGACCAGACCATCGGACGAGGACTTTCACCAAAGGACCACAACATCGGACGAGGGCTACCGTCACAGGACCACAACATCGGACGAGGGCTATCGCCACAGGACCACACCATCGGACCAGAACTTTCAACAGAGGACCAGACCATAGGACCAGGATTTTACACACAGGACCACACCATCGGACGAGGACTTCCAACAGAGGACCACACCATTGGACAACGATTTTGAACCGAGGACCAACAAACATTCGGATTTAAATCACACTTCAACTAAGGTACAGTATAATAAGTACTAAAGTAGAAAACTAAAGAAACTGCTTTCAGTTGCATCCGTGTCAACAGAAAAATAAAAAAATTTATTTACTATCTCCCTTATTCTATTTAAATTGCTACTATGCAATACATAGCTCAATAACCACATCAATTTTTTTTTTAGCAAAGAAGTTTTGCAGGGGTTAAATATCTATCCACAAACAATGTTTTTAATAAATAAAACCATTATTTAAAAAAAATATGTTACATGCTTATTTACAGCAGTATTCCATTGGCCAAATTCTTAGCCAGTGAGGACAGGAATTATAATTTTAACTAAATATAAATGATACATTAATGATTTGCCTTTTATTTCACCAATTGTGAACAAGAATCTTTAACAGGAATTACAAATTAAAATATACACAATTAAATTTTTTTTTTTCCTTTACAAATTAATATGGCTGATAACGAGACCAAAGAAGAGAAGAAAAGACGTCAAACTAGAGAAAGACAAGAGAGATGGTCCGCCCAGCAGAGACCGGAGGAGAAAGAAATTCGACGAGAAAAAGAACGCAAAAGACTTGCTAATAAAAGAATATCAGCTGCAAAAATGAAAGATACAACCAAAAAAAAATAAAAAGATAATAAAGCATTTACAAACTGTTCCTCAAACATCAGATGACATTTTACAAGATACCAGTCAAGACAGACCAAAAAAAGCAACTACAAAAACAAAGCATTTACAAACTCTTACTAAAAACTTACAGGACATTTCAACAAAACAAGGACAACATATACCAAGAAAAGACACGAAAAAAACTAAACATTTAGAACCTGTTGTTGAAACATTTCATGACTTTTCACCTGATGAATATGAAAGTCAACATCCCATATGCTTTGCAAATTGTCCTTTACTCAAGTCTTTAGCAGTAGAGGTTCATAGTTGTGGGGACATGAGTACTCAATGTCAATTTTGTGAGGCTTATTATTTTAAACAGGAGATACCCAGAGATGGACAATTTATTAGTTGTTGTCAAAAAGGAAAGTTCAAACTTCCAGAAAGGAAACAATTTCCAACCTATTTACAAAACATTATGACTGAACCTACTTTTCCAAATTACAAAAATTTTAAGACAAACATAAGATCCTACAATAGTGCCATATCATTTGCATCTATGGGGGCAACATTGGCTGCTAATGTACCAGGACATGGTCCTTACTGTTTTAAAGTCCAAGGACAAATTTATCATCGGACTTCACATTTACATCCAGAGGAAGGAGAGCAAAGAAAATTCGCTCAACTATATGTCCTAGATACAATGGAAGCTGTTGACCAACGTATGCAGATGGAAGAAAATAAAAAATGCTTACCCAGTGTTTTCATAGAGCTAAATAACATTATGGACAACAATCCCTACAGTAAAGCTTACAAAAAATTGGCAGAAGTAGAAAATGAACAACTACTTCATGCACAAAGACATCAATTACCTATGCCAAAGGTTAATATGGTGCTTAAAAGAGACAGACATACTGATAAACGTTGTTATAACTTGCCAATATCAAATGAGGTTGCAATGGTCTTTCAGAATGATGAAGGAGAACCACCATTTCAAAGAGACATTAGAGTATATCCCAGAAATGAGGAGCAACCATTTATTAATATTAATCTTAAGTCCAAATTTAGATCCAATGACATATCCCATCTTTTTCCCACATGGAGAAGCAGGTTGGCAACCAAAATTAACCCTTCCCAGTTACCCAAATGCTAAATCCAGAATCCGAAATAATGTTTCTATGCTTGAATTTAAAGTAGCTCAAATTGCCATTAGAGATTAATTTAATCCAATTTTATGTAGTGGAAAACTAACACAACAATGGATTATTGATTCATATTTGCAAGTTGAAGCAAATAATTTAAACTTTATAAAATATCAACAAGATAAACTACGTGTAGAACATTATTGTGGACTCATGGACTATGTTGCTGACGTGGCTACAAGCAGAGACATGACAGCTGGCAAAGCCATCATTTTACCATCTTCCTTTCAAGGATCTCCTCGAAATATGAGAGAAAGATACAATGATGCTATGGCTATTGTGACAAAATTTGGAAAAACAGATTTATTTGTGACATTTACATGTAATCCACAATGGCCAGAAATTAATCAAAATCTACTTCTTGGACAAAGTGCTTCAGATCGACCAGATTTAGTAGCCAGAGTTTTTAAGATCAAATTAAATGAATTAATACGTGACTTCACTATAAATCAGTTATTTGGAAAATGTCTTGCTTATGTATATACCATTGAATTTCAAAAAAGAGGCCTTCCACATGCACATCTTCTCATAATACTTCAAGAGAAAGATAAATTAGATACTTCGGACAAAGTGGATGCAGTCATAGTTGCTGAACTACCAGATCCAGAACTATATGGTAGACTATATGAGATTGTTACTCATCGCATGATTCATGGACCCTGTGGAGACCTTAATCCACAATCACCATGTATGGAAAATAATCAATGTTCAAAAGATTTTCCAAAAGATTATAGAGACAAAACATATGCAAATTGTGATGGATATCCACTTTATAAAAGAAGAGAAGGAGATAGTGCCATTATTCATGGAAAAAAAGTGGACAATAGATATGTAGTACCCTACAATCCACATTTACTCATGAAGTACAATGCCCACATCAACGTAGAAGCCTGCACTTCCATCAAATCCATTAAATATGTCTACAAATATATTTACAAAGGTTACGATGCAGCTACTGTAGTCGTCAAAAGTGCAGACAACCCTGAAAGTAGTGAGTTAGTACATGATGAACTTGCATCTCATGTAGATGCTCGCTATGTCAGTGCGCTAGAAGCTATGTGGCGGCTTTTAAAATTTGAAATGCATGATAGATCACATGCAGTATATAGGTTAGCAGTACATTTGCCACAACGACATTTAGTCTATTTCCATGCTGGAAATGAAATGAATGCATTGGCCCAAAGTGAAGATCGTCACACTACACTAACTGCATGGTTTGCATTAAATTCCACTGATGCTGAAGCAACACAATACTTATATATTGAAATTCCATATCACTATGTTTTTGTGAATGGATTATGGAGACCAAGAAAAACCAGAGGCAATAAAATAATTCCACGAATTTACACAGTCAGTCCAAGAGATGTTGAACGTTTTTGATTACGGATATTACTTTTAAATGTTCCAGGAGCACAAAGTTTTGAACAATTAAGAACTGTTAATGACATTGTATATGAATCCTTCCATTTAGCTGCAAGACAAAGAAACTTACTCGCTGATGATACAGAGTAAGAAAGATGTTTAGAAGAAGCAGCACAATGTCAAATGCCACGACAGATGAGAGAACAATTTGCTTTTATTTGTATCTTCTCAAATGCTCCAAATGCATTAGCTTTGTGGGAGACTTTTAAAAGTAATATGGCTGAAGACTTTATGCGACGATACAATTAGATTGTAAGTCTGCGAGTTTCAATCCTGCGCAGTGCTTCAGGGAAAGCGCTATGGACACTGGATTCCAAGCTCAAAGACAGGGCCATACACTCTTTGCAATGTATGAATCTTAAACTTGTCATTGCCTGTAACTTAACTTATGTATAGCGCTACGGAATATGTTGGCGCGTTACAAATAAACGATAATAAAAAAATAAATACAATGAACCCATTGCACACTTAAAAGCGTTAATGGAAATTCAAGAAGTCTTTTTAACTCATGGATTAAGTTGTGCAAGTTTTAATTTGCCTGATCCAGGTCTTATAGATGACATTAACTATGACATTCAACTACAAGCAGAAAGAACAGAAGAAAGACTTGCAACTTTAAATACACTACAATTGCAAGCATTTCATGCCATTAAAAATGCTATAGATGATGACATGGTGACAGAGCGTTATTTCTATCTTGATGGACCTGGCGGATCAGGAAAAACATATTTGTACAATTTATTAATGAGTTCAGTACGAGCACAAGGAAAAATAGCAATGGCGTTTGCCACTACTGGAATTGCTGCACTTTTATTAGAAGGTGGAAGAACTGTTCATAGTGGATTTAAACTGCCAGTGCCTATTTTAGAAAATTCTGTGTCAGATATTCGCATGACATCCTTAAAAGCAAAGAAATTGAAGAAATGTAAATTAATTATAATAGATGAGGCCACAATGATGTCATGCTATGCCCTCCAATGTATTGACCGTTTGCTTCGTGAAGTCATGGATAATATTTTTCCATTTGGTGGAAAGGTAATGTTGTTGGGTGGCGATTTTAGACAAACATTACCTGTCGTTGTACATGGAAATCGAACAGACATTATCGAAACATGTATAAAGTCAAGTACAGTATGGAAACATTTTACCCATCTTCAACTGCAACAAAATATGAGATCAGAAGGCCAAACTGATTTCAATGATTGGCTTATTAAAATTGGAGAAGGCAGAACAGAAAAAATACTACATTTACCTGACGACACTGTAGAGATCCCACCTCATATGATTTGTCAACAAGATATTATATCGGCTATATTTGAAGGGAGCATAAATAACGAAGAATATTCCGAGCTTGCCAACCAAGTTATACTGACGTGTAAAAATAAAGATGCATTAATACTCAATAATGAAATCTTAAAAAAAATTAATGCACCACAAAGAAATTATCACAGTGCTGATTCTGTACTTGCTGATGACAATGAAAGTCAGGCAAACTTTTCAACTGAATTCATAAACTCTTTAACTCCTTCTGGAATGCCACCACATATTTTGCAGCTAAAGAAAGGTGCAATTATCATGTTACTGCAAAATATGAACCCCAAAAAAGGCCTATGCAATGGCACAAGATTAATTGTTCAACAATTAAAGGACCATTTTATAGATGCTGAAATTTTAACTGGGACCCATAAAGGAGAGAGAGTTTTCATACCAAGAATAGATTTAGCACCAAGTGAAATAGTCTCCCTTTTATACTTCAAAGAAAACAATTTCCCATTATTATGGCATTTGCCATGACCATTAATAAATCACAAGGTCAAACTTTCAAATCTGTGGGTATTTTCTTGGAAGAACCAGTTTTTGCACATGGTCAATTGTACGTTGCGTTGTCACGGTGCAAAAATCCACAGGTTATTAAAGTTTACATTGAAAACAATGAAAGTCAAGGTGATTTATTATAAGATGGACGTATTTTTACTAAAAACATTGTCTACTATGAAGTACTATAACTTTGCAGGATACAAACTAAAGCCATGCAAACATTTTGGAAAAACATTCAAAAATACAAAACAATTGGTTGTTTAATTCAGTCATAATTAATGGAAGTCATGTTTATGGATAATTCGCCTCACAAAATACTTGCCTTGCATTTATATGAAAAATTATGTTAAAATGTTAAGTCTCTATGTTAATGTTTCTAATGTTACAAGTTTAAAAACAATATTTTCAAGTTATTTCATTCAACATATTACAAAGTTCATGTTAAGAGCTCAAGCACCTTTTAAGTCACAATGTAAATATTCTCTGTTATCTTAAGATTACTACCCACATTAATGTTTATCACCAGTTTATGTGCTCAGTAATGAATTACTTTAATTATGTACGGTTTAAGGAGAGTTTTTACTGTATGCCTTCCTCTACATTCAATGTATATTAAACTTAACAATTATTCTGATACAAATTGCATGTTAATACTGATTAATTTAAAGTTAAACTGTTTTTACATTCAAATGTTAATACTTTTAATTGAAAATTATGTTACAAAATGTATTTACTATGTTCCTGTTTATAATGTTCAAAATTAGACAAATGTTTTGCAAAACTTCCAAAGTTACATAAAAAATAAAGTTCAATTTAAAAAATATATATTTTTAATGTTATTGCTTACATATATTTTAAACTTCATGTTAAAATTCGGGACGTTTCAAAAAGTCTTTTTACTTTTTACTTTCCTCTGGATTCTATGTATATTAAAGTGAACAATTCTTTAGATACAAATTTCATGTTAAAAAACCATTACATCAACATTTTACAAAAATACATGTTCATATCACAATACTTACAAGGGTCAAAAAAATATTTAAATAACTAAACAACTTCACAAACATATACATCACATTGCCGTCATTTTTTGACGGGCAAGTCGCTAGTATATATATATATGTGTGTGTGAGAAAATAAAGAAGTGTTTTCTTTACTCTCAACCGTGTATTGTCCAGTATGAGGAGATTGGGATAATAAGACTGTACAGTGCTTCTCTTGGATATTTTACAGTCTTGTATATTAATATATTAATAGTGTACAAAGATGCTTTAACAAGGATTGGTTCAGTGCCATTAACACCAATATAAATCATTTGTAAAGAAAAAATAACACCTATACTTCCTATATCTGGATATCAATGTGTATAACATATGAGGACCCCTGGCTTCTAAACTGCTTGAGCGGCTTGTCTACAATCGCCTTACTCAATTTATTTCCTCCAATTCCCTTCTTGACCCTTTCCAATCTGGTTTCCGTGTCCAACACTCAACAGAAACAGCCCTCACAAAAGTCAGCAATGACTTGCTAACCGCCAAATCAAAGGGTCACTTCTCTATTATAATTCTCCTGTATCTCTCTGCTGCCTCCGGCACAGTTGAACACCCTATTCTAATCCAAACTCTGCACTCATTTGGCATCCAGGGCACAGCTCTTTCATGGTTCACATCCTATCTAAAAGATCGTACATTTATCGTCTCCTTCTCTGGCACCTCTTCTTCACCTCTCCCTCTGTCTGTTGACGTTCCCAAAGGTTCTGTCCTAGGCCCCCTCCTCTTCTCTATCTACACCTCCTCCCTTGGCACCCTCATAAAATCCTTTGGATTTCAGTATCATCTCTATGCCGATAATACTCAAATCTACCTCTCTGCACCCGATCTATCCGTCTCTCTTTTAGCTCAAGTTTCCAAATGCCTCTCTAGCATATCCTCCTGGATGTCCACCCGTCAACTCAAACTCAACATGTCTAAGACTGAACTCCTAATCTTTCCACCCTCTACTACAGCTTCCACTCCTCAAATATCTCTCACTGTTGACAACACCATCATCACTCCCACCTCCCAGGCCTGTTGTCTTGGGGTTCCACTGGATCTTGCCCTCTCTTTTATTCCTCACATCCAATCGATAACAAAATCTTGTCGGTTTCACCTCAAAAATATCTCCAAAATTCGTCATTATCTTACAAAAGACACAGCTAAAATTCTAGTACACTCTCTCATCATATCTCGACTCGACTACTGCAATTCACTCCTTGGTGGCCGACCCATCTCTCGTCTGTCTCCCCTCCAATCCATAATGAACGCCTCCGCTAGACTCATCTTCAATACCAAACGATCAGTGTCTGCAGCTCCTCTCTGTCAATCACTCCACTGGCTTCCCATAGCTTCCCGAATCACATTTAAAATCATGACCCGAACATATAAAGCCCTCAACAACAATGCACCCCTTATATCTCTGCTCTTGTTTCAAAATACTCTCCCAACCGGCACCTACTTTCTGCTAACGACCTTCTTCTTTCCTCCTCTCTCATCACCTCCTCTCACTCCCGTCTTCAAGACTTTTCTCGTGCTGCCCCTACTATTTGGAACTCCTTGCCTCGCTTTATTAGATTATCTTCATGCCTCAAAATCTTAAAAAAATTACTAAAAACACATTTTTAAAAAAAATCTTATCACCTTCAGCCTTTATAACTACAACTGCACACTCCACAGCTTAATAACACTTACGCCCACAATCTACAGTACAACACACAGAACCCTCCAATTGACTAAACAAATTGCATTCATGTTGCCACTTTGTATTTGTCACCCTCTTGTCTCACAACTAAACCCTTAGGGCCTCATTCTATTAGCTGCCGCAGCCGTTGCGGGGCCACAAGGACCGGCCGCAAGCTATTCTGCTATTCTATTCCCTTACGGCCGGAGGCTCCGGCAGGCTTGCGGCCGGTGCCTTGCTATCTCTTGCGGCCGCTCGCGCCAGAGGAAAGCCTTTGATCTAAAACGGCCGCAAGAGTTTTGCAATTCAATTGCTCCGGGAAACCTCTCTGCAAGGCTAAAAACGAGCCGCTGCTTACTTGCAGGAAAGAGGTCCCGCTAGCACCAATTAAGCACATAAAATAGCTCAAATAAAGCCATCCTGCACTTTGAGAAGACTATAAAGGGATTTTAGGTGTTAGAAAAAATAGCACATAATTATCCTATACTCAAATCCGTAAAATATTTTATTTTTAATATCCGTAAAATATCCATGTAAAAAGTCCAGAGTGCTTGGAGCACCTCAGACATGCCCACGCCACAGCCGGAAAATAAACAGTTAATTTGAACTTGGGTTTGGGCTGATGTGCAAGCTTGAGAGTGGGTTCCTTTTAATCCTCATGTCCCCCAATATGATCCCTAGCATTTACAGAGCTGTACAGTGCAGGCTTGAATTTATTTTTGAGTTTTTATATTTCAAAGCTTACGGCCGGTTCCAAGATATGCGGCCGGCCGTAAAAGGAGATCCTTGCGGGGCCGTATAATAAAATCGCGAGTTAACTGAACCCCCGCAAGGAATCGCAGCCTTACGGACGATTTACGGCCGCTAATAGAATTAGGCCCTTAGATTGTAAGTTTGTGAGTTTTAAATTGTGTGTCCGTGCCTTGGAAACAAGCACTATGTATATTTAAATATAGGCTCAAAAACAGGGCCCTCCATTCTTTATAAGGTGTTAAGTTTTTTTTTTTTTGCCATGTACTAAACCCCTGTACATCACTACAGAATATGTTGACGCGATATAAATAAAGATAATAATAAAGATAATAATAATAAAACTTAACGTTTATTAAATACAAAATAATATATCAATCACGACGATTAAAACTTAGAATAAAAACTAAAGAGACCACTCTGTCCCGCTGCAGGGATCTAATATGGACAATCAGGTTTGCCCTTCATCAGTTAGCATCTCTCCCTTAAAATTTTGCAACTATTCAACTCCTAGGCTCACTATTCTATTATACATATACTTATGGCATTAACAGCACTTTCTCATAAGTTGGTTCAACCATGCATCATGAATTGATACCAATAAGTTATATATAAAACCCCTTCTCTGGGAGGCTTACACAATAGCCTATATTAAATTTTAAATCAATCTCGAATTCTGAAATAGCTCCAAAAATTCTCCCTTTTCCCTAGGAACCAAGGATGATTTGCCAGTAGTAAGTATGGTCAAGTTTAGGATAACATGCAGATTTAAATCTTCAGGACAGTCTACTAGAATGCAACACTCACATGTATGACAGCTCTACACGCGTTTCGCAGTCTTGTTTCTACAGGAGCCGACGTGAGCTAATGTAGGAAGGCTTTTTAAAGAGGTAGGATCCCACCCCTCTCATTAAATTTAACCCTTACTAGTCAAGTTTAGATTGGCAGCCATACCTTTTGTGGATTATTACATACATACTCCTATCAAATTCTCAAAGTATGTAAATTCTCAAATTTTGGCCAGCCTGACCCAGTCAGTCATATTTAGTTATTCATTGACTATCAATCAGGCTTAATAAAATGACAGATACTAGTCCATCTTCTATGTATATACAATGAACAACCATCTTTATCATGGGGATTTATGCAGTCAAATTTGTTGTATTTATACAATCTATATCAATACAAGCGACTTGCCCATCAAAAAATGACAATCAATAACATTTTAATTCTGTGAATGCTGTTTGCCACACAATGTGAGTCTGTGACACTCTTAACCTTTTGTTATCTAGAAAGAAATACAACAATTATAACTTATTTTTATTTTGTTAACAGTCAACTTGTCTTTCAACAACTGGTAAACGAAAATTTAAAAAATATTTAAAAAATATTAAAATGTTTAATTGTCATGAGTGCAGGAATAATGTAACAATGGATGAAGTTTGTATGAATAAATATTTGTAAACCATTACATAAATGCTTTGCAACATGCAACTTAGATTTGAAACAATAGTGAACCCTTTTTATTAACAATACTAACATTTTTAAATTTGAGGCATGGATGAGTAACATAACATTAGGTCAACATTATATGAATGAGTATATAAAACCATTACATAATGGTTTGTAACATTCAACTTTTATTTACAGTACAGCTAAACCACATATATATTGAATCCAGAGGAAGGCAAACAGTTTAAAAAAAAACATGAAAGAAGGGAAAAAATGAATTCCTTCCTGATCCCATTAACTGGTGATCGAATTACTCCCTGGATCAATACTCTGTATTTAATTATACATTTAGTTTTTACAACAAATGATCATCCTCCTACTAACATAAATCCTTAATTATATACAATAAAACAACTTTTGTGACCTTCGCAAAAATAATTTTAAAATTACAAACATCAAGTTAATTTATTAAACTTTAAACAGTATAATAGTAATAAAAAGCATCATAACTGTTTTGTGGGGCCAATTCTGGAAAAAGGCCACTTCCAAGACATTCCAATCATTTTTGTTTTTGCGTGTCCAAGTGGTCCCCTTAAAAAAAAGCCCAGCAGACTTTTAATTTTGTCTATGGGATCTAATGATAACCCAAAATTGTCTCCTTTGAAGGACAAAAGGCAAACCACTCTCACTTGGAGCCAAATCAATTCTTGGTATAAAAACTCTTGGTATAAAAACTCATTCACCTTTAGGGGAACCATTCATATTTTCTGCATGTATGAAATGACCTTTTAAATCGAGCACAATTAATCTGGTCTCATCACAAAGTCCTTTTTTTGGGTATTCAGATTTCTCAATAGCATGATAATTGTCACTTTTTTTCAATTGCAAAACATTTGGTGCATTCCAGATGGTGTTAAAAAATTAATAAATTCTATACTAAAATTAGGTTCACTGTCTTTATCGTCAGCCAGAACTGAATCTGCACTGTAATAATTATTTTGGGTGCTTTGCTGTATTCAAAATTTTTGTTATTTAGATTCAAGGCAACTATATTTTTGGATGTTAATATCACTTTGTTTGTAATGTCTGAGTAATAATTGTTATTGAGAGTGTTTAGATATGAGTGATTCCTTGCAAACCATTTGTGATGGAATTTCAATGGTATCATTGGGTAAATCATTTATGTGGGGATGTTTTCCAACTCCAATTTGAATGAGCCAATCATTTAATTTATTTTGGCCTTCAGATCTCATATTTAATTCTAATATGAGGTGCGTAAATATTTTCCACAGTTTACTTGTCTTGATGCATGTTTCAATGATGTCAGTCCTATTTCCATGTGGCACAACAGGTAATGTTTGCCTAAAATCTTCTCCTAACAACATCACCTTTTCACCAAATGGCAAATTATTATCCATCACTTCTTTTAATAATCTATCAATACATTGCAATGCTTGACATGACATCATTGTTGCCTCATCTATGATAATTAATTTACTTTTTTTAAATGTTTTGGCTTGTAAAGAATTCAGTCGCATATCTGACACTGATGTTTCTAAAATGGGAACTGGCAGTTTAAATCCACTATGCACAGTTCTGCCCCCTTCTAACAAAAGTGCGGCCATTCCAGTTGTTTGACCCTGCGCTCGAATGTAACTCATCAAACAATTGTACAGATATGTTTTTCCTGATCCACCAGGGTCATCTAGATAGAAATAATGGTCTTTGGCCATTTCATCATATGTAGCATTTGTGATGGCATTAAATGCTTGCAACTGTAAAGTATTTAAAGTTGCCAGATTTTCTTGTGTTTTTTGTTGTTAAAGCTCAGTGTCATAATGATCAAAGTTTATGTCATCTATAAGTCCTGGATCAGGCAAATTAAAACTTGCACAATTTAATAAATGAGCAAGAAATATTTTTTAAATTTCCATTAACGCTTTTAAGAGAGCAATGGGCTCACAGTAACGTTTAAAGGAATCTGCAGACATATTTAATTTAAATGTTTCCCACAAAGTAAATGCATCAGGTACATTGCAAAAGATGCAAATGAATGCAAATTGTTCTTTTATTTGTTTTGGCATTTGACATAGGGCTGCTTCTTCCAGACACCTCTCCCATTCTGTATCATCTGCTATGAAGTTTTGATGTCTTGCAGCTAATAGGAAAGTATCATAAACGATGTCATTCACTGTGCGTAAATGTTTATAACTTTGTGCACAGGGAACATGTAAAAGAAATAATCTTAAACTGAAATGTTCAATGTCTCTTGGACTGACAGTATCAATTTGTGGTATAATTTTATGAATATATCTTTTTCGTTGTCGCCATTGACCATTTACAAATACATATGGAATCTCAATGTATAAAAATTGTCTGGCCTGAGTGTCCTGGCAGTTTAATTGAAACCTAGCAGTAAGTGTTGTTTCTTGATGTTCACTTTGGGCTAAGGCAGTTCTTTCATTACCTGCAGTAAAGCAAACAAACTCACTTTGTGGCAAATGTACAGCTAATCGATACACAGCATGTGATTGATCATACATCTCATATTTCAGAAGACGCAACATTGCTTCAGGAGCACTGACATAGCGAGCATCTAAATAATTAGAAAGTTCGTCATGTAAAATCGGATTTTCTTTTCGTTTTGTGCACCTTGCACAACAACAGTTGCTGCATCATATCCTTTGTATATATATTTATACACATATTTGATGGATATAATAGAAGTGCATGCTTCCACATTTATGTGTGCATTGTACTTCATATGCAAATGTGGATTGTATGGAACGACATATCTATTATCAACCTTTTGTCCACGGATAATAGCCGTTTGTCCTTTTCTTTTATACAAGGGTATCCATCACAATTAGCATAAGTTAGCTTTTTAAATTGTTTTGGAAATTCTTTTGTACATTTTTTATTTTCCATACATGGTGAATTTGGATTGATATTTACACATGGCCCATGAATCATTCTGTGTGTTACAATCTCATAAAGATTGGAATATTTTTCTGGATGTGCAATTCAGCAGTAATTACTGAATCCACTCTCTCTGCAGTATTCAATTTATCTTTTTACTGCAGGATTAAAAGTATTTGTGCATGTGGCTGGCCTCATTTTTTAAACTTAATGGTATAAACAAAAGCCACACATTTTCCAAATAACTGTGCTTTAGTTATATCATGTATTAATGAATTGAGTTTTATTTTGAATACTCTTGACACTAAATCATTGTGGATTACAGGTGAATGTAATTAATACATCTGTTTTTCCAAATGTTGTGACAATAGCCATGGCATCATTATATATTTCTTGCATATTGCGAGGAGATCCTTAGAAAGTGGATGGCAAAATGATTGCTCTTCCAGCTTGAATGTCTCTGTTGGTAGCCAATTCAGCAACATAATCCATCAATTGACAATATTGTTCTACTCAAAGCTGGTTTTGTTGAAATTTTATAAAATTTAGATTATTTGCTTTGACTTGTAGACAGGAATCAAAAATCCATTGTTGTGCCCACACATAAAATAGGATTTAATTAATCCTGAATAGCAGTTTATGCCACTTTATATTCCAGCATAGAAATTTTGCATCTAACACAAAACTTACTACTGGGATAACTTTGCAATTGTAATTTCGGTTCCCATCCTGGTTCAACATTTGGAAAGAAAATGGGATATGTCATTGGATCCAAATTATAACTTTATATATTTATGTTTATAAAAGGTTGGTCTTCATTGCGTGGATATATTCTAATATCCCGCGGAAAAGGTGGTTCACCATCCTCATTTTTAAAGACCATGGCAACCTCATTTACTGTTGGTAAATTAGACTGTCTTTGATCAGTATTGCGATCCCTTTTCAAAACCATATTTACTCTTGGCATTGGCAATTGATGTATTTGAGCTGTTGTTCTTTTTCAACCTGTGCTAATTGTTTGTATGCTTGTTGGCCATAATTTTATCCAGCTGTTCAAAAACTATGCACAAACACTTTTTATTTTCTGGAAGTGTCATCTGTTGTTCAACAACTTATATTGTATCTAAGACATATAACTGTGCAAATGTCCTTTACTCTCCTTCTTGTGGGTGTAAATGTGAAGTGCGGGGGTAAATTTGTCCTTGAACTCTAAAACAATATGTGCTAATGTAGGACCCATAGAAGCAAATTAAATAGCACTGATGTTTTTTTTTTATTGGTATAATTTGGAAATGTTGGATCGCTCATGATACTTTTTAGGAATTTGTAAATGTGTGTCTTTCTGGAAGTTTGTCTTTCCTTGAGAAAATGATAGTCCCTACAAAACTGACAAACAACATTGATTAATCCACAATAATAAGTGTCTACTGTTAGTGCTGTAATGAAAGCAGTATCCTGAGCTTCCTCAACGTAGATATCACTACAACTTTCTATATCTACATTGGTGTCATGTGTATTAACATTGGTGTCCAGCATTCGTCAACTGCTTGCAGCCTAAGGCGATTTCACATTGTAAGTATTGGAGGCTAAGTCCCGCGTGTTTCATTCTTTCCATTGCTCGCCTCGCTAATCGCCTAAGTGCTGTGTGTTTTAGTGGTTTAAGGGCTTGCCTCGCTTTGTGAGGCTCACAGGCAATAAGCACCTTTGGCACTTATTGCCTAAGTGCTTCGAGGTAACGGCTCTCCTCTCTACAGGAGGCTCGCTAAAGATGAGCACCTTCGGCACTCATCGCTAAGTCGTACGCACTACACAAAGCGTGATAATGTCTTGGAGTTCGAAATTTTAATATGTGACCAGCGACTTGCCTGTCAAAAATTATGGGGTAATAAAATTGTAAGCCATGGCAATGCTGTTTGACACACAATGTAAAGCTTTTTCTACTCTGAGGACCTTTGGCGCTCACAGCGATCCGCTCCATTTGAAGCTATGGCAATGCTGTTTGACACACAATGTAAATCTTTTTATAATCTGAGGACCTTCGGCGTTCATTGCGAGCCTCGCGCTGAGCGCCTTCAGCACTCATCGTATGGCTCGCAATGAGCATTTTTGGCGAACATAGCGATCAGCTAGTCTTGTTTACTTTTGTTCCTATGAGCGCCTTGTGCTCCCCTGACAAACCCAGATATATATGTACATTTTTTTGGGAATAATTATTAATTAATTATTTACTTAATAAAATAATATACTTTACCTACATGTAATTGATATATCTAGCAATGAATAGCCTGAAGAGCTAAGTATCTATTTCTATTTTCCTGCAGCATACAATGTACAGTTGGACTGTTGGTGCTGTGAGGAGAAAGTGTCATCAATGTCCCAGCTGTGCATTAGAAATATGGTGGGTGCTCGAGGGCAAACCATTGCTTTAGTTGTGTAAATCTCCATTTGAGACTTGTAGTGTTAGTGTTGTAAAATGGCGTGGTTTGTGTATGTACTACGCGGGTGTGGATCATTTTCCGTGCTGGCTAAGTGTGTATTTTAATACCTTGTACGTCCCTGAAAAAAGGCATACGTGTCTGGCTGTGTTTTGAGCATATCAGGGTCGTGTAGCCTTGTTTTAATTTTTTTCGTCCCCCATTCTTTTCCTCACTGAGAGGATTTAATATTGTGTAAAGGCATTAAATTGTACTTTAATTAGTGTGCAACCTTAGTGGAAGATGTCCTGGCTGTCCCCCCATGCTCTGTGTGTTTTTTGTTTTTTATATTTTGTTTGTTGTATTTTGTATTGTTTTGTGTTGTATTTGAATATACGCATTTCATGTGTTAACCTCGTATTTTTGCGACCTCTTATTATTTTTTCCTAAGTTCCACGTGTTGTAATTAAAAGTTGTACGTCCTTATCAGTGTTTTATGAGCTTTGGGGTCGTTTAGCCTCGTCTTAATTTTTTTTTTGCCGCAATTTTTTTTCTCGCTTAGCCAATTCTAAAGTGGCGTAACTTAGAGATGTCACGAACAGTTCGCCCGCGGACTATTTGAGGCGATTATTGCATGTTCGCGTTCACCGCGGACGGAGAACACATGCACTTTTCAGTTCGCCCTCTATACTTTATCATTGAGGAAGCTTTGACCCTGCATCTTACAGTCAGCAGACACATTCCAGCCAATCAGCAGCATAGACTCCCTTCCAGAGCCTTCCATCTGAAGGACAGGCTAATATTCTGCTCTGTTTCACCAGTCATAGTTGGTGTACCATACATGGAAAAAAAACAACCCTTTTTTCCTTTAATCTAATTTCAGTTGCCTGCCTGTGTCAGACTCACAGCTTATATTGTGCTCAGTGAAATAAAACAACATGTTTTTGACTGTAATAGATTGAATAGCAATTGCCTGCCTACAGGCATGTGTGTGAAGCCTATTGCATCTACTCTGCCAACTTTTGCTAGTGCACAGTGATACGTCATATCTGGTGTAACCGTAGTGTACAGTGACATAAAACAACACTTTTTTGACTGTAATAGATTGAATAGCAATTGCCTGCGTACAGGCGTGTGTGTGAAGCCTATTGCATCTACTCTGCATCTGCCAGTGCACAGTAACACTCATATGTGGTGGCACCTTAGATTGTACGAGCAGTGCCCCAAATTTGAAGTAGGAGGTCCTACCAAGCATCTTTTTCCATCTCCCTGTTCCAAAAAGCAATGCCATATACACGTCGCCTAATAGTGGACGTAACAAGGATTAAACCGATAGGAATAGTACTACATAACAGTACACACCTTGTAATAACGCAGACAGAGGCAATGCGGAGAGAGGAGTCTGAAGAAGAGGAGTCGGAGGAGGAAGGTGTCTTTGAGGAGGTGGAAGACCAAAACAGCAGGTGTCCCAGGGGGCTTGATGTCACCTTTCGGGGACCCTTGGTGGCTGGGTGGAGGAAGAGACCTTCAATGACATTGGTGAGGACAAGGAACGGGACATGGCTAGCTTGGTATCCAACCTTGTTCAAATGGGGAGTTTGCGGTTGTGCAAAGGGACTGTTTGCGGTTGTGCATTAAATGGGGAGATTGGTCTGTTACTGTGAAGCGGGTGTAACCCTTACACTACCTGATTGATACAACATCATACCTGATGTTTTAAAGCATGTTATTCCAAACAATTAAGGAATGTTAGGTGATTTATGCCCTTTATGGCTTAAAACCAGACTTTGCATCAACTATGTAATTTTCCGTGGGAGTTTTGCCATGGACCCCACTCCAGCATGCCACAGTCCAGGTGTTAGTCCCCTTGAAACAACTTTCCCATCACTATTGTGGCCAGAAAGAGTCCCTGTGGTTTTTGAAATTCGCCTGCCCATTGAAGACTATGGCGGTTCGCCGGGTTCGCCCATTCGCAAACATTTGATGGAAGTTCGCGTCCGCTGTTCGCGAACCTAAAATTTGATGTTCGCGACATCACTAGCGTAACTGCCTAAAATCGACTTTAATTCACACCTCACTCCCAGAGTTTTTGGCTGTTCCCCCATGCTGTGTGTGATGTTTTTGTATAAATAATTTTTTAATTTTCATAGTTTTTTGTGTTTTTTGCTGTACGCTTTTCGTTTGTTAAGTTCCTATTTTTGTGACCTCGTATTCATTTTTTTTTCTAAGTCCCGCGGTTGGTATTTTCTTTTGTGTAAGTCCGTATTTCCTCTTTATGCGTGAGTGTGTTTTTTTTTCCGAAGTCCCGTGGGTCATTTTTTTTTCTACGTTCGCGGCGTGTTTTTTGCAAGTGCTGGATCTATATTTTTGGAGCCCCTATACAGTGAGGTTGTGAAGTTCCTGTGAGTGCTTGAGTGCATTCATTTTGCCCTTTTCTGTGTGTGTATATCGCTCTCCTGCTCTGTCCCTATAACAGCCATTTTAATAACATAGCTACTCATACATAAGCTGAGCTATTACTTTTTCATTAAATTAATATGATGTTGGGTCATATTATTTTGAACTTTCACTTTCGCAAGTTACAATGTCTAAAATTGCAAATTGCTATTCAATTGATCAATTTCCCCAAGCCTGCAAATGTTTTCACACCCGTAAATGCAAATGAAGGAGAAAATCCTACGAGTGCTAGAGAGAACTCACAAGGGGGTTAAAAATAAAAATTCACTACTGCACTGTAAATAACGGGGAAAGGGATGATAGACATTAGAATTAATTGCACAAAAGTCTCAAGCCCTCAAATTGACAGTATATAAGATTTATTTTTATGTTTCATTTGTGGTTACATCGATCTTGGGTATCAACGAGTTAATACATATCAGGCCACCCATATGGACTAGAAAAGTATTGGCATTTATTTTCATAATTCTTTATTTTGCGGTTTAGCGAGTCTGATCACATCTCGGACATGTAACCTCCTTGTTTTACTGCTGTAATAATGACAGTCTCATTTTCTATTGGCTGATTTGAAATGGGAGGTTATAGGCTTGCTTAATTGTTAATGTTTCCACCCTGAACTGCTACAAAACAGTGCATGGTTTACGGTTTCGGCTTTGGCACAGTAACTTGCGGGCTTGAGCAATTGAAAAGCTCCGTAATCAGAGACCAATGGGTGCTCACAAGTCACCCACAGACATACGGCCATCTGCAATCGAGTTTTGGGCTTCAAATTAAATTGGGCACATAGCTAGTTGTTAATTAGATAAAATAAATAAATGTAACCATATTCAGTCAGGATCACTTTTACTTAAACAATCTAAACATATTAGACCAGGGCTAATATATCAGTACTTGCCCATCAAAAAATGACAGCAAAACAATTTAAAGCCATAGTAATGCTGTTTGCCACCAAATGAGAGGTTATTGCCGCTCTGAGCACCTTCGGCGCTCATAGCAAGCACCAGCTGAGCGCCTTTGGCGCTCATTGCGTGATTCATAATGAGCGCCTTTGGTGCTAATTGCAAGGCACAACTTGCTAACCTTTGGCGCTCATCTCGTGGCTTGCAAAGAGCGCCTTATACCTGAAAAAATAAGGTATGTACGCATATTCAATCAGGGACTTCCATAATCATATTAATATATAAATATTCTGAGAGGGTCATCTGGAGTTATCATAGTAATATAAATATTTAGTTAGTGTCTCATACAAACAAACACATATTCAGCCAAGGTATCTTATACACATATACGGGACATAAGCCAGGGACCATTATAATATTAATATTGAGCCACAATTCTCAATTATTATATTAATGTATACATTTACCAAGGGTAAACCATAATTATATTATAAACACATATATATTTGACCAGCTCCACCTATAAGCATTCAAAAGTATGCATATTCAGCTATGGTCACTAATAATTATAATACAAATATATAGAAGACCGGCGGATTAAGATTGGCAGGAGGGGACCCTCTGTCATTCGGACACTTCAATCAAGGTAAAGTAGAAAAAGTAGAAAAAATAAAAGAACTATATGGGCCTCATTCAATTGCGATTTGGCTAATTGAATAGGGCTCTAAATAAGCACATAGCATATTTTTTTTAAACATGTTTTTAGTTAGTGAAAACCTTGCTTTTGGATAGATGCTTACTAACTAAAAACTTCTTTAAAAATATATGTTATGTGCTTATTTAGAGCCCTATTCAATTGGCCAAATCGCAATTGAATGAGGGCCTATATGTTTAATGGCCGCCAATATAACAATTTCAAGTAAAATAAAATAAAAAAATACATATAAATTGAATAAGGAACTAAACACAGTTCAACAAAAACACATAGAAAAGTAAATGAATATTCTTTATTACTGTTTAAGAACCTATAAGCCTTACAAAGAAGCCTAAATAAGCATACCGAAAGTGGTGGACACAAATAGGATAATGCTAAAAACATAGCCATCATATCCAAAATAGGAAAAACATTCATTTTCAATGTATAACAACATTTAATCCTCATAAAAAAGACTAATTAAGCAAATAAAGTATGCAACATATGGTGGACACAAAACAGGATTGTACCAAAAATCACACAAACACATAGAAAAGTAAATTAATATTCTTCTTTAATGTTTAAAAACCTAAAAGCCTTACAAAGAAGCCTAAATAAGCATCCCAAAAGTGGTAGACACAAAATAGGATTCTACCAAAAATCACATAAACACATTGTAGCGGAACCCATCACTGTTTTACCCTGTTTTATGATTATTATGGTTAAAATATGATCCTACTATATGTATGCTGGTTTATGCTCTGCAGAATATTAGCCAGACTTTTGCAGACCTAGGCTAATAGATAATCCTATTACAGAGATTCAAGAGATAAGAAAGTTGTAAAGGATCCTTGCATTTTCCAAAGTGTTTTCATTCTCTGATAAGAACAAAGAACGATGATCTAATTAATGTCTGATTGTATCCAAGTTGCCAGGGAGGTGTGTCTCACCTATTGTCCTATATGTGTATTGTATGGGGGATATGTGAAATGTTTGTGTGTTATGTGTAAAACATACTTTTACTAACTTTTGAACCCCTGGTCTGATTCATGCCATTTTTGTTATATGTTGTTCCCCTGGGTGAGAGCTATTGAATGGTGCGGGACTTAAAGGTGTACCCCCTGTATTTGGGGTACATCCAGAATGTGGTTAAAATTGTGTCTGTTTTAATTGTGTTACCTGTTATCTGAGGGGAGGAGACGTGGGGGTTGAACCATGTAGATAATTGGCTGTTGTGATAATTATGTGGGTGTAGCCCTTCAGAGGGCACCCTTGCATAAAAGGAGATTCCCTGTCATTAAAAGAGAGTTCTACTTGACCCTTCAAAACGTAGCCTTGTCTCGTTATTGAAGGGATCGCTATATCATACTGGGGATTGCTATGCTTTTGCATACTCCCTTGAGCTGTAACTACTGAACGCTTGTTCCTGTCGTACTATCCTTGGAGTCTGTGGTGGTTTTGGTGTCCGGTGCAGTGCTTGTAGGCCTCGACGCAAGCTAGGACGCATCCATCAACGGAGGTACCCGGTCGGGGTGCCAGTAGATCCGTTACATTGGCTGGCAGTGGTGGGATGGCGTCCTAGTAAGAGGAAAAGCAGCACGGAGACACCGGTAACGTTTGGAGTTACAAATTGAGGGCAACGCTAGTATCCGTACAGCGCCCCTGGCTACAGCAGGATTGAACCGGCTAGTTTTCAGACAGCGTTTCATGATGAGGAGGAGGAGGCGGCCGTGGACTACAGGGATGCAGACAGAAAGGAACTCTGGTATGATGCCCTGGAAGATGCCCAATGGCGGCGAGGTGAGAGTCTCCCCAGTGATGAGCAGCGGCTACAGAAGCGTGTGGCGATGCGGATGTATCTATTGGGAGAGCAGCCCCTGGATGAGTAAGTGACAAGACTAGAGACCCTGGTATGGCGAGAGATCTGGCTAGACAACGCATACCAGGCCCTCTGGTGGCATACCGTTCGACTTACCCCCTGGACGGCTGAACACGACTTACCAGAGGGGGATGATTATGATGGCCCAGGATTATTGTGGGATGCCTTGGAGGACGACATTGATCTTGGCAGCACGGAGGAGTCTAGGTTTTGGGACATCTACGACTATCGGATGGGCATGTATGTCTGGGATGACGAAAGCGAGGTGAGCAAAGACATGACCCACCTGGTAACGAGAGAGTGGGAGCTGGAGCAGGACTACCAACATCTGCTCAGCTTCGTGCAGCCCCAACCTACTCGACAAGCAGAACCAGACTTCATTGACTGGTCCTGGGATGACCTCCAGATGGCAGGTAGAGATGGGACCGAGGTCTCTCTACCGGCCCTACAGGGGGCAGAAGGTGTCGTCCTTCCCCCCCAGCGGCAGTGTGAACCCCAGGGGGCAGAAGGTGTCGTCCATCCCCCCCAGCGGCAGTGTGAACCCCAGGGGGCTGAAGGTGTCGTCCTACCCCCCCAGCGGCAGTGTGAACCCCAGGGGGCAGAAGGTGTCGTCCTTCCCCCCCAGCGGCAGTGTGAACCCCAGGGGGCAGAAGGTGTCGTCCTTCCCCCCCAGCGGCAGTGTGAACCCCATGGGGCAGAAGGTGTCGTCCATCCCCCCCAGCGGCAGTGTGAACCCCAGGGGGCTGAAGGTGTCGTCCTACCCCCCCAGCGGCAGTGTGAACCCCAGGGGGCAGAAGGTGTCGTCCTTCCCCCCCAGCGGCAGTGTGAACCCCAGGGGGCAGAAGGTGTCGTCCTTCCCCCCCAGCGGCAGTGTGAACCCCAGGGGGCAGAAGGTGTCGTCCTTCCCCCCCAGCGGCAGTGTGAACCCCAGCGGGCAGAAGGTGTCGTCCTTCCTCCCCAGCGACAGGGTATACCCCAGGGAGCTGAAGGTGTCGTCCTTCCTCCCCAGCGACAGTGTGTACCCCAGGGAGCTGAAGGTGTCGTCCTTCCTCCCCAGCAGCAGTGTGTACCCCAGGGGGCCGAAGGTGTCGTTCTTCCCCCCCAGCGGCAGTGTGTACCCCAGGGAGCCGAAGGTGTCCTCCTTCCTCCCCAGCGGCAGTGTGTTCCCCAGGGAGCCGAAGGTGTCGTCCTTCCTCCCCAGCGGCAGTGTGTACCCCAGGGAGCTGAAGGTGTCGTCCTTCCTCCCCAGTGGCAGTGTGTACCCCAGGGAGCTGAAGGTGTCGTCCTTCCTCCCCAGCGGCAGTGTGTACCCCAGGGAGCAGAAGGGGCTGTCCTCCCTTCCCAGCAGCAGTGTGAACCCCAGGGGGCAGAAGGTGTCGTCCTTTCCCCCCAGCGGCAGTGTGAACCCCAGGGGGCAGAAGGTGTCGTCCTTCCCCCCAAGCGGCAGTGTGTACCCCAGGGAGCAGAAGGTGTCGACCTTCCTCCACAGCGGCAGTGGGTACCCCAGGGGGCCAAAGGTGTCGTCCTTCCCCCCCAGCGGCAGTGTGAAACACAGGGGGCAGAAGGTGTCGTCCTTCCCCCCCAGCGACAGTTTACCCTAACCAGGGGAGACACCAATCTCCCAGACAGCGCAGATGGGACCGTGGTCCTTGCGCCCACAGCTTGTCCAGATCCCCAACTACCGTCACTAGGACAACCGGAGGAGGGGGTAAGTACAAATTCCCCTCCCCAGCTAACTTCTAATGTGGCCCCAGGGTTAACAGAGGAAATGTTAACCCCCACTGACCCCCACGTTTCCCTGGCTACTGAGCCGGAATATGTCCCAAGTACCCCAGCAGAAGAGCTGACAGCGGGGCAGAGTGCAGTCGGCCTCTGCCCTCCCTTTGTCCCTTGTACAGAGCAGGATGTCCTGCAGGTTATACCAGCAGAAGAACTGGAATCAGGGCAGAGTGCCGCTGGCCTCTGCCCCTCAAGTCCCCTCAGCGTGTTGCCCCATCACCACAGCAAAATATCCAGGTACCTGGTTAGACTTCCCCCCAAAGGAGAGATGTGTGATGAAGTGCCCTTCGCCACTTTGTCTTGGAGGGGACTGTTTGCCAGCCTCCTGCCCTGCGACTATGGCCCTGGTACATATTGCCCTTTGGAACCAGTGTTCGGCCATACCAGAGTGTAAGTCACTCATTCTGGCCCTTTACATACAGGGGGGTCATTCTGTACTTGCCCTGTGTGAACCATGATATCCCAGATAACTGTGCCATGAAGCCCATTCATATAATGAAAGACTATGGGAAAGACTTTAGCTACATGGCAATTGAACTGTGTGAAGAGGATCTGAGCGCTATTCAGTGGTTTTGTGCGCTCAGATCCCAGCTATCTGGGGATATGGGAAATGTGAGTAAATGTGAATTGCAGTAATGCTGATGGGTTGTCAAACTAGAGAATTGACCAACAAATACTTTTGTCCGGACATCCCCAGGCCGATCCGTTGGGATCAGACCGTGTATGCCGGCTTATGGTCATGGGGGAGGTGTGTAGCAGAACCCATCACTGTTTTACCCTGTTTTATGATTATTATGGTTAAAATATGATCCTACTATATGTATGCTGGTTTATGCTCTGCAGAATATTAGCCAGACTTTTGCAGACCTAGGCTAATAGATAATCCTATTACAGAGATTCAAGAGATAAGCAAGTTGTAAAGGATCCTTGCATTTTCCAAAGTGTTTTCATTCTCTGATAAGAACAAAGAACGATGATCTAATTAATGTCTGATTGTATCCAAGTTGCCAGGGAGGTGTGTCTCACCTATTGTCCTATATGTGTATTGTATGGGGGATATGTGAAATGTTTGTGTGTTATGTGTAAAACATACTTTTACTAACTTTTGAACCCCTGGTCTGATTCATGCCATTTTTGTTATATGCTGTTCCCCTGGGTGAGAGCTATTGAATGGTGCGGGACTTAAAGGTGTACCCCCTGTATTTGGGGTACATCCAGAATGTGGTTAAAATTGTGTCTGTTTTAATTGTGTTACCTGTTATCTGAGACGTGGGGGTTGAACCATGTAGATAATTGGCTGTTGTGATAATTATGTGGGTGTAGCCCTTCAGAGGGCACCCTTGCATAAAAGGAGATTCCCTGTCATTAAAAGAGAGTTCTACTTGACCCTTCAAAACGTAGCCTTGTCGCGTTATTGAAGGGATCGCTATATCATACTGGGGATTGCTATGCTTTTGCATACTCCCTTGAGCTGTAACTACTGAACGCTTGTTCCTGTCGTACTATCCTTGGAGTCTGTGGTGGTTTTGGTGTCCGGTGCAGTGCTTGTAGGCCTCGACGCAAGCTAGGACGCATCCATCAACGGAGGTACCCGGTCGGGGTGCCAGTAGATCCGTTACACACATAGCAACGGAAATTAATATTCTTCTTTAATGTTTAAGAACCTTATGCCTTACAAAGAAGCCTAAATAAGCATACCGAAAGTGGTGGACACAAAATAGGATAATGCAAAAAACATAGCCATCATATCCAAAATAGGAAAAACATTCATTTTCAATGTACAAAAACATTTAACCTTCATAAAAAAGACTAATTAAGCAAATAAAGTATGCAACATATGTTAGACACAAAATAGGATTGTACCAAAAATTACACAAACACATAGCAAAGTAAATTAATATTCTTCTTTAATGTTTAAGAAGCTATAAGCCTTACAAAGAAGTCTAAATTAGCATAGCAAAAGTGGTGGACACAAAACAGGATAATGCTAAAAACATTGCAATCATATCAAAAATAAGAAAAACATTAATAATTACAGTATAAAAAAAGGATAACTGGAATATACAAATACAATTAAAGTATTTTTAAAAGGTTGCACAAAAAACAGCATAGCAGAAAAATTTACCATAACAGATAAAATAGACAAAAATAATGAAATATGTTATTCATTACAAATACATTCAAGTCAAATAACATTTTAATTTTTTTTTTACAACAGACACTGCGTGAAGACCATCGGACGAAGACTTTCAACAGAGGACCAACAAAGATTCTGCTTGAAATCACACTTCAACCAAGGTACAGTATAACAAGTAAAAAAAGAGAAAACTAAATAAACATGTTTGCTCTGCATCCATGTCAAGAGAAAATAAATAAATAACAACCACTAACTATGGCCCTCAATCAATTGCAATTTGCCCAATTAAATAGTGGTCTAAATAAGCACATAACATATTTTTTGGAAATAAGTTTTTAGTAAGTAAAGAGCTATCCAAAAGCAAGGTTTTCACTAACTAAAAACTCATTTGAAAAAAATATGTTATGTGCTTATTTAGAGCACTATTGAATTGGCCAAATCACAATTGAATGAGGGCCTATAACTTTTACCAAAAATAACTAACACACTTCTTATTTACCTCTTTTTTATCTTTTATGGACAATAATGTTTAACAGTAAATCCAAACTTCAATCTAGCCAAAAAAAAAAAAAAAACAGCATAGTCCACAAAAGTCTCAAAACACAGACTAAATAAAATTTGTCATTCTAAATTACCAGTCGTAATGTACAATATTAAGCATAAAACCTAAACACAGACATAAAATAGAATACTACAACAAATAGTACTAACACACCAAGAAAAAATAAAAAAAATCATTGCCCAAATATATAAGCCTTTAAATAAAATATCAAAATACTATTATGACAATCCCCTGTAGTAAAAATTACAAAGAATAATTGTTGCCCTCTACTATGCCTGTAAATTTAAAGTACAAAAAAAAAAAAAAGCCAAAACAACTAAAATATACATTTCAATTAACACTAGACACCTACTACATGTAGAAAAAGGTATAGTGTCAGTTTCTTGAGTGTGCTATTCATGTAAGGCAAAAATTACAACGTACGACAGAAAGTAAGACCAAAAAAATAAAAAACACTTATTTAACAATACAAAGAAAGTACCGCTGCAATGTACTACAAGCATATATAAACAAACTGTTGATAATAAAAAATGTAGAAAACAAACTTAACATCTCAAAATAAACTAATTATACATTATTTTCTTTTACAGATTAACATGGCTACTAACGAGAGCAAACAAGAAAAGAAAAGACATCAAACTAGAGAAAGACAAGAGAGATTGGTGAACCAGCAGACACCAGAGGAGAAGGAAATTCAACGAGAAAAATAATGCAAAAGACTTGCAAGCAAAAGACTATCAGCTGCAAAAATTAAAGATACACCAGAAAAAGCTACAAAGCAAACAAAGGATTTAGAACCTGTTCCTCAAACATCACATTACATTTTACCTGAAAAATAAAAGAGATACCAAAAAAAGCCACGAAAAAAACAAAGCATTTAGAACCTGTTCCTGAAACATTACATGACATTTTACCTAAACCAATAAAAGATATAACAAGAAAAGCCATGAAAAAAACTAAGCATTTAGAACCTGTTGTTGAAACATCACATGACATTTCACCTGATAAATATGAAAATCAAACTCCTATATGCTTTGCAAATTGTCCTTTACTCAAGTCTTTAGCAGTAGAGGTTTATAGTTGTGGGGACAGGAATACTCAATGTCAGTTTTGTGAGGCTTATTATTTTAAACAGGAGAGACCCAGAGATGGCCAATGTATTAGTTGCTGTCAAAAAGGCAAGTTCAAACTTCCAGAAAGAAAATAATTTCCTATCTATTTACAAATCATTATGACTGAACCTATTTTTCCAAACTACAAAAATTTTAAGACAAACATAAGATCCTACAATAGTGCCATATCCTTTGCATCTATGGGGGCAACATTAGCTGCTAATGTACCAGGACATGGTCCTTACTGTTTTAAAGTCCAAGGCCAAATCTATCATCATACTTCCCATTTACTTCCAGAGGAAGGAGAGCAAAGAAAATTCGCTCAACTATATGTCCTAGATTCAATAGAAGCTGTTGACCAACGTATGCAGCTGGAAGAAAATAAAAAATGCTTACCCAGTGTTTTTATAGAGCTTGATAACATTATGGACAATAATCCCTACACTAAAGCTTATAAAAAAATTGGCAGAAGTAGAAAATGAACAACAACTTCATGCACAAAAAAACAACAATTACCAATGCCAAAGGTCAATATGGTGCTTAAAAGAGACAGACATACTGATAAACGTCGTTATAACTTGCCAACATCAAATGAGGTTGCAATGGTGTTTCAAAATGATGAAGGAGAACCACCATTTCAAAGAGACATTAGAATATATCCCAGAAATGAGCAGCAACCATTCATTAATATGAGTATCTAAAGTCCAAATTTAGATCCACTGACATATCCCATTTTTTTCCCACACGGAGAGGCAGGTTGGCAACAAAAATTAACACTTCCCAGTTACCCAAATGCTAAAGCCAGAATCCAAAATAATGTTTCTATGCTTGAATTTAAAGTAGCTCAAATTGCCATTCGAAATACATTTAATCCAATTTTATCTGGTGGAAAACTAACACAACAATGGATTATTGATTTCTATTTGAAAGTTGAGGCCAATAATTTAAACTTTATAAAATATCAACAGGATAAACTACGTGTAGAACAATATTGCGGACTAATGGACTATGTTGCTGAGGTGGCTACAAGCAGAGACATGAGAGCTGGCAAAGCCATAATTTTACCAACTTCCTTTCAAGGATCTCCTCGAAATATGAGAGAAAGATACAATGATGCTATGGCTATTGTCACTAAATTTGGCAAACCCGATTTATTTCTTACATTTACATGTTATCCCCAATGGCCAGAAATTACACAAAATTTACTTCTTGGCCAAAGTGCTTCCGATAGACCAGATTTAGTAGCCAGAGTTTTTAAGATTAAATTAAATGAATTAATACGTGACATCACTATAAGTCACTTATTTGGCAAATGTCTTGCTAATGTATATGCCATTGAATTTCAAAAAAGAGGCCTTCTACATGCACATATTCTCATAATACTTTAAGAAAAAGATAAATGAGATACTTCTGACAAAGTGGATGCAGTCATTGTTGCTGAACTACGAGATCCAGAACTATATGGTAGACTATATGAGATTGTTACTCATCGCATGATTCATGGACCCTGTGGTGAGCTTAATCCACAATCACCATGTATGTAAAATAATCAATGTTCAAAAGATTTTCCAAAAGATTATAGAGACAAAACATATGCAAATTGTGATGGATATCCACTTTATAAAAGAAGAGAAGGAGATAGTGCCATTATTCGTGGAAAAAAAGTGGACAATAGATATGTAGTACCCTACAATCCACATTTACTCATGAAGTACAACGCCCACATCAACGTAGAAGCCTGCACTTCCATCAAATCCATTAAATATGTCTACAAATATATTTACAAAGGTTACGATGCAGCTACTGTAGTCGTCAAAAGTGCAGACAACCCTGAAAGTAGTGAGTTAGTACATGATGAACTTGCATCTCATGTAGATGCTCGCTATGTTAGTTCGCTAGAAGCTATGTGGCGGCTTTTAAAATTTTAAATGCATGATAGATCACATGCAGTATATAGATTAGCAGTACATTTGCCACAAAGACATTTAGTGTATTTCCATGCTGGAAATGAAAGTAATGCATTGGCCAAAGTGAACTTCGTCACACTACACTAACTGCATGGTTTGAATTAAATTCCACAGATTCAGAAGCAACACAATTCTTATATATTGAAATTCCATATCACTATGTTTTTGTGAATGGATTATGGAGACATAGAAAAAGCAGAGGAAATAAAATAATCCCAAGAATTTACACAGTCAGTCCAAGAGATGTTGAACGTTTTTGCTTACGGATATTACTTTTAAATGTTCCTGGAGCACAAAGTTTTGAACACATAAGAACTGTTAATGACATAGGGCCTCATTCTATTATCGGCCGCAGCCGGCGCCTTGCTATCTCTTGCGGCCGCAAGCGCCGGAGGAAAGCCTTTGATCTAAAACGGCCGCAAGGAAATCGGCCGTAAGAAAAGCCTGGTTGCGATTCTATTGCTCCGGGAACCCTGTCTGCAAGGCTAAAAACGAGCCGCAGCTTACTTGCAGCAAACAGGTCCCGCTAGCACCAATTAAGCACCTAAAATAGCTCAAATAAAGCCATCCTGCACTTTGCGGAGTCTATAAAGTGATATTCGGTGTTAGCAAAAATAGCACATAATTACCCTATACTCAAATCTGTAAAATAATATTTTTTTAATATACGTAAAATATACATGTAAAAAGTCCAGAGTGCTTGGAGCACCTCAGACACGCCCACGCCGCAGCCGGAAAATAAACAGTTAATTTGAACTCGGGTTTGGGCTGATGTGCAAGCTTGAGAGTGGGTTACTTTTAATCCTCATGTCCCCCAATATGATCCCTAGCATTTACAGAGCTGTACAGTGCAGGCTTGAATTTATTTTTGCGTTTTTATATTTCAGAGCTTACGGCCGGTTCCAAGATATGCGGCCGGCCGTAAGGGGAGATCCTTGCGGGGCCGTATAATAGAATCGCGAGTTAACTGAACCCCTGCAAGGAATCGCAGCCTTACGGACGATTTACGGCCGGTAATAGAATGAGGCCCATAGTATATGAATCCTTACATTTAGCTGCAAGACATAGAAACTTACTAGCTGATGATACAAAGTGTGAAAGATTTTTAGAAGAAGCAGCACAATGTCAAATGCCCTTTTATACTTCAAAGAAGACAATTTCCCATTATTATGGCATTTATTCTTATGGCATTTGCCATGACCATTAATAAATCACAAGGACAAACGTTCAAATCTGTGGGTATTTTCTTGCATAACCAGTATTTGCACATGGTCAATTTTTCCGTCGCGTTATCACGGTGCAAAAATCCACAGGCTATTAAAGTTTACATTGAAAAGAATGAAAGTCAAGGTGATTTATTAGAAGATTAAATAAATAAAACCCATGCAAAACAAATTTACAAGCATTGAAAAATACAAAACAATAAACAATTCAGTCATAATTAATGGAAGTACTGTTTATGGATGATTAGCCTTACAAAACACTTGCCTTGCATTATTTTTACAAATTATGTTAAAATGTTAATTAACTATGTTACTGTTTCTAATATTACAAGTTTGGAAACAATATTTTCAAGTTCATTACTTAGACTGATAAGAAAGTTCAAGTTTCGAAAAATATACTTTCAAGTTCTTTACTTCAACATATTACAAAGTTCATGTTAAGAGCTCAACCACGTTTTAAGTCACAATGTAAATATTGTCTGTTATGTTAAACATTAATCCAGGGAGTAATCTTATCACCAGTTCATGGGGTCAGGAAGGAATTAATTTAATTGGGTACGTTTCAAGGAGGGTTTTTACTGTTTGCCTTCCTCTGGATTCAATTTATATTTAAGTTAACAATTCTTGAGTTAAAAAAACATTACCTCAAGTTTACAATACTCATTAATTTAAAGTTCAACTGTTTTTACATTCAAATGTTAATACTTTTAATACAAAATTATGTTAAAATCTTAATTCACTATGTTACTGTTTATAATGTTCCAAGTTGGAAAAAAAAAAATTTCAAGTTCCTTAGTTACACAGATAAGAAAGTTCAAGTTTCAAAAAATATACTTTCAAGTTTTTTACTTAGATATATTACAAAGCTCATGTTAAAATTGGGTATGTTTCAAGGAGGGTTTTTACTGTTTGCCTTCCTCTGGATTCAATGTATATTTAAGTTAACAATTGTTCAGATAGAAATTGCATGTTAAAAAAAACATTACCTTAAGTTTACAATACTGATTAATTTAAAGTTCAACTGTTTTTACATTCAAATGTTAATACTTTTAATACAAAATTATGTTAAAATCTTAATTTACTATGTTACTGTTTATAATGTTCCAAGTTGGAAAAATGTTTTTTCAAGTTCATTAGTTACACAGATAAGAAAGTTCACGTTTCACAAAATATACTTTTAAGTTTCTTACTTAGATATATTACAAAGTTCATGTTAAAAGGTAAACCACGTTTTAAGTCACAGCAATAAACAAAGGTCAACCATTGAAAAATACAAAGCAATAAACAATTCAGTCATAATTAATGGAAGTACTGTTTAGGGATGATTAGCCTCACAAAACACTTGTCTTGCATTATTTTTACAAATTATGTTAAAATGTTAATTAACTATTTTACTGTTTCTAATGTTACAAGTTTGAAAACAATATTTTCAAGTTCATTACTTAGACAGATAAGAAAGTTTCTAAAAATATACTTTCAAGTTCTTTACTTCAACATATTACAAAGTTCATGTTAAGAGCTCAACCACGTTTTAAGTCACAATGTAAATATTGTCTTTTATGTTAATCATTAATCCAGGGAGTAATCTGATCGCCAGTTCATGGGGTCAGGAAGGAATTAATTTTTTTCCCTCTCTGATACAATTCGCTACGTTTCAAGGAGGGTTTTTACTGTTCGCCTTCCTCTGGATTCAATGTATATTTAAGTTAACAATTCTTGAGTTAAAAAACCATTACCTCAAGTTTACAATACTTATTAATTTAAAGTTCAACTGTTCTTACTTTCAAATGTTAATACTTTTAATACAAAATGCTTTAACAGTTACTGTTCACCAAAAGAACATTTTACAAAAATAAACATGTTTAATATCACAATACTACTTATTTCATCATAACTAAAATCTTACAAGTGTCAAATACGTATATTAATAACTAAACAACTTTCCAAACATACACATCTCATTGCCGTCATTTTTTGACGGGCAAGTTGCTAGTCACATATATAGTTGTGAGCATGCGAGTTGTTGCTAACGCTTGCGGGCTCGCGCAGCGAGCCTGCGGCCCTCGCGAAGCAAGGGTCGCAGTTGCTGGCAAAGAGCGCCTTTGTCGCGACGCAAACAAAATACGAGACACGCTACGACCCATTACGACCTCGCAAAAAACGGCAGCAAAACGCGCACATCAAAACATGAAAAATACAACAAATACACACAACAAGTACATAAAAATCTTACTTACAGCAAGGGGGGGGGGGGCATCCAGCACCTCGAAAAGTGAAGTTACATGTCCATTTAAGTCCAAAAAAACTGAGTTTAAACAGCCGAAAAACACTTAAGCGAGAGAAAAAATGGCAGCCGAACAAAACGAAAACGAGGCTACAGACGCAACAATACTACAGTGACTCGCAAAACTGAACTAACGCTATAGTCAACTTTATGAGGTACGTAACACATCCTATGCAGCATGTACCACACAGATATTAACCGCCATTTTGACAACGGCTACGCATAAAAAATGGCGGATGGAACGCAAATTGTACGCAACGCAAACAAAATACGAGACACGTTACGACCCATTATGACCTCGCAAAAAACGGCAGCAACACGCGCACATCAAAACATGAAAAATACAAGAAATACACACAACAAGTACATAAAAATCTTACTTACAGCAAGGGGGGGGCATCCAGCACCTCGAAAAGTGAGTTACATGTCCATTTAAGTCCAAAAAACTGAGTTTAAACAGCCGAAAAACACTTAAGCGAGAGAAAAACGAGGCTACAGACGCAACAATACTACAGTGACTCGCAAAACTGAACTAACGCTATAGTCAACTTTATGAGGTACGTAACACATCCTATGCGGAATGTACCACACAGATATTAACCGCCATTTTGACAACGGCTACGCATAAAAAATGGCGGATGGAACGCAAATTGTACGCAACGCAAACAAAATACGGGACACGTTACTACCCATTATGACCTCGCAAAAAACGGCAGCAACACGCGCACATCAAAACATGAAAAATACAAGAAATACACACAACAAGTACATAAAAATCTTACTTACAGCAAGGGGGGGGGGGGCATCTAGCACCTCGAAAAGTGAGTTACATGTCCATTTAAGTCCAAAAAACTGAGTTTAAACAGCCGAAAAACACTTAAGCGAGAGAAAAACGAGGCTACAGACGCAACAATACTACAGTGACTCGCAAAACTGAACTAACGCTATAGTCAACTTTATGAGGTACGTAACACATCCTATGCGGCATGTACCACACTGATATTAACCGCCATTTTGACAACGGCTACGCATAAAAAATGGCGGATGGAACGCAAATTGTACGCTGGAAATCAAATAGCGCATGCGTATTGCGTTCTTACGGTCTCAGGCAGCTCAAAATTTATAAATACTGCCTACTTTCCAGAAAATTCTACATTTCTACTCAGGTGATGAACGGAGTGACTGGATAGTTAACTGCTGCTGTTACTTGAGAAGAGAATTATTTCCTAATTTCCTACTTTACACTGTGCAAATTACAACTGAGAGGTAAGCTATAATATATTACATTTTAATACCAAGACAGCAAAAAAAAAAAAAAAAAATACAAACTTTAACTATGAAAATGGGATTCATGTTTAGTGGCATGTGACACGCACAATTATGTGTATCATGTATACTGACATCAGACACGCACATATATGTGTATAGGCCCTACAACAAACTAATGTTAACTCAAACTAATGACAGAAGTATATTCAAATGACATTAATTTACAGCAACTCATAGCAAAAAATATGACACTGAGACATATGTAACCTGAAGCTGAATCTTTCCCCTTTTTTCACTATTCAAACAAACTCTGCATCAACAGCGTCATTCAAGAATTTGCACCGTGGACTGTCAAAGAGAATTACTTTTAAACAACAGAAAGAAAGAAGAAGAGGTAAGATAGAAAAATACATTACATGCTGAAAAAGACCATGCTTTGCAAAATCAAAAATAAGAAATATACAATTAACCATTTAACTTTTTTTTTTTAAACAGACACTACAAGAAGACTGGCGGATTAAGATTGGCAGGAGGGGACCCTCTGTCATTCGGACAAGAACGACACTTCAATCAAGGTATAGTAGAAAAAGTAGGAAAAAAAAGGAACTATATATGTTTAATGGCTGCCAATATGAAAATTTTAAGTAAAATAAAAAAAAATACAGACAAATTGAATAAAGAATAAAACACAGTTCAACAAACTTCACAAAGACCTATACAATTTATCAAGACAGACAGTTTAACAAAAAAAAAAGAGGTGGCCACAAAACAGGATAGCATCCGAAACATTAGCAACATACATAAAACAAAAGTATTCCTCCTCTTTACTGTAAAATAACCTCCAACCATCACCCACAAGCCAAATGCAGCAACCAAAAAGTGGTGAACACAAAACAGGATAAAAATAAAAAGCACAACATGATATAGAAAAGGCAATTAACATTCATTTTTACTGTCAAACATCATTGAATAATCATAAAGAAGACTAATTAGGTTTTTACAAGTGGATTTACCTTCCAAGTAAAGGCTGATAAACTGCAGAGTGCACTAATAGTGCCCAGGTGAGAGGGGTGTGGCTTGACTGTTTAACTTGTATAAAAGGTTTGTGAGCTGGTTTGGGGCCTGTTTACAAGTGGATTTACCTTACAAGTAAAGGCTTATAAACTGCAGAGTGCACTAATTGTGCCAAGGTGAGAGGGGTGTGGCTTGACTGTTAAACTAGGGAAAAAGGTATGTGAGCTGGTTTGGGGCCTGTTTACAAGTGGATTTACCTTACAAATAAAGGCTGATAAACTGCAGAGTGCACTAATTGTGCCCAGGTGAGAGGGGTGTGGTTTGACTGTTAAACTTTTATAAAAGGTTTGTGAGCTGGTTTGGGGCTTGTTTACAAGTGGATTTACCCTACAAGTAAAGGCTGATAAACTGCAGAGTGCACTAATTGTGCCCAGGTGAGAGGGGTGTGGCTTGACTGTTAAACTAGGGAAAAAGGTTTGTGAGCTGGTTTGGGGCCTGTTTACAAGTGGATTTACCTTACAAGTGAAGGCTGATAAATTGCAGAGTGCACTAATTGTGCCCAGGTGAGAAGGCAGAAGTTAATATAAACAGGAGAAGGGGAACTTGTGAGCTTGCGAACATTTTCAGTATCAACTGCAATTCTAGTAAAAGCCTAGGAGTTTAAATAAAAGGAGGGACTTCAAAGAAAAGGGAGGGCAGATTTGTAGTGCAAAGGAGAAAAACTTTATATAAATATATTATTTTATATTCTTTATTTTTCCCTATGAAATTTTGTAGACAATAATAATAATTATGAGTCAGTCCAGTGGCAACCTTATTCAGTGTACATCCTGTCAAATGTATGCAATACTGGAACAGGTGATACAGGGTCCATACCTCTGTGAGAGGTGTGAGCATGTTGCCTCTCTGGAAGCTCAAATTGGAGATCTGGAGATTAGAATTGTAGCACTTAGTGATATTGCTCCACTGGAAAAAGGGGTTGGTGCTCACTGAGCACAGTTTAGCTGGGCCTAGCATGGAGGGTGGAGCTGGGGCTAGTGAGGATGTCCAGGGAGGCAGCTGGGTTACAGTTACAAGGGGAAGCAGGGGGAACAGGAGGAGGCAGGCCAGTTCTGAGTTGGCAAACACCAACAGATTTGCCGGATTGAGTGAAACTGTTGGGGATGTCCATTCAGGAATGGCAATGCCAGATAGAGCTGTTCCTTCTAACAGCCGGGCGAACAGCTCTACTGGAGGAGAGGGAGGGCAGAATAGTCAGAACAACAGACAGGTTTTGGTTGTAGGGGACTCTATTATTAGGAATGTAGAAAGGGTGATTTGTCACCCAGATCCCAGCAATCGAACAGTTTGCTGTCTCCTGGGTGCTCGGGTTCGTCATGTTGTGGATCGGGTAGACAAATTATTGGGAGGGGCTGGAACGAACCGGCGGTCTTGGTACATATTGGTACCAATGACAAAGTTAGTGGAAGATGGAGTGTCCTAAAGAATGATTTTAGAGAACTAGGTAATAAGCTGAAGGCAAGGACCTCCAAGGTAGTATTTTCTGAGATACTACCAGTGCCACGTGCTAGCCCAGGAAGGCAGAAGGAGATTAGGGAGGTTAATGCGTTGCTAAAGATGTGGTGCACTAAGGTGGGGTTTGGGTTTTTAGTTCACTGGGCTATCTTCTCACTTCGGTACAATCTCTACAGTAGGGATGAATTGCACCTTAATGATGAGGGAGCTTTTGTACTAGGAGATAGGATGGTAGAAAGGCTGGAGGAGTTTTTAAACTAGTAGGTGGGGGAGGAGGGACTAGATATAAGTAATGGGGTAGAAAGTGTATAGGGTATAAGGGATGAATTAACAACTCATAGGGGAGGAGATGGGGGAGGGGTAGTATAGTCAATAGGGAGGTAGTACTAAGTAATTCAAGTACAGTGGCAGGCACTTCAGAACTACAAACACATAACATAAGGTGTATGCTTGCTAATGCCAGAAGCTTGCCAGGAAAAATGGGAGAGTTAGAATTATTAGCAATTAATGAAAAATGGGATTTAATAGGCATTACCGAAACATGGTGGGATGAATCTCATGACTGGACTGTTAATCTGGATGGTTATAACCTATTTAGGAAAGATAGAGGCAATGGTAAACGAAGAGGAGGGATTTGTCTGTATGTTAAGCCTGAATTTAAGCCTATAGTCAGAGAAGATATTTATGGTGGACCTAGTGATAAAGTTGAATGTTTGTGGGTAGAGTTAAATAGCGGAGCAGCACACTCCAAAAGAATATTAGTAGGATTATGCTATAAACCCCCAAATATAGCTGAAAGTGAAGAAATACAATTATTGTTACAGATTGGAAATGCAGCTAAGCACGGGCAAGTTCTAATAATGGGAGATTTTAATTACCCTGAAATAAACTGGATAAATGAGACCAGCAGTTCAGCTAAGGGGAGCAGGTTCTTGAGTACACTCGGGGATCATTATCTGGCCCAGGTTATACAGGAGCCTACTAGAAATGAAGCTATCTTAGATTTACTCATCACAAATAATATTGATATAGTATCAAATGTTGAAATAGGGCAACCTTTGTGAAACAGTGATCACAACACAGTCTCATTTGAGATTGAATTAAAAAAAAAACATTTTAATGGGCCAACAAAAACTCTTAATTTTAAAAGGGCAGATTTTAACGTTCTAAGGGCAGCAATACAAAGTATAGACTGGGACAGAGAACTGATTGGTAAAAACACTGAACATAAATGGACAACATTTAAATCCTTACTAAATATACATACACATCGGCATATACCGTGTGGGAATAAAAGTAAAAGGAGTAAATCACAACCCATGTGGCTTAACAATGAGTTAAAGATCAAGATACGGAGTAAAAAACAGGCATTTAAATTATACAAACAAGAGGGGGCAGAGACTGCTTTACGGGAATACAAGGAAATCAACAAGGCTTGCAAAAGCGCGATTAGACTGGCTAAAATAGAAAATGAAAAATTAATTGCAAGAGAGAGTAAGACTAACCGTAAAATATTTTTTAAGTATATTAATGGGAAGAAGGCAAGGAAGGAAGCTATAGGAACATTAGAATGTGAAACTGGCTGTCTGAAAATTAGTGACCAGGAAAAGGCAGATGAGCTAAATAGGTTATTTTCTTTCGGTATACACAAGGGAGGTACAAGCGGTTGGGACACTGCAACATAATGGGGCTACACTACCTTTGCCAAATAATTGGTTAACACAGGAAGTAATCCGAAAGAGGTTAGAAAAAATAAATGTTAATAAAGCCCCGGGTCCTGATAGAATACATCCAAGGGTAATAAGGGAACTGGGTTCTGTAATAGCCAAACCACTATATTTAATTTTTCAAGATTCACTCAACACAGGGTTTCTACCAGATGACTGGAGAAAAGCTGATGTGATACCTATATTTAAAAAGGGAGCAAGAGCAATTCAGGGGAAATATAGACCAGTGAGCCTCACTTCTGTAGTGGGGAAGCTTTTAGAAGGGTTAATAAGGGATAATATACAAGAATATGTCTATTTGAATAGGATTATAAGTAGGAGTCAACATGGATTTATGAGGGATAGGTCATGTCAAACAAATCTAATTAGTTTGTACGAGGAGGTTAGTAGGAACCTGGATCAAGGCAACTCAGTGGATGTAGTCTTTTTGGATTTTGCAAAGGCTTTTGATACAGTGCCACATGGGAGACTATTGGGCAAACTAAGGGATACAGGAATTGCAGTAAATATCTGCTCATGGATTGAGAACTGGCTAAAAGACAGGAAGCAAAGGGTTGTTGTAAATGGAACATACTCCAATTGGACTAATGTGGCAAGTGGGGTTCCTCAGGGTTCAGTATTAGGTCCTCTCCTTTTTAACATATTTATTAATGACTTAGAGGTAGGATTGGAGTGTGGGGTCTCCATTTTCGCTGATGACACAAAGTTGTGCAAGGTAATTAAATCAGATAATGATGTGCTTTCCCTCCAAGGGGATTTACATAAAATTGAGGAATGGGTATCTAAATGGCAGATGAGATTTAATACGAATAAATGTAAGGTTATGCATCTGGGAAGGAAAAATAGCCATGCAATTTATAATCTTAATGGAACAAATCTAGGTGTATCAGATATTGAAAGGGATTTGGGAGTGCTTGTGGACAACCACCTAGGTAACAGTGCTCAAAGCCAAGCAGCAGCTGCAAAGGCAAATAAAATATTAGCTTGTATTAAGAAGGGTATAGAAGCCAGGGAAGCAAATATAATTCTGCCACTATACAAATCTCTAGTACGCCCTTATTTGGAATATGGAGCACAATTTTGGGCACCACTTCATAAAAAGGACATTTTAGAGCTGGAAAAGGTACAGAAATGGGCAACAAAACTAATAAGGGGAATGGAGGGGCTAAGTAATAAAGAAAGACTAACCAAATTTAACGTATTTTCTCTAGAAAAAAGGCGTCTAAGAGGAGATATGATTACCTTATATAAATACATCCAGGGTCAGTATAAAGATTTGTCAGGGGAGCTTTTTGTGCCAAGAGGTTTTAAACTGACAAGAGGACATCCCTTGAGGTTAGAAGTAAAAAGATTCCACCTTAAAGAAAGAAAAGGGTTCTTCACAGTAAGGGTGGTTAATCTGTGGAATTCTTCACCAGAGGAGGTGGTGACAGCGGATTCGATAGATAACTTTAAAAGGGGACTAGATTTATTTCTAATTACAAAGGGAATTCAGGGTTATCATGGATAATTAGAGAGGCTGTATTGATCCAATTTTTTTACATTTCCCTTTGAGACAATTGGCTAAGTCTAGCTTTTTTTTTTCCCTATTTGCCTTCTGGTGGACTAATTAATAATAAAAAAAAAAAAAACATTAAATAATTGATTAATAATTAATTGACAACTAATGAATTAATAGTTAATCCGCATATTGCAGATCAGAGGAGATCTTAAAAGGTTGAACTTGATGGAGTGAAAGTCTTTTTTCAACCTTAAATACTATGTAACAAATACTATGTAATTAAGCAAATAAAGTATGCAAAATTTGGTGGACACAAAACATGATTTTACCAAACATCCCACAAACAGATAGAAAAGTAAATTAATATTCTTCTTTACTGTTTAACAACCTATAAGCCTTACAAAGAAGCCTAAATAAGCATACCAAAAGTGGTGGACACAAAACAGGATAATGCTAAACACATTGGGCCTCATTCAATTATCGGCCGTAAAACGGCCGCAAAGCTGCGATTCCTTGCGGCCGTCTTACGGCCCCGTGTAGAGCTACTTTTACCTTGCAATTCAATTATACAGCGCCGCAAGGATATCCCCTGCCGGCCGGCTGCATATCATGCAAACGGCCGGAAGCTTTTTCCCAGCGCCCGTAAATCTTGCTTTCCGGCCGCAAAGTCCTAAAACTGAAAATGCAAATATAAAATCGAGAATGCACAGTAAAGCTCCGTAAATGCTAGGCATCATAATGGGGGACACGAGGATTAATAGCAACACCCTCTCAAGCTTGCACATCAGCCCAAATCTGATATATTATTTACGGATTACTTTACGTCCCGTAGTTCCGCGGGCTGGTCCTTGTTCAAACCTGTACGGGTTTGGAGATGGAGGGCCGCAAACCAAGCATTGTAATAGCCAATATATATTCAATCCAGCACTGCAAAGCACTGTAAATGATGGGGAACATAACGGGGGGGCATGAGAATTACTAGCCAAACATTCTCAAGCTTGCACATCGCCAAATTGTACTTTGATTTTAAAATCCGTACAAGTCCCACGGACTTCACTGACCAAGCCCGTAGCTCCGTATTCAAGCCCGTGCGGGCTGTCCTCCAAGCCCGCAGCTCTTTTTTAAAAGGCCATACGTGCTTGGAGGTTAAAGGTATCCATTTTGTTACGGTTTTTGCAGTCTGCATGGTTTAAGCCTGTAACCCTAAAATGGAGGCCCAAGCATTACAGCCTCCAAATTAACAAGACTTCAAATTAGTTTAATATTCCTCATATGTCTGATTGGTCAGCACACATACAGGTTCCATTGTAGCCTCTAAAACAGCCCCATAATAGAATATGTCACCCCAATATTTGCGTGCACAGCAAATGTGTTTTGACAACATGTAGCTGACATGAGCGGTCCCACATCATTGCGCAGTTCTAATATTTTTGACTGTTGCGCGTCGATGAAAGGGCGCAAGTGATATGACCTAATGCCATAAACCCTTCTAACCCTTGTAGCCGCAGCCTAATCCTAACCCTTACACCCCACCGCCTAATCCTAATCATGAGATCCGGTAGCCTCCTGTCGGGCCTGCTGTTGTTGATGCGCGCATGTGTCGGTGCGCAGATGACAGCGCACATTCGATGCACGCTATATGGTTGATCAACGATAGAATACACATCTCGCTCATCACATCTACATTAGAGAATACAAATAGTTGCCAAATCAGACCGCCACTTGGCATATATCAAGTACCAGGGGAATATTTCATTATATGTGCTTAAGTTCTTCAGTTGTGTCCGACTCTCCGTGACCCTATGGACTGCAGCACATTCAGCTAGGTCTCTGCCTGTGCTGTTCTCCAAAGTTTGAAGGCCAAAGAGATTGGAGTGGGTTGTCAGTTCCTCCTCTAGTGGATTGGGATTTGTCTGATCTCTCTGCTATGACCTGCCCACCTACAGTAGCTCACAGCTTCATTCAGGTACACAAGCTGCTTCACCACCACCACCACTTAGCAACCCTCACCCATGTAAATTGATAAATAGCAGAACAGTTTGGAAGTCCACCAAATGGGAATAACGAGACACCTGGCACATGGCTCCCACCAGGATGGGCGTAGCAGAGATTATGCCTGATGGCGGTGAGTTTGCTGTCGATCCCAGAGCTTGCAGCCCTTCCTGATGGGTCAGAGTAGATATGTGTGGTGCATGTTCCCCTCGTCCCCTTCAGCATTGCTAAGTGGTGTGAAGGGGCTTGTGTACCTGAATGAAGCTGGGAGCTACTGTAGGTGGGCAGGTCATAGCAGAGAGATCAGACAAGGTCCAATCCACTTGAGAAGGAACTGACAACCCACTCCAATCTCTTTGGCCTTCAAACTTTGGAGAACAGCACAGGCAGAGACCTAGCTGAATGTGCTGCAGTCCATAGGGTCACGGAGAGTTGGACACAACTGAAGAACTTAACCAGATATAATGAAATATTTCCCTGGTACTTGATATATGCCAAGTGGCGGTCTGATTTGGCCACTATTTGTATTCTCTAATGTAGATGTGATGAGCTAGATGTATATGCAATTAGATAGAGATTTAAGGGATCCCAATAGAGCTCATGTGCATGGCAAAGGGTTCATATGACCTGACTCATGTTTTACTCTTGCTATTGAATTGGGTAGTGTGGCTTTAATCATATTATGCATGTTGCAGCATGGTTTGTCAGATTGGCATGTGCATGACCATTACAACATATGATAACCAAAGGATATTTAGCCAATGCATGTTCATTATTGGGCAACTAACTGTATTCACACATATGCTAACTGATGTGGGTGAAGGAGTTTGTGTACTTCAATGAAGCTGTGAGCTAGCCTACATCGGGCCAGTGTAGGGGGGTACGTCTTATCAGAGAGGTCAGACTAATCCCAATCAACTAGAGAAGGAACTGGAAAAGCACTCCAGTGTCACCTGTCCTATTCATTGTAGGCCCTCAGGGGAATGTTCCTACTCCACAGTATCGCTAATCAGACTTGTCAAGGGTATTAACCCTATATTAGTAGTAGATATGATATTTGGGATCAGATGATATCTCAATCTATTCTGACTCCTCAACAGTTTTACATGTATTGATCTATTGCATGTTAACTATGGCTCATCAGTTTACATTTAGAGGAATGTGACACTAATGTAATGCATGTGGATTTCCCTGAACCAAACATATTCATAACACATGGACGCAGTCAGAAAGGTCTAACAAAGCTTTATTTTTTACACAGACCACAATCAGCAGTGGTCAAGATTGTGCATTCACATAACAGTATAACAAAGCTTTATTTGATAGAGAGACCACAATCAGCAGTGGTCAAGATTGTGCATTCACATAACAGTATAACAAAGCTTTCTTTGATACACAGACCACAATCAGCAGTGGTCAAGATTGTGCATTCACATAACAGTATAACAAAGCTTTATTTGATACACAGACCACAATCAGCAGTGGTCAAAACTGCATTAATATCATGGGTGTGGTGTGGGCGGGTCCTTGAAGAGCAAGAGGCTGGAAAAAAGGGGAAACCTACAGGGGTCAATCTAATAGTCTAGAATAAGCATGATGCATAGCACCTACCAGGGTCACATGCTGCAACCGGAACCAGAAATCTCTTCATTTAACTGAAGAAACCATTTATGTGCATAGCACTTACAACTTGTAACTAGATCTGCTCAATTAAACATATGATTCAACCTTTGGACTGTGTAATCCAATCCAGTTTCACACATACAGTGTGTTGAACAAACAAAAATCTGAAAGAAGTGTTCAAATCAAAAAATGCGGAGGAGGATCAAAAACAATTTAGAAACACGATGTATGTAAAGTACAGTTCTAAATACTGTACCAATATACCAACTCACCTGATTCCCATCTGCAAGCATTACTAACCATTAGCTAAGTCTGTGGATAATCTGAAATATGGGCAAATAGCCATTATTATGGAGAGGACACAAAGGTCAGCAGCCAGATTCACTGTTTCTTACATCAGACCCAAAGATCTGTTCTCAGACTGCTATTGAGGTCAGGATCACATGCGTCACTAGTGCATATATTAATGCTGGCTGTTATTAACATGCCATTGTGAGACTTTGCAAGTCCACCGCCATAGCGGTATTAGTCTACATTTAAGCTACCAACAATCATGTCGGAGATATCTGACTATATGATAGCTTTAAGATTGTGGGAGCTACATGTTAAGGGGACTGCCATTGAAGGCATGTCTACCTGAGAGGCACTGGGAAAACCCTCCACCTCATAATTCCTCCACAATGCTTGCAGATGTAGGAGATGCCTTCATGGACCTAAAATAAAAAAATAAAAAAAAAGACAAAACCTAACAAATAAGGCTTGAAAACATCATAGGGCCTGCAGCATCTCTTCTCAACAGCACTCCTTAGTGACAATGTATTGGTCACACTACTAATTAACAGCCTCATTAAATTGCTATGTAACAAATTGAATATGGCTCTATATAAGCACACAGCATCTTTTTGAAAGCAAGTTTTTAGTTAGGGAACTTCAATGCAAAAGCCAGGTCTTCACTAACTAAAAACTTCTGTAAAACCAATATGCTATGTGCTTATATAGAGCCCTATTCAATTGCCCAAATCACATTTTAATGAGGCCTTTGTGTTCTGTTTAACCTGTGACCAATTGATGGTCACTGAGGAGTGCTGTTGAGAAGGCTAAAACATGTCTGCAGACCCTATGGGCGTCATTCAATTGCGATATGGACGATTGAAAAGGGCTCTATATAAGCACAGAGCATATATTTATTTACAGACGTTTGTAGTTAGTGAAGACCTTGCTTTTGGAGAGAAGTTCACTAACTACAAACATCTGTAGAAAATATGCTCTGTGCTCAAATTGATCCCTTAGCAATCGGCCACATTGCAATTGAATGAGGTCCTATGTCCTCCTCCGCTTGGGCCCAGGACCCACATTACCTGTGCCCATCCTCCGTCTCCCCTCTGGTGGTGATGGTGTGGGGGGAGGGCGGGGGGGCGGGCGGTGCCAGGCAGCGGTGGTCTTGGTGGTGGCGGACACATGGGAGGAGAGGAGGGGCCAGGCTGCTCTTGACTGGGGGATTGGGAGATCCCAGTTGATGTTGGGCTGGGGACCATCGCCTGTCTGAGCAGCCTGACCTGAAGGTATTCAGTGGTCATGTGGTGCCTCCTCACCTCCCTGGACAGCCTGGCCAGGCTGTGGGTCATATGCGACCGGAGGGCAGAGATGCTGGCCTCCATCTGGAGCTGGCTGGCCGTAGACTCCAGAATGCTGGCCTCTATCCTCTGGGAGCTGGCCAGCTGCTCCTTCATGACGGCCAGCATCTCCACCTGCACAGCCTGGCTCTGCGGCGACGACACCGCTGGGTGGGCGTGGTGAGGTTGTGTGGGGAGGTCCACAGCTGGAGCCGGTGGGGAGAATGTGCCCGGTGGTGACCAGGCCAGCACACTTTGTGGGGAAGGAGGTGCTGTCCCTTGGGGGGATGAGGGCCCCAGAGCAAGCCTTTCGAGGATGGGCATATGCCCAGGGCTTGTGGCAGGTGACCCCGCAAGGTCAATGACCAGCCCATCCTCTGACCCAGAGCCCTCTGATATTCTTTCCTCCTCCCCCTGTGCTGGAGGATCCTGGTATGGGCCTGATGGCCCCGCCTCCTCGCTATGGTCACAGGACCCAGAGCTCCTCCTGGATGCTAAGAGATAGAGAAGAAAGGTACATGTCATTAGTATGTTGATTAGCGCATTGATGTGTTCATTTCTAATTATCTGACATCTAGCCTTGAATATGGATGATTCTCTGATTAGCTATCTTATACTAGCTGTTATCTATTCTTAGGTTTCTGTTCTGGATGATTCTCGGCTCACAACTCTATCTGTATTACGGCTGCTGTCTGTAACTGCATAGGCTGAACGAGCACACCAATACATGGACTCTCTATTACAGGGGTGTCCAAACTCTTTCCTGGATTGGAAGATATCCTTTCTGTGCACTGGTGAGTCAATCAGGATGAATGAAGAAGCGATTGACTCACCTGTGCGCAGCAGGGTTATCAAATCCAGCCATGTGTGTGGCTCACCAGGACCGAGTTTCGACACACCTGCTCTATTGCTTGATTACTGTTGTGGTGACCAGGAATGACAGTGATTTGTCAGCTTCATGAATTTAAGGATGCATCCATCTATCCCTTGTTATTTCATGGAGCTGACATGTCAGTGTCATGGCCATGTGTAGTGTGTGTGATGCACATGTGGTGGCATGTTGCTGTATGTCGTATTCACCTGCCGTGGAGGTTGGGTCCTGCTGCTCCACCGGGCCTGATGCTCCAGCTGCGTCGGAGGGTGCAAGCATGGCCCTTGCAATACCTTCATGGGCAAGGTACTTGACCCTCCACCCCTCGGCCTCCTGCACCATCTTCTTCCTCACCGCGGCCCTGATGTCGTCAAACCGGTGCTTAATGGACCGTAGACTCCGTCCACGGCCCGCCACACCGTTGACCAGATCCACCACCTGCTGCCAAGCAGTAGCACGGGGCCCAGCCTTTACTTCCCTACCCCCCGAGGTGATGACGGGGTGGGCACGGATGGCCTCCAGGAGGACCCTGTTCTCCTCCCGGCTATAATTGTGGGCCCTGGACCTGCCGCCAGCCTCTTGCTCTTCTGCCTGGGGATGAGGACCCTCTCCACTCTCCCTCCTCCTCCTCCTTCCTCCTCCTACTCTCCTCTCCTCCCTCCTTCCTCTCCTCTCCTCTCTCCCTCCTCCTCCTCTCCTCTCCTCCCTCCTTCCTCTACTCTCCTCCCTTCTCCCTCCTCCTCTCCTCTCCTCCCTCCTTCCTCTACTCTCCTCCCTTCTCCCTCCTCCTCTCCTCTCCTCCCTCCTTCCTCTACTCTCCTCCCTTCTCCCTCCTCTCCTCTCCTCCTTCTCCTCCTCTCCTCCCTCCTTCTCCTCCTCTCCTCCCTCCTCCTCTCCTCCCTCCTTCCTCCTCCTTCCTCCTCCTCCTCTCCCTCCTCCACTACCTCCTCCTCCACTACCTCCTCCTCCACTACCTCCCCCTCCTCAACTATTACCTCCTCCTCACTCCTCCCCTCCTCTTCCCCACCTCCACGCCCCGGGACTCCCTGCCACTCCTCCACCCTCTGCTCCTCTCCCTCCATCACCACCTGAAAAGAAAAGAAAGAGAAATAATGAAATGTTTTAGTAGGTTTGCCTGCTCCACGCTCGTCCCCCATTCTGATCGCCTCTAACACTATTTCTGCTTGGATATCAATGTTGTAACTAACTGCAGTAATCAACCTTAAGTGGACAGAGCCTGTGACAGCAGTGGGAGGGGTGTACAGCACCTCTCACTCTGGACCTGAGAGGCGCTGATGAAACAAGCTAGATCAATACTTTCATAAACAATGTGGAAGGGTCAGTTACAGTTTGCATATATACAAGGCATGTGGCTATTTACTGTGTGCTTCTATCATGTGTGGGGAGTGGCCCATGTCTGAGGCTACTAATATCCTATCTGCATTATTTTCTGCACATATTCATGGGCATGGTACCTATCCTGAAGCCATCCTCTGTACCAGAGGTAGTAGAAACTACATGGTCCTGCTGTTCTAGGCTGAAAAAAAGTTCTTGTCAAGCCCCATTGAAGAAGCAGTTTGGAACACCTATGTGTATTGCAAATATGTGTAGAAATCTCACTCAAACTCAATCTACAACTCAATCAATCTCAAAATCAAACTCAATCTACAACTCAATCAATCTCAAAATCAAACTCAATCAAACTCAATCTCAAAATCAAACTCAATCAAACTCAATCAAACTCAATCTCAAAATCAAACTCAATCAAACTCAAACTCAAAATCAAACTCAATCAAACTCAATCTCAAAATCAAACTCAATCAAACTCAATCAAACTCAATCTCAAAATCAAACTCAATCAAACTCAATCTCAAAATCAAACTCAATCAATCTCAAAATCAAACTCAATCAAACTCAATCTCAAAATCAAACTCAATCAATCTCAAAATCAAACTCAATCAAACTCAATCTCAAAATCAAACTCAATCAAACTCAAACTCAAAATCAAACTCAATCAAACTCAATCTTAAAATCAAACTCAATCAATCTCAAAATCAAACTCAATCAAACTCAATCTCAAAATCAAACTCAATCAAACTCAATCAAACTCAATCTCAAAATCAAACTCAATCAAACTCAAACTCAAAATCAAACTCAAAATCAAACTCAATCAAACTCAATCAAACTCAATCTCAAAATCAAACTCAATCAAACTCAATCTCAAAATCAAACTCAATCAAACTCAAACTCAAAATCAAACTCAATCAAACTCAGTCTCAAAATCAAACTCAATCAATCTCAAAATCAAATTCAATCAAACTCAATCCTCAAAATCAAACTCAATCAAACTCAATCAAACTCAATCTCAAAATCAAACTCAATCAAACTCAAAATCAAACTCAATCAATCTCAAAATCAAACTCAATCAAACTCAATCTTAAAATCAAACTCAATCAAACTCAATCTCAAAATCAAACTCAATCAAACTCAATCAAACTCAAAATCAAACTCAATCAAACTCAATCTCAAAATCAAACTCAATCAAACTCAAACTCAAAATCAAACTCAATCAAACTCAAAATCAAACTCAATCAAACTCAATCAAACTCAATCAAACTCAATCTCAAAATCAAACTCAATCAAACTCAATCTCAAAATCAATCTCTCTCTCTCTCTATATATATATATATATATAGAGAGAGAGAGATAGAGAGAGATTTTGAGAGAGAGATCCAGATCTAATATTAAACAGAAAAATATAAATAACTTACCTCCCTCCACAAAACTCCTCTCCCCACAAAAACAAACTCGCCAAACCTATAGGCCAACAGCAAAAAAAACACAATTGTACTTCTCGCCAGTGTATTCAGTAAATATAGAAATTGGCAAAACATACAAATAAAAGACAGCTTGATAGGATGAAAAGCATGTACAATGCAACTTACCTCCCTCCAAACCCCTAAGGGCCGGATCAAAGATCCCAAATCCTCCAAACACCTATAAACAAGCAAAGAAATCAATTTTACTTCTCGCCAGTGTATTCAGTAAATATAGAAATTGGCAAAACATACAAATAAAAGACAGCTTGATAGGATGAAAAGCATGTACAATGCAACTTACCTCCCTCCAAACTCCTATGGGCCGGATCCAAACTCCCACACAAACAAAAATACTCAAAACACCTATAAAGAAGCAAAAAACAAAATTGTACCTGTCACCGGTGTATTCAGTGAATATAGAAATTGGCAAAACATACAAATAAAAGACAGCTTGATAGGATGAAAAGCATGTACAATGCAACTTACCTCCCTCCAAACTCCTATGGGCCGGATATAAACTCCAAAACTCTCCAAACTCCCTCCAAACACCTATAAACAAGCCAAAAACACAATTGTACTTCTTTACATCGGCATCCGTAAATGTAGTAACGGATTCCCGTAAAAAGAACTTAAACCGCGACTTGATAATAAAGCAACTTACCTACTCTCAACCACCAAGCTCCTGGAACCGCGTACTACTTCGTCCGAAATCGCAACACAGTCGAGGCGTGGGTGCGTGTCATTCCTATTTATTCACTCCCACTGTCAATCAAATGGTCTATCCCGTAAGTGATTGGCTGTGCGACCTGTGGCGCGATGCGCGATTCCGCTATTGGATGGTTTGTGCCGGGCGCGGCTAGTCCGTCCCCCTTACAGCTTGCATGCGCGCCTAAACGTCACAGCCTTCCTACATTCTGAAGGCCGCGATTCGCGCCTGGCTAGATTTAATTTACGGCCAAATCCGTTGAAGTCCACACGATGCACTTACGGCATTGTAATGAAACAGGGCTGAAAGGGCCCTAAAAGTGTAAAGGAAGCAATAAAAGGCATTCGAATTACTGTAAAAACAATCCACAATGATCAAATATGTTAATAAAAGAGATTTTTTTTGTGTCATGTACATCCTCAAAATGGCGGCCAAATTAACCCTTTAGCACTCAGAAAGGATAGAATGTGTCCCCTAAACATATCAACATTATCTGATTTACATCTCTTTTATCACATCTAGATTTTTGAACACAAATATTGTATATATTTCCACGCCACATTACATAGATCATGGAGCATGGGCCCAAATTCAAATGTGGGCCAGAATATTAGGGGTTACTAATTAAAATGGCTCAACAAATCCATAATCAGGGAACTTCATAACATGATGAAGCTTAGATACATCAGTGAGCTTTTCCATTTGTGAAATCCACCCGGATAATCACAGCTGGGGTAATTAGCAAGCTATATAACCACACCATCATCCATGAATTAGCAAGTCTGAACCATCATGGATAGCAGCAACCTGAGTGTAGCGTATAGGTATGTGAGGACAGCGCAGCGTCGTAGGAATGGATATTTGTTTCGAATGTTGCAGAGTGGAAACCGGGCTGTCAGGCGTGCGACTGTGGAGTGGCTGAGGCCTGACAGAGAGGGGCGGCTGGGAGTGAATGTGGGTGAGCGTGCTGATGCAATCCATGGTGGTCCGGAACCAAGCCAGGCAAGTGGCTCATCACAGGACATGCCTAGGGTCATGGTGGGGGGTCAGTTAGGGGAGAGAGCTCCAGTGGCACAGGGACAGGGGGATATGAGGGCACCTGCAGACAGGGAGGAGGACCTTGATGTGGGTGATCAGCTGATGGGGGGGCCAGATGAGAGACCCCTAGAGGGTGTGGCACATGAAGTAGGTGCTCCTGCACAGCCAGACCCACAGGGGGGTGAGCAGGCCCAGGAGCCTGCCAGGAGGATTCGTGCACCCAGGGTGTACAGGGAGAGAGTCACATTAGAGGGGTTAACTGATGTGGAAGTGTATGAGCGTTTTAGGCTAACCCGTGCCAGCCTGGAGGAGCTCTATGCGGTCCTGAGGGAGGACAAGGAGCCTTCCTCACGGACCAATAGAGCCATCCCATGCATGACACGGATGTTAGCCGCCATACACATCCTATCATCTGGTAGTTTTCAGAACACTGCTAGCATAGTAGGAGGAATGTCTCAAGCAAGCCTTTCAAGGTGCCTGAGCACATTCCTCCATGCTATCGTTCCGAAAGCTGCAAGATACATCAGTTTTCACCACACTGGGGAAGAGATCTTGAAGGTTAAAGCAGATTTCTTTCGAATGGGAGGTATCCCCAATCTGCTCGGTGCTATAGATTGTACACATGTAGCATTGATACCTCCTAGAGAGCAAGAAGCCATGTTCCGAAATCGCAAACACTATCATTCCATCAATGTACAGGCTGTTTGTGATGCAGACATGCGCATACAAAATGTGGTTTCCGGCTTCCCGGGAAGTACTCATGATGCCCATATCCTGCGTCAGTCATCCACCCATCGTTATTTTGAGTCTGGAGAAGCTCCACCTGGGTGGCTACTGGGTGAGTACCCATAAAGGATCCCCTAAAATATACATAATGTTCCACTGTAATGTTATTCCATTGTTGCGCCATAAAGAAGGTGTGCCGACTGAGCCATTGCATCGTAGCTTGTTGCTGTGCCTAACCCGATGTGACGTGGTCATAGGAGTATGAAGTTCCAAGCCAGAGATCCCTAAACTAATGTCACATTAATCATTGCGTATATTTACAGATACTTTAACGAGCAGCACAAACTCCCATTCATATCTACATCTCCCATTTTTGTTTCCTTCAGGTGATGCAGGATATAGGTGTTTGCCGTGGTTGTTGACCCCTGTGAACAATCCACGCACAGAGGGGGAGGAGAGGTACAATGCGGCCCATGCCAGAACCCGGAATGTAATAGAGCGCACCTTTGGACTCCTGAAGATGCGCTTCAGATGTTTACATTCCACTGGCGGGGCGCTACAGTATACACCAGGGAAGGTTTGTCACATCATCATGGCCTGCTGTATTCTGCACAATATAGCAGTACAGGCAAACTGTCTGGGGAACATTGATGATGCTCCGCTTGAACCGGCGGAGCGTCCAGTACCTCGCGATGGTGGGGATAACGTTCAGGGGTCACAACTACGTGCCCACGTCATTCGTGAGTACTTCCCATGTAAGTCTGAAACTAATTACAACTAACTCAAATGTACATGGCTTATGGTTACTAATACATCTATTTTCTCCTTCCCCATTGTCTTCCAGAATATCCAACAGTCCACAGTAGAGGATAGCTTTGTGATGTAACATATGTCTTGTGACGCATTCTTCATACTGGATCAAATACAGCCTGCTCTGATATCCGTTACTGGTAAGTATGCGCACATTCCCATACACCTCATATATATTGATATCTGCCAACCTCAAGAAGCTAAGCTAAATGGATAGTCTGATGTATTCCACAATGTCAATGTATATAGGCCTCACAATCGTATTTGAAAACATCTGCCCAGAACAGTAATGTTCACATTGTCTGATCATGCTATTCCAAATCCCATGGAGGTCAATGGAATTCCTAGCAATCTGGATATATGAACATAACAGCATACTGTAAACCATAATAAATGTACCTCATGTGATGCAAAGAGGGGATGTCCCCTGTTCTTTGTCAGCGAATGCTGGTAAAAGCATTCTCAGTCAGATAACATGAATAGTCTCAAGGATGTGTTAACTAGGAATCATTGTGCAATATATCATATGGATTGTGTGACTCATCTCATCATATTGCCATTACAGAACTGTTGCCGTGTGTCAACACATTGTTTACCCACACAGACATGGGAAACGACCTTGCCAGCAACAGAACATCAGCTACATCAATGGCGTCTACATTGTAAGTGAGTATTTGCGGGAAACATGTGCATGTATGCATGAGAGGAAATGACTAATAACTACATTAATGTAGGCCTAACTTTCTTTTTGTCCCAAGACATCCCCTATGTATTGCTGAAGCGGTCCGAAATGTTTATCGGACCATGCAGACGTGTCCTGGGGGAACAGATCTCTTAGTTGAATACTCCACTTGATCTATCCAAGGTAGAGAACCACATGTGGATGTCCGAACATGTATCAATGTGTGATAGTTGTGATCTTCCCTTTCTATTACAGGATGCACTGGTCTCTCTCTCTCTCTCTCTCTCTCTCTCTCTTCATCCCACCCACCCCTGTTTACCCTTAATTTATTGAGTCACACAAGTCTTCTGCTAACTATCCCAATTAACCCTTTCCACTATGTTTTCTCTTGTCTTCTTCCTCACATCCCCTGCCTTTTCCTCAGACTCTTCTTTACTTCTCCTCTTTTTGTCTGCATCATTTTCATTTCAACTCTCATGCCCACCTCTCTCCTTTTATTCGCCCATCACCTAATCCTACTCAAGCTGTGGTTAAACTATGTGTCTCCTGACTGTCCCATCTGCAGATTACATTATCTGTCCACATGGGGCAGATACCTTATTACATAATAGTGCATCACACTTTACATCTGATCCCTTTCCTCTCCGACTAATGCATATCTTTCTACTTGACACAACCTCCTTCCTATGTATCTCTGACTTACTTATTAACCTTGCTATTCCTTATCTACTCTTCCCCATGTCCATTACCTTTAACTTGGAAGTGGTGATTTTCTAATCTTGTGTGGGCCTTTGTGAACAAATCATTTATCAACAGACTTTACGCTCCAAACAGGGCCCTCCATTTTCTTGCGTTGTCAATATTACATACTGTATATGTCCGGGTTCTTCTCCCCTGTACAGCGTTACGGAATATGTTTGCACAATACAAATAAATGAGAATTCGACTTATCATAATATTCCCACATCAGGACAAATTAGTCTGGGCCATCATTATCATCGTACAGATGGTTAGCTTGTACGAGATCCCAATGCCTAACATGTGTGCCGACATACCTACATCTGTTGGTGGCTGCTCATATGGCATATGTAAGGTTTCCACTAATATATTATTTGTGTGTTTGTATTCCAGATCCCGGTCAGAACAAGGCATGATGATAAACATCCTGACATTCCGTGGCCATGTCAATGTCCTCATGTATGTGCATGTGTCCGTTTCATTGCTTTGTTGGATCCAGTTTGATATCTGATGACCTTGACTGAATAGCCGATATGTGTCACGAGACAATTTCAATATACAATGCAGATGTGATGTGCCATCTGTCAGCTGATGTTCCTGGTATATCCACAGCATGTGTATGCTCATATAGTCTATCTCGATTCATAGGTACCTATTGGTTTAGACATTCTATCCTCTCCTCTACTTGGACTGTTGTGAAGCCTGCAGCACCAACCATTCAAGATATTTTCTACAGTGCTGATGTGACCCTCCCTGTGCATATGGGGAAGAGTAAATCCAGGCTTGGGACTTAACAGTTAAGGAGGTTACGTTAATATTCAGTTATGCATATTCAACAACAGTGAGTATAGATGCTCAATCAGAGAACAAACTATCACTGATATTGCCTGGTTTGTTGTGAGTTCTCTGCAATAAGTAACATCTGACTGATATGGTCCTGGTCAGGTCACCATCTTTTTGACCAAGGTTATCTATGTGCTGCTTATTGTTGCGTGAGAACTGACGTTATGGGCTCATAGCATTCACTGATTGAGCACTTATACTTCTGATGTGGCATCAGAGTGTCCGTTTAACACACAAGCATACGTTTTGCTCTCCCCATATGTATATCACCTTATTCTGGATTATTATGGTGTTTCCTTATTGACTGTTATATATATGTCGGAACAATAATGAGATCTATTATATTGCCTAATGTTGGTTGATATACTGTACATCCCCTGATCATCCATATCAATGTAATTTTCCATGCCTGCATTCTGCTCTCATATCCCTATTTCCCTGTTTTACTTGGATTTTGTATCCTACCCCCCTCCACCATGATCCTTTGCATACCTGTGTTGATTAGTCAACCTGTGGCTTTGTGGCAAGCTTGCCTTGTTAATTTCTGTAAATATTAAATATGATTTATCTGCGATGTTGTTTGTGTCTGCCTCGTCAATGTTGATACCATAGCATTTCCGGAACATCAATAAAAGGACCTTCAGACTCCACATCTGTGCTCTGCACCATCAGTTAGGGGTGTCAATAGAATTCTCACAGTGTGTTTGCATTACTGATTTCAAACATAAGGGAAGGTTGGTATTAACAATCTATATGACGCAGAAACAGACAAATGAGATAGGTTTCTGTAAGTGGCTCACATCCTAATAGTGAACATCCAGGGCCTCATTCAATTGCGATTTTGCCAATTGAATGGGGCTCAAAATAAGCACAGAACATATATTGTGTCAAACAGATTTTAGTTAGTGAAAACCTTGATTTGGGAGAGATGTTTACTAACTCAAACATTTTTCAGAGAATATATGTTATGTGCTTATTTCAAGCACTATTCAATTGGCCAAATTGCAATTAAATGAGGGCCACAGTATCTAACATAAGTGAGTACACCCGTCACATTGTTGTTAACATTTTAGTATATCTTTTCATGTGACAACACTGAAGAAATGACACTCTGCTACAATGTAAAGTAATTTTTCTGACATATCAATAACTCAATACACAGCCATTAATGTCTAAACCATTGTCAACAAAAGTGAGTACACCCCTAATTTGAAATGTCAAAATTGACACGAAATGTCAATTATGTGTGGCCACCATTATTTGCCAGAACTGCATTAACCCTCATGGCCAGGGAGTTCACCCGAGCTTCCCAGGTTGCCACTGGAGTCCTCTTCCACTCCTTAATGATACATCAGAGCTGGTTGATGCTAGAGACCTTGCACTCCCCCACCGTCAGTTTGAGGATGCCCCACAGATGCTCAATATGGTTTTGGTCTGTCGACAAGCTTGGCCAGTCCATCACCTTTACCTTCTTTAGCAAGGCAGTGTCGTCTTGGCGGTGTGTTTAGGGTCGTTATGTTAGGTTGCCCTGCAGCCCAGTCTCCCAAGGGAGGGGATCATGTTCTGCTTCAGTATGTCACAGTACATGTTTTCATTCATGGTTCCCTCAATGGACTGTAGCAACCCAGTGCCAGAGATAAATGGATAAGTCACAACGAACACAAAAACATTGATATGAGATGAACCCATCATTTTGAACCAAAACAGTGAAGCAGAGAGAGGGGAGGCAGCATCTGACATCATTAGGTAAATGCATATAGTGGGAATCCACACAACATATTAGCGAAAACATCTATACACATGCATATATGTTTGGTCTGGGCCTGCATGCATGCTGCCAGCACTGAGGAGCTACAGTTCTTTGAGGGAACCCATGAATGCCAACATGTACTGTGACAAACTGAGAAAGAGCATGATCCCTCACATAGGAGAACAGGCCGCAGGGCAGTATTCCAACATGATAACGACCACAAACACACCTCCAAGCCGACCACTGCCTGGTTAAAGAAGCTGAAGGTCAAAAGTTGATGAACTGGCCAAGTAGGTCAATATTGAGCATCTGTGGGGTACTCCTCAAATGGAAGGTGTGGAGTGTAACGGAACCCATCACTGTTTTACCCTGTTTTATGGTTATGGTTAAAATATGATCATACTGTTATACTGTATGTATGTTGGTTTCTGCTCGGCAAAATCTTAGCCCAGACTATTGCAGACCTTGGCATAATAGATAATCCTAGTACAGAGACTCATCATAGGATAAGGAAGTCTATTGTATAAAGTGTTTTCATTATCAGACATAACAAAGAAGGATGATCTAAGCAATGTCTGATTGTATCAAAGTAGCCAGGTAGTCTCCGGGAGGTGTGACCCACCTGTTGTCCCTCAATGTGTATTGTGTGGCCAACTATGGGGGATGTGTGTATTGCCTGTGGGAAGAGATGTGTATATATATATTTCTGGGCAACAAAATAAAGTCAGTATTCATTTGACAGTGTGGGCAAATATTGGAGGTTGGGAATGGTGAGACTGTAGTGCTTCTTGGATATTGTACCGTATACCAGCGGAGATATTGGACTGGATGTTCCAACTCCGTTACAGGGAGTGCAAGGTCTCTAACATCCACCAGCTCCATGATATCATCATGAAGGAGTGGAAGAGGACTCCAGTGGCAACCTGTGAAACTCTGGGGAACTCCATCCCCATGAGGGTTAAGTCAGTGCAGGAAAATAATGGTGGCCACACAAAATAATCGCCAATTTCACTTAGGGGTGGACTCACTTTTGATATTTCCCCTGAATTAATCTATCCATGTGTCATGAACATGAATATCATGCATCATCGTTACTGTAATCAAACTCATGAATATTACCTCCACCCTCAGCTGCACTAGTGGCTGTTACCCCAACCCTACATTAACACAGGGCTGGTATATTGAAGGAAGATGTATGTACTAATCCAATAACGTTGGTGTGTAGCATTCATGTGGTGTTTACCAATCATGGTACAGTACAAACGAAAACAAACAATGATAATGTGAGCAATACATAATCTTTAATCTTATGCTTGCAAATGATAGAAAAAAAAAAGAAAACTGGAGGCATAAATTCCGTCGATTGGAACCTAAAGAGATAAGAACAAGACATCAATTAGAACAATATACGCATTGACTGCAACACCTCAACGTCAATAGATCTTGGACATCAATTGCTTCTATATGCAACATGAACATGTTCTCACCTATTTCCGCTTCAGCTTGTGTGTTTCTTGGCTCTCCTGGCCTTTTGAAGATGTTCCCCTAGGCCGGCCCTGACCTCTTCTAATGTTTGGATGGTCTTCCGGCCTGGATGCTGGGGACAGGGTCTGGGATGTGGAAGGTGGTGAGTTGGAAGGGGTAGCCCGGTCTTGGTGCTGGCCTTCTCGGGCCATTTCAGGCCTTCGGGCGTACTCCTCCATTAACAGATTATGACGCCTCACCTCCTGGAACATCCGCTGATTTTGAAGTGTCATTTCAGCAAAGACTCTGTCATTCTGGCGTCTCCTCTCCTGGGAGTTCCAGTCGTTGTTGCGTCTCCTCTCCTCGAGCTTCCTGGCATCATGGCGTCTCATCTCCAGCATGGAGATTTTGCTCACGCTCATGCTGGAGATGAGCCAGGAAATCCTGGCACTGGGCCGCTGACAGAGCATGACTAACTGGCAGCAACCCAGACCACTGTGTCCTCTGGGTGGAGGCACTGCTGACTGGTGTGTCCTGCCTGGGAGACGCCTGCTGGGCCTGCGGGGCCGGAGTGGCTGGCTGGGCCTGCTGGTCCTGCGGGGCCTGTTGGTCCGGAGTGGCCACAGTGGCTGTCTGGGCCTGCGGGGCCTGTTGGGCCGGAGTGTCCACAGTGGCTGTCTGTGCCTGCGGGGCCTGTTGGGCCGGAGTGGCCACAGTGGTTGTCTGGGCCTGCGGGGCCTGTTGGTCCGGAGTGGCCACAGTGGCTGTCTGTGCCTGCGGGGCCAGTTGGGCCGGAGTGGCCACAGCGGCTGTCTGGGCCTGAGTGGCCACAGTGGCTGTCTGTGCCTGCGGGGCCTGTTGGGCCGGAGTGGCCACAGCGGCTGTCTGGGCCTGCGGGGCCTGTTGGGCAGTAGTGGCCACAGTGGCCTGCTGGTCCTGCGGGGGCCACATGCCCTGCCGGGGGCCCATGCTCCAGGGCAGCATTGTTTGGGAATCCATATTGGGGGCCCAACCGGAATGGGACCACATTGGGTGGCCCCACATTTGGCCAGCCCACATTGGCTGGGAGCCAGGCGGTGCCATTATCCTGGCTGGAGGGAATTGCTGGCACCTTGTGGATGGCCCAGGCGGACTTTGATAGGAGGGCCCTGCTACAGGTGAAGTTGACGCAGGTGGTCCTGCATCTTCAGAAGGTGCAGGAACCTGCGGAGGCAGGGGACGCCTGGATGGTACTGAAATGAGACAAGATTTTGATTTGAGTATTGTTGTTTACATATCTCTGAGATCAGAGTGACTTGTAATTGGCTGTGAATGTTTGACGCCAATCAAAATTGATCTGCATCATTAGTATTGTGGATCCTGGCTGCAGACTCCAGCCGGGCCCCAGACCTTCCCCACTCCCACACCCCCACCTCCTCACCAGGCCACCCTCAGGGGCCTCCATCACCAACATCAGATCAGGCTGTGTAGGTGGAGATACTGACCATCATGCTGCAGCAGTTGGATTGTCTCTGGTGGATCCAGGCCAGCATCTCTGCCAATCATGCAGAGGTCTGGCAATGCGCAATAGGCAGGAGAGGAGGCACCACCTAATGACTGAATCATACGTGGCTGGGCTGCTCAGGATTGGGGCAGCCCAGAGAGCATTCCAGGGAGTCACCACTGAAGCAATGTTACATGGTCCCCTGCCCGCCTCTTCCACCCCGGAGGCATCCCCCGGCCACCAGCAGCACAGCCACTACTCTCCTCCCACCATGCCTTCACCACTGCAGCTGCCGCTGCCTCCTCTGGGGTTGCTTCCCCCTGCTTCACCACCAGGGTGACGGCGGCCGGCCACAGGGGATTTGGGCCCTGTGCCTAGGTGGAGGAGGACCTAGGGGCTGCGCAGATGTTCCTTCTCAACAGCACTCCTGTTGGTCACAATGTTAACCTAATCTCGCCTGGCTACAGAGTCCTGGATCCTGGCCTATGTGATGGTGATGTTTTGTACACTGATGGCTACCTGCCATTATATGGTCTATGATCCCCTTCTCTGTGGACATGTAACCAATTGATGGTCAATGAGGAATGCTGTTGAGGAGAGATGCTGTAGTCCCTATCTTTTTTAAGGCTTATTTTGTAGGTGTTCAATTTGTTATTATTATTTTTTTTTGTTACAATTCAGGTACATGAAGGCATCTTCTGCATCTGTAAGCATTATGAAGGACATATATGCAGTGTAAGGTTTTCACTGTGCCTCTCATGTAGACATTCCTTCAATGACAGCCTCCCCCTTAATATGTAGCTCCCACAATCTTAACGCTATCATATAGCCATAAGTCTCACAATGGTATGTTAATGACAGCAAGCATTGATATATTCACTAGTGAAGCATGTGATCCTGACCTCAATATCAATCTGAGAACAGATCCCAAGTAACAGTGAATCTGGCTGCTGATCTTTGTGTCCTCTCCGTATTAATGGGTATTTTCCCACATTGCTGATTATCCAGAGACCTAGCTAATAGTGATGCTTGCATATGGGAATCAGGTGAGTTGGGATATTAATACAGTATTTAGCACTGTGCATGCATGTTGATTATTTTTTTTATCCTCCTCCGCCAATTATTTTCTTGCCACTTTTTTTCAGATTTTTGTTTTCTCACCACATTGTATGTGTGAAACTGGATTGGATTACACAGTCCAAAGGTTGAATCATCTGTTTCATTGAGGAGATCTAGACAAGTTGTAAGTGCTATGCACCTTAATGGTTTCTTCAATTAAATGGAGTGATTTCTGATGAGCCTTTTTTCGTCAGATTCCGGTTGCAGTGCTGTAGTGACCACATTTGACCCATGTAGGTGCTGTACATCATGCTTATTCTAGACTATGACACTACCCCCTGTAGGTATCCCCTTTTTATCACAAACCTCTTGCTCTCCCGGGATCCGCCCACACCACCCATGATATTAATGCACAGTCTTGACCATTTCTGATTGTGCTCTGTATATGAAATAAAGCTTTGTTATACAGTTCTAATGGTGTCAGTGTGTTTTAAATGGTTGGGGTTATGGGGCATCCACATACATCACAATTGTGTCACATTCCTATATATGTAAACTAATGAGCCCTAGTTACTATGCAATAGATCAATACATATCAACACATAGTGGCTACGCATTGCATGGCAGAGTTACGCATATGCAACTCATGGCAACAGCTGCTAGCTGCAGAGGAGGAGGGAGGAGCAAGACACAGGGAGAAGTGGGGAGGAAGACACAGGGGAAGGAAGTCACTGGGGAGAGGGGAGAGGAAGACACAGGGGAGGGGAGAAGGGGAGGAAAACACAGGGGAGGGGGGAAGGAATACACAGGGGGAGGGGAAAGGGGGGGAGGTACAGGGGAAGAGAGAGGGGGAAAGACAAAGGGGAGGGGAGAGGGGGTAGAGACAAAGAAGAGGGTAGGGGGGAAGAAACAGAAGGAAGAGACATAGAGGAGGGGAGAGAGGGAAGAGACACAGGGGAGGGAGAGGTGGGGGAAGAGACACAGGGGAGAGGGGGAAAGAGACACAGGGGAGATGCACAGGGGAGGGGAGGGGGTAGAGACACAGGGGAGGGGAGAGGGTAGAGACACAGGGGAGGAGAGAGGGGGAAAAGAAACAGGGAAGGGTAGAGGGGGAGAGACACAGGGGAGGGGATGGGGAGGGAAGAGACAAAGGGGAGGCAGAGACAAAGGGGAAGATAGAGGGGCTTGGAAGAGACACAGGCAAGGGAAAGAGACATAGGGGATGGGTGGGGGAAGAGATACAAGGGAGGGGATAGGGAGAAAGAGACACAGGGTAGGGGAGAGGGAGAAATAGACATTGGGGAGGGAAGGGGGGAAGAGACACAGGGGAGGGAAGGGGGAGGGAAATATACTCAGAGGAGGAAATGGGGAAACACAGCCTGTAACTTGTAAGCCGTTTGGAGCCTCTCCCCCCCTCAAGCCAGTCACGTATGGGCCTAGCGATGAGCAACTTTTGCACTCATTCAGCACTGTTAAGCCAGCCATGTAAAGGCCTCGTTGTGCATGCCCAAGTCCAAATTATTTAACAAAGCATTACCAACAAACTCGCAATTATGACAGTTATACTGTATATGTGATTCTGGGGGCTATGGGAAGCTATGGGAGTGATTGACTGTGAGGTGCTGCAGGCACTGAATGTTGTACAGCATAGATGAGTCTAGCTGAGGAGTTAATTATGGATTTGAGTGGAGACAAACAGGTAATGGATAGACCATCAAGTAGCGACTTGCAGTAGTCAAATCAAGATATGATTAGTAAATTGGATTAGGATTTAATCTGTGTCTTGTCTAAGATAGTGACATAATTTGGAGATTCTTCATGGGAAAATGACAAGATTTTGTTATTGATTGTATGTGAGAAATGAAAGAGAGCAAGGTCCAACTGAACTCCAAGACAAAAGGTCTGGGAGGTAGATGTTATTATGGCATTGTCAACAACTGTGTTACATAGTGAGAAGGTTAGGAGCTCTGTCTTTGACATGTCGAGATTGACATGTCAATTGACGGGTGGACATCCAGAAGGATTTGATGAAGAGGCAGTTGTCAACTCTTGCTTGAATAGATGCGCATAGATCTGGTGCTGAGAGTTAGATATGTATGTCATTGATACATGATACTGAAATCCCCATGATTTTATTATGGTACCAAGGGAGGATGTATAGATGGTGAAGAGGAGGGAGCCTAGGATTGAATCTTGGGATACACCAACAGTCAGAGGGTGGGGTGAAGAAGAAGTGCCAGAAAAAGAGACAGTAAATATTCATGTTTCTAGAAAAGAGGTGAACCATGGGAGACCTGTGTCATGAATGTCTTGGATATCAGCAAGTCATTAGGGACTTTTGTGAGAGCTTTCTCTGTGGAATGTTGGGGCCAGAAGCCAAACTGGAAGGGGCCAAGAAGGGAGCTGGATGAAATAAAATGTGTGATGTGGTTGTAAACAAGTCGCTCAAACAGTTTTTTTTTTTCTCACTCACTCAGTACAGATATGTTGAAGCAATAAATTATTATTAAACCAAGGCTTATGCTTTTATAGTGAAGTCGAACTACAAACAAAGGTCTCGGGGGCCAGTGCCAGGCCACCAAGCTCTTCTCAGCTTCCTTTCGGGGCATATAGGGTGAAGCCAAAAGTCTATTGCTCATGTTAAAGAAATGCAGAAAGTAGAACCTAACCATAGTTGCCAGATATTCATAAATGTAAGGATTGTGTTATCTATAAGGTGGTAAGTATTCTGATAATAAGTATGTAATTTAGCTCATTTTTAACTCTTGTGAAGTTTGTAACTCTCAGCTTGCAAGCAGTCATTGCTTGCAAGCTGAGAGTTACAAACTTTCACTCTTTGGCTATGTGGCTTTTCGTAGCCAACATTAGAAATTGCAGGAGCTTGTTTTGGGAAACTGATAGGTTCAATGATGGGAGACCTAGGAGAAACATGTCTACATTTGCACACAGCTGAGAGTTGAACAGGTTTGAACTTCCCGACAACCCTGGAAGGAATTGGGATTTAGTGACATTTTTCACTCCCAAAGTTTGTCAGGCGTAATGTAAATTTTATGGAGAACTTTAATGGAGGTCTCTAGTATGCTGTAACTGATGGAGCCCCATGTGAGGTTTGACCAGGATTCTTGCCATGTCACTTGGTCCCAGCTATGACAGAGGTCTCTTTTCCATTGACCCACATATTACAAATTTCTGGCCAGAGGGGCCCACATTAAAAGTGTTGTATAAGAGGCTTAAAATATTCCTTCAGAGTGGGGCTACATCAAAGATTTTGGTGAACCAACTAGACCCAGAGCTTCCTAAGGTACTCCCAGTGGTTATAATGAAATGTTTTATTGTACAGTAGTTGAAATATCATTTTTAAGGGGAGATTATAGCTATCCCTCAGGTGGTTATAAGTAATTACCGCATTGTTGGTTTACCATGTTCCAAATCCCACCAGGCTTTGTATCTCCACAAGGTCAAGGAATCTCAGGTGTTAAATGAAATCTAAGATTTGCAAAAGTTCAGTGTGTAAGAGATGGTTTAGTTAAAGGGCTAGTCCATTTCCACAATAGAAATAATGGTTTGGAAAGCCAAATAATGGTATCCCATAAATATGGGCTCATTTTGAAATTTTCAATGAACAACCAAATCGGTTGATGTAATTCAGAGTGGGCTATGGGTATAAAGGACAATTGCACTGCTTTGAAATATAATTTAAAATCCGGGCACCTTTGGATTTGTGTTTATACATTATTGACCAGACGATTGTAGAGGTCGTATGGCACCAAACAAACTTAAAAATGTAAATCTCTCCAGGTCCTTGTGATTAATTGCTATTGGTGGGTTATGGAATACATATAAGAGGCTAGTGGGAACCTTCATTTTAACGGAGTTCATATGGCCAACACACAAAATTTGACCTTTTGAACAATTTTTTATATTTTCCCATCTCTTTGTATAGTGCCAGATAGTTGGCCCTGTGGAGATCTGTTAACTGGCAAGTGAAGTTAACCATTAGTACTTGATGTTTGAATTTGGCCATGAGAATTTGTAATTCTGGAGAAGGAAATCGAGATCAGCCGGGGATAGTAAAACGTTAAGTGCTTCAGTTGTATCTATATTTATCATTAGGCATGAGAATCGTCCAAATTGTTTTTATGACCTGCAGGTGTTAAAACTATCGGTTTAGTAAGAAAGCATAAGAGATCATCTGCAAATATGCAGTTGTTGAAGTGATGATGACCCACTATGAGTCTATGAATGCTAGAGTTGGACCTTATGGTTTGTGCTAGAGATTTGATTGCTAAGGCAAATGATAAGGGGGAGAGTGGGCATCGCTACAGAGTGCTTCGTTAAATTTCATTATTTGCTCTTGAGTCCCGGGAAGAAGCCTTAGAGGATTGATAGTAGCACTCAGATTCATGAAGTAGAAAGCCAAATTTTGTCAAGGCCTACCAAAGGCATTTTCTATATCAAGAGCTAGGATGCATGTTGGGTGTCCTGTTGTACCCAATATATATAATATTTAAGACCTGTCTTATGTTGTCATCTGATTGTCTGTAGGGGATGAATCCACTTGGTCATTATGGATGAGACTTGGGACAAATTGAGCTACTTTGTCGGCCATAAACATCATGAGAATCTTGATGTCCCCATTTAACAATGAAAAAGGTTGATAGTTTGTCACTTCAAGAGGATCACAGCTCTTTTTCGGGGGAAAAAATGTGTCTGTTTGATTTAGTTCAGGGAAATCAGGTGACCCTCCAGGATCCTATTATATAGATTTGTCAAATGGGGGACAAGAAGATCTTACCCCCCCCCTAAACTTTGTATAACCTTCTTGACCTCTTATTCTGTAATGTTTGAGTTGAGAAAGTCATGCTCTTGCGTTGAGAAAGTGGGAAGGTCACTGGAATTTAAAACGGACTACATCTGTCATTCCACTTTTTGTGAAGAAGATAAATATAGTTTGTGTTAGTTAAATTCATCTCATGGCCTTCTCTATGCGATTTGATAAAACCAAGCATAGTTCCAACCCGCAAGCCACAAGATTAAGTTTTCTGGTTTGAATTTCTCTAGCTAGCTTTGGTAACTTCTTAGGGTTTCCTCTTTGTATTTTTTTGTGCAGATGCTAATTTTATATACAGTATCTCACAAAAGTGAGTACACCCCTCACATTTTTGTAAATATTTTATTATATCTTTTCATGTCACAACACTGAAGAAATGAAACTCTGCTACGATGTATGGTAGTAAGTGTATAGCCTCGTCAGACAACGCTCTGGTTAGCATATCCTTAGCGCTAAGCCCTAATTATAAACCACTCTTACTTTGGAGGCTAGAAGAAGATACTGAAGATATTGACCTTTTTTTGCTACAAATGTAAGAAATAATCCAATATTAATTAAATATGGTTTGCTCATAATGCTTTTATCAGGGGCTCTTACAGTATCTCACAAAAGTGAGTACACCACTCACATTTTTGTAAGTATTTTATTATATCTTTTTATGTGACAGCACTGAATAAATGACACTCTGCTACAATGTAAAGTAGTAAGTGTACAGCCTGTATAACAGTGTACATTTTCTGTCCCCTCAAAATAACTCAACACACAGCCAATAATGTCTAAACTGTTGGCAACAAAAGTGAGTACACCACTAAGTGGAAATGTCCAAATTGAGCCCAAAGTGTCAATGCCAAAGGGCAACCATTATTTTCCAGCACTGCCTTAACCCTAATGGGCAAGGAGTTCACCAGAGCTTCACAGGTTGCCACTGGACTTCTCTTCCACTCCTTCATGATGACATCATGGAGCTGGTGGATGTTAGAGATCTTGCTCTCCCCCACCTTCCATTTGAGGATGCGCCACAGATGCTCAATAGAGTTAAGGTCTTGTGTCATGCTTGGCCAGTCCATCACCTTTATCTTCAGCTTCTTTAGCAAGGCAGTGGTCGTCTTTGAGATGTGTTTGGGGTAGTTATCATGTTGGAATACTGCCCTGTGGCCCTGTCTCCGAAGGGAGGGGATCATGCTCTGCTTCAGTATGTCACAGTACATGCTGGCATTCATGGTTCCATCAATGAACTGTAGCTCCCTAGTGCTGGCAGTACTCATGCAGGCCCAGACCATGACACTCCCACCACCAAAAGTATACATCTATACTGAGGAAAGGTAGTTGAAATAATCCCTAAATGACAGCTAAACGGATAAGGCACAAAGAACACAGAAACACTGATATGAGATGAAACCCTCAGTTTGAACATAAACAAGGATGCAGAGAGATTGGAGGCAGCATCTGACATCATCAGGTAAATGCATATATGGGGAATCAACACAATATATTATAGCAAACATATATACACATATAGACATATGTGTATATATGTTTGGTCTGGGCCTGCATGAGTGCTTCTGGCACTGGGGAGCTAAAGGTCATTGGGGGAACCATGAATGCCAACATGTACTGTGATATACTGAAGCAGAGCATGGTCCTCTCCTTTGGGAGACTGGGCCACAGGGCAGTATTCCAACATGATAACGACACTGCCTTGCTAAAGAAGCTGAAGGTAAAGGTGATTGACTGGCCAAGCGTGTCACCAGACGTAAACCCAATTGAGCATCTGTGGGGCATCCTCAAATGGAAGGTGGGGGAGTGCAAGATCTCTGACATCCACCAGCTCCATGATGTCATCATGGAGGAGTGGAAGATGATTCCAGTGGCAACCTGTTAAGCTCTGGTGAACTCCATACCCATGAGGGTTAAGGCAGTGCTGGAAAATAATGGTGGCCACACAAAATATTGACAGTTTGGGCCCAATTTGTACATTTCCATTTAGGCGTGTACTTACTTTTGTTGCCAAAGGTTTAGATATTGATGGCTGTATACAAAGAAGAAATATGTGAAAGCATCTATAGTACACTGTTTAATAAAAGAATCACATAGTTGCTATAATATCTAAAAAAAAAAGAAAAGAAAGAGTAAAGAAAAAAGGGGAAACTATAATAGGATTCAACTTATTATATCAATTGCAGATTATGGAGAATGTAAATAGTGACACGGGAAAATTCCTCATACCAATAATATGTTAAAAGGGCAAAATATAAATAAACCAAGGGAACCACTGATAAAATGGCCTAAGATTGTGCATACAACACCACCTAATGGATAAACCATTCAAATCATAGCAATTGATATAATAAGTTGAATCCTGCTATAGTTGCCCCTTTTTTCTTTCCTCTTTCTATTAATGGCTGTATGTTGAGTTATTTTGAGGGCACAGCAAATTTACCCTGTTATACAGGCTGTACACTTACTAATTTACATTGTAGCACAGTGTAATTTCTTCACTGTTGTCACATGAAAAAATATAATAAAATATTTACAAAAATGTCAGGGGTGTACTCACTTTTGTGAGATACTGTAAGAGCCCTTGATTAAAGCATTATGAGCAACCCATATCCAATTAATATTGGATTCTTTGTTTACATTTGTAGCAAAAAAAAGGTTAATATCTTCAGCATCTTCTTTTAGCCTCCAAAAGAAGGGCAGTTTGCAAAAGGGTTTAGCTCTAAGGATATGCTGACCAGAGAGTTGTTTGACCAGGGACGTGGATGGATTTCACCAGCTTATGTGATCCGCAAAAAAAGAGTCAAGCAGAATGGCATCAATCTTGGAGTAAAACACTTGTACTGTTGAATAAAAAGTATATTCCTTTTGCCCTGTATGCGTTGATCTCCATCCATCCATTAGGTGCAACTTAATCATCAAGGAGTTAATTTGTCTCAGCTTAATGGAGAACCTATTGTACCCCCCATTATCACCTTTCCGAGGTCCAGAGACCTTAAATATGTGATCACTTTAATTAACACTTTATGGGGCATAGTTGTGGGTTGAGTAGGAGACGATCATGGAAATCTTAGTGCCTAGGAAGATTCCCATAAGAATAAAGAAGTTCCCTCCTGGGTCTATTCTCGTATGTTCTACATTAAAGGAGATATCCCAGTGGAGTAAAATGGCCTATTTTTTTGTTGGGTTGGCTTTTAGCAAATTATGTAGGGTATAATTTATGCATATATTTTGGTATCTTATTATGGATGAAGTGAGTCTGTGGTAAAAATAATGTGAAGGGGCTAAGAGATTTTTGTGAAATAAAGGCTTTATGCCTTTAAAAGGGTGAGATGAATCCCCTTACATTATAAGTAATAAAAGTGACATTTGTGTCAGTCATGGTACCTCATGAACTGGTAATATGTTTGCCTTGGGGAATTGCGCCTGCCATGGAGGAGGGAGTGAGTCAAATTTGTAGGAGGCTCGGAACCCCATTGCTGGGAGTCTGGAGGCGGTGGAGGGGTGGTTAAGCCCTGCTGGAGATCTGATACAACACAAGGGGGAGAGCAGGGATAAAAACAAAACAATAAGAACATGATAAATAGTGTAACATACAAAGCTCCTCAAAAGGTAGGGGCATTTATGTGCCAGGGGCAAGGTAATGACATTTCCATTCCCTTGATTTCCCCTAAGAAGAGGAAGATAATACTTTTTTAGCATTTGTTGAAATGTATGTCAAGGTTATAATAAATGTGCAACAGGTTTGGTCAACCAATAAAAGGAGTATTAAAAAACTACAATTTTCCAGCTTAACTATGTGGCTTTTATCTTATTTCACTTAACTTGTAATGGGTAATGCAGTGACATTTAATCAATCAAACTATAGTTCAGAGTAGTAGACCCGCTTTAAATATAAGCAGTGGTAATGTCCTTGTATCCATTTGTGTATGGGTCAGATTCAGAGGTAGTTGGAGTTCCTTCTCGGTTGTCTGAGGTCTCCTTCTGCATTTGTTTCAGGGAGCTTTGGACCATTTTTGGTGGGTCTTTAGGTGTGTACAGCATTAATATTCATACATAGAAGATTGTGTGCTATGTATGAATTTGACCCAGATTGGAAGAAGAGACTGATTGGGAATTACCATCTATACTTTATATTGTTCTTTGTCAGAACTAATAGAGCAAGTTTCAGTTGTTTACTGATCATCAATGTGCTTGGGGCCAGATCTGCAAACACTTCTAGTGGGCAACAATCAGGACCGATAATAGCTTCCTGGCCACTTAGATATAAACACAGTCCACATATTTTTAATTGAAAAGAGGATGGATTATGTGTCATAAAAGTTACAGGTTGTCGATTGGCAGTGGTGGCTTGGAGATTATTATATTAGCAATGACACTGTTTAACTGCGTGTGTTCCCAGGTGCTCTTTGATAAAGAGCCTCAGTATATAATTGTGTATTTGGAATCAGTCAATCAAAAGGTTGGATTCTGATTTCTCCCCTCCCCCAGTTTGCCTGATAATAGGCATTTCTAGGAAGCAATTAACAACACTGTGCTCAGGGCAGAAAGGTGTAGCCCAAGGTATATGTCCACAATGTCTAGTATTAAGGTTGGTGCAGGAGGTGTCACAGTATTTTGTGCAAAGTTTCATCCCCCAGAATCCTTGCCTTTGTTTCAATAATAGGGGGTAGGGGGATTATACCTCTCTGTGAGCTTCTGCCAGCATATGAATGCCACATATAGCCACATATGAATGTTTGTTGGGGACAGAAAGTCAGCTTGATAAGGTGTGGGATTTGACTGTTCTTATTTGAATTAATGTGTAGCCCTTTGGGTGGGATTCAACCATCCCATTTAGTGGATTAATGTGTATCTTGGTCAAGCTTGGTTTCCTGGCAAATGGCCTCTAGCATTATCTTGACCGATGTCCTCCGGTCTGCAGCTCAAGTAGATTCAGAGGGAATTGGCCAGTGTACCATCATTCTGTTTACCACCCTGCAAGTTTGAGTGGTGTATCCGCTAATATTCGGAGTGGGTGTCTGCGTTCGGTGTGGTGTCCCAGATGTCATTTCCTGCAAAATGGAGTGTCACCCCTCACAGTTTGCCGTCATCCAGCTGCGGCTCCAGACAGCCTCCACACGCTCCTCCAGAGGAAGTACAGAGATAGGGTGATAGTTAGATACAGAAGCTTAGTCAAATTATGGTTTCTTCAAAATGGGTGTAATTAGGTCTTGTTTGATGGAAACTCGCCAATGTTTAGGGAAAGCTTTAACAGATGTGTGAGAGCTTGGATAAGTGTGGTATGGATAGTAGACTGGATGTCGCATTCGGAAGGGTAAAGGCTAGGTGTTGTTGATTTGTTGGGAGAAGGGTGTGTTTGAGCCACACTGAGAGGAAAGCTTGTTTCGGATGTTATCAATTTTATTTTTAAAGAGGCTGGCAAAGTCTTCAGCTGTGATACAGGAAGGGGCAGAAGAGAGTATTGAATGCAGAAAGGAAGGGGCAGAAGAGAATATTGAACGTAGAGAACACACATGTGATTTTGGATAACAGATACAATATTAACAATGAAAAGTAGTGTTGTTTTTGCAAGATTGAGGGCAGAAAATTAGGAATGCAAAATAAACTGGTTATGGAGGAAGTCAATGGAATTTCCATCATGATGAGTCGGGGATTCTGTCTAATATGACAGGCCAAGAAAAGAGGTCGGTGTAAGGAATGATATGGCTGCAGGGGAGGTGGATGTGTCAATGACAATGTGGAAAGTCTGAGAAAATGTTTTGCCTAAATCTATGTGAGCAGATATAAAAAAAAAAACAGGTAAAATAAAATAAAGAATTGCCTGCTTGGATTTATTTTCTCAGAGGGTGTTCAATACTATCTACCTGATAATGCAAAGAAGAACCAATGACTAAAGTGTTCCTTTAATTCTATTGCAATATAAAATAACAAAACATGTCTCACCAAGCCATTTGCTCCTCTATATCAAAATAGATATTATCACATATTTATTTTCTGTTACTAATTTTCAAACAGAAAAATACTTCTGATAAAGTTCATTATGGCATCTTGGAATTCCTTATTCTTTAGTGTGTAGATAACAGGGTTCAGTAAAGGATTCAATACAATGTATACAAGCGCAAAAAACTTGTCTCGACTTGGAGAATAGCTTGATGTGGGTTTCATATACAAACAAATGATTGTTCCATAATACATGATAACGCAGGTCAGGTGGGACGCGCAGGTAGAAAATGCTTTGTGTCGCCCATGTGAGGACTTAATGTTTAGAATGGCAGATATTATAAAGATGTAAGATATCACAGTAAGAAGGAAGGAATTAAATGTCATTAATGAGCCTTCAATGTAGTCCAACAATTCTACATAAAATGTATCATTGCATGAGAGATTTAGAAGAGGAGCAACATCACAAAAGAAATGGTCAATCAAATTAGAAGCACAGAAGGATAGTTTAGATATCAGCACGGTCTGTCCTGTACATTGCAAGAAACCAACAGACCATACAGCAATTAAACTCTGTACACAATGTCGTAGGCTCATGCGCATAACATAATGTAGAGGGTGACAGATTGCAATATACCGGTCATATGCCATAGCAGCCAGAAGGAAGACTTCACTGCATGCAAGAGAAGCATAAAAATAAAGCTGGGTCATACACCCTGAGAATGAAATAGTCGTATGTTGTGTGTAGAGCATGTGTAATACAGCAGGGAGAATGGTCGATGTGAACCAGATGTCAATGAATGAAAGGTTCATCAAGAAAATATACATGGGAGTATGCAATTTAGGATTCAGTGAAATCACAGCAAAAACAGTTAGGTTTCCGAGCAATATCATGAGATAGATTATTAGGAACAGGATGAAAAGAGGAACCTGCAGCTCTCTAATATCAGTAAACCCTTTCATTAGGAATTCTGTCCCATTATCTTGATTTTCCAGTCCCATATTCCATAGTCTTCTTGGCTAGAGGTGACAGCTGAGGGAAAAAGTAAATGGAAAAATGCATTAGAATTTTTTTCTTTTTCTACCTTGTGTATAAATATAAATATTTTATTACATTCAGCAGGGATATAATATTAAGCAGAACACATTGCTTTGTACCATAGTGTTTCTGTTTTGTTTAATACTGTCAGAGCAGAGAAGAATGAACTAGTTCCACTCAGTTTAGTTTTATTATATATGTTTTACTCATCTGCCACACAGAGCAATTATAGAAAATTGTGGACTACAGTGACCCATCATTCCTGCTTTTCCCAACTTCTCCATTTTTTAGCCCTGTTGATAAGTATATTTAAAAAAAATGCCACTATAGAATGGTATAAGGAAATAATATAACATGTTTGTAAAATATTTTACTTTCACACAAAATAGATGAAGTTTCAATATATTATATTATATTAATCACTGACAACTGTTTTAATTTGACAAAAAGTCTAAATTAATTATAAGGCAAAATGTTACCATAAGCAAACAGGTTATTCCACAGATAAGAATGTATTAAATAATTGAAGTTTGCAATATATATCCATAATCAGGGTCCATGGACTAACATGGGGGTTTAGGTATCAAAATCTCCTAACATCAAAATCAAGTACAGCTGGAAAACAACATCAATGGGTTAAAATACATTTCCTATGATGAAAAATGATGTCACATATTTTAGTCCTGGATATTGTGATGAAAATACCTGTATATAAGATATTGAAGTGAGCTGTACAATAGGAATGTATTACTGTGTTTCTGTGTATGAAACCTATTTGTGAGTTAATGTGAGGTTGTGCTGGCATTCTCTAAATATTTGACACACATTTATTTTTCTAACACAAATAGCGATATAAAAGGCTAGGGTTTGCCCTAAAATACTTTATATTTAACTGGCAATATATGTGCTCTACCATTGTGGGTACATGTAAGCAAAAATAAAATTTGGAGAAAGTGACATAAAGTTTTGTTTCCTATCTCTTAAACTGAGGTTCTGTTGTTTAGTTTATACTCAAATTGCTGTCTGTAAAACTGAACTAACATCGTAACAACATTTAAAATATTAGTAGTTAACATATGGCTGGAATATTACTTATATTATAACCTTAGTAAATACTGTGATACAGGACAATACTGTATAACCACAACACAGCAGCACAAGAATAAACCTGCAGTGGACGGATGTGTTTATCCCTTACAAATGATATGTCATAACCCACTTAGCATCCCTCCTTTGTACCAGTACCTCTCATTTATTGCTTATATGGTTTTCATTGCACATATATTACATGTAAAACAATAATATATTAAAATGTAAAAAATAACTAAAAATTCACAATTATTGTTTGATATTAAGATTAATTTGAAGACACAATATGATTAAACATTGATGGTAATTATATATGCTACTAATCTTTAAACAGATGTTACATAGTTGAGAAGATCACCTCATTAGTAAGAATTCTTAGTGAATAAAGCCTATTATCATAAATGTTAGCATAGGTGTTAAATGTCCTTTTCACTCTTTATTAAAAGAAAAATCCAATCCAGCTTGTCCCGCTTTCTCTTCATTGAAGCCAGTGTTAAGATTATAAATTAATGTTGGCTCTGGATCTTTATATATTGTGGGCACTAGATATAAATTGGCTCCCCAGGGCATTCACATCTGTTTCTTTACATGTGGGTATAGTTATAGGAGATAAGCAATAAATGCACTTTTGCTATTGGCAATAAAAACAAACATTCTGAAGCTTGTACTGTACAGATTTTTATTATCCATACATTGTATGTGAACCGTATATAGAAAAAATATAAAAAAGGTAGGGGCAAAAATGTCATTGCATTTGCCATCACCGTCTGATTCATATTTTGGTCAAAAATATTTTGACCAATTGTCTTTTAATAAAATATATACAAATAGGCAGATGGCAATTATATTACAGTAAAACAAATAACAGCCAGAACATGGCAAAATATAATATAGTTATAAGGATATGTATAGATATATTGCAAATAAATAGTCATATTGTATCACTAAAATGGAATATTTATCTTAGTGTCATCTGAACTTTTCAGGTAATTTAAATGAGAGTATAAGGAAAATAATTGATGAAGGGCCATATTAAATTCCAACAGAATTATTAAATTGTGATTCAGCCAAATGGATAGGGCTCTATATAAGCACATAGCATTTTTTTTACAGAAGTTTTTAGTTAGTGAAGACCTTGCTTTTGGATAGAAGTTCACTAATTAAAAACTTCTGTAAAAAAAAAAATGATATGTGGTTAAATAGAGCCCTATTCAATTGGCCAAATTGCAATCTAATAAGGCTGTAAGTCGGGAAAACTGCAACGTGTAGCTCGTAAAGGCTGCAGGCTTGAAATTACCCTGAGTTATGGTGCTATTAAAAAATATTTGCTGGCTATGACATATTACAAGAAAGAAACACGCATGTGAAAACATTTATAAATTGATTTGCAGGTCAATGAGGGAAATAAGTATTTGACCCCTTCAACTTAGCACTTGGTGCAAAACCCTTGTTGGCAATCACAGAGGTCAGATGTTTCTTGTAGGTGGTCAACAGGTTTGCTCACATCTCAGGAGGGATTTTGTCCCACTCCTCTTTGCAGATCCTATCCAAGTCATTAAGGTTTCGATGCTTATGTTTGGCAACTTAAACCTTCAGATCACTCCACAGATTTTCTAGGGGATTAAGGTCTGGAGACTGGCTAGGCCACTCCAGGACCTTAATGTGCTTCTTCTTGAGCCACTCCTTTGTTGACTTGGCTGTGTGTTTTGGGTCATTGTCATGCTGGAATACCCATCCACGACCCATTTTCAATCCCTGGCTGAGGGAAGGAGGTTCTCACCCAAGATTTGATGGTACATGGCCCGTCCATCGTCCCTTTGATGCGGTGCAGTTGTCCTGTCCCCTTAGCAGAAAAACACGCCCAAAGCATAATGTTTCCACCTCCATGTTTGCCCAGGGTGATGTTTTTCTTGGGGTTATAGGCAGCATTCCTCCTCCTCCAAACAAGGCGAGTTGAGTTGATGCCAAAGAGCTCGATTTTGGTCTCATCTGACCACAACACTTTCACCCAGTTCTTCTCTGAATCATTCAGATGTTCATTGGCAAACTTTAGACAGGCCTGTACATGTGCTTTCTTGAGCAGGGGGACCGTGCGGCCACTGCAGAATTTCAGTCCTTCACGACGTAGTGTGTTACCAATTGTTTACTTGGTGATTACGATCCCAGCTGCCTTGAGATCATTAACAAGATCCTCCCGTGTAGTTCTGGGCTGATTTCTCACCGTTCTCATGATCATTGAAACTCCACAAGGTGAGATCTTGCATACAGCATCAGACCGAGGGAGACTGGCAGTTATTTTGTGTACCTTTTATTTGCAAATAATCGCACCAACTTTTGTCACCTTCTCCCCAAGCTGCTTGGCGATGGTCTTGTTGCCTATTCCAGCCTTGTGTAGGTCTACAATCTTGTCCCTGACATCCCTGGACAGCTCTTTGGTCTTGGCCAAGGTGGAGAGTATGGAATCTGATTGATTGATTGCTTTTGAGGACAATTGTCTTTTACAGGTAATAAACTGAGATTAGGCGCACTCCCTTTAAAAGAGAGCTGCAAATCTAAGCTTGTTACCTGTATAAAAGACACCTGGGAGCCAGGAATCTTGATGATTGATAGAGGATCAAATACTTATTTCCTTCACTGACCTGCAAATCAATTTCTAACTTTTTTGACATGCGTTTTTTTTTTGCTTTTTTTTATTTATTCTGTATCTTACTATTAAAATACATCTACCATTAAAATTATAGACTGATCCTTTCTTTATCAGTGGGCACACGTTCAAAATTAGCAGGGGATCAAATACTCTTTTACGCCACTGTATGTATTAAAACATTGATTCCCAGGATCGATAGAACACACAAAATATACATGAAATTAAGTAATATTCTAAGCTGATTTGTGGGCTTGAGAATGTTGCGTAGAGATGTCGCGAATAGTTCGCCGGCGGACTTTTTCCGGCGAACATAGCATGTTCGCGTTCGCGCCGAACTGCGAACATATGCGAGATTCGACCCGCCCCAATACTTTATCATTGAGCAAACTTTGACCCTGCATGTCACAGTCAGCAGACACATTCCAGCCAATCAGCAGCATACACTCCCTTCCACACCCTTCTACCTCATGGACAGCAGCCATTTTGGAATCATAAGTAACTTGCAGTCTTACTGAGAGGAGGGACAGTTTGGATGATACTGCATCAATAGGGAAAACCATAGCTAGGCAAGTTTATTCAGTGTCCAGTGCAGTGCTGAAGGACTCTTGTGCATTATTATTATTATTATTCCTACTATTTAATGTGTAGATGTACCAGCTGGGCATGTATTATTATTATTATTATTATTATTATTATTATTATTATTATTATTATTATATAATGTGTAGATGTACCAACTGGGCATGCTCTTGTGCATTATTATTATTATTATTAGTAAAATACTGCTACTAATAATAATAATAATGCACAAGAACATGCCCAGCCAGTACATCTACACATTATATAGTAATAATAATAATAATAATAATAATAATAATAATAATACACAAGAGCATGCCCAGCCGGTACATCTACACATTATATAGTAAAAATAATAATAATGTAGAAAAGCATGCCCAGCCGGTACATCTACACATTATATACTACTACTAATAATAATAATAACAATAATAATAATAATGCTCAAGAGCATGCCCAGCCGGTACATCTACACATTATACAGTAGTAATAATAATAATAATAATAATAATAATAATAATAATAATAATAATAATAATAATAATATAGAAGAGCATGCCCAGCCGGTACATCTACACATTATATAGTAATAATAATAAGAATAATAATAAAGCAGAAGACCTCCCCTGTGTCTCCCCCCCACTCCCTCCCATGTGTCTCTCTCCCCCCCTCTCCCCTGTGTCTCCCCCCACTCCCTCCCATGTTTCTCTCTCCCCCCCTCTCCCCAGTGTCTCTCCCACCCTTGCCTGTGTCTCTACCCCCTCTCCCTTTCCCAGTGTTTCTTTCCCCCCTCTCCTGTGTCTTTTCCCCCTTCCCTCTTCCCTGTGTCACTCCCCCCTCCCCTGTGTCTCTACCCCCCTCTCCCTTCCCGTGTTTCTTTCCCCCCTCCCCTGTGTCTTTCCCCCCTTCCCTCTCCCCTGTGTCTCTGCCCCCTCATCTGTGTCTCTTCCCCCTTCTCCCCTGTTTCTCTCCCCCCTCTCCCCCTGTGTTTCTTCCCCCCTCCTCTGTGTCTTTACCCCCTTTTCTCTCCCCGGTGTCTCCTCACCACTCCCTCCCATTAGTCTCTCCCCCCCTCTCCCCTGTGTCTCTCCCCCCTCCCATGTGTCTCTTCCCCTCACCTCTCCCTTACCTCTTCCTTATCCAGTGATCAATAACCTGAAGAGCTAACAATCAGTTTTGATTTTCCTGCAGCTTACAGTGCACATTTGGACTGTTGGTGACCCGAGGTGTAAGTGTCAGCAATGTGCGCAGTGCACGAGGGAAAACCGCTTGTATAGTCGTGTTACGCGCCATTTTAGATTTGTAATGTTATTAGTTGCAAGTTAGTGTTGTGTATGTGTTAGTTGCAAGTTAGTGTGTATGTGTTACGCGGCTCGCCAGCAGTTTCCATTATTAAAATAGTGTATTTTGTACCTCGTCTGTTCCTAGGTAAAAGTCGTACATGGCTGGCGATGTTTTGCGTGGTTTGGGGTCGTTTAGCCTCGTTTTCATTTTTTCCGGACGCCATTTTTTTTGTCGCTTAGCCAATTTACAAGTGCCAACTGGGGAAGACGTTACAGATATCACATATATAGTTGTGAGCAGGCGGGTTGTTCCTAACGCTGCGGGCTTGCGAAGCGAGGGCCAGAGTTGCTGGCAAGGAGCGCCGAAGGCTCCCACGTCGGCTGCAATGAGCCGCAGGCGGGACTTACACCATCAAATTTACGGACTTACCATCCAAAAATACGGGACTTAGAAAAAAAAACATTACGAGCTCACAAAAATAGGACCTTAACGCCCGAACCGCACGCACTTAAAAACATTAAAAACACAATAAATACACACAACAAACACATAAAAACCTTGCCCACAGCAAGGCGGGCACCGAGGACCTCTGCAAGTGAAGTTACACCTCCATTTAAGTCCAAATTCATGAGTTTAGACACCCGAAAATCACCTAAGTGAGAGAAAAAATGGCCCTTGAAAAAAAGAAAACGAGGCTACAGGACCCTAAACACGCAAAACACATACGGATTTTCCTAAAAAGCTGTACGAGGTAAAGATACACTATTAACAAGGACGCTAAATCATTCACACCCGCGTACCACATACACATTCCCCGCCATTTTACAACACTAACTTACACAATGCGGAAGTACCCAGCTACCCTAACGGCTTCCCCTCGCGCACGCAGCCTATTTACACTACACACTGCACACATTGCTGACACTTACACAGCAGCTCCACAGCACTGAAAACCTACATTGTATATTGCAGGAACATGAAAACAGATTGTCAGCTCTTCAGCACAATGCTTCCTGCATATATTACTTACAAATAGGTAAAGTATATTCATTTAGTAATTGTTTCATTAGCATACAAAAATACATATACACAAAAAAAACATTATCACATTAAACATAAAAGCCATTCACTGCGCGCCTCACAACGAGCGCCAACGCTGCTCATAGCATACAAAGCCTTGCAATAAGCGCAAAAAACACATCACCGCCGACCAAAGAATAACAGCAAAAGCGCAACCAACAGCCTCGCAATGAGCGCCGAAGGATCTCCGACCGCCAACAAAATGAATGTCTCGTCCAAACACCATTACATGCCTTACAATCTTATTGCCGCCATTTTTTGATGGGCAAGTCGCTAGTAAATATATAAAGATCAAGATAATAAAAGTATCAGGAAATGTAACACAAAGATGCACGCGCGTCTGAATAATACGACAAATACAGATTTTTGTCATAAGTGATATGTCATAGGGTCATAAACCCTAAACACTGGAATCTGTTACATACAATTTACTGATGATGTCATTAATGGGCTTGAAGGGGGGGATCTCTTTTCATACTTTTTGAGCGGTGCAAATCCAACATACGCAGAGCGGAAACGCCACATCTGTGGGACACACACAGAGGGGTTCACTTTGGGAGAAAAAAACAAACAAATATGAAATATTTAATAATCATATTTTGATGTTACCAACAGATAAGGAAACGAAACTGAGGTTATTATATCTAATAGTAGCAAGCCTGGGAGTACTGGGAGTAATAATACTGCAGCAGGAGGTCAGGACTAATGTCACTCTATAGACACCCAGTCAGATAAAGGTCATTACTAATGTCCCTCTATAGACAGCCAGTCAGATAAAGGTCAGTACTAATGTCCCTCTATAGACCCCCAGTCAGATAAAGGTCAGTACTAATGTCCCTCTATAGACACCCAGTCAGATAAAGGTCAGTACTAATGTCACCTATAGACCCCCAGTCATATAAAGGTCAGTACTAATGTCACTCTATAGACACCCAGTCAGATAAAGGTCATTACTAATGTCCCTCTATAGACAGCCAGTCAGATAAAGGTCAGTACTAATGTCCCTCTATAGACACCCAGTCAGATAAAGGTCAGTACTAATGTCACCTATAGACCCCCAGTCATATAAAGGTCAGTACTAATGTCACTCTATAGACACCCAGTCAGATAAAGGCCATTACTAATGTCCCTCTATAGACACCCAGTCAGCTAAAGGTCAGTACTAATGTTCCTCTATAGACACCCAGTCAGATAAAGGTCATTACTAATGTCTCTCTATAGACAGCCAGTCAGATAAAGGTCAGTACTGATGTCCCTATATAGACCCCCAGTCAGATAAAGGTCATTACTAATGTCCCTCTATAGACACCCAGTCAGATAAAGGTCAGTACTAATGTCACCTATAGACCCCCAGTCAGATAAAGGTCAGTACTAATGTCCCTCTATAGACCCCCAGTCATATAAAGGTCATAACTAATGTCCCTCTATAGACACCCAGTCAGATAAAGGTCAGTACTAATGTCACCTATAGACCCACAGTCATATAAAGGTCAGTACTAATGTCACTCTATAGACACCCAGTCAGATAAAGGTCAGTACTAATGTCCCTCTATAGACACCCAGTCAGCTAAAGGTCAGTACTAATGTCCCTCTATAGACACCCAGTCAGATAAAGGTCATTACTAATGTCCCTCTATAGACACTCAGTCAGATAAAGGTCATTACTAATGTCCCTCTATAGACACCCAGTCAGATAAAGGTCAGTACTAATGTCCCTCTATAGACCCCCAGTTATATAAAGATCATTACTAATGCCCCTCTATAGACACCCAGTCAGATAAAGGTCAGTACTAATGTCACCTATAGACCCCCAGTCATATAAAGGTCAGTACTAATGTCACTCTATAGACACCCAGTCAGATAAAGGTCAGTACTAATGTCACCTATAGACCCCCAGTCATGTAAGGTGTAACCCTTACACTACCTGATCGATACAACATCATACCTGATGTTTTAAAGCACGTTATTCCAAACAATTTAGAAATGTTAGGTAATTTATGCCCTTTATGGCTTAAAACCAGACTCTGTATCAACTATGTAATTTTCTGTGGGAGTTTTGCCATGGATCCTCCTCCGGCATGCCACAGTCCAGTTGTTAGACCCCTTGAAACAACTTTCCCATCACTATTGTGGCCAGAAAGAGTCCCTGTGGGTTTTAAAATTCGCCTGCCCTTTGAAGTCTATGGCGGTTTGCTGATGTTCGCCGGTTCGCGAATATTTGCTGAGGTTCGCGTTCGCGGTTCGCGAACCGAAAATTTTAGGTTCGCGACATCACTAATGTTGCGCTATTAATTCTAAGACCTAACATCACTTTCACTTTTAATAAAAGTACAGTAGTGTGTTTTCATTTGAATTCCAAGTGCTATGTACTGGACTTTATCCCCTTTGCGGGTCCTTTGGAGCACACTTTGGGAAAGGATCTAAGGTGAATGGAACTGGACAGTTTCTAGTTGCTGTCTGCTTAGCTGGATGATAAAGAGCCCAATATTACTTGATGATGATAAATAGAACTATGGAAGTAGTTAGTTCCTGAGTACTTTTTTCCAGCTGAATGGTATAATGTATATATATATATATATATATATATATATATATATATATATATATCAAATATTATAATTGTCCAACTACGAATCGTCGTCACGCTGTGTTGCGTAGTGCGTACGACTTAGCGATGAACGCCGCAGGCGCTCTGCGCCCGGCGAGCCGTTAAACCGTACCACTTTGCCGATCGTACAACTTAGCCGTTAAACCGTAGCACTTTGGCAATGAGCGCCGCAGGCGCTCATTGCAGGCGAGCCTCGGGTAGCGAGGCGTGCCGTTAAACCGTAGCACATAGAAAAAAAATACGAAATGAAAAAAATTACACTAAATACACACTAAAAAATAAAAAAAAAGGTCACTTACAGCATGGGAAACCAGGCAGGACCTCTGGGAGTGAGTCGGAACTCCAATTTACATCGATTTAGACGAGTTACAAAGATTGAAAATCGGCTAAGCGAGAAAAAAATGGCCACCGAAAAAAAGGAAAACGAGGCTATACTACTACGAACTGCGTAAAACACAGCCACAGATGTATGTGCTCGAAAAACAACGAGACAAAGGATGCGCATTAACCGCACAATGAGTAAAAAGACAGTATCGAGTACATTTTACGAAACGCAATTACAGATTTCCCGCCTTTGTCTCGCGCCACATCGGATTTCCCGCCTAAAACAATGCATTTGTCTCGCGCACAAAGCCTATATATAGTGCACACTTGACACATAACTGACACTTTCTCCTCAGGTGATGACAGTCTGACTGGACGTTTTCTGATGCCGGGAAATCTCAAGAGATTGTTAACTCTTCAGGATACTGCTTCAGCATTATTACATTAAAAAAGGTAAATATCATTTATAATTATTAATTATTAAATTGGTACTTACTTAATAAATCAAAAATAATAAATGTAATTCATAGAAAAATAATATTGTGCTTACCTGTGTGAAACAATTGTTAATAACATTCATAATGTACATTAATTAATTAATTAATTAATTAATCATTAATATCAAAATTAGTTAACGTTTAAGAATGTGAATAAAAAAGCAACACATTGATTCATTAATTATTAATGTACATTAATTTAATAATACATTTGTTATATATTGTGATTACTTGTGGGAAAGAATTGTAAATAACATTCATAATGTATCATTACTAATCACTAATATCAAAAATGGTTAACGTTTAAGAATGTGCATAAAAAAAGGAACACATTGATTAATTAATTATATGTACATTATTTAAATAATTCAGTTCTTATATATTTAGTATAAAATAAACCAAAAAAAAAAAAAAGGCTATATACTCATGCTTACATGTTGATGTTAGATTTAGTCACACATTACTTTAATATTAATTAACATTAATTGATTCTTATTTCATTAGTAATGTACATTATTTTAAGAATTCAGTTGTAACATAATTATTTTAAAATACCCCTCAAACAAAAAAAATTGAATAGACTCATGCTTATGTCTTGACGTTATATTTAGTCAGACATTAATTTAAGATTAATACAGATTAATTGAGTCTTATTTAAAGACTAACAGTAATATTGAGTGTATGTTTTTAATCTATGCTTACATATGTGTGTTCATGCTAATTGATTGATATATTTATTTCATGTTTTTAATCTATGCAAAAATATGTATGTTAAGCCTCATTGATTGATACAGATGAAGCAAAATATTATACATTAATTTTACTATTTTGTATAATTGCAGTGAATTGTAGCTGAATGAACAGAGATAGTGACTTTCGCACACATTGAACATCATAAGGATAATTTTGACAGGTACAGAATTAGAATTATATTACTACAGCAAGATATTAAAAAATATGATTTTAGGTTTTTAATGTAGCCAAATATATGTCTGTTAATGTTCATTTAATGATATCGATGAAGCAAAAGATTAAAAATATTCTCAATTTGATTTTACAGTTTCTTTGGATCTGCAAGGGAATAAACACACAGTGTGACGTTTGCAGGGTTTGAACAACATCAACATCATCCTCACAGGTAAAAAATGTAATTTTGTAGTGATGCATAGAAAAAGGCTATATTATATATTTGGTGAAAATGGAGAGTACTTATTGAGTCATTAACGTATGATATTTAGTCATAACTTGAAAAAAGTTGAAAAGACAATACTAATTGATAATAATATTTAAAAAAAATAAGAAGCTTACAACACTTGCAAAAAAAAGAGATTGATGGTATGCTGTGAATTTAATCAAGAAGGAATGGAATTGAAGGATTAATAATATAAAGATAGATATGTGCAGCTATTTCCTATTTAATATATGTCAATAAAATACTTTGAAAAATGGTTTCATTTCTTTCAGTCTAAAGTGCAACATTTTAAAATGTTTGATTAGTTTATTCATCTACTTTAATGGAACAGGACAAAAAGGAAAAAAAATGTATACCAAACAAAGAACTAACAATAATTACATCTCTATTTACAATTACAGATTAAAATGGCGGAGAATGGAGAAGACAAAATTAAACGCAAAAGAAGATTGGCAAGGGAAAGGAAGCAAAGGTGGAGAGATGCTCAGAAACCGGAAACTTCACAACGTATGCGAGAAGAAGATCGACAGAGACTTTTAAATAAAAGAAAGATAAGTAAGAAAGCCGCAAGTGAGTGTGTTGGGGCTTCCAAGAAACGTAAAAGTAAACAAAAACATCTCTGTGAACCTATGTCCAATGATTCTATTTTGCAGAATGACTTAAATGTAGACACACAAGAAAAAAATTTACATATAGAAAGTGGGTCTTATATCTATGTTGAAGAAATGCATGACAATGTGGTTACTGCTGCAGTAGAAGTAGATACTCATTATTGTGGGTTACTTAATGTGGTTTGTCAGTTTTGTGGGGCCTATCATTTTATAAAGGAAAGACCTACTGACGGAAATGTCATTAGTTGTTGTCAGAAAGGAAAGGTGAAACTTCCACTAAGACACCCATTTCCATATTATTTAGAATGCATAATGAGCGGTCCAACATTTCCAAATTATAATAATTTCAAACAAAACATAAGGTCTTATAACAGTGCAATTTCATTTGCTTCAATGGGTGCCACATTAGCAGAAAATGTACCAGGAAATGGTCCTTACTGTTTCGGAGTTCAAGGTCAAATATACCACCGAACTTCACATTTACACCCACAAGAAGAAGAGCAAAGGAAATTTGCACAGTTATATGTCTTAGATACGATGGAAGCTGTGGAACAAAGAATGACACTTCCAGAAAATAGACAGTGTTTGCGCATAGTCTTTGAACAGCTGGATAAAATTATGCAAAAAAATCCATGTAGTCAAGCATACAAACAATTAGCACAGCTTGAAAAAGAACAACAGGAACATGCTGAAAGACATCAATTGCCTACACCAAGAGTAAATATGGTGTTAAAAAGAGATCGCAACACTGATCAAAGAAGATATAATTTACCTACTGTAAATGAGGTTGCCATGGTGTTTAAAAATGAAGATGGTGAACCACCTTTTCAGCGGGATATTAGAATATATCCACGCAATGAAGAACAACCATTTATCAACATCAATATATTAAGCTGTAATTTAGATCCAATGACATATCCCAATTTCTTTCCAAATGGGGAACCAGGATGGAAACCAAAATTACAATTGGAAAGTTATCCCAATACTAAACTTCGTATTAGATCTAATATTTCCATGCTGGAATATAAAGTGGCTCAAACTGCCATCCGTGATTGTTTTAATCCAATTTTACATGGAGGCAAACTCACTCAACAATGGATTATTGATTCATATTTACAAGTTATAGCCAATAATCTAAATTTCATTAAATATCAACAAAATAAATTACGAGTAGAACAGTATTGTGGATTAATGGATTATGTGGCAGATTTAGCTTCCAACAGAGACATTCCAGCTGGAAGAGCAATTATTTTGCCATCCTCTTTCCAAGGACCTCCTCGCAATATGCGAGAAAGGTATAATGATGTCATGGCTATTGTTACAAAATTTGGAAAACCAGATTTATTTTTTACATTCACATGTAATCCACAATGGACAGAGATCAAGGAAAATTTGAATCTGGGACAAACTGCTTCTGACCGACCAGATTTAGTGGCAAGAGTATTCAAAATCAAACTCAATTCGTTAATACATGATATCACTAAAGCACACTTATTTGGACAATGTGTGGCTTTTGTTTACACCATTGAATTTCAAAAAAGAGGATTGCCACATGTTCACATACTTTTAATACTGCAGGAAAAAGATAAGTTGAACACTGCAGAGAGAGTGGATTCAGTAATTTCTGTACAATTGCCAGACCAAGAAAAATATACAAAACTTTGTGAGATTGTTACACATAGAATGATTCATGGCCCATGTGGAGAGATGAATCCGAATTCACCATGTATGGAAAATAAAATATGTACTAAAGAATTTCCAAAACAATTTCAAATGCAAACTTATGCAAATTGTGAAGGATATCCTTTGTATAAAAGAACACAAGGAGAAACAGCTATTATCCGTGGCCAAAAGGTTGATAATAGATTTGTCGTTCCATACAATCCACATTTGCTCATCAAGTACAATGCACACATCAATTTGGAAGCTTGCACTTTGATTAAATCAATTAAGTTTGTGTATAAATATATATACAAAGGATATGACGCAGCTACTGTTGTTGTACAAGGTGCTGCAAATGAAAACGAAAATCCAATTTTACATGATGAACTATTAAATTATTTAGATGCTCGGTATGTGAGTGCTCCTGAAGCAATGTGGCGCCTTTTGAAATTTCAGATGCATGATCGGTCACATGCTATCTATCGTTTAGCTGTACATTTGCCTCAAAGTCAGTTGGTTTGCTTTACTCAAGGAAATGAAAGAACTGCATTATATCAAAGTAAAGACAGAGATACCACACTTACTGCATGGTTTAAATTAAACTGTCAAGATACGCAGGCCAGACAATTTTTATACATAGAGATACCATATCACTATGTATTTGTAAATGGTCTATGGCGACAACGAAGAAGAAATGCACATAAATTCATACCACGCATTTATACCGTCAGTCCAAGGGACATTGAACGTTTCAGCTTAAGATTACTTTTGCTACATGTTCCCGGTGCACAGAGTTTTGAGCATTTACGTACAGTGAATGACATAGTTTATGATACATTCCTATTAGCTGCAAGACATCAAAATTTCATAGCTGATGATACAGAATGGGAGAGGTGTCTGGAAGAAGCAGCACTATGTCAAATGCCTAAGCAAATGAGACAACAATTTGCATTCATTTGTATATTTTGCAATGTATCTGATGCTTTCACTTTGTGGAAAACATTTAAATTAAACATGTCAGAAGATTTCTTGAAACGTTACAGAGAACCAATAGCTCTATTAAAAACATTGATGGAAATCCAAGAAATATTGTTCGCTCATGGACTAAATTGTGCAAGTTTTAATTTACCTGATCCAGGACTTATAGATGACATCAATTTTGATGATTATGACACTGAGCTTCAAAAACAAAAAACCCAAGAAAAACTGGCAACTTTAAATATTTTACAGTTAGAAGCATTTCATGCCATCACAAATGCTACAGATGATGAAATGGTCAAAGACCGGTATTTCTATCTAGCCGGACCAGGTGGATCAGGAAAAACTTATCTGTACAATTGTTTGATGAGTTACATTTGATCACAGGGTCAGATAGCTATGCAATTTGCAACAACTGGAATTGCTGCACTTTTGTTAGATGGTGGGAGAACTGTGCATAGTGGATTTAAGCTGCCAGTTCCCATTTTGGAAACATCAGTGTCAGATATTCGATTGAATTCCTTGCAAGCAAAAAAATTAAAACTAACTAAACTAATTATCATAGACGAGGCAACAATGATGTCATGTCATGCATTGCAATGTATTGACAGATTTTTAAAAGAAGTAATGGATAATAAGTTGCCGTTTGGTGGAAAGGTGATGCTGTTAGGACGAGATTTTAGGAAAACATTACCTATTGTGCCACACGGAAATAGAACGGAGATCATTGAAACATGTATCAAGACCAGTAAACTGTGGCAAATATTTACACATCTCAAAATAGAATTAAATATGAGATATGAAGGCCAAAATGAAGTCAATGACTGGCTCATTAAAATCGGAGATCTGGGAGATATGGGAGATATCAGCCATATTTCTAAACACTTAATAATGAGGATTACTCAGACATTGTAAACAAAGTGATATTAACATCAAAAAATATCGATGCCTTGAATGTAAATAACAAAATTTTAAAATACATCAATGCACCACAAAATAATTATTACAGTGCAGATTCTATTCTGTCAGATGATAAAGACAGTGAATCGAATTTTAGTATCGAATTTATTAATTCGTTAACACCATCTGGAATGCCCCCACATATTTTACAATTGAAAAAAGGCGCAATTGTTATGTTATTGCGAAATATGAATACAAAAAAAGGAATTTGTAATGGGACCAGATTAATTGTACATGAGTTAAAAGATCATTTTATACATGCAAAAATTATAACTGGTACCCATAAAGGTGAACAAGTTTTTATACCAAGAATTGATTTAGCTCCAAGTGAGAGTGGTTTGCCCTTTGTCCTTCAACGGAGACAATTTCCAGTTATCATGGCATTTGCCATGACCATTAATAAATCCCATGGACAAACTTTTAAGTCAGTTGGGAACCATTTTTTGCACATGGACAACTCTATGTGGCTTTTTCAAGGTGCACTAATTCAAAAGAAATTAAAGTGCATGTTGAAGAAAACGAAACTCAAGGTCATTTATTGGATGATGGATGTGTTTACACCAAATACATTGGCTACTATGAGGTGTTGGAAAGATAGAGGACAATGGTTTCATTTTAATGCCAACATTTTATGGTACTCAATATGATGGCACAAAAACAATATTTCAAGTAAAACATCTAAAGAATGGACAAAAAAACATAGAGAACAGTGGTTTGACTTCCAGTACAAAATTAAAGTACTCTGGGATTCTTTAAATAGGGGACCAATATTTCACTTATGAAAATCTATGTGATATTTGCAGAATAAACAAACTGAAAAAAAATAAATAAATAACAAAAACAACAGTAAAATATCCTTAAACAGATTGGAATGGGTTCAAAGTTTCATATTTACATGATTGGCCCCACAAAACAATTAACTGAATTTTTCAGGATTTACAAGAGTTAAATGTTATTGTTTGATGTTACAATTTCAGATGTTAAATATGTGTTTTTTGAACTTTTAACAAATTTTGTTAAATATATATGTGGTATAGTCAAATATGTATTGTTAGTATAAAGTTGAAGTATTTAATAAATATTGGAAATATATTATTTAAAGACAAAGTATTGATTCAGGGAGAAATCCGATCGTCAGTTAATGGGGTCAGGAAGGAATTAATTTTTTTCCCTCTTTGATACAATTGGACAAGTTTCAATAGGGTTTTTTTATTGTTTGCCTTCCTCTGGATTCAATGCTAATTTAGTTTAACAAGAGTTTAACAAATATGTTACAAATGATAAAAAGCATGTTATTGTTAAAACAATTTACTTACTCAAAGTTAATATAGTCTGCAGTTACTCAGTGATAAATATGTATTGAAAAGTGTTATTATTGTTAACAAAATGTTGAATGAATGTTTCATATACAAGTTGCATGTTACAAAGTTTAATGTTTGCTAAATATAAGTAGAAAGTTAAAAAAATAAAAAGTTAAAAAAATGAATGTGTTTTTATTTTTAGAAGAAAAAAAAAAGAACAAATGTAACTGACTCATTTTGTGTTGCAAACAAATTTCACAACATTTAATTTTTATTGACCGTTATTTTTTGACGAGCAAGTCGCTAGTATATATATATATATATATATATATATATATATATATATATATATAAAAACACATAAAATAATGTACATGGATATAATAGAAAGATATAATATAATATAATATTAGATTATAATTACACAATAAAATGGGATTTTAATAATAGTAATACTCTGACAACACCATCATATAGCATATGGTGAGCAAAATATATGAAAAGATTAATTGTGAAAAATGTGGACGAATAGAGGAAATCACAAAATACTTTTTATAATGACACTATATTTACCTATCTGGATTGCTATATTGTTGTGTTGAATGGGCTTACGTACTTCAATGTTGCTATGAGCCATACAATGCAGGCACCAAAAGATGGACAGGTCATAGCACAGAGGTCACACAAGTTGCGGTCCACTGGAGAAGAACTGTTATCCCACTCCAGTGTATTTGCCAAGAAAAAATTATGGCTAAGTAAAAAAAAAGACATAACAACATTGCACTGGCAGAAGGTGCCTATCATATTACTGGGAAAGAGCAGAGGGTGAGTACAAGTAGCACCAGTATAGATGAGAGGATTCCTTGCTGTGGATAAGTCTGGATGGGAAGGAAAAGTCTAAAGCAAAGAATATTTCAGCATAGGAATCTGGAACATTAGAACAAGGAACCAAGTAAAACTGGACATGGTAAAACAAGAGATGACATCATTAGGCATTGATATCAGGCAAATTAGTGACCTGAAATTGACTAGAATTAGTCTTTTCATACCAGAATACCAACCATATCTTCTACTGTGGTCAAGAAACTGTAGAAAAATAATTAGTAGCCCCAATAATCATTCAAAGGGTGACCAGAGCAGTTCTCAATTACAACCCAATAAATTACAGTATCTTTTCAAAGTGAATTCAAGCTAGTAATTTAGCATCAGAGTGATTCAAGCTCATACTCCAAGCATTCCTGTTGAAGAGTTGTTAGTTGGCGAATTCTATGAGGATATTCCAAACCTCATAGATATAACACCAGGAAAATATGTTACTCTCATCATAGGAGATCGGAATGCTAAATATACGAATAATGGACACATTTGGTCTGGGATTACAAAATGAAGCAGGTCAGATATTAGTAGAATGCTTCCAAGATTAATCTCTTGTCAGAGTAAACACCTTCTTCCAAAAGCCTCAGGGAAGACTTGACACATGGATATTAGTTATAAGACATGGAGCCTACTTTGGTTTAGGTCATGAGCGTCTTACTGCAAAGTTCAGAATTAAACAATGGACGAAAGTATGTTTAATGTTGAGCAGCAGATCTCCACTGCAGTCATTTTTTTACCCTCATCAATAGACTCTATAGTCCCCTCTCACATTCAGCCATCAGAGTAGTATCATTCACATATCTGAGATTGTTGATATTTCTCCCACAAAATGTTATTTCCAGGTTTGGATTCATCCAGCACAGCCTTATTCACAATGGGCTTCATTGAATTCTGAGGCCGCAAGTCCCGGGTTCTAGGACATATATCTGCAGGCCTGCTGTGGGCCCACAGCGTGCTAGACTTACGGTGCTATTCAAATGGACAAGACCACAAGTCCCATACCGATAGTGAAAATCATAAACCATGCTATTGTATGTAGCATTTCGGGGCATTAGCATGATCAATTAAGCAAGACCATAACTCCCGATGCAGAAACAGCCAATAGAAAAGGAGTCCGTCATCATTAAGTCAGTAAAACATGGAGGTTACATGTCAATCAACTAGTTTTTCAGGATCTGATATTTGACCGGAAACGCAAACCTGCAAAGTACAAAATGATAAATATGAATGAAGTCAATGTTCTAGTCCATGTGAATAGCCTTATATGTATTAACTCATTGATTCCCAAGATTGATATAACCACGAAATGGCATATATAAAATAATATTTATTATTGCAGAATTACGAGCTTGAGACAGTTGTGCAATTAATTCTTATGTCTTCCATCATGTTCCCATCATTTACAGAGCAGTATAGAATTTATATTTTCATTTACAGTGCTCTGGATATGTCTGTAACCTCTTTGCAGGTCTTATCTGGTACTGGTAGGATTTGTGCCATTTAAGGTTTATTTGCAGACTTAAGGCATCGCAGCAATAGAATAGTGATTTACGATTTTAGTGATCGTATCTCTTGAGGCCTTGCAAGATCAAAGGCTTGGATGGGCTGTAACTTGCGATGCTAACCAATGCATGGAATCGGAGGCCGGAGCCCATAACACAGTTGGAGCGCGCAAAAAGACACCAATTGAATAGCAAAATAACTAATGGGCTCCCTTACGAACACCCGGATCTCCTGAGGGCTCAAATGAATGAGGCCCTGGGATTGTGACAAAAAGCAATCTCAGATCCTGGCAAATAGATGGTGAAGTAGTGGAGGCAGTGATAGATTTAATTTTCCTGAGCTCCAAGTTTCGTCTCTGGAGAGGAAACTATGGCAAGTCTAAACAAGCTTTTAAAAAGACAATATATTACACAATGAACAAATGTCCATATAGTTAAAACTATGTTTTTCCACATATTAACATATGTTTGTGAAAGCTGGACCATAAAGAAGTCTGAGCATTATAAAATTGTTGTCTTTGAATTGTGATGCTGGAGAAAATTACTTAGAGTCCCTTGGTCTGTAAAAAGATCCAATCAATCAATACTACAGGAATTCAAGCCAATATTTGGTCATGCTGCTAAAGCTCAAATATTTTGACCAGCGCATAAGAAGACAGGATTCCATAGAGAAGACTGCGATGCTGCGAAAGATTGTAGGCACACAGATAAGGGGACGTGACGGTGGAGATTGATAGATGAGGCATATGAAGCAATTAACATTAAAATGAGGCAGCATATATTTACAAAGACTGACATATGTGATTGTATGCTACTAGCAATCCATTTGCGAGTTACAGGCTTAAAATAAATGCGGTGGTCAACAATGTAACTCTGTCGGATCTCCTCCTTAGATTCAAGGCCACAGATTAGAGATGTCGCGAACAGTTCGCCCCGGACTATTCGCGGCTATTTTGGCATGTTCGAGTTCGCAGCGGACGACGAACACATACGCTTTTGGGTTCGCCCCCTATTCTTTATCATTGAGGAAACTTTGATCCTGCACCTCACATTCATCAGACACATTCCAGCCAATCCGCAGCATACACTCCCTTCCAGGGCCTTCCATCTGAAGGACAGCATACATTTTAGAATCATTCTGAAGCTGCATTCGTTGAGAGAGGACAGATAGTGTAGCTGCTGGAGATTTAATAGGGAAATAGATAGCCAGGCTGTGTATTTACCTTCCACTACAATTGATATAATTTCAGTTGCCTGTCTGTGTCAGGCTCACAGCTTATATTGTGCTCAGTGAAATAAAACAACACTTTTTTGACTGTAATAGATTGAATAGCAATTGCCTGCCTACAGGCGTGTGTGTGAAGCCTATTGCATCTACTCTGCCATCTTTTGCCAGTGCACAGTGATACGTCATATCTGGTGCAACTGTAGTGTACAGTGACATAAAACAACACTTTTTTTACTGTAATCAATTGAATATCAGTTGCCTGCCTACAGGTGTGTGTGTGAGGCCTACAGCGCCTACTCTGCCAACTTTTGCCAGTGCACAGTGACACTCATATCTGGTGGCACCTTAGATTGCACGCGCAGTGCCCCAAATTTGAAGTAGGAGGTCCGACCAAGCATCTTTTTCCATCTCCCTGTTCCAAAAATCAATGCCATATACACGTCCCCTAATAGTGGACGTAACAGGGATTAAACCGATAGGAATAGTACTACTTAACAGTACACACCTTATAATAACGCAGACAGAGGTAACACAGAGAGAGGAGTCTGAAGAAGAGTAGTCAGAGGAGGAAGGTGGCTTTGAAGAGGTGGAAGACCAAACACAGCAGGCGTCCCAGGGGGCTTGTTGTCACCTTTCGGGGACCCTTGGTGTCTGGGTGGAGGAAGAGACCTTCAATGACATCAGTGAGGACAAAGAACGGGACATGGCTAGCTCGGTATCCAACCTTGTGCAAATGGGGAGTTTGTGGTGGTGCAATGGGACTGTTTGCGGTTGTTTGCCGTGCATTCAACGGGGAGATTGGTCTGTTACTGTTTTAAAGCATGTTATTCCAATCAATTTAGGAATGTTAGGTGATTTATGCCCTTTATGGCTTAAAACCAGACTCTGCATCAACGATGTAATTTTCCGTGGGAGTTTTGCCATGGATCACCCTCTGGCATACCACAGTCCAGGTGCTAGTCCCCTTGAAACAACTTTACCATCACTATTGTGGCCAGAAAGAGTCCCCGTGGGTTTTGAAATTCGCCTGCCCATTGAAGTCTATGGCGGTTCGCCGGGTTCGCCTGTTCGCGAACATTTGATGGAAGTTTGCGTCCGCTGTTCGCGAACCGAAAATTTGATGTTCGCGACATCACTACCACAAATATTACCAGTGATAAAGAAACAAAATCCATATTTAATTACAACAATTCAACAAGCCCATAATTGCCTTCAAACCCGTAAATCGCAAATGTAGCAAATTGCAGCAAAAATATTACGGGTTCCAAATAAGACTCACAAAGGCTTTTTTAAAGAGTGCCCTAGCAGACAATAATAAGACAGTAAACCACTTTTAAATAATACAAAAGTAGGGTAGTCAATCAGAATTAATCACACAACATTCTCCAATGAACAAATAACATAAAATAAAATATTTTTCTGAAGACATGTTGGACAATAAATTATTTAATTATTTAAAAAGAATGGCACGCTGCAAACAAATTTTTGGTGTTATGTATAACAGTATGTGAAAGGATAGACTATGCTCAGTAATATGACCCCAGTCTGGGGCCTCATGGTGCTGTTCCCCTATATTTTAGAGTCCCAGGGACTGGGGAAACCAGAGTGATACTGGACAAGTGGTTCACTCTTCATAGAAAGATGTTGCCAGACATGGATATATCTATAGATCAGATTAGAGTGATAGGAGCCTAATAAAGACATGCAGGTCATGTAGGCAGATAGGATTGATGGTCTACAGTATTGTACTACTTGACATACTCCTGTAAGGTCAGCAACCCAGGATAAGATAACTTCACCTGATGATTAGGTTACTGCACCACAGGGCTAGATTAGAGGCCTGAAATCTATTAATGGACTGGTGCCCTACCTGAGTATACAGATAGATAATATCTGTACATATATATGATTGTGAAATACATGAAATGTATGTTGATGTCTCAAAATCTTAACCATTGAAAACACACAGAAAGAATTATAATGGTTTAACAAAACTGTATTACATACACAGAGCACAGTCAGAAATGTATAAAACTATGCATTAATATCTTGGGTGTGGTGTTGGTGGATCCCAGAAGGGCAAGAGGCTGTTTTGGAAAAAGGGGACACCTAAAGGGTTAAATGTAATACTGTATAATGCATAGCATCTACTAGGTTCACATGTAATCACTACACCACTGCAACCAGAATCTGATGAATACAAATCTCATCATACATCACTCCATGTAATAGAAGTAACTAGTAATGAGCATAGTGCCTATATCTGGTCTTCATCTGCTTCCTTAAATAGATGCATAAAGATCTGGACTATGTAATCCAATCCAGTTACAAACATACAGTGTGTTCCCAATGTAAATCTGAAAAAAAATGTGGTCAAAACCTAACAAAGGCAGAGGAGGATAAAAAACTAAGAACACATGCATGCACAGTACAGTGCTAAATATTGTAACTGTAACAATAAACCAACTTACCTGATCTTCATCTGCAAGCATTACTGACTAATTAGGTTAGTTGTCATGATAAATCACTAGCCATGACCATTAATAATGATGTGTCATCTCACAATGAATGCGTCCAAGAGTGCTATCACGATCTCGATCTGATATTTGTTAGCAACATTGATTTCACATTCATATGTTATACAGGTGTTATCACATTGTAAAGGATTCTCGTTATATCATATGTTGGGAAAATCTAATCATTAATTCCAAGAGAACATGAAGGTCGCCAGCCATAATCAATTTTAATTACATCAGACACAAGTATATGTTGTATTATTGGTATTGAGGATAGGATAACATTGTCATTGTGAGACTTTGCAACAATCATATTCTTGATATATGATTTCATTAAAATCATGTGAGCAACATTTTTGGGAGGGGATGTAATTGATGGAATGTCTATCTGAGAGCCACCATGAATATATCAAAATTACGTCATATTTGGAACAATGCTTAAAGATGAAGAAAATGCCTTCATGGATTTGAATTGTGTCTAAATAAAAAAAAATATTTATGAATAAGGCCTAAAAAAATAGGGACTGCAGCATCTCTTCCTCGGTGACCATCAATTGCTGAAATGTTAAACAAAACCCTGCATGTCCACAGAGAAAAGGATCATGGACCATGTGATGGAAGGAAGCCATCTGCTTACAATGTATCACATATGTGTGATTCAATACTCTATAGCCAGGCTAGAGCATGTTAACATTTGGACCCATAGATTGTCACTGAGGAATGCTGTTGAGAAGTTTAAAAAATATGAGCTTCCCCTACATCCTCCTCCACCTTGCCACAGGGCTCCAACCCCATGTGGCCACTTGCCTTCTCTCTAGTTGAGGAGGGTTTCAGGGGGAGGAATCCCCCCAGGAGGCAGAGGCACTGGAGGTGACCGAGGTATTGATGAAGGTAAAGAGTGACCAGGCTCCAAGTGTGCAGGGAGGTCTCTGGGGTGGAGGAGGCGATGCTGGGACCCAGAGCGTGCCCGGTGGCATCAATTTTGAGTTGAATGAGCGCACTCTGGTTATCTGACAAGTGTAGCAGTCTGGCCAGGAACGACTCCATCAGGAGGTGGCACCTCATCACCTCCCTATAGAGCCTCCACAGGCTGCTGTCTATGGAGGCTTGGTTGGGGTGATACTGGCCTGGATCCCCAATTACTTTCCACAAGCAGCCACATCAGGACCAGCTTCTCCCCCTCAGTGGCCTCCAATGGTGGACCTTGGGACTGAGGTCCGCTCGGTGTGGGCATGTCTGGGGAGGAGACAACAGTGTTGGTCCCGGAGTGGAGAGGGCCTTGTGCCCGGTTGGAGCCTGGCTTCCATGTGGTGGTAGGCCTGGTTGTCGCACTGATAGGAGGTGTGGCCAAAGGTCCAGCCGGTGACCCCATTGCCCAGATTAAATGGTCCTCCTCAAATCCTGGCACCTCGGGTCCTCTTCTTGCTTCCTCCTCCTGCGCCGGGTCCTTTTGGGCAGGGGCATGGTCCAGCAAATCCTGTTCCTATGGAGCTGATGCCCCCACCTCTGGCTCACCAATGGACGCAAATCACCTGTCAGCTGTAAAAGAGAGAATAGTATAAGTGTTAATTATGTCAAATGATACATTGTTTTCATTTTTGTCCTCAAACTCTGACATACTGTTGTCTTAAAGCTGGATGTTTTACTTAACTTGTACTATGTGTAGCTATCATTTTATGGATGTGATGAAATCTTTGGATTATGAGCTGGATTTTAATTGGCTCTTGACCCCAGCTGCGGGCTGTATCTGCATATGCAGCCGTGAACACACCCATACATGGACACTCTATTGGTTAATTACTCATGTTGTGCCCACTAATGACAATGGTTTGTCAGCTTCATGGATATAATGACACATGAATGATCCATCTATCCCTTGTTAAATCCAGAGAGCTGACATGTCAGTGGCATTGTAAGTCATCATTTACATGTGTTGTGTGTTTAATATGTTTGTGTGATGTACATGTGGTGGAATGTTGGTGTATCTGATATTCACTTGACATGGAGGCTATATCCTGTTGGGCCACCAGGCCTGGAGCTCCAGCGATGGGGCCTGGCTCAGCAACTTCTTTAGCACCCTCTCCCACTTGTTGTATTTGACAGTCACTTGGGGACCACCACTTGGTGCTGTCCCTGTGCTCTCCTCCTTGGCCATCATCCTCCTCACCTTTACCAAGACAGCATCAAAGCAATGCTTTACAGATCTCACACCCCTTTCTGCAAAGTCCACTGCTGTGACTGTGACTGCTACCTCCTTCCAGGCCTGGGCCTTGAGCCAGGCCTAACTTCCTTCCTGCCCACATCGATAGTGGTTTTGGGGGGGTCACATATGACACTGAGGAATACCACCTCATGCTTGTAGTTAGGAGTCCTTTGTCTGACCCCAGTCTATTGCCCTCCCAACTGTGTCTGGGGTCCTGTGCTCCCTTTTCTGACCCTGAGGCTTGTCTCTCCTCCACACTACCACCCCCTCGGATCAGGCCCCTCTCCCTCTGACCCTGAACTGGGAGTGCCTGTAACTATGAGTGACTCTTCCCCCCCCCTATACCACTTCACCACTCTCCTTTACACCACTCCTCCACTCTCCTCCACTCTCTTCTCCTCTACTCCCCACTCCTCTACTCCGCACTCCTCCACTTTTCTCTGCTCCCCAATCCTCCTCCAGTCTCCTCTCCTCCACTTCCTAATCCTCCACTTCCCACTCCTCCACTCTCACAAATAAAATTAGACTGCATACAGAAACTTGCTTTTCTTAATCTACATTTTCACTGTAGTTATTTGCTCTTTTGGGTTTCAGTATCACCTTTATGCCATCGATATCCAATCTCTCCTCTCCCTCCTTATTGAGTAATAATACAACACGTCTTTCTAATGTCTTTAGAAAATAACTTTTCCATAAATGAATTAGTAGTTATTTCTCCATTTACATAGTTATATAGTTACATATTAATTGAGATAGATAAAAGACTTTTAGTCCATCAAGTTTAAACTTTTAAGATCTCTGATCTGCAATATACTGATGTGTTTTTGATTGATCCAGAGGAAGGCAAAAAGAAAAAAACTAAAAACAACCCAATTGTCTCAAAAGGGGAAAACAATAATTCCTTCCTGACCCCAGATATTGGTGATCGGATTCCGCACTGGATCAATACTATCTCTTTAATAACCAGGATAACCCTGAATTCCCTTTTTAATAACAAATATATCCAGTGCCTTTTTAAAGTTATCTATCAAATCCACTGTCACCCCCTTATTTGGAAAATAATTCCACAGATTAACCACTCTTATTGTGAAGAACCCTTTTCTTTCTTTGAGGTGGAATATTATTACTTCTATCCTCAAAGGATGTCCTCTTGTCAGTTGAAAACCACTTGGCACTAAAGGCTCACTGGACAAACCTTTATACTGACCCTGGATGTATTTAAATAATGTAATCATATCTCTGCTCATATCTCCGCTTAGATGCCTTTTTTCTAGAGAAAATAGGTTTAATTTGGTTAGTCTTTCTTCATAACTTAGCCGTTCCATTCCCCTTATTAGTTTTGTTGCCCTTCTCTTTACATTTTTCAGCTCTAAAATGTCCTTTTTATGAAGTGTGCCCAAAATTGTACTCCATATTCCAAATGAGGGCGTACTAGTGATTTGTATAGTGGCAGAATTATATTGGCTTCACTTTTGTTGTACACTATTGCTATGAAATATATTGCAACACTAAAAGATACAAAGAGCGAGCATATACTGCATAACATGCTTATCACACTGGTTACAAATACTATATATCCATGATTCATTAAAATGCCAGCATCCTACAGAGAGGGGTTTTACTTTCTATTCTCATGTACATAATAGCTATTCTAGGATAGATTGCATCATGATAGACCAACAATTGCTACCACCAGTTTTGAATTTTTACATTTATAAGATAGAATGTTTGGATCATTCAGTTACTGAGGCTTCATTAACTATCATTCAGTCACCAAGTTACTGCTGCATTAATGAAAATATAATGTGATGTTAGAATATTCATTAATAGCATTAATTAATATATTATTTTGAAATAAATAGCACAAACAACAGACCAAATTAATCCAATAATAAAATTGGGAATGGTTATTTGAGTCACCCTAATTAGCATATCTGCCTATTAAAAAAATTAAAAAGCAAAAAAAATAGAAATCCTGATAACAGAACTCAATTTTATCTAACTAAATTAAATAATATGTTAAATTGACCACAATATCAGGCTTTAAAATAAATAACAAATTATTATATACAAAGGTAAACACTATATACAAAGAGATTGTAAAAACAAAATTCCATTTCCAGTGGGCCAAAAGAGAAGACAAATATCTTGGGGCACGTGTCTCAAGTGCTTTTAAAGCTTTGCAGTTAATTAACTCTCAGAACACTGGCAATAATACTAAGGAATTATAGCAAATATCCTGGTTTGGTAAATATAACATAAACAGATACCAAATTCAATACTTTTAGGAAATAAATCATTAACAATAGAGGACTATTGAGGAGCTGTAACTGATATTAACTGATGAAAGAATAACATCATAAATATGCATAAAATAACGTTATTATGTAAAATGCTAATAATCCTAATGCTATGTAGGCCAGACATTTACAAAACAGATAATAAATATATTTATATATTAATGCATTAACAATGGTAACATCTTCTGCATGATGCAATAAATCAAATTTTTAAACATTTTACCAAAACTTGTATAAAAATAATTAATCACCAAAAGATACAGAACAAAACATTCTCAATTTATAAAATCAGTTAAAGGGAGATTGTCACACACTAATGGACTTTTGGGTCTGGCAACTGGACCCTGAAAGACATTAGCTGGATGACTCAAAAGGCTATTAAAATGGCCATACAGATCTTTTGATAGGCTATATCACTTGTTGACGTGCTACTTACTTTAAAGGTGACATGTAGTCACTTCCAGTAACTAACTACAATAACCAGTTTGATCCCAGTACCAGGGCCAGCTAGGTTCCCGGCTGGGCTTAAACTTAAAGCAAGCTCCACAGACTTCAATGAAGGAAATGACTGAGTCATCAATTACAATTTACTAGGCTGTCAAGCAGCTATTGAAACACATTGTAGAACAGGATTGTACAAGGATTGTAGAAAAAGTCACACAAACACATAGCAAACTAAATTCATAATCTTCTTTAATGTTTAACAACCTATAAGCCTTAGACAGAATCCTAAATAAGCATATCAAAAGTGGTGCGCACAAAACAGGATTGTAGAAAAAGTCACACAAACACATATCAAAGTAAATTAATATTCTTCTTTAATGTTTAACAACCTATAAGCCTTAGACAGAATCCAAAATAAGCATATCAAAAGTGGTGCGCACAAAACAGGATTGTAGAAAAACTCACACAAACACATAGCAATCTAAATTAATATTCTTCTTTATTGTTTAACAACCTATAACCCTTACAAAGAAGCCTAAATAAGCATACCAAAAGTGGTGAGCACAAAAGGATTGTAGAAAAAGTCATACAAACACATAGCAAAAATTCACCATAACAGATACAATACACCAAAATTAGGAAATTTTTGCTTTTTTGCAAAGACATTTAACTCAAAGAACATTTTAATTTTTCTTTTACAACAGATAGTGCGTGAAGACAATCGGACGAGGACTTTCAACACAGGACCAGACCATCGGACGAGGACTTTCACCAGAGGACCAGACCATCGGACAAGGACTTTCAACAGAGACTTTTAACAGAGGACCACACCATCGGACGAGGACTATCACCAGAGGCCCAGACCATCGGACCAGGACTTTCAACAGAGGACCAGACCATCGGACGAGGACTTTCAACAGAGGACCACACCATCGGACCAGAACTTTCAACAGAGGACCAGACCATCGGACAAAGAATTTCAACAGAGGACCAACAAACATTCTGATTGAAATCACACTTCAACCAAGGTACAGTATAATAAGTACAAAATGAGAAAACTAAATAAACATGTTTTATCTGCATCTGTGTCAACAGAAAAAAAAAAGAACAAGCAATAACTATGTCCTTTATTTGATTGCAATTTGCACAATTCAATACATGTGTAAATAACCACATCACTGTTTTTTTTGGAAAGAAGTTTTTACTTGGTAAACATCTATCCACAAACAAGGTTTTCAATAACTAAAAACTTCTTTCAAAAAAATATGTTAGCTGCTTATCTACAGCAGTATTCAATTGCCCAAATTGCTATTCAATGAGGCCAGGCCCTATAACTTTTAACAAAATATAACTGATACATTAATGATTTACCTCTTATTTCTCTATTATGGACAATAATGTTTAACAGTAATTCCAAATTTCAATATACCCAATTACATTTCATTTTTTGGCTTTACAGATTAACATGGCTACTAACGAGAGCAAACAAGAGAGGAAAAGACGTCAAACTAGAGAAAGACCAGAGAGATGGGCCGACCAGCAGACACCAGAGGAGAAAGAAATTTGACGAGAAAAAGAATGCAAAAGACTTGCAAACAAAAGCCTCAGCTGCAAAAATGAAAGATAAGCCAAAAAAAACTACCAAGCAAATAAAGCATTTACAACCTGTTCCTCAAACATCAGATTACATTTTACCAGACACAATTAAAGACATACCAAAAAAAGCAACGAAAAAACAAAGCATTTACAACCTGTTCCTGAAACCTTACATGACATTTCACCAAAACCAGGACAACATATACCAAGAAAAGACACGAAAAAAACTAAGCATTTAGAACCTGTTGTTGAAACATTACATGACATTTCACCTGATGAATATGAAAGTCAAACTGCTATATGCTTTGCAAATTGTCCTTTACTCAAGTCTTTAGCAGTAGAGGTTCATTGTTGTGGGGACATGACTACTCAATGTCAGTTTTGTGAAGCTTATTATTTTAAACAGGAGAGACCCAGAGATGGCCAATTCATTAGTTGCTGTCAAAAAGGCAAGTTCAAACTTCCACAAAGAAAATAATTTCCAATCTATTTACAAAACATTATGACTGAACCTACTTTTCCAAACTACAAAAATTTTAAGACAAACATAAGATCCTACAATAGTGCAATATCCTTTGCATCTATGGGGGCAACATTAGCTGCAAATGTAGCAGGACATGGCCCTTACTGTTTTAAATCCAAGGACAAATTTATCATCGGACTACCCATTTACATCCAGAGGAAGGAGATCAAAGAATATTTGCTCAACTATATGTCCTAGATACAATGTAAGCTGTTGACCAACGTATGCAGATGGAAGAAAATGAAAAATGCTAACTCAGTGTTTTTATAGAGCTAAATAACATTATGGACAATAACCCCTACAGTAAAGCTTATAAAAAATTGGCAGAAATAGAAAATGAACAACTACTTCATGCACAAAGACATCAATTACCAATGCCAAAGGTTAATATGGAGCTTAAAAGAGACAGACATACTGATAAACGTTGTTATAACTTGGCAACATCAAATGAGGTTGCAATAATGTTTCAAAATGATGAAGGAGAACCACCATTTCAAAGAGACATTAGAATATATCCCAGAAATGAGGAGCAACCATTCATTAATATGAGTATCTTAAGTCCAAATTTAGATCCAATGACATATCCAATTTTTTCCCCACACGGAGAGGCAGGTTGGCAACCAAAATTAACACTTCCAAGTGACCCAAATGCTAAAGACAGAATCCGAAATATTGTTTCTATGCTTGAATTTAAAGTAGCTCAAATTGCCATTTGAAATACATTTAATCCAATTTTATGAGGTGGAAAACTAACACAACAAAGAATTATTGATTTCTATTTGCAAGTTGAGGCCAATAATTTAAACTTTATAAAATATCAACAAGATAAACTATGTGTAGAACAATATTCGGGACTAATGGACTATGTTGCTGACGTGGCTACAAGTAGAGACATGACAGCTGGCAAAGCCATCATTTTACCATCTTCCTTTCAAGGATCTCCTCGAAATATGGGAGAAAGATACAATGATGCTATGGCTATTGTCACCAAATTTGGCAAACCCGAATTATTTCTGACATTTACATGTAATCCACAATGGCCAGAAATTACACAAAATTTACTTCTTGGACAAAGTGCTTCCGATAGACCAGATTTAGTAGCCAAAGTTTTTAAGATTAAATTAAATGAATTAATACGTGACATCACTATCAGTCAGTTATTTGGCAAATGTCTTTCTTATGTATATACCATTGAATTTCAAAAAAGAGGACTTGCACTTGCACATCTTCTGATAATACTTCAAGAAAAATATAAATTTGATACTTCTGACAAAGTGGATGCAGTCATTGTTGCTGAACTACCAGATCCAGAACTATATGGTAGACTATATGAGATTGTTACTCATCGCATGATTCATGGACCCTTTGGTGAGCTTAATCCACAATCACCATGTATGGAAAATAATAAAAGTTCTAAAGAATTTCTAAAAGATTATAGAGACAAAACCTGTGCCAATTGTGATGGCTATCCACTTTACAAAAGAAGAGAAGGAGATAGTGCCATTATTCGTGGAAAAAAAGTTGACAGTAGTTATGTAGTACCCTACAATCAACATTTACTCATGAAGTACAATGCCCACATCAATGTAGAAGCCTGCACTTCCATCAAATCCAATAAATATGTCTATAAATATATTTACAAAGGCTACGATACAGCTACTGTAGTCGTGAAAAGGGCAGACAACCTTGAAAGTAGTGAGTTAGTACATGATGAACTTGCATCTCATGTAGATGCTCGCTATGTCAGTGCGCCAGAAGCTATGTGACGGCTTTTAAAATTTGAAATGCATGATAGATCACATGCAGTATATAGATTAGCAGTACATTTGCCACAAAGACATTTAGTGTATTTCCATGCTGGAAATGAAATGAATGCATTGGCCCAAAGTGAAGATCGTCACACTACATTAACTGCATGGTTTGAATTAAATTCCACAGATTTACAAGCAACAGAATTCTTATATATTGACATACCATATCATTATGTTTTTGTGAATGGATTATGGAGACACAGAAAAAGCAGAGGAAATAAAATCATCCCAAGAATTTACACGGTCAGTCCAAGAGATGTTGAACGTTTTTGCTTACGGATATTACTTTTAAATGTTCCTGGAGCACAAAGTTTTGAACACTTAAGAACTGTTAATGACATTGTATATGAATCCTTCCATTTAGCTGCAAGACATAGAAACTTACTCGCTGATGATACAGAGTGGGAAAGATGTTTAGAAGAAACAGCACAATGTCAAATGCCAATGCAGATGAGAGAACAATTTGCATTTATTTGTATCTTCTCAGCTAGTGGGAGACTTTTTAAAGTAATATGGCTGAAGACTTTAAGCGACGATACAATGAACCTATTGCACACTTAAAAGCGTTAATGGAAATCCAAGAAGTATTTTTAACTCATGGATTTAGTTGTGCAAGTTTTAATTTGCCTGATCCAGGTCTTATAGATGACATAAACTTTGAAGACTATGACATTCAACTACAAGCAGAAAGAACAGAAGAAAGACGTGCAACTTTATATACCTTACAATTGCAAGCAGTTAATGCCATTAAAAATGCAATAGATGATGACATGGTGACAGAGCGTTATTTCTATCTTGATGGACCTGGCAGATCAGGAAAAACCTATCTATATAATTTATTAATAAGTTCAGTACTAGCAGAAGGTCAAATAGCAATGGCGTTTGCCACTACTGGAATTGCTGCACTTTTGTTAGAAGGTGGAAGAACTGTTCATAGTGGATTTAAACTGCCAGTGCCTATTTTAGAAACTTCTGTGTCAGATATTCGCATGACATCATTACAAACAAAGAAATTGAACAAATGTAAATTGATTATAATAGATGAGGCCACATTGATGTCATTCTATGACCTCCAATGTATTGACCGTTTGCTCCGTGAAGTCATGGATAATACTTGTCCATTTGGTGGAAAGGTAATGTTGTTAGGTGGCGATTTTAGACAAACATTACCTGTCGTTGTACATGGAAATCGAACTGACATTATCGAAACCTGTATAAAGTCAAGCACACTGTGGAAACATTTTACCCATCATCAACTGCAACAAAATATGAGATCAGAATGCCAAACTGATTTCAATGATTGGCTTATTAAAATTGGAGAAGGCAGAACAGAAAAAATACCACATTTACCTGACGACACTGTAGAGATCCCACCTCATATGATTTGTCAACAAGATATTATATCGGCTATATTTGAAGGTAGCATAAATAACCAGGAATATTCCGAGCTTGACAACCAAGTCATACTAACGTGTAAAAATAAGGATGCACTAATCCTCAATAATGAAATCTTTAAAAAAATTAATGCACCACAAAGAAATGATCACAGTGCTGATTCTGTACTTGATGATGACAATGAAAGTCAGGCCAACTTTTCTACTGAATTCATAAACTCACTAACTCCTTCTGGAATGCCACCACATATACTGCAGCTAAAGAAAGGTGCAATTATCATGTTACTGCGAAATATGAGCCCCAAAAAAGGCCTATGCAATGGGACCAGATTAATTGTTCAACAATTAAAGGACCATTTTATAGATGCTGAAATTTTAACTGGTACCCATATAGGAGAGAGAGTTTTCATTCCAAGAATAGATTTAGCACCAAGTGAAAGTAGTCTCCCTTTTATACTTCAAAGAAGACAATTTACCATTATTATGGCATTTGCCATGACCATTAATAAATCACAAGGTAAAACGTTCAAATCTGTGGGTATTTTCTTGGAAGAACCAGTATTTGCACATTGACAATTTTACGTTGCGTTGTCACGGTGCAAAAATCCACAGGCTATTAAAGTTTACATTGAAAAGAATGAAAGTCAAGGTTATTTATTAGAAGATGGACGTATTTTTACTAAAAACATTGTCTACTATGAAGTACTATAACTTTTCAGTATATAATTTAAACCAATGCCAAACAATTTTAAAAGCATTCAAAAATACAAAACAATTTGTAATTTAATTCAGTCCTAATTAATGGAAGTACTGTTTATGGATGATTCACCTCACAAAATACTTGCCTTGCATTTTTTGGACAAATTATGTTAAAATGTTAATTCACTATGTTACTGTTTCTAATGTTACAAGCTTGAAAACAATATTTTCAAGTTCTTTACTTCAACATATTACAAAGTTCATGTTATGAGCTCAAGCACGTTTTAAGTCACAATGTAAATATTGTCTGTTATCTTAAGATTACTCCCTGGATTAATGTTTATCGCCAGTTCATGGGGCCAGTAAGGAATTAATTTCATTGGGTACATTTTAAGGAGAGATTTTACTGTATGCTTTCCTCTGCATTCAATGTATATTGAAGTTAACCATTATTCTGATAGAAATTGCATGTTAATACTGATTACTTTAAAGTTCAACTGTTTTTACATTCAAATGTTAATACTTTTAATACAAAATTATGTTTAAATATTAATTCACTATGTTACTGTTTATAATGTTCCAAGTTGTAAAAATGTTTTTTTCAAGTTTCTTAGTTACACACATTAGAAAATTCAAGTTTAAAAAAATATTATGTCAAGTTTCTGACTTAAACATATTACAAACTTCATGTTAAAATTGGGTACGTTTAAAGAAGGGTTTTTATAATGTTTCTCTTGCTCTGCATTAAATGTATATTCAAGTTAACAATTCTTCAGATAGAAATTGCATGTTAAAAAACCATTACCTCAAGTTTACAATAATGATTATTTTAAAGTGCAACTGTTTTTACATTCAACTGTTAATACTTTTAATACAAAATTATGTTAAAAAAAATGTATTCACTATGTTACTGTTTATAATGTTCCAAATTCTACAAATGTTTTGTCAAGTTCCAAAGTTACACAGATAATAAAGTTCAAGTTTCAAAAAATATACTTTCAAGTTTATTACTTACATATATTTCAAACTTCATGTTAAAATTGTGTATGTTTGAACAAGGCTTTTTACTCTTTGCTTTCCTCTGGATTCAATGTATATTGAAGTTAACAATTCTTCAGATACAAATTTCATGTTAAAAAACCATTACCTCAACATTTTACAAAAATACACGTTCATATCACAATACTTACAAGTGTCAAATATGTATATTTATAACTAAACAACTTTACAAACATATACATCACATTGCCGTCATTTTTTGACGGGCAAGTCGCTAGTCAAATATAATCTTTTGAATAATTACTCATGCAGAATTGTAATTATTCTAATGCAATTTTTCTTGATATACCGCAAATAAGGATATATATTAAATAGCAGTATAGAGAATTGGGAAACCCACCAGACATTTGACCAAAGTGAAGGATCAGAAGAGAGTGAGTGATTCTAGTACTTCACATCCTTGAGGTAAGGTGAGTGTCCACTCTTATTCATGAAATATATAACACATATTGGTTATCCAAGTGACCTGCACCAAATGTGGTTGCCCCACCATCCCCATTTATGCAATACCTTAAATTAGTTCCCCATAGTATTTATAAAGGACTTTGCATTGATGATGTTACAAATAATTGGTTTCTACATATAAGTGCTTTGGGATGTGGTCTGTATTTTTGGGCTGATGTTTTTGCTGATTCTGGTGGTGTCGAGTAAAAGGTCTAGTTTGATTCAAACGGTTTAGAATATCAGATGGTGGCTTCATGGAACTACTACTTGTTGTGACCCTGTGGGTTTGATGTTCAAAATCACATGCTTTAAACTCAGAGGGACTCAGAAACTTTGCCTAAATTTATAAATCTAGTTTGTTCAGTTTTCCAAGGCGATAGTCCTGTTGATCTCTGAGAAAACTTTTTTTTTTGTTTAAGCTTCAGTTCCATTTTGAACTTCTCAATTAAGCTTTGAACTTTTTTGAACACAGAATTGGTATGAAGTTTTTCTATTGAAGTCTGAAATTTGACAACCTTCTGATTGAGTATTTGTAAGTTAGTTTGTTAATATTCCGAAATCAAGTGCATCAGATCAACAAAACATTTTGACACTTTCCGTCTATTTCTATACAAATTGATAATTGAATAAATGTAAAGCTGATATAAATTGAGCTCTTACCCTAGGGATGATACTATTCTTTGGATACTTTTGAAGGCTAGATACCTCCCAAACCATGCAAATTTGTTTTCTAAAATTGTTTAATAATTACTTTGAATAAATGTGTGACGTTATTAGAATCATATTTTAAAGAACATGTCTTGATTCCCACCCGAAGCAACAAAATCTATACTGGGGCTGGTCTATAAATATTTATATAGAGACATTAAGCCTCACTGAATTGCTACGAATTTGACCTCCGATTTCGCGACTGGAAATCGCAGGCTCATTTGCTATTCAATTAGTGTATTTTTGCAAGCTACAATCGGGTTTCGATTTTTGGCCGTGTGAAAATGGCGGCCGTGCAACTTGGAGGCTTCACCACTCTAAAGCTTTTGATCCGTCACTTTCGCAGGGCTGAAATTGCAAATCTCTATTCAATTGCCCGATTCTTCCCACTTTGCAAATGTATCCTAATTTGCACATTGCAAATACAGGACGAGATCCTACAGTATATGTGTTCAGGAGGACCCGCAAGGGATTTAGAAGCTCATCTGAATGTCCCCACTGCACCTAACACCCCACGTCACTCCTAGATGAGACCACCATGATGCGGGGGTCCCAATACTTAACCCCATCAGCCCCTAATTAACTCCATCACTCATCAGGCTCTATACAGAGCTCCATGGGCACCTAAATAACCCCATCACTCATGTGGCTCTATACCGAGTCCCGTAAGCCTCAAATTGACCCCATCACTGATGGGGCTCTTTACAGAACACCATAAGCAACAAATTATCCCCATCACTCATGGTGCTCTATACTGAGCCCCATGAGCCTCAAATTAACCCCATCGCTCATGGGGTTTTATACAGAGCCTCATGAGCCCCTATCTAGCATTTTTAAATGCTGCAGGGGTCCTAATCGGGAACCCTGCATCATTGGGGCTTAATGTGGGGACCCGATCGAGACCCCTGCATCATTGATGGTCAATGTGGGGACACTGAAGGATCCCGATCGGGACCCCAGCATCATTGGGGGTTAATGTGGGGTGCTTGCGGGAGAGCACTTGAAGGTGGGTTTCTGATTTTGGATGTTGGGCAGTGAGTCTCGGCCTTGGTTAATTGAATAGCCTAAAAAATGTACGTGAACCGCAGCTCGCAACTCACTCGCTGACATCTGGCCATCGGCCAGTGAGTTGCAAGCTGGCAATAGAATGAGGCTTACTATGTTCAAATATAGGATGGTTTTTACATAGTAACGAGTGCAGCGAGTCTTTTTAAAAAATAACACCGACCATCAATGGGGACAGTTCCTGGAAATTGTATTTATGTGGTTGTATAGTATTATTCCTTTGGATAATCAAGTTGTGTCTTTATTTCAGTTTCTGTAGTCAGAGGTAAGCAACCAAAATATAGCAGATCAGTATTGCTTGAAAGATGTAAAAATAGGCATTGATAAGTGGAACAACTGTTATAATAATATGGACAGAGGGTATTGAACTCAATATTCAAAGCCCTACAGGTTAGGTAACATGCACTTTCATCACGGTTGTGTCTTAATCGCATGTATTTCTACTCTCAGCCAATAGATGACGCTGTAGGACTTGGTGATGCAGTTCAATAGCAATAGATGACGCTGTTGAGTCTAGGAACTGTTGTTTTTACATGCAATGGCAAGGTTGAGTACCAAGCCAATAGATGACGCTAGTGAACTTTGTAAGTATAGGTAGTTCCTTTCTGTGTAGCAGGCAATAGTCAGAAAAGTATTTACACAGTTTATTGATTGCCTGATTTTTTTGGATAATAAAAGTTGTGGTTTTACAAGGAAAGTCAATCATGCTTTAATTATGAGAAGCTGTTTTTGGCAATACTGTTTGGGGTGTTGGTTTTGAAAAACTTATTCCAGTTAAGGTCTCTATTAACTGAGGCTTATAGAAAGCTTTCTAACATACCCTTGCATTAGGGCAATATAGGAGTTCCCTGCCCTCAATCCCCAGTACCTGTATATAAAGTTTTTGCTTCAATGACACTTGTAGCAAGTCTCCTACTGCTGAATCCTCTAAACAGAAAAACAAATTGTAACAATGTCCTGCAACAGGGTTTAAAGATGTCTGTCTCTTGCCCCCAAACCTCCTTCTCCTGCTTCAACACATAGATGTCAAATGTGTGTTGTGTTTCTGATTCAGATTGTTCCTTCATGTATATCCATCCAGTACCTTTTAGTCCAGTAGATTATTTAGATCTGCTGTTAAAGTGAAGCCCAAAAGTTGCTGCAGAGTTCCAGAGTAATCCAGACTGTTCAGTCACTGTAACCTGATCTTGTATATCAAATATAATCCAAATTGCTTGTTTTTTTCATGTTTTTTTAAAGCCTTATTGCAGGGAGCTCTGATGTTTTGCTTCCTCTCTGTTTGCTGCTAGCAACACCCTCTCATGTCAATCATTTGTAAACCAATCAGAAGGCACTATTGCCTTCAGCCAATCAGAATGGGATTCTGATTGGCTCCAAGCATCTGCATCTTTTGATTGGCTGCTATCAATTAGAAGACACAGATGTTTGGAGCCAATCACAATGGGATACCCCCATGGGGTGTATCCCATTCTGATTGGCTGAAGGCAATAGGTCCATCAGCCAATCAGAATGGGATATAGGGGTGTATCTCATTCTTATTGTCTCACAACTTGGCACCTTCTGATTGGCTGAAATTTGATTGACAGCATTTTCAGAAGGTGCCATTTTCATTTTTGTACCGGAAGAATCGATCCAAGCCTCATTTGCGACAGGCAGCTCCACCAGGGAGGAGCTCCGTTACCCTTTTTTTAAAATGTTAGCGCATCAGTTTTTTTTTCATGGGCACTGTCGGAGAAGACATCAAGAAGGACGGAAACATTGCAGAAAGGTAAGTGTAATACATAGAATGTATGGTTTATATGTTGTGTTTAATTTTGTTAATAATTGTACTGTTTATTTTTTAAAGTGAGGTAGCCGTGTGCGGCATGAACGTGAGGGGAGAAAATGTAATTTGCAGCAATAACGTAAAGTGAGGCCGCCATGTTCGGCATGAACATGAGGGGAGAAACTGTTGTTTGCAGCAGTAACGTAAAGTGAGGGCGCCGTGTGCAGCATGAACGTGAGGGGAGAAACTGTTGTTTGCAGCAGTAACTTAAAGTGAGGCCGCCATGTGAGGCACCTTTAAACCTCGGGCAAATGACATGACTTAGTAGCTAGATGCCAAAAACATCAGGAATAGGGATGTATAGGGAGGCATGAGCAACACATGAATGGGCCGTAAAGGAACAAGCAAGTAACTTGCACCAAATAGCGGCTGCAACGTAAATTCAACACTTTCTACTGGAGCTAACAATCTATAAATACTGGACACTTTCTAGAAATTTCTCAATTTCTCCTCAGGTGATGAACAGTGTGACTGTACATTTGTCTGGTGGCGTTACTTCTGTAGCAACTTGATTATCACTTTAGAAGTCAAAAACCTGCAAATTAAAGCAAATAGGTTAGCTATAATGAATTATTAATTTCTTAAAAAATTTATAATAAAAAAAAAAAATAAACTTTCAAATATTGCAAATAATAACATTATATACAGTATGTACTGAAGGATTTAGAAGACCTTATCCATGAAACTGCATGAAGAGTCTCATCACCTCTACACACACACACCTCTGTCACCTCTACTGCCTGAAGAGTCTCATCACCTCTACACACACACACCTCTGTCACCTCTACTGCCTGAAGAGTCTCATCGCCTCTACACACACACACCTCTGTCACTTCTACTGCCTGAAGAGTCTCATCACCTCTACACACACACACACCTCTGTCACTTCTACTGCCTGAAGAGTCTCATCACCTCTACACACACACACCTCTGTCACCTCTACTGCCTGAAGAGTCTCACCACCTCTACACACACACATAAATAATGTAAGTTTTTGATGATGTGTAGCCCTAATGTGCTTTTATAGCTATGTGTTGTATTGCAAGATTAAAAAAAACTAAGTTGACAGAATTCTGCACTGCTCAGCGTGTCATCAGCTAGTGTGTCTCAATGTAATGACGTCATTTGCACCCTATGTGGTGTTTCATGAATAACAACAAAAAAGACAATGTAACTGAACAATAAATGGTTTCAAATTTACAAAGGCTTTTAAGAATGTATGTAAACTAATGATTGAAGGTAAGGTAGTGGGGGAAAGTTATTCCCCATAAGGTAACTACCCAAATATAATTCCCATCAAGTAATATAACAGAATTGGAAAAAAGACAATGAATTTAATTTAAGCTAAAGGGTTATGTGATGGTGAAAGGAAATTAACTATGAGATAATTATATTTTTAATATCAAGACTATTAAATAAGAAGTGATCAAGTTGGGCACATAAATGCTAAAAGTGCCATTAAATGCAAATTTGGTTAAAGAAGTATAAAGTCTTGATAACGCTAATGAGATTAAGTTCCTATATCACTGTCTACTATTAACCAGTAATATACAAAGAGGGCCTCATGTAAATCTTTGAACAAACACCTATGAATGCCCTAACTAATGAGTAAACCCTACTTAGCTATGTTAATCCCCCTCCTATAAAACACTGTGAGCAGACTGTTCCAGGTTACTGCTCCGAGGGAACTTCACAACACAGCCAAAAAGCAAGGCAACAATCTCCATTGATTCTTGCCCTGACAATAAAGGAGTTACTCCCTCTCAAATGACCCCCCTTGCACCTGTAATAAACCCCCATGCTGCAGGGGGTCTCATTTGGGACCCCCTGTCAACCCTCATATGACATGGAGTCTCAGTCAGAACTCCCTTGCTCCTAAAATGAACCACCCATGCTGTGGGGACCCAATCGGGACCACATCGGCATGCCTAAATTTAAATTTTCTGCCCCGCGGGTCCTAATAAATGTAACTCTGTGGTATCTAAATTAACCACTATCACTCATGGGGGTCTATGCAAATCACCATGAGCCCCTAATTAACCCCATCAGTCCCATAATGGTCTATATAGACCCTTATAAGACTATAAGTTACCCTAACATTAACTCTTTAAGAGCAGTGAGGGTCCATCAGGACCCTCATGACACATGTAGCCACATTCAATTAGAAGCCTGTGGCGGCATCAGGAAGAGTTACAGAGCTATTAAATTAGAACATGCTGCGAGTTACTATCTTGAGACGTAAACCTGTAAACCATTTATTGAACGTTGGATGAGAGTGATCAATTAGTCAAACCCCTAGTTACGGGTTTAGATGGAGCCAATGGAAATGAGATCATCATAATTACGTCACTGAAAAACGAAGGTGGGATTTCAAAGTCTTGTTTTCAATTACGAGTTACGATCGGATCCACATTCCAGTAATAATGCAATATTTTTATTTTTTTATTTTATATTTATTACATTTTTGAAGACAGTATAGTATATTAAGGTATACATGATTCATAGTTACAACACAAATTCATAGATTAAAGGTATACATGTATATAAAAAAAAGATAAAAAAGAAAAAAAGAAGAAAGGAAAAAAGGAAAAAAGATAAATGCTAAGATATTACACTGAATTTATTATTTATACATATTGGGTTTTCTGTTAAATTTATTGTAAATAATGTAATCACATCTTTATATTTAAGTATATGGCAAACACATTGGAGTAAATATTTTAAGACCAGTTTATAATATAATAAAACAAGTCAAATTGAATCATGTTAATTTACATTACAAATATTTTTTTTTTATTTTTTATTGAGTTTGAGCGAAGAGAGAGGAAGAAGAGGGAAAACTGTATTGGATTTATATCATTATAGGAATTCTTTATGTCTTCCACAGCGACCATTTTAGAATGTTTCTCTTTGAAGAACGTTGAAATAGTATTATGTATTCCATTTCTATTTGTTTATTCCTATCTACTTTGGCCATTCATTCTATGATGGCATAGATTGTTTTTTCCAGGCTTTGACTATGAGTCATTTAGCTTCCATTAGAGTGTTAATAATTATATTACTTTGTTTAAAATTAATTTTATCATGTAACATATGAAATTATACTATTTCTGGAGTTAATTCTAATTGAAACTTCATAATCTTGGATATTTGTATTATACACATTGACCAAAAATGTTTTATTAACATGTTATAAAATTACCATTTGGTGGATGGTATTTGGAATTCATTAGATATCATTTCAAACAATTTCAATTTTTTTTTATGAATAAATCGCTTAAAGATTTTAATTCCCATTTTTCCCACGTTGTATTTAAGAAAGAAGTAAGATCTTGTGTTATTTTTTGTAATGGAATATTTATTGCTGGATGCTTTACTAATTATTTTTTTAATTGAATTTGAACCACCATTTTATCAAGGTTCTAGGTATAAGTGGTAGTTTATTTAGTACTTTCTTCACCATATTTTTATTTCAATATATATATTGCAAGTAAGTATTTTCAACTAATTTATTCTCTATTTGTAAGAATTTAGGAATATTATCCTTTATAGAAATGTTTAAAAGATGTATTAAATTCACAGCATTTGAGTATTGGATTATATTAGTGGCTACGAAGCCTCCCGTACAGAAAGATCTAGTCACTATCTGATAGAGCTGCTAATCGTATTTTTCTATCATGTGAAAAGGCAATTATATCTATAAGCTTGGTCTTTATTAATTAGATTATTTAGTAAAGGATTTAATCTTGAGGCTAAAATACTTGAGTATATCTTAATACCGATATTAAGGAGTGAAATTGGATTATAGTTACTACATTTTGTAGGATCTTTGTCAGGTTTTCCTAGAATAATTATCACAGCCTCTAATGTCTCTACCGGTGCCTTTCCACTTGTTCTAATTTTGTTATACATTTTTTAAAAATATTTTACCAATGATGAAGAGAATAATTTGTAATACACATTTGGAAACCCATCAAACCCTGGAGATTTCGTGATTTTTAAAGATGTTATACTTTGCCGGACTTCATCTTCTGTAATATCTCTTTCTAATTCTTTTAATTGTGTATCTGTAATTTTTGGTAAGGAAATCTTTTCCAAGTATTCTCTTATTTGTTGATTCAAAGGCTTTTGAAATGTTTATGTTTCTTCAAGATTGTATAAGGTTTTAAAACATTGAACAAATGATTTTCCTATATCTATTGGGTTTTTATGTATTGAGCCCTTATTATCCTGTATCATTTGAATTTGTTTACTTGAGTTACTTCCTTTAATTTGTGATAGTATTTTAGTTGATATAGCCAAATCAAGTTATCAGTTTTCTATTTGTTGATTTTTTTTTTAGTTCTGCTTGTATTTGAGAAATGTCAGACATTCTCGTAACTGATGGTGATAATTTATTCTTAATTTGTAATTCTGGAGATTTAATATATAAATCTCTCTTAGAACGCTTTTTTTAAAATTTGTTTTATGTATTGACCATACTAGAAGTATACCTCTCATATTCGCTTTATGCGTATTCCAGAGGGATATTTCTGATGTTATTGAATTTTCATAAATTTAAAAAAAAGTTTCTATTTCAGATTTCAATTTATTTCTGTCTTTTATTGATTTAAAATGGGTTGCTTCAATGTTGCATGAATTTTTTATAATGTATTTTAAGACCATCTTCTACCGTTAATGTTACCAATGCATTGTCTAGCCATGCTATAGGACCCATTACATTTTTTTGTATTTTGTTCAATAGATTTAAATCCAATGTATGTCTTGTATTTATTTGAGTAGTAAGTATAATCTTTATCAAGTGGGTGTAAAACCCTCCAGGTATCATATAGCCTATATTTTACTAAGGTTTTCTCAAAGCTTTTTGCATTTTTTTTATCATTATTGTATCTGCAATTGGTTTCACTGTCCATTTTCAAGGAATGAATCTCAACAAACATTTAGGTCTCCACAAATTATTAAATTATATACATTAACTATTGTATAGTATTGATTATTTATTAGCCCCATCCAAATTATGTAGCTGCCCTTCACATCCAACTTCTTATAATCTTCCACAACCTTATTTCTACCATCGAAAAACATAGACACCCCTTGTCTTAGTCCTATAATTAGAAAATAGTTTGATATTGTACTTCTTATCCAATAGTTTTTGAATATTTTTCTCCTTTAAAAGTGTCTCCTTTGCACATACAGCATCAGCATTTAATTCATGGAAGAAACTCATGACCATTGCTCTTTTTGAGGGAATATTCAATCCATTTGCATACTGTGATATAATTTTAAGTCCCATACTCCCTTTTAAAGTATCTTAATTGCTCATACTCATTTCCCATTACCGCTCTACCTTCGCTCTTGAAACCAATATACATGTTCTTATTAATTCTAGTTCACATCAAGTATTACTTCATATTTACATAGATTTTCAATATTGTTATCTTAACACAAAAAAACCCTATTATAGAAAAAAAAAGAGAAACAAGGTAAAAGAACCATAAGAAAAAACAAAAATAAAACATAAGTTAGAATTATTAGCAAGAACAATGTAATTGCCACCATTTTTTTTAATTCTAAGTAAATTACAATTATCAGGTAGATGTATCCATAAATAATCATCAACTGACCCTTACTCTTTTTTGTTTTGAAGGGAAGCTATGTTCATCATTAAATCACACATAAAAAAATCATCTTTGTTATTACTCTTTGAGGTCTCGATTTAGTTCCAAATAAGTATCAATAAGTTGCAGAACTTATATCTTAATTATAATGAATCTAATTACAAGAATAAAAGCATATTACTATCCTTTCAAATGGGAAACAACCAATTTATTTATAGTGTTCTTGCAATTTTATTTTGTTCAATTAATTGATTTTTGGTGTTTTCCTTTCTATACACTTCTACAATAAAAAAGAATAAATGATTATTTATATTATTATATTATTATATTAAATGATATTATTAAGTCCAATCTATATTATTTTTTAAATTCATTAAATTTTTAAATGTCTACAAGTGATTTTTATGTGAATTACTCTCTTATATTTAGTTTAGAAATAGGAGAATAATAAAAAAAAGTTTCTACAACTAAAAATAAAAAAGTTCATATGTGATCTAGTATTTTAATAATAAATTATTAATATAATTATTTAAATGATTCTATGTGAGTTTCTTTTATCTTATTCTAAATGTGTTATTAATATTTAGTTTTAATCCCTTTTGATTGCCTCCATTCCCTTTGTCACTTTATGACAGTGAGAGTCCAGTTACAATTCTAAAAAAAATAGTTTATACTTTTATTTTTTATAAACATTTCAATTCATTTTACTGTGTGCCATGGATGCATATTTTGAATCTGATGTTCTGAGTTCCTTTTCGAGCTTGTTTCATAGGGAATTGCCCAGTCATCTAGAAGTTTTTCTCCTTCTTTTACTGATTTAACAGTGAAGCTCTGGTTATTGTAAACAATCAATAGTTTAAAAGGGTAGCTCAACCTATACATTATATTTTCTCAATATTTTAGTTATTTGTCTAAGTTATTTTCTTTTGATCAAAGTCTCAGTTGGAAGGTCAGAGAAAACTATCAAATCACATATTATAATTGTCAAACTGCGATTTGTCGTCACGATTGCGAGCCTCACGAAGTGAGGCGAGCCGTTAATGCATAGAAGCCCTCCTAGCTCAGAGCATTTAGGCGGTGAGTGCAGAAGGCGCTCATCGCCCTGCGAGCCTTCCAAAGTGAGCAGTTGAGGCATTGAAACACGTGGGAGCTCTGAGAACTTAGGCGATGATTGCTACATATTAAATATAAATAGGTAAAGTATATTAATGTATTCATTCATATTAATTTCTTCATTCACTGTACTAAATACATTTTATATTTTACACTGTACTTTTATATCTGTCATCGCGATGAGCGCTGAAGGTGATCGTTGAAAAGCAGGAAACTTTAAGTATACGGGGGGAGAGGCTCGCAATGAGCACCGAAGGCACTCAGCGGGGGACTCAAAATGAACGCCGAAGGTCCTCAGAGTAGCAATAGCCTGACATTGTGTGGCAAACAGCATTCATGGTTTAAAATTGTATTGCCCCATCATTTTTGATAGGCAAGTCGCTAGTTTTCATAATAGTTATCAAAAGATCCCTTTTCCCTTGCGGCTTTCAATATTGCCTCCTTATAAGAGGTGAATTGGAGCTTTACTATTATTTCTCTTGGCGTTTCATTAGATATATACCCTGGAATGGGAATTATATATAATTTTTCTATTTTATTATCTTCTGAATTCACTAAGGTGTTCAAAAATTGGTAATATATAGATTTAGATCTTTCACTAACATATTCTCAGAAATACCCCAAATTCTCAGGTTACTTAGTCAGGTATAACTCTCAAGGGTATTATATTTATTTTTTTAATGATGTAAACTCATCCTCCAACTGTGTGACCCTGGCTTGCATGGTTTGATTGTACAACCATAATTCCTCATATTTATTTTCTAGTTCATCCACTTGATTTTTCACAGAGTTAATATATTTTGTATTATCTTTAACTAGTGAATTGCCCGTCAAAAAATGATGGCAAGAAAATTGTAAGCCAGGAAATACTGTTTGGCACACAATGTAAGCATTTTGGTCCTCTGAGTACCTTGGGTGCTCACTGCGAGCCTTGCACTGAGCGCCTTTAGCGCTCATTGCGTGGCTCGCAATGAGTGCCTTTGGCACTCATTGAGAGCCTCTCTCCATGGTGAAGTTTTGGTCTTGTGAGCTCCTTTGCTGCTAATTGCAAGCCTCGCACTGAGCACCTTCGGCGCTCATTGAGAGCCTCTCTCCTGGTATAGTTTTGGTTTCTGAGCACCTTCAGCGCTCATTGCAAGCCTAGCGCTGAGTGCCTTTGGTGCTCATTGCGAGCCTCTCCCCTTTTGTACTTTTGGTTCCCTGCGCATCCTGTGCGTTCATTGTGAGCCCTGCGCTGATCACCTTCGGTGGTGCTTATTGCAAGCCTCTCCTCTGCTATTTGTATTTTTTATATATTTTTTAATAATATTTAATGGAATAATTAAATAAAAAATTAATGTACTTTACCTATTTGTAATTAATATATCCAGCAATCAATATCCTGAAGAGCTAACACTCTGTTTTAATTTTTCTGCAGCTTACAATGTACATTTGGACTGTTGCTGACCTGAGGTGTAAGTGTCAGCAATGTGGCAAGTGTGCAGTGTAAATAGGCTGCATGCACGAGGCCAAACCGTTTGTTTAGTTGTGTAAATCGCCATTTTAGAATGTTAATGTTATTACTTGCAAGTTAGTGTTGTAAAATGGCGGCGATTGTCCCGCTGCTGGATTTTAAAGTACCCCCGCGGAACCTAACATTAATTGCCCTCTATGCTGGGGTTCCCCATCCGGACCCCCACAGTGTCACCATATTAACCCTTGCAGCGGGGGTCACGTTCGATCTCGATCAGGACTCCTGCTGCATAAAAAAATTCAAATGTACTGCCTTGCGTAACCTTAAAGGATCGTAAAGGTCCTGCAAGGACTCGTGCTAAATAAAATATTAACCCCTGCCATGGGAGTATTATAAGTTAACCCTATAACTTATGGGGGTCTATACAGAGCCCCATGAGCCCTCAATTAACCCTATCACTCATGGGGCTCTATACAGACCCCCATCAGCCTCTATTCAACCCCATCAGTCCAATAGGGATCTATATAGACCCCTATAGGACACTAATTAACCCCTATAATAAGACTATAAGCGTCATGAGGGTCACAAGTCTAAGAACTACACTACACTATTAACCCTAACTATACCCCATAAACCCTTGACCCTAACTATACTCCATTAATCCATACTAAACCCTGTTAAACCTATCAGGACCTAATAACCTTAACTGGACCTATTTAACCCTATCTGGGCCTACTTAAACCTATCAAGACCTCTTTAAGCCTAACTGGGCATATTTAATCCCATTTAGGCCTATTTAACCCTAACTGGGCCTCTTTAACCCTATCTGGACCTATCTAACCCTGTCTAGTCCTATGTAAGCCTATCTAGTCATATTTAACCTTAACTTGGCCTATTTAACCCCAAATGTTCCCAGTAAACCCCATCCTACCCTACCCTATTAACCCTTACACTATCTACCAAACTCTATCCTACACTATTAACCACATCCACCCTGTTAAACTCTACACTACTTACCCTCCTAATACAATCCCTATTAACCCACCTAATTACAGAAAGTAATAAAACCTAGAATTACAAAAAATAAAAAAAGGACATCACAGAAAATAAGAAAAGGACATTGTGAAAATAAAAAAAGGACATTAACAATATTAAAAAAACTACTGTACCACAAATACAAAAATGACTCTATCACAAATAAAGAAAGTTAAGTCACATGCTCTGGGAATGCCCCAAAATTCGCCAAACATGGGATTTTACCTATGACACTTTAGAAAAACTATGGGGGAAACGTCTAGCGCAGAACCCAAGTGAAGCCCTACTGGGTCTTCCGATCAGGGGTCTTTCAAAAAATGAGCAGTTCTTGACCAGTCAAGTGTTTCTAGCAGCCAGATGTGTTATCGCAAAACACTGGAAAGCCACTTCTCCATCGTACACTGAGGTGAGGCAAAAAATAGGATACATACAAAACATGAGCTCACCATCGGCCGAAGTAGACAGGAAATACGGACGCTGGGCCTCCTGCTGGGACATCTGGACGCTGCGGGATCCTCTCGGAGGTTAGTTCTATTTCTTAAACTCTCACTCATCTATTAGTAAAGGCATAAATTCTGCACAAAACGACACAAAGGGCCGCTAGGGTAGGACCCTTCTAGGTCCTCAGGTACTGTTTCTAGGCTGGTCCAAGTTTGAATGTTACGCATGCTATGTTTTGAAATCTATTTGTAAGGGAACTCTGAAACAAACTACTCGACTGTTTGCAATTTGTATTACTTCAAACGTTATATGTTTATTTATGTTATGTTTTTTTCAATTTATAAACAAAATAAAGGAAAAAATTTAATTTAAAAAAATAAAAAAATAAAAAAAAATAAAAAAAGTTAAATTACCACAAAAAAACATACATTACAGAAAATAAAACATACAATAATATATACATGACAAACAATAAAACATTCAATTAAACCCCTAACTACATTCCATTGATCCCCTAACTACAATCAATTTAACCCCTAAATGCATTCTAAATAATCTAACTACATGCACTAACCCCTAAATACTTTCAATTAACTGCTAACCACATTCTATATAACCTAACTACTACATACATTAAAAGCATTGTGTGAGCTACGCAGCATGGCCGTCCATCATGGCAAGTGAATGGGACCTCCGCAGCAGTTCTAAATAGAAGCCCGGCCATGGGAGATACTCCAAGTAACCCCACGGCACCTAAAGTTATCCCCCCATATGATGGGGGTCCCCATTGGGACCCCCAATGTGTCCCCATAACCATAACAATCTGTGTAGCGGGGGTCCAGATCGGAACCACTGCTGCATTAAAAAAAAAAAATCCCGCTGCTGGATGTTAAAGTACCCCCGCGGAACCTAACATTAATTGCCCTCTATGCTGGGGTTCCCCATCCGGACCCCCACAGTGTCCCCATATTAACCCTTGCACCGGGGGTAACGTTCGATCTCGATCGGGACTCCTGCTGCATTAAAAAATTCAAATGTACTGCCTTGCGTAACCTTAAAGGATCATAAAGGTCCTGAAAGGACTTGTGCTAAATAAAATATTAACCCCTGCCATGGGAGTAAGTTAACCCTATAACTCATGGGGGTCTATACAGAGCCCCATGAGCCCTCAATTAATCCTATCACTCATGGGGCTCTATACAGACCCCCATAAGCCTCTATTCAACCCCATCAGTCCAATAGGGATCTATATAGACCCCTATAGGACACTAATTAACCCCTATAATAACACTATAAGGGTCATGACGGTCATACAGGGCCCTCATGACACAAAGTCTAAGCACTACACTGCACTATTACCCCTACCTATACCTCATTAACCCCTTCATCCTAACTATACCCCATTAACCCATACTAAACCCTGTTAACCCTATCTGGACCTAATAACCCTAACTGGGCCTATTTAACCCTATCTGGTCCTATTTAACACCATCTAGACTGATTTAAACCTAACTGGGCATATCTAACCCTTTCTGGGCCTATCTAGTCCTATGTAAGCCTATCTAGTTCAATTTAAACTTAACTGGGCCTATTTAACCTTAACTGGTCCTATTTAACTCAAATGTTCCTAGTAAACCCCATGCTACCCTACCCTATTAATCCTTACACTACCTACCCAACACTATTAACCCCCCTCCACCCTCATAAACCCTACACTACCTACCTACAACCCTAATAAAATCCCTATTAATCCATCTAATTATAGAAAATAATAAAACCTCAAATTACAAAATACATTACATTACCAATATTAAAAAAAAACACTGTACCACAAATAAAAAACTACTCTACCACAAATAAAAAAAGTTAAGTTATCAAAAATAAAAAAGCTAAATTACCACAAAAAAACATACATTACAGGCAATAAAACATGCAATAATAAATACATGTCAGACAATAAAACATTCAATTAAACCCTTAACTAGATTTCATTGACCCCCTAACTACAATCAATTTAACTCCTAAATACATTCTAAATAACCTAACTACATATATTAACCCCTAAATACATTCTAAATAATCTAACTACATTCATTAACCCCTAAATACATTCTATATAACCTACCTACATATATTAAAAAACCCTAAAGCTAACCTGAAATAGAATAAATAAGACCTTACTCAGATGTCCCTTCAGTGACAACAGAGTTCCTGCCACAGGTCGCACCCCTAGGAAAAAAAATAAACATAAAATTAGTCCAAAATTAACACAACATAGAAAAATATAAACTTACTAAATATTAAACTTACCTTTCCACCATGTCCCCATCCTTCCTGTAGTCTTCTTCGGCTGGGCTCCTGTAATAAAATAAACATAACATTAGTACACTAATACACACAACATACAAAACAATAAACATTCTAAATATAAAACGTACCTTGGTGCGATATTGATGTCCCTGGCTGGGTCCTTGAACAAATCAGCCGCTCTACAAAAAAAAAAGAAAAATTAACGGAGCTCCTTCCTGGAGGAGCTCCCCGATGCTAATAAAGCTTCTGGCGCTGCTTCCAGGAAAAAAAATGAAATGGCACTTTTTGATTGACTGAAATGGCTGTCAATCAAATTTGAGCCAATCAGAAGGCACCAATGTATTAGCCAATTAGAATGGGATACACCCCTATATTCCATTCTGATTAACAGATGGGCCTGTCAATCTTTTTTTAACCAATCATAAGGCACTTTTACCTTTGGCCAATCAGAATGGAATACACCCCACGGGGCATCTGCAGCTTCTGATTGGCTACAATCTAATTGACAGTGACAACAGCCAATCAGAAGGTGCAGAGGCCTTTAGCCAATCATACTGGGATATACCCCATGGGGTGTATTCCATTTTGATTGGATAAAGGCAATATTGTCTTTTGATTGGTTAAAAAAATGATTGACAGGTCCTTCAGCCAATCAGAATGGAATATAGAGGTGTATCCCATTCTGATTGTCTCACACCTTGGTGTCTTCTGATTGGCTCAAATTTGATTGACAGCCACTTCAGCCAATCAGAAGGTGCCATTACTTTTTTTCTGCCGGAAAAGGCGCTAGAAGCTTCGTTAGCATTGGGGAACTCCTCCAGGAAGGAGCTGCGTTTGTTTTTCTTTTTTCTTTTTTTTTTTGTAGAGCTGCAGATTTTTTCAAGGGCCCAGCCGGGGAAGAAGAGCAGAAGGATGTGGACATCGCGCCAAGGTAAGTTTTATATTGAGAATGTTTATTGTTTTGTTGTGTGTATTTGTGTAATAATGTTATGTTTTTTTTATTCCAGGGTCTCAGTCGGGGAAGACTACAGGTAGGACAGGGACATGGGGGAAAGGTAAGTTTAATATTTTGAATGTTTATTTTTTTTATGTTGTGTTTATTTTGGACTAATATTATGTTTCTTTTTTTCCTAGGGGTGTGGCCTGCGAAAGGAACACCCTTGTTGCTGAAGGGACATCCGAGTAAGTTAAGTTGTCTAATTTATTCTTTTTCAGGTTAGATTTAGGGTTTTTTATTGTATGTAGTTAGGTTATATAGAATGTATTTTGTATTTATTTAGTATTTATTTATTATTGTATCTTTTATTGTCTGTAATGTATGTTTTTTGTGGAAATGTAGCTTTTTTATTTTTGATAACTTAGCTTTTTTTATTTGTCGTAGAGTAGTTTTTTATTTGTTGTACAGTGTTTTTTTTAATATTGGTAATGTAATGTATTTTGTAATATGAGGTTTTATTATTTTCTATAATTAGATGGATTAATAGGGATTTTTTAGGGTGGTAGGTAGGTAGTGTAGAGTTTACGAGGGTGGAGGGGGGTTACTAGTGTTGGGTAGGTAGTGTAAGGATTAATAGGGTAGGGTAGGATGGTGTTTACTAGGAACATGTGGGTTAAATAGGCCCAGTTATGGTTAAATAGGCCTAGTTAAGTTTAAATAGGACTAGATAGGCTTACATAGGACTAGACAGGGTTAAATAGGCTCAGTTAGGGTTAGATAGGCCCAGTTAGGTTTAAATTGGTCTAGATGTTGTTAAATTGGACCAGGCAGGGTTAAATAGGCCCAGTTAGGGTTATTAGGTCCAGATAGGGTTAACAGGGTTTAGTATGGGTTATTGGGGTATAGTTACGGCCAAGGGGTTAATGGGGTATAGGTGGGGGTAATAGTGCAGTGTAGTGCTTAGACTTTGTGTCATGAGGGTCTTGTAGGACCCTCATGACACTTATAGTGTATTATGGGGGTTAATTAGTGTCCTATAGGGGTCTATATAGATCCCTTTTGGACTGATGGAGTTGAATAGAGGCTTGTGGGGATCTGTATAGAGCCCCATGAGTGATAGGGTTAATTGAGGGCTCATGGGGCTCTGTATAGAGCCTCATGAGTGATAGGGTTAACTAATAGTACCCCCTTGGTAGGGGTTAATATTTTTTAATGCAGCAGTCATCCGATCTGGACCCCCACTACACACATTGTTATGGGGACACTTTGGGGGTCCCGATGGGAACCCCCATACTAGGGGGGAATAATTTTAGGTGTCGGGGGGTTACTTGGAGTATCCCCCGTGGCAGGGTTTCTATTTAGAACTGTGGCGGTCCCGTTCACTTGCCATGATGGACAGCCATGCTGCGTAGCAGACACGATGCTCGCAGCAGGTCTAATTTAATACCGTTGTAACTTTGTCAAATTTAAAGCACGTAGGGCTTAGATTCAAACTTGTATCTACAAGGCTGGAATTAAATGGTGCTATTGGTTAGGCTTAACTGGCTAATGATAACTCTGTTTAACGATATTATACAGCACTAACCATTTCCTTAAATTTGAAGAAAATATATATCCAATAAGTGTATAGAAAAAAACAGGTACCAAATCTTGTTTGCTAGGCCCCTTTATCAATTGTTTGCTGAGCCATTTCCATGGCAGAATTTTATTTAATCTGGAGCTCAAAGATGGACTGAGTAAAGTGTACAATGCAAGGAGCTGCAAAAGTGGTGCAAAGTAGTGCCCGATAGCTCTACCTCAGTACCACCGGCCTTTCCCCCTTACCTCTCTCCCCCCTCTCTCTCCCATCCTTCCTCTGTCACTTACCTTCCCACTCTCTCTTCCTAGCACTCTCTTTCCTCCGCCCCTCAAAGACCTGCAGGAGGGGCTATGTCCATTTTTTGTCTGGTTACCCACCTGAAGAGGGCTTAGCTCTACCAGGATGTCGGACAGTTTCAGAGCATCCCCAAAGGTAATCTACAAACTTTTAAGAAGTAAGGAAATTATGGAGTGAGGTCCTGGCCTCCCAATCAAAACTGCTGAATATTTAAAATCGTAGCTTCTAACAAAGCTTGCAAGACTTAAGGCTATTAAATTAGCCTCTTAAAGCAACCTGCAGATGACTATGCGGGTTAAGACACAGCAAAGCCGAAAAGAGCCTACGGGACGTGAAACGAGGGACTTCACGGACACAAATCTTTCAAGCCCATAACAGCTGCATTCCAATTGAGCTATTTAAAAAAATGTATGAATGTGTTTTGTTAAAACCCTTTATACACAGATATTTTTAAATGATATACATTCTACATATACATACACAAATTCAGAGACAGTTAAAACCTGGTAATTTAGATGCAAATATCACAACTACTTGTTGTACGTCAATACACTTTTTCTCATAGAAGTTTCCAGTCTTTTTGGAGTTTCTAATAGCAGTCAGGTGTAAGTAAACTGGTCAGGATATATAGTTATAAATCAAGTATAAAAGGACTATTTTTTAACATTGGTTAAAGAAAATTGGTTGGTGCGCCCAGAACAAGCATTACTCTACGCAGAAGTTAGACATGAGATATATTTCCTGAGAAGGACTTTACAACTGATCATTGTGAGGCGGTGAGATGGTAGTTATTAATATACAGTGCTTTGCAAAAGTATTCACCCCCCTTGACTTTATACCTATTTTGTTACATTACAGCCTTAAGTTCAATGTTTTGTTAATCTGAATTTTATATGATGGATCAGAACACAATAGTCTAAGTTGGTGAAGTGAAATGAGAAAAATATATACATAGAATTTTTTTTTAGAAATAGAAAACAGAAATTTTGAATGTGCGTATGTATTCACCCCCTTTGTTATGAAGCCCATAAAAAGCTCTGGTGCAACTAATTTTCCTAAGAAGTCACATAATTAGTTAAATGATGTCCACCTGTGCGCAATTAAGTTTCAAATGATCTTTCATTACATATACACACCTTTTTTGAAAGGCTCCAGAGGTTGCAACACCTAAACAAGATGCACCACTAACCAAAACTGTCATGAAGACCAAGGAAGTCTCCAGACAAGTAAGGGACAATGTTGTTGAGAAGTACAAGTCAGCGTTAGGTTATAAAAAAATATTCAAATCTTTGATGATCCACAGGAGCACCATCAAATCTATCATAACCAAATGGAAAGAACATGGCACAACAGCAAACCTTCCAAAACTCACAGACCGGGCTAGAAGGGCATTAATCAGAAAGACCTAAGGTAACCCTGGAGGAGTTGCAGAGTTCCACAGCAGAGACTGGAGTATCTGTACATAGGACGACAATAAGCCATATGCTCCATAGAGTTGGGCTTCATGGCAGAGTGGCCAGAAGAAAGCCATTACATTCAGCAAAAAAACAAAATGGATCATTTTGAGTTTGCGAAAAGGCATGTGTGAGACTCCCAAAATGTATGGAGGAAGGTGCTATGGTCTGATAAGACTAAAATTGAACTTTTACTCCAACAAAGAAAACGCTATGTCTGGCGCAAACCCAACACATCACCTCACCCAAAGAACACCATCCCCACAGTGAAACATGGTGGTGGCAGCATCATGCATGTTTTTTAGCAGCCAGGTCTGGGAAACTGGTCAGAGTTGGGGGAATGATGAATGGTGCTACATACAGGGATATTCTTGAGCAAAACCTGTAAAACTCTGTGCATGATTTGAGGCTAGAATGGAGGTTCACCTTCCAGCAGGACAATGACCCCAAACACAGTGTTAAAGCAACACTTGGTTGGTTTAAGGGGAAACATGCAAAATGTGTTGGAATGGCCTAGCAAAAGCCCAGACTTCAATCCAATAGAAAACCTGTGGTCAGACTTAAAGATTGCTGTTCACAAGCTCAAACCATCCAACTTGAAGGAGCTGGAGCAGTTTTGCAAGGAGGAATGGGCAAAAATCCCAGTGGTAAGATGTGGCAAGCTCATAGAGACTTATCCAAAGCAACTTGGAGCTGTGATTGCCTCAAAAGATGGCTCTACAAAGTATTAACTTTAGGGGGGTGAATAGTTATGCACATTAACTTTTTCTGTAATTTTGTCCTAGTTGTTGTTTGTTTCACAACTAAAAAAAAAAAAAAACATCTTCACAGTTGTGGACATGTTCTGTAAATTAAATGATGCAAATCCTCAAACAATCCATGTTAATTCCAGGTTGTGAGGCAACAAAACACGAAAAATGCCAAGGTGGGTGAATACCTTTGCAAGGAACTGTAACTAGTACCTTACCTGTCAAAAATGATGGGATAATATTTGAAGTGTCTCTATCCCCACTCCCTCTCCTATGTGTCTCCCCCCTCTACCTCCCCTGTGTCTCTACCAACTCTTCCTCCCTCATGTCTATTCCCCTCTCTCCCTCCTCTGTGCCTCTTCCAATCCTCTCTGTCCCCTTTGTCTCTACCCACTCTCCCATCCATGTGTCTCTTTCCCTAATCTCCCTCCACTGTGTCTTTTTTCCCCTCTTCCTCTCCCGTGTCTCTTTCCCACTTTCCCACCGCTTTGTTTCCCCCCCGTTTTTCCTCCCCTGTGTCTCATTCCCCTCTACCTCCCCCATGTCTTTTCTCCTCTCTCCCTCCCTGTGTCTCTTTCCCCTCTCTCTCCCTCCCATGTGTCTATTTGCCCCACTCCCTCCCTCTTTCGCCTCTACCAACCCAGTGTCTCTTTCCCAGTCTCCCTCCCCTGTGTCTCCTTCATGCCTCCCTTGTGCCTCTCCCCTATCTTCCTCCCATGTATCTCCCCCACTATCCCTCCACTGTTTCTCTATCTCCTCTCCCTTCCCTGTGTCTCTCTCTCCCTCTCTCTGCCTCCCATGTGTCTGTTTTCCCCTCTCCCTCCCAGTGTCTATTTCCCTCTCCCATACACTGTGTTTCTTCCACCCTGTCCTACCCCTGTGTTTCTTCCCCCTCTCTCTCGCCTGTGTCTCTTCCCCCTCTTTCTCCCCTTTGTCTCTTCCCCCCTCTTGCTCCCCTGTGTCTCTTCCCCCATCCCTCTCATGTGTCTTTTTCGCCCCCTCCCCCATGTCTCTTCTCCCTCTCCTTCCCCTGTTTCTATTCCGCCTCCCCCTCCCTGTGTCTCTTTCCCCCCTCTCCTTCCCTTGTGTCTCTTTCCACACTCTCCCTCCCTTGTGTGTCTTTCCGCCTCCCCCACCCTCTCAAATGTGTCTCTTCCTCCCCATCTCCCTCCCCTGTGCCTTTCCCCCTCTCACTCCCGTTTCTCTTCCCCTTCTACGTCTCTTTCCACTCTACCTCCTATTTGTCTCTCCCCCCCTCTTGCTCCCCTGTGTCTCCCCCCTCCCCTGTGTCTTTTTCACACCCTCCCTCACCTGTATCTCATTCCCCTCTCCCTCCCGTGTTTCTATTCCCCCACCCCCTCCCCATCTCTCTTTCCCCCTCTCCCTTCTGTGTGTCACTTTAGCCACTCTCCCTCCCCTGTGACGCTTCCCCCTCTCCCATACTGTGTTTCTTTCCCCCTCTCCTTTCCATGTGCCCCTTCCCCCTCCCTCCCCTGTGCCTCTTCCCCAACTCCTTCCCCTGTGTCTCTTCCCCCACTCCCTCCCTTGTGTCTCTTCTCCCCTCTCCCTCCACTTTTTCTCTTCCCTCTCTACCTCCTATTTGTCTATTCCCCTTCTTGCTTCCCTGTGCCTCTTCTGCCCTACTTCCCCCATGTCTATTTCCCCCTCTCTCCCCTTTGTCTCTTCCCCCTCTCTCCTGTGTCTCTTCCCCCCTCTCCCACCCTCTCCCCTGTGTCTCTTCCACCCCCTCTCCCGCCCCTGTGCCTTTCTCCCTTTTCTCTCCCCTGTGTCTCTTCCCCCCTCTCCCCTGTGTCTCTTCCCCCTCTCCCTCCCCTGTGTCTCTTCCCCATCTCTCCTGTGTCGCTTCCACCTCCCCTCCCTCCACTGTGCATTCCCCCCTTTTCCCTCCCCTGTGTCTCTTTTCCCCCTCTCCCTTTCCCTGTGTCTCTTTCCTCCTCTCCTCTGTGTCTCTTCTCCCCTCTCCCTTCCCTGTGTCTCTTCGGCCCTCCCTTCCCCTTTGTCTATTCCCCCTTCCCCTGTTTTTCTTACCCTCTCTAACTCCCCTTTGTCTTCCCCCACCCCCAACCTCCTCTTTGTCTCATCCCCAACTCCTTCCCCTGTGTCTCTTTCCGCCTTCTCCCTCCCCTGTGTCTCTCCCCCCTCCCTGCCCTTGCCTCTTCCCCATCTCCCTCCCCTGTATTTCTTACCCTCCTCTCCCTCCTCTGTGTCTCTCTACTTCCTCTCCTTTGCCAGTGTCTCTTCCCCCTCTCCCATTTCTAATCCCCCTCCCCTCCCACATGTCTCTTTACCCATCTCCCTCCCGTGTGTTTCTTTTCCCACTATCCCTGCCCTGTGTCTCTTCCCCCTCTCCATACCATGTGTTTATTTCCCCCTTTCCTTTCTCTGTGTCTCTTCCCCCTCCCACCCCTGTGTCTCTACCCTCTCTCCTTCCCCTGTGTCTCTTACCCCCTTTACATCCCATTTGTCTATTCCCCCACTTGCTTCCCTGTACCTCTTCTGCCCTCCCTCCCCCTGTGTCTATTTCCCCCTCCCTCCCTGTGTGTCTCCCCCCTCTTCCTCCCATGTGTCTCATTCCCCTCCTCTCCCTCTCCTGTGTCTCTTTCCTCACTCTCCTGTGTCTCTTTCCCCCTCACCCTCCCCTGTGTCTCTCCCCCCTCTCCTAAGTGTCTCTTCCACCATCTCCCCTGTGTCTCTTCTGCCCTCTCCCTCCCCAGTGCCTATTCACCCCTCTCCCTCCCTCTCCCCTGTGTCTCTTCCACTACCTCTCCCTCCCCTGTGCCTCCTCCCTCCCTAAACCACCCCTGTGTATCTTTCCCCGCTCTCTGTTTCCTGTGTCTCTTCCCCCTCTCTCCCTCCCCCTCCCCAGTTTTTCTTCCCCATCTCCCTCCCATTTGTCTCTTACCCCTCTCTCTCCCCTGTGTCTCTTCACCCCTTCTCCCTCCCCTGTGTCTCTTTCCCCCTCCCTGCCTGTGCCTCTTCCCCATCTCTCTCCCCTGTGTCTCTTTCCCCACTCTCCCTCCCATGTGTCTTTTTTCTTCCTCTCCCTCCCCAGTGTCTCCTCCCCCTCTCCCTCCCCATGTCTCTTCACCCCTCTCCCTCTGTGGATCTCCACCCCCCCCTCTCCACCCTCTCCCTCTCCAATGTCTCTCCCCCTCTCCCTCCCATGTGTCTTTTTCCCCATCTCCCGTGTCTCTTCTCCCTTTGCCTTCCCTGTGTCTCTTTCTCCCCCTCTTGCTCCCCTGTGTCTCTTTTCACCTCTCCCTCCTCTGTGTATCTTCCCCCATCCCTCCCCTATTTCTATTCCCCACTCCCCTTGTCTATTTCCCCCTCTTTCTCCTGTTTGTCTTTTTACTTCTCTCCCCCCCTAGAGTCTCTTTCCCCTGTCCCTTCCCGTGTCTCTTCACCCCCTTTTACTCTGTGTATCTCCACCCTCCCCCTTTTCACCTTCCCCCTCTCCCTCCCCTATGATTCCTTCCTCCTCCCCTCCCCTGTCATTTTTTCCACCGCTCTACTTCCCCTGTGTCTCTTCCCCCCACCCTCCCATGTGTCTCTTCCCCTCTCTACCTGCCGGTGTGTCTCTTCCCCACTCTAACTCCCCTTTGTCTTTCCCCCCTCTCCCTACCCTGTGTTTCTTTCCCCCTCCCTACCCTGTGTATCTTACCCCCCTCTCGCTACCCTGTGTCTCTTCCCCCCTCTCCCTACCCTGTGTCTCTTCCCCCAACTCCCTCCCCCTTCCCAGTGTTTCTTCCCCCTCTTTCTCCCCTGTGTCTCTACCTCACTCTGCCTCCCCTTTGTCACTACCCCCCTCTCCCTCCCCTGTGTCTCTTTCAGATCTCCCTACCCAGTGTCTCTATCTTACTATCCTTCCCCTGTGTCTCTTCCCCCTCCCTCCCCTGTGTCTCTTCCCCCTCTCCCTCCCCTGTGTCTCTTGCCCCAACTCCCTCCCCTTCTCTGTGTCTCTTCCCCCTCCCCTCTACCTCCACTTTCCCCCACCTCTTTTTTCCCTGTGTCTCTTCCCCCTCCCTCCCATTTGTCTCTCCCCTCTCTCTCCCATGTGTCTTCCTTTCTTCCTCTCCCTCCCCTTTGTCTCTTTCCCCCTCTTTCTCCTTTTTGTCACTCCCCCTTTCCTCTGTGTCTCTTCCCCCCTCTCCCCTGTTTCTCTTCCTCCATCCCATTCCCGCTGTGTCTCCTCCCCCATTTGCCTCCCCTTTGTCTTTTCCCCCCTCTCCCTCCCCTGTGTCTCTTCAACCTCCCATCTGTGTCTCTTTGCCCTAAATATTTTCCCTGTGTCTCTTCCACCCTCTCCCTTTCCATCCCCGTGTCTCTCCCCCCTCCCCCTTCTACTTCCTCCTCCGTGCCTCTTCACCTGCCTCTCTGTACGTGTATCTACACCCTCCCCTTAATACCCCCTTCCTCCCCAATGTCTCTTCCCCCTCTCCCTCCCATGTGTCTCTTTCCCCACCCCCCTCTCCCATGTCTCTTCCCCCCTTTCTATCCCTTGCGTCTCTTTTTACCCCTCTTCCTCCCATGTGTCTCTTTTCTCCTCCCCCTCCCCTGTGTCTCTTCCCCCCTCTCCCTTCCTGTGTCTCTTCACCCAACTCTCCCTGCCCGTGCCTATTCCCCATCTCCTTCTCCTGTTTCTCTTTTATCCCTCCCCCTCCTCTGTGTCTCTTTACTTCCTCTCCCTCCCCAGTGTCTCTTCCCCACTCTCCATCCCCAGTGTCTCTTCACCCCTCTCCGTCCGTGTATCTCCACCCACTCCCTATCCACCCCCTCCATCCCAATGTCACTTCACCCCTCTTCCTCTCCTGTGTCACTTTTCCCCCTCCCTCTCCCCATGTCTCTTCTCCCCTCTCTCTCCCCATGACTCTTCCATCTTTTCCCTTGCATGTGTTTATTTCCCCCACTCCCTCCCTGTTTCTCTTTTCCTTCTTCCTACCTTGTGTCTCTTTCCCCCTCTCCCTCCCTTGTGTCTCCTTCACCCCTCCCTCGCCTGTGTATCTTGCCCCTCTCTCTCCCCTGTATCCCCTCTCCCTCCCCTGTGTCTATCCCCTCTCCTTACAGTGTTTCTCTTTCCACCTCCCCTACCCTGTATTTCCCCCCTCTCCTTCCCCTGTGTCTCTTCCCCCTTTTCATCCACTGTAACTCTTCCCCACTCTCCATCCCCTGTGTCTCTTCCCCTCTCTCCCTCCCCTGTGTCTCTTCCCCCTCTACATCCCATTTGTCTTCCTGTGTCTCTTTCCCCTCCCTCCCTGTTTTTATTTTGCCCCTCCTCCCCGTGTCTATTCCACCTCTCCCTCCCCTGTTTCTATACACTCCTCCCCTACCCCAAGTCTCTTTCCCCTCTCTCCCTCCCATGCCTCTTTGTCCCCCTCTCCCTCCCCTATGTCTCTTCTCCCCTCTCCCTACCATGTGTTTCTTTCCCCCATCTCCTTCCCCTGTGTCTCTTCCCACTCCCTCCCCTGTGTCTCTTCCCCCTGTCTCTACCTTTGTATCTTTCCCCCTCTGCCTCCCTGTGACTCTTCCCCCTCTCCCTATCTTGTGTCTCTACCCCCTCTCTCTTCCTTGTGTATCTTTTCCCCTCTCCCTCTCTGTGTCTCTTTTCCCCTTCCCTACCCTGTGTCCCCCCTCCTTCCCCTATGTCTCTTCCCCCCTCTCCCTACCCTGTGTATCTTACCAAAACTCCTAAACCTTCCCTATATCTCTCTCCTCCCCTATTTATCTTCCCCCTCTACTCCCCCTTTGTCTCTTCCCCCTCTTTCTTCTCTGTGTCTCTTCCCCCTCCCTACCATGTGTCTCTCCCTCATGTATCTTCCCCCCTCACAGTCCCATGTGTCTTTCCCCCTCTCCCTTCCCCATATATCTTCCTGCCCTTTCCCTCCCCTGTGTCTCTTTCCCCTCCTCTCCCTCCCCTGTGTTTCTTTCCCCCCTTTCATTCCCCTGTGTTGCTTCCCCCTTTCCCTCCCCCATGTCTCTTCCCCCTCTCACTCACCCTCCCCTTGTGTCTCCTTCCCCTTTCCCGCCCCTGTGTCTCTCCCCCCTCTTACTCCCCTGTGTCTCTTTGCCCTCTCATCTGTGTTTCTTCCCCCTGAATCTATTCCCTGTGTCTCTTCCACCTTCTCCCTCCCCCTCCCCTTGTGTCTCCTCACCCCCTTTCCATCCCCTGTGTCTCTTTCCTCCATCACCCTCCCTGTGTCTCTTTGCCCTCTCATCTGTCTCATCTCATCTCCCACCCCTGAGTCTCTTTACTTTCTATCCCTCCCCTTTGTCTCTTCCCCCTCTCTCCCTCCCCATGTCTCTTCACCCCTCTCCCTCCATGTATCTCCACCCTCCCCTTTCCCCCCTTTTCCTCCCCAATGTCTCTTCTCCCTCTCCCTCCCTTGTTTCACCCCCCCCTCCCGTGTCTCATCCCCCCCTCCCCTACTCCCTCTACTGTGTCTCTTTGGATATCCCAGAATGCTTAGAATACTTGCAGGAAATACAAGGAGATGAACTTTATGAACCATAATTTGTTAGGTAATACACACAGTTTCTCAGACTGTTAATTATGTTACAAGACTGAAGAAGGGATACTGTTGTTAAACTGTGTATGTCCCAATTACCACTTATGATTTAGGTAATCATACATTCTCACACCGAACTAATGGTGGACATGTTTGCTTTACTTAGGGGAAAATAGGCCATAAGAGAAAGTATTATTTTAGCAAAATGTGGTTATGAAAGAATAGGCCAGGGATATGTATTGGGATATTATAGCAAAGAGGGGCACTGGGACCATAATCAAATGCCTGAGAAACCATATGATGCCACATCTTACAAATATGCGGGAGACAGAAGCTGTCTTTTTGCTCCTAATTTGGAGAGATCTTTATATCCAGCACAAAATGGTGTTTATAGGAATTTTGGGATATAATGTTTGAAATTTGTGGAATTAACTAAAAAAACATTATTTCAAGAAAGTAATAGATAATATTAAACTACATTGGGAGTATCAAAATACTGAGTAATACCTAATAATGTTAGTATAAATTATTGGCAACATGTAAATTATGTGATAAGAGCTACAGAAACCAAGTTTTACCATTCTGAACCCCTAGACAAATTATTTGCAAACAATTGAATTTGTAATTATTAAAATTGCAGTGTGTTCATTTAATTTGTATTTGGTTTTGTAAGGTTTAACTGTATTTGTTCCACTTATGTACATTTTGTTTAGATTTGTATGAAGACTCCATTGACAATGATATTTTAAGGTTTTGTGCCATGACTTATGGAAATTAATTCACTATTATGTGTTTTCAGTTTTTTTATTAGTGTTTCAAATGTATTTTATTTGTTTGTGTTTGATTCTGTATGTGATGTTACATTTTTTTTTTCTGTCTGTGTAAGAATGTTATCATTGCATTATTCTGTGAGAAATAGTGTATCAATACATCTTAAGTATTTCTTTCGGAACCTGAATTATTCTAAATATATATCAAATGTTTAATTATTCTCTCAAAATTGTGTCCATTGTGTTTATATGTGTGAATGAGCAAACTTGAACAAATATTCAAAAATAATTTTGTGGTGTCTGATTTTTGTTTTATATAAACATTCTTGATTTTTGTGTTTTGTTTTTATTTTATTATTAATTCCTGAACCAGTTTTTTTTTTTTAAATGTTATACTTGATTTAGTTTTGATATTTTTACAAACACTTTTTTTTTTTCAGCAAAGGAAAGAGCTGGGGTAAAATGTCCCCAGGCTGCTAATATAATACCCTTCCATGTAACAACTGGCTTGTTCAGTAAAAGGTATTTTGCACTTGGATAACCAGTTAGTTCTTTGTAACTTAAAAGAGGAAATTTTACTTTCTGTTAATATTCAGATGCAGCCCTGATAATACTCTCAAAGGACTTGATTTATTTTGTTTCACAGAGATAAATAAAAATGTAAAATCAAAAAGCAGTATTTATAGTTAGATTCTCTAATTAAATAATGTACATTTATATTTTTTAGTAATGATTGATTTTAGTAAAATCACTGACAATAGTTGATTTTTTTAATAAGTAAATATAAATATGTCTAGTTCTAACAGTCCAATCAAAATAACTTAGTCTTACTATTATGCGAGACAAAGTAATTTTATCACTCAACACAGGGTATCTGATGACTGGAAAAAAGCTGATGTGATACCTATATTTAAAAACGGAGTAAGAGCAAATTCGGGGAATTATAGACCAGTGAGCCTCACTTCTGTAGTGGGGAAGCTTTTAGAAGGGTTAATAAGGGATAATATACAAGAATATGTCTATTTGAACAGGATTATAAGTAGGAGTCAACATGGATTTATGAAGGATAGATCATGTCAAACAAATCTAATTAGTTTCTATGAGGATGTTAGTAGTAACCTGGATCAAGGCAACTCAGTGGATGTAGTCTTTTTGGATTTTGGAAAGGCTTTTGATACAGTACCACATGGGAGACTATTGTGCAAACTAAGAGATACAGGAATTGCAGAAAATATCTTCTCATGGATTGAGAGCTGGCTAAAAGACAGGAAGCAAAGGGTTGTTGTAAATGGAACATACTCTGATTGGACTAATGTGGTAAGTGGGGTTCCTCAGGGTTCAGTATTAGGTCCTCTCCATTTTAACATATTTATTAATGACTTAGAGGTAGGATTGGAGTGTGGGGTTTCCATTTTCGCTGATGACATGAAGTTGTGCAAGGTAATTAAATCAGATAGTAATGTGCTTTCCCTCCAAAGGGATTTACATCAAATTGAGGAATGGGCAACTAAATGGCAGATGAGATTTAATACGAATAAATGTCAAGTTATGCATCTGGGAAGGAAAAATAGCCATGCAATTTATAATCTTAATGGAGCAAATCTAGATGTAACAGATATTGAAAGGGATTTGGGAGTGCTTGTGGACAACCACCTAGGTAACAGTGCTCAAAGCCAAGCAGCAGCTGCAAAGGCAAATTAAATATTAGCATGTATTAAGAAGGGTATAGAAGCCAGGGAAGCAAATATAATTCTGCCACTATACAAATCTCTAGTACGCTCTCATTTGGAATATGGAGTACAATTTTGGGCACCACTTCATAAAAAGGACATTTTAGAGCTGGAAAAGGTACATAGGAGGGCAACAAAACTAATAATGGGAATGGAGGGGCTAAGTTATGAAGAAAGACTAACCAAATTAAACTTATTTTCTCTAGAAAAAAGGAGTCTAAGAGGAGATATGATTACCTTATATAAATACATCCAGGGTCAGTATAAAGATTTGTCAAGGGAGCTTTTTGTGCCAAGAGGTTTTCAACTGACAAGAGGACATCCCTTGAGGTTAGAAGTAAAAATATTCCACCTTAAAGAAAGAAAAGGGTTCTTCACAGTAAGGGTGGTTAATCTGTGGAATTCTCTACCAGAGGAGGTGGTGACTGCGGATTCGATAGATAACTTTAAAAGGGGACTGGATTTATTTCTAATTAAAAAGGGAATTCAGGGTTATCATGGATAATTGGAGGGGCAGTATTGATCCAGGGAGAGGTACGGTCGCCGGTGTCTGGGATCAGGAGGGAATTTTTTTTATTTTTTATACTACTGTTTAATTAATAGTTAATCCGCATATTGCAGATCAGAGGAGATCTTAAAAGGTTGAACTTGATGGACTGAAAATCTTTTTTCAACCTTAAATACTATGTAACTATGTAACTATGTAACTATGAAACAATAAATATAAACGTTATTAACATACATTTTTTGTAATTGGTGGATTTTTGAACTCATATATTTCTATAGTGTTTTTGTCTCGATAATATTATTAAACTAGCGACTTGCCCGTCAAAAAATGACGGCAATGTGATGTATATTTTTGTGAAGTTGTTTAGTTATTTAAATATATTTTTGACCCTTGTAAGTATTGTGATATGAACATGTATTTTTGTAAAACGTTGATAGAATGGTTTTTAAAAATGAATTTTGTATCTGAAGAATTGTTCACTTTAATATACATAGAATCCAGAGGAAAGTAAAAAGTAAAAAGACTTTTTGCAACGTGCCAAATTTTAACATGAAGTTTAAAATATATGTAAGGAATAACCTTGAAAGTATATATTTTTAAAATTGAACTTTATTTTTTATGTAACTTCGGAATTTTTGCAAAACATTTGTGTAATTTTGAACATTATAAACAGGAACATAGTAAATACATTTTGTAACATAATTTTGAAATAAAAGTATTAACATTTGAATGTAAAAACAGTTTAACTTTAAATTAATCAGTATTAACATGCAATTTGTATCAGAATAATTGTTAAGTTTAAAATACATTGAATGTAGAGGAAGGCATACAGTAAAAACTCTCCTTAAACCGTACGTAATTAAAGTAATTCATTACTGAGCACATAAACTGGCGATAAACATGAATGAAACATTAACATAGTGACTTAACATTTTAACATAATTTTTCATAGAAATGCAAGGCAAGTATTTTGTGAGGCGAATTATCCATAAACATAACTTCCATTAATTATGACTAAATTAAACAACCAATTGTTTTGTATTTTTGAATGTTTTTCCAAAATGTTTGCATGGCTTTAGTTTGTATCCTGCAAAGTTATAGTACTTCATAGTAGACAATGTTTTTATTAAAAATACGTCCATCTTCTAATAAATCACCTTGACTTTCATTGTTTTCAATGTAAACTTTAATAGCCTGTGGATTTTTGCAGCGTGACAACGCAACGTACAATTGACCATGTGCAAAAACTGGTTCTTCCAAGAAAATACCCACAGATTTGAAAGTTTGACCTTGTGATTTATTAATGGTCATGGCAAATGCCATAATAATGGGAAATTGTCTTCTTTTGAAGTATAAAAGGGAGACTACTTTCACTTGGTGCTAAATCTATTCTTGGTATGAAAACTCTCTCTCCTTTATGGGTCCCAGTTAAAATTTCAGCATCTATAAAATGGTCCTTTAATTGTTGAACAATTAATCTTGTGCCATTGCATAGGCCTTTTTTGGGGTTCATATTTCGCAGTAACATGATAATTGCACCTTTCTTTTGCTGCAAAATATGTGGTGGCATTCCAGAAGGAGTTAAAGAGTTAATGAATTCAGTTGAAAAGTTTGCCTGACTTTCATTGTCATCAGCAAGTACAGAATCAGCACTGTGATAATTTCTTTGTGGTGCATTAATTTTTTTAAAGATTTCATTATTGAGTATTAATGCATCTTTATTTTTACACGTCAGTATAACTTGGTTGGCAAGCTCGGAATATTCTTCGTTATTTATGCTCCCTTCAAATATAGCCGATATAATATCTTGTTGACAAATCATATGAGGTGGGATCTCTACAGTGTCGTCAGGTAAATGTAGTATTTTTTCTGTTCTGCCTTCTCCAATTTTAATAAGCCAATCATTGAAATCAGTTTGGCCTTCTGATCTCATATTTTGTTGCAGTTGAAGATGGGTAAAATGTTTCCATACTGTACTTGACTTTATACATGTTTCAATAATGTCTGTTCGATTTCCATGTACAACGACAGGTAATGTTTGTCTAAAATCGCCACCCAACAACATTACCTTTCCACCAAATGGAAAAATATTATCCATGACTTCACGAAGCAAACGGTCAATACATTGGAGGGCATAGCATGACATCATTGTGGCCTCATCTATTATAATTAATTTACATTTCTTCAATTTCTTTGCTTGTAAGGATGTCATGCGAATATCTGACACAGAATTTTCTAAAATAGGCACTGGCAGTTTAAATCCACTATGAACAGTTCTTCCACCTTCTAATAAAAGTGCAGCAATTCCAGTAGTGGCAAACGCCATTGCTATTTTTCCTTGTGCTCGTACTGAACTCATTAATAAATTGTACAAATATGTTTTTCCTGATCCGCCAGGTCCATCAAGATAGAAATAACGCTCTGTCACCATGTCATCATCTATAGCATTTTTAATGGCATGAAATGCTTGCAATTGTAGTGTATTTAAAGTTGCAAGTCTTTCTTCTGTTCTTTCTGCTTGTAGTTGAATGTCATAGTCTTCAAAGTTAATGTCATCTATAAGACCTGGATCAGGCAAATTAAAACTTGCACAACTTAATCCATGAGTTAAAAAGACTTCTTGAATTTCCATTAACGCTTTTAAGTGTGCAATGGGTTCATTGTATCGTCGCATAAAGTCTTCAGCCATATTACTTTTAAAAGTCCCTCACAAAGCTAATGCATTTGGAGCATTTGAGAAGATACAAATAAAAGCAAATTGTTCTCTCATCTGTCGTGGCATTTGACATTGTGCTGCTTCTTCTAAACATCTTTCCCACTCTGTATCATCAGCGAGTAAGTTTCTATGTCTTGCAGCTAAATGGAAGGATTCATATACAATGTCATTAACAGTTCTTAATTGTTCAAAACTTTGTGCTCCTGGTACATTTAAAAGTAATATCCGTAAGCAAAAACGTTCAACATCTCTTGGACTGACTGTGTAAATTCGTGGAATTATTTTATTGCCTCTGGTTTTTCTTGCTCTCCATAATCCATTCACAAAAACATAGTGATATGGAATTTCAATATATAAGTATTGTGTTGCTTGAGCATCAGTGGAATTTAATGCAAACCATGCAGTTAGTGTAGTGTGACGATCTTCACTTTGGGCCAATGCATTCATTTCATTTCCAGCATGGAAATAGACTAAATGTCGTTGTGGCAAATGTACTGCTAACCTATATACTGCATGTGATCTATCATGCATTTCAAATTTTAAAAGTCGCCACATAGCTTCTGGCGCACTGACATAGCGAGCATCTACATGAGATGCAAGTTCATCATGTACTAACTCACTACTTTCAGGGTTGTCTGCACTTTTGACGACTACAGTAGCTGCATCGTAACCTTTGTAAATATATTTGTAGACATATTTAATGGATTTGATGGAAGTGCAGGCTTCTACGTTGATGTGGGCGTTGTACTTCATGAGTAAATGTGGATTGTAGGGTACAACATATCTATTGTCCACTATTTTTCAACGAATAATGGCACTATCTCCTTCTCTTCTTTTATAAAGTGGATATCCATCACAATTTGCATATGTTTTGTCTCTATAATCTTTTGGAAAATCTTTTGAACATTGATTATTTTCCATACATGGTGATTGTGGATTAAGGTCTCCACAGGGTCCATGAATCATGCGATGAGTAACAATCTCATATAGTCTACCATATAGTTCTGGATCTGGTAGTTCAGCAACTATGACTGCATCCACTTTGTCCGAAGTATCTAATTTATCTTTCTCTTGAAGTATAATGAGAAGATGTGCATGTGGAAGGCCTCTTTTTTGAAATTTAATGGTATATACATAAGCAAGACATTTGCCAAATAACTGATTTATAGTAAAGTCACGTATTAATTCATTTAATTTGATCTTAAAATCTCTGGCTACTAAATCTGGTCGATCTGAAGCACTTTGTCCAATAAGTAGATTTTGATTAATTTCTGGCCATTGTGGATTACATGTAAATGTCACAAATAAATCTGGTTTTCCAAATTTTGTCACAATAGCTATAGCATCATTGTATCTTTCTCTCATATTTCGAGGAGATCCTTGAAAAGAAGATGGTAAAATGATGGCTTTGCCAGCTGTCATGTCTCTGCTTGTAGCCACGTCAGCAACATAGTCCATGAGTCCACAATATTGTTCTACACGTAGTTTATCTTGTAGATATTTTATAAAGTTTAAATTATTTGCCTCAACTTGCAAATATGAATCAATAATCCATTGTTGTGTTAGTTTTCCACCACATAAAATTGGATTAAATTCATCTCTAATGGCAATTTGAGCAACTTTAAATTCAAGCATAGAAACATTATTTCGGATTCTGGCTTTAGCATTTGGGTAACTGGGAAGGGTTAATTTTGGTTGCCAACCTGCTTCTCCATGTGGGAAAAAGATGGGATATGTCATTGGATCTAAATTTGGACTTAAGATATTAATATTAATAAATCGTTGCTCCTCATTTCTGGGATATACTCTAATGTCTCTTTGAAATGGGGGTTCTCCTTCATCATTCTGAAAGACCATTGCAACCTCATTTGATGTTAGCAAGTTATAACGACATTTATCAGTATGTCTGTCTCTTTTAAGCACCATATTAACCTTTGGCATGGGTAATTGATGTCTTTGTGCATGAAGTAGTTGTTCATTTTCTACTTCTGCCAATTTTTTGTAAGCTTTACTGTAGGGATTGTTGTCCATAATGTTATTTAGCTCTATAAAAACACTGGGTAAGCATTTTTTATTTTCTTCCATCTGCATACGTTGGTCAACAGCTTCCATTGTATCTAGGACATATAGTTGAGCGAATTTTCTTTGCTCTCCTTCCTCTGGATGTAAATGTGAAGTCCGATGATAAATTTGTCCTTGGACTTTAAAACAGTAAGGACCATGTCCTGGTACATTAGCAGCCAATGTTGCCCCCATAGATGCAAATGATATGGCACTATTGTAGGATCTTATGTTTGTCTTAAAATTTTTGTAATTTGGAAAAGTAGGTTCAGTCATAATATTTTGTAAATAGTTTGGAAATAGTTTCCTTTCTGGAAGTTTGAACTTTCCTTTTTGACAACAACTAATAAATTGTCCATCTCTGGGTCTCTCCTGTTTAAAATAATAAGCCTCACAAAATTGACATTGAGTACTCATGTCCCCACAACTATGAACCTCTACTGCTAAAGACTTGAGTAAAGGACAATTTGCAAAGCATATCGGATGTTGACTTTCATATTCATCAGGTGAAAAGTCATGAAATGTTTTAACAACAGGTTCTAAATGTTTAGTTTTTTTCGTGGATTTTCTTGGTATATGTTGTCCTTGTTTGGTTGAAATGTCCTGTAAGTTTTTAGTAAGAGTTTGTAAATGCTTTGTTTTTGTAGTTGCTTTTTTTGGTCTGTCTTGACTGGTATCTTGTAAAATGTCATCTGATGTTTGAGGAACAGTTTGTAAATGCTTTATTATCTTTTTTTTTTTTTGGTTGTATCTTTCATTTTTGCAGCTGATATTCTTTTATTTGCAAGTCTTTTGCGTTCTTTTTCTCGTCGAATTTCTTTCTCCTCCGGTGTCTGCTGGGCGGCCCATCTCTCTTGTCTTTCTCTAGTTTGACGTCTTTTCTTATCTTCTTTGGTCTCGTTATCAGCCATATTAATCTGTAAAGGAAAAAAAATAAATGTAATTGTGTATATTTTAATTTGTAATTCCTGTTAAAGATTCTTGTGCACAATTGGTGAAATAAAAGGCAAATCATTAATGTATCATTTATATTTAGTTAAATTTATAATTCCTGTCTTCACTGGCTAAGAATTTGGCCAATGGAATACTGCTGTAAATAAGCATGTAACATATTTTTTTTAAATAATGGTTTTATTTATTAAAAACGTTGTTTGTGGATAGATTTTTACCACTGCAAAACTTCTTTGCTAAAAAAAAAGTGATGTGGTTATTGAGCTATGTATTGCATAGTAGCAATTTAAATAGAATAAGGGAGATAGTAAATTAATGTTTTTATTTTTCTGTTGACACGGATGCAACTGAAAGCAGTTTCTTTAGTTTTATACTTTAGTACTTATTATACTGTACCTTGGTTGAAGTGTGATTTAAATCAGAATGTTTGTTGGTCCTGGGTTCAAAATCGTTGTCCAATGGTGTGGTCCTCTGTTGGAAGTCCTCGTCCGATGGTGTGGTCCTGTGGCGATAGCCCTCGTCCGATGTTGTGGTCCTGTGGCGATAGCCCTCGTCCGATGTTGTGGTCCTTTGGTGAAAGTCCTCGTCCGATGGTCTGGTCCTGTGTTGAAATTCCTCGTCTCCTGGTCTGGTCCTGTGTTGAAATTCCTCGTCTGCTGGTCTGGTCCTGTGTTGAAAGTCCTGGTCCGATGGTCCGGTCCTTTGGAGAAAGTCCTCGTCCGATTGTCTTCACGCAGTATCTGTTGTAATAGAAAATAGAAAATGTTGTTTGAGTGAAATGTCTTTTAAATAAGTAAAAAATGTATGAATTTGGCTTTATTGTATCAGTTATGGTTACTTTTTTCTATATTTTTTTTTTTTACTTTCTGTACAATCCCACGACTTTTGTTATTCTTATTTAAGGTTCTTAGTAAGGCTTGTGGGTTGTGATATATTAAATAAGAATATGAATTTATTTTGCTATGTGTTTATGTTATTTTTTGTACAATCCTGTTTTGTGCGCACCACTTGTGGTATTCCTATTTAACCTTTATTGGGATGGTTATAGTTAGTGAAACATGAAATAATATAATTAATGTAGTTTGCTATGTGTTTGTGTTAGTTTTTGACAATCCTGTTTTGTGCGCACCACTTGTGCAAAAATTTTTATTCTTGATTGTAGTGGTTATAGGTTGTTAAACAATAAAGAAGAATGTTAATGTAGTTTCCTATGTGTTTGTGTGATTTTTTGTACAATGCTATTAGGTGCGCAACACTTTTGTTATTCTTATTTTTGCTTCTTTGTAAGGCTTATAGGTTGTTAAACATTGAATAAGAAATTCTGTTTTGTGTGTAGCAGTTTGTGTCTCATTCAATTGCGATTTGGCTAATTGAATCGTGCCCTAAATAAGCACATAGCATATTTTTTTAAAGAAGTTTTTAGTCAGTGAAAAACTTTACTTTGGATAGATTTTTAGTAACTAAAAACTTCTTTTAAAAAAAATGTTATGTTGTTATTTAGAGCCCTATTCAATTGGGCAAATTGCAATTGAATGAGGGCCTTTGTGTGTACCATATGTTGCATAGTTTGCCCCTCATTCAATTGCATTTTTTTACAATGTAATAGTACTCTAAGGCCGTCATTGAATTGCAATGTTGAAAATTGAATAGGGTTGTAAATAAGCACATCACATATATTTTTTAAAATTGAATAAGGGCCTAAAAGTGCTTATTTATAGCCATATTTAATTGTCCAAAATAGCAATTGAATGAGGGCCTTTGGTTACTGCATTTGTTATATTGTCAGCTCCTCATTCAATTGTGTTTTGGCCAATGGAATAGAGCTCAATATCAGCACAGAGCATATTTTTTTACCGAATTTTGTATTTAGTGAACTTGTATCCAAAAGCAACGTGTTCACTAAATAAAAAGTTCCTTTAAAAAATATGCTCTGTGCTTATATAGAGCCCTATTGAAATGGGCAAATCACATTTGAGTGAGGCCCTTGGCCATTAAAGATATATAGGTCCTCATTGAATTGCAATTTTGCCAATTGAAGAGGGCTCTATATAATCACATAACATATTTATTGAGCAAAGTTTTTAGTTATTGAAAACCTTGATTGTGGTTAGAAGTTCAGTAACTAAAAAGTTCTGTATAAAAAATATGTTATGTGCTTATATAGAGCCCTATTCAATTGAGGAAGTCGCAATTGAATAAGGCTCATGGTTCTTTCTTGTTTATACTTAATACTTTACCTTGATTGAAGTTTGGAATGACAGACGGTCCCCTCCTGCCAATCTTAATCCGCCGGTCTTCTTGTAGTGTCTGTTTGAAAAAGAAAGTGAAATAGTTATTTGTATATTTATAATTTTTCATCTAGCAAAGCATGGCCTTTTGAGCATGTAATGTCTTGTTGTATCTTACCTCTTCTTCTTTGTTGGTGTTCTTTAAAAGGGATTGTGCTTCACAGTGCACGGTGCAAATTGTTGAGAGACGCTGTTGATGCAGAGTCTGTTTGAATATTAAAAGAAATAGCAAGATTCAGCTTTATATGATCTATTGAATTGCAGTAAATTAATGTCATTTAAATATAGTTCTGTAATTATTTTCAATTGACCTTATTTTTTGTTGGGGGCTACACACATATGTCACATACATGAAGCACATTCCATAGTTTAATGTAATTATTTTGTGTACGTGTGACATATCAGTATACATGACTCATATTTAAATGGTTAAATTAACCTTATATTTTTTTTTTCCAACACACATAAATGTCTGTGTGTGAGATGTAACTATAGATGATACACATATATGTGCGTGTGACATATCAGTATACATGACATATAATGTCATTTAAATGTAGTTGTTTACTGATTTTGTTTTAAGCTAATTTTGTTGCAGTGGCAATACACATAAATGTGCGTGTGACATGTCACTATGAAGGGGCAATATACAGAAATGTGCGTGTCACATGTCACTATACGTTATACACATATATGTCCGTGTCACATGTCACTATAAAGGGGCAATACACATAAATGTGCGTGTCACATGTCACTTTACATTATAGACATATATGTGCGTGTCAGATGTCACTATACATAAACCTCTGTTTAATATAGAATTATGGTTTTTTGTTGTTTTGTTAAATGAACCGTATTTTTTTTGTGAGCCTATACACATAAATGTGCCATATATGTCACTACATAAATCCTAGTTTATTTTTTTATTTGTTTGACCTGTCCTGATAATAAAATGTAATATATTATAGCTTACCTCTCAGTTGTAATTTGCACAATGCAAAGTAGTAAATTAGTAAAGAATTGTCTTCTCAAGTAAAAGCAGCAGTTATCTCTGAAGTCACTCCGTTCATCACCTGAGGAGAAATGTATTTTTTTGTTTGAAATAGGCAGTATTTATAAACTTGTAGAAAGTTCTGGAAAGTGAGACCGTTAGAACGCAATACGCATGCGCTATTTGCGTTCCAGCTTACAATTTGCGTTCCATCCACCATTTTCTGCGTATTACTGTTCAAAATGGTGTTTAATATGATTGTGATACGTTCCGCATAGTATGTGTTTCATTATTGCGAGTAAGTGTAGTGTAGTTACGTCTGAAGCCTCGTTTTCGTTTTGTTCGTCGGCCATTTTTTCTCTCGCTTAGCGATGGTATTAGTGTCTAAAGTGTTTTATTTTGATTTAAATGTAGGTGTAACTTGTTTTTTTGAGGTGCTGGATGGTTCCTCTTGCTGTAGGTAAGCTTTTTATGTGTTTGTTGTGTGTCTTTCTTAAGTTTTAAATGTTTGTATGTCGGCGTGTTGCGTCCGATGTTTGCGAGGTCGTAATGTGTGGTAACGTGTCTCGTATGGTGTTTGCGTGTGTAGCCTCGTTTTCGTTTTATTCGTTGGCCATTTTTTGTGTCGTTTAACAAATTATTTAGTGTCTAAACTCTTTTATTTTGAGTGCAATTAAGTTGTAAGTTGCATTTTTGAGGTCCTGGGTGCTTCCTGTTTGTGTAGGTAAGGTTTTTATGTATGTCCTGTGTGTATGTATTGTGTTTGTAATTTTGTAATGTTCGCGAGTTGCGTCCGAGTGTTGCGAGGCCGTAATGTGTGTGAACGTGTGTCGTATGTTGTTTGCGAGTGTCGTAATGTGTTGCGACGTGAACTTTGCAAGATTCGCAGTTGTTTGGGTTGGGAATTTGTGTTGTGAATTTTGCAAGGGTCACAGTTGCTGCAACTGAAGACCTCGCTTTGCGAGGTCCTCAGGTGCTGGCATGGAGCGCCTGTGGCGCTCCAAGCCAGCAACTGAGGCCCTCGCTTGGCGAGGGTCCTCAGTTGCTGGCAAGGAGCGCCTTCGGCGCTCCACGCCAGCAACTGAGAACCTGGCACAGTGCCCTCGCTTCGCGAGGCCCGCATCTCGCTGCGCGAGCCCGCAGCGTTAGCAACAACTCGTACGCTCACAACTATATATGTGATTCCAGTAATTTAGTATGGATTGCCATTACCAATGGAATACATCTACATTATCTGTTGAGCATCAACAACGTGATATGTACTGGTTACTAAGAGCCTCATTCAATTGAGGCATGGTAAGTTAGTTAATGTTGGACTTATGTTTGCAGGCCTGCTGCGGGTCCAAGTTTAAGTGCTATTCAATTGGCCAGGAACGCAAGTTAGGGCAGGTTGCGAAAATCAAAAACCATTGCTGTTGGAAGTAGCATTTGTGGGCTTCTCTTTCCCCTCTCCCTCTCCCATGTCTCTTCCCCCCTTTCCCTCCCCTGTGTCTCTTTTCCCCCCTCTTCCTCCCCAGTGACTCTTTTCCCATCCCTCTCCTCCATGTCTCTATCCCCCTCTCCCTCCCGATGTCTCTTCCCCCTTCACCCTCCCATGTGTCTCCTTCCCCCTCTCCCTCCCTGTATCTCTTCCCCCTCTCCCTATCTTGTTTCTCTCCCCCATCCCTCCCCTTTTTCTCCTTTACCCCTCCCTCATCTGTGTCTCTCCCCCTTCTCCCTCCCCTGTGTCACCCTCTCTCTCCCCTGTGTCCACCTCTCTCTCCCCTGTGTCCCCCCTCTCCCTCCCTTTTGTCTCTACCCCCTCTCCCTCCCGTGTGTCACTTATCCCCTCTCCCTCCCTGTGTCTCTTCCCCCCTCCACTACCCTGTGTTTACCCCCTCTCCCTCCCCTGTGTCTCTTCACCTCTCCCTCCCCTTTGTCTCTTCACCTCTCTTCCTTTCCTTTGTCTCTCCCCCCCCTCTACCTCCCCTTTGTCTTTTCCCCCCTCTCACCCCCTGTGTTTCTTCCCCCACCCTCCCATGTGTCTCTTTCACCCCCTACCTCCCCATGTCTCTTTCCCCTCTCCCTCCCCTGTTTCTATATGCCACTCCCCAACCCCATGTCTCTTTCTCCCTCTCCCTCTCCCTCCCCTATGTCTCTTCTCCCCTTTCCCTAACGTGTGTTTTTTTTCACCCATCTCCTTCCGATGTGTCTCTTCCCCTTCCTTCCCCTGTGTTTCTTCCCCCTCCCTCCCTGTGCCTTTTTTGCCTCCTCCCTCCCCCATGTCTCTTCCCCCTCTCCCTCCCCTGTTTCTATATTCCCCACCCCATGTCTCTTTTCCCTCTCTCATTCCCATGCCTTTCTTTCCCCCTCTCCCTGCCCTATGTCTCTTCTCCCCTCCCATGAGTTTCTTTCCCCCATCTCCTTCCCCTGGGTCTCTTCCCCTTCACTCCCCTGTGTCTCTCCCCCCTGTCCCTCCCTTTGTATCTTCCCCCCTTTCCCTCGCCCTCCCCTGAGTCTCTTCCACCCCTCCCATGTGTCTCTTCCCCATATACCTCCTGTTTGTCTCTTCCCCCTCTTGCTCCCCTGTGTCTTTTACCCCCTCCCTCCCCCATGTCTCCTTCTCCCTCCCTCCCAGTGTGTCTTGCCTCCTCAGCCTGCCCCTCCACTGTATCTCTTCCCCCCTCTTCCTCCCCTCTGTCTCTTTCCCCCTCTACTACCCCTTTGTCTCTTCCCCACTCTTGCTTCCCTGTGTCTATTTCTCCCTCTTTCCCTGTGTGTCTTCCCCCTCTCCCTCCCCTTCCCCTGTGTCTCTTCTAACCTTTCCCTCCCCTCTGTCTCTTCCCCCTGTCCCTCCCATGTGTCTCATTCCTCTCCTCTCCCACCCTGTGTCTCCTTCCCCCCTCCCCTGTGTCCCCCCTCTCCATTCCCTGTGTCTCTTCCCCCTCTCCCTCCCATGAGTCACTTTTCCCCTCTCCCTCCCTGTGTCTCTTTCCCCCTCCCCCACCCTGTGTTCCCCCCTCTCCTCCCCCCACTATGCCTCTTCCCCCTCTCCCTCCCCTGTGTCTCTTCCCCTCTCTCCCTCCCCTGTGTCTCTTCCCCTCTCTCCCTTCCCTGTGTCTCTTCCCCCTTTACTTTCCCTTTGTCTCTTCCCCCCTCTTGCTCCCCTGTGTTTCTTCCCCCTCCCTCCCATGTGTCTCATTCTCCGCTGTTTCTATATGCCCCTCTCCGTCCCCATGTCTCTTTTCCCCTCTCCCTCCCTGTGTCTCTTTCCCCTCCCATACCCTGTGTTTCCCCCCTCTCATTCCCCTGTGTCTCTTTCCCCTCTTCTTCCCCTGTGTCTCTTCTCCCGTCTCCCACCCCTGTGTCTCTTCCCCTCTCTCCCTTCCCTGTGTCTCTTCCCCCTCTACTTTCCCTTTGTCTCTTCCTCATCTCGCTCCCCTGTGTTTCTTCCCCATCCCATGTGTCTCTTTTACCCCCTCCCTCCCCCATGTCTCTTCCCCCTCTCGCTCCCCTGTTTCTATATGCCCCTCCCCCACCCCATCACTTTTCCCTCTCTCCCTTCGGTGCCACTCTTTACCCTGCTCCCTCCCCTGTGTCTCTTCCCCCTCCCTCCCCTGTGTCTCTACCCCTGTCCCTCCCTTTGTATCTTCCCCCTTTCTCTCTTCCCCTCCCCTGTGCATCTTATGACCCTCCCCCTCCCCTGTGTATCTTCCCCATCTACCTTCTGTTTGTCTCTTCCCCTCTTGCTCCCTTGTGTCTCTTACTTCCTCCCTACCCTGTGTCTCCTTCTCCCTCCCTATCTGTGTGTTTTCCCCCCTCTGCCTCCCCTCCCCTGTGTCTCTTCCCCTCTCCCTCCCCTCTGTCTCTTCCCCCTTTACCACCATTTTGTCTCTTCCCCCCTCCCTCCCCTGTGTCTCTTTCTCCCTCCCTCCTGTGTGTCATCCACCTCTCCCTCCCCTTCCCCTGTGTCTCTTCTCACCTTTCCCTCCCCTCTGTCTCTTCCTCCATCCCTCCCCATGTGTCTTCCCCCCTCTCCCTCCCTTGTGTCTCATTCCTCTCTCACTCCTGTGCCTCTTAACCCCCTCTCCCTCCCTTGTGTAACTTCCCCCTCTACTCTGTGTTTTTTGCCCCTCTCCCCTGTGTCTCTTTCACCCCCTCCCCCTCTCCTGTGTCTCTTCCCCCCTTTCTCTCCCCTGTGTCTCTTTCCCCCTCTCTCTCCCTTGTGTCTCTTCCCCCTTCCCTTTGTGTCTCTTCCCCATCTCTCCCTTCCCTGTGTCTCTTCGCCCTCTATCTCCCCCTCCATTGTGTATCTTCCTCTCCCTCACCTGTTTTTTGAAACCCCTCTCCCTCCCTATGTCTCTTCCCCTCTCCGCTGTGTTTCTTTACTTCCTCTCCCTGCCCAGTGTCTCTCCCCCTCTCCCTCCCCTGTGCCTCTTCACCCCTCTCCTTCTGTGGATCTCCACCCTTCCTCCCCTGCGTCTCTTCCCCCCTCCCCCTACCGGTATCTCTTCCCCAACTCCCTCCCCTTCCCTGTGTCTCTTAACCCTCCCCTGTGTATGTCCCCTCCTCTACTCAACCTGTGTCTCTTACATCCTCTTACTTCCCTGTGTCTCTTCCCCCTCCCTCCCATGTGTCTCTTTCCCCCTTCTCACTCCCCCTGTTTCTTCTCCCCCCTCCCCTCCCCGTGTCTATTTCCCCCCTCTCCCTCCCATGTGTCTCTTCGCCCTATCATCTGTGTCTCTTCCCCCTCAATCTCTTCCCTGTGTCTCTTCCACCTCTACCCTCACCCTCTCCTCTCCCCCCTCTACCTCCCCTTTGTCTGTACCCCCTCTTCCTCCCTGTGTCTCTTCTCCATCTCTTCCTGCCCCATGCCTCTTCCCCCTCTCTCTCCCCTGTGTCTCTTTCCACCTTCTCCCTCCCCTGTGTCTGTTAACATTCTCTCCCTCCCCAGTGTCTCTTCCCCCTCTCTCCCTCCCCATTACTCTTCACCCCTCTTCCTCTATGTATCTCCTCCCCCCTCTCTCTCCCCAATGTCTCTTTCCCCTCTCCCTCTCTTGTTTCTCCCCATCCCCTGTGTACCCCCCCCCCCCCACTCCCTCTACTGTGTATCTTTGGATATACCAGAATGCTTAGAATACTTGCAGGTAATGCAAAGAGATGGACTTTATGAACCAGAATTTGTTAGGTAATACACATAGGGCCTCATTCTATCATCGGCCGCAGCAAGGACCGGCCGCAAGCTATTTGCCTATTCTATTCCCTTACGGCCGGAGGCTCCGGCAGGCTTGCGGCCGGTGCCTTGCTATCTCTTGCGGCCGCTCGCGCCAGAGGAAAGCCTTTGATCTAAAACGGCCGCAAGAGTTTTGCAATTCAATTGCTCCAGGAAACCTCTCTGCAAGGCTAAAAACGAGCCGCAGCTTACTTGCAGGAAAGAGGTCCCGCTAGCACCAATTAAGCACATAAAATAGCTCAAATAAAGCCATCCTGCACTTTGAGAAGACTATAAAGGGATTTTAGGTGTTAGAATAAATAGCACATAATTATCCTGTACTAAAATCCGTAAAATATTTAATTTTTAATATCCGTAAAATATCCATGTAAAAAGTCCAGAGTGCTTGGAGCACCTCAGACACACCCACGCCGCAGCCGGAAAATAAACAGTTAATTTGAACTCGGGTTTGGGCAGATGTGCAAGCTTGAGAGTGGGTTCCTTTTAATCCTCATGTCCCCCAATATGATCCCTAGCATTTACAGAGCTGTACAGTGCAGGCTTGAATTTATTTTTGACTTTTTATATTTCACAGATTACGGCCGGTTCCAAGATATGCGGCCGGCCGTAAAAGGAGATCCTTGCGGGGCCGTATAATAGAATCGCGAGTTAACTGAACCCCCGCAAGGAATCGCAGCCTTACGGCCGATTTACGGCCGATAATAGAATGAGGCCCATAGATTCTCAGAATCGTTAATTATGTTACAAGACTGAAGAAGGGATACTCTTGTTAAACAATGTATGTCCAAATGATTTAGGTAATCATACATCCTAACACCAAACTAATGGTGGCCATGTTTGCTTTACTTAGGGGAAAATAGGCCATAAGAGGAAGTATTTTTGTCAGAGAAGATGTGGTTATGAAAGAACAGGCCAGGGATATATATTGGGATATTATGGCAAAGAGGGGCACTGGGACCATAATCAAATGCCTTAGAAACCATATGATGCCACATACAAATCTTACAAATATGCGGGAGACAGAAGCTATCTTTTTGCTCCTAATTTGGAGAGCTCTTCATATCCAGCACAAAATGGCATTTATAGGAATTTGGCGATATAATGTTTGAAATTTGTGGAGTTAACTACATTTTTTTTTTCATTCAGGAATGTAGTAGTTACTATTCAACTGCATTGGGAGTATCAAAATACTGAGTAATACCTATTAATGGTATTATAAATTATTGCCAACATCTAAACTATGTCATAAAAGCTACAGAAACCAAGTTTTACCATTCTGAACTCCTAGATTATTTGCAAACAATTGAATTTTAATTATTAAAATTACAGCGTGTTCTTTTAAATTGTTTTTTCTTTTGTTAATTATTATTTCCTGAAACAGTTTTTTTTTTTAAATTTAATACTTGATTTCGTTTTGATATTTTTAAAAACACTGTTTTTTTTTTTCAACAAAGGAAAGAGCTGGGGTAAAATGTCCCCAGGCTGCTGATATAATACCATTCCATGTAACAACTGGCTTGTTGAGTAAAAGGTATTTTGCACTTGGATAACCAGTTAGTTCTTTGTAACTTAAAACAGGAAATTTTACTTTCAGTTAATATTCAGATGCAGCCCTGATAATACTCTCAAAGGACTTGATTTATTTTGTTTCTGAGGAAAACACAGAGATAAATACAAATGTAAAATCAAAAAGCAGTATTTATAGTTAGATTCTCTAATTAAATAATGTACAAGTAAATATAAATATGTCCAGTTCTAACAGGCTAATCAAAATAACTTAGTCCCACTATTGTGAGAGACAAAGAAATGTTATCATAAAACAATAAATATAAATGATATCAACATACATTTTTATTATTGGTGGATTATTAACATTGATTGTCGTGCTCAATATAACACAAAAATTTACCATGAAATAAAGTATTGGAGAATGTTGGGCTATTAAGTCTTAGACGTAACATCACTTTCACTCTTCATAAAAGTACAGTTTTGCTTTTTTATTTGCTTCTGAAATGCTCTGATTTATTATTAAGCACTTTGCGAGACCTCCTTGGTACCAGTAACTTGTGGTTAGATATTTGCAATTGGCGGGCTTGAGGAGTGGTTAGCAAGTGGGAATCGGAGCAATTGAAAAACGATTTGTAATTTTAGCGTTCAGGACTCTTGCAGCCGTGAAAGATCAAAGGCTTGGAGGGCATTAACTTTTATTTTTTTATTTTGATAGTGGTATTTTTTTATGTGTAATTCTTTTTTATTTTATGTGTAATTTTAGTTTTTATTTTCTGTAGTGCTTTTTTATTTTCTGTAGTTAGTGGTGTGTTATTTTTTGTAATTAATGGAAGGGTTTATTATCTGTAATGTGTTTTGTTTTATTTTTTGTAATTAGTGGGTGTTGGGGATTTTATTAGGGGATTAGGTAGTGTAGAGGTTAATAGTGTAGGGTAGGAGTTAGGTAGGTAGTGTAGGGGTTAATAGGATAAGGGGCTTATTGGGTACAATTGGGGTTTACTAGGTCCAGTTAGGGTTAACTAGGTCCAGTTAGCGTTAAATAGGTCCAGTTAGTGTTAAATAGAGCTAGACATAGATAACTGGGTCTAGATATGGTTAAGTGGTTAGTGATAGGGTAAATTATGTATGGTAAGTGTTAAATAGGGTTAATTTGTTGGAGGAGGTTAATTACTTAGAGGGGGTCAATTAGTTAGCCGGGGTTAAATACTTAGAGGAGGGTTAATTACTTAGAGGGGGTAATTAGTTAGAAGGGGATTATTTACTTAGAGGGGGTTAATTACTTAGAGGGGGTTAAGTACTTAGAGGGGTTTCATTTAGATGTATTAGTTTATTAGGGTGACTAATAGTGTTGTGTAGGGTAATGCTAAGACTTAGTGTCATTAGGATCCTGGAGGACCCTCATGGCACTTATAGTGTTAATATGAGGGATAACTATTGTCCCATAAGGGTCTGTATAGACCTGTATGGGACTGATGGGGTTAATTTGCGGCTCACGGGGGTCTGTATACTGCTCCATGAGTGATGGGGTTAATTAGAGGCTCATGGGGGTCTGTATAGAGCCCCATGAGTGAAAGGGTTAATTAGAATTGTAGCACAGGTCCTTTAAGGACTTTTAAGGTCCTTTAAGGACCCACAGCAAGGGTTAATGTGGGGACACTCTGGGGGTCCTGATGGGGACTCTGCAGCATGGGGGGGTTCATGTTAAGTGCAGCGGGGGGTTAACAATTTGTGTGCTGAGGGAGCTTTAAGCACCCGTAACTGGAATTTTAGAACTTTGAATGTGACAGGGTCCCGATTGGGACCCCCGCAGCAAGGGTTAATGTGGGGACCCCACAACATAGGAGAGTTTATGTTAGGTGCCGCTGGTGTATTTACACTACCCATAGAGCATGGGGTTAACAATTTGTGTGCCACAGGCCCTTTAAAGACCCGAGGAGGGAAATTCAAAAATGTAAATGCTGCGGGGGTCCTGCTCAGGACCCCCGCAGCATAGGGGGTGTTAATGTTAGGTGACACAAGGGTACTTACAGTACCCCTGTGGGAATTTTTAATTTTTTTAATGCTGCAGGGGTCCCGATCGGGACCCCTTCAGCAAGGGGTTAATGTGGGAGCCCTGCTGGGGTTCCAATCTGGGACCCCTGCATCATGGCGTTCATGTGGGGATGCTGCAGGGGTCCCAATGGGGGACCCTGCAGTATGGTTTCGACCTCCATTTTTCAAAGTCCTACTATCTTCAAAGTCCTACGGGAGGTTGGATTTCACTGATGTCCTGATGACAATCTCTGTTTCTATTGGCTGTTTCTATTGCAGGAGTTACAGCCTTGCTGTTCAAGCCCTGAAATTCTAGGTCTGACGGCATTGGTTCCGATTTTCACTTTTGTGCCATAACTTGTGGGCCTGGCCAATTGAATAGCATGGCAAAAGGAGCATGCAACTCAATTGTTGACAATGAGGCTATATGTGCGTATATAATTGCAAGTATTGATTGGTGATCAGTAATCAATGCCCAAATCAGCAATGTGTCCATTGCTAATATTATTCTGTATTGCAATATTGAATTAAAAATAAAATGATTTTCATTTGTGTGGTTACATTACATGTATGTTATTTATGCAAATTGTTGTATGTTTAATTATTGTTTTGTGTACAAATTGTCCTCTTGTGATCTGAAGAGTATGACATCCAAGGCTAGATATATTATTCTGTAGTTTAGATCCAAACTCTGAGTAAACCCTTGTGAGAGATCACTACTTGTTATATATTTCCTCTTCTACCTAAAGTGTGTTTACATGGCTCCTGTAAGAAATCTACCATAATTCTTATCCCTAAATAAGATTATTCATGTACCTGGGAAGTGGGTTCCATGAAGCTAAAACTGAATAATGATATTTGCTTTCTGGTTTGTGAGTGAAATACCTATATTGGGTGGGTGTTTATTATATTTACAGCATATTGCACAATAAAATGTTTATATTTTTGTTTGAGATATCAAGTTCTGAAAAGAAAGTATATTTAAGTGAGTTACTATATATGCAGTATCTCACAGAAGTAAGTACACCCCTCACATTTCTGTAAATATTTTATTATATCTTTTCATGTGCCAATCAAGACATGCCCCTCTGCTGCAATGTAAAGTAGTAAGTGTACAGCCTGTATAACAGGGTAAATTTGTTGTCCCTCAAAATAACTCAACACACAGCCATTAATGTCTAAACGTTGGCAACAAAAGTGAGTACCCCCCCCCCCAAGTGGAAATGTCCAAATTGGGCCCAAAATGTCAATATTTTGTGTGGCCACCGTTATTGTCCAGCACTGCCCTAACCCTCATGGGCATGGAGTTCACCAGAGCTTCACATGTTGCCACTGGAGTCCTCTTCCACTCCTCCATGATGACACCACGGAGCTGGTGGATGTTAGAGACCTTGCCTCCCCCACCTTCCGTTTGAGGATGCCTCACAGATGTTCAAGAGGGTTTAGGTCTGGAGACATGCTTGGCCAGTCCATCACCTTTACCTTCAGCTTCTTTAGCAAGGCATACCTCTGTATGTACTTATTTTATGGAATACATGAAAGAACCCTCATATTGTATTTATAAAATCATAGGGTTCTAATTAACTATTAAAACACTTAGGGCCTCATTCAAATGCAAGTTGGCCAATCAAATAGGGCTCTATATAAGCACACAGCATATTTTTTTACAAAAGTTTTTTAGTTAGCGAACTTCTGTCCAAAAGCAAAATCTTCACTAACTAAAAACTTCTGTAAATAAAATATGCTGTGTGCTTATATAGAGCCCTATTCGATTGGCCAAATTGCATTTGAATAAGACCCTAGGTATAAGTAATGATAATAGTATTTTATACTAATAAATACACTAATAACTAGTAAGCATTACATACAACAACACTTACCCCTTTTTCCTTTAGCACTTTAGCTTCTTATCACTAATATACATTCTAAATAAGCAATATATATAGAATTAGTAGTTTGAAAACTGTAAAGAACAGGTATTAAACACACATAAAGAGCACTTTATAAATTACACTGTCTATTTATTTAGGTACGTAGCACTTTATAATGGCTATTTAGTCATCATAAGGGTATATCCTATTCTAAAAAAATATTTATATTGATTCCTCTATATGCCATTTTTATTAACATAAACATATATTTATTATTTATTGTTTTGTTACAATAGAATATATATATTTTTTCTTAATAATATTTCTTTCTTCATATGAATATTTAAAGTATCTGTTAAGATAGACTAAATAAAGTATGATTATTTGTAACTGTTATAGGTGAAGTACATGTTCTATATAAAATTGCAGATTTCAGTAAAGAGTGTTAAGCACCCAATACACACCATTTTACAAATATTAGACATAATGTCACTTTGAATTTTGGTTGTTGAACTTAAAAGTGATTTGGATATTATTATTATTTATTTCTAAGAATATTTTTTGCACATTTGTAACCATTAGTCATTAATTAGAAACTGGTTAGTGTGGCACGGGTCTTTCTTTCTTTTTTTCTTTCTATTATTACTTGTTATTAGAAGCCGGCAGATTTATATAACATTATTCCAGTTCTACTGATTCTTGTTATGTAAAAACTCTAGAGTGCGACCTCCATTATTAATCACAACTGCAACAATGTTTTTGTTTATTAAATTTTTATTTAAAATAACACATTTATTGTACAAAACAGCAGATCGAGACAGATACTGTTATAAATATATGACAAACTAACCTATTGTGTAGCTGTAATGAAGAGTTTAATGTGCTTGAAGGTCTTGCCTAAGGATATTCAGTTATCTGTGATGTTATCTATCATATGGAATGAAGGAATCTGGATTTGTAAGATGAAATGGATAATTTCTTGCACTACAGGTTCATCTAGTGGTTAGTACCTGAAGGAATTACTGGACATAAGATTTGATTGGCTGGAAAAACTTTCAATGGGTGGCTATGAAAGGTATAACTGGGAAAAATCTACCTGCTTTGTATTATAATTATTTTAGGAAAGGAACAGAAGAACAAGAGGAACCTTCTACACATGCATGCGGGCACTCAGAGGTAAGTGGAGCCATGAATTTTAGATGCTAATGTCACACTACTTGTTGTATGTTGATAACCCCCTTCACTTAGAAGTTTCCAGTCTATTTGGAGTTTCTCATAGCAGTCAGATGTAAGTTAATTGGTCAGGATATATAATTATAATTTAGATATAAAAGGACAGTTGTACACATTGGCGGAGCCACGCCAGTGAACTGGTCCTGTTTAAAGAAAATTGTTTGGTTCTCCCAGGACAAGCGGCGATCTATTCAGAATTCAGATGTGAGGTATCGTTCCATAAGGAGGACCACAATGGGACTTCACAACTGGGCATTGTGAGGTGGTGAGATGCAGGTTATTCATAGTTTTGCAGATAATTGTACCATATAATATGTGTGTAGAGGTAATGTAAGTGCATTCCAATTGCTTAATGAGTTATTAATTCAGTTTAAGGATACTGTTGGTAAAATAAGGAAATTTGTTTTACATAAGATACAGAAGTATAATGGTTATTTAGCAAAACTTGTGTTACAGTATAAAAGTGCATTAGAAAGGTTAGCGATTCCACCTGTGTCTACCTATGCTTATGGCTGAACTGTTGGTCCTTTGTGACTTTGAAACAGGACTATTTACTTTTTCTTCAGATAAAGTCACTCAGTAAAAAAGATAGCAGCCATGTTATTAATTCTGATGGACTTGATTTTTTTTTGTTCCTGAATACTGAAGGAAACACAGAGACAAATAAAGATGTAAAATCTAACTTTTACAGATCGTGAAAAAGTCAAGGTATTCAAGGGTACAACTGAGCATTTTTAAATATATTTGCACTATATATAGTTAGATTTGGTAAAGAGATATTGTACATTTATATTTTTCAGTAATGGTTGATTTTAGTTAAATCACTAACAATAGTTTATTTTCGGATCTAGAGTGTTTCTTACACACCACTGAGGTCCGGAGTGACATGGGCTGTACACCCCTCCCACTCGTCTGCCAGAGGCTCTGTCCACTTAAAGTGGATCACTACAGTTACAGTTCCAACAATGATATACAAGCAGAAAGAGTGGGATCTAGGAGAGGGGGGTAGGAGATCGGAATCGGGGACCTGGGGGGTGGGGGGTATGAGATCTGAATGGGGGACCTGGGGGGGGGGCTTGGGGGACCCATATGGAGCGCCATGATTCTCATGCAATGTGTTGTCACGGTAATTAAGAAATGTCTTCTCTTAATATCTGTAGGCAATTGCTGTAAAATGAGGCTCCTTCGTTACATTCTTGTCAAAAATGATGTCATACATTTTCATCATAATTCATCATACCCTAGTGCCCCATGGAACTTGAAGAGGTTTTGAATCTCACATTACAGCATCTGTTTGTTAAACATTACTGCAGAAAGCCTTGAGTTACATTAGGAGTGGGTTGCAACCATGCATTATACCCCAGGCAGGTCTGCTTCTTTTTGAGTGAAGTGCTCCTAGGCGGGTGCCCATTCAGAAATCCTATTGTTATATCATATTGGCAGTTCTGCAGCTCTGTTTAAAGTTAAGATAATTGTTAATCTGTGGCTAAAAGTCAGTACAGAGAAATATATTCAATTTTATGTATTAGCACATTTTATTATTGCACAGGCTGCACTCACTTTGATGTTTACCATCTATTCTATATTTTATTTACAAATGTAATGGGATCTATTGACTGCTCTCCATACATAATTCAAACTTACTGTACTGTTTTACTCATTTATACATCCACAGCAACTTGGAATTATAGTTCTTTAGTTATTAACTAAAAAAATGGTCTTCACATATGCCATTGGTTTTCTCCCTATAGATTCATTGAGAGTCGTTTATAGATTTCCAGCTGTTATCACCACTCCGGGGATGAAGGTGAGTGCCAAAATGAAGAACTTATATTACAAACATGACTTAAGCTTGACTCATATTTAAACCTAATTTTATATCTACCCCACAATCTAATATCCTAAATGCCTCCCAACTGTAATGAAAATACTTGTAGACAATAATGCACCATCTGAAGCTCTACAGCAGTCTAGTGATAAAGTGTCCAGCATAATTCTGCTTGAAACCTTATGGATCTATTACTTATTATTTTCAATTGGTCATAGCAAGAATTTCTTAGAAACGTAATCTGAAAGAGTACAGAAAGGATGGGATTGTGAAACATTGGTCCTCACCGTCACCTCCACAGTGCTGGGCAATAATAGGCCCACAGAGCAGTGGCGGAGCTTGAGAATGGAGGGCCCTGGTACAAAAAGAATGTGTTAGTGGGTGTGGCCAAAACTGGTTTTATGTTTGGCCCCCTATATATATATATACCTTTTCCAATAGAAGAACAGGTCTCTCTCCCCAGGATACATTTAATCCCCAAAACATCCCCTCTCATTCTCTCATCTTCTTTTCTTTTTTTATTTCACACCCCTTTTCCTTTAATGTAACCCTAATGATGAGAGACACATGTGAACTGGAGCAATGTTTCTGAACTCTACTTCTCAAAAAGCACTAATGTTGAACAGTAACGTTCATGATCAAGAAAAGCAGATTCTAACTATTGCCATTTAATAATTTCAGATGTTCTACGGCAAACATTATATTTCACAAAGAACCATAGTAGATGTAATCAGATGTCAGTTCCCACAGATAAACTGAGAAATAAAAGCTTAACAAACCTTCACTGGCTGCCTATACCCATAAACAAGCATAAATCAGTGATGCCAGCTAAACATGAATATATCAGTTGTTTTACCATGTACTCTTATATTTTCAGTTCTAAAATAATTGCAAGTAAAATTTTCTTTGTCACAGATGTTGATGTTCTGGACTGTGGGGCTCTTCCTGGGAGCTGTGAAAGGTAAATCTTATTTATGTTACTGTGATGGAACAGAAGACAGTCTAGAGTAGCACTGAAGTATTGCCAAATAGACTCTGCAAACGGCAAATAGATGTCCTTCCTTACACTAGTAGAACCCAATACGTCAAGAGATTACCAGCCCTAAGTAGCAGGGTTATAACACCAAGCCACAGATATGTTTACTTCAGCACTCTTCTTTAATGAATGGCACAAACTTACAGTGCAGTGAAAGAACAATAAAACATTACCGCACTCCCACAGATATCCCTGCCAATCAGAAGACCATATGTAGCTCCATTTTATACTAGCTTTGAACTCTACTGAAATCCAAAGTAAGTCCCCGGGTGGGGTTGGTACCTGTGATTCTAGTTACATGAACCAGTAAGCATCCAAACGCACAGAATATAAGTAAACAATGGCCTTATCCAGTCTCTTATTATTATTATTATTTCAATGTTTTGGCACTACATAACTGCCTATTGTTTTGTACACATTCTATTTTAATGGGCGTCTCTTATTACTCATATATATTTAGATGGACATTTAAATTAATTAAATAAAAATTGTCACTGCATAGAAACTTAGGTCAACTCCCCAAGATAGCAAAATACCCATCAGGACGCAAACCCATCCCTGAATCACATAATCCTTCTCCAGAATACCACAATAACTTCTAGGGGCCTCATTCTATTGCAATTTGACAAATTGAATAGGGCTCTATATAAGAGCATAACATATTTTTTACAGAAGTTTTTAGTTAGTGATCTTCTATCTAAAAGCAAGGTCTTCAGTAACTGAAAACTTCTGTAAAAAAAAATATGCTATGTGCTTATATAGAGCCCTATTCAATTGGCCAACTCGCATTTGAATGAGGCCCTAGGTAAGCAAAATGTCCTGGCTATGCCACAGTGGTCCCAAAAAGCCTCACTGTAACTATATATTACCATACAATCCTAACTCTTCTCTCTTGCTAGGACCTAACTTTCCACAGACACCACAGAGAAACCTATTTTCTTGTGAAACTACAGACTAGAACTCACCATTACAGATATTATTCATCAATGGGCCTGTAATATATCATATTTTCCGCTGGGTTAATCTGCATACAACATCCTAGGAAATATCATAACAATCTAATCAGCAAGATAAATACTGTCAGGTACTAAGTACCTTTCTTTTAAATCCGGAGATTTTACTACAGAAAAAAAATATTTCTGTAATTTATATTTCAAAGATATATATATAGCAGTGGTTTGGTCATATATATTGTAACAACAAATAACCCAGGATAACCCTAACACATAAACACTGATATGTCTAACAGGAGCAGAAGTCTGTTACAGCAGAATTGGGTGTTTTTCTGATGCCAAACCATGGGCCAGAACTCTTGAACGACCCATTGCCAAATTACCATGGACACCAGAAAAGATTAATACCCGTTTCCTTCTCTTCACAAGAAGCAATCAGAAAAGCTTCCAGGTAAAATACATTAAAAACAAAACACATATTTAAATGTTTAAATATTTTCCAGTTGTACACTTAATAAATAATAACTTTGTCACTTTAATTTTAAAGGTCAGTTGTTTAATACCTCCAACAATGTAATGTACTGCTGGTCCTATGTTCATATATATGTCAAGGGAGAGTCCAGTGGAGAGCTGTCTACTGATGATGCTATAAAGCAATAAACGACAGGTTAAAGTTAGGATTCCCTATCCTCTTACATGTCATAAAAATACATAACTGGAAAGAACCTGCCATTTTTTAGAAAATAAATGTAAAGAAAAACTTTTTTTGAAATTTTCTTTAGGAAAAGCAAACAAAATATATTTAGTAATGAAGTATGTTTTTCTCTACACTGCCTTAAGGCTGTACACATTGATCTACAAATTATTTATCGGATTACAGTATGTTTCTGCTTTAATCTGATTCTTCAGAGCTGAGGTCCTTTAAACAACATCATTAGCCTGAGAGCACGTAAACTATGCCTTATAAAAAAATGTTGTGTAAGGATTGGCCTATAATGGTTTTTCTTGTTCCACCAGGTAATTAGTGCAACAAACCCATCCAGTATCTCCTCATCAAATTTCCAAACCAACAGGAACACCCACTTTATCATCCATGGGTTTACTGACAGTGGTGAGGAGGGCTGGCAGGCAGATATTTGCAAGGTAAGACATCTTATCTGATATACTTGTGTTCAATGTAACTTTGTTCTTCAAGTCTAATTTAATAATTGTTCCTCAAGTCTAATAATCAATGAAATCATATATATATATATATATATATATATATATATATATAAATATATATATAAATATATATATATATAAATATATATATATATATTTTTTTTTAAATATGTACATTTTGTTACTATGATTAGTTTTTCAATAGAAGGAAGTTTCATTGTTGCAAAAAAGTAAGTGAGTTAGCAACAGTGATAAATTGTAGTCCTAAAGTGTCTAAAACTATTTTTAATGTCAGCTATGGGGGGCAACTTGTGATATCGGCTAATACTAGTGATATCATAACTGAGGGCCTCATTCAAATGGGATTTGGCCAATTGAATAGGGCTCTATATAAGCACACAGCATATTTTTTTTACAGAATTTTTAGTTAGTGAAGATCTTGATTTTGGATAGAAGTAACTAAAAACTTCTGTCAAAAAATGCTATGTGCTTATATAGAGCCCTATTCAATTGGCCAAATCTCATTTGAATAAGGCCCTGAGTCTTCACGCTTTAAAATAGCTCTTGTATTTTAATAGACTGAGGGCCTCATTGAAATGTGATTTGGACAATTGAATAGGGCTCTATATAAGCACAGAGCATATTTTTACAGAAGTTTTTAGTTAGTGAACTTCTATCCAAAAACAAGGTTTTCACTAACTAAAACTGAAAATAATGCTATGTGCTTATATAGAGCCCTATTCAATTGGCCAAATCACATTTGAATGAGGCCCTGAACACCTTGAAAAGGGTTTGGACTGTTAGCTAAAAACCTCTGAATGTAGGAATGATACCTTTCAAATTATCTGCAGATTAGCAGCCTTATTAAATTGGGATTCAGCCAATTGAATAGGGCTCTATTTAAGCACACAGCATATGTTTTTACAGATGTTTTTAGTTAGTGATCTTCTATCCAAAAGTAAGATCTTCACTAACTAAAAATTTCTGTAAAAAAATATGCTGTGTGCTTATATAGAGCCCTATTCAACTGGCCGAATTGCAATTTAATAAGGCTGTTGTAGATATCCATAGGTGAGATGCACTGCGTTCTCCTTAAAGCGTACCTATAAAAGCTTCTAAAGTTTCTTCTTTAATCATAAAAATCTTTTCATAATAATTTTAAATGAATTTAAAAGTCACCAAATATGCTGGCTCACCAATTATATCTGATTTGGTTTTATATACGCACTTTTTCATGCAGAGAGACGGCTGAGTAGTAAAAGTAATTACTAACAGAAAATGTTTAAAAAGTAGTTCTTGATTTTTTTTATTTATATCTAGTTAAAATAATTCTTTAAAAAAAATATAACTGCCAACAGAAGTACATCATATGTATTGTTTTACAATGTATGTGTTTTTCTGCTAAGGTATATCTAAGTTTCCCTCTCTCTAATCTGCTGCTTTTATCAGACACGCATTACACGGAGTCATTCTCTACACGTACAGATTTATGTTATGTATAAATAAAACTTGTTTTCCACACCCCCAGAGCTGCTTACATAGGCACCCGATACCCACCAATAGAAAGAATGTGGGTATGGGTTGTAACCCTTTACTAACCTGCAAGCCAAAAACAGCATGATGAAGAGGTCTACAGAGTAGTGTCTGGCTTCTCCCTGTTTCCTTGCGCAGCAGACTACACATCCCATGATGCCTTCCTGCACAAACTGCCATCACTGATTGATACCATGTTTTAGCTGCTTTTGATTGGCCAAAAAAACTATGAATTTTATGCTAATTTTAGCAGGGATTTGCAGTGGTTTTAACTCTGAAAATCAATTGTTTGCAGACTAAAGAGATTTAGCCAACTTTAGGGCAGGTATAATCATGTTTATTTTGGGTTTTTTTTTCATGCAACAAAATGTTGACATACACTACTGATTCTCAAAAGCATTAATAATCCCGGAAACATAAATATGCCTTCAATCATCTAATTTAAATACAAATTGGGATTATTGAAGCAAAAAAGGGAGTTATTAGGATATGAACTCTAATCTTTCATATCATGGACCGCTACTTTAACCAGTGTGTCATCTCTAAATATGACTAGCCATGGCTGAACAAACCATATAACGTTTATAGGAAACGCAACTTAATCTGCTAATGCAATGTATTATCAGCCTTATTAAATTGTGATTCAGCCAATTGAATAGGGCTCTATATAAGCACAGAGAATATTTTTTTAAAGAAGTTTTTAGTTACTGAAGACCTTGCTTTTGGATAGAAGATCACTAAATAAAAACTTCTGTAAAGAAAATATTCTCTGTGCTTATATAGAACCCTATTCAATTGGCCGAATCTCAATTTAATAAGTCTGTTAGTATACAGCAAATTCAGAGTTGGATACAATGGGCCTCATTCTATTATCGGCCGTAAAACGTCCGCAAAGCTGCGATTCCTTGCGGGGGTTCCTTTACCTTGCAATTCAAATAGACGGCGCCGCAAGGATATCCCCCTTACGGCCAGCTGCAAATCTTGCAACCGGCCGTAAGGTCTGAAAACTTTAAAAGTAAATATAAATTCAAGACGGCACTGTAAAGCTCTGTAAATGCTAGGGATCATAATGGGGGACATGAGGATTTATAGCAACCCCCTCTTAAGCTTGCACATCAGCCCAAATCCGATATTTCATTAACTGTTTATTTTCCGGCCGCAGCGTGGGCGGGTCTGAGGTGCTCCAAGCCTTCGGGACTTTGTCCACGTATATTTGACAGGAATTAAAATAAAAATGATTTTCAGATTTGAGTATAGGGGAATGTTGTGCTATTAATGCTAACACCTACAATCACTTTATAGTCTCATCAGAGTGCAGGATGGCTTTATTATGTGCTTAATTGTGTGCCTGCGGGACCTTTTTGCTGCAAGTAAGCTGCGGCTCGGTTTTAGCCTTGCAGAGAGGGTTCCCGGAGAAATTGAATAGCAACCAGGATTTTCTTACGGCCGAAACTCTTGTGGCCGTTTAAGATCAAAGGCTTTCCTCCGGCGCAAGGGATAACAAGGCGCCGGCCGCAAGCCTGCCGGAGCCCCCGGCCGTAAGGGAATAGAATAGGCAAATAGCTTGCGGCCGGTGCTTGCGGCCCCGCATCTCCTACGGCCGATAATAGAATGAGGCCCAATCAGTCTAAAACCCCTCCCTAAAACTGTTACCAGTGATGTACGGACTTCATATTAAGTTGAATTATAAAATATATCTGAAAATGTATATATATACACAAGTGGCACAGACACGCAACAATACCATATACTCTATATATGTTCAAATGCTATAGTATAGTAAAGTAAAGTATAGAACCTCACAAAACAATCAGAAAATGTATTACCTGAGCAGTATTCAGTGGTTTATGATTTATAATTGTAAATGTTGACACAGGCCATGTTGCTTTTCTTAGTGCACTGAGCCTTTCAAGTGCAGAATAAATATATAGGGGATATTTAATGATATTGTCGTTGTCTTTGATAGAGTTTGTTCCAAGTTGAAGATGTGAATTGCATCTCTGTGGACTGGAGTGGAGGATCCCGCACTTTGTACACACAGGCGTCAAACAACATCCGTGTCGTTGGGGCAGAAGTGGCCTATTTTGTTGGCATTCTATCGGTAAAAAGTTGCATTTTTTTCATTTTTGATGCTAAGCTTTTCGAACTGTAGAACAGTCTAATTATATGTTGCTTTTATATGAAAGAGCTCACCTATAGACATGTAAACTGCAAGGAAAACTTATGATATTAAGTCTTTGACTGCTCCATGTTTTTTTTTCCAATGCTTTAGAATTTAAGATTTAGACCTATACAATAATTGTGAAAAAGTGCAAATCTCTATCAGTTGATTTAATTCCTTCTGTAAATTCTATGCAATCTACTTAACTCACATCAGCTGAATCATCTAACACACATTTCAAGCTTCAGTTTTATATAATAGAAATAACATTCAGGCCAGTCTTCCTCTATAACCAATATGTAGTTTAAAGGGCCACTGTAGTCCAGAACGTTTAGTTATGCATTTAATAGAGCAGCTTTTATACATTAGTGTTAATTTACTTCAATTAATTTAATTTATATTGCATGTGGAAAATACTTTTGTAAACACTAAAAAACAGACAGGCAATTAAAAAAATATATGATCCATCTTTATCTTACCAGTAAGTGAAAAGGAAATGTAAACAAGAACTAATATAACCCTGCTGATTGTGTTTTCTTACCCTGAGATAAATAGCATAATATGTTGCAATTCAGATGTACATAAGACTCACTGCCCCTCTGTTTCTTATAAAATATCAGGCGAGAGGAGGAGAAAATAACACACTGTGTGTATTTAATGTCCACACTATGGATAAATTATTTCTCATACAACAAAATCTTTCTTGCAATGCATAAAATGCAATCTTTGAATGCATGCTAAAATGTTCTGAACTACACCAGCCCTTTAAGGAGCATAGGTTGTTCTTTATAACTCAAGAGGCTGGTACATAGCAGGGTGTAGGAAACATTACATTTTTTATGGGCTTGTATCTGGTTTTGTTGACTGATATTCTGACTCTTACTCAAGGTTTGTACTACAGGCACAAATCTAGTTCTATCGATATTGAACTAAACAATAACAAATATTATGAATTTGGACATGGTATAACATTTACTACTTTGATGTCTGAAAGTGAGGTGGAACTAAATGACGTATTGATGAGGGTGAATGAAGAGAGTGCAAAAGCTGACCTGCTGCTCAATGTTAAAAAGATTACGATAATGGCAAACGGCAATCTCGTTTCCTGGTACATAGATGGGGAAGAACTGGAGGCAGTGACACATTTTATTTTCCTGGAAAAAGTAAAAAGTAAAGATATTAAACTATCAACAAAGGTCTTCATAGTTAGCACTCTAGTATTCCCAGTAGTAACATACGGATGTGAGAGCTGGACCATAAACAAATTTGAGCGCTGGAGAAATGATGCCTTTGAATTGTGATGTTGGAGACAATTGCTTAATGTCCCTTGGATTGCGAGAAGATCCAATAAATCAATACTACAGGAAATTAAGACAAACTGTTCTCTAGATGGTTTGATCATGAGGCTGAAGCTCAAATATTTTGTCCATATCATTAGAAGCCAGAATTGCCTGGAGAAGATTATGACGCTGGGAAAGAGTGAAGGAGCAAGAAGATAAAGACAATGAACATGAACTTGATGGAGCTCACAGGGGCAGTGACTTACAGATGTTCCTGGCATGCTGCGGTCCATAGGGTCACAGAGAGTCAGAGTCAAATTCTGTAACTTTGACTTTTCGTTATTTTGGTTTCCCAACATAATTATGTGAAATGTTAATGTTTTACAGCTTTCATAAAAGCTTATATGTAGAAAAATAAATGTGATGCATACTTATACTCTGTACATGTAATTTATTTGTAAGGAATTGCTGTATTTGATGTAATTTTCTATTATTAGAGCAATTTTGGCTACTCCCCTTCCAAAGTCCATTTAATTGGTCACAGTTTGGGTGCACACACAGCAGGAGAAGCTGGCAAGAGACAGCGAGGCATCGCAAGAATCACAGGTGAGCAGGAAGACTGAGGCAAAGAGAAGACATCATAAAATTACTAGTTTGGCTCCATTCTACAAAACAAAAAAAGAAAATGATTTATGTCAGGATAAGTTGTGGTAGTATTTATTCAATATGCCCTAAACATAAAGAGGAGATAGAAAAGCAAACTATTGAACCATCAATCAAATGTGTTTTGGGACTTATGAATCAGAGGGCAAAAATAATAATAAAACTTAACTTTTATTTAAACATTTAATATAAGTATCCATAACGACGAGAATCATGCTTAAAAAAATATTTAAATAATGTGTTATATGGAAGGGACAGTCTAGTGTTTCAAAAAAAATACTGAAAACAGACCATAATACTCACACAGACCATTTATTTTAAGACAATCTGTGTCTACTATACATCAGTGCATGACTGTGCATGTTTGATCCTTCCCATATATCAGTAGTAGTTACCATGTCGCACCGTTTGCACATATATGGCCTTTTTTAAGTATTCCGCTCCTTTGATGTTAATATTTTAATATTTTTTCCAGTCAGTCAGTTACAGGGTGGATTAGTACAGTGTTGTTCACTTGGAACGTGAATATGTTACTCAATGGATTTAGTCCCGTAGGCAATAATTCATACGTCAAGTCTTAAGAGAAAGAATCTTACAACACTGAAGTTATACATCTTATTAATAAAAACCTGAATGGATTTGAAAATAATATGCTTTTATATCACCTCTTTTTGTCTTAGGTCTTTCTACAAACGTCAGACACAACACTCCATTTATAATCCACTCACATTTGACATTGACATGTTCACAATATTATTTGTTAAATAAACAGAATGCTGAACAAAAACTATAATTCCACTTAATAGATCACCAGTCAGATCGTATCCGGTCAACTTTAGAGACCACATCATCGACAGCACATAATCAAACTAGAAGCACTTCATAACCTTAAAGTGTATGGCTTGGTGAGAAAAGAGATGACAGTTATATGTTATGGCATCAACCCATCCAGAGTCATCAACCTAATTACTAAAACTGCACTTAAAACTTAGAAAGAATAAATGATTAAACAAATAAAAAAAGATGAAGGGTGTTTATAGGCCCTAAATAAAACAATGTTAGTTTTATATCTCTCAACATTTCAAGTAGTTAAATAAGAACACTTAATATTCTTATTTTTTTTATACAGGTATCACTAATGAGTGCTGTTAAATATTAAATTTTCAGGTTTGGATCCAGCTGGACCCTACTTCCAAAACACACCCACAGATGTTCGGTTGGACATGTCTGACGCAGATCTTGTAGATGTTATCCATACTGATGCTGGTCCTCTGATACCTAATTTTGGTATGTACGATTTTGTCTCACAAATAAAATTATTATCCTATTGCAAAAAAAAGAAAAGAAGAAAAAAAAAAAAAAATATATATATATATATAAAGACAGATGTCAGAAATACAGGGAGGCAGGATATAGTAAAGGTTGAATTTCAGAGCAAATCTCTAGTGATGCGTGCCTTTCAATGTTTTGCATGATATACTAAACTAATATATATATATATATATATATATATATATATATATCTTAACAATGCTTAACACCAACACTATCTTTTAAAGCTATATGCCGTTTTGTATGTCAGAATATAAAGTTACACAGTTGAAAACGTATTAAGGTTATTATATTATATTATACTGTATATGTGTGTGTTTGTTTGGAGTGAGCGTGAGCATAGCCATAGAAACGTTGCTATTTTTTTGTGATGATTCCATGACAATGGTCACTGTGTTATTCATATTACAGTGAAAATCTTACACTAAATTCATGAGTGCCAACTTAATTTTTATTAACGGCAATTTAAAGCAAACTTGAGGCATACATTATCAGAATATTCTCACAAGGAATGGAGCCTCAGTTCTCACTATCATTCTCACTATTACCATGCATTTATGATGTATGATTAGGAGTACAGGTTGCATTATGGGATTACATTGGCTGAGGCTCAGTGTCTTTTGTTGCACTCACTATAATAAATCATTCTTGGCAGAAAGGGGCGGCAGCACAGAGCAGCACTGCTGACCTATAACGTTTCTCTCATTCTTTATTATCTCCTGTCAATGATATTTAAACTGAAAATGTTGAGATATTTGGTTTTCTTACAACATATTAGCACAAGAGAGCCGCATTGCATAGAAGACCCCGTAATTCAGAACCAGTGCTCAGACATATGTGATACAAAGAACATATCTATATATGAGTAAGAACAATGGGAAAACAAAGTTAATGTTGGAAACTACTTGCAATATATCCAGAACGCAGGATTATATCTAAATATTTTCTCTCATCAAACCTACAAATAGGATATTATTTTTATTCCACATAAAGTCAAGTACATCCTATAAAAATCCCCTCATGCTATTCACTCTTAGTCTATCTCTCTTTTCATCTCCCTCTATATCAAAGTTTCCCTTTTTTGTTTATTATTATTATTCTTTATTTGTAACACTCCAGCATATTTCTAAGTGCTATAAAGGGGTTGTCATGACTTAATTGTTTAAGGACTCATATTGCCAGTAATTTATGAATATGGCCAAGGGAGCATGACATTGTTACATTGGGATTATGTGTTATTGTGTGGTTATATGTTGCCTGTACATGGTTATTATGTATCCTAGTTATAATATATTATAAGAGGGAAAATGTTATATAGAACATATGTGAAATTGGTAGAAATGCTCTGCATAGAAGTAAGCTGCAGATCATTGCACACTCACACATACAGACCTTGGGCAAAGACAGATGTATGTACTTCAAGTAGTCCTAAGCAAACACTTGAGTTTAACATAAAGGTTTGTTCACTAGCCAGCTATAGATATCTGGTGAATTTGATCTCAAGAGCTTTGATAGCCCAAGGTTGCAAGCCAGATGAGCTGACATCACACATACACAAATGTCCACAAGGGTGTGGTATTGGAGAGTATAAATATGTTTTTTTGATCATTCAATAAAGGTTGAGAAATAGTTTTCACATAAACAAGGTGTGAGACTATTTCTGTGTGTTGTATCCTGACTTGGGGAGTGGTCTTGCCATGGGCCACTAGTAACCTGTATGCAGTATTATCTGCCTGTACCTTTTGGGCCTTGCCCTCTTCAGAAGCCATCTTTTGTGCCACAGAGAACAGGAACTAAATGATTCTACTGGGGTAGGTTTGAACTAGGTTCATATCAAGCCCCCTTGAAGAAGCAGATTGAAGAAGCAGAGGGGTTAAGTACAAAAACATTAATAACACATCGCAAAAGAATGGACATACAGCCTGTTTGTAAAGCACCTTACAAGATGGAAAAGCTAGCAAACTTACACTCTAAAGGATTTGGGAGTGATACAGGAGGGTGGTATAATGCAAGATGGCGGTGTGTAAATCAATAGGCTGAAGCAAGTGGAGTTGTCTGTGTGTAGATTGTGTGTGAGTGATATTATGCTGTAGAGTGTGCAGTTGGCTGAAGGTGATGAGCTTTTAGTGAGTGTTTGAAGATTTTGAGGCAGGAAGAAAGTCTAGTGGAGCGAGGCAAGGAGTTCCAGAGTCGGGGCTCCCTTCTACTATAATGTGTGCATTTCTCTCATATACCTAGACTGTAGCTATCCAGTCAGGTACTTTGTAACCCATTGGTTATCTTTGTGTAAAATATATCCATTTATTGAAATGTAATTGTTTTGTTCTTTTACTACAAAGCTCTGTGCACATACAAGTAACATACATAGGCATACATGCACAAAGATACAAACACTGAAAAACTAAATAATTATGAGAAAAATGCAATGTAGATAATACCTTAAGTTTTCATTCTAATATATAATCATGTTTTGTAACATTACATCATGTGCTTTTTAGGATTGGGAATGATCCAAAACAGTGGACATCTCGATTTCTTTCCAAATGGAGGAGTTGAGATGACAGGATGTCCAAAAAACATTGGAATTCCAAATTTTAATTTTCAAGATTTTTGGAACGGTGAGTAGATTTATACTTTGGAAAAGGGAACGTCTTGCAACATATACTGTGTTAGGTTTGCTTTGAATGTCTCATACCTGTAGATCATACCAGGAGCAGATACACCAAACATGTTTCTGCTATGTTTGTTTTAGATTTATATGGATATACAACTTGGAATTAAGCAAACATAATTATTATAACCTTTATCTTCTTGTATGTTAATGAAAGGAAATTATGTATTTTAAGGGATGTTCTTTGAATCTAAAAATAGATATATATCCATTATTTTGAATGTACAGCTTAAGTTTTTCAGTATTGTACTCAAAGCAATGCCCTGCTGATACTATTTGATATGGTAAATTTTGAACTTAATTAAAGGGCCACTTAATTCATCACTATTTGGGCCACATCACAGAAAAGTTCTCCTAAATACCTGCATTTTTCAGCAAGAAATCAAATAAAATAAAAACAGTGTTTACAGGTATAACACACTCCCCATATGCTATTGCATTACTGCAGCCAATCAGGTAGCAGGGCTGTGTCCCCCATTGAAGTCAAGGTATTACTGGTTATATTTCCAGGAACAGGTTTATTTCTTTCTTACAGCAGAAAATGTAGGTTTATGATCTCTTGCCTCTCTCTAGAATTTGAGCAATGCAGATCAGCTCAGGGGGATTATTACTCTGCTCCGGTGCTGCAGCTACATGAAGTGATCAAAAGAAAAAAAAAAATAATAACCCATAACAAATATATCTGTGCAGGTGTGGAATGCTGGATTCACCTAAACAGTAAAGGGTTAACTGGTCAGTGTGGTGTAACCTAAGTCCAGGGGAATGCTTTACTATCAATCACAGCCTTCCACATAGAGAATCACCATAGCACACACATGCAGTTAACTATCTGTTATTTGGCATGCAACAGACAGAAAAACTTGCAAACAGAGACTTAAAACTTTCGATTCATTAGCTGTTATTAGTGTAAAAAAAATAGATACTTTTAACATACAATATTGTGCTCTTTCCCACAATAAAGAACACTTACAGTGATGGTAATGGCCCTTTAAGGATCATACATTTCAACTCTAACTAAATAGCACAACTGATTTCAATATGACTAGGGTGATTAATAATTGGATTTCAGCTGGTTTTGTTGAACAGAGCAGCATATGTCTAATTTAGGAGACTATTTTAACATATAAATGCTTAGCATTATTATATATTCCACTTAAAGGGACAGTTAATTTAGCACAACTTGGAGCACACCACTGTAAAATACTTATAAAAAGATATTGAAATACTTTTTACATTTTTTAAATAGGTGCATTTTTCGACAAAAAAATCCTAAAAAAGTGTATGTTTACTTGAGCTCTGGCAAAGTCCCTCAGGCAGACTGAAAGCAAGAGCTCCGTGCGCAGATCAGAAAAAGAGAGCAATTTAACCCTTCTCAAATGCATCTGTGCAGAGAAATGACAGCTTCAAACTGCTAAATATGTGACTTAACCAGAAGCTGAATGTTTTCCAGAATCCAAGGAAAAGCCATAAATATATGTGTGCAGCACTTTCTACCGCTCGCTATCGGCAGATGTTATTAATCATGGGCAGTCAGGAGTCTGTTTATAAACAGACCAAAGACCTTACATTTTCAGGCTGTAAATAGTGTAATTTTTAAAAAAGCAGTAGATGATTTTAACATATAATTGTGTGCTCTTTCACACCAGGAAGAGCACTTATGGTGAGGTAACTATCGCTTTAAGTCTATGAATCATTAAAGGACTAAGGAAATCCTATATTTACAGTACTGTTTAAGAAACAGACTTAGGGCCCTATGCTAACCCTTTCTATTGCAATTACGGGAAGTTTAGTAATAATGTAAATCCAATCTAGCTATGCTATTCTCACATCCCATAAACATTGCGAGAGAACTGCTACGAATGGCTGCAGCACAACAACGCCAAAAAGCACAACACATATCTCCATTGATTTGTGCACTGACAAAAGATTACATGTTACTCCGTTAGACATTTACACCAAAACCCTATGCTGATAAGATTTTGCGGATCACTCACAAACCACGGCAGTGCGGTAACTACAAAAAGATGAAGAAAATATTATGTGTACCAAAGACTACTTGCAAATGTTTTTAAAACCATTGCTGAGTGTTGCAGCAGCAGGTAACGCAACAGTATAGCACAAAAAAAACATATGATGAAATTTCATAATTATTTAACACTTAACAGTCCAATATAAACATATGAGTAATCCAAATATATGATATTTTATAATTAGTTCCGTTTAATTATACAACATCAAGGTTAACACACAATCCAATAGATTTCAGTAAACCACGATGCCTAAGAACAAAGACTCTAATTCATTGTCTATATATATATGTGAAACAATTGCTGTATAGAACTACTCTCTACAACGATTACCACACAAACCAGGCACTCACACCATACTGAGGATCGGCAGTAACCGTGAAACAGTACTGTATGTGGTTAAGTGACCTGGTTTGTGAAAAATCCATCCGTTGCTATGTCTAAAACTGTGAAATACCTTAAGCATATGCGTTAAAAAGGAGCCATGTTTAAAATGGTTTGGATTGACAGAGTAATGGTACATTATGTGGCCTCATTTGCATGCCCCGCCCAGTTTTCCCAGACTGTAGTGCATATACTGTATTTCTGAGAAATTTGAGCAGGAAATAAGTTTTCATCAACTTATTTTTAAACATTCAAATGGAATCACTAATGTACTATTCCTTATTTATACTACTGTACTTTTTACGGTGGAGGGCTTCTATCACTCTTAGCCCACCATATGTGAAACAATTGCTATATATATATATATATATATATATATATATATATATATATATATTTATTTATATATTTATTTATATATTTATATTTATATTTATATTGATATATATATATATATATATATATTTATATATACATTTATTTATGTTTAAACCAAAAATACAATTGTCACATATAGGTAATACATTTTATATATAGAAATATATGATTTTTTAATGGTTCCATCCCTCAGTTACGGCTCTTGTTTTAACTCATTATAATGAATTAATCATGATATTCTCATTTCCTATTGGTTCCTAGAGCCGCTTCTCATCTGTAAATCTTGGTTTGGGTAATCTCTCTAAAAATCTCTTGTGGAGAAGCAGGATTTACAGATTGTGGGCTGAGTGCCATAACATGGAGGAGCTAAAGAATAACATTAAAGTCTAACGTAGGGAAAAAATACTCCTGCAGCTGATTTATGGGCATACTGCAATTTATACCTCTAAATTAAGACAGGGCTCTACATTTAGGAAAATGTTCTTAGAACGTAAAAATTGGAAAGTCTTACAATGTAACATTCTGGATATTTGGCTATATATATATATATATATATATATATATATATATATATATATATATATATATATATATAGAGCCTTTATATTTTAATTATTATTTGAAAATATGCAATTATGACCAGTCTTCTTTTATTTTTTTATACTATTATTTATTCCTCATTACTGTATGTTTTTAGTTTCGTCAAGCAGGAAAGAAACTCTCAAATTTAAATTGTTAATCGGCTATCATATTACATTGCAGGAATTAATTTTTAAGCTAAATAATATTTTATATTGGTCCCTATGGTCCTGGAATAGCCTGGAACAATTGCAATGTCTCAGTTTCCTACATAATTGCTAGTTTTGTAGTGTTGTGCAGTCAAAACATTGATAATAATCAATATATATAGTTGTATTTATGTTAGATTCAACAGGGAAATTCTAGGAGGAGTGAGAAGGAAGGACCCAGAGCTCTTTTACATGAACATGAAGCACATGAAGCACTCTCATACACACTCTCTCAAGAACATGCACATAGCCTCACATGTACTCTCCCTCTAATGTACTCTCCCTCTGTGCACTTCACCTCTCTCAAAGTTATGCCCACTGTTGTATTACATGTGCTTTCTTAGAAAGGGGTTGGGATAGAAGAGCAGGAAGCAGGGGACAAACAGAAGAATATTCAAAATTTAAAACTATTTACCATTTGATTTTGTATATTTGAATATTGCCTTTAATAGGAAAATAAAGCTAGTGCTGCTTTTTATAGGAAAAATAATGTCACATAGATAATTGTTGTCTTTTTTATTACTATTTCTCAGGAGTTGCTAACTTTTTTACTTGTAACCACATGCGTGCCCTCAAGTACTACACTGACAGCATCACCAACTCTGGGCTATTTACTAGCTTCCCTTGTTCAAGCTATAAGGTTTATCAAATGGTAAGTGACCCCTGTCGGACAATTTAATTTATGAATACAGATATAAAAATAATTACCAAAATAATGGAGGACAGTAGGATTTTCTTCTGAACAGACAACGCCAGACAATATTTTAATCCAAATAGTGGCATAAGCACCCGTTAATGGAAATTCTAGATTTTATTGATTGTACTAAATGTTGTTAATTTAATAAGATGAAATAATCATATGCTATTCCAAATTGTAAATAAAAATAAAATATAGCCACATACCATACAATTCTGTTCTGACATTTTTGAAGAAATACCAAATAAATCATTTCCAGGGTATGAAGAAGGAATCGGAAAAGGAAGAGTTGCATGTCCTTAATTTATATTAACCTTCCTGGTGGTATGATTATGTCAGTCTTTAGAATGCTAAAGCGGTACATAAAAAAAATACTGACATAACCATACTGCCCTTTCCCCCTTACCCTCCTCTCTTTCCCCCTCCCTCTTATCCTCCTCCTTTTCCCCATTATTCTCCTCCTCCCTCCTTATCCTCCTCCTCCCTCCATAGCCCCTTATTATCCTCCTCCCTTATCATCCACCTCCCTCCTTCCCCCTTATATTCCTCCTCCTCCATTCCCTCCTTTCCCCCCCTAATCATCCTCCTCCTTCCCCCCTTATCATCATCCTCCTTCCCCCATAACCTCCTCCACACTTCCCCCCTTATACTCCCTTTCCCCTTTTCTCCTCCTCACTTCTTCCTCCCTTATCATCATCCTTGTTCTTCCTTGTTATCATTCACCTCCTCCTTCCCCCATTATCATTCTACTCCTTCCCCCCTTATGATCCTCCTCCTCACTTCCCCCTGATCATCCTCCTCACTTCCCCCTCTCTCCTTACTTTTTATTGTAATCAGATGAGCTGCCTGCCCATCTCTCCCCCCACAGCCTGTCTTCCAGCAGTTAAGTGACTGGCATATGCTAATGACGTGACATTACAAGCGCGTCACATCATTAGCATATACCGGTCACTTCACTACCGGAAGACATGCTGCTGCAGGAGGAGAGATGAGCAGGCAGCTCATCTGATTACAATAAAAAGTAAGAAGAGAGGAGGATGATCAGGGGGAAGTGAGGAGGAGGATCATAAGGGGGGAAGGAGGAGGAAGATCATAAGGGGGAAGGAGGAGGATGATAACGGGAAAGGAAGAGGAGGATGATCGGGGTGAAGGAGGAGTAGGATGTCCATGGGACAGAGGGATGAGGAGGAGGAATGGTGAGCTGAGGTGCCCAGACAAATATGGCAGCACTGGGCCCCCTCCAGGTCTTCCATGCAGTAACCTCAAGCGTGGCTCGGGGTTACCAATTTAGTGTATTTAAAATTAACCCTGAGTCACGCTCGGGATTACTACTTAGAAGGTTAAAAACAATAGTAAATTTGGCATGGGAATTGGATCTGCATACACAACTAGATTCTAAACAATGACCCAAAATATTGCAATCATATGGTTACATGAACTGAACAATTATTGAAACTAGTGTAAAGGTCTTACATAGCATGTTTTATACTCCATACAAATCACATACTAGCCATCCTTCTTCCAACCCACTTATGTCAGAGGTTGGAGAAAAGTAGATTTATTTATACATATTTGGTGGTCATGCCCAAAAGCTAAAGCATTATTGAGATATTTACATTGGATGTTATCTGATATGCTGGGATGTATTTTTACTCTTACACGTGAAACTGTGTTGTTTGGGGCAAAAATACCTGTATTTCCAAATAAAAAAACATTATCTACTCAATCCCATATATGCAAATAGCAACCTGTGGAAATCTCTCTTATTAGTAAAAAAAACTATGTAACGCTTAAGATTAGGGAAATAGCCCAATGAGGAAAAATTATGTGTTGCATTGAAGACAAAGCACCTAAATGGACCTGAACTAAAAAGGAAGATCAATTTTACCTTCACACCTTTCATATTTAAGGCATTTCTGATCATTAAAAATAAATAAGAATAAGATAAGATAAAATCACAGATCCACAAGATAAGTGTTTATTAATATATTAGCAAGATATATAATAACAAAATATGTTTAGTTTGACAAATTGCAGATGTACATTGTGAAGTAGTGAATGTCGAAAGCTTAACTATTATGAAGTAATTGTCTATTAATGTTTTCTTGTTACTTACTGTTAATTGCTTGAATATGAGTGGTATAACCAATAAAAACTGATTGCACTTAACTGCAACAAATAAACATATTTTCAGAAAGTAAAGTGATGTATTTAAACTGTAATAAGGCAAGCTAGGAGGATTTATTTTGTCTTTTCACTTTAAAATGTATGAGATTAAAATGTGCACCTTGGTCCAGAGGAGGAGCTACTGCAGGTGCAAGCCTACCTAGAGACCGGCAGCCTGGTTCAAAGGGGCACTCTTTATTTGTTAGAGGAAGAGAAACAGAGGGGTACTTATGTAAATATATAGGTAGAAGTTGAGAGGAGGCAACCAAAATATTTTGCACCGGGGCCCTTTATTCACTAGCTCCACCACTGCCTAGGTTATCTGTCTTTCTTGTTCATGGGACCATCATATATATAGTTGTCAAAAGTGTGAATTTGTCAGTAACGCTCGCAAAGTTACGGGCTTGCTCATGCGTATAGAGCAGGCCATGGCCTGCAATGAGCGACTCATCACAAAGCTTGTAAAGTAGAGGGGGGAGAGGCCCGCGATGAGCACCAAAGGCGCTCACCATGAGGCTTGCAAGTTAGATGGGTGGGAGAGGCTCACAATGAGCACCGAAGGAACTCATTGCAAAGCCCGCGATCAGCACCAAAGGCATTCATCATGATGCCTGCAAGTTAGAGAGGGGGAGAAGCTCACAATGAGCGCCAAAGGTGCTCATCGTGAGACCAGCAAGGTAGAGGGGGGAGAGGCTCCAAATGGCTTACGAGCTACGGGCTTGAAAAAAGTTATGGGTTTAACTGCTGACATTTCTTTTCAAGCCCGTAACTCACAAGCCTTCTGGAGGCCCCCAAAAGATGACAATTGAATAGCAAATTAGCTTGCAACCTCAAATACGGGCGCAGGGGGAGAGGCAGGAAGCCTGTAAAGGGAGGAAGAGGGGGCAAAGAGACCTGGGATGGAGAGGCCGGAAAGAGACATGGGAAGGAGAAGGGGGAAAGAGACAAACAACAGATAGTACATAAACAGACAGAAAACACGATGTATAACATTATATCATGCCGTCATTTTTGATGGGCAAGTCGCTAGTTGCCTAATAAAAGTTGATGTACTACTGGCTAAAAGGAATTGATCTCTGCATTGGCAAATCATTCATAGAAGCCATCTTGTGTCCAGACATACTGTTCTGTATATATTACAACCCATATCTGCTACTACACTGTTATTAATTTTTTTTCCCTCATAGGGCTTCTGCAATACTTGCCCCAGTGCTGGATGTCCTAAAATGGGTCATTATGCTGATACCTACCGAGGAGTGACATCTTCCAGCCAAGTCTTCTATTTAAACACACCTTAATCCAAAATGAAATAATACATGGTAATATGTTCAATTTTTCAGTTTGTGTACTTGCTGTTGACACTTTTAATCACTATATATAAGTCTTCTTACAATTTTTTTGTTTTTTAACTTTTCAGAACGAGGAATTTTGAAGAATTAACATTTGCTCCAAATTTCAAAGAAACTTGTATTTGATGCTCAAATAAAGATAATTACTTCAAGCATGTCTGTTTCTTTATATATATATATATGTATTATTTTTAACACTCTTGCTTTATCATAGTTATTATTATGTGATCCCATATTTAAATGATACTGACACACACTGACACACTGACACACATACACACACTGACACACACACTAACAGACACACACACACACAAACACACACACACAGGCACACACAGACACACACTGACATACACAGACATGCAATTCAAATATTTTATTTAAATTACTTGGATGACAGAAGGCTTTCTTCAATTTTGATGCCGCCTGGTTGAACAGCACCTCGTGGTAGGGGGTTTCCCACACGCGGACGCTCTGCTCTTACTGCGCAGATGCCGTAATGTTCCTACTCCAGGAAGTAGGACACGGAGTGAAGGAAGGGGCGGAGCTACTCATGGGGATATTGCTTTTTTTTCTCCGCATTTATTTTTTTTTTAAATCAAAATGAGGCGGCGCTCACTGTGGAGCCACTGTAGGCAACAGCCTAAGTTGCCTAATCATAGACCTGGGCATGGACAGACCCTAGTATGACAGAACGTGGTACTAAATTGTGTTTGTAGATCTACTTTTTACTGGAATTAAACAGCATATGTTAAACCATTCATTATTTTGTATGCATTAATAACTCTTTAATGCTTTAAACATGCTCTGCAGTATAAAGAACCATATAGAAAAAGTGACCACAACGTTCCTTTAATAATAATTATAATAATAATAATACTAATAATATATATATATATATTATCAGAGTATTGCAGTAAATAGTGATATCTTTTATTGGACAAAGTTATTCAACTGGATCACTGGACACTCACGCCTACCTCAATCTTTATATATATATATATATATATATATATATATATATATATATATATATATATACCATATCTTGTGTTTGCCGTATGAGATGTACCACAAGCTGACAAAGCATTCTTCATTTTCACACTACTGCTTGTGAGGAAATCAAATCCAATATTACTGTGAAAGTAAGCTTGCAAATGAGGGATCCCCCCCAAAAAAAATATTCTTAATTTTAGGAAAACCCTGGATAAAGATCATACTTGGGTTGGCGATCCTGAGGGAGGCCCAAACCACACAATTTGTCTGGTACTGTACCTGACAAAGAAAAAAAAAAACATTAGCCTATTTCCCAGTGCTCAGTATAGGATGCATGTTGGACATGAAATGTGCAAGCCTTATGTGATACCACCTATGTCATCACCTTAGACAAGAAAAGATGGACTTAGAAATACTCTGAAACCCTACAAATAAGGGTATAACTGGACCTGCATGTTTTAAAAATCACAAAAGTTCTCCCCATGTAAAATAATTTATATTAATTAAGACTAAAAAAACAGAAATACAGATAAAAACAATGTTGTTGACCTGCCTTACCAGTTAAATAAGAGTAAGTCTAAATAAGATCTCATGGAGACCTTGTTTATTTTGTTTTCTTGTCGGATTTACATTAAAACCATTTGCATCAAAAAAGCAGATTGTTACAGCTCAGAAATCCATAAGGTTCACTGACCAGGTTTCCTGTAATTTATCAAGCAGGAGAAAACAAATCTGCACTGTCTATATTTATTATAATTGAATTTATTTTATGTATTTCTATATTTCTTCATTTTAATTTTCTAACGTTTAGAATATGATCTTTTAAACGGATGATAGAAATGTGTGGACTACAGTGTCCCTTTAACTTATGCAGAGTAGCCATGACCAACCCAGAGGAAGGGAATCTTCCTGATTGTAAGACCTATTTTGCAAACTACAACATTCTGCCCCCAGAAAGAGAGAGGATTTTGTTTCTAAGTCTTCCACTTTATGAGATGTCCTGTTTACCTGAGTGGCACAAAAAAAAAAACCTAGGTTCTTGGGACTATACAAAAGGATAAGTGCCACAGTGGTTCTTGTAGGCTGCAACGACCAGAAATATGTAGACAAGCCCAGAGTAAAAAATGCTTGTGATAAAAAATTATGAACAAGATAGGTATGTTATAATCTATAACCAATACCTAAATTAGTGTGTGACCTTTATTGGCATATTTCACATTTACAATGAATAATAGAGTCCTTTTAATATCAATGATCCAATGTTCTAGTCTGTCATTTATATTGTTCAGTAAACAATAGTACATTCATATGCACATATGAATTTCTAAAAATAAGTAAAAAAATCGTTTTTCCTGCACAGAATATCAAAAAATTTGGTATATTTATTGCACTCTGGATAACTGTTATTTTTTTAATCCAATCATTATTTTCAAAATGCTCCTTTTAGCATATGTCTCTTGTTAATAATACATATTTATTTTATTTTCTATTTTATACTACCCAATATCTATTAATTTTAATAGACATCACTTACTATTAAATTATAATAACTTCAAGATCAGATGGATATTGTTGATATTATCGATTTTTATTCATTATCTGCTTTCATGCACGTATAGCAAAGATTATTGAAATGAGTCATGGACACATCACAAATCACTTATTACTTTATCTTGCCGGCAGTCGAGCAAATGAGTGTATAGAAGAGATTCTGTATAAACTGTAAATTTGATAGAATTATCCTTTTTTTTTTACTTTGCTATTCAGCATAACAATGCTTGCAATACCTAATATTTTATTAGAGATTATTCAATATTTTACTATGCAATGGGTGCTTTCAGTGATATTTGGGATTAAAATATATTTCCAAACATGTGTATTACCTAACATGGGCACATTGACTTTTGTTAAATTGTATTACAAGTATAAATATAATTTTAATTACTGGTACACATCATTACCATGGTATCCATTGTGCCTCTAACATTTAGCAATTATTGCTGTTGTGAAACATCTTTTTTGAAAATGAGAAATAAAAATATCTTAAGTGCTAGAGGATAGGATGGTAGAAAGGCTGGAGGAGTTTTTAAACTAGTAGGTGGGGGGTGGACTAGATAGAAGTAATGGGGTAAAAAAGTGTAGAGGGGTAAGGAATTAATTAACTAGTCATACAGCCTTTTTAAATTGTGATTTTGTTGATTGAATAGGGCTCTATATAAGCACATGGCAAATTTTTTAAACAGAAGATTTTAGTTAGTGAACTTTTATCCAAAAGCAAGGTCTTCACTAACTAAAAACTTCTGTAAAAAAATATGTTCTGTGCTTATATAGGGCCTCATTCTATTATCGGCCGTAAAATGGCCGCAAGGGGGTTCCGTTATCTTGGAATTCAATTATAGGGCCCCGCAAGGATCTCCCCTTACGGCCGGCCGTATATCTTGCAACCGGCCGTAAGCTCAGAAATCTTTAAACGCAAAAATAAATTCAAGACGGCACTGTACAGCTCTGTAAATGCTAGGGATCATATTGGGGGACATGAGGATTAATAGCAACCCCGTCTCAAGCTTGCACATCAGCCCAAATCCGAGTTTACATTAACTGTTTTTTTTCCGGCCGCAGCGTGGGCGGGTCTGAGGTGCTCCAAGCCCTCGGGACTTTTTACATGGATGTTTGACATAAATTAAAAAATATTTTTTTTACGGATTTGAATGTAGGGGAATGTTGTGCTATTTTTGCTAACACCTACAATCACTTTATAGTCTCCTCAGAGTGCAGGATGGCTTTATTTCGGCTTTATAATGTGCTTAATTGGTGCTAGCGGGACCTTTTTCCTGCAAGTAAGCTGCGGCTCGGTTTTAGCCTTGCAGAGAGGGTTCCCGGAGCAATTGAATAGCAACCGGGATTTTCTTGCGACCGAAACTCTTGCGGCCGTTTTAGATCAAAGGCTTTCCTCCGGCGCGAGCGGCCGCAAGGGATAGCAAGGCGCCGGCCGCAAGCCTGCCGGAATCCCCGGCCGGAGGGGAATAGAATAGCAGAATAGCTTGCGGCCGGTCCTTGCGGCCCCGCATCTCCTACGGCCGTTAATAGAATGAGGCCCATAGAGTCTTATTCAATTGGCCAGATCACAATTTAATAAGGCTGATAGTGGAGGTAAAGAAGAGAGGGTTAGTATAGTCAATAGGGAGGTATTACAAAGTAATTCAATTATATTTGTCAATATTGTATACTTTAAAACTACAGACTCATGGGCGAGTTTGAATTATTAGCAGTTAATGAGCAATTAGTTTTAATAGGCATTACTGAAACATAGTGGGATGAATCTCATGAATGGTCTGTTAATATGGATGAATTTAAGTCTATAGTCAGAGAAGATATTTATGGTGGAACTAGCAGAAATATTGAATGTTTGTGGGTAGAGTTAAATAGCGGAGAAGCAAATTCTAAAAGAATATTAGTAGGAGTATGCTATAAACCTCGAAATATAATTGAAAGTGAAGAACTGTAATGATTGTTACAGATTGGAAATGCAGCTAAGAACGGGCAAGTTTTATTAATGGGAGATTTAACTACCCTGAAAAAACTGGATGAGTGAGACCAGCAGTTCAGCAAAGGGGAGCAGGTTCTTGAGTACACTCAGGGATCATAGTCTGGCCCATGTTATACAAGAACCTACTAGAAATGAGGTTATCTTGGATTTAGTCATCATAGATAATATTAATATGGTATCAAATTAAGAAATAGGGCAACCTTTGAGGAACAATGATCGCAACACAGTCACATTTGAGATTAAGTAAAATAACAAAACCAGCAAAATATCTTTATTTTTAAAGGTCAGATTTTAACCGTCTAAGGGCAGCAATACAACATATACAGCCACATTAAATTAGATGCCCGTTAGGGCAATGTGAGACTTGCATCATCTGCGGGCTTGACATTTGGCCGATTTAAAGAGCTATTAAATTAGAAGAGGCTGCGAGCTACGGGCTTGAGACGCAAACCTGTAAAACATTTTTGTGCACGTTTAATGTGTAGCCTGCTTGTGTTTAATTAGTTTGAGTTCCATTATATGTATTTACACATTGATTTCCGGTATCAATATAATAAACATTACAAAAAGTATTTTATATTGCAGATTTGAGAGCTTGAGAATGTTGTGCTATTAGTAGTAATACCTAACATCACTTTCACTTTAATATTAGGTACAGTAGTGTGTTCATATATGCTTTTAAAGTGCTACGTATCGGTCTTTACCCCTCTAGCGGGTCTTCTCTAGTTTGAACGCCAGTGAATTTGATGGAATGTAATAGCTAAATTGGAAACGTAGCAGTTACAGGCTTCACAGATCATAAGATTTGTGGGCGCGCAGTTCAGATTCTCACATCACGTAGGGTTTTCATGCTCCCAACACGCAGATCATCAGTGGGTTGCTTTACAGGGCCAATTTATTACCCGCAAGCCATGCGGGCTATGCTTCAGCATATGTTTTTCCACGTTGGGGGAATTTCGTAGTTCTGATAGTCTGGGACAAAGATCTGATGGGTAAACATACAAAACATAGTTACATAGCTACATATTTACATAGTAATAAAGGTTGAAAAAAGACTTTCAGTCCATCAAGTTCAACCTTTTAAGATCTGCTCTAATCTGGAATATGTAGATTAAATATTAATTAATTAGTTGTTAATTAATTATTAATCTATAATTATTTTTTTTTATTTTATTTAATTTTTAATTATTTTTTAATCCAGAGGAAGGCAAACAGAAAAAAAAACCAAGTGAGACTTAGCCAATCGTCTCAAAGGTAAAAAAAAAATGTTATTCCTTCCTAACTTCCTGATACTGGCGATCAGATTTCTCCCTGGATCAATACTGTCTCTCTAATTATCCATGATAACACTGAATTCCCTTTTTAATTAGAAATAAGTCCAGTCCCCTTTTAAAGTTATCTATCGAATCCGCTGTCACCACCATCTCTGGTAGAGAATACCACAGATTAACCACCCTTACTGTGAAGAACCCTTTTCTTTCTTGTCAGCTGAAAACCTCTTGGCACAATTAGCTCCCTTGACAAATCTTTATACTGACCCTGGATGTATTTATATAAGGTAAACATATCTCCTCTAAGACACTTTTTTTTCTAGAGAAAATAAGTTTAATTTGGTTAGTCTTTCTTCATAACTTAGCCCCTCCATTCCCCTTATTAGATTTGTTGCCCTCCTCTGTACCTTTTCCAGCTCTAAAATATCCTTTTTATGAAGTGGTGCCCAAAATTATACTCCATATTCCAAATGAGGGCATACTAGAGATTTGTATAGTGGCAGAATTATATTTGCTTCCCTGGCTTCTATACCCTTCTAAAAGTTTATTTGCCTTTGCAGCTGCTGCTTGGCATTCATCACTGTTACCTAGGTGGTTGTCCACAACCACTTCAAAATCCCTTTCAATATCTGATACACCTAGATTTGCTTCTTTAAGATTATAAATTGCATGGCTATTTTTCCTTCCCAGATGCATAACTTTACATTTATTTGTATTAAATCTAATCTGCCATTTAGATGCCCATTCTTCAATTTTATGCAAATGCCTTTGGAGGGAAAGCACATCATTATCTGATTTAATTACCTTGCACAATGTTAAAAAGGAGAGGACCTAATACTGAACCCTGTGGAACCCCACTTACCACATTAGTCCAATTGGATATCTGTAAAGTGCACCATGGCCGTGTAGGAACTCCTGAAATGGGCACACACCTTTCTGGCCTGCTTCAGGACGTCCTGTAAGCCTGGGTGCTTATGCACAAAGAGTTGTACAATCAGATTACACACATGTGCCATGCACGGCACATGTGTCAACTTGCCCAAATTCAATGCCGCCAACAAATTTCTTCCGTTGTCACAAACCACTTTGCCGATCTTCAGTTGGTGTGGAGTCAGCCATTGATCCACCTGTGCGTTCAGGGCGGACAGGAGTGCTGGTCCGGTGTGACTCTCTGCTTTCAGGGAAGTCAACCCCAAGACGGCGTGACACTGCCGTATCCGGGATGTGGAATAGTACCTGTGGAGCTGGGGGGGGTGCCGTTGATGTGGAGCAAGACATAGCAGCAGCAGAAGAGGACTCAGCCGAGGAGGTTATGGAAGAGGATGGAGTAGGAGGAGTAGAGGAGGTGGCAGCAGGCCTGCCTGCAAGTCGTGGCGGTGTCACCAACTCCTTTGCAGAGCCACGTATTCCATGCTTGGCAGCTGTCACCAGGTTTACCCAATGCGCAGTGTAGGTGATATACCTGCCTTGACCATGCTTTGCAGACCAGGTATCAGTGGTCAAATGGACCCTTGCCCCAACACTGTGTGCCAGAGATGTCATTACTTCCTTTTGCACAATCGAGTACAGGATGGGGATTGCCTTTTGTGCAAATACATTTCGGCAGGGTACCTTCCACTGCGGTGTCCCAATAGCTACAAATTTTTTGAACGCATCAGACTCCACCAGCTTTTATGGTAAAAGCTGGCGGGCTAAGCCAGCTGTCAGTTACCGGGCAAGGGGGTGACTTTGTGACATTGGCTTCTGACGCTCAAACATGTACTTGACAGACACCTGACTGTGGGCAGATAAGCAGGGACTGGTCAGGGCGAGACACAGAGTGGCGGATGGTTGAGAGGGGGCAAGCAGGGCAGCAGTGGTTGACGTGGCTGAAGATGCTGGACCAGGAGGAGGACCGCGGCTTTGAGTTTGTGTGCTGCTTGTACTCATGTGTTAATCCCATAGGCGTTTGTGATGTGACATCATGTGCCTTCGCAAAGAAGTTGTTCCTAGGTGGGTGTTGGACTTCCCACGACTCAGTTTCTTTTCGCACAGGTTGCAAATGGCATCACTGTTGTCACAGGCAGACACACGAAAAAATTGCCACACTGCTGAGCTCTGCAATGACGGCATTCTGGTGGTGGCAACAGCAGGCGTTGACTGGCGTGCTGTCTGGCTGACCCCGGGTGCCGATGCATGCTGTCTGACTGTGCCACTAGCTACTTTCAACGACCTCCCGCTGCTTCCAACTCGTCTCCTCCTCCTTTCTGTCTCCCCATCTGAACTTTCCTCCTGTTCTTCTTCTCTTATAGCGGGCACCCACGTGACATCCACGGACGCATCGTCATCATCAACCGCTTCACTTGTATCTGACAACTCAACAAAGGAAGCAGCACCAGGTACAACATCATCATCATCAGCATCAGACTGTACGTCCATGTGTGTAATGCTGCATGACTGGAACATATCCCTGTTATCTACATCCTCTGGCACTAATGTGTGTGCATCACTCATTTCTTCAAACGGATGTGTAAATAACTCTGCTGACGGATCAAGTGAAGCGGCTGTGGTGCTAGTGTTGGTGGTGGCGGCAGGCGGGCGAGTGGTAACTGGAGAGGTGCCCGAAGCTAAGCTGGAGGAGGATGGTGCGTCTAGGTTCCGAGCGGAAGCTGTAGAAGATTGGGTGTCCTGAGTTAGCCAGTCAACCATGTCCTCAGAACTGTTCAAGTTCAGGGTACGTTGCCTCTGAAAACTGGGCATTATTCTAGGGCCAAAGGGAATCACAGCACCACGACCACGACGGTCCCTGCGGGGTGGCCTGCCTCTGCCTGTCATTTTTTTTTTTTACGATTAGTGGTACTATGCGTGCAAGCTACTGTGACACCAGATATGAGTGTCACTGTGCACTGGCAAAAGTTGGCAGAGAAGGATCTGTAGGCCTCACACACACGCCTGTAGGCAGGCAACTGATATTCAATTGTGTAGATGCAATAGGCTTCACACACACGCCTGTAGGCAGGCAACTGATATTCAATCGATTACAGTCAAAAAAGGGTTGTTTTATGTCACTGAACACTACGTTTGCACTAGATATGAGTGTCACTGTGCACTGGCAAAAGTTGGCAGAGTAGATGCAATAGACCTCACACACACGCCTGTAGGTAGGCAACTGATATTCAATCGATTACAGTCAAAAAAGGGTTGTTTTATGTCACTGTACACTACGGTTGCACTAGATATGAGTGTCACTGTGCACTGGCAAAAGTTGGCAGAGTAGATGCAATAGGCCTCACACACACGCCTGTAGGTAGGCAACTGATATTCAATCGATTACAGTCAAAAAAGGGTTTTTTTATGTCACTGTACACTATGGTTGCACTAGATATGAGTGTCACTGTGCACTGGCAAAAGTTGGCAGAGTAGATGCAATAGGCCTCACACACACGCTAGCAGGCAGGCATATGCAATTAGATTACACAGAAAAAAATAATAAAATAAAATAAATGATGTTCTAGCCCTAAAAAGGGCTTTTTGGGTTGCTGTCCTTGCATCAGATATTAAATGAGTCCTTCAGGTTTGTAGTGAAAGCTAAATACACAGCCTGGCTATCTATTTCCCTATTAAATCAGCAGAAAAAAATAATAAAATAACATAAAAGATGTTCTAGCCCTAAAAAGGGCTTTTTGGGTTGCTGTCCTTGCAGCAGATATCAAATGAGTCCTTCAGGTGTGTAGTGAAAGCTAAATACACAGCCTGGCTATCTATTTCCCTATTAAATCAGCAGCAGGTAGAATATATGTCCTCTCTTAACGAATGTAGCTTCAGAATGATTCTAAAATGGAGGCTGTCATTCAGATGGAAGGCTCTGGAAGGGAGTGTATGCTGATGATTGGCTGGAATGTGTCTGCTGACTGTAAGGTGCAGGGTCAAAGTTTCCTCAATGATAAAGAATAGGGGGCGGACCGAAAAGTGCATGTGTTCGCCGTTCGTTGCGAATGCGAACATGCGAAAATCGACCACGAATAGTTCTCCGGCGAACTGTTCGGGACATCACTAATCCAGATGAACAGTCCAGTCATGAGATTCATCCCACCAAATTTCGGTAATGCCTATTAAATCCCATTTTTCCTTAATTGCTAATAATTCTAACTCTCCCATTTTTCCTGGCAAGCTTCTGGCATTAGCAAGCATACACCTTATGTTATGAGTCTGTAGTTCTGAAGTGCCTGCCACTGTACTTGAATTACTTAGTACTACCTCCCTATTGACTATGCTACCCCTTCCCCATTAATTCATCCCTTATACCCTCTACACTTTCTACCTCATTACTTATATCTAGTCCCTCCCCCCTACTAGTTTAAAAACTCCTCCAGCCTTTCTACCATCCTATCCCCTAGCACAAAAGCTCCCTCATCATTAAGGTACAATCCATCACTGCTGTAGAGATTGTACCGAAGTGAGAAGTTAGTCCAGTGCTCTAAAAACTTAAACCCCTTAGTGCACCACATCTTTAGCCATACATTAACCTCCCTAAGCTCTTTCTGCCTTCCCTGGCCTAGCACGTGGCACTGGTATTATCTCAGAAAATACTACCTTGGAGGTCCTTGCCTTCAGCTTATTACCTAGTACACTAAAATCATTCTTTAGGACACTCCATCTTCCACTAACTTTGTCACTTGTACCATTATGTACCAAGGCCACCGGTTTATTTCCAGCCCCTCCCAATAATTTGTCTACCCTATCCACAACATGACGAACCCGAGCACCCGGGAGGCAGCAAACTGTTTGATTGCTGGGATCTGGGTGACATATCACCATGTCTACCTTCCTAATAATAGAGTCCCCTACCACCAAAACCTGTCTGTTGCTCTGCCTATTCTGCTCTCTGACTCCTCCAGTAGAACTGTTCTCCTGGCTGTTAAAGGGAACAGCTCTATCTGACATCCCCAACAGTTTCACTCAATCTGGCAAATCTGTTGGTGTTTGCCAACTCAGAACTGGCCTGCCTCCTCCTGTTCCCCCTGATTCCCCTTCTAACTGTAACCCAGCTACCTCCCTGGACATCCTCACTAGCTCAAGCTCTACCATCCATACTAGACCTAGCTAAACTGTGCTCCGTGAGCATCAACCCCCTTTCCAGTGGAGCAATATCACTAAGTGCTGCAATTCTCCTCTCCAGTTCTCCAATTTGAGATTCCAGAGAGGCAACATGCTCACACCTCTTACAGAGGTATGGACCCTGGACCATCTGTTCCAGTATTGCATACATATGACAGGATGTACACTGAGTGAGGTTGCCACTGAACTGACTCCTAATTATTATTATTGTCTATAAAAGTTCAGTGGGAAAAATAAAGAATATAAAATAATATATTTGTATAAAGTTTTGTAAAAAAAAAAATCTTTATATATATATATATTTTTTTATTCTTACTCCTTTGCACTATAAATCTGCCCTCCCTTTTCTTTGAACTTCCTCCTTTTCTTTAAACTTCTACACTTTTACTAGAATGGCACTTGATACTTGAAATGTTTGCTAGCTCACAAGTTCGCCCTTTTCCTGTTTATAGTAACTTTTGCCTTCTCACTGGGCACAATTAGTGCACTTTACTTGCAAAAGGAAAATCCCCTTGCAAACAGCCCCAAACAGCTCACAAACCTTTATACTAGTTTAACACAGTCAAGGCACACCACTCTCACCTGTTCAAATCCTCACTATTTATTTATACTTATCACTATATACCATGTGGGAATAAAAAAAAGAGCAAATCACATCCAATGTGGCTTAACAATGAATTAAAGAATAAGATGAGGTGATAAAACAGGCATTTAAATGATACAAACAAGAGGGGACAGAGACTGCCTTATGCGAGTACAAAGAAATCAACAAGGCAGCAAAAGGGCTATAAGACTGGCTAAAATCAAAAATGATAAGACTAACCCTAAAAAATTGTTTTCTATTTTAATGTGAAGAAGGCCAGAAAGGAAGCTAAAGGAACATTATAATGTGTCACAGGCCGTCTGATAATAAGTGACCAGAAAAAGGCAGATGAGCTAAATAGGTACTTTTCTTCAGTATACACAAGGGAGGTACCAGTGGTTGGGACACTGCAACAAAATTGGGCCACACTACCTTCACCAAACAATTGGTTAGCGCAGGAAGAAATACAAAAGAGGTTGGAAAAAATTAAATGTTCATAAAGGTCCCAGGTCTTGATGGAATACATCGAAGTGTACTGAGGGAACTCGGTTCTGTAACAGCAAAATCATTATATCTAATTTTTCAGGACTCACTCACTACAGCAAGAGCAAATCTGGGACATTTTATACCAGTGAGCCTCTCTTCTGTAGTGGGAAAGCGTTTAGAAGAGTTAATATGGAAAGTATACAAGAATATCTCTGTTTGAAAAGGATTATAAATAGGAGTCTACATAGACTTATGAGGGATAGGTAATGTCAAACAAATCTAATTAGTTTCTATGATGAGGTTAGTAGGAATTTGGATCTAGACAATTCGGTGGATGTAGTCTTTTTGGATTTTGTAAATGCTTTTGATACAGTGCCACATTGGAGACTATTGTGCAGACTAAGGGATACAGGAATTGCAGTATCCCTCATGGATAGGGTGCTACAAAACAAGAAGCAAAGGATTGTTGTAAATGGAACATACTCAGATTGGACTAATGGGATAAGTGGGGTTCACTAGGGTTCAGTATTAGGTCCTCTCCTATTTAACATATTTATTTATTATTTTTTTAAATATTTATTTATATTTTCTTGATAAAAAATAACAATACAATTTAAAAAAATTACAACACAATATACATTCAATTCACAACATAAAAAATACATTATGGCAAGTTATTACATGTTTTATTATGATGGAGGATCATTATGGGAATCCCAGATAGCCCAATTGTTTTTAAGCGATAGAGTAATTTCTAGGTTTGCTATATCTCTTTCAAGCACAATATTTTTCTCAACTATCTCCAGTAGTGATGTCCCAAACAGTTCACCGGAGAACTATTCGCGGCGATTTTCGCATGTTCGCGTTCGTGTAATCTAATTGCATATGCCAGCCTGCTAGCGTGTGTGTGAGGCCTATTGCATCTAGTCTGCCAACTTTTGCCAGTGCGCAGCGACACTCATATTTAGTGCCACCGTAGTGTGCAGTGAAATAAAACAACACTTTTTTTACTGTAATCGATTGAATATCAGTAGCCTGCCTACAGGCTTGTGTGTGAGGCCTATTGCATCTAGTCTGCCAACTTTTGCCAGTGCACAGCGACACTCATATCTAGTGCCACCTTAGTGTGCAGTGAAATAAAACAACCCTTTTTTGACTGTAATTGATTGAATATCAGTAGCCTGCCTAAAGGCGTGTGTGTGAGGCCTATTTCATCTAGTCTGCCAACTATTGCCAGTGCACAGTGACACTCATATCTGGTGTCACAGTAGCTTGCACGCATAGTAGCACTAATCATAAAAAAAATGACAGGCAGAGGCAGGCCACCCCGCAGGGGCTGTCGTGGTCGTGGTGCTGTGATTCCCTTTGGCCCTAGAATAATGCCCAGTTTTCAGAGGCAACATACCCTGAACTTGAACAGTTCTGAGGACATGGTTATATGGCTAACACAGGACACCCAATCTTCTACAGCTTCTGCTCGGAACCTAGACGCACCATCCTCCTCCAGCTTAGCTTTGGGCACCTCTCCAGTTACCACTTGCCCACCTGACGCCACCACCAACACTAGCACCACAGCAGCTTCACTTGATCAGTCAGCAGAGCTTTTTACACATCCGTTGGAAGAAATGAGTGATGCACAAACATTTTGCCAATATTGCCAGAGGATGTAGAAAACAAGGATATTTCCCAGTCAGGCAGCAATACACACATGGACATACGGTCTGATGATGATGATGTTGTACCCGGTGCTGCTTCCTTTGTTGAGTTGTCAGATACAAGTGAAGCGGTTGATGATGACGATGCATGTGTGGATGTCACGTGAGTGCCCCCTATAAGAGAAGAAGAACAGGAGGAAAGTTCAGATGGGGAGACAGAGAGGAGGAGGAGACGAGTTGGAAGCAGCGGGAGGTCGTCGAAAGTAGCTAGTGGCACAGTCAGACTGCATGCATCGGCACCCGGGGTCAGCCAGACAGCACGCCAGTCAACGCATGCTTTTGCCACCACCAGAATGCCATCATTGCAGAGCTCAGCAGTGTGGCAATTTTTTCGTGTGTCTGCCTGTGACAACAGTGATGCCATTTGCAACCTGTGCGAAAAGAAACTGAGTCGTGGGAAGTCCAACACCCACCTAGATACAACTTCTTTGCGAAGGCACATGATGTCACATCACAAACGCCTATGGGATCAACACATCAGTATAAGCAGCACACAAAGTCAAAGTTGCCATCCTCCTCCTGGTCCAGCATCTTTAGCCACGTCAACCACTGCTGCCCTGCTTGCCCCCTCTCAACCATCCACCACTCCGTGTCTCGTTCTGAGCAGCCCCTGCTCATCTGCCCACAGTCAGGTGTCTGTCAAGGACATGTTTGAGCGTAAGAAGCCAATGTCACAAAGTCACCCCTTGCCCGGCAACTGACAGCTGGCTTGTCTGAACTCTTAGCCCGCCATCTTTTACCATACAAGCTGGTGGAGTTTGAGGCGTTCAAAAAATGTGTAGCTATTGGGACACCGCAGTGGAAGGTACCCGGACGAAATTTCTTTGCACAAAAGGCAATCTCTGGCACACAGTGTTGGTGCAAGGGTCCATCTGACCATGGATACCTGGTATGCAAAGCATGGTCAAGGCAGGTATATCACCTACACTGCGAATTGGGTAAACCTGGTGACGGCTGCCAAGCATGGAATACGTGGCTCTGCAGAGGAGTTGGTGACACCGCCACGACTTGCAGGCAGGCCTGCTGCCACCTCCTCTACTCCTCCTACTCCATCCTCTTCCATAACCTCCTCGGCTGAGTCCTCTTCTGCTGCTGCTATGTCTTGCTCCACATCAACGGCACCCCCCCAGCTCCACAGGTACTATTCCACATCCCACATATGGCAGTGTCACGCCGTCTTGGGGATGACTTCCCTGAAAGAAGAGAGTCACACCGGACCAGCACTCCTGTCTGCCCTGAACGCACAGGTGGATTAGTGGCTGACTCCGCACCAACTGGAGATCGGCAAAGTGGTTTGTGACAACGGAAGAAATTTGTTGGCGGCATTGAATTTGGGCAAGTTGAGACATGTGCCGTGCATGGCACATGTGTGTAATCTGATTGTACAACGCTTTGTGCATAAGCACCCCGGCTTACAGGACGTCCTGAAGCAGGCAAGGAAGGTGTGTGCCCATTTCAGGCGTTCCTACACGGCCATGGCGCACTTTACAGATATCCAGCAGCGAAACAACATGCCAGCGAGGCGCTTGATTTTATACAGCCCGACACGTTGGAGTTCAACACTCCTAATGTTCGACCGCCTGCTCCAACAAGAAAAAGCTGTTAATGAGTATTTGTATAATCGGGGTGCTAGGACAGCCTCTGCGGAGCTGGGGATATTTGTGCCACGTTACTGGATGCTCATGCGCAATGCCTGTAGGCTTGTGCGTCCTTTTGAGGAGGTGACAAAACAGGTCAGTCGCACCCAGGGCACCATCAGCGACATCATAAAATTTGTTTTCTTCCTGGAGCGTGCCCTCTGAAGAGTGCTGGATCAGGCCGTAGATGAGCTTGAAGAGGAAGAGGAAGAGTTGTGGTCACCATCACCGCCAGAACAGCCTTATCAGCATCGCTTGCTGCACCTGCGGCAACGCTGGAAGAGGATTGTGAGGAAGAGGAGTCAGAGGAGGAATGTTGCTTTGAGGAGGAGAAGGAAGACCAACCACAACAGGCATCCACCTATCTGGTACCAGTGGTGTTGTAAGTGGCTGGGGGGAAGAACATACCTTCAGTGAGATCACTGAGGACGAGGAACGGGACATGACTAGCTCGGCATCCAACCTTGTGCAAATGGGGTCTTTCATGCTGTCGTGCCTGTTGAGGGACCCTTGTATAAAAAGGATGAATAAGAACGACCTGTACTGGGTGTCCACGCTACTAGACCCACGGTATAAGCAGAAAGTGCCTAAAATGTTACCGAATTACCACAAGTCGGAAAGGATGCAGCACTACCAAAATAAATTAAAAAGTATGCTTTACACAGCGTTTAAGGGTGATGTCACAGCACAAAGGCAATCTAACAGCGGAAGAGATGAACATAATCCTCCTCCTCCCACGACCACGCCGGCAAGGAGAGGACGCTTTACAGACGTGTAGTTGATGGAGGACATGTAGAGCTTTTTAAGTCCTATGCATCGCCACAGCCCTTCGGGGTCCACCCTCAGAGAACGACTTGACTGTCAGGTAACAGACTACCTCGCCATAACTACAGATATCGACACTATGAGGAGCGATGAACCCCTTGACTACTGGGTGTGCACGCCCTGAAGCCTGAGCTATCCCAATTTGCCATAGAACTTCTGTCCTGCCCCGCTTCAAGTGTCCTGTCAGAAAGGACCTTCAGTGCAGCAGGAGGTTTTGTCACCGATAAGAGAAGTCACCTAGGTCAAAAAAGTCTAGATTACCTCACCTTTATTAAGATGAATGAGGGATGGATCCCGAAGGGACTGACAGTGGGCGATACATTCGATTAAAAAAGGCCTGATAGATGAGCTGCTTTGAGCTAATAATGGTCCACACGCTGCTGTGTTTTATCCCTGAATGCCGGATGACTTGCGTGACTTATCCGCCACCAACTAGAGTTCAAGATGCAATGTTTTAGGGCACTTTCTACCTGGCAAACTAACATCAATTTTTCTGGACGCTGCAACCATACCTAATTTTTGCATTTAAATTATTTTATTTTAGAAGGCGTACAGCATGTAATGAAAAATTAAGCATTTTTGAACAGTCTTGCATAACATTTGTGCAAAAATACATATTTACAATAGAGACATTTTGTGAAAGTTAGCTGGCTATTTCTTCTTATTTTTACTTTTTAGGTTAATAATTTTTCTTATTTTTTACTGTGATTGAAATTTACGAGATACCTAAAACATGGTAAAACAGAAAATTGTAAAGAGTATATCTGCAGGAAACACCAAAGTCCTATTAGCTATCATCCCTCCTGCAGTATTAGCTTATTATTTACAATATCTAACCTGGACAATCACCCTTGTGTTACCCTAGGGCAGGCTTGAGTAAGCGACCTCTCCTTTCCTGGGTTGATTTTGCTGCCGGTTGCTACTGAAGGGTCTCCAGGGCTCCCCCACTCCGGTCCTTCCCCCAGTGTCTCTTCAACCAGTAACAAATGTTTTATATTTGTAAAGCGACCCAATGATACCCCTTTATAGAGGTTTATCTTTACAAATTTTGGAGAACCAATTTAAGACCGGTGTCCCCTGTTTCTGGCTCAGGGAGTGTGTGAAATGCCTCAGCCTACAATAATTGTAATGTTCTGATAGCGGTAGCACATGCTTGTCCTTCAGTTCCTCATAGGTGAGCATCTGGCCCTTTACTAACCAGTCTCCCAGTCTATCTAGTTTCCTTGACCTCCACCAGTGTTGTGATGTTGTTCTCATGTGTTTCGGGGCCTGAGGGTGGTCAAGAATTGGGGTCATTTGGGCGGATCCAGGGAACAAACCCGTGTGTTTCTTCACCCATTTCCAGGATGATAGTGAGTGTCTGATTAGGGGGTTTGGCGAGTTTTTAAGGCTCTGAGGCAATTCTGATAGCCAAGCCACCTTGTCCCAGGTTAAGGGCCTTAAAGTGTGGTTCTCTAAATACACACAGGCCGGTTGATAACATATAGAATGTGCTATTGGGAGGAAAGATAGGTGACAGAACAGGTATTAAACTGATAGGAATGAGTATTACAACTTAATACACCTCTCCTATCTGGTGGCACCTTAGATTGCACGTGCAGTGCCCCAAATTCGAAGTAGGAGGTCCAACCAAGCATCTTTTTCCATCTCCCTGTTCCAAAAATCCATGCCATATACACTTCCCCTGATAGGTAACGTAACAGGTATTAAACTGACAGGAATGAGTATTACAACTTAATACACCTCTCCTATCTGGTGGCACCTTAGATTGCACGTGCAGTGCCCCAAATTCGAAGTAGGAGGTCCGACCAAGCATCTTTTTCCATCTCCCTGTTCCAAAAATCCATGCAATATACACGTCCCCTGATAGGTAACGTAACAGGTATTAAACTGATTGGAATGAGTATTACAACTTAATACACCTCTCCTATCTGGTGGCACCTTAGATTGCACGTGCAGTGCCCCAAATTCGAAGTAGGAGGTCTGACCAAGCATCTTTTTTCATCTTCCTGTTCCAAAAATCCATGCCATATACACATCCCCTGATAGGTAACGTAACAGGTATTAAACTGATAGGAATGAGTAGTACAACTTAATACACCACTCCTATCTGGTGGCACCTTAGATTGCACATGCAGTGCCCCAAATTCGAAGTAGGAGGTCTGACAAAGCATCTTTTTCCATTTCCATGTTCCAAAAAGCCATGCCATATACACGTCCCCTAATAGTGGACGTAACAGGGATTAAACCTATAGGAATAGTACTACTTAACAGTACACAACTTATAATAACGCAGACAGAGGCAACGCGTATAATCTTCCATGCTGTGCAGTGGAAGCCCCCAGACTCTGACCTGTGTATAATATTTCATGCTGTGCTGTGGAAGCCCCCAGACTCTGACCTGTGCATAATATTCCATGCTAGGCAGTGGAAGCCCCCAGACTCTGACCTGTGTATAATATTCCATGCTGTGCAGTGGAAGCCCCAGACTCTGACCTGTCTATAATATTCCATGCTGGGCAGTTTAAGCCCCCAGACTCTGACCTGTGTATAATATTCCATGCTGAGCAGTGGAAGCCCCCAGACTCTGATCTGTGTATAATCTTCCATGCTGGGCAGTGGAAGCCCCCAGACTCTGACCTGTGTATAATCTTCCATGCTGGGCAGTGGAAGCCCCCAGACTCATGGAGTCTGAAGAAGAGGAGTCAGAGGAGGAAGGTTGCTTTGAGGAGGTGGAAGACCAAACACAGCAGGCATCCCAGGGGGCTTGTTGTCACCTTTCGGGGACCCTTGGTGGCTGGGTGGAGGAAGAGACCTTCAATGACATCAGTGAGGACAAGGAACGGGCCATGGCTAGCATGGTATCCAACCTTGTGCAAATGGGGAGTTTGCGGTTGTGCAAAGGGACTGTTTGCGGTTGTTTGCAGTGCATTAAACGGGGAGATTGGTCTGTTACTGTGAAGCGGGTGTAACCCTTACACTACATGATCGATACAACATTATACCTGATGTTTTTAAGCATGTTATTCCAAACAATTTAGGAATGTTAGGTGATTTATGCCCTTTATGGCTTAAAACCAGACTCTGCATCAACTATGTAACTGTGTTTGCCATGGATCCCCCTCCGGCATGCCACAGTCCAGGTGTTAGTCCCCTAGAAACAACTTTCCCATCACTATTGTGGCCAGAAAGAGTCCCTGTGGGTTTTAAAATTTGCTTGCCCATTGAAGTCTATGGAGGTTCGCCGATGTTCGTCTGTTTGCGAACATTTGATGGAAATCGCGTCCGCGGTTCGCGAACCGAAAATTTGATGTTCGCGACATCACTAATCTCCAGTATTATTGACATTTGTGGAACAAAGCTAGATTTCCAGTGCTTAGCTATCATTACTGTAATTATAGAAAAAAATCTGGATAATCAATATTTTCTGATTGTATATTAAATTCATTGGGAAAAAGTAAAATAAAGCAATTCTGTAAGATGGGGAAAAAAAACCTTACCACATAACCGAGATATATAATCAAAGGCTGTGGGCCATAGTTTTTTTTTATTCCAGGGCAGTCCAGATGTGTCTATAAGAGCCTTATTGTGCAAACCTACAGCATTTATTCAAGTTTTCATTTTTCTGAATTACTGCCAGTTTAGATGGGACCCAGTGCCACCTATTTATAAATTAAAAAAAAGTCTCTCTATAGCCTTGGGATTTTTACATTTTCTGTATAAATACTATCTCCTTAAACCAAGTATCCGCTGGAAATATTTCATCAAATCTTTTCTCCTATTTTAACATATCCTTGGTTTTCTCTAAAAGATGATCATTCCTTAATATATTGTAACACTTTGCTATTATATGTTTACCATCTTTACTTTGCAATGGTTTATGAGAGGGGGATAACTCTCTATTCCTAAATGTTTTATATTTCGATTTACTAATTAACGTTTATAAAATTTCCCATTCCAAACATTTGTTTACAGGTAAGCTGAATGCTTGGTTTAAATGAGCTGAGGATTTCAAACTCTCACCTTGAAATAAATCTCCCAAGCAATAGATTCTCCATTCTCCCCAATTCCACGCAAACAGACAACACAATTCTTTAGTTACCCAGTTCAGTGGTGTCAGAGGGGACGGAAATGTCATTAAACCATACAGTTTATTCAATTTTAACCATTTTTTAAGACCGGCACTGACAACTGGCATTATTTTTACCTCTGTTCCTTTTACATTTTGAACTTGACAAAACCAGGACTCAATTTGATGTTTGTGGGCTAGAGTTTTTTCTATTTGTAGCCAAGTTGTTTGGCGTAAGCCTAAAGTCCATTCAATATTATGGGCAAGAGAGACTGTTGCATAATAATATCTTATAATTGGAATACTTCGATCAGTTGACACAACGCTTCCAAAGAAGTAACCGGTTCAGTTATAGTCAATATAACATTGTCTGCAAACAACATGATATTGTTGGTCAATTCTCCTATTGCTATGCCTTTTATATCCTGTGATAACCTGATAACCTCAGCGAAAAGCTCCATCATTAATACAAATATTAGCAGGGAAAGAGGGCATCCCTGACAAGTTCTGTTCGAAATATGAAATTGTTCCATTTTTTAAGATGCATAAGAAACATAGGCAGAAAAAGATTTATACAAAGCTCCAATAGCATTAAGTCCAAAATCTTGTAGGCCAAAATTACTCAAAACCAATGACATACTGTATATTCCCAGTTCAACCTATCAAAGGCTTTTTCAGCGTCTAATGTTATAAATGCACTGTGTATTTTGTTTATATTTACAGAATGATACCAAATCTAGCAATTTCCTACAGTTGTCTGAACCATGTTGGTTTTGAGTAAATCCTGTTTGATCTAAATTCATTAGGTTAGGTAATAAAACAGATAATCTCTTTGTTAATTTTTTAGAGTAGATCTATAGTTCTTACAAAACCTTGTATCTTTATCTTGTTTAGGTATGTTGATAATGACTGCCTGAAGCATTTCTACTGGAGCTCTACCTTCGGACTTAATTCCATTTAGAGTATTTGCCAAATGGTTCACAATTGTTGTTTTAAAAGTCTTATAAGAGAAATTAATAAACCCCTTGGGTCCTGGTGCTGATTTACTTTTTTATTCTGCGATTGCTTGTAGAACATCAGTAGTATTAATTTCCTTATTAAGTTCCTCAAGATCTTCTAAGGATATTTTCTGTAAATCAATTTTTATCTAAGAATGATATTATTAAATCCTTACTAAGTTTTACAAGTCCACCCCCTCTTTCTAATTTATGGAGATTTCTGTAATACATCAAGAAGGCATTGGCAATATCAGTTGGTTTAGTATAAGATTTTACATTTTTATTTTTATCTGAAGTGATTATTTCTTCTATTCGAGTAGAGAAATGTGTAGATTTTAATCTATTTGCCAATGCTCTCACTGGTTTGTTATTCAGACAATATTGTTTCTGCTGATATCTCCACAGCTTAGCATCTAGTTTAGTTTGCAATTTTTTTTTGTTTGGCTTTTAACCTGTTCTATATTTTTAGTTTTGTTACATGAATAATCTCTTTTTTTAATCGTAATTCAATTTGCCTGTTTGAAATATAGATCTCTTAGTGAATGGCCACTAATTTTCTTCCTATGGCTCTTCCATGAAAGTAGTATGCCTCTGATGTAGGCTTTTTGAGTGTTCCATACTATAGCCTGACTATTTACCGAATTCTCATTTTCTTTAAAAAACAGTTATATTTCCTTACGTAACTGAGCCTGATCTTCAGGTTTATTAAATAGGGTTATATCCAATGTATTACTTTGTGGAGGTCTAATCTGTTTATTCCTTTTTAAGTTGCAAAATAACCATTGCGTGGTTAAACCATTTGAAAGTGAGGAAATACAATTATTGTTACAGATTGGAAATGCAGCTAAGCATGGGCAAGTTCTAATAATAGGAGATTTTAATTACCCTGAAATAAACTGGATAAATGAGACCAGCAGCTCGGCTAAAGGGAGCAGGTTCTTGAGTACACTCAGAGATCATTATCTGGCCAAGGTTATAAAAGAGCCTACTGGAAATGGGGACATCTTGGATTTAGTCATCACAAGTAATATTGATATAATATCAAATGTTAAAATAGGGGAAACCTTGGTGAACAGTGATCACAACACAGTCTCATTTGAGATTTAATACAAAAAACAGAGTTTAAATGGCCAACTAAAACTCTAAATGTTAAAAGGGCTAACTTTAATGGGCTAAGGGCAGCAATACTACATATAGACTGGGACAAAGAACTTACAGGAAAAAATACTGAAAATAAATGGTCAACATTCAAATCCTTACTACATAAACATACTCATTGGCATATACCATGTGGAAATAAAATGAATAGGAGTAAATCACATCCCCTGTGGCTTAAAAATTACTTAAAGATCATGATAAGGAAAAAGAAACATGCATTTAAATTATACAAGAAGGAGGGAACACAGGCAGCTTTATGTGACTATAAGGAAATCAACAAGGCTTGCAAAAGGGCTATTAGACTGGCTAAAATAGAAAATAAGAAGTCAGTTGCAAAAAAAAGTAAGACCCTAAAATATTTTTTAAATATATTAATGCGAAGAAGGCGAGGAAGGAAGCTGTATGAAAATTACAATGTGACACAGGCTATCTGATAAAAAGTGACCAGGAAAAGGCAGATGAGCTAAATAGGTTATTTTCTTTGGTATACACAAAGAAGGTACCAGTGGTTGGGACACCGCAAAACAAATTGGGGCTACACTACCATTAATAAATAATTGGTTAACGCAGGAAGAAATACAAAAGAGGTTGGAGAAAATAAATGTTAATAAAGCCCCAGGTCCTGAAGAAATACATCCAAGGGTACTGAGGGAGCTGGTTTCTGTAATAGCCAAGCCATGATATCTAATCTTTCAAGACTCACTCTCCACAGGGTCTCTACCAGATGTCTGGAGAAAAGCAGAGGTGATACGTATATTTAGGAAAGGAGCAAGAGCAAATTCAGGGAATTATACACCAGTGAGCCTCACGTCTGTAGTTGGGAAGCTTTTAGAAGGGTTTATAAGGGACAGAATACAAAAAACTTGTCTATTTGAACAAGATCATAGGTAACAGTCAACACGGATTTATGAAGGATAGGTCATGTCAGACCAATCTTATTAGTTTCTATGAGGAGGTTAGTAGGAACTTGGATCAGGGCAACTCAGTGGTCTTTTTAGATTTTGCCAAGGCTTTTGATACAGTGCCTCATGGGAGACTTTTGAGCAAACTAAGGGATACATGAATTGCAGTAAATATCTGCTCATGGACCGAGAGCTGGCTAAAAGACAGGAAGCAAAGGGTTGTTGTAAATGGAACATTTGACTAATGTGGTAAGTGGTGTTCCTCAAGTTTCAGTATTAGGTCCTCTCCTTTTTAACATATTTATTAATTATGTAGAAGAAGGACTCAAAAGTAGTGTCTCTATTTGTTCTGATGACACTAAGTTTGTGTAAGGTAATTAAATCAGATAATGATGTACTTTCCCTACAAAGGGATTTGCATAAATTAGAGAAATGGGTGGCAAAATGGCAGATGAGATTTAATACAAATAAATGTAAGGTTATGCATTTGGGAAGGAAAAAAGCCATGCCATTTATAATTTTAATGAGCGAATCTAGGGGTATCAGATATTGAAAGGGATTTGGGAGTACTAGTGGACAACCACCTAGGTAACAGTGCTCAGTGACAAGTAACAGTTGCAAAGGCAAATAAAATATTAGCATGTATTAAGAGGGGTAGAGAAGCAAGGGAAGCAAATATAATTCTGCCACTAAACAAATCTCTAGTATGCCCTCATTTGGAATATGGAGTACAATTTTGGGCACCACTTCATAAAAAATAACATTTTAGAGTTGTAAAAAGTACAGAGAAGGGCAACAAAACTAATAAGGGGAATGGAGGGGCTAAGTTACGAAGAAAGACTAATCAAATTAACCTTGTTTTCGCTAGAAAAAAGGCATCTACGAGGGTATATGATTACCTTATTTAAATACATTCAGGGTCGATAAAAGGCTTTGTCAAGTGAACTTTTTATAGCAAGAGATTTTCAACTGTCAAGAGGACATCCTTTGAGGTTAGAGGAAAAAAGATTTCACATTAAACAAAGGAAAGGGTTCCTCACAGTTAGGGTGGTTAAACTGTGGAATTCTCTACCAAAGGAGGGGATGACAGCGAATTCGATAGATAACTTCAAAAAGGGGTTAGATACATTTTTTAATCAAGGGGGCATTCAAGGTTATCCTAGATAACTAGTGAAGGAATATTGATCCTGGGAGAAATTTGATCGCCAGTTTCTGGAGTCAGTAAGGAATTTTGCTTTTTTTCCCTTTTATGAGACAATTGGCAAAGTTTCAAAGGGTTGTTTTTTTCTGTTTGCCTTCCTCTGGATCAATTAACAATTAATAACAAATAGTCCACATATTAAAAAGATCAAGAGAGAACTAAAAAGGTTGAATTATACTATTATTAATTAATTAACAACTAATTAATTAATAACTAATCTGCATATTGCAGATCAGAGGAGATCTTAAAAGGTTGAACTTGATGGACTGAAAGTCTTTTTTCAACCTTAATTACTATGTAACTATGTAACTATGTAACTATGAATGTGTCTATGTCAACTGTTTGAGTTAGTTTTATCATTTCTGCTTCTACTAAAAAGTAGTCTAATTTGGGGTAAGAAAGGTGGTGGTGAGAAAAAAGGGTATAATCCTTCTTTTTATCATGGAACAACCTCCATATGTCAAATAAACCAAATATTATAATTAAAGAGTGAAATTCTTTGATTTGTTAATAGACTGTAAATATGATTTGGTAGATCTAAAAGCTTTCCTATCAAGTATGGGGTCAAGCACCATGTTAAAGTCACCACATATCAATAATAGCCCAAATTTAATATTGTTTACTTGCTTCAGTAAAGTTTCTAAAAACGTATCTTGTCTTACATGTGGTGCATATAAATTCACTATTGTGTAGTCAGTTTGATTAACCTTACCGATCCAAATAATGTATCTTCCATCTTTATCAACTTCACTGAAGCTTTCAACCAAACTAAGATTTTTATTAAAGAGGATTGAGACCCATCTTGCCTTTTTTTAAAGGTCAAGTTAATAAGAATCTTTCATCAACATGTGAAACTTTTCCAGATTGCCAGACGGTCTTTTGTAGTCAAGCTATGTCTACTCTAAGTTTCTTAAGATAATCTAGTGTGGTTTGTCTCTTAAACCTAGTGTTCAGCCCTGGATATTTTGAGAAATAATTTTAATATTAATTTTATTATAAGCTGGAACTTGCCAGGAATGCCGCATTCCTCTCCGCTCTTTTTAACACATCCATAAACATATAACACATACAACTTCAACATAACATAGATCATAATATCAGTTGTAAATGAACCTTTAAGCCAAGGTTACAGTGTTATACCTTGGTTGGACTAAGCTAGAACAAAGTAGAACTACCTGCCCAAGGAATCTCCCTCGCAGAGTAACTTTTAAGATCTATTATTATTCAATATAATATGGTGGAATTATCTTTTCCAATATATTCTAACAATAATTTAATCTAAAAAGAAAAACCTTCATGCTCCTACTCAAATAGTATTTTTTTAGTCTCTTGACAGCAGGTATTATCTATATTTATGAATTATCAGACCATATGGGAATAATTCCACTATTTTTAGCTTTTGTTTATTGTTTGACTCCCATCTTTTCTTTGTATTATCTGACAAGCCTACATTCTCCCCTTGAGAAGGTGGGATTAAGAATATATCCTTACAATGATTCTTCTTTCTAAGATAGCTTAGCAGTATATAGATGATAAAATATCCATGACTTTGTTGGCTCTGTGACATATTTACTTTCTTGTAATGCTAATAAATAATGATTCCCCTTGTTTTAACTTTAGAATGTGTTATAAGTTACCACCATATATTCGAGTGAGTAATCCAGTTTTACTATAAACATTTTTAGTGCAAAAACTTGTCTTTCATTAAGTCTCAACTTGTGGAGTGATCTATATGTTATTTATAAAGAACATAATTATATCTATTCTTTTGTGATATAAGTTAGTGTTCATAATTTTAAACATCTTCATTATATTATTACCCTTATATCCCATTACTACAATGTTAACCACTTATTTTTTATTACTAGTGAGTTTATAAAAAAAGTTTCTATTACTAATAAGAAATAATTATAGACTAATTATACTATAAGCTAGCTTAGTTGTCAATTTAACCCACCATCTCATTTGGGCATTGTTTTTATAAAAATACTTTAAACTGATTCCCATACTATTAATTGTCTCGATGTTAACCATATGTTTTTCAGTAATTTACCTATTTCTTGGAATTTTCTACGATTTCCTAGAGTTTCCCTTGATATAACTGAGAATAATGATAGCTTATCATATGGAGCTTCAAACATAATTTTACTTCACGCTGCATTTACTACTGTCTCTTTAAATGCATAACAATTAAATTTAATTATTACATCCTTAGGGGCAACTTTCTTTAAGTCCCTGGGCAGCAGGATCCGATGTATGTTTTCAAAAATATTAACCCAGGGTTTATCTGGTTTCACAAGAGTAAAAAGAAAATCTGATTTAAATGTATTCAAGTCCTCCAAAGCAACAGTTTATGGTACTCTCCTTATTCCTAAATTTTTTCGCCTTGAGTAATCTTCTTGAACGGCTAATTTTGTTTCAAGGAATTCTGATTTTTGTTCTAACTCGAGTACATATTTGACAGTTTCTTTTTCTATTTAACCTTTTTCTATTAATCATTATCTACATAATAACAATAAAAAGGTAGAACATGTACATGTATTATTAATAATTAATAATAATATTAGAAGGACATTTTAAATATAGAGATTCACAAGGATATATCATATTCATCACCTTAAAGAGGAGATCACAATGCCACATTTATATTCCTCTAATTTTTCCTTTTCTATTTCTGGCTTTTCATTTTACTGTAAATATGAATAGACATCACATTACCCAAATAATCCATACAGATTTTAAACAAAAATATATAATTTAGTGATCCAATAATTAAAATATTAAGTAGAATTAAACTATCATGTTATTGTGGAATAAATATAGTCTAAATAAATATTAAGAAACATCATATTAAAATAATAATTCATATAGATAAGAAAATAATATGTATAATTCAAATGTGATCTAATTATTAAAATACCAAGCAAAAGTAATTTGAGTAAAAATCATAAACACAGTTAAAGAATATAAATATTATCATAACTCATAATTAATAAAATAACATACAAATTTCAATCAGAATTCAAAATAATAATTACATGAATAAAGTTTAAAATAGTTATCCAAAGTCTCTCTAATAAATGCTAATTCATATTTCTTTGTTAAAATGTTATTCAAGTGTTCAGGTAATTTAAAAGGGGAACCTAAATGGTTAATATAATTATACACCCAGTAAAACTATAAATAGATTTAACAGTTCAGTAAAGCAATGCCCCTGATGAGTAATGCTTAGGTAGCGTCACAAAACGTGTGTCAGGCATTATGATATCGCTGTCAAGCGACTAGACAGCCAACGATGCGATAAGGAGCATTCAGTACCACTAAACCCTGCAGTTTGATTAATCAACAGTAAAGCAAGTAAAAATTAGTTAAAATTAGTGTCCAGCATTGAGCAGCTAATTTCAGCAATCTATAGTAATTAAATCTGTAAAAGTATAAGTAGAGGGTTAAAATTTTGGAAACCATGAGGTAATAACCTCAGAGAGTAATAATAGGACAAAGTAGTAGCTTGCAAACATCATCACAAGGAAAACAACGCTATAGAATTAACAACAAGCAAATATAAATTAATGTAGTAGTTCTATGATATTGATCATGAGGTATAATGGAAATAGCATTTAGCATTTATATCATAGGTTAAGTAGTGTCTTTTAAAACAAAGCCATGAGGTAAAAACAGCTAAATATATCATAGTTCTAAGATGTTGATAGTGGTTCACAATGTGGGCCATGAAGTAAAATAGTGATACCATTATACATGTTTCATGAGGTAAATGGACAAATGCTTTCAGTATTAATATATAAATTTCAAGTAGTGACTTTTGGAATACAGCCTGGTGATAAAAACAGTTACAATATATTAAACTTTTAAGTTATTGAAAGTGGTTCCCAATGTGGGCCGTGAGGTACAATAGTGACACTACTACATATGTTCAATTATGCAAAAGAAGTCTATAATTGCTGAAAATTACTGCATAATGAGCATCTCAGTGTTGAGACCAACAAGGCCTCTCTACTTGGTACTCTCGTGCTGCTTTAAATTTTTTGTTGCTTATTGGGCTAACCAATTAGGTTCTTGCTTTTATGCCTGTGTAGTGAAGCAATCTTATATTTTAAGTTTTGTGAGCTTCTGCTCGTTATAGTGGAATTGATTGTCAAAATGTCTTTCAATTCAGGCTCTGGAAGGCAGATGGCCCAATGTTTATGAAAGATCTCTTTAATATTGGACCACTGACAGTTATATGTACCAATCATTCTAATTGGTTGTTTTTTCCTGTGTCTTGGAGATTGTAAAGGAGTTCTAATCTAGATTTAGTATTGGCTCTTTAATTATACAAATACCCTCACTCCCTGAATCTCCAACAGTGATCCTTTTCTTATTGTTCATAACCATTTGCTGATGTGCAGTTGCATTTGATACAGAAGAACAGCCCATATGGGATACTATTTAATTATTGTTTGGGGTGATGTCTATAGACTAATAACAAGTTCTCTGTTGCTGTCTCCTTTCTGAGTGTTTTTGTCTGGAGTTTGTTGTCTTTGCTGACTGAGATAACCAAATCTAGCCTTTGGTGCTCATGGCAAGCCTTTTTCAAATTCTTGTGGCCCCCGTCATTTCAAAGCCTTGTGGGCCTCGTGATGAGTACCATTGGCGCTCATGGCGCATGTGCAAGCCCGCAATTTTTAACATAGCGTGACTGACAAATCGTAACTACCATAATTATATATATATGATAGAATAAGTATATCTCAGATATAAGGGCTGCCCTTTCAATTACTTGCATCTTATTTCTCCTAAAGCTTTAATTTATAGATTTCACACAGCTGATATCTCTAGACCAGCCGCGCCTATAAATACGCTGCATTGGATTTACACTAACCCTTTTCAACTTCTGTATTGTTCAATAAGCTGTTACTTTTTGGATTCATGTAACAATTGTTTGCAGTTTGTTACATTAGTTACAGTCATTGATGTCCCCTTCTCACTTATGCCACTAATGTCTCACCCTATAATGTATTAACCTGTTTCTGGAGTTTTTATTTGGTGTTTATTTCAAACTTTGATTTCTTTGTTACTCTGTTTTAACTGTTACTAATGTTGATATAATTTGTTAATCCTTTGGTTAGATTGGAATGTGTAGCACCATACTTTAATCCTTTTTGAAACAATAGTTTGTAATATTTGTTTCCTGATATCACTTTGTGAAGGGTTTAAAGCAGACTTCTATATATATACTAGAATATTGCCCGACAAAAAATGACGGCAATGAAAGCGTAAGTGAGCTAAGGGTGTTTGGTGTATATAATGTGGCTGATGTAGTGTCGTTAGTTTTCTATGTCGTGCATTCCTTGCCAGCAACTGCGACCCTTGCAAGCGTTAGCAACAACTCATATGCTCACAACTATATATGTGAGACTATACCATGCACTGCTCACACACAGCTATATAATGTATACTATACCATACACTGCTCACACACAGCTATATAATGTATACTACACCATACACTGCCCTCACACAGCTATATAATGTATACTACACCATACACTGCTCTCACACACAGCTATACAATGTATACTGTACCCTGCCCACACAGAGCTATATAATGTATACTACACCATACACTGCCCACACACAGCTATATAATGTAACACAGGCAGTGCCAGGCAGAGTTTCTACATTGTGATGCCTCGGTGTGCAATACCTCCTCCTGAAGCTAGATGGGCAGGAGGGACCAGTGGATATAATGCGGAAGTACAGTGACTGGCAGGTACAGTAGGGACATAGGCCCTCATTCAATTGCAATTTGGCCAATTGAATAGGCCTCTAAATAAGCACATAACATATTTTTTTAAAGAAGTTTTTAGTTAGTAAGCATCTATCCAAAAGCAAGGTTTTCACTAACTAAAAACTTCTTTAAAAAAAATATGCTATGTGCTTATTTAGACCCCTATTCAATTGGCCAAATCACAATTGAATGAGGCCCATAGTGCGGGAGCATACTGACTGGCAGAGACAGTAGGGACATGGGGACATAGTGCGGCATCATAGTGACTGACAGGGACATGGGGACATATTGCGGGAGGGCCGCAGCTTTGCAAGGGCCGCAGTTGCTGGTAAGGAGCACCTTCGGCGCTCCTTGCCAGCAACTGCAGGCCGCTGCTAACGCTGTGGGCTCGCATAGCGCCGCTTTGCGACGGCCGCAGGCTTGCTATGCGAGCCCGCAGCGTTAGCAACGGCTGGCATGCTCACAATTATATATGTGATATATATCTTTGATGCAAACTTGAGATAATTTCAGCCTCTTAACTTTTATTCAAATGTGTGTCCTACTTCTTTAGTATAATACATTTTGTACAATTATGTCACTATTATACCTCATGGTCAGGGGTGGAATTACGCAGGCAAGATCAGGAGCTGGTGAAGACAACAGGGGCTAGGTTGGAGTGTGGTGGGAGCCAGGGTGCAGGGGTGGTAGAAGCCAGGGAGGAGGGGGGCAGGATGTATGGGTTGTGGGGGCCAGGACAGATAGGTGGTAGGGGCAAGGAGTGGTGGGGGCCAGGTTGGAAGTGCCAACACAAGGGGAGGGGGTCCAAAACATTTTTGACACCAGAGCCCTCCCCTCACTAGCTCTGCCACTGCTCATGGTCCTATAATGGGAACCACTACCATACCTTAAAATTAATATTGTATTAATGACTATGTATTACTTCATGGCTTATAATAAACCACTACTTTATCCTGATTTTCACTCTTTTTTCAGTGAGCAATGCTTTAATGAAAAATACTGAATCTTCATTGTTTGTTTGTTTGTTTTTTTCTCTTTCTTTTTTTTATTAGAACAAAAATAAAATATACATCTACAACAACAAAAAAAGAATTACACATAAAAAAGAACTTGCTAACATTGCGCAAACACATTCTTCCAGCTACCAGTGTAATAATTAGTAGAGGTCTAATCATACAATATATTTGGTTATCTCTATTTGTTATCTTTAATATAAGAATCCCAAATCTGCAATTTTAACAGGTCACATTACTGTAACTATTTGGTAATTCAAATTTCTCATCATATTGTGATGGACTTCGTTCCAAGTAGGAACCTTTTCCTGTTTCCAATTTTTGACCAATAGCCATTTGGCTACTAACAGACTGTGTGAAATTATCAGTTTCTCAGGAAAGGAAATATTATCGTAAAACATATGGAACAAGGCTAATTTGGAATCAGATATTAAAGCTACATGCGTCATTTTTGTCAATTGTAAAAAACATTGCTCCCAAAGGACTTTAAAATGCAATCCTACCAAATATGGACATGGGTACCTACGTTGTAACAACCTCACCAGCATAAATCTGACCAATCAGTATAAATCTATTTAGTACTACAGGGACCCAATACAATCTCTGGACTCATTTAAAGAAATGTTGTCTATATGTGGTGCATTGGGATGCTTTTTTCACTAATCTAAATCCGCCCCACCATATGTCCTCAGGCCATTTCACTCCTAATTCCATTTCCCATTTGATAATTCTGTCTGTTTTACCTCTATATTTGATGGTACTCAGATTATACTGACACCTAGCTAATTTATGAGCTATATTGTCTTACATATTTAATGCTGATATTCTTTCTAGTAGGGATACGTTTAGTTGATTCCAATCCAACATTATTTACCTAATTTTTAATTATATTTTAGCCAGATTATTCTTCATTAAATTTTTAAACCATAAGAAAGACTAATTCTCAAATGGGTAATTTATTTACATTTCCAATGAAGTTGATACCGCTGCTGTCATTTTCTATCTTTTCCCATTTGATATTCTTATGAATTATTTCTGATTTATGAATATTAACTTTAAAATAAGACAGTTGACTATATTTTTCCAAGATCTTTTATAATTCAAAAAGTGAGTTCTCTGGATCTGTCAATGTTAGCACCACGTCGTCCCCAAACATTTATATTTTATACGTCTTTTTGCCTATTGTAACTCCTTCAACACCTCTAGAAGATCTTATTAGTTCTGCCAGTGGTTCAATTGTTAAAATAAAAGTTAGCGGTGAAAGCGGGCACCTTTGTCTTGTTCTATTTTTAAAGGGGAATTTTTCTGTTTCAAATCCCATTCCTCTAATTATGGCAATTCGGTTATTATACAAAGACTTAATCGCCTTGGTTCCAAAATGTCCCAAGCCAAATTTATTTAGCACTGCATCTATAAAATCGCAGCTCACCATGTGGAATGCTTTCTCTGCATCCAATGCCAGGGTGAGAGTAGGAAGATTAATTTTATTACACCATGACATTATATCAGTTATTCTCCTGATGTTATCTGGGCCTTCTCTTCCATTAACAAATCCAGATTGGTCAATATTTATTAATTTGGGAATCAGTCTACTTAGTCTGCTTGCTAAGATTCTAGAATATAACTTTATATCTGCAATAATCAATGATATAGGTCTATAGTTTTTGAAATCCTCTAGGTTTTTGTCTATTTTTAATATATTTAAAATGTTAACTTCTGACATTTAATGAAGAATTGTCCCTTGTTCTTTTATTTAACAAAACATTTTATATAAATGTGTTTTTAACTCTGAAGAAAAAATCTTATAGTAGCAATTCAAATACCCATCCTTCCCTGGAGCTTTATATTGTTTTAATTCTTTTATTGAATCTTTTATTTCTCTGAGGGTAATTTTCATATTTAGACTTGCTAGATCTTCCTCCGATATACTTGGTAATTTGATTATGTTGAGAAAGTTTTTTATATCTGATTTTAGAGGCTTTACGAGATTACCATCCTTTTCCAAATTATGTAAGGATTGGTAATATCTTAAAAAAATATTGCCAATTTATTTCGGATGAGAATAGAGTTTGTTATCTTGCCCTCTTAATTCTGCCATTGCCTCTATCTTTTCCAAATAGGTTTTAACTATCCAAATTAAAAGTTGAATCATAAGAATCATTCAACCATGTTTCAATACATCCTTTTTTTCATTTATTGTTTATAATTCTAGCGCATGTATTTTTCCTTTCAGGTTTAAAGTACTTGCCACTGTATTTGAGTTACCTGTCAGAGTTACCTGCCAAATTACCTCCTCCATGAGTAGTTAATGCATCATTTACCCCCTCTACACTTTCTACCCCATTACTTCAATTTAGTGCCTCCCCATCATCTACTGTACATGTTTACACATTTCCCCAGCTTTTCTTCCATCCTCTCCACTAGCACACAAGCTCCCTCTTCATTAAGGTGTGAACCTTTTTCTGCTATAGAGTTTGTATCCAAGACAATATTCAATCCAGTGTGCTAAAATCCTAAACTGTCTTGCTGCTCTACTTTTTATTCACACATTAAGCTTGTTTCCTAGTTCTATAAAATAATTTTTTAAGACATTTTGTCATGGTACCAATTTTTAACAAGACAGCTGGGTCATTTGAAGCCCCTCCCAAAAATGTATCTAGCCGACCCACAACATGCTGAACCCGAGCACCCCAGAGACAGAAACTGTTCCATGATATATGGATGACAAATTACTCAGTTTACTTTCCTAATAATAGAGACTTCTACCCCTAAAACATGTATTTTGCACTGCTGTTGAATTTTATCAATCTGCACTGTTTGTTTTGCGCCATCCAGGTTTAGTTGGATAAGGATTGGTCAGTGATTAAATTGTTTATTAGTGATGTCCTGAACAGTTCGCCGGAGAACTATTCGCAGCGATTTTCGCATGTTTGCGTCCGCCGCGAACGGCGAACACATGCGCTTTTCGGTTCGCCCCCTATACTTTATCATTGAGGAAACTTTGAACATGATTTATTTTATTTTATAATTTTTTTTGTATAATCTATGCCTGCCTGCCAGCGTGTGTGTGTGACAGGCTAACATCTAACAGCTTATATTGTGCTTATTTTCACTACTCATACCTGGTGGTGTAACATACATTGAAAACAACCATTTTTTTCCTGTAATCTAATTTCAGTTGCCTGCCTGTGTCAGGCTCACAGCTTATATTGTGCTCAGTGACATAAAACAACACTTTTTTGATTGTAATAGATTGAATAGCAATTGCCTGCCTACAGGCGTGTTGTGAAGCCTATTGCATCTACTCTGTCAACTTTTGCCAGTGCACAGTGACACTCATATCTGGTGGCACCTTAGATTGCACGCTCAGTGCCCTAAATTTGAAGTGGGAGGACCGACCAAGCATCTTTTTCCATCTCCCGCTTCCAAAAATCCATGCCATATACATGTCCCCTGATAGTGGATGTAACAGGGATTAAACCGATAGGAATAGTACTACTTAACAGTACACACCTTATAATAACGCAGACAGAGGCAACGCTTATAATCTTCCATGCTGTGCAGTGGAAGCCCCCAGACTCTGACCTGTGTATAATCTTCCATGCTGGGCAGTGGAAGCCCCCAGACTCTGACCTGTGTATAATCTTCCATGTTGGGCTGTGGAAGCCCCCAGACTCTGGGAGTCTGAAGAAGAGGAGTCAGAAGAGGAAGGTGGCTTTGAGGAGGTTGAAGACAAAACACAGCAGGTGTCCCAGGGGGCTTGCTGTCACCTTTCGGAGACCCTTGGTGGCTGGGTGGAGGAAGAGACCTTCAATGACATCAGTGAGCACAACCTTGTGCAAATTGGGAGTTTGCGGTTGTGCAAAGGGACTGTTTGCGGTTGTTTGCGGTGCATTTAACGGGGAGATTGGTCTGTTACTGTGAAGCGGGTGTAACCCTTACACTACCTGATCGATACAACATCATACCTGATGTTTTAAAGCATGTTATTCCAAACAATTTAGGAATGTTCGGTGATTTATGCCCTTTATGGCTTAAAACCAGACTCTGCATCAACTATGTAATTTTCTGTGGGAGTTTTGCCATGGATCCCCCTCCGGCATACCACAGTCCAGGTGTTAGTCCCCTTGAAACAACTTTCCCATCACTATTGTGGCCAGAAAGAGTCCTTGTGGGTTTTGAAATTCGCCTGCCCATTAAAGTCTATGGCGGTTCGACGGGTTTGCCCGTTCGCGAACATTTGATGGAAGTTCGGGCCCGCTGTTCGCGAAACAAAAATTTGATGTTCGCAACATCACTACTGTTTATCAATTAAGATAGTGCTTCAGTGGAAGTTAGGCATTTTATTTTTTTTGGTATGTTATTTTTGTTTCCCTGGCTAAATTATATTCTAACTTGGAAAAGTATATACAGCTTTTTGTACGTGTTGCTTCATCAAAGTGGCTAAAACATGGGCACAAACCATAATGAATACATTTATACATTTTATATACATTATAAAAAATTGAATCTAAACATAGCTATTTCCTCCACATTTATTCATAATTCAGTTTAATACTTAAATATTCATTACAATATGGAACAACAATCACACTGAATTTATCGAAAACTTTATACTAAGTGCCATATTTTTTCTGAAACACATATGGGCACAGGCAAAACTTCCAAAAAACACAAACAAGAAAAATAGTTGATATCATTGTGTATTCTGCCAATTCAAATATCTTAACTAGGCAGCAATTTAAAAAAAGAAGTAACTTTGTCCACATTTTTTCCACCCTCTAACTGATAATGTAGAGCATAACTGATGATGTAAGTGTTCCTTTAATTCTACTGCAATATAAAATAAAAAACATCGTTCAGGAATTCATTTGCTCCTCTATTTCAGATTTGTTATAATCAAGTTTAATTTCTGTTACTATTTTCTAAAAGAAAAGTACTTCTGATAAAGCTATTCATGGCATCTTGGAATTCTTTATTCTTTAGTGTGTAGATAACAGGGTTCAGTAAAGGATTTAATACAGTGTATAAAAGAGAAAAAAACTTGTCCCGACTTGGGGAATAGCTTGATGTGGGTTTCATATACAAACAGATGATTGTTCCATAATACATGATAACGCAGGTCAGGTGGGAGGCACAGGTAGAAAAGGCTTTGTGTCGTCCACGTGAGGACTTAATGTTTAGAATGGCAGATATTATAAAGATGTAAGATATCACAATAAGAAGGAAGGAATTAAAGGTCATTAATGAGCCTTCAATGTAGTTCAACAATTCTACATAAAATGTATCATTGCATGAAAGCTTTAGAAGTGGAATAACGTCACAAAAAAAATGGTCAATTAAATGGGAAGCACAGAAGGATAGTTTAGATATCAGCACAGCATTTCCTGTAAATTCCAAGAAACCAACAGACCATACAGCAATTAAACATCGTACACAATGTCTTAGGCCCATGCGAATAACATAATGTAGAGGGTGACAGATTGCAACATACCGGTCATATGCCATAGCAGCCAGAAGAAGGACTTCACTGCAAGCAAGAGATACATAAAAATAAAGCTGGGTCATACACCCTGAAAATGAAATTGTCTTACATTGTGTGAAGAGCATGTGTAATACAGCAGGGAGAATGGTCGATGTGAACCAGATGTCAATGAATGAAAGGTTCATCAAGAAAATATACATGGGAGTATGCAATTTAGGATTCAGTGAAATCACATAAAAAACAGTCAGGTTTCCGAGCAATATCATGAGATAGATTATTAGGAACAGGATGAAAAGAGGAACCTGCAGCTCTATAATATCAGTGAACCCTTTCATTAGGAATTCTGTCCCATTATCTTGATGTTCCAGTCCCATGTTCTAGTCTTCTTGGCTAGAGGTGACAGCAAAAAAGACGGGAAAAAGAAAATGGAAGAATTCATTATAATTATTATTTGTTTCTACCTTGTGAACAATATAAATATTTTATTGCATTGTGATAACGTTAAGCGAACATATTGATATGTACCATACTTTTTCTGTTTCATGTAATAATGTCAGAGCAGATGAGGATGTTATAGTCCCAACCCTGTCTCATTTTATTATACACTTTCTACACACATGTGCCATACAAAACAATTCTGTTGTTAAAAACATAATTTTTTTTTAACACAATATTGAATCTATTTGACTACAGTGGCCCATTAATCGTGTTAATCCATTTTTAGCCCTATTGATACGTATATTTATAAAAATATACCTACATAGCATATTCTAATGAAATAAAATAATAATTTTGTAAGAAAATGTAGAAGCACAAAAAATAGATTAGGTTTCAATGTATTACCTGAAGATGTCATTAATATCTACAAACTGTTTCATTTGAACTGCAAGGGCCTTATTCAATTGCAAGCCCTCAGTTTATATGATACAGGCCATATTCATTAATTAATTCATTAATATCAATTAAACAAGCCCACATGTTAGGGGCCGAAAGCCAAAACCGTAAACCATTCAATCATAAGTAGCATTTCAGAGCATGATCACTATCAATTAAGCAAGGCTGTAACTACAGATTTAGAAACAGCCAATAGTAAATAAGACTGTCATCATTACGTCAGTAAAACATTTAGGTTACACACCAATCAATTAGCGTTTAGAGGTTTGATATGCAATCAGACTCGCAATTTGGCAATGTACAAAATATAAAAAATTAATACCGATACTGTTTCAGTCAATGGGTGGCCTGATATGTAATAACTCATTGATTCCCAAGATTAATATGACACCCGAAATGAAACATAAAAAAAAAAAAAAATGTATTGCAGATTTACGAGCTTGAGACTGTTGTGCAATTAATTCTAATGTCTTTCATCGCCTTCCCCGTCTTTTAAAGTGCAGTATTAATTATTTATTTGCATTTGCAGTTCTACGATCAGGTGTTTAACCCCCTTGTGAGTCCTATCTGGTACTTGTAGGATTGAATTCTACATTTACCATTTCTGAGTGTGAAAATATTTGCGGGCTTGAGGAATTGTAGCAATTGAATAGCGATTTGCGATTTTAGCAATTGGGACTTTTGTGGGCTTGAAAGTTTAAAGGCTTAGATATTCTATACGTTACGATTTTGACAACCGCAGGGATTTTAAGCCAGTAATCAGTAATTGTTTGTGGCTCGCTAAAAGACACCAATTAAATAGCAAATTAGTTTACGGGCTCCATTACAGGCTCCAGTAACTTACAATTGCTCAGCTGAATAGGGGGCCCAAATCTTGATTAATTATAAGGCAAAAAGTTCCCACACAGAAGCACACTGGTTATTCCATGTATTAAATAGTTAGAATTGACAACACATATCAATCATCAGGGTCCATAGACTAACAAGTCTACGTATCAAAATCTCTGAGCATTACAATCAAGAACAGCTGAAAAACAACTTCATGGGATAAAAAAAAATTCCTGCTGTGATAATTATCATGTGATAAAAATGCTGTGGTATATAATATATTGAAGTGAGCAGCACAATAACAATGTATTACTTGTGTTCCTGTGTATGAAACCTATTTGTTAAAGTGTGGTTGCTCCAGTATTGTCTTCATATTTAACACAAGATTTGTTTTTTTTTACACAACAGGTACTTAAAATGTTAGGCAAATAAAACACTGTCTAATAGATCAATAAACCAACCAAAAAATAAGGGGAGGAAAATACAATCTGTAGACAGCTAAGAAGCCTAACGATCACAAAAAGAGTATGTGGAAATAAAAGGCCTGTACCAACATTTATCTGTAAAGGAAAACAATACTAAGAGGTGTCCACAAAGAGACTAGTATCTACAATGACGGGCGAGCAGAATTAATCAACTATTTAATCACATAGAAATTAGATATGTGAATGCAAAGCAAAAAACATAAACATATATAATATTGTAAAAAATGTAAATGATAATAAAATCAAACAAATCAGTCCAGCGTAATGTCCAGAGAAACTTCTGCTGGCAGATCAAACCGCGGGGGTATCTGCTGCTCCTCAAATAAAATGGGCATAGTCCATGGAAATGCAACAAGATATGAAACAATAAAAAAGGGAATGGGGGAGAGAAGTGCACACCACCAGATGGTGCAATAAAAGGAGTTTAATCAGGAAATAATGTAAAAAACAATCAAAGCACTCCCATTTGAAGACCTCAGTCATATGAGGTAATTGTATCGCTTATATATCAGCTATAGTCCTCATAGGTCCAGCTCTGTTGTGGTTCCAAAATCAGGCAATTCTCACTTGAAATTTCAGGTGCCCATATGAGTAAAGTCCAAAAATAGATGGCAGCCTGCTGATTGGACAATCCAAAGGGCCATTGTATATAGAATGCTGATATATGAAGAAAATGGCACAAGATAAAATCACAAAAAGACCAAACGTGTTTCGCTTAATAGACTGAGCTTTCTCAATGGTAAAAGGCTAATAAATATAAGAATAGGCCTATATAGACCTTCACCAAACAATAATCATTAGTATTGTTTGGTGAAGGTTTGGTGAACTGGAAATGGAACAGGCGTCAGCATGAGGCTGACGTCGGGAGAGTTGGCAGCTAGATGGGACAGCTGCTGCAGATAGTCTAGTGCCCTATACACAGCTTGCCAGACATTTCAGCTACACCAGTATATCCGCCGGCTTGAGGGCCTGGGGGAGCAGTGTATCAAGTTGGAGACTCTATGGGACCCGCCGCGAGACCCGCTACGATGCTGAGCCAGTTTGTGTGCTAATGTATCTGGTTCTGCCGGTGACCTTACTGATCAGAGGAGACCTGGAGGAGCCACAGCCTGAATGGTGAATGAGGTATGAGTGGTGTGGGAAGCCACCGTCAATATCAGTAGTACTCTGGCAATGGGGTGAAGCACAGCTGAGGACTGGACTGGACTAGGAGAGTTCCAGGAGGAGGATCTAGAAGTCGGTGGAAACAGGTAGATACCTAAACTTTTGTTTAAAATAGTCCTATAATAAATGGGTGACAATATAAGGTATCACCAATCAATCCCCTATAACTGCAAACTACCCCGAGAGTACACAATGGGTTAAACCCTTACTCACTGAAGATGTTATAAAAAACAGTTTGCTACTAGACAACCACAGGCTGCCAGACTCACTCTTACTAAACGTATTAAATTGTGATTCGGCCAATTGAATAGGGCTCTATTTAAGCACATAGCATTTTTTTACAGAGGTTTTTAGTTAGTGAAGACCTTGCTTTTGGAAAGAAGTTCACTAACTAGAATTTTCTATTAAAAAAATATGCTATGTGCTTATATAGAGCCCTATTTAATTGGCCAAATCGCAATTTAATAAGGATGTGAATGTTTAACTGTACAACTAGAGGTACCCAGCTGTCAGAACCCCGCAACAAGGGGCTGGACTGCTGGAATTGATAACTCCTATTAAGGGCCTATAAGTGTCCACACAGAAGCAAAGTCAATAAAAAGACCTGACAAAGCATTACAGAGTTAGATTGGCCTAAAAGACTAAAATGGCTACAGAGGCCACAAAAGATTTAGCGGGTGTGCAGCAAGCTATAACTGTCTATATACATAAGAACATTTACATAAAGATTTTTGTTACATTCTAACAAACTCCAGTACTGTACCACCTATACTCCCATATGGCTGATTTAGTGGGATGGACTATAAAAATTATAGACAAAATGAGATAGTTTGTGTCTTTAATATAAGACAGGTACTTGCAAACAAAGTCATCTCATGATCCAACAGGGTAAAGCCTTACCAGATCATTAATTCACATAAGATATAACTTCTGAAATTATAAAGGGGGAACATAAGCAATGAATTGATTCTAAAAATAAATACCTTTTATGCTATAAAATAGAAGGATAAGAACAAGAGGAAGTAAGAAAATAGAACAAAATATGGCACCTAAAACAAAGCCAAAAGATAAAAAAGGTGCAATCTCAAAATTTCTCTCATTGCCATCATGAAGAAATAGGGCGATCCTGCCCGATATGCCTCAAGGAGAAATCACTCCAGACCATTCAGTAATTATTTCCCCAGAGAAGACCCCACAAGGACTAGATGAAAGCAATATATCCCTACAGGGAGAGGAAATACTAAAATGAAAGAAGTCTTAGAATGCTTTCAAGGAAATCTTATAGCCCATCTGACAAAGAAGATAGCAGATAACCCTCTAGCTATAAAGGAAGTAAATCAGAAATTAGAGGCCACTGAAAAGACTAATATTACTCAAAAAATGATCTTAGTTTGTTTTTTAGGCCTAGGTTTTATTACCTAATGCGTACCAAAAAAATATCCTATGGATCCTATTTAGGAATCCTTAAACAACCAACCAAGGTTGTACAGAAACACCTTTTATGCAGCCTTTATTTTAATTATTATTGCCACATACTAATTTTAAAAATTCAATCTTTATTTATACATTTAAAATGTTGTTAAAAATGCAACGATTAAAAAATTCCTGTTAAACAAAAGTTTTTAGTCCTTTGGGTTTTTTGACGTCCAGCAAATCATTAAAGGTTTATTTAAGTTATATCTTTGTTATTATTATATTCTTTTCTTTGATAACAGATTTTTTATTTACATTATTACATTATTATGCTCAAGTCAATAAATGATTTTGTTTTTTAATTCAACTGTATTTGTGTTTATTGATTATTTTTCCTTAATCAAATCCTTATCAGGTACCCTGGATTTTAATTTACATAAAATTAAGATTTTTATATAAAATTAAGATAAGTTTTTATAATCCTTTTATCTGTTTATAGTTTTGTTTATTCATACAGCACTTCACTTGAGTATATGCTTTAAGTGCCTTTATGTTTCTTTTGTGTTAATCCGTTATCCTGTTTATTTATGTTAATTTGTGATTCTATTACTTAACGTGCATTATAATTCATATTGTGTTATTCAAAACTATTATCACAAAGTGCTTGTGCTATTGTGACTTAGTGCTAATTTCTTCTTATATTGTTGATTTAACCTTTTACCTCGTGACTGTTAGTCTGTCACAGTCACTACTTTAACTTAATCAATTATAGTGCTAGTGCTGTGCTTTTTTTTAAAATGTATACACTCCTGATTATATGCTGTTTCTTAAACTGTATGTTTCATTAATGCTTCTGTTTATTTTTTAAAAGGAGGTTGTGTCCTCCTTTTTCTTCTGTTTTTTGCTTTAATTATGCTTTTACTCTTTTTTTCCTTTTTCTTGCTTTTCTATTTTCTTATTCTTGTATATTACTCTGTTGTTTGTGGTGAGGGCATTGGCTTCCTATCTTTCTTTTAAGTTGGTAGTGGACCTGGAGCTACAGGGCTATATCTATCATGCTCCACGCTATGTTAGCGTGGTCTGCGCTGTGATCACACTTACTGATGATGTCACAATCTCCCGAAGCGTGTTTCGTGAGGCTCTATCAGTCTCTCACTCAACAGGGGCCCAGCGCTGCCTTCTCTTTGGAGCTATTTATAATTTCTATGGCAATTAGTTAACTCTTTGTTTTCCATAATATCTATGGCAATTAGTTAACTCCTTATGTTCCTGAATGTTTTTATTCATGCTTTATTATCAAATGTTGCTTTTAACTTTCTTTTTTATTATATTAATTTTCTTCTGTTACTATATTGTATTTATATATTTTAAATATGTGTATTGATTTTAAATAGGGAAATTACTTTCAAAGTGATACTTTTAACTTGCTAGCATTAGTATACCTTTGTAATATTTTATTAAAACTTTTTTTTTTCTTTTTTGCTAAACATGTTTATTGATTTTAATTATAATTATTTTGCATACCATGTTAATTTATTTTTTGTCTAATCCAGATACTTATTTATTTTTTTCTTTATTCTTTTTTGTTTATTTATATTTCATTTTTTGTTTGTATATATTATTTATTTACTTATTTATATATATTTATTTTATTTATGTTTTATATTTATTATTGTGTTAATGAATTTTATAGATAAAGATGGAATTCTAATTACTTCTTTTAACTTTTCATATTTTTTAATAAAAGTTTTTTTTTAAATTTAGTATTTTGTTTAATTAGTGTTTCTTTCAAATAAATACTATGGGCCTCATTCTATTAACGGCGGTAGGAGATGCGGGGCCGGAAGGACCGGCCGCAAGCTATTCGGCTATTCTATTCCCCTCAGGCCGGGGATTCCGGCAGGCTAGCAGCCGGCGCCTTGCTATCCGTGGCGCCGGAGGAAAGCCTTTGATCTAAAACGGCCGCAAGAGTTTCGGCCGCAAGAAAATCCCGGTTGCTATTCTATTACTCCGGGAACCCTCTCTGCAAGGCTAAAAGCAAGCAGCAGCTTACTTGTAGAAAAAATGTCCCGCTAGCACCAATTAAGCACATTTTAAAGCCAAAATAAAGCCATCCTGCACTCTGAGGAGACTATAAAGTGATTGCACAACATTCCCCTACACTCAAATCCGTAAAAAAAATATTTTTTAATTTATGTCACTTATTCATGTAAAAAGTCCTGAGGGCTTGGAGTACCTCAGACCCGCCCACGCTGCAGCCGGAAAATAAACAGTTAATGTAAACTCGGATTTGGGCTGATGTGCAAGCTTGAGAGGGGGTTGCTATTAATCCTCATGTCCCCCAATATGATCCCTAGCATTTACAGAGCTGTACAGTGCCGTCTTGAATTTATTTTTGTGTTTTAAATTTTCTGAGCTTACGGACGGTTGCAAGACATACGGCCGGCCGTAAGGGGAGATCGCAGCCTTGCGGCCGTTTTACAGCCGATAATAGCATGAGGCCCTATATATATATATATATATATATATATATATATATATATATATATATTTCATTTAAACCTTGCTGGTTTTTGTATCCTTTTCATATATTAAATCTATGTATTTTAATTTTATATTTTATTTCATAAGAGGTTTTTTCAAATGAATGCTGTATATGTAAATTCTTCATTTAAACCCTGTGGTTTTTTTGTATCCAATTGAAATATCCATTTTGCCTCTTGACACAGTAGATGTTTATCCCAGTCTCCTCTTCTTCCTGTTTTTGGTATATGATCAATACCTATGAATTTCAAACAGTATGGATTATTGTTGTGATGATGACGTACATGTTTTGCTATTGGGGTTTCTTTTAAATTTAAAACATCATTTACATGTTCTAATACACGGCGTCTTAACTGTCTTTTGGTTTTGCCTGTGTATTTTTTATTACATGAGCAAATTATTTGGTAGATAATACCTTCAGTTAGACAATTTATATTGTGTCTTATCTTATAATTCTTTAATCCTGTTGCATCTTGAAATTCTGTGGTTTTTAATAATAATGTACATGCTTTACATTTGCTGCATGCTTTACAGCCTTTTTGGCCTTCTATTAGCCAGTTCCTCTAATTTTTCTTTTCTTCATAATGGCTATGTACCAGGAGATCTTTTAGGTTTTTTGCTTTTCTGTATGTTATTGTACTCTGTTCTGTAAGTACTACATCCAGATCTCTGTCTAGTTTCAAGATGTTACAGTGTTTTTGCAATATAGATCTTATTTGTTGAGATTGACTTGAGAAGTTTGTGATGAATCTTATAGGTTGTTGTTTTTTGTCTCTTTTATTTGCAACCAATAGTTGATTTCTATCCTGTGTTAAGGCCCTATGGTATGCTTTCTTCAACCCTTTTTTGTGTATCCTCTTTGAATGAATCTTTCCTGTGGTTCTTTAGCTTGTGTTTTGAATTGTTGTTGACTGCTACAGTTTCTTTTTATACATAAATACTGTCCTATTGGTATGGCTTTCTTTGGTGAAATTTGACGTCAGCAAGCTATTTGCCTATTCTATTCCCTTGCGGCCGGGGGCTCCGGAAGGCTTGCCGCCTGCGCCTTGTTACCCCTTGCGGCCGCACGCGCCCGAGGAAAGCCTTCGATTTTAAACGGCCGCAAGAGTTTCGGCCGCAAAAAAATCCTGGTTGCTATTCTATTGCTCCGGGAACCCTCTCTGCAAGGCTAAAACCAAGCCGCAGCTTACTTGCAGCAAAAAGGTCCCGCAGGCACACAATTAAGCACATAATATAGCCAAAATAAAGCCATCCTGCACTCTGAGGAGACTATAAAGTGATTGTAGGTGTTAGCATTAATACTACAACATACCCCTACACTCAAATCTGTAAATAATTTTTATTTTAATTTATGTCAAATATCCGTGGAAAAAGTCCAGATGGCTTGGAGCACCTCAGACACGCCCACGCTGCGGCCGGAAAATAAGAGGAGATCCTTGCGGGGCCGTCTATTTGAATTGCAAGGTAACGGAACCCCCGCAAGGAATCGGAGCTTTGCGGCCGTTTTACGGCCGATAATAGAATGAGGCCCCTACTGTGCCAAGAGGCAAAATGGATATTTCAATTGGATACAAAAAAAACACAGGGTTTAAATGAAGAATTTACATATACAGCATTCATTTGAAAAAAACCTCTTATGAAATAAAATATTAAATTAAAATACCTAGATTTAATATATGAAAAGGATATAAAAACCAGCAAGTTTTAAATGAAGAATATATATATATATATATATATATATATATATATATATATATATATATTATTCATTTGATAGAAACACTATAAAACAAAATACCAAATTAAAAAAAATATTAAAAAATATATAAAGTTAAAAGAAGTAATTAGAATTCCATCTTTATCTATAAAATCATTAAACACCATAATAAATATAAAACATAAATAAAATAAATATATATAAATAAATAAATAAGTAAATAAATACTATATACAAACAAAAATGAAATATAAATAAATAAAAAATAAAAAATAAAAAAATAAACAAGTATCCGGATTACACAAAAAATAAATTAACATGGTATGCAAAATAATTATAATTAAAATCAATAAACATGTTTAGCAAAAAAAAAAAGTTTTAATGCTAGCAAGTTAAAAGTATCACTTTGAAAGTAATTTCCCTATTTAAAATCAATACACATATTTAAATAATATAAATACAATATAGTAACAGAAGAAAATTAATATAATAAAAAAGAAAGTTAAAAGCAACATTGATAATAAAGCATGAACAGAAACATTGAGGAACATAAGGAGTTAACTAATTGCCATAGAAATTATGAAAAACAAAGTGTTAACTAATTGCCATAGAAACTATAAATAGCTCTACAGAGAAGGCAGCACTGTGCCCCTGATGAGTGACAGACCGATAGACCCTCACGAAATGCGCGTCGGGAGATTGTGACGTCATCAGTAAGCGCGATCACAGCGCAGACCACGCTAACATGGCATTGAGCATGATAGATTTAGCTCTATAGCTCCAGGTCCACTACCAACTTAAAAGAAAGATAGGAGGACAATTCCTTCACCACAAAGTTACAATATAGTTACAACAGAGTAATATACAAGAATAAGAAAATAGAAAAGCAAGAAAAAGGAAAAAAGAGTAAAAGCATAATTAAAACAAAAAACGGAAGAAAAAGGAGGACACAACCTCCTTTTAAAAAATAGACAGAAGCATTAATGAAACATACAGTTTAAGAAACAGCCCATAATCAGGAGTGTATACATTTTTAAAAATAGCACAGCACTAGCACTATAATTGATTAAGTTAAAGTAGGGACTGTGACAGACTAACAGTCACGAGGTAAAAGGTTAAATCAACAATATAAGAAGAAATTAGCACTAAGTCACAATAGCACAGGCACTTTATGATAATAGTTTTGAATAACACAATATGAATTATAGTGCACTTTAAGTAATAGAATCACAAATTAACATAAATAAACAGGATAACGGATTAACACAAAAGAAACATAAAGGCACTTAAAGCATATACTCAAGTGAAGTGCTGTATGAATAAACAAAACTATAAACAGATAAACGGTTTATAAAACCTTATCTTAATTTTATGTAAAAATCTTAATCTTATGTAAATTAAAATCCAGGGTACCTGATAAGTATTTGATTAAGGAAAAATAATTAATAAACACAAATAAAGTTGAATTAAAAAACAAAATCATTTTTTGACTTGAGCATAATAAAGTAATTAAATAAAAATATGTAATCAAAGCAAAGAATATAATAATAACAAAAATAAAACTTAAATAAACCTTTAATAAATTGCTGGACATCAAAAAACCCAAAGGACTAAAAACCTTGGGTTTACATGAATTTTTTAATCGTTGCATTGTTAACAACATTTTAAATGTATAAATAAAGATTGCATTTTTAAAATTAGTATGTGGCAATAATGATTAAAATAAAGGCTGCATAAAAGGTGTTTCTGTACAACCTTGGTTGGTTGTTCAACGATTCCTAAATGGGATCCATAGGACAATTTTTTGGAACACCACTGAATAGACATGTGAAAAGTTAACTATAAACAATAATGCCCTACTAAAATACACCTCAACCCTAGATGATAAAATAGAGGATTAAACTAAGAAAATATACAGCATTGAAGAACAGTCTAGGGAAAATAACCTCAGTCTGAGAGGTATCCCAGATTTAGTTAAAGGCCAAGACTTAAGAGCTTTTGTTGTGGACATGTTTCAAAAGTTGCTGCCGGAAAATCCAAGGGAAGAGTCAAAAATTGATGAGCTGCATAGGATTCCCTTATCAAGAAACTTGAATCAATAATTGCGCAGAGACGTTATTTTGAAGGAGGAAAAAGTTAGAGCCACCTATGTTAAAAGAAATATGATACCCCCTTATTAGAATGTTAAGAGCTTTCAATGTCCTTAAGCCTATACCCTTGCTAAAAGAAGGGAATATCAAGGGATAATTCAGGCCTTAAGGTGGGGGGAGATTAAGTATAAGTTGTCAGAACTTTTGTATAAATAAAGTTCTATCTTATATGGATATTATAGTATAATATAATATTCCAATTATTAACCACTATTTTATATCCATTCTATTAATATTTTATAGGCTGTATATTTATATATATATATACCTATGCATGCAATTCTATTACTTGGATATATCTATGTAAAAGATATGTTTTCACAGCTGCCCACAAGTGAGCTATCCATGGCTGAATAGTTCTTTGTTTTGTAAGAGATAAATATCTGAGTGAATTCCTAAACTAATGGATAAAGGTCTATAAAGGTTATGTTCCTTAGAAATAATGGTACCCTCCTTAAGATTTCACATGTGAAGAATTTGTTTCATAGACACCAAGTCTACTAAACAGAATATTAAATCTGTTTAGGGATATCTAACTGATAACCATTCTTATGACTCCATTTTGTTTATAGGTTGTGGGTCAAAGGGGTCATTAGTTAATTAAAGGGATGAAAATTCAAAGGTCCGAGAGCGCCATCTTATGGTTCAAGGAATAAATGTCTCTATAGAAAAATATATTCATTATAAAATTTAAATATGTGATGACATCATGAAAGGATTCTATTGGTTACTAGATACTTTTAACTGATTTGGGATTCTGATAGGCAAATAAGCAAGAGGTATAATTATGGATAGAAACAGGATGAAAAGGGAACAAAGTGAAAGGAGGAAAGAGAGAAAGACTTTTATCTTGTGGAAAAGGCCAAACAATTTTGGAATTAAGCAGTGGAATCTTGTCATAATTGGTAATGTATAAATTGAAATATTTTATTTTGTGATATAATTGAAAACCATTACCATAAGTTCTCTGTTTGGTTTTTTTCTTATCAAAAAGTTATTTAGATTTCCTTTTGTCATTGAAATTTATAAATCCGGATATAAATTTTAATAAAAAATTGGATATCTCATTTTTATTTTTGACCAATACAGATAAATTAATTTTTCTTAGCTAATTTATCAATTATATTATAAAATACTTTACCATAATTGTGTTATCTTTAATACATTCCTGTATAGCTATATTATAATATCATTAGACATTATTAGTACATGTTAAAACATTATTTTGGGTGAATTTTATTAATTGATTTATCTGATTTTATTCTATGGGTTGCTATTCAAGGTTTTAATGTTCATGTGATTGAGATAAAATTTTGTATTGAGATTGCAGGACTGTATAGAAGATATCATAAAATAATAAGTATTACAATATGATGTATTAATTTTCTTTTAATATCTGGCTGGTTATATTTTGTTTTATTTGCATTTGATTTGATATATTACATTTTTTATCATTAGACTAGTTGATTTTGTTATTTTCAATAAATGTTATTTTATAAAAAGGAATATGTGTCTATAAATTGATTCTGAACTCAAAATTCATTATTCTATATTATTTAGAAAATAATATGTCGTATTAATCCCGACAAAGTGGATATACCCGGGTGGTATTTCAATCTATAAAGATCTGGCTTAGTTTAAGGTGGAATCTGTCCAAGAAAGAATAGAGTTGCTGCAAAAATGGAACTTGGAAATTGATAAGAAAGAGTATAAAATACGCAATATGCAAACAAGTAATCTGGGGTGGCAAAAAGTTTAACAAGGATGCTGGAAGTATTACCAGAAGATAAAAGGACCTTATATAAACTTGACTAGTAATACTAGGTTCAAGTAAAGTTAATAAACAATTTAGGGTGATATAAAAAATTCAGAGTGACATATACTATAGAGAAAGTTTTATAGTTGATATATTGATATAAGTAACATTTGAGTTAAGGGTCCCACTAATAAGTAACACGATTTTGTATTCATTTTTATCAATGTTAGGTAATTATAAAATCTATGATTTTTCACTTAAAACAAAAACAGAGACAAGTGAAATATCATTTCGCTTTTTTCTATTTTGTCAGTATCTTAAGATATAATTAGGTTTTGATTATTTCGTTTTTTAGGGCACAACTATCGTAAGGAAGAATTTAAGGCAACTAGTTTTGATCACAGGTTTAATATTGAAATGAAGTTGACAAGATGTGAGTAGGCCCTGAAAAATTTCCGTTTGAACCTATATGGGGTGTTATAGTAAATACAACCTAAAGTTAATGAATTCTTAAAAGCCCATCTCTCCCAACTAAATGTGGGTTACCACTCCCGACATTTCCTAACATTGAACCCTGCCTGTTTTTTATGTTTTTGTAATGTGTTGTTTGTCTGATATGGAAGTATGTAAGGTCTCAATGAAAAGTTTATCAATTCAAGCTGGTAGTGAAAATAAGTTCTCAATGACTGTATGTTTGGGGATAAATCTATTAAGGGAAATATGAATATAAAAATAATCGTGCATAACTTGAATGGTCTGAATTCCCCTTCAAAAAGAAAAATAGCTTTTTCAAACTTTGTTAAAGCTAAAGCAGACATTATTTGTCTTCAAGAGACACCTAAAAAAAGAATATTTTTTTTTATATGAATAACAAGAATTACAGTATGAGAGTAGATGCTTGTTTTAATAAGAAGGTAAAAAGTGTCTCCATATTTTTCAACAATAGACTTGTTCAGGAACAACTCACAATAATCGATCCATACAGCAGGTCTATCATATGGATTGGGCCAGTGAACAATAAACTGATAACTTTAGTAAATGTCTATTTGCCTAATAGGGATCAAAATAATTAAAAAAAAATTACTTAGAAAGATCTAAAAATGTAAAACTGGTCATACTATAATCTGTGGAGACATTAACGTGGCTTTAAATGCTGCCTCAGACAAACAGGTTACCTATAAAATATAAACTGAAGCCCAAAACATTAGAACATCTAAAGAGTTTTCCAAGCAACTTCTAGCCTCAAATCTATATGATGTCTGGAGGATTTTACATTCTCTAGATAGAAAATTTTCATTCTTCTCAAATAGGTTTCAAATGTGGTCTAGAATTGACTACATCCTTACAGACTTGGATACTCTAAATTTGGTTAAAAAATCGAAATCAAACTAATGCCTTAGTTGGACCATTCTATGATCAGCTTATACTAGGAAGATAGAATGTCGGCAAAAAAAGAAAAGGGGATGGAAAATAGACCCATTGGATTTTAAGGATTTATAACTGTTTGCCAGGCATCAGATAATACAAGGCGCCTGATGAATATAATAAACTTTGTTAAGACTAAAGATCCTGTCACTGGATGCCAAGAAGGCATTTGACAGGGTCAATTGGTGTTTTCTTGAAACTGTTTTGCAGAAATTTGGCCTTGCAAATTTTGCGCCAAAAGCAGTGGGAGCACTTTATACAAACTCCAATACCTATGTAGTTGGCCCAGTTTAGGAAACAAGGGAATTTTCAATTAACAACGGGACCCGACAGGGCTGTCCCTTGTCTCCCCTGCTATTTACTCTCCTAATAGAACTGCTCTATATTTATATAAGAGATTCATCGGAAATAAAAGGAGTGATCATAGGGAGGGAGAAATATAAATGCATGTCCTTCATTGATGACTTTGTTTTAACCTTGACTTCCCCAGAGTCATCCTGTTCAGAATTACAAGTGATTCTTGATTAATTTGGCTGGGTTTCCTTTTTTAAAGTTAAACCTGCCAAATCAGATGCCTTGGTTAGGGGTGCAGTGAGGGGACAAGGAACTCCTTGGAAAGGATCTATCCCTTTAACTGGAGATCATCATCTTTAATTAATTTGGGTGTACATTTCTCGTTTCAAGCCAAAAATATACTGTTGGATAATTTAAATGAATTCATAAAGGATATCAAGTTGAAACTGGATGAATGGAGACCTTTAAAACTCTCATGGCTAGCTAGAATTTCCTCTGTTAATATTGGTATAATCCCAAGGTTATCTTACCTTTTGAGGTGTGTACCTGGTAACTTACTTACTTATGCTGTAAAGTCTGCACAGGTCATATTTGATGATTTTATATTTATAGAGAAAAGGCCTCGGATTAAGAGCTCCCTCGCTAGTATGAAATACAAAAAAGGAGGGTTGGGTGCCCCGTGCATTAGAGATATACATGAGAAAATCGCATTAGCCCAGGCTATTAGCTGGAATAAAGATTATAATAAATCTAGATGGATAACTTTAGAAAATTAGTTATTGGGAGTTACTGCTATCCAGACTATTCTATGGTTCCCCAAATATAATCCAGCTATTTTTAAAAAGTTGCCTAGCAGTATCTCCATTAAAATGTTGGTATAAGAAAAGGGATAAAAAAGGCCTAGTGAGATTTCCCTCCCTACCTGCCCCAATAGACATGATATGAACCAATCATCGATAAAGCTTTTAAAAAACAAGGGGGTAGTACACGATAACAACCTATATAATAGTAATAACTTCTGTACACTACAAGAACTTCAGGGAAAATTTGAACTGAAAATGCTTACATGGTTGGATTATAAGACCCAAAAAAACTCATTATATAACCAGGATTATAAAATCCTTAATTTGCCAAGGCTATTAAAGATGGTGGAATTGTTAATACAAAGGGAAAAGGGACATATTTTATCTAATTGTAATAAAATAGTAGCGGATGCTCTTCCTTTTCTTAAGAGCAATGGCTTAAAAGGATGGGAGACAAATCTAAACATTTTTTTTTTCAGATTAATCATACTGTAACGCCCTTAAATTCGTAAAAAAGTCAGCTATTAATTCATCTTATATTGAGCTTTTTTCAAGGTAATTCATAGGTGTCATATGGTACAAATTAACATGAAAAAATGTAATCCCCAGGTTGATGTTTTGTGCTGGAAAAGCTGCGGCCTAGAAGGCTCCGCCATACACCTGTGGTGGGAATGTGTCAAAATAAGAGATTATTGGACTAAAGTTTGTTTAAAACTTACAAATTTGGTGGGCAAACAGATCACCTGTACTCCATCCTTGACTTTATTCCATATGACCTTGGATCATCTTTTAATGGGTGACAAACAGTTAAACTCTCATATTCTTCTGGTGGCAAAGTAGCGGATAGTTAAATGCTGGAACAAACAAAAAGTCCCCACATGGATTCAGTTGAAAAACACTATGGACCATAACAGAGAACTAATGAGTAACTCAATTATTTTAATGTTGACAAATTGTGCAAAATTATTAAACTGGTCATAATGGGACAAACTTATTGTACAATAATTGAGTAGATCAGTATTCCCCACCCTTGTTAATTAAAGGGCAATTTGTCTATACCATCTGTTATTAAGTAACTCTAATTGGAACCTTACGTGTACGTGTGTATTCTGGTACCTATTGGGTACGGGTTTTGAATGATATAATAAAAAAATAAAAATAAAAAAACAATACTATAATATGTAAAAAATAACTTAAAATCCACAGTTATTGCGGGTTATTATGATTAATTTGAAGACAAAACTAAAGCATCAGTATTGCATTTTGTTGCAATTTTAATGTTTGATGTTAACAAACATTACAAAGCCTGAGTAGCATTTGCTGAAAAATACTATATTATTTCATCATATGAATAAAACTCCTTGGAAATTATATATGCTACTAATCAGTAAAACAGGTGTTACAGAATTAAAGAAGCCTCACCTCATCACTAAGAATTCTTAGTGAATATACAGTAGCCTTTCATGATACATGTTATCACAAATGTGACATTTCCTTTTCGCTGTCTGTATTAAAAAAAATCAATCCCCATGTTCTTCATTGAAGTCAGTGTGGATGTTATAAGTAAATGTTGGCTCTGGGGCTATATATATTGTGAGCACTCGATATAAATTGGCTCCCCAGAGCATTCACATCAGTTTCTTTACAATCAATTTCCTTTTCTAAAGACAAATACATAAATAAATAAATAAACCTTCTGGCATGATGGACCACTCAGCTTTTTATCATTCATATATTGTTTGTATATGTAAATGTATTTTCAGTAGTTTTCCTATCAGTTCTTTTTCCCAGTTTGCACATTGTCATGTTGCCCTTAGACCATTAACATTTGCAATTTAAAAAAAAAATATTTTTGTTTGTTGTTTGAAGTGTGATTACTGTTCCCCAAGAATTCTGTTATTTCAACATTTGATATGATATCAATAATGTTTGTGATGACTAAATCAAATACAGTCACATTTCTTGTAGGTTCTCGTATAGAGTAGCTTGGGCCAGATAATGATCTCTTAGTGTATTTAAGAACCTGCTCCCCTTAGCTGAACTGCTGGTCTCACTCATCCAATTTATTTCAGGGTAGTTAAAATCTCTGATTATTAAAACTTGACCATGCTTAGCTGCATTTCCAATTTGTAGCAATAATTGCAGTTTCCCATATGCAATTATATTTGGGGTTTATGGCATATTCCTACCATTTTTTTTAGCATTTGTTCCTCCATTCTTTAAATAAACCCACAAGGTTTCAACATTGTTACTAGTTCCACCATAAATAACTATATATATCGGCTTTAAATAATTCTTAACATACAGACGCATTTATCATCCCCTTCTGCCATTGCCTCTATCTTTTACAAATAGGTTTTAATTATCCAAATTAAAAGTTGAATCATAAGAATCATTCCACCATGTTTCAATAAATCCTTTTTTTCATTCATTGTTTATAATTCTAGCGCATTAATTTTTCCTTGCAGGTTTAAAGTACTTGCCACTGTATTTGAGTTACTTGTCAGAGTTACCTGCCAAATTACCTCCTCCATGAGTAGTTAATGCATCATTTACCCCCTCTACACTTTCTACCCCATTACTTCAATTTAGTGCCTCCCCATCATCTACTGTACATGTTTACAAATTTCCCCAGCTTTTCTTCCATCCTCTCTACTAGCACACAAGCTCCCTCTTCATTAAGGTGTGAACCTTTTTCTGCTATAGAGTTTGTATCCAAGACAATATTCAATCCAGTGTCCTAAAATCCTAAACTGTCTTGCTGCTCTACTTTTTTATTCACACATTAAGCTTGTTTCCTAGTTCTATAAAATAATTTGTTAGGACATTTTGTCATGGTACCAATATTTAACAAGACCGCTGGGTCATTTGAAGCTTCTCCCAAAAATGTATCTAGCCGATCCACAACATGCTGAACCCGAGCACCCCAGAGACAGAAACTGTTCCATTATATATGGGTTACAAATTACTCAGTTTACTTTCCTAATAATAGAGACCTCTACCCCTAAAACATGTATTTTGCACTGCTGGGATTTTTATCAATCTGCACTGTTTGTTTTGCGCCATCCAGGTTTAGTTGCATAAGGATTGGTCAGTGATTAAACTGTTTATTAGTGATGTCCTGAACAGTTCGCCGGAGGAAACTTTGAACATCATTTATTTTATCTTACTATTTTTTGTGTGTAATCTATGCCTGCCTGCCAGCGTGTGTTTGTGACAGGCTAACACCTAACAGCTTATATTGTGCTTATTTTCACTACTCATACCTGGTGGTGTAACATACATTGAAAACAACCATTTTTTTCCTGTAATCTAATTTCAGTTGCCTGCCTGTATCAGGCTCACAGCTTATATTGTGCTCAGTGACATAAAGCAACACTTTTTTGACTGTAATAGATTGAATAGCAATTGCCTGCCTACAGGCGTGTGTGTAAAGCCTATTGCATCTACTCTGTCAACTTTTGCCAGTGCACAGTGACACTCATATCTTGTGGCATCTTAGATTGCACGCGCAGTGCCCCAAATTTGAAGTGGGAGCACCGACCAAGCATCTTTTTCCATCTCCCTGTTCCAAAAATCCATGCCATATACACGTCCCCTGATAGGTGACGTAACAGGTATTAAACTGATGGGAATGAGTAGTACAACTTAATACACCACTCCTATCTGGTGGCACTTTAGATTGCACGTGCAGTGCCCCAAATTCGAAGTAGGAGGTCCGACCAAGCATCTTTTTCCATCTCCCTGTTGCAAAAATCCATGCCATATACACGTCCCCTGATAGGTGACGTAACAGGTATTAAACTGATAGGAATGAATAGTACAACTTAATACACCACTCCTATCTGGTGGCACATTACATTGCACGCTCAGTGCCCCAAATTCGAAGTAGGAGGTCCGACCAAGCATATTTTTCCATCTCCCTGTTCCAAAAATACACCTTTCGGGGACCCTTGGTGGCTGGGTGGAATAAGAGACCTTCAATGACATCAGTGAGGACAAGGAACAGGACATGGCTAGCTTGGTATCCAACCTTGTGCAAATGGGGAGTTTGCGGTTGTGCAAAGGGACTGTTTGCGGTTGTTTGCGGTGCATTAAACGGGGAGATTGGTCTGTTACTGTGATGCGGGTGTAACCCTTACACTACCTGATCGATAGAACATCATACCTGATGTTTTAAAGCATGTTATTCCAAACAATTTAGGTATGTTAGGTGATTTATGTCCTTTATGGCTTAAAACCAGACTCTGCATCAACTATCTAATTTTCCTTGGGAGTTTTGCCATGGATCCCCCTCCGGCATGCCACAGTCCAGGTGTTAGTCCCCTTGAAACAACTTTCCCATCACTATTGTGGCCAGAACAAGTCCCTGTGGGTTTTGAAATTTGCCTTCCAATTGAAGTCTATGGTGGTTCGCCGATGTTCGTCCGTTCGCGCACATTTGATGGAATTCGGGCCCGCGGTTCGCGAACCAAAAATTTAATGTTGGCGACATCACTATTGATCACTCATATTCTTAAACATAAAGGGCCTCATTCTATTATCAGCCGTAAATTGGCCGTAAGGCTGCGATTCCTTGCGGGGGTTCTGTTAACTCGCAATTCAATTATACGGCCCCGCAAGGATCTCCTCTTACGGCCGGCCGCATATCTTGGAACCGGCCGTAAGCTCAGAAATCTACAAAGTCAAAAATAAATTCAAGCCTGCACTGTACAGCTCTGTAAATGCTAGGGATCATATTGGGGTACATGAGGATTAAAAGTAACCCACTCTCAAGCTTGCACATCAGCCCAAACCCGAGTTTAAATTAACTGTTTATTTTCCGACTGCGGCGTGGGCGTATCTGAGGTGCTCCAAGCCCTATGGACTTTTTACATGTATATTTGACATATATTAAAAAATATATATTTTACGGATTTGAGTATAGGGGAAATTTGTGCTATTTTTTCTAACACCTAAAATCACTTTATAGTCTTCTCAAAGTGCAGGATGGCTTTATTTGAGCTATTTTATGTGCTTAATTGGTGCTAGCGGGACCTTTTTGCTGCAAGTAAGCTGCGGCTCGCTTTTAGCCTTGCAGACAGGGTTCCCGGAGCAATAGAATTGCAACCGGGCTTTTCTTGCGGCCGATTTCCTTGCGGCCGTTTTAGATCAAAGGCTTTCCTCCGGCGCGATCGGCCGCAAGAGATAACAAGGCGCCGGCCGCAAGCCGGCCGGAACCCCCGGCCGGAGGGGAATAGAATAGCCGGATAGCTTGCGGCCGGTCCTTGGGGCCCCGCAACGGCTGCGGCCGATAATAGAATGAGGCCCAAAGAGTGGAAGATATCAATTTACTAACAGGGAGGTGGTGGAGAGAAGAAGGAGGGAGGGACAGGAAAAAGAAAAAAGATTCCCATCATGGAGATAGCTCCCAACTCAATCATTACTATCTATAAAATATTCCTTGGTTAGTGACAATATAATACATTTTTTTATCAAAAGTGAAAGCTAAACTTTATATAAAATAAACTAATGGGATTTCCTTATTTTCCATATTTAATGGTTACTATGCCATAATCTTCATGAAAATATTCAAATAACTGAATAATATATAATACTCTTTATCATAGTGATTTTCCCATTATTCCCTTATCCTTTCAAACCCTATGTAATTTATATAGATACTTTTTGTGCAAATAAATATCACATTCGTCTATATATATTTCATTTCTGTTTACGTTTAATTATTTTAATATTTTTCTACTAGATCTACATCCCCTACTACAATTCCCACACTTCTTACTATAAATTAATTAGGTTGAATTATTATATAGCTTCAATATCTCCTTTTTATCTAATTTTCCCCTCTCTCCTTTTATTCTACCCCCCTTTTTTCTCCCTCCTAAAATTCTTTCCTCTACTCTTACCACTTCCGCTTTCCATTTTAATAACTGTTCTTCTCCCTCATTTACTATATTAATAATATGCCAAACAGAATCTTTCTTAACAAAAAGCTTTGACTGCGAAACCCCATCTGTAAATTAGACCTTCTCTTCTATAGCTTTTTGTAATTTCTGCAAATTCTTTCCTTTTAACTACTGTTGAGGGCGAAATATGCGAATATATCTTCCAAAATGATTTTCTTGTACATTGCATTTGTTACAGTGTCTCTGTATTTTTTAAAATTACATTTAACCATACCATCTATAGGGGTTTTAGAATCTAACCTTGGAGGCAGAGATAATCTATGTATTAAGTCACACTTATTTCACCCCTGTGGCTCTGAATTAATCAGAGACTGGAAGATTTTTATCACAAAGTTTCTCAGTTCTGAGTTTGAAACAGATTCGGATATTCCTCTTAATCTGATGTTATTTCCTATTGAGTTATCTTCTGCTTTCATAATTTTCATATTCAAATCTTTGATCTTATCTTCTAACTTAAGAGAATAAGAATTCAACACCGTATAGTCCTGTGTCATTTTGACCAATTTCTTCTCCATGGCTTTCATTTTCCCCTCTATAACTTTAATATCTTTCGTATTTTCAATTATTTGCTGTTTAAATTCGCAAATCATGGCTGATTGAAAATAAGCTAATAGCTCTTTCATTTTGGGCACTTCTTGTTTATCATGGAAGTTAACATTGCTTCTATTAATTGACTGGTCCATTTCGGGTAGTTCAGCTTGTGAGATTTCCAATTCATTCTCTTTATTTCTTGCCAAAAAACATTTTTATAGGGGACTTTGAGTAATCTTATCTTTTTTCATTTTTGGTAAGTTATCTTTTTTTCCTTCATTTTTATAGATTTATATAAACGGCTCTCCAATTGCTCTTTCTTACTCTTTATATAGGAGCGTCGTATAGAAATTGGAATATAGTCTTTTAGATTCAGTAAAAAATCTGCTTTAAATTCAGTATATATAATAATTTATTTGCTACAGGAATACCAATCAATGATTATACAGACCATCAAATATGGTCTTTTAGATCATCTTGGTATATGATGTTCCAGGGCGGTTTTATGCTTCCTTATAGGAGGTATCCACATAACCGCATGGGCCTCTTACCAATTTATTTTAGATATAACAATTATACTAATCAAAAAGGAGAAAGGATATACAGTTGGAGAACAATAGCTTTATAAGCTGGTACATACGAATATGTTGTTTCTTTCTTTATATAACTCCCAGTTATTAAGAACACAATACTTTCTCTTTGGTTAATAACTGCATAGCTTGCGGCGGTAAATCTGAACTCGTTAATGCTTTTTCATTTCCAATTCTTGATGATCTGCTATTAATGATCAAACCAAGAATATTGCCATGAACCTCACTGGGGTGGATGGGGGGATTCAATATATGAGAGTATAATTAATTTAAGCTTCTGCACTCTCTGTCTTCTAACCCCAGGCCAAAGCCTATTCTCAACCCACAGTCTCTGCACTTGTTGTTTTACTAAATCAAGATTTATGTTGCAGCAATTTGATTAGCTTTATTACATACTTGTAATATTTGTGACTCTATTTTTCCTACTGCTTAGCTGATATCATGATGGTGTCACTATTTTTACCCCATGGTCTGATAAAAGCAAGGCCTGTTGTTTTCTTTGATTGTTTTGGTATATTATGTTGTAACACTGTTGAATATATTATAGTAAAAATTGCAAAACATTAAAGCCTTCTGCAACTATTGGAAACAAGGGCAAAAACCAAGTTTAGACTGATTACTTGTCACAATACATGTGTATGAGTGTGTTTTCTGCACTTTGGCCCCAGGGCCTCTACACCCCAGAACTTACCCCTAGTATGGGATTCTAAGGGACAACATTGTTTACAGTGGTGTAAACTTTAATCCCTCCCCTGCCAACTCAGCTTTTCTCTAGCAATACCACTGTGCACAGCAACTTTAAAGAACATGATTATAGAACTCATACAGCTTTATTCTGGGTGGGAATACCAAAGGAAACCCTAATAGATCAATGAACACCCTTTGTAACAAAGTTAATGAAAGGCATGTGAAAAACTGCCTCTGTTCCATCTTTCTTGTACAATTTAATTACCTCCATTTTACCACTTATCTTAATGTTACTGATTTTAATTTTATTTGCACATGCTATATGCTAATATGTATGTATATTTAGTAATGTTTTAAATATTGTAAATGTATTTTTCAGTAGTTTTCCTATCAGTTCTTTGTCCCAGTTTGCACATTGTCATGTTGCCCTTAGACCATTAACATTTGCAATTTTAAAAATAATTATTTTTGTTTGTTGTTTGAATTGTACCTCAAATGAGACTGTGTTGTGATTACTGTTCCCCAAGAATTCTGTTATTTCAACATTTGATATGATATCAATAATGTTTGTGATGACTAAATCAAAGATGGCCACATTTCTTGTGGGTTCTCGTATCGAGTAGCTTGGGCCAGATAATGATCTCTTAGTGTATTTAAAAACCTGCTCCCCTTAGCTGAACTGCTGGTCTTACTCATCCAGTTTATTTCAGGGTAGTTATAATCTCCCATTATTAAAACTTGACCATGCTTATCTGCATTTCCAATTTGTAGCAATAATTGCAGTTTCCCATATGCAATTATATTTGGGGTTTATAGCATACTCCTTCCATTTTTGTAGCATTTGTTCCTCCATTATTTAAATCAACCCACAAGGTTTCAACATTGTTACTAGTTCCACCATAAATATCTATATCTATCGGCTTTAAATAATTCTCAACATACAGACCCATTTCTCATCCTCTTCTGCCATTGCCTCTATCTTTTCAAAATAGGTTATAACTATCCAAATTAAAAGTTGAATCATAAGAATCATTCCCCCATGTTTCAATAAATCCTTTTTTTCATTTATTGTTTATAATTGTAGCGCACCCATTTTTCCTTGCAGGTTTAAAGTACTTGCCACTGTATTTAAGTTACCCGTATATACTCGAGTATAAGCTGAGTTTTTCAGCCCTTTTTTAAGGCTAAAAGGGGCCCCTTTGGCTTATACTCGAGTCACTCTCCCCCGTGTCTCTCTAGCTCCCCCCATGACTCTCTAAACCCCTGTGACTCACTAAACCCCCACCCCATGTCTCTCTAACCCTCCCAGTGTCTCTCTAACCCACTTGCCTCTCTAAACCCCTGTGTCTTTTTCCCTTCCCCCTTCTCATCCTCAACCCCCCCTCATTCTAAACCCCCTTTACCCCTCTCAATACCTCCCCCTCTCCCTTTCCCCTCACTTGACCTCCATCTGTAGTTTCTCCCAGGCCTCCGCTCCTTGTTGCTTCGGCAAAGGTTGATGATGAGAAGGAGTGGTTGAGGAGGGGGGTTGAGGTTGAGGAGGGGGATTGAGGATGGGGGTTGAGGAGGGAGGATGAGGATGAGGAAGAAGGTTGAGGATGAGGAGGGAGGTTGAGGAGGGGGTTGAGGAGAGAGGATGAGGATGGGGGGGTTGAGGAGGGGGGTTGAGGAGACGGGTTGGGGTTGAGGGTAGTTGGGGTTGAGGAGGGAGGTTAAAGGGTGGTTGAGGTTGAGGAGGGTTGAGGTTGAGGAGGGTTGAGGTTGAGGAGGGAGGTTGAGGAGGGGGTTGGGGGTGGGGGTTGATGAGGGAGGATGAGGAGGGGGTTGAGGATGGGGGTTGAGGAGAGAGAATGAGGATGGGAGGGTTGAGGAGGGGGGTTGAGGAGGGAAGTTGAGGAGGGGGGTTTGGGTTGAGGGGGGTTAAGGTTGAGGGGGGGTTGAGGTTGAGGAGGGTTGAGGTTGAGCAGGGTTATGGTTGAGGAGGGTTGACATTGAGGAGGGAGGTTGAGGAGGGGGGTTGAGGATGGGGGGGTTGAGGATGGGGGGTTGAGGAGGAAGGATAAGGAGTGGGTTGAGGATGGGGGGGTTGAGGAGGGAGGATGAGGAGGGAGGTTGAGGAGGGAGGTTTAGGATGAGAAGGAGGGGTTGAGGAGGGGGGTTGAGGTTGAGGAGGGGTATTGAGGATGGGGGGTTGAGGAGAGAGGATGAGGATGGGGGGTTGAGGAGGGGGGGTTGAGGAGGGAGGATGAGGTTGAGGAGGGAGGTTGAGGATGAGGAGGGAGGTTGAGGATGAGGAGGGATGTTGAGAAGGGGGTTGAGGATGAGGAGGGAGGTTGAGGATGAGGAGGGAGGTTGAGGATGAGGAGGGAGGTTGAGGAGGGAGGTTGAGGAGGGGGTTGAGGATGAGGAGGGGGTTGATGATGAGGAGGGAGGTTGAGGATGAGGAGGGAGGTTGAGGAGGGGGCTGAGGATGAGGAGGGAGGCTGAGGATGAGGAGGGAGGATGAGGAGGGAGGTTGAGGATGAGGAGGGAGGTTGAGGAGTGGGGTTTAGGAGGGTGATAAGGGAGCGGGGAAGAGAGACAGGGAAGGGAGAGGTTGGAAGAGACAGAGGGAAGGGAGAGGGGAGAAGACACAGAGGGCACAAGAAGGACACAGGGGAAGTAGATTTCCCACCCCCGGCTTATACTCGAGTCACTCATTTTACCCAGTATTTTGTGGTAAAATAGGTGCCTCGGCTTAAACTTGGGTTGGCTTATACTCGAGTATATACAGTACTTGTCAATGTTACCTGCCAAATTACCTCCTCCATGAGTAGTTAATGCATCATTTACCCCCTCTACACTTTCTACCCCATTACTTCAATTTAGTGCCTCCCCATCATCTACTGTACAAGTTTACAAATTTCCCCAGCATTTCTTCCATCCTCTCCACTAGCACACAAGCTCCCTCTTCATTAAGGTGTGAACCTTTTTCTGCTATAGAGTTTGTATCCAAGACAATATTCAGTCCACTGTCCTAAAATCCTAAACTGTCTTGCTGCTCTACTTTTTTATTCACACATTAACCTCCATAAACTGCTTCTGTCTCACCGGGCTAATAAGTGGCACTGGTAGTATCTAAGAAAACACTATCTTGGATGTCCTTCACATAAGCTTGTTTCCTAGTTCTATAAAATAATTTCTTAGCACATTTTGTCATGGTACCAATATTTAACAAGACCGCTGGGTCATTTGAAGCCCCTCCCAAAAATGTATCTAGCCGATCCACAACAAGTGGAACCCGAGCACCCCAGAGACAGAAACTGTTCAATGATATATGGGTGACAAAGTTTTCAGTTTACTTTCCTAATAATATAGACTTCTACTACTAAAACATGTCTTTTGCACTGCTGGGATTTTTATCATTCTGCACTGTTTGTTTTGCGCCATCCAGATTTAGTTGGATAAGGATTGGTCAGTGATTAAACTTTTATCAATTAAGATAGTGCTTCAGTGGAAGTTAGGCATTTTATTTTCTTTGGTATGTTATTTTTGTTTTACTGGCTAAATTGTATTATAACTTGGAAAAGTATATACAGCTTTTTGTATGTGTTGCTTCATCAAAGTGGCTAAAACACGGGCAAAAACCATAATGAATACATTTATACATTTTATATACATTATAAAAAATGGAATATAAACATAACTATTTCCTCCACATATATTCATAATTCAGTTTAATACTTAAATATTCATTACAATATGGGACAACAATCACACTGAATTTATCGAAGACGTTATACTATGTGCCATCTTTTTTCTGAAACACATATGGGCACAGACAAAACTTCCAAAAAACACAAACAAGAAAAATAGTTGATATCATTGTGTATTCTGCCAATTCAAATATCCTAATTAGGCAGCAGTTTAAAAAAAGAAGTAACTTTGTCCACATTTTACCACCCTCTACCTGATAATGTAGAGCATAACTGATGATGTAAGTGTTCCTTTAATTCTACTGCAATCACATATATAGTTGTGAGCGTACGAGTTGTTGCTAACGCTGCGGGCTCGCGCAGTGAGTCGCGGGCCTCGCGTAGCGAGGGCACTGTGCCAGGTTCTCAGTTGCTGGCATGGAGCGCCTGCGGCGCTCCTTGCCAGCAACTGAGGACCCTCGCTAAGCGAGGGCCTCAGTTGCTGGCAAGGAGCGCCTTCGGCGCTCCTTGCCAGCAACTGAGGACCCTCGCAAAGCGAGGGCCTCAGTTGCTGGCTTGGAGCGCCGCAGGCGCTCCATGCCAGCACCTGAGGACCTCGCAAAGCGAGGTCTTCAGTTGCAGCAACTGCGACCCTTGCAAAAAAAAGTTGACGTCGCAACACATTACGGCACTCGCAAACAACATACGACACACGTTCACACACATTACGACACTCGCAAACAACATACGACACACGTTCACACACATTACGGCCTCGCAACACTCGGACGCAACTCGCGAACATTACAAAATTACAAACACAATACATACACACAGCACATACATAAAAACCTTACCTACACAAACAGGAAGCACCCAGGACCTCAAAAATGCAACTTACAACTTAATTGCACTCAAAATAAAAGAGTTTAGACACTAAATAGTTTGTTAAGCGACACAAAAAATGGCCGACGAATAAAACGAAAACGAGGCTACACACGCAAACACCATACGAGACACGTTACCACACATTACGACTTCGCAAACATCGGACGCAACACGCCGACATACAAACATTTAAAACTTAACAAAGACACACAACAAACACATAAAAAGCTTACCTACAGCAAGAGGAACCAGCCAGCACCTCAAAAAAACAAGTTACACCTACATTTAAATCAAAATAAACACTTTAGACACTAATACCATCGCTAAGCGAGAGAGAAAATGGCCGACGAACAAAACGAAAACGAGGCTTCAGACGTAACTACACTACACTTACTCGCAATAATGAAACACATACTATGTGGAACGTATCACAATCATATTAAACACCATTTTGAACAGTAATACGCCTAAAATGGCGGATGGAACGCAAATTGTAAGCTGGAACGCAAATAGCGCATGCGTATTGCGTTCTAACGGTCTCACTTTCCAGAACTTTCTACAAGTTTATAAATACTGCCTATTTTCAACTAAAATATACATTTCTCCTCAGGTGATCAACGGAGTGACTTCTGAGATAACTGCTGCTTTTACTTGAGAAGACAATTCTTTACTAATTTACTACTTTACATTGTGCAAATTACAACTGACAGGTAAGCTATAATATATTACATTTTATTATCAGGTCACGTCAAACTAATAAAAAAATAAACTAGGATTTATGTAGTCATCATGTATGGCACATTTATGTGTATAGGCTCACAAAAAAAATTAAACAAAGCTTTATGTATAGTGACATCTGACACGCACATATATGTCTATAATGTATAGTCACATGTGACACGCACATATATGTCTAGAATGTATAGTGACATTTGACACACACATTTCTGTGTATTGCCCCTTCATAGTGACATGTGACACGCACGTATATGTGTATAATGTATAGTGACATGTGACACGCACATATATGTCTATAATGTATAGTGACATCTGACACGCACATTTCTGTGTATTGCCCCTTCATAGTGACATCTGACACCGACATATATGTCTATAATGTATAGTGACATGTGACACGCACATATATGTCTATAATGTATAGTGACATCTGACACGCACATTTATGTGTATTGCCCCTTCATAGTGACATGTGACACGCACGTATATGTGTATAATGTATAGTGACATGTGACACGCACATATATGTCTATAATGTATAGTGACATCTGACACGCACATTTCTGTGTATTGCCCCTTCATAGTGACATCTGACACCGACATATATGTCTATAATGTATAGTGACATGTGACACGGACATATATGTGTATAATGTATAGTGACATGTGACACGCACATTTATGTGTATTGCCAATGCAACAAAATTAGCTTACAACAAAATCAGTAAACAACTACATTTAAATGACATTATATCTCATGTATACTGATATGTCACACGCACATATATGTGTATCATCTATAGTTACATCTCACACACACACATTTATGTGTGTTGGAAAAAAAAAAAAAATAAGGTTCATTTAACCATTTAAATTTGACTCATGTATACTGATATGTCACACGTACACAAAATAATTACATTAAACTATGTAATGTGCTTCATGTATGTGACATATGTGTGTAGCCCCCAACAAAAAATAAGGTTAATTGAATTAATTTACTGCAATTCAATAGATCAGATAAAGCTGAATCTTTCTATTTCTTTTAATATTCAAACAGACTCTGCATCAACAGCGTCTCTCAACAATTTGCACCGTGCACTGTGAAGCACAATCCCTTTTAAAGAACACCAACAAATTTGAAGAGGTAAGATACAACAAGACATTACATGCTCAAAAGGCCATGGTTTGCTAGATGAAAAATTATAAATATACAAATAATTATTTCACTTTCTTTTTCAAACAGACACTACAAGAAGACCGGCGGATTAAGATTGGCAGGAGGGGACCGTCTGTCATTCAAAACTTCTATCAAGGTAAAGTATTAAGTATAAACAAGAAATAACCATGAGCCTTATTCAATTGCAACTTTCTCAATTGAATAGCGCTCTATATACGCACATAACATTTTTTTTATACAGAACTTTTTAGTTACTGAACTTCTAACCACAATCAAGGTTTTCAATAACTAAAAACTTTGCTCAATAAATATGTTATGTGATTATATAGAGCCCTCTTCAATTGGCAAAATTGCAATTCAATGAGGACCTATATATCTTTAATGGCCAAGGGCCTCACTCAAATGTGATTTGCCCATTTCAATAGGGCTCTATATAAGCACAGAGCATATTTTTTAAAGGAAATTTTTCTTTTGTGAACACGTTCCTTTTAGATACAAGTTCACTAAATACAAAATTCCGTTAAAAAATATGCTCTGTGCTGATATTGAGCTCTATTCCATTGGCCAAAACACAATTGAATGAGGAGCTCACAATATAACAAATGCAGTAAACAAAGGCCCTTATTCAATTGCTATTTTGGAAAATTAAATATGGCTATAAATAAGAACTTTTAGGCCCTTACTCTATTTTAACAAATATATGTGATGTGCTTATTTACAACCCTATTCAAATTTCTACATTGCAATTCAATTACGGCCTTAGAGTACTATTACATTGTAAAAAATTCAATTGAATGAGGGCCAAACTATGCAACATATGGTACACACAAAGGCCCTCATTCAATTGCAATTTGCCCAATTGAATAGGGCTCTAAATAACAACATAACAATTGCTTAAAACTAAGGTTTTAGTTAATAAAAATATATCAAAAATACAGTTTTTCAATGACTACAAAATTATTTTAAATAATATGCTATGTGCTTATTTAGGGCACAATTCAATTAGCCAAATCGCAATTCAATGACACACAAACTGCTACACACAAAACAGAATTTCTTATTAAATGTTTAACAACCTATAAGCCTTACAAATAAGCAAAAATAAGAATAACAAAAGTGTTGTGCACCTAATAGCATTGTATAAAAAAGCACACAAACTCATAGCAAACTATATTAACATTCTTCTTTAATGTTTAACAACCTATAACCTGTACAATCAAGAAGAAATAAGTTTTGCACAAGTGATGCGCACCAAACAGGATTGTCAAAAACTAGCACAAACACATAGCAAACTACATTAATTATATTATTTCATGTTTCACTAACTATAACCATCCCAATAAAGGTTAAATAAGTATACCACAAGTGGTGCGCACAAAACAGGATTGTACAAAAACTAACATAAACACATAGCAAAATAAATTCATATTCTTATTTAATATATCACAACCCACAAGCCTTACTAAGAACCTTCAATAAGAATAACAAAAGTTGTCGGATTGTACAGAAAGTAAAAAAAAACAAAGATAGAAAAAAATAACCATAACTCATACAATACAGTCAAATTAATACATTTTTAATTTATTTAACAGACATTTCACTCAAACAACATTTTCTATTTTATATTACAACAGATACTGCGTGAAGACAATCGGACGAGGACTTTCTCCACAGGACCGGACCATCGGACGAGGACTTTCAACACAGGACCAGACCAGCAGACGAGGAATTTCAACACAGGACCAGACAATCGGACGAGGACTTTCACCAAAGGACCACAACATCGGACGAGGGCTACCGTCACAGGACCACAACATCGGACGAGGGCTATCGCCACAGGACCACACCATCGGACGAGGACTTCCAACAGAGGACCACACCATTGGACAACGATTTTGAACCGAGGACCAACAAACATTCGGATTTAAATCACACTTCAACCAAGGTAAACTATAATAAGTACTAAAGTATAAAACTAAAGAAACTGCTTTCAGTTGCATCCGTGTCAACAGAAAAATAAAATAATTAATTTATTATCTCCCTTATTTTATTTAAATTGCTACTATGCAATACATAGCTCAATAACCACATCACTTTTTTTTTCAGCAAAGAAGTTTTGCAGTGGTAAATATCTATCCACAAACAAAGTTTTTAAGAAATAAAACCATTATTTTAAATAAATATGTTACATGCTTATTTACTGCAGTATTCCATTGGACAAATTCTGAGCCACTGAAGACAGGAATTATAAATTTAACTAAATATCAATGATACATTCATGATTTGCCTTTTATTTCACCAATTGTGCACAATAATCTTTAACAGGAATTACAAATTTAAATATACACAATTACATTTCTTTGTTTCCGTTTACAGATTAATATGGCTGATAACGAGACCAAAGAAGAGAAGAAAAGACGTCAAACTAGAGAAAGACAAGAGAGATGGGCCGCCCAGCAGACACCGGAGGAGAAAGAAATTCGAAGAGAAAAAGAACGCAAAAGACTTGCAAATAAAAGAATATCAGCTGCAAAAATGAAAGATACAACCAAAAAAAAAAAAAAAATAATAAAGCATTTACAAACTGTTCCTAAAACATCAGATGACATTTTACAACATACCAGTCAAGACAGACCAAAAAAAACAACTACAAAAAAAAAACATTTACAAACTCTTACTAAAAACTTACAGGAAATTTCAACCGAACAAGTCCAACATATACCAAGAAAATCTACGAAAAAAACTAAACATTTAGAACCTGTTGTTGAAACATTTCATGACTTTTCATCTGATGAATATCAAAGTCAACATCCAATATGCGTTGCAAATTGTCCTTTACTGAAGTCTTTAGCAGTAGAGGTTCATAGTTGTGGGGACATGACTACTCAATGTCAATTTTGTGAGGCTTATTATTTTAAACAGGAGAGACCCCGAGATGGACAATTTATTAGTTGTTGTCAAAAAGGAAAGTTCAAACTTCCACAAAGGAAACAATTTCCAACCTATTTACTAAATATTATGACTGAACCTACTTTTCCAAATTACAACAATTTTAAGACAAACATAAGATCCTACAATAGTGCCATATCATTTGCATCTATGGGGGCAACATTGGCTGCTAATGTACCAGGACATGGTCCTTACTGTTTTAAAGTCCAAGGACAAATTTATCATCGGACTTCACATTTACATCCAGAGGAAGGAGAGCAAAGAAAATTCGCTCAACTATATGTCCTAGATACAATGGAAGCTGTTGACCAACGTATGCAGATGGAAGAAAATAAAAAATGCTTACCCAGTGTTTTTATAGAGCTAAATAACATTATGGACAACAATCCCTACAGTAAAGCTTACAAAAAATTGGCAGAAGTAGAAAATGAACAACTACTTCATGCACAAAGACATCAATTACCCATGCCAAAGGTTAATATGGTGCTTAAAAGAGACAGACATACTGATAAACGTCGTTATAACTTACCAACATCAAATGAGGTTGCAATGGTCTTTCACAATGATGAAGGAGAACCACCATTTCAAAGAGACATTAGAGTATATCCCAGAAATGAGGACCAACCATTTATTAATATTAATATCTTAAGTCCAAATTTAGATCCAATGACATATCCCATCTTTTTTCCACACGGAGAAGCAGGTTGGCAACCAAAATTAACCCTTCCCAGTTACCCAAATGCTAAAGCCAGAATCCGAAATAATGTTTCTATGCTTGAATTTAAAGTTGCTCAAATTGCCATTAGAGATGAATTTAATCCCATTTTATGTGGTGGAAAACTAACACAACAATGGATTATTGATTCATATTTGCAAGTTGAGGCAAATAATTTAAACTTTATAAAATATCAACAAGATAAACTACGTGTAGAACAATATTGTGGACTCATGGACTATGTTGCTGACGTGGCTACAAGCAGAGACATGACAGCTGGCAAAGCCATCATTTTACCATCTTCCTTTCAAGGATCTCCTCGAAATATGAGAGAAAGATACAATGATGCTATGGCTATTGTGACAAAATTTGGAAAACCAGATTTATTTGTGACATTTACATGTAATCCACAATGGCCAGAAATTCATCAAAATCTACTTCTTGGACAAAGTGCTTCAGATCGACCAGATTTAGTAGCCAGAGTTTTTAAGATAAAATTAAATGAATTAATACGTGACTTTACTATAAATCAGTTATTTGGCAAATGTCTTGCTTATGTATATACCATTGAATTTCAAAAAAGAGGCCTTCCACATGCACATCTTCTCATAATACTTCAAGAGAAAGATAAATTAGATACTTCGGACAAAGTGGATGCAGTCATAGTTGCTGAACTACCGGATCCAGAACTATATGGTAGACTATATGAGATTGTTACTCATCGCATGATTCATGGACCCTGTGGAGACCTTAATCCACAATCACCATGTATGGAAAATAATCAATGTTCAAAAGATTTTCCAAAAGATTATAGAGACAAAACATATGCCAATTGTGATGGATATCCACTTTATAAAAGAAGAGAAGGAGATAGTGCCATTATTCGTGGAAAAAAAGTGGACAATAGATATGTAGTACCCTACAATCCACATTTACTCATGAAGTACAACGCCCACATCAACGTAGAAGCCTGCACTTCCATCAAATCCATTAAATATGTCTACAAATATATTTACAAAGGTTACGATGCAGCTACTGTAGTCGTCAAAAGTGCAGACAACCCTGAAAGTAGTGAGTTAGTACATGATGAACTTGCATCTCATGTAGATGCTCGCTATGTCAGTGCGCCAGAAGCTATGTGGCGGCTTTTAAAATTTGAAATGCATGATAGATCACATGCAGTATATAGGTTAGCAGTACATTTGCCACAACGACATTTAGTCTATTTCCATTCTGGAAATGAAATGAATGCATTGGCCCAAAGTGAAGATCGTCACACTACACTAACTGCATGGTTTGCATTAAATTCCACTGATGCTCAAGCAACACAATACTTATATATTGAAATTCCATATCACTATGTTTTTGTGAATGGATTATGGAGAGCAAGAAAAACCAGAGGCAATAAAATAATTCCACGAATTTACACAGTCAGTCCAAGAGATGTTGAACGATTTTGCTTACGGATATTACTTTTAAATGTTCCAGGAGCACAAAGTTTTGAACAATTAAGAACTGTTAATGACATTGTATATGAATCCTTCCATTTAGCTGCAAGAAATAGAAACTTACTCGCTGATGATACAGAGTGGGAAAGATGTTTAGAAGAAGCAGCACAATGTCAAATGCCACGACAGATGAGAGAACAATTTGCTTTTATTTGTATCTTCTCAAATGCTCCAAATGCATTAGCTTTGTGGGAGACTTTTAAAAGTAATATGGCTGAAGACTTTATGCGACGATACAATGAACCCATTGCACACTTAAAAGCCTTAATGGAAATTCAAGAAGTCTTTTTAACTCATGGATTAAGTTGTGCAAGTTTTAATTTGCCTGATCCAGGTCTAATAGATGACATTAACTTTGAAGACTATGACATTCAACTACAAGCAGAAAGAACACAAGAAAGACTTGCAACTTTAAATACACTACAATTGCAAGCATTTCATGCCATTAAAAATGCTATAGATGATGACATGGTGACAGAGCGTTATTTCTATCTTGATGGACCTGGCGGATCAGGGAAAACATATTTGTACAATTTATTAATGAGTTCAGTACGAGCACAAGGACAAATAGCAATGGCGTTTGCCACTACTGGAATTGCTGCACTTTTATTAGAAGGTGGAAGAACTGTTCATAGTGGATTCAAACTGCCAGTGCCTATTTTGGAAAATTCTGTGTCAGATATTCGCATGACATCCTTACAAGCAAAGAAATTGAAGAAATGTAAATTAATTATAATAGATGAGGCCACAATGATGTCATGCTATGCCCTCCAATGTATTGACCGTTTGCTTCGTGAAGTCATGGATAATATTTTTCCATTTGGTGGAAAGGTAATTTTGTTGGGTGGAGATTTTAGACAAACATTACCTGTCGTTGTACATGGAAATCGAACAGACATTATTGAAACATGTATAAAGTCAAGTACAGTATGGAAACATTTTACCCATCTTCAACTGCAACAAAATATGAGATCAGAAGGCCAAACTGATTTCAATGATTGGCTTATTAAAATTGGAGAAGGAAGAACAGAAAAAATACTACATTTACCTGACGACACTGTAGAGATACCACCTCATATGATTTGTCAACAAGATATTATATCAGCAATATTTGAAGGGAGCATAAATAACGAAGAATATTCTGAGCTTGCCAACCAAGTCATACTGACGTGTAAAAATAAAGATGCATTAATACTCAATAATGAAATCTTAAAAAAAATTAATGCACCACAAAGAAATTATCACAGTGCTGATTCTGTACTTGCTGATGACAATGAAAGTCAGGCAAACTTTTCAACTGAATTCATTAACTCTTTAACTCCTTCTGGAATGCCACCACATATTTTGCAGCTAAAGAAAGGTGCAATTATCATGTTACTGCGAAATATGAACCCCAAAAAAGGCCTATGCAATGGCACAAGATTAATTGTTCAACAATTAAAGGACCATTTTATAGATGCTGAAATTTTAACTGGGACCCATAAAGGAGAGAGAGTTTTCATACCAAGAATAGATTTAGCACCAAGTGAAAGTAGTCTCCCTTTTATACTTCAAAGAAGACAATTTCCCATTATTATGGCATTTGCCATGACCATTAATAAATCACAAGGTCAGACTTTCAAATCTGTGGGTATTTACTTGGAAGAACCAGTTTTTGCACATGGTCAATTGTACGTTGCGTTGTCACGGTGCAAAAATCCACAGGCTATTAAAGTTTACATTGAAAACAATGAAAGTCAAGGTGATTTATTAGAAGATGGACGTATTTTTACTAAAAACATTGTCTACTATGAAGTACTATAACTTTGCAGGATACAAATTCAAGATGCCAACATTTTTTAAAAGCATTGCAAAATACATAACAATTGGTTGTTTAATTCAGTCATAATTAATGAAAGTACTGTTTATGAATGATTCGCCTCACAAAATACTTGCCTTGCATTGTTAGTAAAAATTATGTTAAAATGTTAAGTCACTATGTTAATGTTTCTAATGTTACAAGTTTAAAAAATATATTTGCAAGTTATTTCATTCAACAGATTACAAAGTGGATGTTAAGAGGTCAAGCACCTTTTAAGTCACAATGTAAATATTGTCTGATATCTTAAGATTACTAACTACATTAATGTTTATCGCCAGTTTATGTGCTCAGTAATCAATTACTTTAATTACGTACGTTTTAAGCAGAGTTTTACTGTATGCCTTCCTCTACATTCAATGTATATTCAAGTTAACAATTATTGTGATAGAAATTGCATGTTAATACTGATTAATTTAAAGGTCAATTGTTTTTACATTCAAATGTTAATACTTTTAATAAAAAATTAGGTTACAAAATGTATTCGCTATGTTCCTGTTTATAATGTTCAAAATTATACAAATGTTTTGTCAACTTCTAAACTTACATAAAAAATAAAGTTAAAGTTTCAAAATATATACTTTGAAGGTTATTGCTTACATATATTTTAAACTTCATGTTAAAATTCGCAACGTTTCAAGAAGGCTTTTTACTTTTTGCTTTCCTATTCATTCAATGTATATTAAAGTTAACAATTCTTCAGATACAAATTACATTTTAAAAAACCATTACATCAACATTTTACAAAAATACACGTTCATATTAAAATACTTACAAGTGTCAAAAATATATGTTAATAACTAAACAACTTGACAAACATATAAATCACATTGCCGTCATTTTTTGACGGGCAAGTCGCTAGTATAAAATATAAAACACTGGCTAGGAATTCATTTGCTCCTCTATTTCAGATTTGTTATATTCAAGTTTAATTTCTGTTACTATTTTCTAAATGAAAAGTACTTCTGATAAAGCAATTCATGGCATCTTGGAATTCTTTATTCTTTAGTGTGTAGATAACAGGGTTCAGTAAAGGATTTAATACAGTGTATAAAAGAGAAAAAAACTTGTCTCGACTTGGAGAATAGCTTGATGTGGGTTTCATATACAAACAGATGATTGTTCCATAATACATGATAACGCAGGTCAGGTGGGAGGCACAGGTAGAAAAGGCTTTGTGTCGCCCATGTGAGGACTGGATATTTAGAATGGCAGATATTATAAAGATGTAAGATATCACAATAAGAAGGAAGGAATTAAAGGTAATTAATGAGCCTTCAATGTAGTTTAACAATTCTACATAAAATGTATCATTGCATGAAATCTTTAAAAGAGGAACAATGTCACAAAAAAAATGGTCAATCAAATGGGAAGCACAGAAGGATAATTTAGATATCAGCACAGGATGTCCTGTACATTGCAAGAAACCAACAGACCAAACAGGAATTAAACTCTGTGCACAATGTCTTAGGCTCATGCGAATAACATAATGTAGAGGGTGACAGATTGCAACATAACGGTCATATGCCATAGCAGCCAGAAGAAGGATTTCACTGCAAGCAAGAGATACATAAAAATAAAGCTGGGTCATACACCCTGAAAATGAAATTGTCTTATGTTGTGTGAAGAGCCTGTGTAATACAGCTGGGAGAATTGATGAGGTGAACAAGATGTCAATGAATGAAAGGTTCATCAAGAAAATATACATGGGAGTATGCAATTTAGGATTCAGTGAAATCACATAAGAAACAGTCAGGTTTCCGAGCAATATCATGAGATAGATTATTAGGAACAGGATGAAAAGAGGAACCTGCAGCTCTATAATATCAGTAAACCCTATCATTAGGAATTCTGTCCCATTATCTTGATTTTCCAGTCCCATAATTTAGTCTTCTTGGCTAGAGTTGACAGCTGAGGGAAAAAGAAAAGGGAAAAAATAATTATAATTATTATTTGTTTCTACCTTGTGAATAATATAAATATTGTATTGAATTCAGCATTGTCATAACTGTTGTGCAATTAATTCTAATGTCTTTCATCGCTTTCCCCGTCTTTTAAAGTACAGTATTGATTTCTTTATTTGCATTTGCACGATCAGGTGTTTAACCCCCTTGTGAGTCCTATCTGGTACTTGTAGTATTGAATTCTACATTTGCCATTTCTGGGTGTAAAAATATTTTCAGGCTTGAGCAATTGTAGCAATTGAACAGAGATTTGCGATTTGAACAATTGTAACTTTTGCGGGCTTCAAAGTTTAAAGGCTTAGATGGGCTGTATGTTACGATTTTGACAACTGCAGGGATTTTAAGACCGTAACCCATAATTGTTTGTGGCTCGCCAAAAGACACCAATTGAATAGCAAATTAGTTTACGGGCTCCATTACACGCTCCAGTAACTTACAATTGCTCAACTGAATAGGTGGCCCAAGTCTTGATTAATTATAAGGCAAAAAGTTCCCACACAGAAGCACACAGGTTATTCCACAGATAACAATGTATTAAATAGTTAGAATTGACAATAATCAGGGTACATAGCCTAACAGGGGGGTTATGTATCAAAATCTTTGAGCATTACAATCAAGAACAGCTGGAAAACAACTACATGGGATAAAATAAATTTCCTGCTGTGATAATTATCATGTGATAAAAATGCTGTAGTATGTGTTTCTGTGTATGAAACCTAAGTGTTGTTGTTCCAGCATTGCCTTCATACTTAACACAAGATTTGATTTTTTTAACACAAAAGGTACTTAAAATGTTAGGCAAATAAAACACTGTCTAATAGATCAATAAACCAACCAAAGATAAGGGGAGGAAAATACAATCTGTAGGCAGCTAAGAAGCCTAACGATCACAAAAAGAGTGTGTGGAAATAAAAGGCCTGTACCAACATTTATCTGTAAAGGAAAACAACGAGACTAGTATCTATAATAATGGGCGAGCAAAATGAATCAACTATCTAATCACATAGAAATTAGATATGTGAATGCAAAGCAAAAAACATAAAAATATATAATAATGTAAAAAATGTCAATGATAATAAAATCAAACAAATCAGTCCAGCGTAATGTCCAGAGAAGCTTCTATTGACAGATCAAACCGTGGCGGTATCTGCTGCTCCTCAAATAAAATGGGCAACGTCCATGGAAATGCCACAAGATATGAAACGATAAAAAAGGGAATGGGGGAGATAAGTGCACACCACCAGATGGTGCAATAAAAGGAGTTTAATCAGGAAATAATATAAAAAACAGTCAGAGCACTCACATTTGAAGACCTCAGTCATATGAGGTATTTGTATTGCTTATATATCAGCTATAGTCCTCATAGGTCCAGCTCTGTTGTAGTTCCAAAAGCAGGCAATTCTCACTTGAAATCTCAGGTGCTCATATGAGTAAAGTCCAAAAATAGATGTCAGCCTGCTGGTTGGACAATCCAACGGGCCATTGTATATAGAATGCTGATATATGAAGAAAATGGCACATGAAAAAATCACAAAAAGACCAAACGTGTTTTGCTTAATAGACTGAGCTTTCTCAATGGTAAAAAGCTAATAAATATAAGTACATGGCCTATATAGACCTTCACCAAACAATAATCATTAGTATTGTTTGGTGAAGGTTTGGTGAACTGGAAATGGAACAGACGTCAGAGTGAGGCTGACGTTGGGAGAGTTGGGAGCTAGATGGAAAATCTGCTGTAGATAGTCCGGTGCCCTATACACAGCTTGCCAGACATTTCAGCTACCCCAGCGGCTTGAGGGCCTGGGGGAGCGTGTATATCAAGTTGGAGACTCCATGGGACCCACCGTGAGACCCGCTACGATGCTGAGCCAGTTTGTGTGCTAATGTATCTGGTTCTGCCGGTGAGCTTACTGATCAGAGGAGATCTGGAGGAGCCACAGCCGGAATAGTGAATGAGGTGTGAGTGGTGTGGTAAGCCCGAGGTAATATCAGTAGTACTCTGGCAAGGGGGTGAAGCGCAGCTGAAGACTGGACTGGACTAGGAGAGTGCCAGGAGGAGCATCTGGAAGCCGGTCGGTGGAAACAGGTAGATACCTAAAACATTGTTTAAAATAGTCCTATAATAAATGTTTGACAATATAAGGAATCACCAATCAATCCCCTATAACGGCAAACTACCCCGAGAGCACACAATGGGTTGAACCCTTACTCACTGGAGACGTTATAAAAAACAGTTTACTCACTCTAAAAGTTTATAAAGTCTCTGATAGAGCTTACCTATTGGGTGGTCTGTTATAGACCTTTAAAGCCTTTTTAAATTGTGATTCGGCCAATTGAATATGGTTCTATTTAAGCACATAGCGTATATTTTTTTACAGAGGTTTTTAGTTAGTGAAGAACTTGCTTTTGGAAAGAAGTTCACTAACTAAAATTTTCTGTAAAAAAATATGCTATGTGCTTATATAGAGCCCTATTCAATTGGCAAAATTGCAATTTAATGAGGCTGTGAATGTTTAACTGTACAACCAGAGGTACCCAGCTGTCAGAACCCCGCAACAAGGGGCTGGACTGCTGGAATTGATAACTCTTATTAAGGGCCTATAAGTGTCCACACAGAAGGAAAGTCAATAAAAAGACCTGACAAAGCATTACAGAGTGAGATTGGCCTAAAAGGCTAAAAAGGCTACAGAGACCACAAAAGATTTAGCGGGTGTGCAGCAAGCTATAACTGTCTATATACATAAGAACATTTACATAAAGATTTTTGTTACATACTAACAAACTCCAGTACTTTACCACCTATACTCCCATATGGCTGATTTAGTGGCATGGACTATAAAAATTATAGACAACATGAGATAGTTTGTGTCTTTAATATAAGACAGGTACTTGCAAACAAAGCCATCTCATGATCCTACTGGGTAAAGCCTTACCAGATCATTAATTTGCCTAAGATATAACTTCTGAAATTATAAAGGGGGAACATAAGCAATTAATTGATTCTAAAAAGAAATACCTACTCTGCTATAAAATAGACGGATAAGAACAAGAGGAAGAAAGAAAACAGAACAAAATATGGCACCTAAAACAAAGCCAATAAATAGGGCGATCCCACCCGCTATGCCTCAAGGAGAAATCACTCCAGACCATTCAGTAATTATTTCCCCAGAGAATACCCCACAAGGTCTAGATAAAAGCAATATATCCCTACAGGGAGAGGAAATACTTACCTGTTCTAAAATGAAAGAAGTCTTAGAAGGATTTCAAGGAAATCTTAAAGCCGATCTGACAAAGAAGATAGCAGATAACCCTCTAGCTATAAAGGAAGTAAATCAGAAATTAGAGGCCACTGAAAAGACGTGTGAAAAGTTAACTATGGACAATAATGCCCTACTAAAATACACCTCAACCCTAGAGGATAAAATAGAGGATTAAACTAAGAAAATATACAGCATTGAAGATCAGTCTAGGAAAAATAAACTCCGTCTGAGAGGTATCCTAGAGTCAGTTAAAGGCCAAGACTTAAGAGCTTTTGTTGTGGACATGTTTCAAAAGTTGCTGCCGGAAAATCCAAGGGAAGAGTCAAAAATTGATGCGCTGCATAGGATTCCCTTATCAAGAAACTTGAACCAATAATTGCCCAAAGATGTTATTTTGAGAACACAATATCTTACATTTAACGAGGAAATAAGTTTGAGCCACCTATGTTAAAAAAGTGGGTATTTTATACTCTTTCTTATCAATTTCCAAGTTCCATTTTTACAGCAACTCTATTCCTTCTTGGACAGAGTCCACCTTAAACCAGATCTTTATAGATTGAAATAAATGGCTCTAACTTATTTTTGATACCCACTGATTAGAATGTTAAGATCTTTCAAGGTCTATCAGCCTATACCCTTGCTAAAAGAAGGGTAATTTAAGGCATAATGCAGGCATTAATGCGGGAGGAGATTAAGTATACGTGGATATACCCGGGTGGTATTTCAATCTATAAAGATCTGGTTTAAGGTGGACTCTGTCCAAGAAGGAATAGAGTTGCTGCAAAAATGGAACTTGGAAATTGATAAGAAAGAGTATAAAATACGCAATATGCAAACAAGTAATCTGGGGTGGCAAAAAGTTTAACAAGAATGCTGGAAGTATTACCAGACGATAAAAGGGCCTTATATAATCTTGACTAGTAATACTGGGTTTAAGTATAGTTAATAAACAATTTAGGGTGATATAAACAATTTAGGGTGACATATACTAGAGAGAAAGTATTATAGTTGATAGATTGATATAAGTACCACTTGAGTGAAGGATTCCACTAATAATAAACACGATTTTGTATTCATTTTTATCAATTTTAGGTAATTATAAAACCTACGATATGTCACTTATAACAAAAACAGAGACAAGTGAAATATAATTTCACTACACAAGGTTTTTTTTTTTCTATTTTGTCACTTAGTATCTTAAGATATAATTAGGTTTTGATTATTCAGTTTCTTAGGGCACAACTATCGGAATGAAGAATTTCAGGGAACTAGTTTTGATCACAGGTTTGATATTGAAGTTTAGTTCGAAAGTTAGGCCTGGTATAAATAGCAAATAAAACTTTTAGAATTTAGAAAAAGTCAAAGACCTTACATTAAGTTAAATGCAGTGGTTAGTTTGACCATCTGAAGTATTTAACAGTTGACAAGATGTGAGTAGGCCCTGAAAAATTTCCATTTGAACTTATATGGGGTGTTATAGTAAATACAACCTAAAGTTAATGAATTCTTAAAACCCCATCTCTCCCAACTAAATGTGGATTACCACTCCCGACATTTCCTAACATTGAACCCTGCCTGTTTTTTTTATATTTTTGTAATGTGTTGTATGTTTGATATGGAAGTATGTAAGGTTTCAATGAAAAGTTTATCAATTCAAGCTGGTAGTGAAAATAAGTAATGACTGTATGTTTGGGGATAAATCTATTAGGGGAGATATGAATATAAAAATAACCTTGCATAATGTGAATGGCTTGAACTCCCCTACAAAAAGAAAAATAGCTTTTTCAAACTTTGTTAAAGCTAAAGCAGACATTATTTGTCTTCAGGAGACACACCTAAAAAAAGAATCATTTTTTTTATATGAACAACAAGAATTACAGTATGAGAGTAGATGCTTGTTTTAATAAGAAGGTAAAAGGTGTCTCCATATTTTTCAACAATAGTCTTGTTCAGAAACATCTCACAATAATCGATCCATACGGCAGGTCTATCATATGGATTGGGCCAGTGAACAATAAACTGATAACTTTAGTAAATGTCTATTTGCCTAATAAGGATCAAAATAATAATTAAAAAAAAAATTACTTAGAAAGGTCTAAAAATGTAAAACTGGTTATACTATAATCTGTGGAGACATTAACGTGGCTTTAAGTGCTGCCACAGAAACTATAAAATATAAACTTAAGCCCAAAACATTAGAACATCTAAAGAGTATTCCAAGCAACTTCTAGCCTCAAATCTATGTGATGTCTGGAGGATTTTACATTCTCTATATAGAGAATTTACATTCTTCTTAAATAGGTTTCAAATGTGGTCTAGAATCGACTATATCCTTATAGACATGGATACTCTAAATTTGGTTAAAAAAATCGAAATCAAACTAATGCCTTGGTGGGACCATTCTATGATCAGCTTATACTAGGAAGATAGAATGTTGGCAAAAAAAGAAAAGTGGATGGAAAATAGACCCATTGGTTCTTAAGGACTTATAACTGGCCGTCAGGCATCAGATAATACGAGGCGCCTGATGAATATAATAAACTTTGTTAAGACTAAAGATCCTGTCACTAGACGCCGAGAAGGCCTTTGACAGGGTCAACTGGGGTTTTCTTGAAACTGTTTTGCAGAAATTTGGCCTTGGAGATTTTGCACCAAAAGCAATGGGAGCACTTTATACAAACTCCAATGCCTATGTAGTCGGCCCAGATTAGGAAACAAGGGAATTTTCAATTAACAATGGGACCCGACAGGGCTGTCCGTTGTCTCCCCTGCTATTTACCCTCCTTATAGAACTGCTCTATATTTATATAAGAGATTAATCGGAAATAAAACAAGTGATCTTAGGGAGGGAAAATATAAATGCATGTCCTTCGTTGATGACTTTGTTTTAACCTTGACTTCCCCAGAGTCATCCTTTTCATTTGATTAATTTGGCTGGGTTTCCTTTTTTAAAGTTAAACCTGCCAAATCAGATGCCTTGGTTATGGGGGGTAGCGAGGGGACAAGGGACTCCCTGGAAAGGACCTATCCCTTTAACTGGAGATCATCATCTTTAGTTAATTTGGGTGTAACTTTCTCATTTCAAGCCAAAAATATTCTGTTGGATAATTTAAATGAATTAATGAAAGATATCAAGTCGAAACTGGATGAATGGAGACCTAGCTAGAATTTCTTCTGTTAATATGGGTATAACCCAAAGTATATCTTATCTTTTGAGGTGTGTACCTGGCAACTTACTTATTTATGCTGTAAAATCTGCACAGGTCATAATTGATGATTTTATATATATGGGTAAAAGGCCTAGGATTAAAATAGTATGAAATATGAAAAAGGAGGGCTGGGTGCCCCATGCATTAGAGATATACATGAGAAAATCGCATTAGCCCAGGGTATTAGCTGGAATAAAGTTTATAATAAATCTAGATGGATAACTTTAGAAAATGAGTTATTGGGCGTTACTGCTATCCAGACTATTCTATGGTTCCCCAAATATAATCCAGCTATTTTAAAAAGGTTACCTAGCAGTATCTCCATTAAAACTTTGGTATAAGAAAAGGGATAAAAAAGGCCTAGTGAGATATCCCTCCTAAACCCCCCAATAGACATGATATGAACCATTTAATGATAAAGCTTTTAAAAAACAAGGGGGTAGTATACGTTAACAACCTATATAATAGTAATAACCTCTGTACACTACAAGAACTTCAGGGAAATTTGAACTGAAAATGCTTACATGGTTGGATTATGAGACCCAAAAAAACTCATTATATAACCAGGATTATAAAATCCTTAATTTGCCAAGGCTATTAAAAATGGAGGAATTGTTAATAAAAAGGTAAAATGGACATATTTTATCCAATTGTAATAAAATAGTTGCGGATGCTCTTCCATTTCTTAAGAGCATTGGCATAAAGGGATGGGAGAGAAATCTAAACATTGTTTTTTTCAGATTAATCATACTGTAACACCCTTAAATTGGTAAAGAAGTCATCTATTAATTCATCTTATATTGAGCTGTTTTTCAGGGTAATTCATAGGTGTCATATGCTACAAATTAACATGAAAAAATGTAACCCCCAGGTTGATGTTTTGTGCTGGAAAAGCTGCGGCCTTGAAGGCTCCGCCATACACCTGTGGTGGGGATGTGTCAAAATAAGAGATTATTGGACTAAAGTTTGTTTAGAACTTACAAATTTGGTGGGCAAACAGATCACCTGTACTTCATCCTTGACTTTATTCCATATGAACTTGGATCATCTTTTAATGGGTGGCAAACAGTTAAACTCTCATTTTCTTCTGTTGGCAAAGTAGCGGATAGTTAAATGCTGGAACAAACAAAAAGTCCCCACATGGATTGAGTTGAAAAACATTATCGGCCTTAACACAGAACTAATGAGGAACTCAAATATTTTGATGTCGACAAATTGTGCTAAATTATTAAACTGGTCATAATGGGTCAAACTTATCGTACAGTAATTGAGTAAATCAGTATTCCCCACCCTTGTTAATCTTCCTTAAAGGGCAATTTGTCTATACCATCTGTTATTAAGTAACTCTAATTGAAACCTTACATGTACGTGTGTATTCTGGTACCTATTGGGTACAGGTTTTGAATGATATAATAAAATAATAAAAATAAAAAAATAAAAAAATAATACTACAATATGTAAAAAAATACTTAAAATCCACAGTTATTGTTGGTTATTATGATTAATTTGAAGACAAAACTATAGCATCAGTATTGCATTTTTTTGCAATTTTAATGTATTAAACATTACAAAGCCTGAGTAGCTTTTGCTGGAAAATACTATATTATTTCATCATATGAATAAAACTCCATGGCAATTATATATGCCTCTAATCAGTAAGACAGATGTTACAGAATTGAAGAAGCCTCACCTCATCAGTAAGAATTCTTAGTGGCCTTTCATCATACATGTTAGGACAATTGTGACAATTCCTTTTCACAGTCTTTATAAAAAAAAATAAAAAACACATTCCCAGTTTCCTGCATGTTCTTCATTGAAGTCAGTGTGGATGTTATGAGTACATGTTGGCTCTGGGGCTATATATATATTGTGTGTGCACTAGATATAAATTGGCTCCACAGAGAAGTCACACCTGTTTATTTACAACCAATTTATTTTTACTAAAGACAAATAAATAAATAAACCTTCTGGCAAGATGGACCACTATGCTTTTTAACATTCATATCTTGTTTGTAGAATATATATAGAAGAAATATATAAAAGGTGGCCAAAGAGGTGAACACAATGTCATTGCTTTTGCCATCACCATCTGGTTCTTATTTTGCTATATTTTGACCATGCAACTTCTATTACAATACATATCAGCGGTCAGATAGCTGTTATAATACAATAAAAAGATGTCAGCTGGAGGATGGCAAATATAATACAGTTATAAGCATATTTATAGATATATCACACATAAATAATCCTGTTGTATCAATAAAATGTGTTGTAGTGTCTTTAACAGTAATTTTGCTCATTTGTAAGCTTCATATCAGCTTAACAGCCCTTAACGTCCCCAACAATTTAAAAAACAAAAGAGACACAATAACAGACTACACCCCATAGACACACTCAGATTATTTAAACCAGTCAAACAGAAAGATGTATTCACAAACCCGTCTACCTCTCATTTCACTACCTGCTCACTGGACCAAATTCCATCACATCTTGTCTCTTCCAGGTCAACCACCTGAACCCTGGTCCTCACTAAACTCTTCAACTACTTTCTACTGGCACATTTCTACTCTCCTTCCAGCATGTTCTCATCACACCTCTTCTATAGAAGCCCTTTATGGATCTTTCTTGCCTTTCTTTCTCTTTCTCTACTTCCAAAGGCTCACAAATGTTGAAATGGCTGGTATCTGCCTTACTTTTTTTCCTTTCTCCTCCATATGGGAGGCAGCCCATAAAACTCCTCTTGTATTGCAAATATGGAAACAAATGTAAATACTGTTAAGATGATACCGCACTCCAGAAATCATATACATTGTCTTTCTGGAGGTTTTTCAATTTTGTTAGAGAAAATGTTCTTAGGAAGGATCTCTCATTCATATTTGGTTGTCTTGTCCAAAAACTGAGAAATTTAGATCACAGTAACTAATTATTATCACTAACTTCACACAGTTTGTAATTCCTCATGATCCACTTCTGATCCTGCTAGCAATACCGTGGATAGAATGCTCTTGACAGTGGCACCAACAGTGGTTGTTGTCTACAATTCTTCTCACTGGATGTGTTGTATTTGAGCAGTCACTCTTCATACTTCTATCAGTTATTATTATTTTTTTATCTAATATTTATAATGGACCAACATATTCTGCATAGGACGAACACATGATAAAAACAATATCAATACAAATTATATGAATAGAGAGCCCTGTTTTTGAGCTTATAATCTTCCATATAGAGTACTTTTTCCAGCATCCTATACAATTAAATACTGACATATTTTCATACTAAGGTATTTGAAAGGTGATAAATATATTGAGCATGTAAAGTATGAAGATGATAATCTTTATTAAATAGATGTGTTTTGTGTTTTTAGTGAGGTTTTGAAGGACTTGAGCCAGAAGTAAAGTCTAGTGGAGAGAGTTAAGGAGTAGAGATGTCGCGGACAGTTCGCCCGCGGACTATTCGCCGCGATTTTGGCTTGTTCGCGCTTGCAGCGGACGGCGGACACATGCGCTTTTGGGTTCGCCCCCTATTCTTTATCATTGAGTAAACTTTGACCCTGCACCTCACAGTCAGCAGACACATTCCAGCCAATCAGCAGCATACACTCACTTCCAGAGCCTTCCATCTGAAGGACAGAATACATTTTAGAATCATTCTGAAGCTGCATTCGTCGTGAGAGGACAGATAGTGTAGCTGCTGGAGATTTAATAGGGAAATAGATAGCCTGGCTGTGTATTTAGCTTCCACTACAGACCTGAAGGACTCATCTGATATCTGCTGCAAGAAAAGCAACCCAAAAAAGCCCTTTTTAGGGCTAGAACATCATTTATTTTATTTTATAATTTTTTTCTGTGTAATCTAATTGCATATGTCTGCCTGCCAGCGTATGTGTGTGACAGGCTAACACCTAACAGCTTATATTGTGCTTATTTTCCCTACTCATACCTGGTGGTGTACCATACATTTAAAACAACCATTTTTTTCCTGTAATCTAATTTCAGTTGCCTGCCTGTGTCAGGCTCAAAGCTAATATTCTGCTTTGTTTCACCAGTCATAGTTGGTGTACCATACATTGAAAAAAAACAACCCTTTTTTCCTTTAATCTAATTTCAGTTGCCTGCCTGTGTCAGGCTCACAGCTTATATTGTGCTCAGTGAAATAAAACAACACTTTTTTGACTGCAATAGATTGAATAGCAATTGCCTGCCTACAGGCATGTGAGTGAAGCCTATTGCATCTACTCTGCCAACTTTTGCCAGTGCACAGTGATACGTCATATCTGGTGCAACCGTAGTGTACAGTGACATAAAACAACACTTTTTTGACTGTAATCGATTGAATATCAGTTGCCTGCCTACAGGCGTGTGGGTGAGGCCTTCAGCGCCTACTCTGCCAACTTTTGCCAGTGCACAGTGACACTCATATCTGGTGGCACCTTAGATTACATGCACAGTGCCCCAAATTTGAAGTAGGAGGTCCAACCAAGCATCTTTTTCCATCTCCCTGTTCTAAAAATCAATGCCATATAGACTTCCCCTAATAGTGGACATAACAGGGATTAAACCGATAGGAATAGTACTACTTAGCCATACACACCTTATAATAACGCAGACAGAGGCAACGCAGAGAGAGGAGTCTGAAGAAGAGGAGTCAGAGGAGGAATGTAGCTTTGAGAAGGAGGAGGAAGACCAACCACAACAGGCATCCCAGGGTGCTCGTTGTCACCTATCTGGTACCAGTGGTGTTGTACGTGGCTGAGGGGAAGAACATACCTTCAGTGAGATCACTGAGGACGAGGAACGGGACATGGCTAGCTTGGTATCCAACCTTGTGCAAATGGGGAGTTTGCGGTTGTGCAAAGGGACTGTTTGCGGTTGTTTGCGGTGCATTAAACGGGGAGATTGGTTTGTTACTGTGAAGCGGGTGTAACCCTTATACTACCTGATCGATACAACATCATACCTGATGTTTTAAAGCATGTTATTCCAAACAATTTAGGAATGTTAGGTGATTTATGCCCTTTATGGCTTAAAACCAGACTCTGCATCAACTATGTAATTTTCCGTGGGAGTTTTGCCATGGATCCCCCTCCGGCATGCCACAGTCCAGGTGTTAGTCCCCTTGAAACAACTTTCCCATCACTATTGTGGCCAGAAAGAGTCCCTGTGGGTTTTGAAATTTGCCTGCCCATTGAAGTCTATGGCGGTTCGCCGATGTTCGCCTGTTCGGAAACATTTGATGAAATTTGCGTCCGCGGTTTGCGAACCGAAAATTTTATGTTCGCGACATCACTAGAGGTATCAGTATTTCGCTGAAGGGGCCAACCACTCTGCTCTTTTTGACCTCCCCCAGCAGTTTTCCCAATACTAGCGAGGAATATTCTCTAGCAGACTTAAGATTGGGGCGCAGCGTGAACCTTCCAGTACCAAAGAGGGGATAACAAAACTGTCTGCAAACCCCAACAGCAGCAACTTAGCGTCAACCAGTCACAGACTAGTGTATTCCTTTTTCTAACCTCACCTGCATCATCCCCTTTCGCAGGGTTTTCTTCTTGCCATTAAGACTTTGCCTTCTTGAAGCCTCGAAAAAGAGGGTGATGGAGACCACATTCCGAACATTTATGTTTGTACTCGTAGGTGGCGCCCAATTTACAGGAGCTCTCATTGAAAGCAAAACAGTAACTTTTCTAACCTGAAGCTCCAGCAAAAGGCATTGCGGACTCTGACACCTAAGGGTGCAATGGCATCACGATTTTAAGCCAGCTCCCCATATCCATATCACATTTTTTTCCCTGAATGGAACATCATACGACATCCAAGTCAATCCCCCATAATTCCTGTGAATTCCATCTATCTCATCAAGATAGCAAAAAACGGGTGAGCAGTACTCTGGGTGTTTTTCTCCCACATTACTAGCAAAAATGACATAGGCTTGCAACCAGTTCGCAAATGTCTTCTGGATCTTCCTTTACAGCTTTTTGCTTTCATACTCCCCTTTTTTGGAATCTTTCTAATGGGAGAAGGGAGAATATTTCGATAAACTCCCTGCTCCAAATTCTTTTCTTAACCTCTAGGAGAACATGCAACCCGATGGGGCCAACAGAGCACTCTACTTCTAGAATTGATGATGACTGGGAAGAAGTGTGAGAGCTCCCTGCAGCCTCAGTATCCATGGACCCATCTTGTAGGGTAGCACTGGCCTCTGAAATTGCAGTGGATGTAGAAACAACTGCACCCCTAAGCTGTGGGACTGGTGGGGGACCCACCCATGCTGTCTCCACCCCACCATGTTTTCTGCAACTTTCTACCCTAGATATTAATCCCCTTTAAGCCTTCTAACAGCGACATAATGGAAGCTGATGCAGAGTCCAGAATTATCTCACCTAATTGTCCTGTCGCCGCTGTCTCGGCTTGGGCCGTCTGTCCTTGTAGTAGTGGGTCAACCTGCCAGCTGTCATCATGCTTCTCTGTATCCTGCCATCTATTCGACTGTCTGTAATTAGAGAGACAAGCCTGCCTGTCCTGTCCCTCACATCCATCCACATCCTCCTGTCCTGGTCCCCTAAACCTGCAAGGGGAATTATCACTAGTCCTGTTCTCAGGTGAATATGAGAGATACCTCTCTTGATTGATCGGTTCTGCCACCTATGCAGCAAGACCATACACCCCTCCTGCCTAGGTGATCTGGACCTGGAATACTTCCATCTCTCAGAATCATGCTCACACCTAACTTGAGGGTCAATGGGCAATGTTTTCCTCCTGTCCTTGGAATAATCACTCCACTCTCTCCTTACTATGGGTCGATTCTGCCATATGATCCCTGGCACTGGATTGTGCCTTCTCTGCTGGGATGGCTGCACCCATGGGTCCTGCATGCTGAATCTAATCTAGAACCAAGAAGCAGCGAACTGTGCATCCTGTTACAGCTGTCATCATACCTCCTCCTATCAGAAGAAGGCAGTGAGTTCCGCATCATGGAATGTAGTCCTGCAGCGGTGCCATCCACCTTAGTACTTTGGATCAGTGGTGCCAGTTACCTGGCAGTGGGACCCGCAGAGCATAGCAACAGGAGGTACCTCACCAGGAAAGTGAAGAGGCGAAAAGCTAAACTGCAACTGAAAGTACCCAATGCCCCTGCGGGTGCTAAGTAGAAAGAAAGGGGGGAGGTACCCTGACAGATATGTGAGCCAATACACCTATAATACCTCCAACATCTCTATATCACTTTTATCCAAATGTTTTTTTTTATATATACAGTATCTAACAAAAGTGAGTACACCTTTACATTTTTGTAAATATTTTATTATATATTTTCATGTGACAAAACTGAAGAAATGACATTCTGCTACAATGTAAAGTAGTAAGTGTACAGGCTGTATAACAGTGTACATGTTCTATCCCCTTAAAATAACTCAACACACAGCCATTAATTTCTAAACCATTGACAACAAAAGTGAGTATACACTTCCCTGGAAATGTCCAAAACTGGGCCCAAAGTGTCAATATTTTGTGTGGCCACCATTATGGAGTTCCCCAGAGCTTCACAGTTTGCCACTGGAGTCCTTCTCCATTCCTCCATGATGACATCACAGAGCTGGTGGATGTTAGAGACATTGCACTCACCCACCTTCCAATTGAGGATGTCCCACAGATGCTCAATAGGGTTTAGGTCTGGAGACATGCTTGGCCAGTCCATCAACTTTACCTTCAGCTTCTTTAGCAAGGCAGTGGTCATCTCGGAGGTGGTGTGTTTGGGGTCATTATCATGTTGGAATACTGCCCTGTCCAATCTCCAAAGGGAGGGGTCATGCTCTGCTTCAGTATGTCACATTGCATGTTGGAATTCATGATTCCCTCAAGGAACTGTAGCTCCCCAGTGCCGGCAGCACTCATGCAGGCCCAGACCATGACACTGCCACCACCATGCTTGACTGTAGGCAAGACACACTTGTCTTTGTACTCCTTAGCTGATTGCTGCTACACACGCTTGACACCATCTGAACCAAATAAGTTTATCTTGGTCTCATCTGACCACAGGACATGGTTCTAGTAATCCATGTCCTTAGTCTGCTTGTCTTCAGCAAACTGTTTGCGGGCTTTCTTGTGCATCATCTTTAGAAGAGGATTCCTTCTGGGACGACAGTCATGCAGACCAATATGATGCAGTGTGCAGCGTATGGTCTGACCACTGACAGGATGACCCCCCCCACCCCTTATAGCTCTGCAGCAATGCTGGCAGCACTCATATGTCTATTTCTTAAAGACAACATCTGGATATGATGCTGAGCACGTGCTCTCAACTTCTTTGGTCGACCATGGCGAGGCCTGTTCTGCGTGGAACCTGTCCTGTGAAACCGCTGTATCGTTCTGCCAACTGTGCGGCAGCTCAGTTTTAGGGTCTTGGTGATCATCTTATAGCCTAGGCCATCTTTATGTAGAGCAACAATTCTTTTTTTTCAGATCTTCAGAGAGTTCTTTGCCATGAAGTGCCATGTTGAAATTCCAGTGACCAGTATGAGAGAGTGTGAGAGTGATACCACCAAATGTAACACACCTGCTGCCCATTCACACCTGTAACCTTATAACACTAACAAGTCACATGACACCGGGGAAGGAAAATGGATAATTGGGCCAAATTTGGACATTTCCACTTAGGTAAATGGACTGGCCAAGCATGTCTCCAGACCTAAACTCTATTGAGCATCTGTGGGGCATCCACAAATGAGTGCAAGGTCTCTAACATCCACTAGCTCTGTGATTTCATCATGGAGGAGTGGATGAGAACTCCAGTGGCAACCTGTGAAGCTCTGGTGAACTCCATGCCCATGACGTTTAAGGCAGTGCTGGAAAATAATGGTGGCCACACAAAATATTGACACCTTGCACCCAGTTTTGGACATTTCCACGTAGGGGTGTACTCACTTTTGTTGCCAACTTTTTAGACATTAATGGCTGTGTGTTGGGTTATTTTGAAGGGACAGAAAATGTACACTGTTATACAGGCTGTACACTTACTACTTTACATTGTAGTAGAGTGTAATTTCTTCAGTGTTGCCACATGAAAATATATAATAAAATATTTACAGAAATGTGAGGGTGTACTCACTTTTGTGAGATACTGTATATATAGCAAAAGCCCCCACTCACCCAGGGGACCAGACCTGCAAGTATGGTTCTGAATTATAGGCACCCAGCACTGCACCTCCCATATATATATCTATATATATATATATATATATATATGTGTATTCTTTTTTTTTTTTCTAATCCTCAGCCTAGTAAAAGAGAACCCCTTGGCCATTTTGGGGTGTGCCTGCAACCCCTCCCACTGCCCAGAATACCCACCAGTCGTGCACCACCAGTATTAATCCCCTCCTTCCCCACGTTAGAGCTCCCGTTCGTGTGCTCTGCCCTGAGGCCATGTATTGCCTGTGCCCAACAGGCCCTTTCTAATAGTCCTGGGCTAGTGTAGTACCAGGTGTTGTCACTGCCAGTAGCCAGCACTCACCTTCTTCGTCATACTGCTCTGCCTCCTCCTGTCATGACCAAATTCTCTTCTTTGTGTCTTTCTGCATGTCTTAGGGAGTTCAGCTGCACCTCACTGACGAGGCCCATAAAGGCCGAAACACGTCTGGGATTTGCTGTTTTTCCTGTTCATGGTAGAATTGCCTGGTATTTCGGGGCTGGGTCACTATTTTGAGACTGATATACTACAGGATATTTCTCCCTGTGAAGGGCACAAGTGAGCTAAAAGAGGTTGCTCTCAGAGTGGCTTATCATGGCCATAGAATTAACCTATTAAGTTTGGTTCATTCTCTGATGAGCACCTCTGACTTAGTTTTTTTGTCTTTCTGCATGAAAGCACTGCTGTGTGTCCTCCACAGGTCTTCTTCCTGCAGCTCTAAATGGGCCTGCTAGAGGGCCTAGCAGAGGAAATAAGCGGTGTCACCTCAATATGGAGGCCCTCCTCGTCTGAACCCCAGAGACTCTATTCTTTCTTCTCCATGGGGGGGGGGTCCCCTGGCAGCCATCATCATACTCCTCCATTGGGCCAACCATGTCCTGTGGGTCTCTCACAGGGGTAATGTCTGCACACTCTGTATCTCCAGCAATGCCAGTCTACTTCTGCCTCGCTGTAGTGACGTCCAGTCCCAGCGGCTTGCTCCGATCAGCCACGTTCGCCAGGTGGTCTTGGGAAGCCACTGGTAGTAAGGGTGTAACTATCCCTTGTGCTGTGACTGTAGCGACTTGTAAATCTTTAAGACCAGCTGTCTCCACAGGAGCAGCAGCCATCCTCCCGGACTTTCTCCTCCTTGCTGGACTGGGCCTTTCTCTCCTTCTTCTCACTGGCAAAGTAGGGCTGAGTGTGTCTGGTGGTGTAGACTGCCTGACTGGGCGCCACTTCATTAACCCTCACAGAATCATTCCCCTGGAACACTGAATCCATTAGCTCTTTCAGCCAATTCCCCCAACGCAGGTCTGCTTGTTTCTTAATTTGAGCTATCAGTCCAGTCATATCAGGTGCTGCCATGGTGGTGGTGAAACTCGGCATTGACTCGCAAGTGTGACAAAAGGCTGGGAAAGATTAGTTTTATCCACCCATCACTTCCTAAAAGTTGCCCTGTCAAAAGCACCCTCCCCCATGCTGGCTCCATTGGCTGCCTGAAAATTAAGCATTTCAATTGCAGTGAGAATAAAAAAATAAAAAAATTAATTATTTTTCCCACTTTTATAAATACACTTTTTATTGTTTTAACTCTTGAGTTCCCCACTTATTCCCATTTAATCACACTTTATACAGTTTGACACATATTAGCATTAGTTTTTCCAGTTGATAAATGGTTTCCATAGAAAACATAGGATGCAGGGCTATTTTAGGATATATTTATCAAATGGTGATAAAATTGGTTCATAGAAAATATAGGAATTTGGGATATTACTTATGTATACCCAGTTAAATAGAACAACTTTTATCACCATATATTTTGGGTAATCCCAGTTTATCACTTCTTAATCTCACTTTCTACTCTAAATTATAAATATACTCCACATTCTATGTATCTTCATATTCTATGTTTTCTATGAATTTATTTATTAAATGGGATAAGCAACTAAATAGAAAATACAGGAACTGAAGATATGTATCTCCACTTATCCCTATGTTGATAAATATACCCCAACTGGAGGACAGGAAAATGGTTTTGGAACAAAGAAATTGGCCATTGTAGTACCCTTTGTTGTAGTAGAGCAGTGTTTGGCTGTGCACATGAGGGTTGGACATTCCTTGGATGAAGTGTTGACTATGAAGCATGTTTGGAGAAATATGAATGAAGACTGGGAATATGTTATCTAATGTAACACCTATAAAAACTGAATGAAAGATTAATATTAATATTATTATTATTATTATTATTATTATTATTAATATTATTTCCTAATCCATGTAGTGCATATTATATAATATGTAAATTGATGGGTACTTTTTTTTATTTTTTCTAAACTAATTCCTTTGGCATTCAATTTCTTATCTCAGTAAGTTTCCCAAGTTATGTCCCAGTGGCTTTGCTCTTATTTCTCAGTCACAAATCTTTCATGTTACATCAGACTCAGGTTATCAATAATACATTATTACTGTACATTTGTAGTATAAATATGCAGTACACATATTTAAAATAAAAATGTTTATAGAAGTAATAAACAGTATTGTTGTAAAATGTTTCCTGTTTTATTTAGAAGGTAATACAATCAGGCAATAGAGGGATGAGGGGGCAAGAAAGTTTAGGAAGTTAAAGGCAAGTCCAGTAAATTATTTCATTTATTTCTAAAAGCAACCAGACAATGTTATACATATCAATTAAATTAAACATATCCAAAGCACTAAGGGCCTCATTCTATTATCGGCCGTAAATCGGCCGTAAGGCTGCGATTCCTTGCGAGGGTTCAGTTAACTCGCGATTCTATTATACGGCCCCGCAAGGATCTCCTTTTACGGCCGGCCGCATATCTTGGAACCGGCCGTAAACTGTGAAATATAAAAACTGAAAAATAAATTCAAGCCTGCACTGTACAGCTCTGTAAATGCTAGGGATCATATTGGGGGACATGAGGAATAAAAGGAACCCACTCTCAAGCTTGCACATCTGCCCAAACCCGAGTTCAAATTAACTGTTTATTTGCCGGCTGCGGCGTGGGCGTGTCTGAGGTGCTCCAAGCACTCTGGACTTTTTACATGGATATTTTACGGATATTAAAAATGAAATATTTTACGGATTTGAGTACAGGATAATTATGTGCTATTTTTTCTAACACCTAAAATCCCTTTATAGTCTTCTCAAAGTGCAGGATGGCTTTATTTGAGCTATTTTATGTGCTTAATTGGTGCTAGCGAGACCTTTTTCCTGCAAGTAACTGCGGCTCGTTTTTAGCCTTGCAGAGAGGTTTCCCGGAGCAATTGAATTGCAAATCTCTTGCGGCCGTTTTAGATCAAAGGCTTTCCTCCGGCGCGATCGGCCGCAAGAGATAGCAAGGCACCGGCCGCAAGCCTGCCGGAGCCTACGGCCGTAAGGGAATAGAATAGCAGAATAGCTTGCGGCCGGTCCTTGCGGCCCCGCAGCGGCTGCGGCCGATAATAGAATGAGGCCCTAAGTAATTTCAAAGGTGAAGAGATCTGCAGGGATTAATCTGAGATAATCGTCTCCTTACAGTAAATTACATCATCATTATCTGTTACATGTTTCACCAACTAATTAAAGCTTCAGGAAGCATCGCCCTGAGGTTATTATAAGCTCCCAAATGCAAATCCACAAGCGCTAATTATGGAAAATGTGATTTTGTTGATAGAATCTAACAAACTTTTTCACCAATAGAACAATTAGCTTTATTTCATTTAATGTAAACAGTATGTCTATAGACAAATAAGATTTATTTTTAAGCTTTCAAAGAGGTTTTCAGTACATTTCATACTTTCATAAATACAATTGAACATATAAAATTAACATATTTCTTTCAATTACTACTTTTGTTGAAATTGATGGATTAAAATGCCTATTATTGCTATGTGCAATATTATAAAGCATTATTTTTGTCACAGATATTCTCAGTAAAGTATTCATAACATATATCAAAATATCAGCAGAGAAGAGCTTTAGCAATAATGTAAAATCATATTATTTCCTTTTAGACATATAGTAATAATGAAACAAATTAAAGGCAGTGGGTTATATTTTTCAACGTTGGTTAAGTGTTAAAGTTTATCCCCACTTGATGAATAAGCTCCAATAAAACAAAGGAAGGGAAGACAATCTATGTTTTAACTCTGCTTAATTCCTCTAAATGCCTCCTATCCCCACTTACCATTGCTTACCCCCACACTTAACCCCATTTGATAACTATAAACCAAAGTTACCAGATAATGCTCAGTGGTTACTAGATGGCTAATAAGCATACACTGGATCATAGCCACAGCCAACATCCTGCACTAAAATCTAAAGCAATATTCAGAGTGTATCAGCCAACACCAAGCTATTGTTGGGAAAAAGACATAACAGACCTCCAATACCCCTCCATCAATAGGAGATTAAACAGAGATGCAAAGGAAATATCATTTTATAATAAACCTAATCTACTGTATATATACAATTTGGATATTCCAAAGACTAATTCTGAAAAAAATGATGCTTTATATTAAATACCTTTCTGAATCAATCCAAAAAACACATATAGATATATTGAGTAGAATATATTGTTATTATATAATACCTGCATTTATTTAATAATTTGTCTGGGGAACTACACCTGAATTATATTTCTGTAATATTTCTGTCAGGGTGGAACATTTTTGCTTTCCTGGTGTAGAAAAGAGATCGCACTAGTGATGAGAGATGTTAATATGAGAGGTGATGAGTGATGAGAGAGTCAATATATGTTTGTTGTTTGTTTTTGTTTTTTTGTTTTATGTTGACATTGAAATTTGATGCAGTTAAAGGGACATGGAAAGTTTCTGAACTTTACTAGGAATATAATATATACATGTATTTTCTTATTTTGTGTACTTTATTAAGAAATTATTATACGCTCTGTTTTCTGTCTAAAATATTACAAATAGTTTGTACATTTTTTCTCCTCTTTGCAGCTCATGAAGACAGTGTATTTCTAAGAAGAGGGAATGCACTCTCACTGTAACCAATCAGTGGCAAGATTCTGCAACATGCTGCTTGAGAGGGGTACCTGATTGGATAATTTGAAATACTCCACTTCACAGTCTATATATTTATGAGCTAGATAAGCTGCAGAAGACAGAACCAAACACGTATAAAATGTATGATTTTAGCCAGGAAAAAAACAGATCAAGAGATTACACAGTCCTCACATTTATAATATCTAACACCTAAAGAAGAAATCATCTTTTAAATGTAAACGTTAATATATGTGAGCTTTCCTAAATGTGACCCTCACAAATTTCCATCTTGTTCATATAGTAAAGAATGTAAGTAATGGCATTCACCATTCGCTTCGAGAAAATTATCTGCCGGAACCTTTGTTTTACCATAACTCGGTCGTGCACTATGATGTCAAATGAAGGGAACGTCCACATGTGACTACCCAATGTATCTTGAAGCAAGTGTTTCACCCCTATCACTTCTACAAAGGCCTTGAGGAGGAAAGGGGCCATGAACCTTAAGTAGGAGTATCCACAATTACATGATTTAACCCATGAGTTCCAAGATAAGAAAATATGATCATAGCCATCAGAGGCATAAAATTCCATAGGCATATCAAATCCATACATCCTAAAAAAATAAAAGTCAGCCTGGCTTTGTGTGTGTATTTTTTTCAGGGTAAGAATGCTAAGTGATGTATAAAAAATATTTACATATACCAAATGAACAAATATCATTTATTTACAGAAAATCTTTAATTTAGCCAATATAAATATGATAGAGACATCTCTATAATAAATGTATACATAGGGTCACTAAACCAATATTAAAGTTGAAACCATGTAAAACATACCCATCATATAGTTGGTGTCACAACCCACTCTTCATTGAGCTTCGAAATGACCAATCCTAGATGCAGGTTGAATCAGTTCTTTATCTTCACACACAGGATAGCCTAACTGGAGGCTAGGACAAATTACAGATTCTCCAAACTAAGTTGCAGTTGCCAGGCTAAGTTGCAGAACATCATGGCAAGTTAAATGGTGCTGGGGCAAGTTGCAGAAATGAATAGCTACTTAAAGAAATACACCTTTCCCCTAAATGAAACACACCGCACATATGTGTCCCAAACAGAGCATACATTTTATTTTCCAGGTCACAGTTTTATACAGTTAGTGCACCAATTACCACTGACCACTTACTTTGGTAAATACCACATTGACACATCATGTCCACTTTGAACTACTTAAGTGGTTACGTCTGTCTCCAAGGATTTGGCGCAAGCCTGTCTACTCCCCACCTTTGTATCAACAGTCTGTACAAGCTACCTTCGGCAGGAGTGTTTGGTTGAGGGGTCCAGGTCTTTAACCCACATGGGGAATCATAGACCTGGGGGTTGTGAAAGTTAGATTTCTGGGTCAGACTCTCTGATATGTGGGGTTGTGGGGCTGATTAGCGATCTTGGTGCATCACCTGATTAAAGAGGGAAAAGTGGTAAGGCCTGTTGAAATCATGGGACTATGCAGTTAGGTTTAGCCGCTCCATAGCTTACCTTTCCTTGGATAGAGACATCTTTATTGAGTCAGAGGGGAGTAGGCTTAGATGTTTGGGTTGGCTCCGGGGTGTATTCAAGTTCGGAGGTGACCAAGACTTCCACTAGGATTGTAGAAATTCAGGCTCCTATTTGATTGAGTGGTGGGGGAGGGGGGTCACGAACAATGGCTAAGGTTAAGTATTTCCTAATTTGTGGTTAACCGCAAGATAAAGTATCAAACTGGTATCAGTAGCAGAGCACTGGAAACCACTGAACATTTGTCTATTGAAACAAGTGTTTGAATTGCTGTTTTGACAGACTTGTTAATTATACAAGATTGCTTGATTCTGTTCTTGAACCCCCCCATTGAAGTTTATGAAGCCTATTCTAATGCTTGATGCAAGTTTGAATCCGGCCAGGACAGTATTCCGCCCCTGGCGCTGGGAGCGTTGGTTAATTGTTTTGTTAAGGGCAACTTTTCTAAACCCAAATCCCAAAAGACAATGGCTCCCTGTCACACACATATATGTTTACACTGGAAGTTATGTGGCCATATGGTAAACATAAAAATATTCCAGGACAGAACAGGTATTGTCCACAACATCAGAGACTTTTTCATTTGTAGTACCAGGTGGTGGTCTTGTGGACTTAAATATGTGGGCATGAGCAGCCACGAGATTAGTAGGAGAACACCTAGGAAATATAAAACACTATCAAAGAAAGAGTAGTGAAGGCAAAACCCTTACCACGGTTTCACAATAAAACCTATATTTTAACAAGACAAAACTAGACATAAAATGTTGGTTTCTGCAGAAATGTTGGCTAGGCATTGGAGGTAACATGGAAGAGGAACTACTTAAGGTGGAAAGTAAATGGATAGTGTTTTTGAAAAATGTCAGACCAAAAGACCTAAATGATAATGTTAATTGTACAGTGTTTCTTTAGGCTGATTTCCTATTCCACCTAATACCATTGATATTCAGGTACAATAAACTTTGCCTAGTGTTAAGTGGGATCAAGGTATCATTATTTGCAACTCTTTTGAGCAGTAGGATGTAGTTTAAGCCATCCTAACTAACAGATTAAACTCTACTAGGTTACTGTTCATAGCCAGTTCTATTTTGGGATGGTATGCACATTGGATTCAATTAGTGAAAATATATAGGGCCTAATTGTGATTTGGCCAATTGAATAGGGCTCTATATAAGCACAGAGCATATTTTTTTGCTGACATCTTGAATATCTAGTTATATAAGCAGTTTATTAGTTATTTTAATCAATTAAAAATGTTTTTTTTCAAGTTTCTGCCATAAAGTAGATCACCTTTAGGGAATCTCTTTTGACTGCTGTCTTTATTGTATGAAGTGGCATGATATAAGTATTAATGCACACTATGCATTTACACTATAGTATGCTCATAAAGTTATTGATCTTCCTCCTATTGAATAACTTTACATATTAATTGCCAACTATCAGCCTTATTAAATTGTGATTCTGACAATTGAATAGGGCTCTATATAAGCACATAGCATTTTTTAACAGAAGTTTTTAGTTAGTGAAGACCTTGCTTTTGGATAGATGTTAACTAACTAAAAACATCTGTAAAAAAATGCTATGTGCTTATATAGAACCCTATTCAATTGGCAGAATCAAAATTTAGTAAGGCTGTATATGAGGGGTATGTTCTACAGGGTTATTAATCTTATGTCCTTAAGATTAATAACCCTATGTCCCTAAGTCAGAGGGTCTATTATTAATTCTAAGACATCGCTTTCACTTCTAATAAAAGTACAGGATTGCTTTTTTATTTGCTTAATTAGTGCTACAATTTGAAAGTAAGACCTTTGCGAGACCTCCTTGGTCCCAGTTACCTGTTGTTTATGTTCAGCCATTTACAGACTTGATGGAAGGGTAAATCTAGCGATTTAGTTTTTTTGCTGCCCAACTCTTGCAGCCATTAAAGATCAAAGGTTTTGATGGAAGTAACTTGCTATTGTGAGTAAAGTATGAGAAAGTAGCGAGCAGCAAGTAACCTGATCAGAGCCTGCAAGTAGCAGGCAATTGAATAGGGAAGTAACTTGCAATCTCCATTTACTACTACTTTTTGTAGTAGAAATTGAATGAGGCCCCATATGTCTGCAGGCTTCCTGCGGGCTTGAACTCTACTACAATTCCGGTGGTATTCAATTGAACAAGCCTGCAAGTTAGGTGCCGAAAGGCGATACCGTAAACCATGCACTTGTATGTAGCATTTCAGGGCGGGAACATGATCAATTAAGCATGTCCGTAACTACCCAATTAAAAACCACCAATAGAAAATAGGACCGTCATCATTAGTTGAGTAAAACATGGAGGTTACATGTCAATCAATTAGCGTTTGAGGATCCGATATGCGATAGGACTTGCAAAACCAGAAAATACAAATGAATCAAAAGGAATGCAAATACTGTTCTAGTCCATATGGGATATGTATTAACTCATTGGGCAATTAAATGAGGCCCATGGTTTGTTGGTTTACCCAGGGCGTGACTGGAACCAATTAAATTGGAGGGAGAGAACTGCCGTTAATAATTTTCTCTTAGAATAAAGGATGCCAAAATTCTGCAAGTTGCTTCTGCCAGGAAACTCAATACCAGGAGGCTGGAAGCTGCTAAAGTAAGAAACTAGGAGAAAGGCGGCGAATTTGCGGAGGAGACAGAAGGAAAAGCCTTGAGGTAGATGGTAAATATTGTGGAGACACGTGGGTGATAGACACGCTGGTGAGAGAGTCACTGGAGAGACATGCAGGGGGAATTTGCTTTAGAGAGAGACCTAATGCTGATAAATAGCATAAGATCCTACCATCCCCTGAGTGAGTCATCAGACAAATGCCAACAGAACTCAGGGAGACCTAGGGTGCAGTTTTACGGTCTCCACTATAAGAATTACAGAGACTCGCCGACAAGCCAGAGAAGGGAGAGGTAAATATTGATCTCCCGCCACGAGGAAACAACCAGCAGGAAGCTGATCCAAGAATTATACTGTGAAGAGGAAGATCTAGGGCTGATGTCCCTCCGGTGAAGATACAATTTGCTGACAGATACAGAAGGTTTGATTTGGATCATTATTATTATTATTATCCTTTATTTATAATGAGCAACATATTCCGCAGCGCAATACAGGGGTTAGATACAAATATATACAATAACCCCACAATGAAAATAAATGGAAGACACTGTTATTGAGCCTTCAATCAGACATACACAGTGCTTTCCCTAAAGCCCCTCACAAGATTGAAACTTGCAAACTTACATTCTAAAGGGTGTGGGTGTTTTAAAGAACTTTTTAAGGATTTGATGCAGGAAGATAGTCTGGTGGAGCGAGGTAATGAGTTCCAAAGAATAGGGGTAGCATGAGAAAAGTCTTGAAGACGGGAGTGAGAGGAGGTGATGAGAGAGGAGGAGAGAAGAAGGTCATTAGCAGAGCGAAGGGGGCGGTTGGGAGTGTACTTTGGGATGTGAGCAAAGATGTAGGAGGGTGCACAATTGTGGAGGGCTTTATATGTTAGGGTCATGATTTTGAATTGTATTCTAGAGGCTATGGGAAGCCAGTGGAGTGCCTGAAAGAGAGGTGCTGCAGACTCTGATCATTTAGTATGGTAGATGAGTATAGCGGATGCATTCAAAATGGATTGAAGTGGAGACAGACGAGTAATAGGAAGGCCTTCAAGGAGAGAGTTGCAGTAATCGAGGCGAGATATGATGAGAGAGTGAATAAGAATTTTAGTTGTGTCTTGTGTAAGGTTGTGGCGTATTTTGGATATGTTTTTTATCCAAGACAAGATTTTGTGAGTGATTGAATGTGAGGAATGAAAGAGAGGGAAGGGTCAAGTAGGAACTCAACACAGTGGGCCTGGGAAGTGGGAGTGATGATGGCATTGTCAACAGTGAGAGGTAAGTGAGGCGTGGGAGCTAAGGAAGAGGGTGGAAAGATAAGGAGCTCTGTCTTAGACATGTTGAGTTTGAGTTGACGGGCAGACATCCATGAGGATATGCTCGAGAGGCAATTGGCAACATGAGCTAGCAGAGAGGTAGATAGTTCAGGTGCAGAGATGTAGATTTGGTTGTCATCAGCATATAAATGATACTGAAATCCAAAAGATTTTATAAGGGAAGCAAGGGAGAATGTATAGATGGAGAAAAGGAGGGGGCATATAACTGAGCCTTGGGGTAAACCATCAGTTAGAGGGCAAGGAGATGAAGCAGCGTCAGAGAAGTAGACACTAAATGTTCAATTTTCTAGATAAGGTGTGAACCAAGAGAGAGCAGTGTCACGGATGCCAAGAGAGGGGAGAATCTGGATAAGAAGAGTATGATAAACTGTGTCAAAGGCAGCAGAGAGATCCAGGAGAATTATGATAGAGAAATGACCCTTTGATTTGCCATTGAACATTAGTAACTTTTGTGAGAGCTAGCTATGTGGAGTGTTTGGGCCAGAAGCCAGATTGTAAGGGATCAAGGAGGGAGTTGGAGGAAATTAATTGTGTAAGGCGATTGTGGACAACACGCTCAAGTAGTTTAGAAGTCAAGGGAAGTAGAAAGATAGGAGGGCAATTTGGTGGAGAAGCTGGATCAGATGAGGGTTTCTTAAGAATGGGTGTAATTGGGGTTTGTTTCAAAGGTGATGGAAACTTCCCAGTGTCTAAGGAAAGGCTGAATAGATGTGTGAGAGCTGGGTTAAGTGTTTTAGAGGGGGATAGATGATGGATCAGCTGTGACAGAAAAGGGATCATGTGGACAAGATGTGAGATTAGAGGTTGATAGAAGATTAGCAACGTCATCCTCAGTTACAGGGTTAAAGGAGTTTATAATGACTATTGGTTTGGGAAAGGGTGAAGGCAGGCTGCTGTTTGTTTGTTGAGGATAAAGTGTGATTTCGGCACGTTGAGAGGAGAGTTAATTACGAATATTTTTAATTTTACTAGTGTCTAGCAAAATCTTTAGCTGTAAGAGAGGAAGTGGCGGGAGGTGGAGGAGGGAAGACGAGAGTGTTGAAAGTGGAGAACAAACGTTTGGGGTTGGAGGCCAAATTTGATATTAATCATGAGAAGTAGCTCTGTTTGGCACTATTGAGGGCATAGTAATAGGAGAGTAGGATAAACTTGTAATGAAGGAAGTCTGCTGAGGAGTGAGATTTCCTCCATAATTGTTCAGTGCTTCAGGAGCACTTCTGGATGTAGCGTGTTCATGTAGTGTGCCATGATTGTAGATGAGAGCGGGGGTGTCTCTATGGGGACTAGAGAGTCCAGGGTGGAATTTAGAGTCAAACTGTATTATGTGGTAGCAATATTAGGACAAGTGAGAGTAGTGAGAGGACTGAGAAGAGGTTGTAGTAAATTGAAAAGGTTTTGTGAGTTAAGTGTCTGCAGGTTTCTGTGGGTTCTGGTAGTTGAGCATTATAAAGGCCAGAGATTGGAAGGGGTTGTGAGGCTGTAGGTTAGCAGATGGTGGAGCCAGGTGGCAAATTATCCAGAAATTGAGAGGCTGGTCCAGGTGGGCGATAAATGACACTCGTATAGAGATGGGTGAAAAGAGATGCATAGTGTGAACTTCGAAAGAAGTGGAGAGTGGGAACTGGGGGAGTGCAATTGAATGAGCAGCGGGTGGAAAGTTAGATGCCCACGCCTCCACCTTGCTTATTCCCAGGTCTAGGTGTGTGACTGAAATGTAAGCCACCATATGATAGTGCAGCAGGGGAGGCAGTGTCAGTTGGAGAGAGCCAGGTTTCAGTGATAGCTAAAAGTTTGAGGGAGTTGGGGATGAATAGGTCTTGAATGTAAGTGAGTTTTTTGCAAACAGACCTAGCATTCCAGAGGGCACATGAGAAGGGCAAAGTGGGGGGTATGTGATAGATGATGGGTATTAGGTTATGAGGGTTTCTGGTGTTTGTTGCCCCTGTGGGCTGAGTGTGACTGATAAAAGGTAGGAATGGATGAGGGCCCTGGGTTAGGAGATATATCTCCAGCAGCCAATAAAATTGACAATGAAAGAGAAAGGATATGAGAGTAGGACTTACAGAAATGTTTTTGCTTATTGACCTTAGAAGAGGAAGGAGAGGAGCTCGTGGGAGCAAAGAAGAGGGTTAGAGAGCAGGGTGGTGAGATGGTGATACAGTTTGAAACATGAATTTGAGAAAGTGAGGAGAGCCTTAGAAACAGGCAGGAGACCATAAGGGAGAGGGAAGTAAGCGGAAACATTGTTCCACTATGTGCTCTTAAAGGAGTGGTTAGGGGTAATAAGCAGATGTCACTGATTGGACAGGTGCAGGTAATTAGTAGGCCTCAATAAATTAAGTGTAAACAGGGGTGGGTGGGCAGAAGGGATAAGAGGGAGGGAATTGCTTCAGGCGAGGGGCATTGCTAGTTCTGAGAGGGCAGTATGTGTTCCTAAATGCTCCTTCAGGTGAGGGGTGTTGTGAGTTCTGAGAGGGCAGTATGTGTTCTTAAATGCTCCTTCAGGTGAGGGGTATTGTGAGTTCTGAGAGGGTAGTATGTGTTCTTAAATGCTCCTTCAGGTGAGGGTATTGTGAGTTCTGAGAGGACAGTATGTGTTCTTAAATGCTCCTTCAGGTGAGGGGTATTGTGAGTTCTGAGAGGGCAGTATGTGTTCTTAAATGCTCCTTCAGGTGAGGGGTGTTGTGAATTCTGAGAAGGCATTATGTGTTCTTAAATGCTCTTTCAGGTGAAGGGTATCTCCTTCTGGAGGAATCCCACAATAAACTGTATGTAAAGTGCCAAGGTTAAAGCCAAAAAAAAATGCTTATAAAGGTGATATTGATTAGACATTAGTTAAAATAAGAAACATCAATTACATATCCCCAATAAGCCATAACTATGAGCGATGATGGACTTTGTTACGAGGATATAAAGAAAAGATCTACTTATCTGAACAAGTGACCACTGTTTTATAATAGTCTGAGCTTCAAGAAATAAAGAAATAAAACAACAGTAAGAGACACTATAATAGGCTTAAAACTCTGTTTAAAAAGCAGTTATCCATTTAAGCAGCAAAGTAATTGGAACAAGCTGCATTGAGACTCTGGAAATGATATCATACGAACTGATAATAAGTTTTAATAAAAATTGGTTAGTGGGAGTGACTAATGATTCAGCTTAAATTCTTAAAGCCTCATTCAAAAAAATAAATGTAGAAGAACCATATGGCAGTTCATATATATACAGATATATCAGCATTTACATTAACTAAGAGGAGAGAATACACTCAAATACTCAAGTTTTGAGAAAAGAAAAAATATTGTATAAGTGTCGAACGCCCACAGGACTCTTGATTTTGAAAGATTCAAGATGATTTAATGTATTAAATATTAAAGAAGGATTTTAACATTTAGAGAAATGAGAGTATAAAATAGAACAATAGAAACAGATCAAAAAGTGGAAATAGAATTAAAGAAACCAGAGTGGTAAACTAATGAAAAAAAAGAGGAAAACAGGGGATGAAAAAAAATAGAGAATAGGAAAGATAATCTAAGAAACCTTGGAATTAGTTTAACCCGAATAATATAAGAAATGATAAAAGAGGATAAGAAGGATTATTTTGAGGGATTGATAAGAATGGAAAGTTGTAAAGTATACACAAAATGATTTCTCAAGAAATAAATACATGTTTTGGTTTTGTGTTTTTACTTATTCATTTATCTATGTATACACTATTAAGGGTAATATCAGAGTTAAATGGTTTTTAAAGAATTAACCCTTAAAAAGGAATTGTATAAAATATACACAAAAAGGGAATTTTATTGGAAATGTATGAGTAAGAAAGGGGTAATGGTATCACGGTAAATGGTAATTGAATTTATTAAAAACCTATATACAAGGGAATTGTATTATATATTCACTAATTGAAAATTGAAGAGTTTAAAATTAAAAGGGGAAAAGTAAAGGTATTATGGTAAAATATCACTGGAAATAATAATTGTTAAACGATTATAAATAAGTCTGAATTTTGGGTAGGCATGAGAAGAATTACATTTAAAGGGAAAAGGTAAGGGTATTATGACAAAATATCACTGAAAAGAAAATTCGTTAAAAGGTTAAAAATGAGTTTGAAGTTTGGGTTAAAAATGTAGGCATGAAAATGAATCGAGATAAACTATCAAAAGGTGAACTTAGTATTGGGCTTCCTAAGATTAAAGAGGGAACATTAAACGTAAAGAGAAATCTATTTAATATATTAGAAATTTGGTAGTCCCCTCCCCACCTAATTATCACTTATATCTTAGGATAAATGGGGGAAAACAATTGGTCCTATTGGCTTAAGAGCCCTGCTTTATGACCAAAAGGTGAAATTGAGGTCATAAATTGTATGAATGTAAGAATTAAAATATTCATGTGAATAAAGTTACAGGACATAGGAATAAGAAAGAACAGAGAAGAGAAAGAAAGGATAAGGTTAAACTCTCAGATAAATATATTTATAATGGAAGATTTAGTAAGGAGAAAACAACTAATTTGAAAAATTGTATTAAAAATATTGTTACATAATGTTAATGCCTAAATCAACATTAGCTATGGCTGAATATGGAAGATTAAACATGGATATATTATGTTTGCAGGAAACTCATTTGAAAGCAAGTACTACATACCTGTTAAATAATAACATTTTTCAGAGAAGAGTGGAGGCAAGATTTAAAAAAAAGTCCAGAGAGGTGACCATTTTATTTAACAATAAACTAAAAATAAAAGAAGAACTTATAAAAGAGGCCGAATCAGGTATATACGTCATATGGATTGGAGAAATAAATGATAAAATATATACATTGATAAATATCTATGCACTCAATAATAAGCAATACAACATTTAAAATAAAAATATTAAAAATAATCAAGCAATAGCGACTTGCCCATCAAAAATTACGGCAACAAAAAGAGAAGCCTGGCAATGCTGTTTGCTACACTAGAGCCTCTACTTTACTGGCCTAGTAAAGAGCGCCTTTGGCGCTCATTGCGAGCCCCCCACCTCTACTTCTCCCACCCTCTACTTTACTGGCCTTGTGATGAGCGCCTTCAGCACTCATCACAGGCCTCGCAATGAGCGCCTTTTGGCCTTGTGTCTCCTTCCCTCCCTGTGTTTTTACCAACATCTCCCTCTCGTGTCTCTAACCCCCTCCCCTGTGTCCTTTCCCTCTTGTGTCTCTTTCCCGCCTCTCATTCCCATGCGTCTCTTTCCCCCTAGACTGTTTATCTTTCCCCCCTCTCCCTCCCCTGTGTCTTTTCCCCCTCCCTTGTGTCTCTTTCACCCCTTTCCCCCTCTCCTGTGTCTGTTCCCCCATCCCTCATGTATCTTCCACCTTATTTCCCTCCCCTGTGTCTTTCCCCCCTACCCAATGCCCATCAGCGGGGTTTGCTATTGATCGGTTGTCAAGCTGCAATTTGTCGCAAAGCATGATGACGAATCACAGTTTAACATTATAATATGTGATCCGAGGGCAAAGTTAGTAATTCCAAATTGCGAGACTGCATATTTTCCTGTACAGAATGGAACAAGACAGGGGTGTCCCCCGTCTCCAATTCTGTTTATTATTTATATAGAACCATTATTACAAAAGATTAGGAATTAAAAAAATATCCAGGGGACACATAGTGGTACTAAAGAATATAAAATTCTTACATTTGCAGATGATTTAGTACTGACATTAAAAGAACCAGAAAAATCGTTGAAGAACTTGAAAGAAATTCTATTAAAATTTGCAAAAGTATCATATTTTAAAGTAAACAACATTAAAACAGATATAATGATCAAAAGAACTGAGCCAGAGATGAAAAATAGATTAAAAAAATTATATAACTTTAATTGAGACTCTAAAAGCATAGTACATTTAGGAATAAAATTCTGTGTACGAATTAAAGAAATATTAAAAGAAAATTTAGAAAGAGACATCTAAAAGCAATAATGAACGGTTGGAAAAAAAAATATTTTTCTTGGAGTGCAAGAATTAATATTATCAAAATGCTAATAATACCTAAAATGTGTACAAAAATACAGAGATGTATGAATGAATATTTATTAAATAAGACCAAATCTAAAATCACTTTGGAAATAACTAAAATAAGTTTTGAAAGGGGAGGACTAAATTTGCCTTGTATAAAATAAATCCAAGAGTTTATAGCTATTTCTCAACTGATGGTATGGAACTCCCCAAATTTAAATTCGATATGGAAACAAATAGAAAGTGACATGTTGGAAGATATTCCTCTTAATCTGATTTATGGCTCTCAAAGGACGAAATTATAAGATATAAGATGCTAGAGGAAAAAGATCATTGTTGAAATTTTGGATAAATGTGAAAAGTGAACTAAAATTATCATGATATCCCTCTTTAAGAAACCCAATAGAAATAATAACTATATCCCAGGGAAAAATAAAGGTAGAACAATGAAAAAAGAAGGGTATACATATTATAGTGAATCTGTGTGAAGAAGGGAATCAGATAGGTTGGCCTGAATTGAAACATAAATATAAGTTAAAGGGTTCCATAAAAGATATATAAAAAAAAAGAGAGGATTTAAGAAGAAAGATAGGCCACCCTAACATCATGGGAACAGTTAAATCTATTGTACAGATCTGTCTCATATAATCTCCAAATGCCATGAAATAATATCTCAAAATGAGTTATTTAAGAAATCTAAAGCTATAATAACATGGGAAAAGAAGTTTAAAAAAGATATAAAGGAGATATATGGCTAGATTATTTTAAGATGGTCAAACTTTCGGCCCAAACAAATTCCTATATAGAAATATACTTTAAGATAATACACATCTGGTATTACACCCCTGATAATCTGCAGTTCCTGTCTGTCCATCTATCCACTGTCCTCCCAAAATCTCATTAAAATTCATGACCCTAACATATAATGCCCTCAACAACAGTGTATCCTCTTACATCCCTGCATTCATTTCAAACCTTCAGAACATTTATTGTGCTGCTTTTGCTCTATGGAACCTTTTGCTTCACTCCATTAGGCTATATTCGGTCCTCAAAGCCTTCAAAACTCACTTAAAATACATCTCTTTAAAATAGCTAATCACCATAAGCCTTAATATGTACAACTACATGCTCTACAGCATAATACTTTGTCCCTCACCCATAATCTATGGTGCAACACACAGCCACCTCCACTTGCTTGAGCCTATTGCCTTACACCCTGCCACTGTGCATCTATAACCCACCTTTATCACAACCAGACCCTTTAGAGTGTGAGTTTGTGAGTTTTCATTTTTTAAACATGCTTTGGAATCAAGCTCTATGTACGTTTGATTTTAAGCTCGCAGACATGGCCCTCGACTCTTTTACGATTTATTAATATTGTTTTTGCCTTGTGCTTAACCTTTGTATAGTGCTACAGAATTTATTGGCTCATTAAGAAATAAAAGCTAATAATAATAATAATAATTGACACAATTAAGTTGAATGCTCGTTATTTGAGCAATGAAGTCTTCTCAGAGTCATTTTTATTCCTTTACAAGAAGTTGAAGGTACCTGTTAGATTTTTTTAAAATATTGAGCACTTGGAGAGTCTTTCGAATAAATTGCAGTGAGATTACATATCATTTAAGGAGTAACGTCATGCCAGCCACTTTAAACATAAGTTTAAAACCATTCAAAATAAATTATCCTCTCAATGTGGCTCACACACTCCGTCCTTTCCACTAACAAAAAACACCTAGCTTTCACCCTTCCCCAATGCCACATCAACTATGAACTCTTTTTACCTTGTAACTGTGGATGAAATATCCAGTCTACTATCAACCTCTTGCCTTACAATCTGTCCACAAGATCCTATTCCATTGCAGCTGCTCCCATCACTCTCTACCACACTTCTCACACATATATTCAACCTCAAACTAAACATTAGAAGGTTTCCATCATCTTTAGAACATTCTATAATTATACCCATGCATTATGAAACTAATTATCACCCTATATAACTACTTCCCCTGGGTTCATCTACAATTGCCTTACTCAATTTATTTCTTCCAATTCTCTTCCATGAGACCTACCAATCTGGTTTTCAGCCACATCACTCCACAGAGACATCTCCCACAAAAGTCACTAATGACCTGCTCACCGCCAAGTCAAATGGTCATTTCTCTATTCTAATTCTCCTGGATCTCTCTGCTGCCTTTGACAGAGTTTTTTTTTATATTTTAATTTTTTTATTGTTTTTAGACACAGACAACCAAAATAAAATACATACAGTAAAACAATACTTACATCTAAATCATACACAATCACCCACCTACAAACCCCCCACCCACCCCTTGGCAATATTCTCATTATTTACAGAAGGAGGCAATACCCAAAACCTATTATATAATTGAAGTAACTTCGCTAAAGGCAACAAATACAACAACAACAAAAAATATCTATTAACAGAAAGGCCCGGCAAACAGTTCTTTGTCCCATCTTGCCCATTTCTTGACCACTGATAATCTTAACTTGGAATCAAAACTTAAATATTCCATTTCATACTGTTTATTCCTTTCCATAGTACTACAAATCTCATTCCATTTAGGCAATTCCCCACTTCTCCATCTCCGTACAATCCACCATTTAATTGCCATGAGAACCTGCACCACTATCCCAATTGTTTCACTAGACCATTCCCTTGGAAAGATATGTAATAGAAAAGCTTCTGGGTTTAAGGTAACTTCCTTACATCCCATACCCACCAACTTGGTGACACACCTTTCCCAAAGCCCTTTGATCTTAACACATTTCCACCACATGTGGCTTTGGGTGCCTATTTCCGAGCACCCTCTCCAACACAGCTCACTATATTTGCTTGGATCTATTTTAGACAGAAGCTCTGGAACTATGTACCATTTTTGTGTAATTTTAAAGTGGATTTCTCTGTAAGTTGTACAAATCAAGTTATCTTTTGTTAGCTGATACGCTTTTCCCCAGTCCTCCAAATTTTTCTTAATTCTAAAATCAGTTTCCCAGCTTTCCATGGCTACAGATTTTCCAGAACTTCTGTACTCGTCTAAAATTTTTAAGCATTTCGACACTGAACTCTTATTACTTGTTCTTAATGACAGGAATTTTTCGAGAGGTGTCAAATCCCTGACTGTTCTTACATCAAAACCTTCTTTTGTTAATATCTTCTTAAGGGTCAGAAATTGCAGCCACATTGATATTGGGACCTCTTTCACTCTCCTCAGTTCCTCAAATTTAATAAAGCCCTCATTTCTGATTAAATCCTTAATTTTGTCAATACCCCATTTCCCCCACTCTACCTTATCTATTTCGGGGTGAATATCATAAATTACTTCCAGTGGTGTTAATGGAGATGAAAAAGGGAGCAACTTCAATTTTGAGTTCATTTTAAGCCAACTAGCCCAACATTGTTTCTCTATTCTGAACTCTATCTGAGTCTTAAAGTTGGACGATTTCTTATACCATAGAGCTTGCTACAGAACTATTTTGGGGCTTAATGCTTCTTCTAACTGGACAAACTTGGGTCCTTCCACTCCTTCTGTCCATCTCAGAAAGTGGTACAATTTTATAGCCTCTGCATACTTCCAGAGGTTGATTGCCCCTAATCCACCTTCTATATACTTTTTATTTACTTGGTCTTTACTGACTCTAACCCTATTTCCTTTATATATAAAATGATCTACCACTTTCGGAAATTTAGTAATACTTCCTCTGGATATAAATAGAGGGATTGCTCTTAAAACATAAGTAAGTTTTGGTAAAATGAACATCTTAACACATACGATTCTGCCTGACCAGGTTAGGTTTAGCCTCTCCCATGACTTGAGTAGTTTGCACACTGAAACAAAAGTTATTTCCAAGTTATTCTTTAACATGGAAGCAACACATGGAGTCAACTCTATTCCCAAATGTTCTATTTTATTCTGCTCCCATCTAAATGGGAATTTCTCTCGTAACAAGGTTTTAGTTTCTAAGTTCACATTTAGCCAGATAATCTCTGATTTGGAAGAATTAATTTTATAATATGATAGGCAACCAAAGGTTTTTAATTCCTTCATGAGATACACCAATGATTCTAGTGGCTCTGATAAGACTACAACTACATCGTCTTTGAATAGAGTGATCTTCGATTCTATAGCTCCACATATGATTCCTCTTATCCTATCATTCTTCCTTATCATTTGAGCCAGCACTTCTATACACAAATTGAAGATCATTGGGGATAGCGGGCATCCTTGTCTCGTCCCATTGCTAATCTCAAACGATTCCGACTGAAAGTCTGTACCTTTTATGAAGGCTGAAGGGTTAGAGTATAGCGCCATAATCGCACTTGACCCGAATTTGCCCAATCCAATTTCTTCTAAAGTACACTTGATAAACTCCCAGTTGAGCCTATTGAAGGCTTTTTCCGCAACTAACCCTACTGCCACCAACGGGATTTTATTATCTTTAGCATGTGCCAATATATCGATAAGCTTTCGCAGATTATCTGTCCCTTGTCGGACTTTAACAAAACCTGTTTGATCTGACTCAATTAACTGGTCTAAAAGAGGATTTAATCTTTGTGCTACTATCTTTGAATATATTTTGATATCGATGTTAAGTAAAGAGATGGGCCTGTAGTTAGCACAATTTGCCAGATCTTTTCCCTCCTTCGGTATCATAATTATTGCTGCTTCTAATGTCTCCCTAGGAGCCCATCCTACGTCTTTAATTTTGTTAAATGCTTTTACCATATGAGCCCCCAATTCTGGTAAGAATTGTTTATAATACAGTATCGGGAACCCATCTGGTCCTGGGGATTTTTGGACATTTAAACCGGACACACAATTCTCGATTTCCTCCACTAAAATCTTCCCATTTAGTAGTTCCTTTTGCTCATCGGAAATTTTTTTTAGATTCAACTTTTTAAACAAATCCTGTATTTGCCCTTTATCAGGTTTAACCCACCCTGGTTTCTTTTCCAGATTATACAAGGCGCTATAATACTCCGCCGCAATTCTACCTATTTCAATAGGATCCTTTTTCATAATTCCTTTGGCATCGAGGAATTTCACTATCCTTTTGTTGCTCCGCTTTTTCCCAATAAGATCCACTAGTGATTTATTTGCTTTATTACCTAGATGATAATTTTTTATTTTTAGCTCCTTTAACTTCTTATCTATTTGACTTTGTAAGATCATATTTATCTGTGCTTGTATCTTATAGATCTGTTCCGTCAACATGTTATCCTGGCTTTTTTTGTTGGCATATGATAACTTGTAGAGTTCTAAATATAAATCATGCAGCGATTTCACCCTGGCCCTCCTCTTCTTAATCATTCTTGTTTTCAGAATACCCCTCATATACGCTTTATGCGCATTCCAAATACTTAAATCTGAGGTTATAGAGCCACTGTTAACTCTAAAGAACTCTTCAATTACTTCCTTAATTTCTTTTTTTTCTTCTATTGTATAAAATACTTCTGAGTTAATATTTTCTCTTTTTTTTCCATTGCTAGCCCCCCGACCTTGCAGTACTATTTTTACCAGGGCGTGGTCTGACCATGATATAACCCCTACCTCCACATCATCCACTTCTCTCCATGTCTCTATGTCAACCAGTATAAAATCAATCCTTGTGTATATACTATGTCTCTGAGAATAATAAGTATAGTCCCGGACCTCAGGATTTTTTAGCCTCCAAGAGTCATATAGTTTGTATTTCAACAATATCTCATTAAATCTTCTAGACAATCTTTCCAGAGCCAAATCGCTCGTCTTTAAGCTCCTATCAAATTTTATGTCCAGGACCATATTCAGATCCCCACATATAATAAGCTTACCCACTTTTAGTTTGGAAATAATTTTTAAACACTTACTCAAAAAGCTTATTTGATTCGCATTCGGAGAATATAAATTTGCAATTGTAAATGACTGACCATTTACCTGTCCTAACCAAATGATAAATCTCCCTTCTCCATCATATTCTACATGATCCGTTACAATCACATTCTTATCATGAAACAAAATAGCAACCCCTCTAGCCTTTTTCCTGAAGCTAGACGAGAAACCAAACTCAAACTGTTTATATCCTATTCTAGGTTCTTTCCCCTTTACCCAGTGGGTTTCTTGTAGACAAATAACATCCAATTCTTCTTTTATAAATTGACGGAAGGCACAGTGCCGTTTGCCGGGTGAATTTAAGCCTCTAGCATTTTGCGATATCACTTTTAACATCAAAGTGACTTACTTGATAACCTCCGAGTCCCCTCCTTCCCTATCATACAATTTGTATTGCCTTCACTTCCCATCCCCTTCCAACAGCATACAAACACCACACATACCGTTTCCTCCCGATGGCAAGAAAAACTTAATGCCATCTTTTAAGATGTCTGGTCCTCCGGGGCGGAGAAAAAAATTCAAAAAGAGAGAGAAAAAAAAAAAAAAGACCCCGGCAGTACCTTGGGAGTGCGCCCATTGCCCCCTCATCCTAATCCTAGAAGCACTCAACTACACATTAAGTGTTTCCTTCACGTCCAAAACTTTTAATTGACTCTACAATAGAATATTGAAACATTTCCCAAAATTGTCTCGGATAAGTAGTATATTTTATACATTTTCTTTTCCATTTTTTTTTTTCCTTTCTCTTTATTCACCTATGTACTTAACTTTCACTTTCCCGTTTTACCGCCTTCATCGAAGTTGGGGCCTTTCCCGTCCCTTCTCGTGTCTTCTTTTTCTATTTCGAAACCCCACTTTTCCAAGCAATGCACACCTTCTGCGACGGACTTGATCGCCTCAGTTTGGTTACCTTTAGTTATAATTAGTTTAACAGGGAACCCCCATTTATATAATACCTTTTCTCTTCTGAGCACTTTAGTGATAGAACTTAATTCTCTTCTTTTAGCTAAAGTTTCGCTTGAATAGTCTTGGTAAATTTCTACCTTTTCATAAGGGCTCTCAAACTGTCTTTTTTCTCTACTACATTTAATTATTCATTCTTTGAAGGAGTAATTTTGTAATTTTACTATTACATCCTGCTCTCTTCGCCCTATCAGTCTCCTAGGTAATGGGAGCCTGTGTATCTTCTCAAACGTACCTTCCAGAGTGTTATCATTCCCTGTGATAGATTTAAAAAACTCATTCATGTACTTTCTAACTCATTGTCCAGGACTTTCCCTGAAATCCCCCTCAGCCTTAAATTATTCCGTCTAGAGAAATCTTCAATTCTACATAATTTGTTCTTGAGACTTACAACTTCATCCTCAAGCCTCCCAACTTTGGTCTCTAATCTCTGATGATCCTCCACAAGCTTTTCTTGTTTGCCTTCCAGCTGGCCAATTCTCTCTAGTAACGCATTCACTGCTTTTGTATTCTCTGTAAGCTCTAATAGTATATCTTTCCTGATTCTGTTTCAAAGTTATAAAACAACCTTTCCATTGCCTCTACAGTTAATGCTTCTGGTTGACCTGTGTTCAATCTATCGGGGAGGTCTACTATCTCTGATATATTAACGTGTTCACTGTTTTCTGTGTCTGTTTGGGATATATTCGATTGAGAGCTAGATAAATTTACTTTTTTCCTTTTCACTGTTTCTCTAGTTATTAGTTGGCTTTTTGAGATAGCACCCTGCAATTTGGTATCTCTGCCCTTGTTTTTACTTCTTACCACTGACACATCCTTCCTTATCATTTTTGCTTATTTGTCCCGCTTCAGTTACCCAACACTGATGATGTTTTAACTACACCCCCTGTGAGTTTTCCCTTTTTGGCAAGCACCTTGTCCTCTCTTTTTTCCCCTTTCCTTTCTTCTTTCTTTTTCACCTTCCCCTTTTCTCTCTTCTCTTAACACAGAATATACAGGTATGTTATTTAAGGGTTGCAGACAAATGGAAACATTATACAATGCTAAAAGTACACATAATAATAGAAAAAAAAGGAATAGCAGATGTTACAATCAAACAATCATAATTTTTGATGTATTTTACAGCAGCAGTCCCCTGGAACCACACGGCTTTATTTACTTCAATTTACTAAAGTCCTTTTTTTTTTTTTCTCTTTTCTTCTTATCTGCCGCAGCAGCCTAAGTTTAATAGTATCCACTGCTGCCTTATTGACACTTTATTGGCAGCTGACCAATTTAAAGCAACAGTCAGATTCAAATCTAGTGGCTGAAATCAGAATTGCAAGCTTAACAGGAACAGCCCCATATAAACTGCAACAGCCAGCTGGATGGTCGCTGGAGGGTCAGCAAGCTGAGTAACTTTACTAGCCGGATATAAACATCCCTGTTGCCCCTAGTCCCAAAACCGCAGAGCCAGTCCTTTAAACGGTTTCTTTGAGTATTATGTCTTTATCACAGGGCATTTCTTAATAAGCCCCCACCTGCAAGCAGTTCCTTATGGCTATTTAATGCTCTTCTCTGTAGATATCAATTTTGATATGTGATACACCGGTCTCCAGACTGGCAGTATAGCCAAAACTGTACAAGCATACAGTGTCCAAATATAAAGGCAGGCTTGCTGGCTAGGAATGGCTCATTTAATTGACTGTCCCTTTAAATTTTCGCAAGACTTTATCCCAGGGCACTTCTTAATAAGCCTCTGCCTGCAGGCAGTTCCTTATGGCTGTTTACAGCTCTTCTCTGTAAATATGTTTTAAACACACTGTGTGATACACAGATTTTCAGACTGGCAGTGTAACCAAAAATGTACAAGTATACAGTGTCCAAATATAAAGGCAGGCTTGCTGGCTAGGAATGGCTCATTTAATTGACTGTCACTTTAAATTTTCGCAAAACTTTATCACAGGGCAATTCTTAATAAGCCCCCGCCTGCAAGCAGTTCCTTATGGCTGTTTACTGTTCTTCTCTGTAGATATCTTTTAAACACACTGTGTGATACACAGGTCTCCAGACTGGCAGTGTAACCAAAAATGTACAAGCATACAGTGTCCAAATATAAAGGCAGGCTTGCTCGCTAGGAATGGCTCATTTAATTGACTGTCACTTTAAATTTTCGCAAAACTTTATCACAGGGCAATTCTTAATAAGCCCCTGACTGCAAGCAGTTCCTTATGGCTGTTTACTGTACTTCTCTGTAGATATCTTTTAAACACACTGTGTGATACACAGGTCTCCAAACTGGCAGTGTAACCAAAAATGTACAAGCATACAGTGTCCAAATATAAAGGCAGGCTTGCTGGCTAGAAATGGCTCATTTAATTGACTATCACTTTAAATTTTCGCAAGGCTTTTTCACAGGGCAATTCTTAATATCCCCCGCCTGCAATCTCTTACAATAGCAGCAACGTGCAGCAGTGAGCCATATCACTATTAAGCAGAACTTACAGTTTTCCTGTTGGAACACCTTCTGAACATACACAGGAGCTGCAAACTGCTAGCTGCAGCCGTCCTTGAATCTGCCCTCTGCTGTATCACAGCTGCTCCTTGCTTCTTTGTATCCTTCATACAGTGCAAGTCTGCAGGCTTGACTGAGGAAGAACTACAAATGCTGCTACCTCTTCACTGCCTCTTCACTGGCATGACCGGCCTCAAGCTCCTCCACCTCTGGTTCTTCTAGGGCTCATTAGACTGAACACAGAGAGTGCTTACACACTACTGCAATGGGCGCACTCAGCTCCCTCATCAGTTCTCACTCAGCACTTCCTGGGAGTGGCCATCATCCATCAGCCTTTGACAGAGTTGACTACGCTCTTCTAATCAAAATTATCTACTCTTTTGGCATCCATGACACGTCTCTCTCATGGCTCACATCATATCTACAAGTTCAAATATTTAGTGTCTACTTTCCTGGCATCACTTCTTCACCTTGTCCTTTTCTTTTAGCGTACCCCAAGTATTATTACTTGGCCCCTCCTCTTCTTCACTTATACATCCTCTATGCTGATGACACTCAATCTACCTCTCATCACTAAATCTATTCACCTCTCTTCTAGCATATGTTTCCAACTGTCTCTCTAGTATATCCTTCTGAATGTCCACCCACCATCTCAAAATCAACAAGTCAAAGACTGAGGTCATTATCTTCCCACCCTCTACTACAGCGTACTTGCCTCAAATATCTCTCACTGTTGATAGTGTCTTTATCACTCCCACATTCCTTATATAAATTCATTATCTTAATCTGTTCTTTTCCACCTAAAAATATTCTCTAAAATATGTCACTATCTAACACAAGATACAACTAAAATTATAATACATTATGTTATTATACCTTGACTCGCTTACTGCAACTTACTTCTTGCTCGGCACTCCATCAGCCGCTTTTCCCCAATCCAATGCACGAATGCCTGTGCTACACAACATCCAGTGTCCTCAGCACTTTTCTGTCAGACACTCCACTGGCTTCTTTTAGCCTCCAGAATAAAATTTTAAAACATGACCCTAACTTACAAAGCCCTCAACAACCGTGCACTCCCTATATCTATGCTCCCTTCTCAAAATATTCTCCCACCCGCCCTCATCTTTCTACTAATAACCTTCTTCTTTTCACCTCTCCTATCACTTCCTCACACTCCTGTCTTCAGGTCTTTTCTCGTGCTGCCCCTATTCTTTGGAACTCCTTGCCTCTCCCCACTAAACTATCCTCCTGTCTCAAGACTAGAGATGTCGCGGACAGTTCGCCCGCGGACTCTTCGCTGCGATTTTGGCATGTTCGCGTTCGCAGCAGACGGCAACCACATGCGCTTTTCAGTTCGCCCCCTATACTTTATCATTGAGGAAACTTTGACCCTGCACCTCACAGTCAGCAGACACATTCCAGCCAACCAGCAGCATACACTCCCTTCCAGAGCCTTCCATCTGAAGGACAGGCTAATATTCTTCTCTGTTTCACCAGTCATAGATGGTGTACCATACATTGAAAAAAAACAACCCTTTTTTCCTTTAATCTAATTTCAGTTGCCTGCCTGTGTCAGGCTCACAGCTTATATTGTGCTCAGTGAAATAAAACAACACTTTTTTGACTGTAATAGATTGAATAGCAATTGCCTGCCTACAGGCATGTGTGTGAAGCCTATTGCATCTACTCTGCCAACTTTTGCCAGTGCACAGTGATACGTCATATCTGGTGCAACCATAGTGTACAGTGACATTCAACAACACTTTTTTGACTGTAATCGATTGAATATCAGTTACCTGCCTACAGGCATGTGTGTGTGAGGCCTACAGCGCCTACTCTGCCAACTTTTGCCAGTGCACCGTGACACTCCTATCTGGTGGCACCTTAGATTGCACGCGCAGTGCCCCAAATTTGAAGTAGGAGGCCCGACCAAGCATCTTTTTCCATCTCCCTGTTCCAAAAATCAATGCCATATACACGTCCCCTAATAGTGGACGTAACAGGGATTAAACTGATAGGAATAGTACTACTTAACAGTACACACCTTATAATAACGCAGACAGAGGCAACTCAGAGAGAGGAGTCTGAAGAAGAGGAGTCAGAGGAGGAAGGTGGCTTTGAGGAGGTGGAAGACCAAACACAGCAGGCATCCCAGGGGGCTTGTTGTCACCTTTTGGGGACCCTTGGTGGCTGGATGGAGGAAGAGACCTTCAATGACATTAGTGAGGACAAGGAACGGGACATGGCTAGCTTGGTATCCAACCTTGTGCCAATGGGGAGTTTGCGGTTGTGGAAATGGACTGTTTGCAGTTGTTTGCGGTGCATTAAACTGGGAGATTGGTCTGTTACTGTGAAGTGGGTGTATCCCTTACACTACTTATCGATACAACATCATACCTGATGTTTTAAAGCATGTTATTTAAAACAATTTAGGAATGTTAGGTGATTTATGCCCTTTATGGCTTAAAACCAGACTCTTCATCAACTATGTGATTTTCCGCGGGAGTTTTGCCATGGATCCCCCTCCGGCATGCCACAGTCCAGGTTTTAGTCCCCTTGAAACAACTTTCCCATCACTATTGTGGCCAGAAAGAGTCCCTGTGGGTTTTGAAATTCGCCTGCCCATTGAAGTTTATGGCGGTTTGCCGGGTTCGCCCGTTCGCGAACATTCCGAAATTGTTTGGAATAACATGCTTTAAAACATCAGGTATGATGTTGTATTGTTTAGGTAGTGTAAGGGTTACACCCGCTTCACAGTAACAGACCAATCTCCCCATTTAATGCACCGCAAATAACCGAAGTCTCTTTGCCCAACCGCAAACTCCCCATTTGCACAAGGTTGGATACCAAGCTAGCCATGTCCCGTTCCTTGTCCTCACTGATGTCATTGAAGGTCTCTTCCTCCACCCAGCCACCAATGGTCTCCAAAAGTTGACAACAAGCCCCTTGGGACGCCTGCTGTGTTTGGTCTTCCACCTCCTCAAAGCCACCTTCCTCCTCTGACTCCTCTTCTTCAGACTCCTCTCTCTGCGTTGCCTCTGTCTGCATTATTATAAAGTGTGTACTTTTAAGTAGTACTATTCCTATCGGTTTAATCCCTGTTACGTCCACTATTAGGGGACGTGTATATGGCATTGATTTTTGGAACAGGGAGATGGAAAAAGATGCTTGGTCTGTCCTCCCACTTCAAATTTGGGGTACTACGCGTGCAATCTAAGGTGCCACCAGATAGGAGTGGTGTGTTCAGTTGTTTTATTTATTCCTATCAGTTGGATACCTGTTACGTCACCTATTAGGGGACGTGTATATGGCATGGATTTTTGGAAGCGGGAGATGGAAAAAGATGCTTGGTCGGTCCTCCCACCTCAAATTTGGGGCACTGCGCAAGCAATCTAAGGTGCCACCAGATATGAGTGTCATTGTGCACTGGCAAAAGTTGGCAGAGTAGGCGCTGTAGGCCTCACACACACGCCTGTAGGCAGGCAACTGATATTCAATCGATAACAGTCAAAAAAGTGTTGTTTTATGTCACTGTACACTACGGTTGCACCAGATATGATGTATCACTGTGCACTGGCAAAAGTTGGCAGAGTAGATGCAATAGGCTTCACACACACGCCTGTAGGCAGGCAATTGCTATTTAATCTATTACAGTCAAAAAAGTGTTGTTTTATTTCACTGAGCACAATATAAGCTGTGAGCCTGATACAGGCAGGCAACTAAAATTAGATTACAGGAAAAAAATGGTTGTTTTCAATGTATGGTACACCACCAGGTATGAGTAGTGAAGATAAGCACAATATAAGCTGTTAGGTGTTAGCCTGTCACACACACACGCTGGCAGGCAGGCATTTGCAATTAGATTACACAGAAAAAAATTATAAAATAAAATAAATGATGTTCTAGCCCTAAAAAGTGCTTTTTGGGTTGCTGTCCTTGCAACAGATATCAGGTGAGTCCTTCAGGTCTGTAATGGAAGCTAAATACACAGCCTGGCTATCTATTTCCCTATTAAATCTCCAGCAGCTACACTATCTGTCCTCTCACAACGAATGTGGCTTCAGAATGATTCTAAAATGTATGCTTTCCTTCAGATGGAAGGCTCTGGAAGGGAGTGTATGCTGCTGATTGGCTGGAATGTGTCTGCTGACTGTGAGGTGCAGGGTCAAAGTTTCCTCAATGATAAAGTATAGGGGGCGAACCGAAAAGCGCATGTGTTCGCCGTCCGCTGCGAACGTGAACATGCCAAAATCGCCGTGAATAGTCCGCGGGCAAATTGTCCGCGACATCTCTAGTTGTTTGCATTGTGTTAAAACTTTTTTTGCCTTGTACTTAATCCATGTATAGTGCTGCGGAATATGTCAGCGCATTACACATAAGGGTTAACAATAATAATAAAATGTTTATCTATCCTGGATATTTTTTTATTCCATCTGAGTATACCTTTCTACTACTACTAGAAGATATTTAAATAAAAAATATGGATTTTCAAAAGCTCAGCAATTTACAAATAAATGGTTTTGTGGTATGTCGAGGTAAATCTTCCCTCAGCCTCTCTCTCTCCAACTCTTTTAGGGCAAATACGAAGCGAAGCCAAGACATCAAATCTGTATTCTTTATTTGCAAGTTGGAGGCCACCTCTCTGTCATTGCAAAGTAGGTAAACTAATGAATGTCAAGAAACACTCTCTTTTGTCTTTTGTACAGTGTTCAAAACAAGGATGAGGCAGAAATGGGGCAGTCCCTTGTCTGTCTCCCAAACATGTTTAGATTTATTAAAAAAGCACACTTTGGATATTTTGCTATATGATTTTTTCAGAACTTAAAAATATGATTATTAAACTATTGCTTTGTTTAGATATTTCTGCTTTAGGGATGGATGGAATATAAACATAAGTATTTTTTTCCATTTTTATCCACATTTATTGTAAATACAGTTGAATACATAGATATTCATTATAATACAAGGCCACAATAACAATACATTCATTGAAGACATTTTACTAAGGGTCAGCTTTTCTATTCAACATACATGGGCACAGGCAGACTAAAACTTCCAAAAAATATAAACAAGAAAACAAGAAACGTTAATATTAATTCTTCTACAACAAATGTTTATTCCTAATGTCTTAGGGCCTCATTCTATTACCGGCCGTAAATCGGCCGTAAGGCTGCGATTCCTTGCGGGGGTTCTGTTAACTCGCGATTCTATTATACGGCCCCGCAAGGATCTCCTCTTACGGCCGGCCGCATATCTTGGAACCGGCCGTAAGCTCAGAAATATAAAAACACAAAAATAAATTCAAGCCTGCACTGTACAGCTCTGTAAATGCTAGGGATCATATTGGGGGACATGAGGATTAAAAGAAACCCACTCTCAAGCTTGCACATCAGCCCAAACCCGAGTTCAAATTAACTGTTTATTTTCTGGCTGCGGCGTGGGCGGGTCTGAAGTGCTCCAAAGCACTCTGGACTTTTTACATGGATATTTTACGGATATTAAAAATAAAATATTTAACGGATTTGAGTATAGGATAATTATGTGCTATTTTTTCTAACACCTAAAATCCCTTTATAGTCTTCTCAAAGTGCAGGATGGCTTTATTTGAGCTATTTTATGTGCTTAATTGGTGCTAGCGGGACCTCTTTCCTGCAAGTAAGCTGCCGTTAGTTTTTAGCCTTGCAGAGAGGGTTCCCGGAGCAATTGAATTGCAAATAGGAATTTCTTACGGCCGAAACTCTTGCTGCCGTTTTAGATCAAAGGCTTTCCTCCGGCGCGAGCAGCCGCAAGAGATAGCAAGGCACCGGCCGCAAGCCTGCCGGAGCCCCCGGCCGTAAGGGAATAGAATAGCCGAATAGCTTGCGGCCGGTCCTTGCGGCCCCGCAACGGCTGCGGCCGCTAATAGAATGAGGCCCTTAGTAACTACCTACCATCTTCATATTCAACAATCTAGACAATGAATGGAAATTCTTGTTAAATCAGTATATGCCCTCTGAACCACATGTAATTGGAAAAATTGTTTAATTATTTATTACATTTATCAAGAATTAATTTTTATAATTTGTTTTAGTATTTTTAGTTATTCCTTCTATAGACCATGAAGTCTTTCCTCAAGAATCTTACAATGATAGTTTTCAGGCATTGACTGTTACTCTGATTATAGTTTAGGTGTATTTATTTCTAATGTAGAAATGCTTTGCAGTGTTAAAATATGTTTACCTTTTTTATTTTTTATATTAATATATTTTTAAGCACATTTTTAAAACACCCATATTTGTATGATGCCATTTCTTTCAATTTTATATATATTTGTGTTTAATCAAAATAAAATATACTAGGAAAAATGGATAGTGTTTAATCACATAAATGTCATAGGGCCTCATTCTATTACCGGCCGTAAATCAGCCGTAAGGCTGCGATTCCTTGGGGTGGTTCTGTTAACTCGCGATTCTATTATACGGCCCCGCAAGGATCTCCTCTTACGGCCGGCCGCATATCTTGGAACCGGCCGTAAGCTGTGAAATCTAAAAACGCAAAAATAAATTCAAGCCTGCACTGTACAGCTCTGTAAATGCTAGGGATCATATTGGGGGACATGAGGATTAAAAGTAACCCACTCTCAAGCTTGCAAATCAGCCCAAACCCGAGTTCAAATTAACAGTTTATTTTCCGGCTGCGGCGTGGGCGGGTCTGAAGTGCTCCAAGCACTCTGGACTTTTTACATGGATATTTTACGGATATTAAAAATAAAATATTTTACGGATTTGAGTACAGGATAATTATGTGCTATTTTTTCTAACACCTAAAATCCCTTTATAGTCTTCTCAAAGTGCAGGATGGCTTTATTTGAGCTATTTTATGTGCTTAATTGGTGCTAGCGGGACCTCTTTCCTGCAAGTAAGCTGCGGTTAGTTTTTAGCCTTGCAGAGAGGGTTCCCGGAGCAATTGAATTGCAAATAGGAATTTCTTACGGCCGAAACTCTTGCTGCCGTTTTAGATCAAAGTCTTTCCTCTGGCGCAAGCGGCCGCAAGAGATAGCAAGGCACCGGCCGCAAGCCTGCCGGAGCCCCCGGCCGTAAGGGAATAGAATAGCCGAATAGCTTGCGGCCGGTCCTTGCGGCCCCGCAACGGCTGCGGCCGCTAATAGAATGAGGCCCATAGTCACTACATTAATAATATAGAAATAATATAGGAAACTTGGACTAAATAATTATTTTCCAGGAATCACAACACCCATATTATTTTTATATCATTCACTTACAGACTATTCGTCTTTTCTTTTTTTATCTTGTAAATAAACTAATAGGGATTAAAAAAAACAATGGCATTGAAACCTAACTAATTTATTTTATGTTCAGGTGCTTTCACCACCAGATTATGCCCTCATATGCTTTGCATTGGGTTGACATGAACAATGTGACTAATAAAGAGCTAATATTGGAAATGTAACACAAATATTCAAACGGCACAGACCGGTGCATCTTATTGTGCATTTTGCCAATGCTAATAACGAATTGATTGGGCAGCAATTTAAAAAAAAGGAATTTACTCGCACCACATCTTTATCTACCCTCTACCTGATAATGCAGATAATAACTGATGACTTCAGTGTTGCTTTATTTTTACTGCAATTTCAAATAAAAAATAAAAAACATGGATCACCATTCCATTTGCTCCTCTATTTCAGAATAGTTATTATAAAGTATTTTTCCTATTTTTCTAAAATACAAATACTTCTGATAAAGTTAATCATGGTATCTCGGAATTCTTTATTCTTTAGTGTGTAGATAACAGGGTTCAGTAAAGGATTTAATACAATGTATACAAGAGCAAAATACTTGTCTCGACTTGGGGAATAGCTTGATGAGGGTCTCATATACACACAGAGTATTGTTCCATAATACATGATAACGCAGGTCAGGTGGGACGCACAGGTAGAAAAGGCTTTGTGTCGCCCATGTGAGGACTGGATATTTAGGATGGCAGATATTATAAAGATGTAAGATATCACAGTAAGCAGGAAGGAATTAAAGGTCATTAATGAGGCTTCAAGGTAGTTTAACATTTCCACATAAAATGTATCATTGCATGAGAGCTTTAGAAGTGGAATAACGTCACAAAAGAAATGGTCAATCAGATGGGAAGCACAGAAGGATAGTTTAGATATCATCACAGCCTGTCCTGCACATTCCAAGAAACCCATAGACCACACAGCAATTAAACACCGTGCACAATGTCTTAGGCTCATGTAAATAACATACTGTAGAGGGTGACAGATTGCAACATACCGGTCATATGCCATAGCAGCCAGAAGAAGGATTTCACTGCAAGCAAGTGATCCATAAAAATAAAGCTGGGTCACACACCCTGAAAATGAAATAGTCTTACGTTGTGTGTGGAGCCTGTGTAATACAGCAGGGAGAATGGTCGATGTGAACCAGATGTCAATGAATGAAAGGTTCATCAAGAAAATATACATAGGAGTATGCAATTTAGGATTCAGTGAAATGACAGCAAAAACAGTCAGGTTTCCGAGCAATATCATGATATAGATTATTAGGAACAGGATGAAGAGAGGAACCTGCAGCTCTATAATGTCAGTAAACCCTTTCATTAGGAATGCTGTCCCATTATCTTGTTCAAGTCCCATGCTCTAGTCTTCTTGGCTAGAAGTGAAAAAGTAGAAGGAAAATGCATTATAATTTGTATCTCTTTCTACCATCTGTATAATTGAAATTTTTTTGGCATTCAGCACTGATATAGCATTGAGCAGAACATATTGATTTGCATAATACAGTTTTTTTTTCATGTAATAATGTCAAAGCAGATGAGGATGAAATAGACCCAACCCTGTTGCATTGAAACAGATTTTTTTCTAAACAGAATGTAAAAGATTTTTGACTACAGTAAACATATATAAATAATTGTATTATATTGTACAAAATAGATTAAGTTTCAGTGTATTAATCTACTAACAATCAACTCTTTATTTAAACACCAAGGGCCTCATTCAAATGCCATTTTGTCAATTGAATAAAGCTCCATATAAGCACACACTGTAGCAATATTTTTTTTACAGATGTTTTTAGTTAGTGGACTTCTATCCAAAAGCATGGTCTTCACTAACTAAAAACTTCTGTAAAGAAAATATGATGTGTGCTTATATAGAACCCTATTCAATTGGTCACATCACATCTGAATGAGACCCCAAGGTCCCAATTCAATTGCATGCCCGCAACTCGATCCTTGTAGGCCGTATGTGTGCGGGTGTGCTGCGGGCTCCCGTTCGTCTTGGATTCCGGTGCTATTCAATTGCTCAAGGCCACAAGTTACTGTCCTAAAGCCGACTCCGTAAACTATATAGAAAACGAGACCGTCATTATTACGGCAGTAAAACATGGAGATTACATGTCAATCAATTAGGTTTGGGGGTCCAATTTGCGATCAGACTCGCAAACCCACAAAAAAAAGAATTATGAAAATGAAAGACAATACTGTTCTAGTCCATATGGGTGGCCTGATTTGTATTAACTCATTGATACCCGAAATGAAACATCCAAATAAATCTTATATACTGCCGACTGGCGAGCTTGAGACTGTTGTGCAATTTATTCTAATCTCTTTCATCGCTTTACCCGTTATTTCAGTGAAGTATTTAAGCCTGCAAAAAGACGCCGATTTAAAAGCAAATTACCTTGCAACTTCACTTACAGGCTCCAGTAACTTGCGAGAGCTCCATTGAATCGGGCTCCAAGACTTTATTAAGTATAACGCAAAAAGTTACAATAAGCAAACATGTTATTCCACAGAAAATACAATTATCAATATCCAGGGTCCATGGACTAACAAAGGGGTTGGGTATTGAAATCCTGTAACATCAACAACAAGTACAACTGGAAAACAACCTACTGGAATAAAACATATTTTGGTAATTGTGATGCAAGATGGTATATATAAGATATTGAGGTGAGCACTACAATAACAATGTATTACTGTGTTTCTGTGCATAAAACCTATTTGTGAGTTAAAATGGGGGCGTGCCTAAATTAAAAACAAGATTTTTAGCACAAATAGCTTCTTCAAATGGCAAAAATTGCATTTAGATAATTCCTAATTAACTGGTAATATATGTATACATGCCAGCAAATTAAATAATTAATATGAAGTGCACATAAAGGGAATGATAAGATGCTGCTTCACTGCAGTGTTTTGTTACCTGTCTCTTCCCCTGAGGATCTGTTATTTTATTTTTTCCCAGATTACTGTCTGTAAAACTGATCTAACATCAACCCGAATATCTAATTATTTTGTAGTTGATCTAGGAATATTACTTGTATTTTAACCTTAGTCATTTTACACTGTAATTTATACATACAGCGTTTTTACCAGCAAATAATATGACACAGGACAATACTGTATAACCACCAGACAGAAGCATACGAAAAAACCTGCAGTGCACAGATGTGTCTATCCCTTATAAACTATATGTTGTAACCAACTCCGCACCCCTCCTTTGTACCTGTACCTCTTATTTATTGATTATATGACCTGCATTATACATGTTTTTCAAGTAAAAAAGTAATACATTAAAACGTGAAAAGTAACTCAAAATCCACCACTATTGTTCAATATGATTAATTTGAAGCTAAAACTTTAACACCAGTATTGCATTTTGTTGCATTTGTGGTGTTTCTGTAATGGTCTTACATAGCCTGAGTAGCCTTTACTGAAAAATACTATATTATTTCACCATATAATTAAAGCTCCATGACAATTACTGTCTATACGCTAATGATCGGTAAAACAGATGTTATACATTTGAAGAAGACTCACGTAATTATTAAGAATTCTTAGTGATTATAGCCTATTATCATAAATGTATCACATGTGTGAAATGTCCTGTTCACTCTGCCTTTATTAAGAGATTTCCAAACCAACTTGTCCTGCTTGTTCTCCATTGAAGTCAGTGTGAAGATTATGAGTCAGCGCTGGCTCTGGATCTATATATATTGTGGGCATTAGATATAAATTGGCTCCCCAGAGCATTCACATCTGTTTCTTTACATGTGGGTATAGTTATAGGAGAAAATAAATCAATGCACTTTTATTAAAGAAAAATCATATATATAGTTGTGGTAGTTACGATTTAACAGTCACGCTATGTTAAAAGATACGTGCTTGCGCATTACGGCTTCGCAATGAGCATCGAAGGGTCTCAACGCAAGGTCCGAAAGTTAGGGGTTTGACGAAGGCTCTCATCAGCCGGTGGCCTTTGATGCGAATCGCGAGGCATGCAAGACTTTAACAAGAATATTACGGCTTTAACGCCCGTCATTTTTTTCAAGCCTGTAACTCAGAAGCCATTGGAAAACTGCCAAAAGATGCCAATTAATAAAAAAATTAACTTATTGCAAGCTAATTTGATGTTTAATTGGCGTTTTTGGGAAGTCTTTAATCAGCTAAGTGAGAAAAAAAAATGGTGACTCACAACGAGGCTGAAGGCCGTAGGGCTTAGGCGCTCATCATGAGGCCTGCCCAACTTATAAAAAGGCTCGATCAGCGCTCACCGTGAGGCACGCAAGATTTGAAGTGGGAGAGGGAGTGGAAAGAAAGGCGATAGAGAGGGTGTAAAGAGACACAAGGGTTAGAGAGGGGGGGAATGAAACACAAGGGAGGGAAATAAGGGGGAAAAAAAAAGGACAGGGACAGGGGGCAAAGAGACAACAGGGGGAGGGGGAAATGTACACATGGAAGGGAGAGGGGGAAACAGACACAGGGGTCAGATAGTGGGGAGAGGCTCGCAATGAGCGCCAAAGGTGTACAGCGTGAGACACCAAAGTGGAAGTTTGGATGATGCCTGCAATAAGCGCTCATTGCTGGGCTAGCAATGAGCACCAAAGGCACTTATCGTTAGGCCTGTAAAGTAGAGGGGGAAGAGGCTCGCAATTAGTGCCAAAGGCGCTCATTGCGAGACATGAAAGTGGCGGGTGGGCCAAGGCCTGCAGGGCTCGCAATGAGCTCCTTCCACGAAGGGGCTCATTCACGAGGCTTGCAAGTTAGAGGGGGAAGAGCCTTGCATTGTGTGACAAACAGCATTGCCAGCCTTCAAATTTTATTGCCATCATTTTTAATGGGCAATTTGCTAGTAAATAAATAAACATGCTGGCGTATGATGGAACACTCTGCTCTTAATCATCCATATATTTGTGTATCATATACAGAAGATTGCCACTGGAGCCCTTTTCCACTCCTCCATGATGACATCAGGAGCTGGTGGATGTTAGAGACCTTGCACTCCCCCACCTTCCATTTGAGGATGCCCCACAGATACTCAATAGGGTTTAGGTCTGATGACATGCTTGGCCAGTCCATCACATTTAACTTCAGCTTCTTTAGCAAGGCAGTGGTCATCTTGGAGGTGTGTTTGGGGTTGTTATCATGTTGGAGTACTGCCCTGTGACCAAGTCTCTGAAGGGAGGGGATCATGCTCTTCTTCAGTATGTCCCAGTAAATAAAGCGATGATTAAATTAAATATTCAAAACAAAAGGAAAAAAGGCATTACCCTAGTACAGACTACAAAACATCAATATAAATTCAACAAAAAAATATATATACAGCATATATAGGTTTCTACTTCTGGTTAATAAATGCCAGCTCACATGTTATTACCCCAAATATATGAGGTATAGTAAAGGTATAGGCTGGAAGTCCAAAGGTTCGTAGTCCACTCACCAATAAAAAGCGATGGACTCCAAAAATTTGGTAAAGTTGATAAAAATTGTAATTATTATTTTAATTTGACCAGTCATAGACAAATGGCAAACTGGGAGATTTCCAATGATCACATGGAATAAAAACTCTCAGTATAAAACAAACAAAACAAGACGTGTTTCTCTCCACTGTCGGAGCTTCCTCAGTTGATATAAAAAAGATATATATATATATATATATAAAATCTAAATTTAACATGAAAATCTGTATACACATAAATGTTCACTCCAATGTCTTCCAAAAAGAAGAGTATGTTTATAAAACACCACTTACATCATATACCAAAATATATATCCCCATCTATTCTCAAAAACGTTATCCAGGGAGCCCTCCACCTTGTGGCCCACTCCCGTCAAACTCGATACATCACTTTCCGTGCGCCAGCACCTAAGTGCCACAAATTCCACCGCATCAGGACCACGCCACTTCCTGCGCCGACACCTCAGTGACGTCACTTCCGGCGCTCCCGAATTACATCATATCCGGTATGTTGGATAACAGGACTTCTGGTCCCGGAGCATGACGGGAAAAGAGCACAACACACATTCTGCCAAAAAACAACAACGCTCAGTGTGAAAAAGAGAGACATTCATACATACATGTTAGAACAAATATAATTTAAACACAGGTGTAAACATGTATATCCCGATGAATACCTAAATGAATAAATTAATCAATGCATAGATAAATAAATCAATAAATGAATACACCAGTTTCTGCTAAATACAGAAGGACACAGAATTTACATTATACCTATTAAATGAAAGTACAATCTGAATAAAGGCATCACCAGATGCAGATTCATGAAAATAACATACTGGAACTCCATGGGGAGTTGCGGATATCAAAGTATACTGTAAATTCGATTAAAGCAACCAAAGAGGTCCTATTATCTACAATAACAAATAATAATTAATGTTCTTATTATTGAGTAATATTTATCCAAATCAACCCCTCCTCCTAAATTCATACATGAAGAAATTAAACATAAGAATAAAACCTACTGAAAAATATATATATATATATATATATATATATATACTATAAAAAATCCTCAAACCCACCCAATGCAATAAAACCTCTTAGTATTCCACACATCCTGCTTAAAAAATTAAATTATAATATTAAAAATCCTCTACTTATTGCATAGTACTAGCAAATCTCTATAAAAAGGCAGCCAAATATATATATCAATATTTAACCCTTCAGGGACTAATGTGTCCAATTTGTGTATCCACCTAGTCTCTGCTTTCCTCAAAAGCTTCAATCTATCCCCAACTCTAGCTTCTAACACAATATGTTCCACAGCTTGTGCTTGCAGACCTCTTATATCTTGTTGATGGCATTTAAAAATATGTGCTGAAAGTCCATTTATCAGAACACCTTTTTTGACATTAGTAAGGTGTTCTCTAACCCTAGTTTTAAGAGACCTCTTCATTCGGCCCACATATTGTTTATTACAGTGGGACGTAAAAACATATACTATGTACTCAGATCTGAAGTTCGTGATATGTTTGACACGAAATTCACATTTCTTACTTGTGGATACAACACAATTCTTGTTCTTTTCTTTCAAGAGACCACATGTAGTGCATCCCTTAATCCCACACATTTCCCATCAGACCTACAGGCCATGTATTTTTTTTCCCAGCATGTCTCAGTTCTCTTGGTGCAAGCAAAATTTTAAGATTATTACTCTTATGAAATGTTATAGTTGGTCTGTCTAGTAGGGACTGTCTTAGAAACTCATCTTCCAGTAAGACTGGCCAGAACTTATGGATACTGTTAGAAATCTGCCTAGCTGCTTGGTTAAATCTAGTTAAAAACCTACATCCCTTATCACTACCCTGCCTATCTTTTCTCATACTTTTACAAATTAGAAGATAATTTCTATCCAGTGCTTCCACTCTCTCTAGTGCTTTTTTAACTTGGACCCGATTATGTCCTTTATCTAGAAGCTTTTGTTGTAATACAGCACTTTCAAGTTTGAAATCCGATATTCCAGTACAGTTTCTCTGTACTCTTTGAAACTGCCCAAAGCAGATGTTATTTATCCATTTCCAATCATGATTGCTCTTAGTGTTCAAATAACTGTTAGCATCCATTGGTTTTCTATACAGTTTAGTTACAATGTATCTCCCTTACACCTGTGTTTAAATTATATTTGTTCTAACATGTATGTATGTCTCTCTTTTTCACACTCTGAGCGTTGTTGTTTTTTGGGAGAATGTGTGTTGTGCCTTTTCCCGTCATGCTCCGGGACCGGAAGTCCCATTATACGACATACCGGATGTGATGTAATTCGGGAGCACCGGAAGTGAGGTCACTGAGGTGTCGCTATGCAGGAAGTGACGTGGTCCCGATGCGGCGGAAGTGACATCACAGGCACCCCAGAAATGACGTCACCTGGCAGGAAAAGCGCCATTCTGGTCTGGAGTTTGATGGAAGTGGGCCACAAGGCGGTATATCACCTGGATATCATTTTGAGGTGAGATGAGAGTATATATTTTGGTATATTATGTAATAATCTTCTTTTTGGAAGACATTGTAGTGCACATTTATGTTTATACAGATTTTCATGAGAAATTTAGATTTTTTATATCTAGTGGAGCGAAACACGTCTTGTTTTGTTTGTTTTATACTGAGAGTTTTTGTTCCATGTGATCAGTGGTAATCTCACAGTTTGCCATTTGTCTATGACTAGTCAAATAAAAATAATAATTAATTATCAACTTGACTTATTTTTGGAGTCTTCGCTTTTTATTGGTGAGTTTGGAGACACAGCGTCACTACCAAGAAGGAAGCTCGAGTGGACTATGAACCTTTGGACTTCCAGCCTATACCTTTCCTATACCTCATATATTTGGGGTAATAACATGTGATTTGGCATTTATTAACCAGAAGTGGAGACCTATATATATATTTTTGTGTTGAATTTATATTGATGCTTTGAGGATAATCTGCACTAGGGTGGCACCTTTTTTCTTTTTGTTTTGAAGATTTGATCATTTTTGGTCGCTTTGTGGACAGTATACCTTTGAAAGGCTGCAGAACCCTTAAGATTTTGCAAGATACCTACAAGTCTGAGACTGTCGTGATTTGATACAGCCGGTGCTTGTTACTGTTATACATAGATTTATTTCTTCCTTTTTTTTTTTTTTTTTAAGGCTTGATTTTTTTGGCGCTACCAAAGTGTGGGCTGTCTGTACTAACAGTCCTACACTGTTCTTTATTTAAATGTCACAGTACATGTTGGCATTCATGGTTCCCTCAGTGAATTGTAGCTCACCAGTCCCGGTAGTATTGAATGTGAGCCCTTATTCATATTTCCTGACCTGATTTGAATTACTTGCCAATCACACACTACAAATAAATGTCTAATCTAATTAAACACATCCATGAGCACCTTTCACCTCCAAAACAAAATTAAAGCTTAGGGAGGACAAATGGGAGGCAGCCCCTTAAGCTCCTCTTGTTTTACAGTTTTGGAAAAAGGTTTTTTTTTTTTTTTTTTTAATAACGTTAAGATGGCACCACACTCCAGAAATCATACACAATATCTGTCTTCAGGTTTCTCAATTTTGATAGCGAAAATGTGGTTAGGAACGCTCTCTCCATCATATTAGGTTGCCTTGTCCTAAAATTAAGCAATGCTGGTCACAGTTGATAATTCTTACCACTAATTTCACACAGTTTTCCTCATGATCCAGCTCTGATCCTGCTAGGAATACCATGGATAGAATGCCCTTGACAGAGGCTCCAGCTATGGTGTTTTTTTACAATTTTTCTTACTGGGTGTCTTGGATTTTAGCAGTCAAGCCTCAGATCCTACACAATTAGGGTGTTAACGTTTTCATTGTAATGGTACTTGAAGTACACAGGCTTCTTAGAGGCATTTTCAGCCTTTGTGGGGGGTTTAAGTTACCAGTAGGCATTTTTTTTTATTTTGCACACTGGGACAGACTTCCGAGGAAACTTCAGCGAGATTAGAAATGTGATAGTTACTTTTAAAATAGGTATGGGACAGATACTTAGGTCTTAGGATATTAGGAACATTTTGAGTACTCGGATGGAAATTTGCTCTGTGAGTGAAATTCACTCATTTCACTTCTTACAGAAGCCATAGAATGGAGCCCATAGTTCCAAACATGCATATATTCTGAAACCTCTTGAATATTACAGAGCCAATGATCATGGGTTCACTGCCTACATGTACATCCATAAGGATATGCTGAAATTGAGTTATATCAAAAGCACTGGAAATACTACTGGGGAAAAACTACTTTTCCCACTTTGATAAATATACCCTTTAATGTTTTACGCCCACTTATCCTCCTTTAACTACATGTTATACCATGTTTGATAATTATACTTCATAGTTTTTCCAGTTTATAAATTGTTTCCATAGACTAGGATGCTGGGCTATTTTATGATATATGTATCAAATGGTCTTTAAAGAGCCTAATTGAAAACATAGGAATTTGGGGTTTTATCACCACGTATTCCTAGAGCCACATTTAATTCCAAGCCCACAACTCGATCGCAGACAAATGACAAATGACAAATGACAAATGACAAATGACAAATAACAAATAACAAATAACTGCAGGTGTGTTGCATTCTCCTGTTCATCTCCAATTGCGATGCTATTCAATTGAGCAAGGGAGTGAGATACGGGCCAAAGCCTCAAACTCGTAAATCCCTCCTACGACTGCAAAGTGTTAAGGGGCTGGCCGAGATGCGATCGGCTGTTACGATCCAATTGCGGTATAACGTAATGCGACACAGGTCTCTCAGCAAATAGAAAGCAGTCTAGCCGCAGATGATTGACAGAGGGAGATTATAAATTTGTGTTCCACCCGCCCATGCGACGACTGTGTTGTATTTTCTTTTGAAGTAGCAGGCAGGTTACGAAGTTGGAGGGTTTTGAGAGTCAGAGAGAGAGCAGGAGAGTTTGGAGAGAAGTATTTTGCGGCTTTGTTCATTTATATTTGATTACATACGATTTTACACTTAATCCTTGATTACACATATTTACAGATTACACTTATTTCCAATACACATAATTTAAAGGACCTCAGGGACAGGTCAGGGAGGCAAGGGTCCCCCTCCACAGTCAGTAGGGCAAGAGGCTAAGGGTAAGCAAAGGGCCAACAATTATGCTACCCGTGGCTGCCCCGTGATACTTGAAGGGGGGGAGTAAAGTTAGGCCAGGTCTTAGGGCTCAGGCATGGAAGGAGGTAGAGGCTGAAGTGGCAGCGGTAGGCAAAGATGTGAGGTCCAAGGGATGTGAGGTCCGTCAAGCACTGGTTTGATGACATCAGGGCCAAGGTGAGGAGGATGATGGCCACGGAGGACAGGAACGTGACTGTGACCTATAATAAGTGGGAGAAGGTCTCCAGGGACATTCTGAGAAATATGCCGACCGCTGGAGCTTCAGGTCTGGTGACACAGCAGAACCCAGCCTCCATGTAAAGTGAATATCACATACAACAACGTGGCACAACATGTGCATCACACAAACTATACATATACATGATGACCAACAAGTACACTGACATGTCAGCTCCGAGGAATTAACAAGGGATAGAAGGATGCATCATTAAATCTATGAAGCTTACAAATCACTGTCATTCCTGGGCACAACAACAGTAATCAAGCAATAGAGAGTCCATGTATTGGTATGCCCGCTGCAGCCTATGCAGTTACAAACCACAGTCAGAATCAAGATAGCGTTAGGAGACAAGAACGATAAAGACCATGAACCAAAGAATAGATCACATCTAGCATTTGATAGCTAATCTGAGTTGCAATTAGGAGAATCATCCAGGTTCAAGCCTAGATGTCAGAAAGTTAGGAATGCACACAAGACAATGTACTATTCATCATACTAATCACATATACCTCTCCTTTATCTCTTTCAGCATCAAGGAGGTCTGGGTCCAGTGGCGAGCCAGAAGCAGGGGCATCGGCTACATCGGAGCATTAAGTGGAGGAGCAAGCCCCGGCCCAGCCCGGCGCAGGGGGAGGAGGAAGGAAAAGGACCCAATGCCCCCTAGGGAGGAGAGGAGGCACCACCTGATGACTGAATCGTACCTGACCTGGCTGCTCAGGATTGAGGCAGACCCGAGTGCATTCCAGGGGGTAACAGCAGAAGTAATGCAATGTGCTCTGGTCCCCAGCCCCACCTCCTTCAGCCATCAGCAGCCTGGCCCCTCCTCTCCTCCCACCATGTCTCTACCATGGACACTGCAGGTGCCGCTGCCTCCCGGTGGCTGCCTTCCCCTGCCCTTCCCACCACCACCACCAGCAGGGAGACGGCGACAGGCCATGGCAGATGTAGGCCCTGTGGCTAGGCAGAAGAGGTCAAAGGGGCTGTGCATATGTTTGTGCCTTTTCAACAACACTTCTCAGTGTCAATCTATTGGTCATACTAGCCTGCTTACAGAGTCTTGAATCTTGGCCTAGGTGATGGTGATATTTTGTATGCAGATGGCAACCTCCCATCACATGGTCCATGATTCTCTTCTCTGTGGAGATGTAGGTTTCTGTTTAATATGTTACCAATTGATGGTCACCGAGGAATGCTGTTGGAAAGAGATGCTGCAGTCCCCATGATTTTTAAGGACTTCTTTTGTACGTTTTGTCTTTTTTTGTCTTTTTTTGTTTTAGGTACATTTCAGGTCCATGAAGGCATTTTCTGCATCTGCAAGCATTGTGAAGGAAATGTATGAGATATAAGGTTTTCCCAGTGCCTCTCAGGTAGACATTCCTTCAATTACAGCCCACGCGCCCTTAACATGTAGCTCCAACAATCTTAAAGCTGGCATAGAGCCAGATATCTAAGACATGATTGTTGTCAACTTAAAAGAAGACTAATTCGCTATGGCGGTGGACTTGAAAAGTCTCACAATGGCATGTTAATAACAGCTAGCATTGATATATGCACTAGCGAAGCATGTGATCCTGACCTCAATATCGGTCTGAAAACAGATCCTTGGGTCTGATGTAAGTAACATTGAATCTGGCTGCTGACCTTTGTGTCCTTTCTGTATTAATGGGTATTTTCCCATATTGCTGATTATTCAGAGACCGAAGGAAACATACACCAAACTAATCTACTCTAACCCATCAGGAAGGGACACAAAAACACATGGAGGCTGTGAATATGCACGTGGAGCAACAGCCAACTGACCTCCATCAGGGATAATCGTCCCTAGGCCCATCCTGGAAAGTCCCTTGCCATTGCTGGTGGCCATGTGCCAAGATGTATACCTATTCCCATTCCTATTTTGTGACCTCCCATTATGTTTTGCTATTCATCAATTTACATTAGTGTGGTGTATGTTCTCCTGGTCCCCTTGTGGTTTGCAAAGTGGTGGATGTGAAGGGGCTTGTGTACCTAATTGAAGCTGTGAGCTATACCCTGTAGGGCCACTGTGGGTGGGCACGTCATAGCAGAGAGGTCAGACAAATCACAGTCCTCTAGAGAATTAACTGGCAACCCATTCCGGTATCACCTGTCATATTATTAGCAGTCCCTTTATTTTGATTATATTTGGTATATTACATAGTTACATAGTTACATAGTAATTAAGGTTGAAAAAAGACTTTCAGTCCATCAAGTTCAACCTTTTAAGATCTCCTTTGATCTGCAATATGCAGATTAAATATTACTTAGCTGTTAATTTATTAGTAATCAATTATTAATTTTTTTATTTTTTTAATTATTAATCAAGAGGAAGGCAAACAGAAAAAGGGAGAAAAAAAAATCCTTCCTGACCACAGATACTGGCGATCGGATTTCTCCCTGGATCAATACTGTCTCTCGAATTATCCATGATAGCCCTGAATTCCCTTTTTAATTAGAAATAAATCCAGTCCTCTTTTAAAGTTATCTATCGAATCCGCTGTCACCACCTCCTCTGGTATAGAATTCCACAGATTAACCACCCTTACTGTGAAGAACCCTTTTCTTTCTTTAAGGTGGAATCTTTTTACTTCAAACCTCAAGGGAGGTCCTCTTGTCAGTTGAAAACCTCTTGGCACAAAAAGCTCACTTGACAAATCTTTATACTGACCCTGGGTGTATTCATATAAGGTAATCAGATCTCCTCTTAGATGCCTTTTTTCTAAAGAAAATAAGTTTAATTTGCTTAGACTTTCTTCATAACTTATCCCCTCCATTCCCCTTATTAGTTTTGTTGCGCTCCTCTGTACCTTTCCCAGCTCTAAAATGTCCATTTTATGAAGTGGTGCCCACAATTGTACTCCATATTCCAAATGAGGCCGTACTAGAGATTTGTATAGTGGCAGAATTATATTTGCCTCCCTTGCTTCTATACCCTTCTTAATACATGCTAATATTTTATTTGCCTTTGCAGCTGCTGCTTGGCTTTGAGCACTGTTACCTAGGTGGTTGTCCACAAGCACTCCCAAATCCCTTTCAATATCTGATACACCTAGATTTGCTACATTAAGATTATAAATTGCATGGCTATCTTTCCTTCGCAGATGCATAACTTTACATTTATTCGTATTAAATCTCATCTGCCATTTAGATGCCAATTCCTCAATTTTATGTAAATCCCTTTGGAGGGAAAGCACATCATTATCTGATTTAATTACCTTGCACAACTTCATGTCATCAGCGAGAATAGAGACATAATGAAATAAGTTAAAAAGGAGAGGACCTAATACTGAACCCTGAGAAACCCCACTTACCACATTAGTCCAATCGGAGTATGTTCCATTTACATCAACCCTTTGCTTCCTGTCTTTTAGCCAGCTCTCAATCCATGAGTAGATATTTACTGCAATTCCTGTATCTCTTAGTTTGCACAATAGCCTCCCATGTGGCACTGTATCAAAAGCCTTTGCAAAATCTAAAAAGACTACATCCACTGAGTTGCCTTGATCCAGGTTCCTACTAACCTCCTCATAGAAACTAATTAGATTTGTTTGACCTGACCTATCCCTCATAAATCCATGTTGACTCCTATTTATAATCCTGTTCAAATAGATATTTTTGTGTATATTATCCCCTATTAACCCTTCTAAAAGCTTCCCCACTACAGAAGTGAGGCTCACTGGTCTATAATTCCCCGGATTTGCTCTTGCTCCCTTTTTTTGTGATATCAGCTTTTCTCCAGTCATCTGGTAGAGACCCTGTGTTGAGTAAATCTAAAAAAATTAAATATAATGGTTTGGCTATTAAAGAACCCAGTTCCCTCAGTACCCGTGGATGTATTACATCAGGACCCGGGGCTTTATTAACATTTATTTTTTTCAGCCTTATTTGGATTTCTTCCTGCGATAACCAATTATTTGGCAAAGGTAGTGTAGCCCCATTATGTTGCAGTGTCCCAACCACTGGTACCTCCCTTGTGTATACCAAAGAAAATAACCTATTTAGCTCATCTGCCTTTTCCTGGTCACTAATTTTCAGACAGCCTGTTTCACATTCTAATGTTCCTATAGCTTCCTTCCTCACCTTCTTCCCATTAATATACTTAAAAAATATTTTATGGTTACTCTTACTCTCTTTTGCAATTCATTTTTCATTTTCTATTTTAGCCAGTCTAATAGCGCTTTTGCAAGCCTTGTTGATTTCCTTGTTGATACTATTATATGATAGCTTATTCTATTGTGGCTATTATTATTGTTATATGTATTGATCTATTGCATAGTAACTAGGGCTCATTACAGATATAGGAATGTGAAAGGTGATAGCAGAGAGGTAAGGCAAATCACAGTCCACTAGAGGAGAAACTGGCAACCCTCTCCAGTATCTTTGACATGCAAACCTTGTGGATACACACAGACCGAGACATTAGTAGGTGTGCTGCAGTCCATAGGGTTACAGAGCGTCGGACACAACTGAGGGACTAAACAGCCATATGTGAAATGTTTCCCTGGTACTTGATATATGCCATGTGGTGGTGTAATTTGTCCACTATTTGTTTTCCCAATGTAGATGTGAAGAGAGATATGTATATAAGATGACCTTTGTATTTTTAGGGTCCACATTAGAACCACTGTGAGCGTGAAAGGGTTAATATGTCTGCCATTTGCAAGTATTTTTATTGCAATTTCATGGGGTAGTGTGTCTTTAATATCTTTCAGCATGCTGCAGCATGGCTTTTCATATTGGCATATGCATGACCATTACAAAATATGTGAAAAATAAAAAATAATTATTTTGCAATATTTGTTGTTTTTTCATGTAATTGTAATGCCTTTTATTGCATTCCCCATGTTTTAAAGTGTATTGGTGCCTTTATATTGTGATTTGCAGTGTTACCAACTAGTCTATAAACACCTATCAGGTCTTATATGGAACCCGTAAGCATTGGGTCGCCATTTGGCGTTTGCTTGCTTGATTGCGGCTGCGGTGCTAATGATTTTTTGCAATTGAATAACAATTAGCGATTTTCGCGATCGTATGTCTTCCGGCCTTGAAAAATCAAAAGCTTTGGAGGGCTGTAAATTATGAGTTTAACCATCGACATTTTTTCAAGGCCGTAACAGCCCGCAAAAAGACGCCAATTAAATAGCAAATTAACTTGCAACCTCACTTACGGGCTACCAGATAGCCTGAAACCTCAATTAAATATGGCCCCTAGAGTGATAAATATAACCACTTTATGTTTATCGCCACATATTTTGGGTAATCTCAGTTTCATCTCACTTTCTATCCTATTTTAGAAATATACTCCTACATATCTCCATGTTCTATGTTTCTTTATGAATTAGTTTATCAAGCTTTGATAAATAGCTCAATTCAAAGCACAGGAGGGGAAGATATGTAACTCCACTTCTCCCCATGTTGATAAATATACCCCAAATGGAGGATACAAAAATGGCTTTGGAACAAAGGAATTGGCCATTGTGGAACCATTTTTTGTAGCAGAGCTGTGTTTGGCTATGCACAGGAGGGTTGGACATTCCTTTGGAGACGTTTTGCCTATGTAGTGTGTGAGTAGGAATATGAACGAAGTCTGGGAAGATTTCACCTAATATAACGCTTACAAAATCGGAATAAAAGATTCATATTAAAGTATATTGTTATTTGTTATTATTATGATTATGTCCTAAACCATGTACTGCATATTTTATAACACGTCAACTGGTGTGTACACTATTATGGATTTTTCCTTTGGCATTCAATTCCATAGTTCAGTAAGTTTCTCAAGTTATGTCCTAGTGGATCGACTCTTCTTTCTCAGTCAGACTCAGGTTATCAATAACACTTTATTAGTGCTCATTTGTAGGATAAACATGAAGTATACATATTTTAAATAAAATGTTCATAGAAATAATCTACAGTAGATCTTTTTTGTAGAAGATATTAAAATTAGGAAAAAGAGGGATGAGGGGGCAAGAAATATGAGGAAGTCAAATAAATTATCTCATTTATTTCTTAAAATAATCAGTCCGTATTGTACTTAACAATAAAATTAAACATATCCAACACAGGTAATTAAATTAAATTCAGAGATTCGGAGATCTGCAGGGATTCATCTCCTGCTTCAGAATCACCATGAGGTTATTATAAGCATCCAGACGCAAATCCACAAGCGCTAATTATAATAAATGGGATTTTGTGGATAGAATCTAATTAACTTTTTTACTGATAGTGAAATGTACTTTGTTTCGTTTAACAAAAAACAAGATGTCTATAGACAAACAGGAATATTTATTGTTATGATCTCAACGTGTTTTCAGTCTCACATTTTACAAAGCTTTCCCAACACAAGCAAAAATATATGGGGAAATCAAAGTGGTTCCCAATATAAAAAGTCAATTTTATTATATATGTATTATAAAAAGGAAAACAGACTAAAATATAAAAAAGAGAAACAGGACATAAAGTTGCCATATCAGTCACAAAATGGCCACATAAGACAAGAAGAAACTATGGGGGAAGAGAAGTGCAAAACCATTTCCTTGTACAAATTATACCAATATATTAAGCTAAAAACAGTATATACAGATATTAGTCAACTCACATATCACTCTCTCGTTAACAGAGGTAAGTATAGAGCGCTCATGTACATCCACTGATCCGATGGTATACGTCTCGGGTAGAGTAAGTGAGTCACAACAATAATCCAATATAAAAAGATAATACTCAAATTCCCACAGCTAATGTGCTGGGGGGAATCGCAAACCCCTTTGCGGCTGCTTTCGCCCTCACCGTTCACACTGGATCGCCCAGTTCTCAGATGACACCCAATCGTTCATCTACATAACCATGGGGGATCCAATGACACCCCCATGAAACCTAAAATACTCATCGAATATGACGCGGGTCCATAACCAGTTAAACCCTATACCTTAAGAGACCAACCCACGCACAGCGAAAAACATAAAAAAAACACAAATTACACACACAAATACAAATAAAACATGACACACAGAAAGGGGGGGCAGCCAGAACGTCTAGGAGTCAGGTTGCATGCAAATTTAAGTCCAATTTACAGAGTTTAGACACTCGAAAATTGCCTAAGCAAAAGAAAAAATGGCCACTGAAAAAACGAAAACGAGGCTACACGACCCCTAAACCTGCAAAACACCGTCAGGCACATACGACTTTAACACAAACCAGTATGAGGTAGAAAATACACTATTAGCAAGGACGCCAAATCATCCACACCCACGTACCACATACACAATCTCCGCCATTTTACAACACTAACTTATAGAATGCAGAAGTACACAGCTACACAAACGGTTTCCCCTCGCGCACGCAGCCTATTTACACTACACACTGCACATATTGCTGACACTTACACCTCAGCTCACCAACACTGCAAATCTACATTGTATGCTGCAGGAACATCAAAACAGATTGTCAGCTCTTCAGCACAAAGCTTCCTGCATATATTACTTACAAATAGGTAAAGTATATTAATTTATGATTTAATTAATTAATTAATTAATTAATTATCATGAAAAAATACTTATACAGAAAAAAAAAAAAAACACACAGTTTCGGAATAAACGACAAGGGCCTTCACTGCGCGCCTCACAATGAGGGCCAACGGCATTCATAGGACACAAAGCACACCAAAAGTGATTATGGAGGAAGAGAAATATATCATTGTAAATTGTGGATTTTCTCTGTTTGGGAACAATAATATTAATTTATACAACAGGTCTAGGTTATATTTTATCACATTTTGAGGTATTAAAAAGAAATGAAATAAAAAAAAAAAAAATCACATTATACCCTCACTCTCATATCTCATATATTTCCACCTTAATGTGATCTCTCAGTAATAACAATGTGCTGCTTATTTCATGCACTTTGTTGTTGCTCTTTTTCCCAGATCTTACTGCAGAATGTAAACCCTTTTAGTTCCCAGGTCTGGCAGTGATACCGAGGGGCGTCCATGACATGAGTAAATCTTGTATTACATATTAATTCAGGTCATTCTATGTAACTAGTGACTTGCCCCTTAAAAAATGATGGTGATAAAATTTGAAGCCATGGTAATGCTGTTTGCCACTGAATGTGACCAGCTTTGGCACTCATTGCGAGCCCCGCGCTAAGTGCCTTTGGAGCTCATTGTGCAGATCATTGTGAGCCACAACTTGCTTACTGTTGGCGCTCATTGCAAGCCCCATGATGAGTGCAAGCCTTGCCCCCTGTGTACTTTATAGGCCTCGCACTTGAGCACACTTGGCGCTCATTTCGAGCCTCTCTCCCTGTGTTACTACCTTGGGTTAAGTGTCACTGGCTTTGATTAAGTATTGCTGTTTAGCGTTAAGTCTTAGTGCTTAGGGCTGGTATTTACACCCTTCGGCTGCCTTTTCTGTCCTTTAGCTGCATTTTACTTGTTTCGGACTGTTTAATTTTTTTCTGCTGAAATTTTTTTTTTCGCTTCAGCGATTTTGAATAAAAAAAAAACAACAAAAAATAAATGCTTCACAGGCTCCATGGCACTCCCACTGAGCTGTGTGTGAGTGTGTAAGTAAATTTGAGGCATATTAGTGTGTTTTTGCAGTTTGGCGGTTCGGACGGTAAATGCGTATTTTTGACGGCCGTAATATTGCAGGCGTTGCTAAGGTGCGGTGAGAGCCTTCTGCACTCTTTTTATCTAAGTCTCGCGTGTCTCAGGATGAGCGGCTGTGGTGCTTATCTCCACCAGTGCAATGAGCGCCTTTGTCGCTCATTGCCTAAGTCCCGTGGGTCGCGGGGATGAGCGCCTGCAGCGCTCATCTCCAGCAGCACAATAAGCAACTTCAGCGCCCATTGCCTAAGTCCCCTGGGTCGTGGGGATGAGCGCCTGTGGCGCTCTTCTCCACCAGAGCAATTAACGCCATTGGAGCTCATTGACTAAGTGCTGCGGGTCGCAGGGATGAACGCCAACGGTGCTCATCTCCACCAGCGCAATGAGCCTGCAATCTTAACACGGCTTTACCAACGACTTTTGGCCAGCCCGCACTGCTCACAAATATATATGTGATTCTATCCTGCTGTGTAATAGCAGAATTTATATTGTCATTGCACCCTCAGCAAACCCTGATAAAGTCTATTTAAACCTCAATGAATTTTGGCTAAATAAGTAAAGTGCCACTGTGGAAGAATTCACTTGAAAATAGGCAACATGTACAAAATACAACCACCAATTTATTATTTTGTTATTTATTTGTGCTGCTGAGTAATCTCCTAGTTTAGATCCCAGTGGTAAATTCCTGTGGTGGGAGAAGACTTTGAATACAGAGAGGAAGCTTCTATCTGCGCAATGGGAATGTGACCGAAACTCAGTAAAGAAAATGAAAAATTGTAATAAAGAATAATTATATATATAATTGAAAAATATAAAGATTGTGTTTATTTTATTTTACTTTTTGGATGTAAGTCCAAGTGTCCAAGGGATAGAAAAAGGGACATGTTTACTTAAAATCTGCAAGTTGTGGAGATAGTGCATTGAGGGTCCCCATACAAAATAAATTGGGGCCCACATTACAACAATAAAAAGCCAAAAATATAACTACATATATGTAGATAACACCTAGCGTGATTAGATCACCTTCTTATGAAAATAATTGTTTAATTCCTTCCTCAAATAAATTAAGAATTCCCAATTACTTCATTCTTCTGTCAGTAACAGAGGAGGGTACCCTTGGCTCTGGTAACTTTGAAACCTGCTGTACCAGCTATAGCACTATCACTGAATTATGCCCCATTTTCTAGAGTGTACTCTTGTGAACAACTAGACTTGATATTAGGCAAAATGTTTTAAGAAAGTATGAAATACAGTTTTTTTTAAAAATCTAGTTATAATATGATATTATCATGTTGCTCTATCAGTCTCTTCCTGTTTCTCCCAATCCCCCAGTCTTCCTTCTCAATCTGTCTCCCACTCTCTAGGATTCTTATGTTTCTCTGTGTCTATTTCCGTTGTCCAGTTTGTAAATTTATACACTTAAAACTGCTTTTAATATTGACACATATTCTATTAGCTACTTGCATTGATTACAAGTTCCCCACCCACAATCACTATGGGCAGCATGAGATGCAAATTTCAGCTTAGAACTTGTTACGACCCTAGGATTTGAGGGAGCCACATGCAACTCAATGTGCTCTCTCTGGGCCTTTCCTTTTGCATTCAATATCTCAGAGCCCAGCAAACATTTCAGACCTGAGCATCATTTCTGAAGAGGCAGGCACCATCAGATATATTTTTTTAGGATCTAAAAAGCATACAGCATATACCCTTGATTAGTACAGACATATTTCACAGATTACACAAATACACCATGCCCTAGTTCTATAGCCAAACCCCCATCTCTAGCTGCTAGATCTTTTTTCAGAGACCATAAACTAACCTCCCCCTTTATGGCCATCTGAGGCCTGGGAGGATGCAAGCCTGGCCGGCTCTGAGGTCAATATAAATTCTTGTAGAAAACTTAACCATTTGTCCCTTTGTCCCATAAGCGACCAAAGTAAGTCCATATAATATAAGCATACTAGTCACTTGCCTGTCAAAAATGACAGCAATAAAATCTGAAGCCTGGCAATGCTTTTTGCCACACATTCTGACCCTCTCCCCCCTTTACTTTCCAGGCTTCGTGATGGGTGCCTTCGATGCTCATTGCAGGCATCACCCAGCATGTAACTTTCAGGCCTCACAATAAGCGCCTTTGGGGCTCATTGCGAGCCTCTGCCCAATGTCACCCTCCTTTGTCTCTTTGCCTTCTCTCACTCCCCTGGGTTTTTTTCCCCTCCCCTCTTCCAACGGCTTCCTGGTTACGGGCTTGAAAAAAATGGTGGCCAATAAAGGCGTCATTTTTTTGAAGCCTGTAGCTCGTAAGCCTCTTGGAGCCTCTCCCCCCTCAAGCCAGTCACGTATGGTCCTAGGGATGAGCGCCTTTGGCCAACACACAATTACAACAGCTATATTTGTGATCCTAGGACCAGTTTCTAGCACCCATACATTATTTAAACTGTATAGAATTACTCCAAACCACCTTACACATAATGCATAAAGGGGAAAATTGACACATATTTAAGAGACAATTTGACACAATCATCAAAACATCCCAGGTCCATTTGATAGCCTTTGGTATTGACAATTAAATGTGATAGAGTACAAAAAAAAAAAGAGTTACTTGTGGGGTGCACAGGGGTTTCATCAGCTCAGCTTGAATATTATGAACTCTAAAAATTAAAGTTACACAAAATAGATATTCTATTAGACCCGTAGCTCTAGTTCGGAAATAAAGTCTAAATGGGACTTGCAAGGGCTTTTTCAAACATTTATTCAAGCTGTAACAGCAACTTAACATTCAATACTGTACTTTAGAAGCATGGGAAGGTATGGAAAGACATTGGAATAAATTACACAATAGTCTCAAATCCACACATATGCAGTTTAAAATTATTATTTTTAAAAGTTAATTCTGAGTAATATTAATTCTGGGACTCAAGGGGTTATTACATATCATGAAATCCACATGAACTAGAACAGATGATCTAATGCATTTTAAAGATTACTAGATTGCGAGCCCCATCGGCAAATATTACATGCTAATAGCCATATTAAATTCCAGCCTCGTAGATACGAGGTTAAAACTTAAGTACTAAGTGCTTTATATTTTGAAAAGTTACAACGCTATTAATTTAGACTGCTGCGAGCATCATATGAGCTACACAGCACGGCTGTCTGTATCAAACACGGAGCAACAGGGCAGGAGAAGTGAAAGCCTACGAGATGATATTGCAGGCTCCCCCACAACTTCACTTGCTGTGTGGGTTATGAACAGGACCTCTGTGGCAGTTCTACATACAAGCCCTGCCATGGGGGGTAGTCCAAGTATCACCCCGGCACCTAAAATTAGCCCCTGGCAATTCTGGAGGTCCCCATCGGGACTTGGAATAACCCTTGCAGTGGGGGTCTCGATCGGCATCTCGCTGAATTTAAAAATTCAAATTTCCCACCTTGCGGGTCCTTAAAGAACTGTAATGGTCCTGAAAGGACCTGCGCTAAAAAAATATTAACCCCTGCTGCAGGGGTACTATAATTACCTCCCCAGGCACCTAAAACTAACCCCATCAAAACTAACCCCTAAACAAAGCCCCATGAGCCCTTAGTTAACCCTGTCACACATGTGAGTCATTACAGACCCCCATAAGCCCTTAATTAACCCTGCCACTCATTGGGGTCAATGCAGACTCACATTTGCCCTTAATTAACCCTATAACTCATGGGGCTTCATACAGAGCCCCATGAGACCAAAATTAACCCCCTCAGTCAAATAGGGGTCTATACAGACATCTACAGGACACTATTAATCCCTAGGGTAATCCTACAAGTGCCAAGAGGGTTCTCAGGACCCTCATGACAAAGTCTAAGCTCTACACTACAGTATTAACCCTAACAATACCCCTTTAGCCCATAATAAACCCTAACTAATCATATCTGGACATAATGACCCTTACTGGGCCTATCTAACCTTTAGTGGGCCAATTTAACCCTAACTGGGCCTATTTAAACCTATCTAAACCTAATAACCATTTCTGTGCCCATTTATACCTATCTGGGCAAAATAACCCTAACTTGGCCCATTTAACCCCTTCTAGCATTATTCAACTCCATGTAAGCCTATTTAACCGCTTCTAGCCCTGTTTAACCCCATCACTTATGGGGGTCTATACAGCCCCCCATAAGCCTCCATCTAAACCCATCACTTATGGGGGTCTATACAGACCCCTGTGAGCCTCTATTTAACCCAATCAGTCCCATAAGGGTCTATGTAGACTCTCATAGGACAATGAGAACCCTATTATTAACCCCATAAGTGCCATGAGGGTCTCTCAGGACCCTCACAACCCTAAGTACAAACACTTCACTACACTACAATATTCTCCCCCCAATAAACCACTAAATCTAAACTAACCCCCCTCTACCTTAACCTACCTATCTAACACTACATACCTAACCACCTATTAACCCCCCCATTCCACTAATTACACCAAATTAAAAAAGCTAAGGTACAAAACATAAAAAAACCTTTGTTAACAAAAACAAAACAAAAATGTTACCAGAAAAATAAAACATAAGGTACAAAAAATAAAAAAGTACATTACAACCCCCCTCCACTACAAAAATAAAAAAGAACATCACAAACCCCCAATACAAAAAATAAAAAATAATGACACACCTGCAAAAAAAAGACATACACAAATACACATAACATTACAGTAATAAATTCATTATAAATAGTGATGTGCCGAACAATTAGTCGGAGAACTTTTTGCGGTGATTTTCGCATGTTCGCATTCGCAACGAACTGAGAACATATGCGCTTTTCGGTCCGCCCCCTATTCTTTATCATTGAGGAAACTTTGACACTGCACCTTACAGTCAGCAGGCACCTTCCAGCCAATCAGCAGCATACACTCCCTTCCAGAGCCTTCCATCTGTATGACAGCCTCCATTTTAGAATCATTCTGTAGCTGCATTCGTTGAGAGAGGAGATATATTCTACCTGCTGTTGATTTAATAGGGAAATAGATAGCCAGGCTGTGTATTTAGCTTTAACTACAAACCTGAAGAACTCTTTTGATATCTGCTGCAAGGACAGCAACCCAAAAAGCCCTTTTTAGGGCTAGAACATCATTTATTTTATTTTATTATTTTTTTCTGCTGATTTAATAGGGAAATAGATAGCCAGGCTTTGTATTTAGCTTTAACTACACACCTGAAGAACTCCTTTGATAACTGATGCAAGGACAGCAGCCCAAAAAGCCCTTTTTAGGGCTAGAACATCATTTATTTTATTTTATTATTTTTTCTGCTGATTTAATTGGAGAAATAGATAGCCAGGCTGTGTATTTAGCTTTAACTACACACCTGAAGGACTCCTTTGATATCTGCTGCAAGGACAGCAACCCAAAAAAGACCTTTTTATTTTATTTTATTATTTATTTCTGTGTAATCTAATTGCATATGCCTGCCTGCTAGCGTGTGTGTGAGGCCTATTGCATCTAGTCTGCCAACTTTTGCCAGTGCACAGTGACACTCATATATGGTGTCACAGTAGTGTGCAGTGAAATAAAACAATTCTTTTTTTACTGTTATCAATTGAATATCAGTTGCCTGCGTACAGGCGTGTGTGTGAGGCCTATTGCATCTAGTCTGCCAACTTTTGCCAGTGCACAGTGACACTCATATCTGGTGTCACCGTAGTGTGCAGTGAAATAAAACAACCCTTTTTTTACTGTAATCGATTTAATATCAGTTGCCTGCCTAAAGGCGTGTGTGTGAGGCCTATTGCATCTAGTCTGCCAACTTTTGCCAGTGCACAGTGACACTCATAACTAGTGCAACCGTAGTGTGCAGTGAAATAAAACAACCCTTTTTTTACTGTAATCGATTGAATATCAATCAGTTGCCTGCCTACAGGCGTGTGTGTAAGGCCTATTGCATCTAGTCTGCCAACTTTTGCCAGTGCACATTGACACTCATATATGGTGTCACAGTAGTGTGCAATGAAATAAAACAACCCTTTTTTTACTGTAAACGATTGAAAATCAGTTGCCTGCCTAAAGGCGTGTGTGTTTTAGGCCTATTGCATCTAGTCTGCCAACTTTTGCCAGTGCACAGTGACACTCATATCGCGTGTCTCAGCAGTGTGCAGTGAAATAAAACAACCCTTTTTTTACTATAATCGATTGAATATCAGTTGCCTGCATACAGGCGTGTGTGTGAGGCCTAATGCATCTAGTCTGCCAACTTTTGCCAGTGCACAGTGAAACTCATATCTGGTGTCACAGTAGTGTTCAGTGAAAAAAAAAAAACAATTTTTTTACTGTAATCGATTGAATATCAGTTGCCTGCCTACAGAAGTGTGTGTGATGCCTATTGCATCTAGTCTGCCAACTTTTGCCAGTGCACAGTGACACTCATATCTGGTGTTACCGTAGTGTGCAGTGAAATAAAAAAAACCTTTTGTTACTGTAATCGATTGAATATCAGTTGCCTGCCTAAAGTCGTGTGTGTGAGGCCTATTGCATCTAGTCTGCCAACTTTTGCCAGTGCACAGTGACACTCATATCTAGTGCAACCGTAGTGTGCAGTGAAATAAAACAACCCTTTTTTTACTGTAATCGATTGAATATCAGTTGCCTGCCTACAGGTGTGTGTTTGAGGCCTATTGCATCTAGTCTGCCAACTTTTGCCAGTGCACAGTGACACTCATATCTAGTGTCACCGTAGTGTGCAGTAAAATAAAACAACCCTTTTTTTACTGTAATCGATTGAATATCAGTTGCCTGCCTACAGGCGTGTGTGTGAGGCCTATTGCATCTAGTCTGCCAACTTTTGCCAGTGCACAGTGACACTCATATCTGGTGTCACAGTAGCTTGCACGCATAGTACCACTAATCGTAAAAAAAATGACAGGCAGACGCAGGCCACCCCGCAGGGGCCGTCGTGGTGCTATGATTCCCTTTGGCCTTAGAAAAATGCCCAGTTTTCAGAGGCAATGTACCCTGAACTTGAACAGCTCTGAGGACATGGTTGACTCGCCAACACAGGACACCCAATCTTCTACAGCTTCCAATCGGAACCTAGACACACCATCCTACTCCAGCTTAGCTTCGGGCACCTCTCCAGTTACCACTCGCCCGCCTGCCGCCACCACCAACACTAGCACCACAGCCGCTTCACTTGATCCGTCAGCAGAGTTATTTACACATCCGTTGGAAGAAATGAGTGATGCACAAACATTAGTGCCAGAGGATGTAGATAACAGGGATATTTCCCAGTCAGGCAGCATTACACACATGGACGTATGGTCTGATGATGATGATGTTGTACCGGTGCTGCTTCCTTTGTTGAGTTGTCAGATACAAGTGAAGCGGTTGATGATGACGATGCGTCCGTGGATGTCACATGGTTGCCCGCTATAAGAGAAGAAGAACAGGAGGAAAGTTCAGATGGGGAGACAGAGAGTAGGAGGAGACGATTTGGAAGCAGCGAGAGGTCGTCGAAAGTAGCTAGTGGCATAGTCAGACAGCATGCATTGGCACCCGGGGTCAGCTAGACAGCACGCCAGTCAACGCATGCTTTTGCCACCACCAGAATGCCATCATTGCAGAGCTCAGCAGTGTGGCAATTTTTTTGTGTGTCTGCCTATGACAACAGTGATGCCATTTGCAACCTGTGCGAAAAGAAACTGAGTTGTGGGAAGTCCAACACCCACCTAGGTACAACTTCTTTGCGAAGGCACATGATGTCACATCACAAACGCCTATGGGATCAACACATAAGTACAAGCAGCACACAAAGTCAAAGCCGCCATCCTCCTCCTGATCCAGCATCTTCAGCCACGTCAACCACTGCTGCCCTGCTTGCCCCCTCTCAACCATCCGCCACTCCGTGTCTCGCCCTTTGCAGTCCCTGCTCATGTGCCCACAGTCAGGTGTCTGTCAAGGACATGTTTGAGCGTAAGAAGCCAATGTCACAAAGTCACCCCCATGCCCGGCAAACTGACAGCTGGCTTGTCTGAACTCTTAGCCTTAACCCTGATAGGTGACGTAACAGCTATCAAACTGATAGGAATAAATAGTACAACTTAATACACCACTCCTATCTGGTGGCACATTACATTGCACGTGCAGTGCCCTAAATTCGAAGTAGGAGGTACGACCAAGCACCTTTTTCCATCTCCCTGTTCCAAAAATCAATGCCATATACACGTCCCCTAATAGTGGATGTAACAGGGATTAAACCGATCGGAATAATACTACTTAACAGTACACACCTTATAATAACGCAGACAGGGACAACTCAGAGAGAGGAGTCTGAAGAAGAGGAGTCAGAGGAGGAAGGTGGCTTTGAGGAGGTGGAAGACCAAACACAGCAGGCATCCAGGGGGCTTGTTGTCACCTTTCGGGGACCCTTAATTGGCTGGGTGGAGGAAGAGACCTTCAATGACATCAGTGAGGACAAGGAATGGGACATGGCTAGCTTGGTATCCAACCTTGTGCAAATGGGGAGTTTGCAGTTGTGCAAAGGGACTGTTTGCGGTTGTTTGCGGTGCAATAAACGGGGAGATTGGTCTGTTACTGTGAAGCGGTTGTAACCCTTACACTAACTGATCGATACAACATCATACCTGATGTTTTAAAGTATGTTATTCCAAACAATTTAGGAATGTTAGGTGATTTATGCCCTTTATGGCTTAAAACCAGACTCTGCATCAACTATGTAATTTTCCGTGGGAGTTTTGCCATGGATCCCCCTCCGGCATGCCACAGTCCAGGTGTTAGTCCCCTTGAAACAACGTTCCCATCACTAGTGTGGCCAGAAATAGTCCCTGTGGGTTTTGAAATTCGCCTGCCCATTGAAGTCTATGGCGGTTCGCCGGGTTCGCCCATTCGCGAACATTTGATGGAAGTTCAGGTCCGCTGTTCGCGAACCGAAAATTTGATGTTCGAAACATCACTAATTATCATGAATAATTAGAGAGACAGTATCGATCTAGGGAGAAATCTGATCGCCAGTATATGGGGTCAGGAAAGTTTTTTTTTTTTTTCCTTTGAGACAATTGGCTAAGTCTCATTTTTTTTTCTGTTTGCCTTCCTCTAGATTAATTAATAATTAAAACAAAATAAAGAAAAACAATTAAATAAATAAATAATTAATAATTAATTAACAACTAATTAATTAATATTTAATCCACATATTGCAGTTTAGAGGAGATCTTAAAAGGTTGAACTTGATGGACTGAATGTCTTTTTCAACCTTAATTACTATGTAACTATGTAACTATGTAACTCACACGCAGACACTCGCTCACACTCAGACATTCACTCAAACAGACACTGACACAAAGACATTTAATCACACACAGACATTCACTCACTAACAGACACTAACACTCAGACACTCACACAGATATTCACTTACACACAGACATTAACTCACACACACTCACTCACACTCAGACACTCACACAGACATGAACTCACAAACAGATTCGCACTCACACACAGACAGTCACTCACACACAGACACTTACTCACACTCAGACACTCACTCACACAGTCACTCACACAGACATGGACACACAGACATTCAATTACACACAGACACTTACTCACACTCAGACACTCACTCACACACAGACACTCAAACAGACATGCACTCACACACAGACATTCACTCACACACAGAAACTCACTTACACACAGACACTCACACAGACATGGACACACAGACATTCACTTACACGCACTCACTCACACTCAGACATTCACTCACACACAGACACTCACTTACACACAGACACTCACACAGACATGCACTCACACACAGACATTCACTCACATGCAGACACTCATTTACAAACATTCACTCACACACAGACACTCACTCACACACAGATACTCACACAGACATGCAATCACACACAAACATTCACTCACACAGTCACTCACACAGACATGGACACACAGACACTCACTCACACTCAGACACTCACTTACACACAGACACTCACACAGACACGCACTCACACACAGACATTCACTCACACACAGACACTCACTTACACACAGACACTCACAAGACATGCACTCACACACAGACATTCATTCACACGCATACACTCACATTTAGACACTCACTCACACAGACACTCACTCATACTCAGACACTCACTAATACAGACACTCACACAGACATGCACTCACACACAGACATTCACTCACATTCAGACACTCACTCACACACATTCACTTACACACAGACACTAACTCACACACAGATACTCACATAGACATGCACTCACACACAAACATTCACTCACACTCAGACACTCACACAGACACTCACACAAACATGCACTCACACAAAGACATTCACTCAAAGCCAGACATTCACTCACACTCAGACACTCACTCACACAGACACTCAAACAGACACAAACTCACACACAGACATTCACTCACACACAGACACTAACTTACACAGACACTCACACAGGCACACACTCACACACATACTTTCACTCACACACATACATTTACTGACACACAGACACTCACTCACACTCAGACACTCACACAGACATGCACTCACACATGTACTTACACATAGCTATGCACTCACAGAGAAACTTGCACATGCATTCACTCACACACATACACTCACTCACACAGACACTCACACAGACTTGAACTCACACTCAGACACTTACTCCCACAGACACACAAAAAGACATGCACTCACACACAGCTATGCGCTCACAGGGACACTTGCATAGACATTCACTCACACACAGGCACTCACACAGACGCACACTCACTAACTGACATTCATTCACACACAGACATTCACTCACACACAGACACTCACTCACACTGAGACACTCACACAGGCATGCACTCACAAACAGACATTTACTCACACACAGACACTCCCTCACACTCAGACACTCACTCACTCACACAGACACTTACACAGACATGCACTCACACAAAGACATTCACTCACACACAGACACACACACTCAGACACTCACACTCAGACACTCACACAGACATAGACTCACACTCACACACATTCACTCACACACAGACATTCACTCACACACATGGCATATGACCGTTATGTGGCAATCTGTCACCCACTTTATTATGTTTTCCTCATGAGTATGACACTGTGCTGCTTTTATAGCCACTGCTTGGACCACTGGTTTCTTGGCACTTATAGGATATACAGTCCTTATATCTAGATTATTTTTTGTGCTTCATATTATTGAACACTTTTACTGTGATGTTACTCCACTGCTCAAACTCTCCTGCAGTGATACTTTGTCTGTGAAGAGTATAAGCTATATTGAAGGGATCATACTGAGATTTACATCATTTTTGCTTACTTTGAACTCTTATATTTTTATTATCTGCACCATTCTTAATATTCGATCTGTGGAGGGGAGACATAACACTTTTTCTACCTGCACCTCCCATCTGACCTGTGTAATTATATTTTATGTTACAAGTATTTGTTTGCTCTTGAGACCCACATCAAGCTATTCTCCAACACTGGACAAATATTATCCTGATTCCTATGCTGAATCTTGTTATTTATAGTTTCAAAAACAATGAAGTTAAACAAGCTTTAAAGAAACTCAAGACTACTACTGGTTGGAGGGTGCTGGTGACTTGCTTGGCAGTTGTATCATGGATGTGGTGTGTGCATGTGGTGCTGTCATTGATTAATATTGGAATACTGTATCTGTGTTAGAAATAGGATAGTGGCCTATGCTTAAATGATAAAGTTAATGCAGTCACTTATGTGACACAGGGTTAAAGATTTTAAAGAATTTATATGGCCCTGCAATTGGCCACATGTAAAGGCTCTGGCTTTAGTCAGGAAGGGGGAGCTAATTTTATTGAAGAGAAAATGTGTAATGAGAAGAAAGCCAGACTGCTCTATACATCTGGAAATCATGTGGGTTAGAGGGGATAGCAAGCTATTTGCCTAGGAGGATGGGCTATAACTTGGGGGAAGTATTTGATGTTTTGTGTCATCTTTCTGTTTTTTTATATATCTCTGTAACAATAAAGAAGTGGCAGGCTGATTTTGGACACACATACAAAGGTAGTGTCAGAGTCTGCTTGTACTAATCAAAGGTAAATGGTGTGGGATTTTTAGATCCTAAGAAAAGGGGTCTTATAGTGCCTGTCTCTTCAGAAATAATGCTGTCATCTGAAGTGTCTGCTGGTATCGAGAACTGAACAAAAAGTTGCAACCCATAGAGAAAGAGAGCATTGGGGTGAGCGTAGTCCCCCAAATCTGGTGGGCGTAACACAACTTAAAGGTCTTGTGTGTGGTAAAGGAGGGAGAGAGAGGTGATGAGTGTGTTAGGGTGTAAGGTGATAAGCTTCTCTAAAGAGATGCGTTTTAAGTGAGGTTTTGAGTGTTTTGAGGCAGGAGGATAATCTGGTGGAGTGGGGCAAGGAGTTCCAGAGAATAGGGGCAGCAAGTGAAAAGTCCTGAAGATGAGAGTTAGAGGAGGTGAGTTTTTGGAGATGAGACCAGAGATGTATGGGGGGTGCTCTATTGTTGCGGGCTTTGAAAGTTAGGGTCATGATTTTACATTTTATTCTGGAGGCTAAGGGAAGCCAGTGGAGTGACTGACAGAGGTGATGCTGACACTGAACGTTGTGTACGGAAGATGAGTCTAGCAGAGGCATAATAGATTGAAGTGGGGATAGTGGGGTGGTGGGTAGGCCAACAAGAAGTGAGTTGCAGTAGGCAAGTCGAGAGATAATGAGAGAGTGTATTAGGATTTCAGTCGTGTCTTGAGTAAGATAGTGACGACTTCTGGATATTTTTTTTGATAAAGAAGACAAGATTTATTTAGTGACTGTATGTGAGGGATGAAAGACAGGGCGGGGTCCAGTAGAACCTCAAGACATTGGGCTTGGGAGGTGGGGGTGATGTTGTCATTGTTGACAGTGAGAGAGATGTGAGGAATTTATGCAGTGGTAGAGGGAGGGAAGATAAGGAGTTCAGTCTTAGACATGTTGAGTTTGAGATGGTGGGTGGACATCCAAAAGGATACTGAGAGGCAGTTGGAGACGTGTGTTAGAAGAGAGGTGGGATAGATCTGGTGCTGAGTGGCAGATCTGGGTGTCATATGCATAGAGATGATACTGAAACCCAAAATAGTTAATTTGGGTACCAAGACAGGATGTGTAGATGGAAAAGAGGAGGAGGCCTAGGACTGATACTTGGGGGCGCCAACAGACATGGTTTGAGGAGAAGAAGATGTGTCGGAGAAGAAGACACTGAATGATTGATTATGAAGGTTTGATGAGAACCACAAGAGAGCAGTGTCTCAAATACCGTGGGAGGAGAGGAGATGGAGTAGAAGTAGATGGTCAACTGTGTCGAAGGCAGCAGAGAGATCTAGAAGAAGCATAATAGAAAAGTGACCTTTTGACTTGGCGGTAAGCAGGTCATTAGTGTACATCTCTTTAATACTTCACATAAGCTAAAATTGTTAGTTAGTCTTTTCTGCAGAAACAATCTTGTACAAGAAATACTAACCACAGGCAATGGGATGAACTAAACCCGTTGGCTTATTTTTATGCTCTCTCTCTTTCTTTTTCTGTATTTACTTTATTGTAGTAAATATTTTGATTATTTTCCACATGCGTTTTTATTTTCAAAATATCTTTTATTAATCATACCATTAAAAATTCCTTTAAAATTCGATCATTTAATATAACTTTTTTGAGACTTTTTTCTTGCTCAATGTTTCCTTCTGATAACACTTGAGTTAAGTGCTTTGTGTATTTTATTATTTACTATTGTTGCTCATTAATTTGGACCATTTTAGAAAGCATTACATTTTTTGTTACTATTTTTCATCTTAATAGTCTTTGTATTTGGGCTTCAATTGTTTTTGATGCATGTGTTTCCCATTTTAATTATTGTTACATATAGTTTTTATCTATGTTTCAATATTTATTTCTGATACAGATATATTAGCTTTTATGATACTTTTTAGTCAGCTTAATGTTCAGAGTTCTAGTGCTGTGTCATATGTCTTATAACCTTTAGATGGTTTTATATTTTTATAGTATTTGTTGGTAAATATGGATTTAAATTCACCTATAACCATGTATATTTTGTTTCCACATACTGGTCTTGCACATTTAGCATAATGTATATAAGACTAGAGTTTGTGCTTGTGGCCTTTAAAACCCGCTTTTTTGGGACAATGGAGTCTGGAAATTGAAAACTATGAACAATTTGCACCTAGGTAACAGTTCTCAATGCCAATCAGCAGCTGCAAAGGCAAATAGAATATTAATTTGTATTAAGAAGGGTATAAAAGTAGGGGAAGCAAATATAATTCTGCCACTATACAAATCAATAGAACGCCCTCATTTTGAATGTGGAGGACAATTTTAGGCAACACTTCATAAAAAGGAAATATTAGAGCTGGAAAAAGTACAGAGAAGGGCAACAAAACTAATACGGGGAATGGAACGGCTAAGTTATGAAGAAAGACTAACCAAATTAAGCATATTTTCTCTATAAAAAAAAGAAGTGTAAGAGGAGATATGATTACCTTATCACATATATAGTTGTGAGCGTACGGGTCGTTGCTCATGCTTGCGGGCTCGCGAAGCGAGGGACGCAGTTCCCCGCAAATGCGGGTCCACGCGAAGCGAGGGCCCGCATTTGCGGTGATGGAGCATCCCAACGTCCCCGCAAATGCGGATCCTCGCGAAGCGAGGGTCCGCATTTGCGGAGGTGGAGGCTCAACGTCGGCTGTGTTAACACACACATACACACACACAACTTTTTAACAGAATAAACCCAACCGCCCAGCCAACAAAAACCCAACAACGTCCCCGCAAATGCGGATCCTCGCGAAGCGAGGGTCCGCATTTGCGGTGGTGGGAGCATCCCAACATCGGCTGTGTTAACACACACATACACACACACACACAACTTCATAACAAAAAAAAACTCAAAGTCGCCTCACACCCACTTACACCCAGACACACAGACGCAAGACTTAACAAAAAAACAGTAAAAAAGGCCCTTCACACGCTCTTAACACACATACGCACGACTTAGAAACAAATACACTGCGTCGTACACGTAAAAGCTAACTGCGTAAATCGCAAAAAAATACGGCAACATCGTAACAAAATACGGCTGCATCGGAAAAAAATACGTCCGCGAAAGACCCATTCCAACCGCCGCGCATCAAAACATCACAAACACAAGAAATAAACACAACAAACACATAAAAAGCTTACTTACAGCACGGGGGGGGGGCATCCGGCACCTCCAAAAGTTCATTTACACGTCCATTTAAGTCCAAAACAAAGAGTTTAAACGGCCGAAAATCGGCTAAGCGAGAGAAAAAATGGCCGCCGAGCAAAACGAAAACGAGGCTCCAGACGTAACTACACTACACTTACTCGCAATAATCAAACACATACTATGCGTAACGGATCACCCTCATATTAAACACCATTTTAACCACTACTACGCACAAAATGGCGGATGGAACGCAAATTGTAAGCTGGAACGCAAATAGCGCATGCGTATTGCGTTCTAACGGTCTGACTTTCCAGAATGTTCTACAAGTTTATAAATACTGCCTATTTGACAGAGAAAAATACATTTCTACTCAGGTGATGAGTGACTTCATAGATAACTGCTGCTAAAACTTGAGAAGACAATTCTTTCCTAATTTACTACTTTACATTGTGCAAATTACAACTGAGAGGGAAGCTTTAATATATTACATTTTATTATCAAGACAGGACATCAAAAAAAATAAATTAAATAAGAAAAAGTGGTTTATGTATACTGACATGTGACACGCACATATATGCGTATAATGTATAGTGACATGTGACACGCACATTTATGTGTATAATGTATACTGACATGTGACACGCACATATATGTGTATAATGTATACTGACAAGTGACACGCACATTTATGCGTATAATGTATAGTGACATGTGACACGCACATATATGTGTATAATGTATACTGACATGTGACACGCACATATATGTGTATAATGTATACTGACAAGTGACACACACATTTATGTGTATAATGTATAGTGACATGTGACATGCACATATATGTGTATAATGTATACTGACATGTGACACGCACATATATGTGTATAATGTATACTGACATGTGACACGCACATATATATGTATAATGTATACTGACATGTCACACGCACATTTATGTGTATTGCCCCTGCAACAAAATTATCTTAAAACAAACTAATTAAACAACTACATTTAAATTACATTAGAAAAAAATAAGTTGGGACTATTAAAATATGAGTCATGTATACTGATATGTGACACACACATATATGTGTATCATCTATAGTCACATGTCACACACACATTTATGTATGTTGGCCAAAAATAAAAATAAGGTTAATTTAACAATTAAAATATGATTCATGTATACTGATATGTCACACGCACACAAAAAAATTACTTTCAAGTATGGAAATGTGCTTCATGTATGTGACATATGTGTGTAGCCCCCACCAAAAAATAATGTTAATTGAAAATAATTACAGAAGTATATTTCAATGAAATTAATTTACTGCAATTCAATAGATCACCTAAAGCTCAATCTTTCTACTTTTTTTAATATTCAAACAGACTCTGCATCAACAGCGTCTCTCAACAATTTGCACCGTGCATTGTGAAGCAAAATCCCTTTTAAAGAACACCAACAAAGAAGAAGAGGTAAGATACAAAAATACTTTAAATGCTGAAAAGGCCATGCTTTGCTAAATACAAATAAAAATAAAATTCACTATTTCACTTTATTTTTCAAACAGACACTACAAGAAGACCGGCGGATTAAGATTGGCAGGAGGGGACCCTCTGTCATTCCACACTTCAATCAAGGTAAAGTATTAAGTATAAAAAAGAACCGAACCATGAGCCTCATTCAATTGCGAGTTAGCCAATTGAATAGGGCTCTATATAAGCACATAACAGATTTTTTAGACAGACATTTTTAGTTACTGAACTTCGATACTAAATCAAGGTCTTCACTAACTCAAAACTTCTGTCAAAAAATATTTTATGTGCTTATATAGAGCCCTATTCAATTGGTCAAAACGCAATTGATTCAGGACCTAAATATGTTTAATGGCCGAGGGCCTCATTCAAATGTGATTTGCCAATTTCAATAGGGCTCTATATAAGCACAGAGCATATTTTTTTACAGAAGTTTTTAGTTAGTGAAGACCTTGCTTTTGGATACAAGTTCACTAACTAAAAACTTCTGTAAAAAAAGATGCTCTGTGCTCATATTGAGCCCAATTCCATTGTGAAAAACATAATTCAATGAGGCCCTCACAATATAATAAATCCAGCAACCAAAGGCCCTCATTCAATTGATATTTTGGACAATTCAATAGGGCTCGAAATAAGCACATTTAGGGCCTAATTCTATTAGCGGCCGTAAATCGGCCGTAAGGCTGCGATTCCTTGGGGGGTTCAGTTAACTCGCGATTCTATTATACGGCCCCACAAGGATCTCCTTTTACGGCCGGCCGCATATCTTGGAAACGGCCGTAAGCTGTGAAATATAAAAACTCAAAAATAAATTCAAGCCTGCACTGTACAGCTCTGTAAATGCTAGGGATCATATTGGGGGACATGAGGATTAAAAGGAACCCACTCTCAAGCTGGCACATCAGCCCAAACCCAAGTTCAAATTAACTGTTTATTTTCCGGCTGCGGCGTGGGCATGTCTGAGGTGCTCCAAGCACTCTGGACTTTTTACATGGATATTTTACGGATATTAAAAATAAAATATTTTACGGATTTGAGTATAGGATAATTATGTGCTATTTTTTCTAACACCTAAAATCCCTTTATAGTCTTCTCAAAGTGCAGGATGGCTTTATTTGAGCTATTTTATGTGCTTAATTGGTGCTAGCGGGACCTCTTTCCTGCAAGTAAGCTGCGGCTCGCTTTTAGCCTTGCAGAGAGGTTTCCCGGAGCAATTGAATTGCAAATGGGAATTTCTTACGGCCGAAACTCTTGCGGCCGTTTTAGATCAAAGGCTTTCCTCTGGCGCGAGCGGCCGCAAGAGATAGCAAGGCACCGGCCGCAAGCGTGCCGGAGCCTCCGGCCGTAAGGGAATAGAATAGCCGAATAGCTTGCGGCCGGTCCTTGCGGCCCCGCAACGGCTGCGGCCGCTAATAGAATGAGGCCCTTAGAACCCTATTGAATTGGCCAAACTGCAATTGAATGAGGGCCAAAGTATGCAACATATGGTACACACAAACTGGTACACACAAAACAGGATTGTAACAAACACATAGCAAACTAAATTCATATTCTTTTTGTTTAACAACCTATAACCATTAGAAAAAACACTACATAAGTATAACAAAAGTGGTGCCCATCAAACAGGATTGTACGAAAACTCACACAAACACATAGCAAACTACATTTAATTTCTTATTTAATGTTTAACAACCTATAAGCCTTAGAAAGAAGCCTAAATAAGCATACCAACATTGGTGCGCACCAAACAGGATTGTATGAAAACTCACACAAACACATAGCAAACTACATTTAGATTCTTATTTTATGTTTAACAACCTATTAGCATTACAAAACAACATTAATAAGCATACCAACAGTGGTGCGCACCAAACAGGATTGTATGAAAACTCACACAAACACATAGCAAACTACATTTAGATTCTTATTTAATGTTTAACAACCTACAAGCCTTAGAAAGAAGCCTAAATAAGCATACCAACAGTGGTGCGCACCAAACAGGATTGTATGAAAACTCACACAAACACATAGCAAACTACATTTAGATTCTTATTTAATGTTTAACAACCTATAAGCCTTAGAAAGAAGCCTAAATAAGCATACCAAAAGTGGTGCGCACCAAAGAGGATTGTAGGAAAACTCCCACAAACACATAACAAACTACATTTATATTCTTATTTTATGTTTAACAACCTATAAGCCTTAGAAAGAAGCCTAAATAAGCATACCAACAGTGGTGCGCACCAAACAGGATTGTACGAAAACTCACACAAACACATACCAAACTACATTTATATTCTTATTTAATGTTTAACAATCTATAAGCCTTAGAAAAAAGCCTAAATAAGCATACCAAAAGTGGTGGGCACCAAACAGGATTGTAGAAAACCACAGAAATAATGTAATTTTTTAGTTAATACAAATACATTCAAATAAAATAACATTTTCATTTTTATTTTATAACAGATACTGCGTCAAGAACATCGGACCAGGAGTTTCAACTGAGGACCAGACCAGTGGACGAGGACTTTCAACAGAGGACCAGACCATTGGACGAGGACTTTCAACAGAGGACTACACCATCGGACGACGACTTTCAACAGAGGACCAGACCATTGGACGAGGACTTTCAACACAGGACCAGACCATCAGATGAAGGCTTTCAACACAGGACCAACAAAGATTCTGCTTCAAATCAAACTTCAACCAAGGTACAGTATAACAAGTAAAAAAAGAGAATAATTAATTAATATTCTTCTTTAATGTTTACCACCTATAAGCCTTAGAAAAAAGCCTACAGAAGCATACCAAAATTGCGGCGCATCAAAAAGGATTGTAGAAAAACACAGAAATAATGGCATTTTTTCATTAATACAAAGACATTCAAATAACATAACATTTTCATTTTTATTTTATAACAGATACTGCGTCAAGAACATCGGAACAGGAGTTGGAACTGAGGACCAGACCAGCGGACGAGGACTTTCAACAGAGGAGTACACCATTGGACGAGGACTTTCAACACAGGACCAGACCATCGGACGAAGGCTTTCAACACAGGACCAACAAAGAATTTTGCTTGAAATCAAACTTCAACCAAGGTACAGTATAAAAAGTAAAAAAAGAGAAAAAAAAAATAAAGATCTTAGCTTTGCATCGATGTCAACAGAAAATAAAATTTAAAATAAACCACCGGTAACTATAACTGTTGAGAAAATATAACTAACACATTTTTCATCTATCTCTTATTTGTCTTTTAGGGCCAATAATCTTTAACAGTAAATACAAACTTCAATGTAAACTTTAAAAAAAAATTGGCATAGTCCAAAAAAGTCTAAAAACACAGAATCTCTACAATTTGTCATTGTAACATTCCAGTCCTAAACCCTAATTTAATTGCCATTTGACAAATTGAATAGTGCTGTAAATAAGGACATAACATCTTTTTGAAAATACCTTTTTAGTTACTGAAACACTTGCTTTTGGATACATGTTTAATAAATAAAAACTTCTTTAAATAATTATCTGATGGCCTTATTTAGACTTTTATTCAATTGACCGCATTGAAATTCATTAAGTATAAAATGTTAACACACTATTGATAACTATTTGTCATGAAAAACAACTTAACATCTCAAAATAAACTAATGGTACATTATTTTATTTTTACAGATTAACATGGCTGATAACGAGAGTAAACAAGAAAAGAAAAGACGCCAAGCTAGAGAACGACAACAGAGAGCAGACAGCCAGCAGACACCGGAGAAGAAGGAAATTCGACGAGAAAAAGAACGCAAAAGAATTGCAAGCAAAAGACTGTCACTTGCAGAAATTAAAGATATGTCAAAAAAAGCAACAAAGAAAATAAAGCATTTACAACCTGTTGCTCAAACATCAGATGACATTTTACCAGAAAAAATACAAGAGATACCAAAAAAAGCAACAAAGAAAACAAAGCATTTAGAACCGTTTCATGAAACATTACATGACATTTTACCTCAAACAATACAACATATACCAAGAAAAGCAACGAAAAAAACAAAACATTTAGAACCTGTTGTTGAAACATTATATGACATTTCACCTGATGAATATGAAAGTCAAAATCCTATATGCTTTGCAAATTGTCCTCTACTCAAGCAGTAGAGGTTCATAGTTGTGGGGACATGACTAATCAATGTCAGTTTTGTGAGGCTTATTATTTTAAACAGGAGAGACCCAGAGATGGCCAATTTATTAGTTGCTGTCAAAAAGGCAAGTTCAAACTTCCAGAAAGGAAACAATTTTCTCTCTATTTACAAAACATTATGACTGAACCTACTTTTCCAAACTACAAAAATTTTAAAACAAACATAAGATCTTACAATAGTGCCATATCCTTTGCATCCATGGGGGCAACATTAGCTGCTAATGTACCAGGACATGGTCCTTACTGTTTTAAAGTCCAAGGACAAATGTATCATCGCACTTCCCATTTACATCCAGAGGAAGGAAATCAAAGAAAATTCGCTCAACTATATGTCCTAGATACAATGGAAGCTGTTGACCAACGTATGCAGATGGAAGAAAATAAAAAATGCTTACCCAGTGTTTTCATAGAGCTAAATAACATTATGGACAACAATCCCTACAATAAAGCTTATAAAAAATTGGCAGAAGTAGAAAATGAACAACTACTTCATGCACAAACACATCAATTACCCATGCCAAAGGTTAATATGGTGCTTAAAAGAGACAGACATACTGATAAACGTCGTTATAACTTGCCAACATCAAATGAGGTTGCAATGGTGTTTCAGAATGATGAAGGAGAACCACCATTTCAAAGAGACATTCGAATATATCCTAGAAATGAGGAGCAACCGTTTATTAATATGAGTATCTTAAGTCCAAATTTAGATCCAATGACATATCCCATCTTTTTCCCACACGGAGAAGCAGGTTGGCAACCAAAATTAACTCTTCCCAGTTACCCAAATAGCTAAAGCCAGAATCCGAAATAATGTTTCTATGCTTGAATTTAAAGTAGCTCAAATTGCAATTCGCAATGTATTTAATCCAATTTTATGTGGTGGGAAACTAACACAACAATGGATTATTGATTCATATTTGCAAGTTGAGGCAAATAATTTAAACTTTATCAAATATCAACAAGATAAACTCCGTGTAGAACAATATTCTGGATTAATGGACTATGTTGCTGACGTGGCTACAAGCAGAGACATGACAGCTGGCAAAGCCATCATTTTACCATCTTCCTTTCAAGGATCTCCTCGGAATATGAGAGAAAGATACAATGATGCTATGGCTATTGTCACTAAATTTGGCTAACCCGATTTATTTGTGACATTTACATGTAATCCACAATGGCCAGAAATTACACTAAATCTACTTCTTGGACAAACTGCTTCAGATCGACCAGATTTAGTAGCCAGAGTTTTCAAGATTAAATTAAATGAATACGTGACTTCACTATAAATCAGTTATTTGGCAAATGTCTTGCTTATGTATATACCATTGAATTTCAAAAAAGAGGCCTTCCACATGCACATCTTCTAATAATACTTCAAGAAAAAGATAAATTAGATACTTCGGACAAAGTGGATGCAGTCATTGTTGCTGAACTACCAGATCCAGAACTATATGGTAGACTATATGAGATTGTTACTCATCGCATGATTCATGGACCCTGTGGTGACATTAATCCACAATCACCATATATGGAAAATAATAAATGTTCCAAAGAATTTCCAAAAGATTATAGAGACAAAACCTATGCCAATTGTGATGGATATCCACTTTATAAAAGAAGAGAAGGAGATAGTGCCATTATTCGTGGAAAAAAAGTGGACAATAGATATGTAGTACCCTACAATCCACATTTACTCATGAAGTACAACCCCCACATCAACGTAGAAGCCTGCACTTCCATCAAATTCATTAAATATGTCTACAAATATATTTACAAAGGTTACGATGCAGCTACTGTAGTCGTCAAAAGTGCAGACAACCCTGAAAGTAGTGAGTTAGTACATGATGAACTTGCATCTCATGTAGATGCTCGCTATGTCAGTGCGCCAGAAGCTATGTGGCGGCTTTTAAAATTTGAAATGCATGATAGATCACATGCAGTATATAGGTTAGCAGTACATTTGCCACAACGACATTTAGTCTATTTCCATGCTGGAAATGAAATGAATGCATTGGCCCAAAGTGAAGATCGTCACACTACACTAACTGCATGGTTTGCATTAAATTCCACTGATGCTGAAGCAACACAATACTTATATATTGAAATTCCATATCACTATGTTTTTGTGAATGGATTATGGAGACCAAGAAAAACCAGAGGCAATAAAATTATTCTAAGAATTTACACAGTCAGTCCAAGAGATGTTGAACGTTTTTGCTTACGGATATTACTTTTAAATGTTCCTGGAGCACAAAGTTTTGAACATTTAGCTGCAAGACATAGAAACTTACTCGCTGATGATACAGAGTGGGAAAGATGTTTAGAAGAAGCAGCACAATGTCAAATGCCACGACAGATGAGAGAACAATTTGCTTTTATTTGTATCTTCTCAAATGCTCCAAATGCAGTAGCTTTGTGGGAGACTTTTAAAAGTAATATGGCTGAAGACTTTATGCGACGATACAATGAACCCATTGCACACTTAAAAGCGTTAATGGAAATCCAAGAAGTCTTTTTAACTCATGGATTAAGTTGTGCAAGTTTTAATTTGTCTGATCCAGGTCTTATAGATGACATTAACTTTGAAGACTATGACATTCAACTACAAGCAGAAAGAACAGAAGAAAGACTTGCAACTTTAAATACACTACAATTGCAAGCATTTCATGCCATTAAAAATGCTATAGATGATGACATGGTGACAGAGCGTTATTTCTATCTTGATGGACCTGGCGGATCAGGAAAAACATATTTGTACAATTTATTAATGAGTTCAGTACGAGCACAAGGAAAAATAGCAATGGCGTTTGCCACTACTGGAATTGCTGCACTTTTATTAGAAGGTGGAAGAACTGTTCATAGTGGATTTAAACTGCCAGTGCCTATTTTAGAAAATTCTGTGTCAGATATTCGCATGACATCCTTACAAGCAAATAAATTGAAGAAATGTAAATTAATTAGAATAGATGAGGCCACAATGATGTCATGCTATGCCCTCCAATGTATTGACCGTTTGCTTCGTGAAGTCATGAATAATATTTTTCCATTTGGTTGAAAGGTAATGTTGTTGGGTGGCGATTTTAGACAAACATTACCTGTCGTTGTACATGGAAATCGAACTGACATTATCGAAACATGTATAAAGTCAAGTACAGTATGGAAACATTTTACCCATCTTCAACTACAACAAAATATGAGATCAGAAGGCCAAACTGATTTCAATGATTTCCTTTTTTAAAATTGGAGAAGGCAGAACAGAAAAAATACTACATTTACCTGATGACACTGTAGAGATCCCACCTCATATGATTTGTCAACAAGATATTATATCAACTATATTTGAAGGGAGCATAAATAACGAAGAATATTCCGAGCTTGCCAACCAAGTTATACTGACGTGTAAAAATAAAGATGCATTAATACTCAATAATGAAATCTTAAAAAAAATGTATGCACCACAAAGAAATTATCACAGTGCTGATTCTGTACTTGCTGATGACAATGAAAGTCAGGCAAACTTTTCAACTGAATTCATAAACTCTTTAACTCCTTCTGGAATGCCACCACATATTTTGCAGCTAAAGAAAGGTGCAATTATCATGTTACTGCGAAATATGAACCCCAAAAAAGGCCTATGCAATGGCACAAGATTAATTGTTCAACAATTAAAGGACCATTTTATAGATGCTGAAATTTTAACTGGGACCCATAAAGGAGAGAGAGTTTTCATACCAAGAATAGATTTAGCACCAAGTGAAAGTAGTCTCCCTTTTATACTTCAAAGAAGACAATTTCCAATTATTATGGCATTTGCCATGACCATTAATAAATCACAAGGTCAAACTTTCAAATCTGTGGGTATTTTCTTGGAAGAACCAGTTTTTGCACATGGTCAATTGTACGTTGCGTTGTCACGGTGCAAAAATCCACAGGCTATTAAAGTTTACATTGAAAACAATGAAAGTCAAGGTGATTTATTAGAAGATGGACGTATTTTTACTAAAAACATTGTCTACTATGAAGTACTATAACTTTGAAGGATACAAATTAAAGATGCCAACATTTTTTAAAAGCATTCCAAAATACATAACAATTGGTTGTTTAATTCAGTCATAATTAATGGAAGTACTGTTTATGAATGATTCGCCTCACAAAATACTTGCCTTGCATTGTTAGTAAAAATTATGTTAAAATGTTAAGTCACTATGTTAATGTTTCTAATGTTACAAGTTTAAAAAATATATTTTCAAGTTATTTCATTCAACAGATTACAAAGTGGATGTTAAGAGGTCAAGCACCTTTTAAGTCACAATGTAAATATTGTCTGTTATCTTAAGATTACTACCTACATTAATGTTTATCGCCAGTTTATGTGCTCAGTAATGAATTACTTTAATTACGTACGTTTTAAGGAGAGTTTTACTGTATGCCTTCCTCTACATTCAATGTATATTCAAGTTAACAATTATTGTGATAGAAATTGAATTTTAATACTGATTAATTTAAAGGTCAATTGTTTTTACATTCAATTGTTAATACTTTTAATAAAAAATTAGGTTACAAAATGTATTCACTATGTTCCTGTTTATAATGTTCAAAATTATACCAAAGTTTTGTCAACTTCTAAACTTACATCAAAAATAAAGTTCAAGTTTAAAAATATATACTTTGAAGGTTATTGCTTACATATATTTTAAACTTCATGTTAAAATTTGCGACGTTTAAAGAAGGCTTTTTACTTTTTGCTTTCCTATTCATTCAATGTATATTAAAGTTAACAATTCTTCAGATACTAATTACATTTTAAAAAACCATTACATCAACATTTTACAAAAATACACGTTCATATTAAAATACTTACAAGTGTCAAAAATATATGTTAATAACTAAACAACTTGACAAACATATACATCACATTGCCGTCATTTTTTGACGGGCAAGTCGCTAGTATAAATATATCTACGGTCAGTATAAAGCTTTGTCAAGTGAGCTTTTTGTGCCAAGAGGTTTCCAACTGACAATGGGACATCCTTTGAGGTTAGAAGCAAAAAGATTCCATCTTAAAGAAAGAAAACGGTTCTTCACAGTAAGGGTGGTTAATCTGTGGAATTCTCTATCAAAGAAGGTGGTGATAGTGGGTTCTATAGATAACTCCATAACTTGCCTACCCGCCTACCTTCTTTTCTCTGTCTCCCATGTCTGCCCTACCTTTGGATTGTGTCCGATGTTGGATGTGCTGGTCTGCAGGTGGTCTTCTGTGAGCACTGGGGAGCATGGGCGGTGCTTGCTGCACACCCAGAGAGGCTAAGAGACTGCTGGGAGGAGCTGGCATGATACACGCAACACAGAGAGGCAATGTGAGAGGTGGGGGCTGTGTTGGGAGTTGTCGGGCTGGCTTCTGCTGGAGTGAAGATCTGAAGCAACGTTTTGTTAAGGAGAGACATTATCATTGAAGACTCCTACGGTCAGTGATTGGAGCTAATTTACTGTTAGGAGATTATGCAAAACTGACCATGACTCTGCAAAATAGATTGTTGCCACAAATATACACTTTGGATATCTGGACAACCACAGTAAATTTTTGGGTGCAATAATACTTGGGGACATATATATGCAAAATACACTTAAAAATTGGAGGTACAACAAAGATGAAATATTAATTAGCACCTCTCTGCGAATCACATGGGTGACTATATACTTCAAAAAGGAACCATCAGGAAGTCAGCATAGTTGACAAACAGCTAGGTAAATATTTGTACCTCCATTGTACCTCAATGTCCTATTAAAGTAATTGACCTTGGGAGGAGAGGACAACCTGAATGATACTGAAATGCTAAGACAAGAATTCATTATGCTAGATTAACTAGCTATCTTTCTTTCCTTTTCCTTTGGATATATATAGGTAAACTTAAAACTCTGAGGTACAACAAATATAATATATGAATCAGCACCTCTCTGCAGTTCACCAGGGTGACAATATACTTTTAAAAGGAACCATCAGGAAGCTAGCATAGCTGATAGACAGCTGGGTGAAGAATTTCACCTCAACACCCTATCTGAGTTTTTGTCCCTTGAGGAAAGGATAATTTGAATGACACTGGAAATGATAGGATAAGAAGATATATTTGTGTCCCTTATTAATTGGTCAAAATGGGGCCGGTACAGATTGATGTAAAAATCACTGTAAAGAATGTTCCTTTATTAGACCGTATCAATAAAATTATGGATCCTTCGGTATGAATGTATGAGTGCATGGTGTTTTCTATTTCCTGTTTTTTTTTTTTCTTTTCTTTCTTTTCTCTTTTAAATATATTTGTAATGTACAGCACTTTCCAAATTGTTATGGATATGCATCTTTGATATATGAGCATGTATTTTTTACTTTTATACCTTTGTATTGTCAATCAATTAATAATAAAAATAAATAAAATAAAAAAAAGAAGATATCTTTTATACTGCAGAATTTCTGTATAAAATATATCACGGTACTGGAAGTAAAACAGATAATTCTACCCCGCTCTATTGGCTGAAATACACGACTTAAGTCTTCTATTAAGAAAACCCTTTCTGAAGTTACAACAAACTTGAACCTTTTAAACATCAAGTAGGGTATATTCGATTTTCCAAGAAAGAGCGAATAATTAAAAATGCTGTGTAGAATAAAAAGCAAAGATAAAAAATCCCCAAAAAACAATACCTTGTTCTCTCCAAAGGTAGAGGGAAAAATGAAGGAAAGCACTACTAATAAGTCTTTAGAGTCAGATCAGACTCCTAATCAAAGTATGGGAAGCATAGATGAAAGTATTACGAGCAGAGAAACAACAATTCTAGATGAAGAAACACTGACAGTACACAAGATGAATATATTATTGCAAGAATTCCAAACAAACTTCATGACAGAAATGAAAGAATAGATGATGCAAGAGAGATCAATGACTGTAAAGGCAGAATTGTAGAGATAGAAGCAAAAATAGATAAGATGTCAATGTATTATGAGGCTTTACAGAATCAAAATAAAATGCTAGAAGAAAATATACAGGACTTGACAAATAAGATCTCAAATGTAGAGGATTGAGTCAGGAGGAACAACTTATGTTTGAGGGGAATCCCTGAGGCCATCAAAGATTCTGCATTAGTGGACTATCTCTCAGAGTTATTTACATCACTTGTTCCTGCCTTCGAAAAAGTCATACATAAATTTGACACACAGCACAGAATCCCTATACCTTCACAGTGGGTGAATAGACGACCAAGAGATGTAATTGTAAAGATATTTTTTTTATCATTTAAAGAAGAGATAACATTGGCAAGTTATAGAGAAAGGTTTTGAAATCCCCACATGAAGGGGTACACATCTTCTCAGATATCTCAGCATATACATTGAATAAACAAAGAGAATACGTAAATATAACTTCAGCACTGAGAAAGTAAGGCTTGTCCTACAAATGGCTATTTCCCACTGGACTCTCACTAAAGAAAGACTTGAATTGGTATAAGATCACATCGGTAAAAGAAGGAATGAACTGTCTCTTAACTTGGAAGATCGATATTGAAAACTCTACGATTCCAACAAAGGAGGGTAAGGAGGGCGGAGAGGGGAAGGAGAGGGAAAGAGAAAAGTAGTTCAGAAAGCATTAGACCTCCTCTTTCTACTTTCCCCCTTTTTCCTTTCCTCTAATAATGGAATGTTGTAGACGCTAGACTTATAATTGAGAGCTTGTTAAATTCCTCAGGAGACATAGAATATGAGGGGAGGTGAGGAAATGTGGGAAGGGGTTAGAGATGTGTAATTAGATTTGGGGACACTGACTAAGAAATTAGGATATTAAGTAGTTATTTCCCCCCTGTAGTTATTGTCCTCTAATCCCTTTCTCCCTCTCAAGAGATATAGAAACTTGGACTCAGGTTAAATCTTAAGGATTCTATAGGAACTTAGAATACATAGTTTTATCAATTTGAGTAATGAGATAACACTAAGATTTTAGTACCCTCATTCTGGCACTGAAGTAAGATATACATTTAACACAATAATTAAAAAATTGTCTCCTTCACTCGCTATGCCACAGGGAGAAATCACACTGGAAGATTGGTGATGTAAAAATGACTATATTCACATTAATGATGGGTAACTTATTAATAGATTTCAGTAGGTTCTACAATTTATATTTAGAATAAGCGATAACACATAATGAGAGTAACTATAGAGATAAAAAGCACCAAGTATCAAATAAATTTATAGTATTAGGATAATTCTATGAACAGAAACTAAGTGAGATATACTAAATCATTTTTAAAATATTTTTTTTCTTTTTTTTTAACTTATTTTTGATTACTTTAATACTTTACTGAGGAGTAATCATACTGAAGAATAGACCACTAGTAAAGTATCACATTTATATTAATAATAGATCATTACTAATAGAACTTATTATATCTTACAAATTCTTCTACATAAGAAAGATTGAAAAGCAGCTATTAGAAAGGGCAAATATATATATATATATATATATATATATATATATATATATATTATATATATATATATATATATATACTTATATATATATATATATATATATATATAAAAGAATATCTAGTGTTATACATACCGTATTGGTCCCAATATAAGTCACACATTTTTTCCGATTTTCGAGTTTCTGAGTTTAAATTTCCGACCGTAAAAAAAATCACTGCCGATTTGCGAGCTTGCGAGTTATGTGTGCATCTTCTATTCGTGAATGTAAAATTAATGCCGATTTGCTCGATTGCGAGTTAAGGGTGCTGATTTGCGTGCTTGAGACTGCGGTATTGTAGCAATTGAATATCGATTTACAGTTTCTTGCAATGGCTGATCACTTGAAGAGAGTCTTTTTCTCTCCAATTTTAAGGGTGCAGCTAATATTTGAGTACTATCTTTTTTCTATTTTTTCCCCTTGAATTTTACTGGTGCGGCTTATATGCGGGTGCGCCTTTTATCCTGACCAATACGGTATGTAGAATTGTATAGATTCAATAATAATAGAGTTCTCCTGTTCAAGAATTTTTAATATGCACTATATGTGTATACACATAGGTTTAAATATGGTATGAGAGAGCAGGGTGGAGGGGGGTATTATCGTTGGATATAGTGTGCAATATCAAATCTATGATGTATTTCTGCCGAATATTTATGGAGTTTGATATGTAAATTTTCTGATGGGGAAATGCTGACTCAATCACTCTTACGCCCCCATAATTTGTAAACATTGGCGTAACTGCCTTATAGAGAGAGACTATAATGAAGCTAGTCCCATGTAGGGTTGGATGTATGATGAATGAGTGTGAAGGGAAGTTAAGGAGGATACCGTTTGAAGTTGTAATTACAAGGTTGGTAGAGATTAAGCAGTTAAACAAGAGAATCGATACATTTATCAGATGACATTAAAAATTGTATCTCATAATATTAATGGGATGAATTCCCATATTAAAATGAAAATGGCATTTGCCGAATATATCAAGCTTGGGGCAGAAGTCCTATGCCTACAAGAAACACACTTAAAAAAAGAGTATACATATTTGTTGAATAATAAGAAGTTTGTAAATAGAATTGACTCAATATACAACAGCAAGGCTAGGTGAGTATCAATTCTGTTTAGTAGAAATCTTGTAGTTAATGAAGATTTCACAAAAATAAACAAAGCTGGCAGATATATTGTTTGGGTTGGCTTCCTAAATAATATACCAAATACTATAGTACACTTGTATGCCCCGAATAGCAACAAGAAACATTCATTAAAAGTTTATTAAAATTAGTACATAAATTTAAAAAAGGTAAAACAATAATATGTGGCAATTTTAATTTTGTTCTAGAGCCAGAAAGAGATAGATCCTTCTGTCTCAAAAGGAATGCGATTAAATCAGTTATATATAGCTCCACTAGGATTAAAAAAGTATTAATGGAACTGGACAAGTACGATATATGGAGAACCATTAACCCTGAAAGGATAGACTACACATATAATTCTAAGAAATATAATGTATACTCAATGATTGACTATTTACTGGGGGATCTCTCCGTTTTGAATGACACATTAAACATTAACACTGTGACTAAAGTTTCAGACCATTCTCCCATACTCTTAGGAATAAAATTGGGGAGGAAACTTCAAAGAATTGGAAATTGGAGAGTGGAACCTTTACTACTAAAAAATAAAACTCAGATAATGGAAATTAAAAATAACATAAAGGATTTCTTAGAAATTAATACAAACTCAGTTTCCTCCCCTTCTATGATATGGTGTCCTATGAAAGCTTATATGGGAGTCATATTGATTTCCAAGGAAATAAATCTTAAAAAATAAGAGAGAAATCACTTAAAAGTGTATATATAGAGCTAGAAAGATACCAGATGATGAATAAATTCTCACCTAATAAGGGGACTTTAGAAAAAAAATAATGAGACTAATATCCAAATAAAAAAGATCCATCAATTAAAATTAGATAGATAAGTATGGAAATTTCAAGAGACACATAATAATTTGGGAGGGAAAACTGGGAAATATCTAGCTAATAAAGTAAAAAAGGAGAGACTTCAAAATTCTATCCAACGAATTAAGGGGGATGATAACATTTGATATGCCCACCCAAGAGAAATAGGCAATGCTTTTTTCCAATATTATCACAAAGTATATAATATAGAAGAACAAAAGGACTTCCAAAAAACAGATATAAAGGAAATAGAATGTTTTCTAATTTAAATTAATCTCCCCAAAATGTCAGAAGCTGATTTAGTTCAGCTGAACGAACATATTACAAGAAGTGAAATAGAAACTGTTATAAAAAAAAGTAAAAGTAATAAATAACCAGGGGTGGATGGCCTGGATAAGTTATTCTACCAAACATTCTCTGAATTTTTGATACCCCCAATGCAAAATATGTTTAATGAGATCAAAAATAGTGGAAATATATTGCCAGAGCTAACGGCGGCAAAGATAATCAATATCCTAAAAGAAGGTAAATATCCTGAGGAGAAGAAAAAATGTAGGGCCCAGTCTGGCATTTCAATTGATGCTGAGAAAGCTTTTGACAGGGTCAGCTGGGACTTTCTGAAAATGGCTTTGGAAAGGTATGGTTTTTGAGACTTTGCTTGAAAAGCAATTAATGTGCTATATCTTAACTCCAGCGCAAAGTTTGGTGGCATTAACTTTGAAACTGAGTCCTTTTTCAATTAGAAATGGGACGAGGCGGCGGTGTCCCCTGTCTTCTCTGTTATTTATTCTATATCTAGAACCATTATTGATAAAAATAAGAGAAACAAGAGAAATTGAGGGAGCTAAGTGTGGTCATATAAAACAGTCATCTACGCTAATGATTTGATTGTAACCTTGACAAATCCTACTCAATCCTTAAGACACCTAAATAAACTTCTGGAAGAATTTGGGAGACTCTCTTATTTTAAAATCAATAGTGATAAGTCAGATGTTAAATATGAGGGGTATTTCATTAGAAGAGAGATCACTGGAATTCCAGGAAAGGAACACATCTGGGTATTAGTTTATCATTTAGAAAAAATAACAGTTAGAAAGAAAATTTAAAGAAAGTATTTAAAAGTATACACAACAATGTATGGGACTGGAAAGGAGTTAGACTAGTATGGTCCTCAAGAATAGAGATAACAAAAATAATTATTATTTTTAAGATATCATATATGTTCAGATTGATTCCAGAAGTGCCTCCTGTCTATTGGTATAAAAAATTACAAGTCTCTGTAGATAAGTACATTTTGAATGGAAAGAGAGCCAGAATATCATTAGATATTACCAAAGAAAAAAATATTAGCAGTTGGAGGTCTAGCAACACCCTCTATAAGAGATATTTACATTCCAATTGCTCTCTCTCAAATAATGATTTGGAGCACACCCGACAATAATCCAACTTGGAAAATATTGGAACATGATATGATCAAATCAGAACTGATGAACCTATTACTTTGGATTCCTAAATTGGAGCACGTGGGCTTAAAATCCCTTCCTAGAGGAGCAAAAGCATTACTAAAATTTTGGATAAAACATAGAGAAAAATTTAAATTATCAGAATGCCCATCTTTAGGGGCACTGATTGAAATGTTATTAACAACTCAAAATTCGGATGTAAAAGAATTATGGAAGAGACATGGCATAAACTATATAGATTATCTATAGGATACTTAGCACTTAGTACTTAGCTGGGCTAGCCTGCAACAAAAATTTAAGCTAGAGAGAAATCAATGGTTACAATATATTACAATACAGACTATATTAAAACAAAAAGGATATAGAAAGAAAGAAATGCGACCAATAACAAGCTTTGACTCATTATTATATAATGACAATCTTTCTCATAGAGTAGCCAAATGTCAAAATGAATTGTCTTTAAATGAGGAAATGGACAAAACCTATGGGGTGTCAGGATGGGAGAAGGAATTGAGGGTTATTTGGAGGCTTGGAAATTGGTTTAGTGCCTTGAAAATAGTTAAAGACTCTGCCCGCTCGACATCCTATACAGAACTTTACTTTAAGACAATTAATAAGTGGCACTGGACACCTGAAGATATAAATACATTTTCCTCTAGCGAGTTACATTTATGTTGTAAAAAATGTGGGAGGAGAGGTGACATGCTACATGTGTGGTGGAACTGTGCTAAGTTAAAAGCATTTTAACTTAGCACAGTTCCACCACACATGTAGCATCTGTTGGCTAGAGGAGATAGTAGAATTACCACATAAACCCAAAATGTTATTATTACATATAAAATTAGATGAACAATTCACAAAAAGTCACCTGTTAGTATATCATATTTTATTGGTCATTAAATCAATGATCAGTAAATATTGGAAATCAGATACAACTCCTTCCCTTCAGAAAATCTTAAAGTGTATTAATAGAAAAAGAGATTTTGAGGCCCAAGATACTCAGAGTATAAAAAATAAAATGGGTTTATCATGCCAATGGGATAGATTGAAAAAAGGAGAGAAAAAAGAAAGAAAATAATTGGTACTTTATGAAACTGTTCTTCTCTCTAGTTAAAAGATTGTTAACTGGCCTACTGTCTCTTCTCTACAATGTAATTCCTGTACTGAGGTATCTTCCTCTGATACGTGGTCTGAATGAATGTATCAATTGTGTGAAGCTTTTTAAAATTTGAATTGATTATGTACATTTCCATGTTTGTTTGTTTTTTATATGTGGAAACTTCAAATAAACTTTAAAAAAAAAATTACTATGGAACTATGGAACCATGTAACCACAATTAAAGACAAATACCAGCTGGGAAATAGCCATAGGAACCAAAGTAAAATGGAGAACAGCTAATTTACTGTCACAAAGTGGCCTTAAAAGAGCTGTGCAAAGGTCCAATATTTAACTGTGTTTTAGCTGTGCAAGTGAATACACAGGCCTTGGAGTTGGAGGGATATTGAGAGAAAGAGAGAGATGAGAATATTTGTTGTTTTTATATTTTGATTGTATTCAGTTACTGAGGAGAGGAGGTGTTTGAGGGTGATATCAGTTGTGGAGGAGACATGGAGAAAGAGGGTAGGGAGGAGAGAGTGAGAGGAGGTAGGGTGAGCAATGAGAAGAAAGGGAGATTACAGCAGAGGTAGAGGCAGAGGCAGATTTACCACTTGTGCAGCCGGTGCATTGTACCAGGGCCCTTGCTCTGTGAGGGGCCCCTCAGCAGTATTATCCACCCCCCCCCATAAAGCTCCCTGCACATCATTCAAGCGCCCTCCTCTTACAATGCTAAGAGATTGGTTATCCTTCCCCTGCTGGAACTTCATACTGCAGGATCACATGTCATCATTAGGAATTTCCCTCCCCTGCAACCTCTGAGCAATGGGAGTAAGAGGAGGGGGTGAATGAAGTGCAGGGGGCTTGATGGGAGGGGCTGAATTTTGCAACAAGGGTCCCTGTGGGTTTTTGAGGGGTAGAATGATGCTCCTGAGAAGGGCCTATTTTATTATTTTTTTTGGGTGGGGGATGGTGCTGCTGAGTGGGCTCTGGTGTAAATATGGCTGCTGAGGGGCTTGGGGGATGAATGGTGAGACATGAGGGCTCTTTTTTTTTGGGGGGGGTGAATGATGCTGCTGAGGGGGCCCTGGTGGTATGGGAATTGAATATTGCTGCTGAGAGGCCCTGGGGGGTTCGGGGGTGAATATGGCATCTGAGGGAGTTGGGGGTGAATAATGCTGCTGAGGGTCTTGGGGGGTGAATGGAGCAACAAGGGGATCCTGTTTTTTGTTGGGGGTGAATGATGCTACTTAGGGGTCCCTGGGGCTTGGGGGGTGCGTGGTGATATTGAGGGGCCCTGAGGGGTTGGGTAGTGAAAATTGCTGCTAAGGGGGCCATGGTGGGTGAATATGGCTGCTGAGGGGGTTAAGGGTGATTGGTGCTGCTGAGGGGGGGGGGGGGTTGTTGGGTTGAATGATGCTGCAGATGGGTCCTGGGGGGCACCCTGTCTATAGCACGTGTGTGAAAAGCTCGCAGTCAGAAACAGGCCGAAAGAAGAGCAACCCAATGAAAGCCAGCTGGACTAAAGTGCGCACGCGACAAATGAGCTTGATATATGGCAATATATGGCATTATATATAGCATTATGGCCATGACTGCAGCAAGTCTTGTATAAAGATAAACACACAGACAGATAGAGACATACTGACAGACAGACAGAGATATGAGACACACACATGTTAATATCTCTGTCTATCTGTCAGTATGCCTCTGTCTGTCTCTCTGTATGTCTCTGTCTGTCTGTCAGTGTGTCTCTATCTGTCTGTGTGTTTATCTTTATACAAGACTTGCTGTAGTTATGGCCATAATGCTGAGAGGAGGAGGACCAGAGTCATGTGTGCAGGCGGAGGAGAGTGCAGCGCGCTTTCATTGTGTTGCACTTCTGTTTGCGTGCTTTTGTCTTGCAACGATATTTCAGGACACCCGGGGGGTGAATGGTGCTGCTGAGGGGTCCACTGCACTACATAAAGGAACATTTTCACAAAAATAAGTTTGCCCCTCCTCCCTGGGGCGGTGGCAACATTTTGTTTGCCCCAGGGCCCTTCATACACAAGCTCCACCACTGGGCAGAGGTGAGCTTGAGGGGAGATGGAGTAGGCCCAAGATCCGAGCACACTGACAGATATCAGGGAGAGATGAGGGAAGCCAAGATCCCCATGCACATTTAGGAGGAAAAGAGGCTGTGGTTATGCACAGGACCCATAACTAAACTCTAGAGGAGATAATGGTCCTCCTCAGTGAGATCCGTGCCCACTGCCATATCATTCATGGGGAAATGAAGTGAGGCCTGGCCAGAGGGTACAAGTTTGGTGTTTGGTGGAAAAAATATTTCTGCGTTGGGCTTTGCCAAAAGGGATGTAAAGTCAGTGAGGCATAGGTATGATGACAGCTGGGCAAAGGTCAAGAAGAAGCTGATGGATGAGGCCAGGACAGCCAGAGCTACAGGTGGTGGCCCCCCAGTAAGTATTCATTTCAATGAGTCAGTTAGGACACTAAAGGATTTGATCACACCATCTGCAGGTGTGGGACTATCACGCCTGTTGGACGAATGATACCAGCACCTTGCAATGTCAGATACACCATCATACCCTCACATAAACACACATGAACACCACACACTCATAGATAATTGTTAACATTAACACACACATCCAATGTAAAAGTTTCCCAACTGTGAAATATATGTTTAAGCTACCTGGATATGAATAAAAATATATGTATAATATATCCCCAGTCTAATCCAAGAAGCTGACATATCACTGTCATTGGTGGGAAGAATCAAATGTGCATCAAGTACTTGGAGATAACACTGATCAATAAGTATTAATTACAAAAATATTACAACTGAGGAAACATCAAATAGAGAGTCCGAGTAAGGGTGTGTCCACTGCAACACATGCAGATGTTGACACTGTAGGGCTGCAAGTGCAGGGTAATGTACTAGCCTATCTGGGCCAATGTCTCAATAGCATGTTACCAATGATTGCTGAGAGATGGTCACTAAGTTTTCAGTCTCACGCATTGCACAGCAAGTTCAGCAGAGTGATATGCAGACCACAGCAGGATACATTTTATTGATATGAGCCAGAAACAACCTGGCTCATGATATAGAACAATGATCATCTATGTAATATAATAGCTACTGCCAATGATGATATTTGAAGTAACCATGTCACACTCATAAAGATGTCAAATAACCAGGAGCAAATAGCAATCAAATGACCAGACAAGATCATTAACTCATACTGTACTTTATTGTTCTCACATTTCAATACCCATGATATTGATATTAAGATCTCCCATAAAACCCCAGACCGTGGCATTGCCTTATGATGAAGAGGAACCAGATTATGCCACTGGACTAGAGGGTCCAGGAGATCTGTGGCACGTGGTGTAACCGGAGCCAGCACCCAGATCCAAGGGTCTGGGATATTAACAGGTTCTTGAGTTCCCCTCTGAAATCTGGGAAACTTTACAGAAAGAATGCTTAACCAGTGAGCCACACCTCAGCCTGGCAGTGTCTCCATTGCGAGGGCATCTCCTGTGCACAGCCCTCTTCAGATCACCCCAAAGATTTCCAATCGGATTCAGGTCTGGGCTCTGGCTGGGCCATTCCAAAACTTTTTTGGTGAAGCCATTCCTTTGTTGATTTGGATGTATGCTTTGGGTCGTTGTCATGCTGAAAGATGAAGTTCCTCTTCATGTTCAGCTTTCTAGCAGAAGCCTGAAGGTTTTGTGCCAATATTGACTGGTATTTGGAACTGTTCATAATTCCCTCTATCTTAACTAAGGCCCCAATTCCAGCTGAAGAAAAACAGCCCCAAAGCATGATGCTGCCACCACCATGCTTCACTGTGGGTATGGTGTTCTTTTGGTGATTTGCAGTGTTGTTTTTGCTCCAAACATATCTTTTGGAATTATGGCCAAAAAATTCAACCATGGTTTCATCAGACCATAACACCTTTTCCCACATGCTTTTGGGAGACTTCAGATGTGTTTTTGAAAAATGTAGCCTGGCTTGGATGTTTTTCTTCATAATAAAAGGCTTTTGTCTTGCCACTCTACCCCATAGCCCAGACATATGAAGACAGGGGAGATTGTTGTCACATGTACCACACAGCCAGTACTTGCCAGATATTCCTGCAGCTCCTTTAATGTTGATGTAGGCCTCTTGGTAGCCTCCCAGACCAGTTTTCTTCTCGTCTTTTCATCAAGTTTGGAGGGAGCTCCAGTTCTTGGTAATGTCACTGTTGTACCATATTTTCTCCACTTGATGATGTCTGTCTTCACTGTGTTCCATGGTATATTTAATGCCTTGGACATTCTTTTGTACCCTTCTCCTGACTGATACCTTTTTACAATGAGATCCCTCTGATGCTTTGGAAGCTCTCTGTGGACCATGGCTTTTGCTGTGGGATGCGACTAAGAAAATTTCAGGAAAGACCAACTAGAGCAGCTGAACTTTATTTGGGGTTAATCAGAGGAACTTTAAATGATGGCAGGGGTATGCTGACTCCTATTTAACATGATTTGGAATGTGATTGCTTAATTCTGAACACAGCTACATCCCCAGTTATAAGAGGGTGTGCAGACTTATGCAACCATAATATTTTTATTTTTTATTTTTCTTCCCTCCACCTCAAAGATTTCAGTTTTTTTTTCAATTGAGTTGTACAGTTTATAGGTCACATTAAAGGTGAAAAAAGTTCTGAAATTATTTATCTTTGTCTAATTTTTTATAGCACAGAAACCTGACATTTTAACAGGGGTGTGTAGACTTTTTATATCCACTGTATATTGTAACTCGCATGAGATAGAATATCATATTCGTGACTTTATTAATATTGCATTCTGTCTGGAATGTCGGTTAGCTCGTAATTGAACCCTGTAAGACTTTGAAATCCATCCTCCATTTTCTTTTGATGCAATGCTGATGATCTCTGTGTCCATTGGCTCCATCTAAACCCATAACTATGGGCTTGCTTAATGGATTACGTTCTAGCCCGCAAAGCTGCCGGCCGACAGATGGTTTTCGTCGCAAGCCTGTAGTTCGTCATCCTTTCTAATTTAATAGCCCCGTATCACAGAAGATTTTCAAGCCTGCAGACGTTACTTGCTTCACATTGGAGTTACTTGCTTCAAATTTAATAGGGTCGTTAGTAACTCACCTACCATCTTCATGTTCAAACCTTTTATAGACCATGAAGCATTTCATCAAGAATCTTAAGATGATAGTTTTCAGGCACTGACTGTTACTCTAATTATAGTTTAAGTGCATTTATTTTCATACTCAGTTGTTAATGTGTAGAAATGTTTTGCCTTGTTAAAATACTGTATGTTTGCCTTTTTTATTTTTTACATTAATATCTTTTTTAAGTTAAAGCACATATTTTAAAACACCCATATTTTTATTATGCCATTCCTTTAAATTTTATATATATTTGTGTTTCTTTAAAATAAAATTTACTATTAAAAATGGATAGGGTTCAAACACATATTTCATAGTCAATACATGATTAATATAGATCTAATACAGGAAAACTAAAGCTCTATTAAATTCGGAAACCACAGCAGCATCGGCAAGCCCGCAAAGCATACAGGCTTGAAATTTGGTAGAGTTACAGAGCTATTAAATAAGACCATGGCACAAGTTACGGTCTTGAGACTTAAGCCCGTAAATCCTTTCCGCCCACACAAGCTGTTAAGGGTCCAGATGAGCCACGATAGGCCATCAACAACCAATTGCGGTATTACGTAGTGCAACACAGGCACAGGCAGAACAGCCAATAGAAAGCGGGAAAATGCAATTAACGATGCAGAAAAGGGTTGAAAAGGGAGCTAAAGCCGTAAATCATTGACTGTGCTATAGCTGAACAAGTGAACACACAGGTCTAGGCGTTGGTGAATTTTTTAGCATTTGAGAGAAAAGAGAGAGAGAGGGAAGGAGCCTTGTATTTTTTTTATATTTTCGGCCACAGACTTCAGCACCATCTCAGCCAGATCCCTAGCCACCCAACGTAGTGGCACCCCACGATCCTCCACAACAAAGACTTGGAAGAGGGAGACGGGGCGCGGTCACAGAAGGTGGGAGCCCAGTGCGGAGGAAGAGGAGGTCTTAGGATTATCCAGAAAGTCCTCCTCCTGATAACTCCTCACTGAATACTGATTGCTATAGATGTTGACATACTATTGGCTGGCTAGAGAGGCTGTACATGTTTGGTTATGTTTAACTTTTCAATAATTTATGTTCAATGTGGATTGACCTTGAGATGTGTGTAGTTAAACAGAATATTGTTATGATTGATATCTTTTTCTTGTCTCTGTAGGTGTTAATAACCAAATTTCATGACCATGAAGGCATGTTCTTCATCCTCGAGCAGTACAATACCATCATGTATGTGAACACTAGACCCAGTTCCCAATAGGCTTTCGATCAGTGTCATTCACCACTGCAAATGGATCTGAAATGCAATATATGACTACATATCTCTTCAGTAATAAACATGACTAGTTTGAGTTTCAATTATAATGAATAGTGTCCCCGCTTTAGAGTTGCACAGCCCCATTCAGATCTGCTAATCCAAACCAGTAGTTATACATCCGTTTTTGTTGCATTTTATCCCGGTAACAGTATGAAAAAGGATTAATGTATTTCCTGTCATCCAAATAGAATGGATGATTACCTTGGTTTGACATCAGGATCAATGTACATGTGTTTAGGGGTAATGTGAACAGTGTAATCTCTCTGGCCTTGGTACCACCCATATACGAGTGAGATGTGATATCAGCATGGCACAATTATTCCATGTAGATAGTGATAGTACTCTTTGCTAAAACATTGTGTTCACAGTGAAGCATGCCTTGATGTATTACACATCCTCAACATGTTACAGGAACAGGACAGAACCAATATGGTTAACACTGCTCGTAGATGATGTTCATGTTAATTGTTGTATTGTAGTGTCAAGAGCAAAAACAATGTACTATAAAATACAGCTTATGATTATTCTTACACCTACTCTTCATAATTTCCAGATTCCTATCATCTATTTGAGAATCAGCAGTAATGTATGAAAATACAATGTGTGTGGAATTGATTAGTATCACATGATCCATGATTTCTAGCATCTGTTTAATCTATCAAATGGAGACCATATGGTTGCTGTATGCACAGTAATGGTTATTTCTATAAAATGGAGAGTTATATGATGTTCCTATGTCACATCCAATTATGGTTACTGTTGTGTCTTGGCCACATGTGATTATAGTAGATGCTTTGCATTATCCTTATGATGTTGTCTAAAAGCTAACCCTTTAGGTGTCCTTTGATTTGCCACAGCCTCTTGCTCTTCCGGTATCCAAGAGAGAAAAGTGAGGATTTGGATTTCCCTGGGTGTTTTCCACCCCAAATATACAGTGTACAAAATGGCGGGATAAATATAAACTAAATAAATTTTATTAAATACATGACAGCGACGTCTTTAAAAACAAGGGATATTAAAAACACTAATAAAGGGAATAAAACAAGGGCAGATGTAAGGGATAGCAAGTAACCCTATAGCACTTATATTGTGCAATGTAGGACTCTAAAGTGAGTGGTTATTGCTATTCACACCTAGCGGGCAGGCCAAGACATTTACAAAAAGTTCCCAGGGCAAAAAAGCCCTATAATATTATAAATGATGTATATACAAAGCACCCTTATGCTGAAATGAATATCCTCCACATATCTAGAGGATGACTTAAATAAAGCAATATTTATGCAAAAACATAGGTAAAAGATGCCTTACTGATAGACCTATTGTGCTTTTATAAAGGTACCAAGAAGCTGTACCTATATAAGCATAGTTGGCAAAGAGCTCGACTTGGAGCACAAATAAATTTATCCTGAACAGCTATATATTACACAGCATAGGGTTCAAGCTGTGTCTGTGTGCACAAATAGGTAACTCGCTGCCATATGGTACAACAAGTACCTAAAGATGTGTGTGCAACAATAGAAGCTGTTCCCAAACTTAAAGGTCGTACAGGATGTGCTATCAGGTATTTTCAGACATATTATGCCACTAGTGGGATATAAGGGGCTTTAAGCTAGGCCATAACTACAGCAGATTCGCGCTTCCTGGAACGCTTGGCCGCTAGGTTTGCAACGCGCATGCGCACGTCTAACGTGATGACGTACGCAGCGTGGTTGCTAGGAGCCGGTATCCATTCACACCACACCCATGATATTAATGCACAAACTTGACCATTTCTGATTGTGATCTGTGCATGAAATAAAGCTTTGTTATACCATTGTAACCGTGTCAGTGTGTTTTCAATGGTTGGGGTTATGCGACACTCACATACATCACATTATTGTCATATTCTTAAATATGTAAACTATAAGCCCTAGTTACTTTGAAATAGATCCATACCTATAATAATAATAATAATAATAATAATAATAATAATGATAATAGTAATAATAGCATTAGATATCATATAATAATATATATTATATATAAGCAAAATAAAGGGTTAATACACATGCAAATGTCCAGTTTGTGATATTGTGGAGTATCAACATTCCCCTAAGGGCGTGATAACAATATGACATGTGATACTGGAGTGAGTTGCCAATTACTTCTAGTGGACTGTGATTTGACTGACCTCTCTGCTATGACGTGCCCACCTAGAGTGACACTACATGGTATAGCTCAAATGATAAAAATAAAAAAATGAAATGCCTATTTTTTATTTGGGGGTTTATTGTGCAAGTAATTGTAATTTATTTTTATGCTCTCCCCATATTTTAAAGTGCACTGGTGTGTTTATATCGTCCTTTACAGTGTTTAAAGTCATCTGTAAACTCTTTGTGGGTCCTATTTAGTACCTGTAATGTTTTGGCCTCCATTTGCAGGTTACGGGCTGTAATGCCACGGCATCTTTGAAAATGTGTTGCAATTTAATAGCGAAATTAGAATGTTTCAGTTACGGGATTGACAGAACAATGGATTTGCGGGATCTAAATTCCACATTCCACGTCATGGGCTAAGGTTTTCAATGTTGAAGGAATTTATTAGGGCTATTAGACTAAATAATTATTTTGCAGGAATCACAACACACATGTTTTTCTTATATCAATTACAGACTATTCATCTTTTCTGTTTTTATCTTGTAAATAAACTAATAATGATTAAAAAACAGTGGAATTCAAACGTAACTCATTTATTTTATATTCAGATGCTTTCACCACCAGATTATGCCCCCATATGCTTTGAATTGGGTTAACATGAACAATGTAACTAATAAAGAACTAATATTGGAAATGTAGCACAAATATTCAAACGGCACAGACTGGTGCACCGAATTCTGTATTTTGCCAATGCTAATAACTAATTGATTGGGCAGCAATTGAAAAGAAAGGAATTTACATTTCCACATCTTTATCTACCCTCTACATGATAACGCAGAGAATAAGTAATGACTTCAGTGTTCCTTTATTTTTACTGCAATTTAAATGAAAAAAAAACATGGATCACCATTCCATTTGCTCCTCTATTTCAGAATAGTTATTATGAATTATTTTTTCCTATTTTTCTAAAATACAAATACTTCTGATAAAGTTCATTATGGCATTTTGGAATTCTCTATTCTTTAGTGTGTAGATAACAGGGTTCAGTAAAGGATTTAATACAATGTATACAAGAGCAAAATACTTGTCTTGACTTGGAGAATAACTTGATGAGGGTTTCATATACACACAGAGGATTGTTCCATAATACATGATAACACAGGTCAGGTGGGACGCACAGGTAGAAAAGGCTTTGTGTCGCCCATGTGAGGACTGGATATTTAGGATGGCAGATATTATAAAGATGTAAGATATCACAGTAAGAAGGAAGGAATTAAAGGTAATTAATGAGGCTTCAAGGTAGTTCAACAAGTACACATAAAATGTATCACTACATGAAATCTTTAGAAGTGGAACAACGTCACAAAAGAAATGGTCAATTAAATGGGAAGCACAGAAGGATAGTTTAGATATCAGCACAGCATTTCCTGTAAATGCCAATAAACCAACAAACCAAACATCAATTAAATACTGTGCACAATGTCTTAGGCTCATGCGAATAACATAATGTAGAGGGTAACAGATTGCAACATATCGGTCATATGCCATAGCAGCCAGAAGAAGGACTTCACTGCAAGCAAGAGAAGCATAAAAATAAAGCTGGGTCATACACCCTGAAAAAGAAATAGTCTTACGTTGTGTCAAGAGCCTGTGTAATACAGCAGGGAGAATGGCTGTAGTAAACAAGATGTCAATAAATGAAAGGTTCATCAAGAAAATATACATGGGAGTATGCAATTTAGGATTCAGTGAAATCACAGCAAAAACTGTCAGGTTTCCGAGCAAAATCATGAGATAGATTATTAGGAACAGGATGAAAAGAGGAACCTGCAGCTCTATAATATCAGTAAACCCTTTCATTAGGAATTCTGTCCCATTATCTTCATTTTCCAGTCCCATGTTCTGGTCTTCTTGGCAAGAGGTGATAAAGTGGATGGAAAATGCATTATACTTGTTATCTCTTTCTACCTTGTGTATAATATAAATATTTTATTGCATTCAGCATTGATATAGCATTAAGCAGAACATATTGATTTGTACCATAGTTTTTCTGTTTCATGTAATAATGTCAGAGCAGATGAGGATGAAATAGACCCAACCCTGTTGCATTTTCGTATGCACTTTCTACACACATCTGCCATACAAAAACAATTCTGTTAGTTAAAACAGATTTTTTTCCAAACAGAATGTTGATCATTTTTATTTTATTTTATTATAAATATATAAGTAACAAAGCGAAAACAGGTACAGAATTGCAGGTAAATAGCTTCCTCTATGTAATAACAATGTATTACTGTTTTCCTGTGTATGAAACCTGTTTGTGCCGCATTGTCTTAATACTAAAAGATCGTTTTTAGCACAAATAGATTCTGTAAATGGCATGTATTGCATTTAGATAATCCATAATTAACTGGTAATATATGTATGCATGCCAGCAAATGAATTAATTAATATAAAGTGCACATAAATGGAAAGTTAAGATGCTGCTTCATTGCACTGTTTTGTTACCTGTCTTTTAACCTGAGGTTCTGTTATTTTATTTATTCTCAGAATATTGTCTGTAAAACTGACCTAACATCAATACAAATATCAAATTATTTTCAGTTAATAGACCTATATCTAGGAATATTACTAGTATTTTAACCTTAGCCATTTTACACAGTAATACATACATACACAGTTTTTATTAGCAAATACTGTGACACAGGACAATACTGCATATACAATATATGTGTCTATCCCTTATAAACTATGAGCACCATTCAATTCCAAGCCCACAACTCGATCGCAGACGGGCTTATGTCGGGTGTGTTGCGGGCTCCCATTTGTCTCCGATTCCAATGCTATTCAATTGCACAAGCCCGCAAGTTACTGTCCAAAAGCCGAAGCCATAAACCATGCACTGGTTCGTATCCGTTCAGGGCTGGATCATGACCAATTAAGCAAGCCCGTAACCTCCCATTTCGAATCAGCCAATACAAAAAGAGACCACCATTATTACGTCAGTAAAACATTGAGGTTGCATGTCAATCAATTAGGTTTGGGGGTCCGAATTATGAAAATGAATGCCAATACTGTTCTAGTGCATATGGGTGGCCTGATATGTATTAACTCATTGATACCCAAGATCAATTTAACCCAGAAATGAAAAATATAAATAAATCTTATATACAGACATTTGTGAGCTTGAGACTGTTGTGCAATTAATACTAATGTCTTTCATCGCTTTACCCATTATTTACAGTGCAGTATTAACTTTTGATTTGCATTTAGAGTACTGCGAATAGGTGTTTAACCCCCTAGCGGGTCCTCACTAGCGCTCATAGGATTTTCTACTTCTTTTGCCATTCACTGGTGTGAAAACATTTGCCGATTTGGGGAAATTGAGCAATTTAGTAGCGATTTGCGATTTTAGCCTTCAAAACTCTTGCGAGAGTGAGAGATCAAAGGCTTTGGGAGGCTGTAACCATCAACATTTTTTCAAGGCAGTAACTTGGAAGCCGTTCGGAGCCTAGAAAAAGACACCAATTGAATAGCAAATTAACTTGCGACCTCACTTACGGACTACCGGATTGCCCGAAACCTCAATAGAATATGGCCCTATATGTCATAACCAGCTCATTACCTGCACCTCTCATTTATTGATTATAAGACCTGCATTATACATATTTTTTATGTGAAAAGTAACTCAAAATCCACCATTATTGTTCAATATGATTAATTTGAAGCTAAAACTTTAACACCAGTATTGCATTTTGTTGCATTTGTGGTGTTTCTGTAATGGTCTTACATAGCCTGAGTAACCTTTACTGAAAAATACAATATTATTTCACCATATAGTTAACACTCCATGACAATTACTGTATATACGCTAATGATCAGTAAAACAGATGTTATACATTTGAAGAAGACTCACCTTATTATTACAATTTTTTAGTGATGAAAGCCTATTCTCATAAATGTATCACACGTGTTAAATGTCCTGTTCACTCTGCCTTTATTAAGAGATTTCTAATCCAGCTTGTCCTGCTTGTTCTTCATTGAAGTCAGTGTGAAGATTATGAGTCAACGCTGGCTCTGGATCTATATATATTGTGGGCACTAGGTATAAATTGGCTCCCCAGAGCATTCTCATTTGTTTTTTACATGTGTGTATAGTTATAGGAGAAAATAAATCAATGCACTTTTACTAAAGAAAAATAAATAAATAAACATGCTGGAGTATGATGGATCACTCTGCTCTTTATCATCCATAACTTATTTGTGTATCATATATATATATATATATATATATATATATATATATATATATATATACAGTGTCTCACAAAAGTTAGTACACCACTCACATTTTTGTAAATATTTTATTATATCTTCTCATGTGACATCACTGAAGAAATTACACTCTGCTACAATGTGAAGTAGTAAGTGTACAGCTTGTATAACAGTGTAAATTTGCTATCCCCTCACACAGCCATTCATGTCTAAACCATTGGCAACAAAAGTGAGTACACCCCTAAGTTGAAATGTCCAAATTGGGTCCAAAGTATCAATATTTTTTTTGGCCACCATTATTTTCAGCACTGCCTTAACCCTCATGGGCATGGAGTTCACCAGAGCTTCACAGGTTGCCACTGGAGTTCTCTTCCACTCCTCCATGATGACATCACAGAGCTTGTGGATGTTAGAGATCTTGCACTCCCCCATGCTCTGCTTCAGTATGTCACAGTACATGTTGGCATTCATGGTTCCTTCAATAAACTGTAGCTCCCCAGTGCCGGCAGCACTCATGAAGGCCCAGACCAAACATAAATATACATATGTATATACGTTTTCTATCATTTGTTTTGTTGATTCCCCCTATATGCATTTACCTGATGATGTCAGATGCTGCCTCCACTCTCTGCATTGCTGTTTACGTTCAAACTGAGGGTTTAATCTCAGATCAGTGTTTTTGTGTTCTTTGTCCCTTATCCGTTTATCTGACATTTAGAGATTATTTCAACTACCTTTCCTCAGTATAAATGTATACTTTTGGTGGTGGGAATGTCATGGTCTGGACCTGCATGAGTGCTGCTGGCACTGGGGAGCTACAGTTCATTGAGGGAACCATGAATGCCAACATGTACTGTGACATACTGAAGCAGAGAATGATCCCCTACTTTCGAAGACTGGGCCGCAGAGCTGTATTACAGAATGATAACGACCCCAAAGTCGACCATTGCCTTACTACAGAAGCTGAAGGTAAAGGTGATGGACTGGCCAAGCATGTCTCCAGACCTAAACCCTATTGAGCATCTGTGAGGCATCCTTAAATGGAAGGTGGGGGAGTGCAAGGTCTCTAACATCCACCAGCTCTGTGATGTCATCTTGGAGGAGTGGAAGAGGACTCCAGTGGCAACCTTTGAAGCTCTGGTGAACTTGAGGATTAAGGCAGTGCTGAAAAATAATGGTGGCCACCTAAAATATTAACACTTTGGGCCCAATTTGGACATTACTACTTACGGGTGTACTCACTTTTGTTGCCGGTTTAGACATTAATGGCTGTGTGTTGAGTTATTTTGAGGGGACAGCAAATTGACACTGTTATACAGGCTGTACACTTAGGGCCTCATTCTATTATCGGCCGCAGCCGCTGCGGGGCCGCAAGGACCGGCCGCAAGCTATTCTGCTATTCTATTCCCTTACGGCCGTAGGCTCTGGCAGGCTTGCGGCCGGTGCCTTGCTATCTCTTGCGGCCGATCGCGCCGGAGGAAAGCCTTTGATCTAAAACGGCCGCAAGAGATTTGCAATTCAATTGCTCCGGGAAACCTCTCTGCAAGGCTAAAAACGAGCCGCAGTTACTTGCAGGAAAAAGGTCTCGCTAGCACCAATTAAGCACATAAAATAGCTCAAATAAAGCCATCCTGCACTTTGAGAAGACTATAAAGGGATTTTAGGTGTTAGAAAAAATAGCACATAATTATCCTGTACTCAAATCCGTAAAATATTTCATTTTTAATATACGTAAAATATACATGTAAAAAGTCCAGAGTGCTTGGAGCACCTCAGACACGCCCACGCCGCAGCCGGAAAATAAACAGTTAATTTGAACTCGGGTTTGGGCAGATGTGCAAGCTTGAGAGTGGGTTCCTTTTAATCCTCATGTCCCCCAATATGATCCCTAGCATTTACAGAGCTGTACAGTGCAGGCTTGAATTTATTTTTCAGTTTTTATATTTCACAGTTTACGGCCGGTTCCAAGATATGCGGCCGGCCGTAAAAGGAGATCCTTGCGGGGCCGTATAATAGAATCGCGAGTTAACTGAACCCTCGCAAGGAATCGCAGCCTTACGGCCGATTTACGGCCGATAATAGAATGAGGCCCTTAGTACATTACATTGTAGCAGAGTGTTATTTCTTCAGTGTTGTCACATGGGAAGATATAATAAAATATTTACACAAATGTGAGGGGTGTATTCACTTTTGTGAGATACTGTATATAAAAGGTGACCAAAGTAGTGAAAACAATGTCATTGTATTTGCCAACACCATCTGGTTTTTATTTTGCTATATTTTGACCATGCATCTTCTATTGAAATACATATACAAGTGGGGAGATGGCAATTATAATACAACAAAACATGACAGCTGGGGGATAACACATATAATATAGTTATAAGTATATTTATATGTATATCACAAATAAATAATCTTATTGTATCAATGAAATGTGTTAACTGAAAATTAACAGTTACACATTAACTGTAATCTTGCCTTATGCTCAGTTGTAAGCTTCACATCACAGCTCTTAACCTCACCAACTTTGAAAAACAAAAAAGACACAAATTTACATCCACATATTTTGGGTAATCCCAGTTTCATCTCACTTTCTACACTATTTTAGAAATATACTTCATATCTCCATTTTCTATGTTTCTTTATTAATTTATTTATCAAGGTGTGATAAAAAGCTCAATACAAAGCACAGGAGGGGAAGATATGTAACTCCACGTATCCCCATGTTGATAAATATACCTCAAATGGAGGACATGAAAATGGCTTTGGAACAAAGGAATTGGCCATTGTGGAACCATTTTTTGTAGTATAGCTGTGTTGGGCTATGCACAGGAGGGTTGGACATTTATTTTGAGACGTTTTGCCTATGTAGTGTGTGAGAAGGAATATGAACGAAGACTAGGAAGATTTCTCCTAATAGAACATTTAAAAAATCTGAATGATAGTAAAAGTATATTGTTGTTGTTGCTATTATTATTAAGTCCTAAACCATGTGCTGCATATTTGATAACAAGTAAGCTGGTGGGGTACCCTATTATGGATTTTTCCTAAACTAACTCCTTTGGCATTCAATTCCATAGTTCAGTAAGTTTCTCAAGTTATGTCCCAGTGGATTTACTCTTCTTCCTCAGTCAGACTTAGGTTATCAATTACATTTTATTAGTGCTCATTTTTAGGATAAACATGCAGTATACATATTTAAAATAAAATGTTTATAGAAGTTACACATTTTACAAAGCTTTCCCAACATAAGCAAAAATATATAGGAAAAAGAAAGTGGTTCCTAATATAAAAGTCAATTTTATTATAAATGTGTTATAAAAAGGAAAACAGACTAAAATATATAAAAAAAGGAAAATGGACATAAAGTTGCCATGTTAGGCTTATAATTGCTACATAAGATAAGAAGAAAGTTTGGGGGTAGAGAAGTGCAAAACCACTTACTAGTAGTGATGTCCCGAACAGTTCGCTGGAGAATTATTCACGGCGATTTTCGTATGTTCGCGTTCGCAATGAACGGCGAACATATGCGCTTTTCGGTCCGCCCCCTATTCTTTATCATTGAGGAAACATTGACCCTGCACCTTACAGTCAGCAGACACATTCCAGCCAATTAGCGGCATACACACCATTCCAGAGCCTTCCATCTGTATGACAGCCTCCATTTTAGAATCATTCTTTAGCTGCATTCGTGGAGAGAGGAGATATATTCTACCTGCTCTTGATTTAATAGGGAAATAGATAGCCAGGCTGTGTATTTAGCTTTAACTACACATCTGAAGGACTTCTTTGATATCTGCTGCAAGGACAGCAACCCAACAAGCCCTTTTTAGGGCTAGAACATCATTTATTTTATTTTATTATTTTTTTCTGCTGATTTAATAGGGAAATAGAAAGCCAGGCTGTGTATTTAGTTTTAACTACACACCTGAAGGACTCCTTTGATATCTGCTGCAAGGACAGCAACCCCAAAAGCCCTTTTAAGGGCTAGAACATCATTTATTTAATTTTTTTTTTTCTGCTGCTTTAATAGGGATATAGATAGCCAGGCTGTGTATTTAGCTTTAGCTACACACCTGAAGGACTCCTTTGATATCTGCTGCAAGGACAGCAACCCAAAAAACGCCCTATTTATTTTATCTTATTACTTTTTTCTGTGTAATCTAATTGCATATGCCAGCCTGCTAGCGTGTGTGAGGCCTATTGCATCTAGTCTGCCAACTTTTGCAGTGCGCAGTGACATTCATATCTAGTGCAACCGTAGTGTGCAGTGAAATAAAACAACCCTTTTTTTACTGTAATCGATTGAATATCAGTAGCCTGCCTACAGGCGTGTGTGTGAGGCCTATTGCATCTAGTCTGCCAACTTTTGCCAGTGCGCAGTGACATTCATATCTAGTGCAACCGTAGTGTGCAGTGAAATAAAACAACCCTTTTTTTACTGTTATCGATTGAATATCAGTAGCCTGCCTACAGGCGTGTGTGTGAGGCCTATTGCATCTACTCTGCCAACTTTTGCCAGTGCACAGTGACACTCATATCTAGTGCAACCGTAGTGTGCAGTGAAATAAAACAACCCTTTTTTGACTGTAATCGATTGAATATCAGTAGCCTGCCTACAGGCGTGTGTGAGAGGCCTATTGCATCTAGTCTGCCAACTTTTGCCAGTGCACAGTGACACTCATATCTAGTGCAACCGTAGTGTGCAGTGAAATAAAACAACCCTTTTTTTACTGTAATCGATTGAATATCAGTAGCCTGCCTACAGGCGTGTGTGTGAGGCCTATTGCATCTAGTCTGCCAACTTTTGCTAGTGCCCAGTGACACTCATATCTAGGGCCACCGTAGTGTGCAGTGAAATAAAACAACCCTTTTTTTACTGTAATCGATTGAATATCAGTAGCCTGCCTACAGGGGTGTGTGTGAGGCCTATTGCATCTAGTCTGCCAACTTTTGCCAGTGCGCAGTGACACTCATATCTAGTGCAACCGTAGTGTGCAGTGAAATAAAACAACCCTTTTTTTACTGTAATTGATTGAATATCAGTAGCCTGCATAAAGGTGTGTGTGTGAGGCCTATTGCATCTAGTCTGCCAACTTTTGCCAGTGCGCAGTGACACTCATATCTAGTGCAACCGTAGTGTGCAGTGAAATAAAACAACCCTTTTTTTACTGTAATTGATTGAATATCAGTAGCCTGCCTACAGGTGTGTGTGTGAGGCCTATGGCATCTAGTCTGCCAACTTTTGCCAGTGCACAGTGACACTCATATCTAGTGCAACCGTAGTGTGCAGTGAAATAAAACAACCCTTTTTTTACTGTAATCGATTGAATATCAATAGCCTGCCTACAGGCGTGTGTTTGAGGCCTATTACATCTAGTCTGCCAACTTTTGCCAGTGCACAGTGACACTCATATCTGCTGTCACAGTAGCTTGCACGCATAGTACCGCTAATCGTAAAAAAAATGACAGGCAGAGGCAGGCCACCCCGCAGGGGCCGTCGTGGTCGTGGTGCTGTGATTCCCGTTGGCCCTAGAATAATGCCCAGTTTTCAGAGGCAACGTACCCTAAACTTGAACAGTTCTGAGGACATGGTTGACTGGCTAACACAGGACACCCAATCTTCTACAGCTTCCGCTCAGAACCTAGACGCACCATCCTCCTCCAGCTTAGCTTCGGGCACCTCTCCAGTTACCACTCGCCCGCCTGCCACCACCACCAACACTAGCACCACAGCCGCTTCACTTGATCCGTCAGCAGAGTTATTTACACATCCGTTGGAAGAAATGAGTGATGCACAAACATTAGTGCCAGAGGATGTAGATAACAGGGATATGTCCCAGTCAGGCAGCATTACACACATGGACGTACGGTCTGATGATGACGATGATGTTGTACCCGGTGTTGCTTACTTTGTTGAGTTGTCAGATACAAGTGAAGCGGTTGATGATGACGATGCGTCCGTGGATGTCCCGTGGGTGCCCGCTATAAGAGAAGAAGAACAGTAGGAAAGTTCAGATGGGGAGACAGAGAGGAGGAGGAGACGAGTTGGAAGCAGGGGGAGGTCGTCGAAAGTAGTTAGTGGCACAGTCAGACAGCATGCATCGGCACCCGGGGTCAGCCAGACAGCACGCCAGTCAACGCATGCTTTTGCCACCACCAGAATGCCGTCATTGCAGAGCTCAGCAGAGTGGCAATTTTTTCGTGTGTCTGCCTGTGACAACAGTGATGCCATTTGCAAACTGTGCGAAAAGAAACTGAGTCGTGGGAAGTCCAACACCCAACTAGGTACAACTACTTTGCGAAGGCACATGATGTCACATCACAAATGCCTATGGAATCAACAAATCAGTACAAGCAGCACACAAAGTCAAAGCCGCCATCCTCCTCCTGGTCCAGCATCTTCAGCCACGTCAACCACTGCTGCCCTGCTTGCCCCCTCTCAACTATCCGCCACTCTGTGTATCGCCCTGAGCAGTCCCTGCTCATCTGCCCACAGTCAGGTGTCTGTCAAGGACATGTTTGAGCGTAAGAAGCCAATGTCACAAAGTCACACCCTTGCCCGGCAACTGACAGCTGGCTTGTCTGAACTCTTAGCCCGCCAGCTTTTACCATAAAAGCTGGTGGAGTCTGAGGCGTTCAAAATTTTTTTAGCTATTGGGACACCGCAGTGGAAGGTACCCGGACGAAATTTCTTTGCACAAAAGGCAATCCCCAACCTGTACTCGATTGTGCAAAAGGAAGTAATGGCATCTCTGGCACACAGTGTTGGGGCAAGGGTCCATCTGACCATGGATACCTGGTCTGCAAAGCATGGTCAGGGCAGGTATATCACCTACACTGCGCATTGGGTAAACCTGGTGACGTCTGCCAAGCATGGAATACGTGGCTCTGCAGAGGAGTTGGTGACACCGCCACGACTTGCAGGCAGGCCTGCTGCCACCTCCTCTACTCCTCCTACTCCATCCTCTTCCATAACCTCCTCGGCTGAGTCCTCTTCTGCTGCTGCTATGTCTTGCTTCACATCAACGGCAACCCCCCAGCTCCACAGGTACTATTCCACATCCCGGATACGGCAGTGTCACGCAGTCTTGGGGTTGACTTCCCTGAAAGCAGAGAGTAACACCGGACCAGCACTCCTTGTCCGCCCTGAACGCACAGGTGGATCAGTGGCTGACTCCGCACCAACTGGAGATCGGCAAAGTGGTTTGTGACAACGGAAGGAATTTGTTGGCGGCATTGAATTTGGGCAAGTTGACACATGTGCCGTGCATGGCATATGTGTGTAATCTGATTGTACAACGCTTTGTGCATAAGCAACCAGGCTTACAGGATGTCCTGAAGCAGGCCAGGAAGGTGTGTGCCCATTTCAGGCATTCCTACACGGCCATGGCGCACTTTACAGATATCCAGGGGCGAAACCACATGCCAGCGAGGCGCTTGATTTTAGACAGCCCGACACGTTGGAATTCAACACTCCTAATGTTCGACCGCCTGCTCCAACAAGAAAAGGCCGTTAACGAGTATTTAAATGACCGGGGTGCTAGGAAAGCCTCTGCGGAGCTGGGGATTTTTTGCCACGTTACTGGACGCTCATGCGCAATGCCTGTAGGCTTATGCGTCCTTTTGAGGAGGTGACAAACCTGGTCAGTCGCACCCAGGGCACCATCAGCGACATCATACCATTTGTTTTCTTCCTGGAACGTGCCCTGCAAAGAGTGCTGGATCAGGCCGTAGATGAGCTTGAAGTAGAAGAGGAAAAGTTGTGGTCACCATCACCGCCGGAAACAGCCTTATCAGCATCGCTTGCTGGTCCTGCGGCAACGCTGGAAGAGGAATGTGAGGAAGAGGAGTCAGAGGAGGAATGTGGCTTTGAGGAGGAGGAGGAAGACCAACCACAACAGGCATCCCAGGGTGCTTGTTGTCACCTATCTGGTACCAGTGGTGTTGTACGTGGCTGGGGGGAAGAACATACCTTCAGTGAGATCACTGAGGACGAGGAACGGGACATGACTAGCTCGGCATCCAACCTTGTGCAAATGGGGTCTTTCATGCTGTCGTGCCTGTTGAGGGACCCTCGTATAAAAAGGATGAAGGAGAACGACCTGTACTGGGTGTCCACGCTACTAGATCCCCGGTATAAGCAGAAAGTGCCTGAAATTTTACCGAATTACCACAAGTCGGAAAGGATGCAGCACTATCAAAATAAATTAAAAAGTATGCCTTACACAGCATTTAAGGGTGATGTCACAGCACAAAGGCAATCTAACAGCGGAAGAGGTGAATATAATCTTCCTCCTCCCACGACCACGCCGGCAAGGAGAGGACGCTTTACAGACGTGTTGTTGATGGAGGACATGCAGAGCATTTTAAGTCCTATGCATCGCCACAGCCCTTCGGGGTCCACCCTCAGAGAATGACTCGACCGTCAGGTAACAGACTACCTCGCCATAACTACAGATATCGACACTATGAGGAGCGATGAACCCCTTGATTACTGGGTGTGCATGCTTGCCCTGTGGCCTGAGCTTTCCCAATTTGCCATAGAACTTCTGTCCTGCCCCGCTTCAAGTGTCCTGTCAGAAAGGACCTTCAGTGCAGCAGGAGGTTTTGTCACTGATAAGAGAAGTCGCCTAGGTCAAAAAAGTCTAGATTACCTCACCTTTATTAAGATGAATGAGGGATGGATCCCGAAGGGACTGACAGTGGGCGATACATTCGATTAAAAAATGCCTGATAGATGAGCTGCCTTGAGCTAATAATGGTCCACACGCTGCTGTATTTTATCCCTGAATGCCGGATGACTTGGGTGACTTATCCGCCACCAACTAGGGTTCAAGACACAATGTTTTAGGGCACTTTCTGCCTGGCAAACTAACATCAATTTTTCTGCAACAATACCTAATTTTTGCATTTAAATTATTTTATTTTAGAATGTAATGAAAAATAAAGCATTTTGAACAGTCTTGCATCACAGTTGTGCAAAAATACCTATTTACAATGGAGACCTTTTGTGAAAGTTAGCTGGCTATTCCTTCTTATTTTTACTTTTTAGGTTAATAATTTTTCTTATTTTTTACTGTGATTGCAATTTAAGAGATACCTAAAACATGGTAAAACAGACAATATTAAAGAGTATTTCTGCAGAAAACACCAAAGTCCTATTAGCTAACATCCCTCCAGCAGTATTAGCTTATTATTTACAATATCTAACCTGGGCAATCACCCTTCGGTTACCCTAGGGATGGCTTCAGTAAGCGACCTCTCCTTTCCTGGGATGATTTTGCCGCCGGTTGCTTCTGAAGGGTCTCCGGTCCTTCCCCCAGTGTCGCTACAACCAGTAACAAATGTTTTATATTTGTAAAGCAACCCAATGATCCCCCTTGATAGAGGTTTATCTTTACAAATTTTGGAGAATCAATTTAAGACCGGTGTCCCCTGTTTCTGGGTCAGGGAGTGTGTGAAATGCCTCAGCCTACAGTAATTGTAATGTTCTGACAGCGGTAGCTCATGCTTGTCCATCAGTTCCTCATAGGTGAGCATCTGGCCCTTTACTAACCAGTCTCCCAGTCTATCTAGTTTCCTTGACCTCCACAAGTGTTGTGATGTTGTGCTCATGTGTTTTGGGGCCTGAGGGTGGTCAAGAATTGGGGTAATTTGGGTGGATCCAGGGAACAAACCCATGTGTTTCTTGGCCCATTTCCAGTATGATAGTGTGTGTCTGATTAGGGGGTTTGGTGAGTTTTTAAGGCTCTGAGGCAATTCTTTTAGCCAAGCAACCTTGTCCCAGGTTAAGGGCCTTAAAGTGTAGTTCTCTAAATACACACAGGCCAGTTGATGACATATAGAGTGTCCTATTGGGAGGAAAGATAGGTGATTAAACTGATAGGAATGAATAGTACAACTTAATACACCACTCCTATCTGGTGGCACCTTAGATTGCACGTGCAGTGCCCCAAATTCGAAGTAGGAGGTCCTACCAAGCATCTTTTTCCATCTCCCTGTTCGAAAAATCCATGCCATATACACGTCCCCTGATAGGTAACGTAACAGGTATTAAACTGAGAGCAATGAGTAGTACAACTTAATACACCTCTCCTATCTGGTGGCACCTTAGATTGCACGTGCAGTGCCCCAAATTCGAAGTAGGAGGTCCGACCAAGGATCTTTTTCCATCTCCCTGTTTCAAAAATCCATGCCAAATACACGTCCCCTGAGAGGTGACGCAACAGGTATTAAACTGATAGGAATGAGTACTACAACTTAATACACCACTCCTATCTGGTGGCACCTTAAATTGCACATGCAGTGCCCCAAATTCGAAGGAGGAGGTCCGACAAAGCATCTTTTTCCATCTCCCTGTTCCAAAAATCCATGCCATATACATGTCCCCTGATAGGTAACGTAACAGGTATTAAACTAATAGAAATGAGTAGTACAACTTAATACACCTCTCCTATCTGGTGGCACCTTAGATTGCATGTGCAGTGCCCCAAATTCGAAGTAGGAGGTCCAACCAAGCATCTTTTTTCATCTCCCTGTTCCAAAAATCCATGCCATATACACGTCCCCTGATAGGTAACGTAACAGGTATTAAACTGATAGGAATGAGTAGTACAACTTAATACACCTCTCCTATCTGGTGGCACCTTAGATTGCATGTGCAGTGCCCCATATTTGAAGTAGGAGGTCCGACCAAGCATCTTTTTTCATCTCCCTGTTCCAAAAATCCATGCCATATACACGTCCCCTGATAGGTAACGTAACAGGTATTAAACTGATAGGAATGAGTAGTACAACTTAATACACCTCTCCTATCTGGTGGCACTTCAGATTGCACGTGCAGTGCCCCAAATATGAAGTAGGAGGTCCGACCTAGCATCTTTTTCCATCTCCCTGTTCTAAAAATCCATGCCATATACACGTCCCCTAATAGTGGACGTAACAGGGATTAAACCGATAGGAATAATACTACTTAACAGTACACACCTTATAATAACGCAGAGGCAACTCGTATAATCTTCCATGCTGTGCAGTGGAAGCCCCCAGACTCTGACCTGTGTATAATATTCCATGCTGGGCAATGGAAGCCCCAGACTCTGACCTGTGTATAATATTGCATGCTGTGCAGTGGAAGCCCCCAGACTCTGACCTGTGTATAATATTCCATGCTGGGCAGTGGAAGCCCCCAGACTCTGACCTGTGTATAATATTCCATGCTGGGCAGTGGAAGCCCCCAGACTCTGACCTGTGTATAATATTCCATGCTGTGCAGTGGAAGCCCCCAGACTCTGACCTGTGTATAATATTCCATGCTGGGCAGTGGGAGCCCCCAGACTCTGACCTGTGTATGATATCCCATGCTGGGCAGTGGAAGCCCCCAGACTCTGACCTGTGTATAATATTCCATGCTGGGCAGTGGAAGCCCCCAGACTCTGACCTGTGTATAATCTTCCATGCTGGGCAGTGGAAGCCCCCAGACTCTGACCTGTGTATAATCTTCCATGCTGGGCAGTGCAAGCCCCCAGACTCTGGGAGTCTGAAGAAGAGGAGTCAGAGGAGGAAGGTGGCTTTGAGGAGGTTGGAAGACCAAACACAGCAGGCATCCCTGGGGGCTTGTTGTCCCCTTTCAGGGACCCTTGGTGGCTGGGTGGAGGAAGAGACCTTCAATGACATCAGTGAGGACAATAATCAGGACATGGCTAGCTTGGTATCCAACCTTGTGCAAATGGGGAGTTTGCGGTTGTGCAAAGGGACTGTTTGCGGTTGTTTGCGGTGCATTAAACAGGGATATTGGTCTGTTACTGTGAAGCAGGTGTATACACTACTTGATCGATACAACATCATACCTGATGTTTTAAAGCATGTTATTCCAAACTATTTAGGAATGTTAGGTGATTTATGCCCTTTATGGCTTAAAACCAGACTCTGCATCAACTATGTAATTTTCCGTGGGAGTTTTGCCATGGATCCCCCTCCGGCATGCCACAGTCCAGGTGTTAGTCCCGTTGAAACAACTTTCCCATTACTATTGTGCCCAGAAAGAGTCCCTTTGGGTTTTGAAATGCGCCTGCCCATTGAAGTCTATGGCGGTTCGCCGATGTTCGTCCGTTCGCGAACATTTGATGGAACTCGCGTACGCGATTCGCGAACCGAAAATTTGATGTTCGCGACATCACTACTTACTAGTACAAATTATCACAATTTATTAAGATAAAAACAGTATATATGGACGTTAGTAATGTACATCCACTGATCCGATGGTATACGTCTCGGGTAAAGTAAGTGAGTCACAAAGATAATCCAATATAAAAAAATAATACTCAAATTCCCACAGGGTATTCACAGCTAATATGGTGGAGTGAGTCACAAACCCCTTTGGGTCTGCTTTCCCCCTCACGGTTCACACTGGATCTCCCCATTCTCAGATGACACCCAATCGTACATCTACATAACCATGGGGAATCCAATGACAGCCCCATGGAACCTAAAATATTCACTGCATATTTACGGGGGTCCATAACAGAATTCCTGATAATTCCTGATCACACAGAGGTCTTTAAAAGACCCATGTGTCACTAAAAATGAACCCCTGCCATGAAGATCCTTTAAGGACCTACACAGCATCTAAAAATGAACCCCTTTATGGTACCCCCATGACATCCCTATTAAGCCCAAACACACCATAGAGTATAATTATTAACCCCTTACCTACAATGGGGATCTATACAGACTCCCATGGTATAACTTCTTAACTATCATCGGTCCATAAAGGACTATATAGACCACCATAATAACATGAAAGTAAACGCCTTAATTGCTATGGTTGTCCCAAGGTCCACCATAGTATTCTAAGTATTACAACCACCCAAAAAAACATAGATTGACAGAAATAAAAGAGTAAATTATTAAAATAAAAAAACTATTAAATAAAAGTTAAAAAAAATTACATAGAAAATAAAAATTACTAGTAACATAATAAAACAATATGATAAAATAAATAATAAATTAAACCTGTAAAATAAAATAATATTATTAATAATAATAATAATTACCTACCCAAATGATTATCCAGCGATGATCAACAACGCCCTTTCCTCACTCTTCTGCCCTAGACTAGACATCCTAATTGAAGAAATTCTTGGTACCTCTTCAATCTTGAAGCCCCTTTTCTCATCTTCTGGGCCAGGAAAGGGCACTCCAAAAAAAAACCTGCAGCTCTGAAAAAAATAATTACTTAACCTAACAGAGCTTCTCCTAGGAGGAACTCCCCCAAAACAGTTAGCAGTTGTTATGCTTTCTGCAGCTTAAATAGTATTTTGTTATGGATTTTTGATTTTGGCTGAAATAGATAAGAAACCCCTGTGGCACTGGGTTCAAATTTTAGGTGCCATGGGGTCTCAATGGCCCTACATGGTTATGTTTATTGGTGATTGGGTGTCAAGGAAATGGTCAATCTGGCATAAATGAGAAATGGGATCCTCAGGGATTCTCCTTGGTGGAAGCCTTTTTTACCTAAAAAATATCACCAAAATATGTCACTATCGTAGATAAGGCACCACCAAAATCCTAATTCACTGTCTCATCATATCTCGGCTACTACAACTTTCTCCTTGCTGACCTACCCATCACCCATCTCTCTACATTCCAATCCATAATGAACGCATTTGATAGACTCCTTTACCAAACTCAATGTTCAGTGACATTTGTCATTCACTCCACTGGCTTCCCATAGCCTCCAGAATACAATAAAAAATCAAGATCATAACCTATAACACTTTAACAATAATGCACCCTCTAATATCTGTGCTTGCATCTCTAAGTACACACCCAACTGCCCTTTTCACTCAGCTAATGACTTTATTCTCTCCTCCTCTCTTATCACCTCATATCACTCTGTCTTCAGGACTTTTCTTGTGCTGCCCCTATTGTCTTGAACTCCTTGCCTTGCTCCACTAGACTATCCTCCTGCTTCAAATCCTTCAAACACTCACTAAAAACTCATCTGTTCAAAGAAGCTTATTACCTTCTGCGCTAATATACACATCATATATTATCCTTTTGTAGCTCTCCCATACCCTTTAGTTTGTAAGTCATCAAGTTTTCAGTATTCCTATGTACTTTAGTGTAAGCCAGGAGTACGTTTCATTTTAAGCTCAAAGACAGGGCCCTCCATTCTTCTTTTTTTTTTCTCTTTATTGGGTTAATATTGTTTTGACTTGAACTTACCAATGTATAGCACTACAGAATATGTTGGCACATTACAAATAAATAATAAAACATAATGTTGTTCAATCACTGCATTGTGTATAATCCTGAGCCTTGTGTTTTATTGAAAAGGCATAGGTTTACGAGTTGTGGGTGGGATCAGTAATATTACCTCTGGGGAGCATTGAATGCCTGTGTAACTTTACTAAAAAATGCTCCCACACTTTGGTATTTTTGCAGCTTATGAGTCTTGAAATGACTGAGGATCTAAATGTATTTATTTTTTCATTTTTATTTTCTATATTTTCAAACAATCCAGAATATTTGATTTATTTATGTGATTTTTAACCTTCTTGTGAAATTGTGTGCGCCTTTATTCACATATAAACAAATGAAAGAAAGTGTTATATTTTAACATAGTGCAATTTTTCCTGACAATAGAGAAGTATATATAATTATGCAGTATGTAGTTAAATAACGCTAGCAATCACTGAACAGATAATGATGCTAAAGATGAGAAACATCTACTATAATTACACTTATACAGACTCAAGTCTACAGAATAATCAAAGAAATAAAAGTTTACAAAATACAGCACTATACAATTACACATGAGCACAGAAGAAATAGTAATAGTAGACAACAAACAAAAAAACAAAGTATTTACTAAAATAACCATTTTTTTTCTTAATTCCCATTCTCTTTTGTATTGCAGTTACATGTATTAAGTAAAAATAATTCATAAAACATATGCAATAAGCATAAGAAAATATAAAATTTCACTTGACATTGTTGAAGAAAAACAATAATAGGAAATTAGTTTGTAATAGAATAAATTACAGTATTTTTCACAAAAAAATGATATTAAAACATATTTTGAATAATCATAAAACCTGACAACATTACAACATCAACCCAGTGGATCCTTTTACATTTCCTTCCATATCTGCAAACAAGAAAATCACTGCTTATTATAGGGACATGGAAATAGTTCCACATTGAGTATCATCTAAACGTTTAGGCAGTAACTAGTACCGCCATTACTCTTGACTGTTTGGCTGTCATCTAGACTTCCTGATCTTATTTTTTAGTGTAATGTTTTAGCGCATAATTATTGCCAGTTAATCTGAAGGTTTGCACGTTTAGAGTATTGGCACCTGAAAAGCTAGAATTTCTTCTTAGCCCCTGTCCACTTGTTATAGTCACCCTGAGTATGTACAAACACCAAGATAATATTTATGAGTGATTAAACAATAACACAAGCATAATGGGTGATTGCTAGACAAAAAAATGTTAGTTTCCTTAAACAAACAAAAAAATGTTTCAATAGCATTAAATCACTAGAATACTTATTTGTGGTATTCCTATAACTCTAACCCTTTTTCTTTGAGACTTGCTGGTAATATCTGATATCTATCTACCCAGAATTTCTTCTCGTACCTCATTTATGCTTTCCTGCATCCACCACCAACATAATCTGCTATACTCAATAAGCAACGTCCCTTTCTTGGATTTTCTTTTTAGTTGAGGCTAAATATAATTATTTTTACCAATACTTTAAAGAAATGTGACTGGAACCATGGAAATCGTATGTAAAATGTCATGTTGTTTTTACATTTTTTAAGTGTTTTGATGATGATGATGATGATTATTATTATTATTACTACTATAATTATCATTATTATTAAAATCAAAAGTGTAATAAGTTGCAATAAATTGTTATATCACTTTTGTTTTTTTTATTGTTTGGGGCAATATCCTGATTATTTGCAGACTTTGGGGACAAATTTACTAAGATGCACTCTGATCTGAGATCTTCTGCAGCACCTCGTGCGCTTCTAGTGGTCAGTTTCTCTTGTCCTTGTGGCCTTTGTTGTCTTTTTTACTTTCCTGGCCTTTGTGTTTCTCCCAAAGCTCTATTGCATTTTTTTGATGGCTGGCTGAGCAATTACTTTGGGGCCTCTTTCCAGTGGCCCTCCATTTTTGCTTGGTTTCTTTCCTAATGCCCATCCTTCCCTTGCCCTTCTTTACCATGACCTCTTGCCTCTTTGCCACCTCCCTGCCTTCTCCCCCTTTCCCCCCTTCACACTCTGGACTTCAATCCCTAACTTTTCTACTATCATATATATGCCTTTGTGCATTCCTCTCTTAGCCATGCCAAAGATATAATGTCATGTATACCCATTCATTTAGCCCACTGAACAGGTCACACATCACTTTGAATTTCTACCATCCACACTTCCCACTTCATAGTCACTCATATCTCACATACAGACTCACAGTCGCTGACCCTTTTCTAACATATATACCAGCATATTACAATATTTAATTTTTAACCATAATCAGGCCCCAACACAATTTTATTTTCCAAATCCCTCTAATTTCCCTATACCTTTACATATGACTAACACATCTACATTGGTCACTTGTTATGACATGACAGTAATTATGCATTATCCCTTGATGCACACAGTCTCGGATGACTCACATAGAGATTCCCGGTTGTTGTTACCGATCATCAATTCTAAGACTATTGATTTCCTTCTTCTTTAGGCAATATACGTAAGACCAGAATTGTAGATAAGGTTCTATTGGATGCATAAAGCCTCTCATCTAAGGCAATATCCTCTCCTGCCCGAAATTTGGTGGAAGGCAGCCATCTCCTGTGAACGGTCCATCACATCATATAAGAACTCAATGACCGAGGGAAACTACATCCAGCAACAGCTAGAAAATCTAAATTATAATGCTTACTTACTTAGAACCACCAGCAGCTACCGGTTAAATCTCCTAATTAGCAATTGATAGAGATGCAGGAATTATTATCAGAAATTGTACCCAGTATCAATTCCTTTGAGGATTACATGATTCAACAAAAAAAACAAAAAAACATCTGGGTTCTATCTCACACCACCTAGAGCTCCAACAGCATCAGGTAAGCCATCCATTGTTCCTCCCGCCATCATTTTGGCTCACTGTATTCCCATTCATATCAGAAGGGATATCGTGGTAACCTGGTTACATCTCCTGAATCCAAGGGAAACAAGACTGTCTCAAAAGCAGCTAAAGACCTAAGATTTAGAGACTTTGAGTTTATTTTCAGATTTAGTGTCTACAGGTATATCCTGTGCTCCACTTTCCCTCATGGAAGACAAGAACTTGATAAAAATCTCTTCTTAGTCATATATCTCACTCACAAGTATGGCGGATACTTTTAGTATGACTATCATTGTACATTTAATGCAAAAGCTGCTACCACATAGCTCAGTTCAATTGTACAAACAACTGGACCTCTCTTGACCAAGAACAGTTTTGTAGTTATTATCAAGTTGGCAGTATGTCATCCCTGCCAGTCACATTTACACTCAACCAATTTCTTTCCAAATCCTCTCCAGACAGACACTTCCCAACCTTCACCACAACCAGTTTCACTCAGGTATTATCCACACATCCCCAAAAGAATAGACTAGGTCATCTTGTGTATTACCTGGAGGCTACTCCTATCTGTAATAATGTAGACTCAAAAGGATGCATATTTAGCAGCTGCAGATTCCTTCATATTTGTATCATATTCCCTTAGGTAATTCAATTGATATGACTAGAGGTATGCACTACCTTACAAATCACCTGTCATCTTCCTTCACCACTTACCTTATTTCAAGTTTCACATTGGGGTTGAACACTGGAGTCACAATATTGCCTACGGTTTCCTTTGCTAGTGCAAATTTGCTATCTTCTACAAATGATTGATAGACTGCTGTCCTTCACAATCTCCAACTATTAAATCATCAGACCTTTTAAAACACAACCATTCCCCATCTGGGGAGTCAACTCACTAGGTTAGATAATGCCATATCATACTTTACTTATTTAGGACCAAGAAACTGACTATCAATGTCAGACATTATGGATGTTTTAAAGCAGCTTCCAATTAATCCATCCCTCTGGCATAGATAGATAGATCAATCAGTCATGCATCACTAAATCCATGAAGCAGACAAATCACTGTTTTTCCTGGGCACAATAACAGTAATCAACCAATAGAGAGTCCATGTATGGGTGTGCCCACTGCAGCGTATGCAGTTACAGACTGCTGCCGGAATCCAGATAGCATTAGGAGACAAGAACAATCAAGATCAAGAACCAATGAATAGACCACATCTAGCAAATGATAGTTACTCATAATTGAAATTAAAAGAATCATCCAGGTTCAAGCCTAGATATCAGATAGTTAGGAATGAAGACATAACACTGTATTATACATTATCCTTAACACATATACCTTTCTTTTCTCATTTTCAGCTTCCAGGAGGTCCTGGTACAGGGGTGAGCCAGAGGCGGGGGAGTTGGCTCCAACAGGCTCCAACAGAGCAGGACGTTAGTGACCTAGGAGAGGAGTCAAGGGCCCTGATTCCGAGGAGGAGGGCATCACCTAGGCAGTGGGGTCGCCAGCAGGACAATCAGCCACACCAGTGGTATTTGATCCCACTGACCCCCATCCTCCACAGACTGAGCCTGTCACCAGGGCACTGGAGACACTGAAGGGACGAGTGGGCCTTGCCCCCATCTCCCCCCAGCAGTGTGTCGGACTGGCCACCACCACTAGCAAACCACCACCCGCATGGTCCGAGGCTTTAGCTGAGCCACAGCCCCTCCTCTGTAGGCCACCACCACCTCCTCACCCAGCAACGACCCCCCCCCCCCCCCACGGACCTCCATACCCACTACCACCAAGCCAGGCTGCTCAAATCATGCCGAGGTCATGAGCAGCCTGGCCAAGTGCAATAGAGAGGAGAGGAGGCACCATCTAATGACAGTCTTACCTTGCTGGGCTGCTAAGGATGAGGACGGACCAGCAAGTGACTGGAGAGCCCAGCCTCGCGTCCTCCACCTGGGAGGCATTCCCCCTCACACCCGCAGCCCGCCGGCTCCTACCCTGATGCCTCCACCACCAGCACCACAACTGCTGTTTCTGCTGCCTCCTGGGGGGTTGCCTCCCCCTGCCTCCACCACCGGGGAGGTAGCGGCCAGCCATGGGGTGTTGGGGCCCTGATGCAAGGAGGAGGAGGATGTAAGGGCTGCACATGCAGATGTTTTTGCTTTTTTATGTTTTGTTTTAGGCACAATTCCGGTCCATAGCATCTTCTGCATCTTCGAGCATTGTCAAAGAAATTAATTAATTGTAAGATATTCTTAAGGTAAACATTCCTTCAATGACAGCCAGCCTTAACATGTAGCTCCTACAATATCAACGCTATCATATATCCAGATATCTAAGACCTTTGTGTCCTCTCTGTATTAATGAGTATATTTCCTGTATTGCTGATATCATGAGTATCCCTTGACACGTGCTAACACCTGTATAGCTGATGGATGTGATATCAATGTTGATTAACAATATCATATACAGAAGGTGAAAGTACACCTTGACCACTGACGATGGTCACAGCTAAGCATTTATTGTGAGATGACACATCATTATTAATGGGTATGGCCAGTGAGGTATCCTGAGAACTAGCTAATGGTTAGTAATGCTTGAAGATGAGAATCAGGTGAGTTTGTATATTGTTACAGTATTTAGCACTTTACTGTAAATGCATGATTTTTTGTGTTATTTTCTTATACTCCTCTGGCTTTTTTTAAAATTATTTTTATAAAAAATGTTCAGAACAATCAAATATGCAAAACATATGAAGGTATATATAATGCTTTTCATATGAAATATTAAATAGACATAGGGAAGAGAAACATAGAACCATAGCTAATTCCAACTATTCATAAACTTTTCAAACTTATTTGGCTATCTATACTCCTCCCCTTCAAGATTTTGCTATTCATCAAAACAAAGAAAAGTAAAACACTAATCATTCATTGCCAGTCAAAGAAAAGACATCAGGAATAGAGGTTGTGAGTTGTGTTGTGTAAAAAAGTACATATCTTTCCAAAAGGGTCCTAAGAGAGTAAATACTTTTTAAGTTTACCTAAACCTTTTTCCATTTCTTTATCTCTAAAGGTCAGTCTCTCAAATTCCACACAAGATGGTTTTTGATTCACTTTCCATAATTTTACTATATGCCATTTAACTGTTAAAAACACGTGGGAAATCAAACATTTGTATTTTGCACTAATAGTATCTGAAAAATATGAAAAAGAAAGATTTCACTTGTAAGAGTTTGTAGAATTTATCATTTTCATAACGGCAGGAACAAGATGCCATTTTTGTATAACTTTAAAATAGAGTTTCCACCTTTTTTTGTTACAATCTTTTTTCATTTATTTGTTATAGGAACACACTGTATGTTAGAAACTGGTTTGGATGAGATAGCTCAGATGTTTATGCGTCTGTTTCATTGAGCAGATCTAGACAAGTTGTAAGTGCTATGCGCATTACTGATTACTTCAATTAAATGAAGTGATTTCTGATGATCCTTTTTTTCATCAGATTCCGGTTGCAGGGCTGTAGTGATCACATGTGACCCTGGTAGGTGCTAGGCATCATGCTTATTCTATGACTTACCCTTCTTTATGTATCCCCCTTTTTCATAAAAACCTCTTGCCCTTACCGGGATCCACCCACACCACACCATGACATTAATGCACATTTCTGACTGTACTGTGTATGAAATAAAGCGTTGTTATACCTTTCTCACTGTGTCAGTGTGTTTTCATTGTTGGGGTTTTGGGACATCCACATACATTACATTTGTGTCCCATTCCTTTATCTGTAAACTATTGAGCCCTAGTTACTATGCAATAGATTAATACATATAGTAATAATAATATTAATAATAATAATAATAATAATAATATAAAAAATATATATCAAATCATAAAATATGCAAAAATATATATATATATAGGGTTAATACACATGAGCGGTCCAATTGTCATAATGTGGAGTATCAACATTCCCTTGAAGGCCTGATAACAATATGAAAGGTGATAATGTTAATTAATTGTTAGCAAAATATTTGAGGATATTTCACCAAATGATAATGGGTATACATCTTGGCACATGGCCACTAGCAATGGTGTTGGACTTTCCAGGATGGGCTTAGTGGAGATTGTCCCTGATGGAGGTGAGTTGGCTGTTGTTCCACGTGCCTCTGCGGGTCCATGTGTTTTTGCATCCCTTCCTAATGGGTTAAAGTAGATTACTGTGGTGTATGTTCCCCTGGTCCCCTTCTGGATCACTACCTTGTGGTGGTGAAGGGGCTTGTGTACTTCAATGAAGCTGTGAGCTATAACATGTAGTGTCACTCTAGGTGGGCAGTTCATAGCAGAGAGGTCAGCCAAATCAAAGTCCACTGGAGAAGGAACTGGCAACCCACTTCAGTATCTTTGGCATGCAAGCCTTGTGGATAAGCACAGGCAGAGACATAGCTAGGTGTGCTGCAGTCCATAGGGTCAAAGAGAGTAGGACATGACTGAAGGAATCAACAACCAAAAATAAAATGTTCCCCTGGTACTTGATATATGTCATGTAGTGGTGTAATTTGGCCACTATTTGTTTCCCAATGTAGATCTGATGAGTGAGATGTATATAAGATGATCTTTGTATTTTTAGGGTGCACATTAGAGCCTCTGAGTGAGTGTGAAAGGAATCTTATGGCAGCCATTGTCATATTTTGTGTTGCAACTTAATAAGGTAGGCTCTCTTTAATTGTTTTCAGCATCTTGCTGCATGACTTTTCAGTTTGGCATATGCATGACCATTCCAACATTTTGAAAAAAATGTTTTAAGGCATATTTGTTAATTGGGGGTTGTTGTGCAATGAATTCTAATGCCTTCCATTGCTTTCCCCATATTTTAAAGACCATTGGTGTGTCTTAATTGTCTTTTGCAGTGTTACAAACTAGTCTTTAAATCCTTTGCGGGTCCCATTTGGAACCCATAATATTTTTGGCTGCTATTTTTTTTGCCATTTGCTGCTTTAAAACAATGGCGTCCTTGGGTAATTGTAGCTATTGAAAAGTGTTTTGCAATTTTAGGGATTGTAGTATTTACGGCCTTGACAGATCAAAGGCTTAGCGTGATTTTAGTGATTGTATGATTTGCGGCCTTGACAAATCAAAGGCTTAGATGGGTTGTAAGTTAAGATTTTGGCAATCAAATTGATTTTCAGCTTCTAACCTCTAAATCGTTTGCGATTCGCTAAATAAACGACAATTGAATAGCAAATTAGTTTATGGGCTTCATTACGGGCTCCAGAAAACAACAATTGCTCAATTGAATAGGGGCCTATGTCACTTGTTGAGTTGTAATATTTTATGGTGTGTTTTTCCTAAGCCCTATTGTATGCCCTGTACCCCTGAGGTTCCTTTCCACTAAGCCATTTGAGCCTAGATGGCTCTGGGTACATTTTTCTTGGTTAGGCTATTATTTTGTGTGTGGAGTGTGTTTTAGGGTGTGACTATTGTATTAGGCAAATCAAAATATTCCCATGGTCCGGTTGGACCCAATACTCCCACCCAGACAATCTGGCTCCAGTGCTATTATCTTCTCGACTCCAAATCACATTATCTTATAAACCCCTTCTGTTCTCGGATCCTGCTGATAGTGGGGGGCCATAAACTTCTCAGCACCTAGCTGGAGAATCAGACATGCTGGCACCAGGTACTTGGTGGAAGTTCTAGCCCACAGGAGGGCAATTAAGGTATTTCAAATGGGTTATATTCTGATTTGTTAAGGCAATTGTTCTTTGATGGTTGTCATGTAAGAATGGTATAAAAAGAGGTGAATTGACAAATAAAGATATGCTCTCTTTGGGACACATAAAAATTGTGTATTTCTTTGAAGGAATGGGCTATCATAACTTTGTATTCTGAACCTCTGCTGCTATGCTATGAGAAGGGGATTGAAAAAAATGGATTGGATCTGCTGCTGTCTTAGAACATCAACTGCTATCCTAGAAGAACTGGTTATGTTGATCTGTGATCCTGATGCTTCTGCTGATGATCCTGGTATGACTACTGGGCAAAAAGAAGCCCTTCAACATCATGATCTTGAGGGAGAATTTCTGTAGCTGAAGGCAGGAGTTTTTGGATTGGGTTGTGACTTACAATATGCAAAGAAGGTCCAGCTCTGGCCAGACTTTTGTTTTCTATCTGAGAGAAAACCTCTCAGTGCTCTTTGTCTATTTTTCACATTACATGTATTTTATGTGTCAGATATAAATCAGTGGGTATATAGTTCTATATATCATATACCATATATTTACCTTATATCATTGTATCATTGTATTACCTGTACTTAGCACTGCAGTATATGTTGGTGCTTTAAATATAAATAATAATAATAATTAATAACAATGATGATAATAAATTCAGTATCATGTCTCATTTGTAGAAGCAAAGAAACATAAAAAAGAAGGCAGCTCCCAACATATAATGACGATCCAAAACAATTATCACAGCATTTGGATCTTTCATTTACTACAGCTTCCATTTTCATTACTAAGCCCACTTCTTCCAGGTTATATTTAAGTTTCCAGCCTTGTAAAGAAATTAATTTTCAACTATTGCCATTGAGAGCACTGGAAGATGTATTTGCTACCTTCCTATTGAGCAGATACACACTTAGGCCCATATTCAATAGAGAAAATGTTACTTTCAGGAGCAAGTGGTAGAGCCTGTAAGCTAATTTGCTATTTAATTGCTGTATTTTCGCTTACTGCTGGTTACAGGCTGAAATTCCTTGTGATTGTTAAGATTGTAACTCCCACCCAGCTAATCCTTTGATCTTTCAAACCTGTGTTACAATCACAACTCACTATTCAATTGTTACAATTTCCCAAGCCCGCAAATGTTCTCCCACCCATGAATGGCAAATGTAGAAAAAAAAACACTGGTACAAGATAATACTCGCAAGGGGGTTAAACACCTGATCGTAACACCATAAATGCAAATAAAAAATGATGATGACGATGATAGACATTCAAATTAATTGCACAACAGTCTCAAGTTCACAAATTTGCAATCAAAAATTATTTTTTTTTAGGTTTAATTTCTGTGTCATATCAGTCTTGGGAATCAATGAGTTAATACATATAAGGCCAATGATATGGACTAGAACAGTATTACCATTCATTTTTTATTATTTTATACATTGCATGATTGCATATCAGACTTCTAAACACTCATTTATTGACATTTAACCTCCATGTTTTACTGATGTAGTGATGTCTCGTTTACTTTTGGCTGTTTCTAAATCGGTAGTTATGGGCTTGCTTAATTGATTATGATCATGATCATGGTAGTTGCGGGCTTCATCAAGTGAATTGCTCTTTAACTGTAGGAAATGTCAAGCCCTTTGTATGTGTTAATTTGGATTTGCAATCTCTGGTACTGGAATAGTGATAAATGGAAATTGTAGAAATAGTTTTCTCCTATTAAACCCCCTTTGTATATAACCACACGTGTATGCTGCCTTATATATGGGCCATAACCCCTTAGATTTAATAAGCCTCACTGGGTCTGGGAACTGATTCATTTCAGTTGGATTTTTAATGGATAAATTGCCCCTTGTAGCCTTTTATTTAACCTCCAAAGCCCCTGCAGTAGTTTAGTGGATCTCTCCCAATGTTGTCATCCCATGCCCTGTACATGTATGTAATATGTGTGACTGTCCCAATGTCGTCATCCCATGCCTTGTACATCTATGTAATATGTGTGTCTGTCCCAATGTCGTCATCCCATGCCATGTACATGTATGTAATATGTGTGACTGTCCCAATGTCGTCATCCCATGCCCTGTACATCTATGTAATATGTGTGTCTGTCCCAATGTCGTCATCCCATGCCATGTACATGTATGTAATATGTGTGACTGTCCCAATGTCGTCATCCCATGCCCTGTACATGTATGTAATATGTGTGACTGTCCCAATGTCGTCATCCCATGCCCTGTACATCTATGTAATATGTGTGTCTGTCCCAATGTCGTCATCCCATGCCCTGTACATGTATGTAATATGTGTCACTGTCAGTATCCAACTCACCACAAACTCTCCATAAAGTTATTGCACCCTAAGTAAAGCTCTATAGAAGTTGTACAAAGTACTGTAACATTTCTCCTTTAAGTGATATTAAAACACCTGAGAAGGGGTAAAAATACTAATCAAGTTACCGGAAGTTGTACTTCACACCACCATGTTTATTATCAGGAAAGGGCCCAGTAACTTAGATACATCCTGACAACAAGACGTTAGAACAAGAGAAAAGTATAAACCCCCCAGGAGACGATCAGTAAGTTACATCACATAGTTTGATGTCTCTGGGGGACACCATTTCTTTCTCATGTAGTATAACAAGACAATATCTACAGCAGCCTCTCTAACCCATCACACTGAGTGTAACTGAAGCCGTGATCATTCTTCACACAGAACTTATGGGACGTCAGATCTGCCAATATCCATATTCACATCACACGGGGTAAGTACAAAATATACTGATATCTCATTAATATGAATTATATCTTATGAAGGAAAATATTTCATTAGATATAATAGACTCATCTAATTTGCTCATTCTATCTTTCTGATAAGCTTAGATTGTAATTGTCCCTGGCATAGGTTCATTGTACATAAATATCTTCCATATACTTGTCCTAACACTGTCACTGTAAGGCTGCTCCACTAATCTTACACCATGTCTGTAATATAATAATTGTAACTAATAACTATTTACTGTGTATGGATAAAGTGGATGCTCTGTATATACTTTATTGTAAATAGCGACACATAAGAGATATAAATATATTGTTATTCAGGATCTAGATGTTTCAGGAGAGCAATTTACACTATGTAACAGTGTAATTATTATATATACATCTGATACTATGTAACAGTGTAATTATTATATATACATCTGATACTATGTAACAGTGTAATTATTATATATACATCTGATACTATGTAACAGTGTAATTATTATATATACATCTGATACTATGTAACAGTGTAATTATTATATATACATCTGATACTATGTAACAGTGTAATTATTATATATACATCTGATACTATGTAACAGTGTAATTATTATATATACATCTGATACTATGTAACAGTGTAATTATTATATATACATCTGATACTATGTAACAGTGTAATTATTATATATACATCTGATACTATGTAACAGTGTAATTATTATATATACATCTGATACTATGTAACAGTGTAATTATTATATATACATCTGATAATATGTAACAGCGTAATTATTATATATACATCTGATACTATGTAACAGTGTAATTATTGTATATACGTCTGATAATATGTAACAGTGTAATTATTATATATACATCTGATACTATGTAAGTGTAATTATTATATATACATCTGATACAATGTAACAATGTAATTATTATATATACATCTGATACTATGTGACAGTGTAATTATTATATATATATACATCTGATACAATGTAACAATGTAATTATTATATATACATCTGATACTATGTAAGTGTAATTATTATATATACATCTGATACTATGTGACAGTGTAATTATTATATATACATCTGATACTATGTAACAGTGTAATTATTATATATACATCTGATACTATGTAACAGTGTAATTATTATATATACATCTGATACTATGTAACAGTGGAATTATTATATATACATCTGATACTATGTAACAGTGGAATTATTATATATACATCTGATACTATGTAACAGTGTAATTATTATATATATACATCTGATACTATGTAACAGTGTAATTATTATATATATACATCTGATACTATGTAACAGTGTAATTATTGTATATACTTATTTGTTACTTTTATTAATAGAATCCATCAATGTTTATATTCTGTGTTCACAGCACTATATTTTCTCCTTAAAAGTGCATTTCAAGAAGGAACAATTAGAAATGTTACTCATATATTTAAAGTACAGTCTTTTCAAAGGATTGTATTATGATTGATAGATGTTAAAAAAAGTAAATTTGTATATTTGTAACATGTAGATTTTATCTGTTTGGGAATAATATTAAATTACACAGCAGGTCTAAGCTAATTTGTATAACATTTTATACATTTCATAGAAATTAAGAGAATACAAAAAAGGAAAAAGGGAAAATTATGGAAATATATATTGGGAAACTTATGGAAACTGAATAAAAATCTAATGGGAAAAAAATAATGACAAATATTTTCTATTTCAAGTTAAATACTAAAATAAAACAATAAAAAGAAGGACTAGAAGAGCAAACTCACTGTACAAATCAAGGGCACTTTTGTAGTTTCTCCTGCAGCTATTTTATAAATATATTTTTCAGGTCATTTACAAGGAAACTCAGTCAAATATTTAAGAGTTAAAATGTATAAATCAGAAAGTTACAATAGTTAAATAATAATGATGAAAGAGGTGATATGATTGCAATGAAATTTATAGAATTAAAAAATAGAACTTGTTACAATGTACAAATACGCACAGGAATTATATATTAAACATATTTATTGCTAAATTAACTTATGTTGAGGTGACTTTGGGGTTTTTGCAGAAGGATCCTATTTTATTAGGAATGTTTATACTTAAAATATGCAACCGATGAGCTGGTGAATGGAGGGCCTCGCACAAAATAATTTAAGGGTAACCCTTGCAACCATAAAAAGCCCACAATATCTTTCTGTATATATGTAGGTGGTCAGATAACACCCAGTGTGACGAGATCACCTTTCTTTTTCATTATTCAATTCCTCTGCCAGTAACAGAGGGTTCTACCCTGGGCCCTGGTGCTTTGCACCGGCTGCACCAGCAGTAGCTCAGCCACTGAATGTTGTGCCTTGTTTATAATGTGCACTCTTTAGAACAACTAGATTTTAAACAATAAGTACAATTTTTAATCTAGCTATAATGTGTAATTATCACTTAGCTTGGTCAGTCACCTCTATTTACCTCTGTCGTCTCATTCTCTGCCTATATGTCTCTCTGTCCCCTTTCCTGTTTGTCTCACTCTCTCTGTAGCTACATCATCTCTCTCACTCTATTTCTCTGTCTCTCTGTTTCTGTCTCACTTTGTGTTTTTTTCCTTGTCTAATGTGATTGCAGCACTTGAATGCTTCTATTGCTTGTTATTACTAAAAGACTTTATGTAGTATTTAAATTAGAGTAACTGTGGTATCCAGTGATTTGTATGGAGTAACATGGAACTGAAAAACAACTAAAGCTGCATTATTTTTCAGCTGCTCCCTCTCTATATTTGTATTATTTCTCTCTTTCTCCTGTCACCCATCTGCTTCTCTCTGACCCTCCATGTACCATTCACTCTCTGCATCTCTGTCTGTCAGTCTCTGTCTCCATAGTGGCACTGTGTGTATGTGTCTCAGTCTGTCTCCCAGTCTCTCTGTCAGTCTCTCTTTGTTTCACATCATGTCCCACTCTCTCTCTCTGTATACATCTCTATATGTCTCATTTTCTGTCTCCCTCTATGTGTGGGCTTCTGTCTCATTAAGCCCCATTAAATTCGAAGCCCGCTTGAAATTTGAGTTTCAGAGTGATAAAATTAGACGAGCCCGCAACAAACATGGCCGACGTCCAAATCCGTAAACCATTCTTACGCACGTTCCATTTGCGGCCGTGATCATGATCAATTAGTCAAACATATGCACAGACGTTTTCTTGTACGCCAGTGCATCTTTGGGGAATCGTTGCAATTTAATAGCGATTTGCAAAAAATAACATTTAGGGTCTTGACAAATCAAAGGCTTAGCTGGGACGGTGTTCAGATTTTAATGGACCATAGGGGTTTTCCGTCTGTAACCCGCAGATCGTTTGCTGGTGGTTAAAAGAGGCCAAATTAATAGCCATAACTATTGTGGGCTCATCAAAATCACCAAATGTAATAGGGCTCATTGTCTGTCTCGCTCTATGTGTGCGCCTCTGTGTCTCATTGTTTCCCTTTTAGTCTGACTCTTTCTTTTCTTCCTCTCTGCCTGCTCATCTCCCTGTCACATTACCCATGTTTCTTTCCCTCTCTCTCTCTCTCTCTCTCGCTATATATATACTAGCGACTCGCCCTTCAAAAATGACAGCAATAAAATTTGAAACCATTCTCCTCTGAGGACCTTCGGCGCTCATTGTGAGCCCAGCACTCAGCACCTTTGGCGCTCATTGCGAGCCTCTCCTCTTGTGTACTTCAAGTTTACTGCTTTGCAACGATAGATATATAAGCACAGTGTAAAATATAAAATGTATTTAGTACAGTGAATTAATAAATTATTATGAATTAATAAATGGATTACTTTACCTATTTATATTTAATATGCAGCAATCAATATCCTGAAGAGCTAACAATCTTTTTGGATTTTCCTGCAGCATACAATGTACAGTTGGACTGTTGATCAATGTTGCAAGTGTGCAGTGTAAATAGGCTGCGTGTGCCAGGCCAAACCATTTGTTTAGGCGTGTAAAGCGGCATTTTAGAATCGTAATGTTATTATTTGCAAGTTAATGTTGTAAAACGGTGGCTCTTTTCTATGTGTTGTAATGGTATATTGTGTATCTCCTATGTTCCTGGCTAACTTGTACATTCCTGGTGGTTACTTGCGCGCTTCGGTCTCCTTTAGCCTCGTTTTCATTTTTCCGTCCGCAATTTTTTTTTCTTGGCTAGCCGATTTTCGAGTGCCGAAACTCAGCAAATTCAGCTTAAATTTGTGTGCGACCTCACTCCCAGATGTCCTGGTGTCCCCTGGTGCTGTGTGTGAATGTTGTTTTATTTCCTTTTTTTTTTGTCTAGTTTTTCGTGTTTTTTGATTTTTGCCCTTCGGCCGTTAAAGTCGAATTTTTTCGAGGTCGGTTTCTTTGCCCTTAGAATCCGAGGTTGGATTTATTTTTCTAAGTCCCGCATTTCTTAACTGCTTGCAGGCTAAGTCCCGCATGTTTCATTGCCTCAACGGCTCCCCTCACTTGTGAGGCCCGCAGGAAAGCCTTCGGCGCTCATTTGCTCATTTCAGTCTAAGTCCCGCGTGTTTCAATGCCTCAACTGCTCGCCTCACTTTGCGAGGCTCACAGGGCTATGAGCGCCTTTGATATGCTATATACTATATATATATATATATATATATATTTATATACACACGCATGCATTTCCATTGTGGATACTATCTATGTAAAGATGTTGTTTTTTTATTTTTTTATTCTCACTGAAGTAGATTCTAAAGAGCTTCTTTGTTCTGTAAATACAAATATCTAAGAGAATTCCCGAGCAAATTGATAAAGGTTAAAAGTTTATGGTTGAGTACCACTTTTAAATTCCTATATGTGAGAATATAGTTCTCATACATACATACATAGAAGTTATGTCTCATTCCCAGACCATTCACTTTTCTGATGTATACATAACTGACACGTCTTATCAACTAACTTGCTAAGCATGTCATGTTTAGGTTTTTTTTATGACCGATTGAGGTCAAGGATTATTGACTAATTTAATGATAATTTTGCAGTAATTTGAAGGTCCAAGAGCACCATCTTGTGGTCCATGGAATGCATGTTTCTATAAAAATATATATATACTATTAATAGTTAAATATTTTGGGACATCATGAGGATTTTTGATTGGTTGCCAAACACATACATTGATTGGAATTTCTGAGAGAGAATCTAAAAAAAACTAAAAATTGAAAGGAAAAGAAGAGAACCAGAGAGATTGGTTACAAATTACAGCCAACTTGTGGATTAACTAGTGAAATCATAATTGGTAATGTATAAATTGAATTATTTTATTTTATGATGTAATTGGAAACCATTATCATAATATATCTTTTTATAATTGGTTTATTTTATTTCATTCCTTGGTTTGCTATTCCGGGTTTTATTGTATATGTAATTGTGATAAATTATGTGTTATATTGAGATTTAAGGTTTAAATAGAAAATGCTATACAATAATGATTTGTAAAATCTGATAGTTATACATTTTGTTTATTGTCTAGCTGGTTTTATTTTGTTTTATTTGCGATTAATTTGATACACTTTTTTTTTTTTTTTTTTATTATTTTTTTTTTGTATTATATATATATATATATATATATATATATATATATATATATAATTTGTTTAATTTGTACTTTGGTATTATCAATAAATGTTATTTCATAAACAGGAATATTTGTCTATAAATTGAGTTTGAACTCATAAATGTATTATTCCAATTATTTAGAAAACTTATGTCCCTATAAATTAATAATTCTGACAGGGGTTAAAGTCTTATCTGTAGCACTGTAAATGCAAATATCAAGACAATACTGTATTTTAAAATAAAGGGAAAGTGATGTTAGGTATTGAAATAAATAGCACAACATTCTGAAGCACTCAAATCTGCAATATAAAATATTGTTTTTATTTTTACTTTCCGTCTTATATTGATCCTGGCAATCAATGTGTTAATACATATAATGGAACTTGCATGTAATAGAATATCTTATTTTCGGCTTTATCAATATTGCATCATATCTGGAATCTTAAATCCAACCTCCATTTTTCAGTGACGTAATGATGATGATCTCTGTTGCCATTGGCTCCATCTAAATCCGTAACTATGGGTTTGACTAATTGATCATGTTCACAGCTGTGCATCCAATGTTAAACAAATGCGTCTCAGGCCCGTAACTCACGAAGCTATAACTCAAATTTCAAGCCCGCAGCACTTACGTCTTGCCGATGCAGATACGGGCTTCTAATTTACAGCCTCATTAAATTCCAGCCTTATAAGTCCAATGTGTAGCACATAAGGGCTGCATGCTTCACATTTGGCAGACTTATATTGCTATTAAATTAGAAGGGGCTGGGAGCAACGTGAGACAGAACCAAAATCTTAACCCAGTCTCTCACACGTTGGATGTGCGGCCATGCTGAGATCAATTAATCAAACCCGTAGCAATGGGTTTGACTTAGCAAATGGCAAAACAGATTGCCATCATGGCTAATTAAAGCCTGCAGGATCACCCGCAGGCTCCCAACATCAGCACTTGCTGCGGGGTTCCCGATCGGTACCTCCACAGCAGTTAAAAACTCAAGCCCTGCTTTGTGGGTCCTTAAAGAACTGTAAAGGTCCTTAAAGGACACAAGCTAAATAAAAAATGTATAACTGCCACAGGAGTGCTATATGTAACCCCCACGGCACCTAAAATTAACACCATCACTGATGTGGGTCTATACAGACCCCTATTAGCCACTAATTAACTCCCCTCAGTCCCATAAGGGTTTATATAGACCCTTATAGGACACTACTTAACCCAATTAGTCCCATAAGGGTCTATACAGACCCTTATGGGACACTCATTAACCCCAATATTAAAACTAGAAGTGCCATGCGAGACCTCCAGGACCCCCACTGCAAGCGTTAATGTAAGGACACTGCGGGGGTCCCGATGGGGACCCCCAGCATTGCGGGGTTTAATTTCAGATGCTGCGGGGGGTACTTAAGGTACCCCTGAGGCCAGAATAGTGCAATAGTGTGCTGCTGACCTTTAAGGACTAACAGTGGAAAATTTGAAATTTGAAATACAGCCTGGGTCCCGATCGGGACCCCCACTGCACGAATTAATATGGAGAAACTGCTGGGGTCCCGATGAAGCGGGGGTTAACACTTTTATGCGGCAGGGGTTAACACTTTGACTGCTGCGGGGGTCCCGACCTGGTCCCCCGCAGCAAGGGTTAATATTGGGAGGCTGCGGGAGTCCCGATCGGGCCCCCCAGCAGCAGGGTGCTTGGTCTAGGGAGCAGTGGGGAGCTTTAGAGGCCAGAGGGAGCTTTGGGGGCCAGAGCTGGGGTCTCTTTTGCTGCTCATGCAGCTAACATAAGGGCTTGTACAGCCTTTGGAAGTCCTCTTGAGCGCTCGTAGGGCTTTGGGCTCCATTTGCGTGTTACGTGCTGGCTTGCGAGTAACCACATTGAAATTTAATAACTGAATTGAACAAGTAGAGGTTACAGGCACATCAGATCAAAGGATTTACATATGAGAAGTTTAACGTTGCTCAGCCCGTAGCCATTTTTCGGCCGTCCTGCCTGTTAACACTCAAGTCCGCTGTGAGCAACGTTACAGAGCTAATTTAATAGCATCAACCCATAAATCTCGAGTTACGAGTTACGTTTTAAAACGTATCTCCAATATAATAGGGCTGTTAATAGAGCTGAATATCTGGTAGACATAAGATAAAATTACCACATAACATTCTTGTGTCTTTATCTTAGCCTCTACAGAGACAGGCAAGCAGATTGTAATCCTTATTAGCACATCAAAGCATATAATTAGCATATATATGAAGAAATCATTTGCATATAAAAGCAACTGCAAGAACATGGAATTTCCCAGGATTGATTCACTTTGGGGGGGGGGGAATAACACCTCATATAGCTAGCTTTATATACTTTTTAGAAAGATAAAAAAAAATTGGGGGGGTTACAGTCCATTTAAATCTCTTGCAACAACTTTAGAAATTATGTTTCGGTATTCACTTGAGAATGTTGTGCTATTAATTCTAAGACCTAACATTACTTTCTCTTTTCATATTAGTACAGTAGTGGCTTGTTATTTGCATTACAAGTGCTACGTATTAATCTTTAACCCCCCCAACCCCCCCCCCCCCCCCCCCCCCCCCCCCCGCCATGAGTCCACTCGAGCACACGTTTGGCTTTGGGCTCCATTCGTGTGTTACGGGCCTACTCACGATGTGATGTTCATGCTAAGTCTATTTTATCTTTATTGATTTCTATACATTCATAATCACATGCAGAGATGTGGTGCTGTGGGTAAATGCTTTTGATTTAAGCTTTTTAGATCCTGTGTTCAAATCTGGCTTCCTCCCTCTTTTTTTTTTGCAACAATATATTTTATTAAGTTTAAATAGGTATTTTAAACAAAAATCCCTTAATTTGTTTAATATGTTTTTTCTAGTTTACTTTAGTTATAAAACATAAAACAATAACAATTTATTTAAAATGGGAGAGCCATAACCATTTAAAAAACAAAGTGCACCAGCCCATTGTGTTATTTGTACAGAATTTCTTAAATGTTGCCATTTATATCATAATCCACCTAATAGAATATATTGTAAGCTAATTATTATTAAATTGTTTATTAACAAACAATAAGTGCGATGAAACTAGAGATAACTATAAAGAAAAGATAGATCTCATTAATGTCCAAAGCAAAACAGACAGACAGTTAGGGCCTCATTAAAATCTTTCCCTCGTAGTTCTCTCAGTGCTCGCAAAAGGCAGTTTTTTGCTGTTTGCGAGTACCGAATCTCTCTGGCAGAGAATAGGCTCCGAGAGAGCTACGTTGTCACACGTAGCCTTAAATCTACGAGTGATTCTCGCATTTCGGAAGAATCCCTACGGAAACAAAAATTGCCCACAAGGAATCGTAAAGCTTCTACGTGCTGCCTCAGAGCAGCCTGAGACAGCCGTGTGAGGCTCCCACCTGCTCCCTATACACATCCCCATGCAGGGGTCTCTATCGGGTCCCCTGCAGCACTCCCACATTAACCCCTTGCAGCGGGGTCCTCGATCTGCATAGATCAGGCCCCTGCTGCATTTAAAAATTTTAAATTTACCGCCACGGCTCCTTAAAGGGCCCGCAGCACACTATTACTAATCAAGGCTGCGGCACCTAATATTAACCCCCCTCTATGACGGGGATCCCCATCAAGACCCCCAAAGTGTCCTAACATAAACCACTTGCTGCAGGGGTCCATAGGGACCCCCGCAGCCCCCCCCCACTTTAACCCCCTGCAGCGGGGGTCCCCGATCGGCACCGATCGTGACCCTGCTGCATTTCAATTTTTAAATTTCCCGCCTCACGGGTCCTTAAAGGACCGTGAAGGTCCTGAAAGGACTCGCACTAAAAAATATTAACCCCAGGCAACTATAATTAACCCTATAATTCATGGGGGTCTATACAGACCCCCATAAGCACTTAATTAACCCTATAACTCATGGGGGTCAATACAGACCCCCATAAGCACATAATTAACCCTGTCACTCATGGGGATCAATACAGACCCCGATGAGCAAATAATTTACCCTATAAATCATGGGGGTCAATACAGACCCCCATAAGCACTTAATTAACCCTGTCACTCATGGGGATCAATACAGACCCCGATGAGCAAATAATTTACCCTATAAATCATGGGGGTCAATACAGACCCCCATAAGCACTTAATTAACCCTGTCACTCATGGGGGTCAATACAGACCCCCATAAGCCAATAATTAACCTTATAATTCATGGGGGTCAATACAGACCCCCATAAGCCAATAGTTAACCCTATAATTCATGGGGGTCAATACAGACCCCCATAAGCCAATAATTAACCCTATAATTCATGGGGGTCAATACAGACCCCCATAAGACCTTAATTAACCCTGTCACTCATGGGGGTCAATACAGACCCCCATAAGCCAATAACTAACCCTATAATTCATGGGGGTCAATACAGACCCCCATAAGCCAATAATTAACCCTATAATTCATGGGGGTCAATACAGACCCCCATAAGCCAATAATTAACACTATAATTCATGGGGGTAAATACAGACCCCCATAAGGCCTTAATTAACCCTATAACTCATGGGGGTCAATACAGACCCCAATAAGGCCTTAATTAACCCTATAACTCATGGGGGTCAATAGAGACCCCCATAAGCCTCTATTTAACCCCATCAGTCCCATAAGGGTATATTATGACACCTATGGGGCTGTTAAAACCCTAACATTAACCACATAAGTGCCATGACGGTCCACAAGGACCATCATGACACTAACTACAAACACTACACTATAACCCCCAATAAACCATTTAATCGAAACTAACCCCCCTCTACACTAATCTATTAACACTTACACTACCTACCTACATTACCTTCCCCCTAATAAACCTCCCCACCACTCTAATTACACAAAATAAAATAACCTACCTTACAGAAAGAAAAAAAAAACTAAGTCACCAAAAATAAAAGTACAGAAAAAAAAAATACATTACAACCCCCCCTCCCACTACAGAAAAAAAAATACACACCTGAAAAGGAAAGACAGACATACACAATACAATACAATGCATACATACAATGCATTACACAATATATTACATACAATACATTACATATAATACATTACATACAATACATTACATATAATATATTACATATAATACAAATCAAATACCCTCTATCTATCTAACATACAATCTATTTAATATAAAATAAATCATAACTATATCAAATACACCCCCCTATCTATCTAATATACAATAAATCCTAACTACATACACAGAGCCTAGTTCTAAGCTAAAATAAAATAAATACAGTCCTAACTACATACACAGACCCTAATTCTAAGCTAAAATAAAATAATTAAGACCTCTTACCTTTAAGATGTCCCTTCAGATCACTAACCTAGGGGTAAAACAAAACAAAACAATTAGTACAAAACATTAACATTAGTGATGTCCCGAACAGTTCGCTGGAGAACTATTCGCAGAGATTTTCGCATGTTCGCGTCCGCCGCGAACGGCGAACAAATGCGCTTTTTGGTTCGCCCCCTATACCTTATCATTGAGGAAACTTTGAACATCATTTATTTTATTTTATAATTTTTTGTGTGTAATCTATGCCTGCCTGCCAGCGTGTGTATGTGACAGGCTAACACCTAACAGCTTATATTGTGCTTATTTTCACTACTCATACCTGGTAGTGTAACATACATTGAAAACAACCATTTTTTTCCTGTAATCTAATTTCAGTTGCATGCCTGTGTCAGGCTCACAGCTTATATTGTGCTCAGTGACATAAAACAACACTTTTTTGACTGTAATAGATTGAATAGCAATAGCCTGCTTACAGTCGTGTATGTGTAGCCTATTGCATCTACTCTACCAACTTTTGCCAGTGCACAGTGACGAGGACATCATTGGGTTAATCATATTCACATAGTATTAGGAATTTTTATTGGTGAAAAAACAACGTTTGATCCTTTGACAAAGACGTTTGTAACGTAGAAACATGTTAGGTAACAGGCAAGCGTAGCGTGACGTCATCACGCACGCCGTAATCAGGAAGCGCGAAACTCAGAGTTGATGGAGGCGCAAACGCTCTGTAGTAAATAGTTCAGAGGCATTTTAAGGGCATATAACTTTGGCTACTATAGCTTATTCCTTGAACTGATAAACACCCTCGGTAACCAAGTTAAGAGGAGACAGTTATCGTTCCAGAAACTATATGTCAGTTGTGTATGTGCACATATACACAAAGGGAAAGCAGCTTTGCTTTATACACTAACTCGAATTTGTATCAGACATTATTATACTCCCATATGAGGCTGAGCATTTGTAGTCTTGACCACCCAGATAACTCTACCACTAATAGGTGCTCCACACCACTTGCCAGCAATTTCTACCAGCATTATATATATATATATACCTATGGGATTTCTTTATAGCTCTTAAGTCAGTTGCCCTTTTATATACTCTGGGAAATTATTTTTGTAACTACACTCTAAGAATATTATATAACAGAGTGGCAATAGTGGTTACAACAGCCATTGAAGGAACTATTTTTCACAGTGTTTTTAAACCTTCTTTTAAATTCTTTTAATCAACGTTGTTTTTTCACCAATAAAAATTCCTAATACTATGTGAATATGATTAACCCAATGATGTCCTCGTTTCTGAATTTGTAGTGTCAAGAACTAATGGGTTTATTTCCCTAAGATATCACTTGTCTATTCAGTGCACAGTGACACTCATATCTGGTGGCACCTTAGATTGCACGCGCAGTGCCCCAAATTTGAAGTGGGAGGACCGACCAAGCATCTTTTTCCATCTACCGCTTCCAAAAATCCATGCCATATACACGTCCCCTGATAGTGGACGTAACAGGGATTAAACCGATAGGAATAGTACTACTTAACAGTACACACCTTATAATAACGCAGACAGAGGCAACGCGTATAATCTTCCATGCTGTGCAGTGGAAGCCCCCAGACTCTGACCTGTGTATAATATTCCATGCTGTGCAGTGGGAGCCCCCAGACTCTGACCTGTGTATAATCTTCCATGCTGGGCAGTGGAAGCCCCCAGATTCTGACCTGTGTATATTTTTCCATGCTGGGCAGGGGAAGCCCCCAGATTCTGACCTGTGTATATTCTTCCATGCTGGGCAGTGGAAGCCCCCAGACTCTGGGAGTCTGAAGAAGAGTAGTCAGAGGAGGAAGGTGGCTTTGAGGAGGTGTAAGACCAAACACAGCAGGCATCCCAGGGGGCTTGTTGTCACCTTTCGGGGACCCTTGGTGGCTGGGTGGGGGAAGAGACCTTCAATGACATCAGTGAGGACAAGAAACGGGACATGGCTAGCTTGGTATCCAACCTTGTGCAAATGGGGAGTTTGCGGTTGTGCAAAGGGACTGTTTACGGTTGTTTGCAGTGCATTCAACGGGGAGATTGATCTGTTACTGTGAAGCGGTTGTAACCCTTACACTACCTGATCGATACAACATCATACCTGATGTTTTTTTTAAATATTCATCTCACCTTTCCAGTATGTCCGGTCATTGTTCAGTTCTTCTGGCGCGGCCCTGTTAAAAAAAACATAATGCATTTATACAATATACATACACCAAATAAAATAAACATATAAACATATAAATATACATTCAACTTACCTCCCCGCGATGTCCCCGGCCTCCTCCCCTTCAGCCCTGGCTGGGCCCTGCAACCATCCGCGGTCTAAAAACAAAACAAAAACTAACAGAGGTCTGCACTTGCAGACCTCCCCGATGCTAATGAGCCTCCCGGAGCCTTTTCCGGGAGGAAATTGGCAATGGCGGCTTGTGATTGGCTGAAAAAGCTGTCTATCAATTTCAGCCAATCAGAAGTCGTCAATGTGTGAGCCAATCAGGATGGGATACACCCCAATATCCCACCCTGATTGGCTAAAGCACCTGTCAATATTTATTTTACCAATCACAAGGCGCAGATGCCTTCAGCCAACCACTATGGGATATACCCCCACGGAGTGATGGGGTGAAGACATCTGCGCATCCTGATTGGCTCACACATTGACGACTTCTGATTGGCTGAAATTGATAGACAGCTTTTTCAGCCAATCACAAGCCGCCATTGCCAATTTCTTCTTTTTTTTTAAGACCGCGGATGGTTGCAGGACCCAGCCGGGGCTGAACGGGAGGAGGCCGGGGACATTGCGGGGAGGTAAGTTGAATGTATATTTATATGTTTATATATTTATTTTATTTGGTGTATGTACAGTATATTGTATTAATGTGTTTTTTTAACAGGACCGCGTCGGAAGAACTGAACAATGACCGGACATGCTTGAAAGGTGAGTTGAATATTTAGAATATATATAATGTTTATTTATTGTATGTTAATGTTTTGTACTAATTGTTTTGTTTTGTTGTACCCCTAGGTTAGTGATCTGAAGGGACATCTTAAAGGTAAGTGGTCTTAATTATTTTATTTTAGCTTAGAATTAGGGTCTGTGTATGTAGTTAGGATTTATTGTATATTAGATAGATAGGGGGATGTATTTGATATAGTTATGCTTTATTTTATATTAAATAGATTGTATGTTAGATAGATAGGGGGTATTTGATTTGTATTGTATGTAATGTATTATATGTAATGTATTGTATGTAATGTATTGTATGTATGTATGTATGTATTGTATTGTGTATGTCTGTCTTTCCTTTTCAGGTATGTAATTTTTTTTTTCTGTAGTGGGGGGGGGGGGTTAATGTATTTTATTTTCTGTACTGTAGGTTTTCTTTTTTCTGTACTGTAGGTTTTTTTTATTTTCTATACTGTAGTTTTTTTTTCTGTACTGTAGTTTTTTTTTTTTTTTTCTGTACTGTAGTTTTTTTTTTTCTGTACTGTAGATTTTTTTTTTTTGGTGACTTAGGTTTTTTTATTTTCTGTAAGGTAAGTTTTTTTTTGTAATTAGAGTGGTGGGGAGGTTTATTAGGGGGTAGGTAGTGTAGGTAGGTAGTGTAAGTGTTAATAGATTAGTGTAGAGGGGGGTTAGTTTCGATTAAATGGTTTATTGGGGGTTATAGTGTAGTGTTTGTAGTTAGTGTCTTGATGGTCCTTGTGGACTGTCATGGCACTTATGTGGTTAATGTTAGGGTTTTAACAGCCCCATAAATGTCATAATGTACCCTTATGGGACTGATGGGGTTAAATAGAGGCTTATGGTGGTCTGTATTGACCCCCATGAGTGACAGGGTTAATTAAGTGCTTATGGGGGTATGTATTGACCCACATGAGTTATAGGATTAATTAAGGCCTTATGGGGGTCTGTATTGACCCCCATGAATTATAGGGTTAATTATTGGCTTATGGGGGTCTGTATTGACCCCCATGAGTTATAGGGTTAATTAAGGCCTCATGGGGGTCTGTATTGACCCCCATGAATTATTGGGTTAATTATTGGCTTATGGGGGTCTGTATTGACCCCCATGAGTGACAGGGTTAATTAAGTGCTTATGGGGGTATGTATTGACCCACATGAGTTATAGGATTAATTAAGGCCTTATGGGGGTCTGTATTGACCCCCATGAATTATAGTGTTAATTATTGGCTTATGGGGGTCTGTATTGACCCCCATGAGTTATAGGGTTAATTAAGGCCTCATGGGGGTCTGTATTGACCCCCATGAATTATTGGGTTAATTATTGGCTTATGGGGGTCTGTATTGACCCCTATGAGTGAAAGTGTTAATTAAGTGCTTATGGGGGTATGTATTGACCCACATGAGTTATAGGATTAATTAAGGCCTTATGAGGGTCTGTATTGACCCCCAATGAATTATAGGGTTAATTATTGGCTTATGGGGGTCTGTATTGACCCCCATGAGTTATAGGGTTAATTAAGGCCTCATGGGGGTCTGTATTGACCCCCATGAATTATTGGGTTAATTATTGGCTTATGGGGGTCTGTATTGACCCCTATGAGTGAAAGTGTTAATTAAGTGCTTATGGGGGTCTGTATTGACCCCCATGAATTATAGGGTTAATTATTGGCTTATGGGGGTCTGTATTGACCCCCATGTGTGACAGGGTTAATTAAGTGCTTATGGGGGCTGTATTGACCCCCATGAGTGACAGGGTTAATTAAGTGCTTATGGGGGTCTGTATAGACCCCCATGAGTAATAGGGTTAATTAAGTGCTCATGGTGGTCTGTATTGACCCCCATGAGTTATAGAGTTAATTAAGTGCTTATGGGGGTCTGTATTGACCCCCATGAGTGACGGGGTTAATTAAGTGCTTATGGGGGTCTGTATTGACCCCCATGAGTGACAGGGTTAATTAAGTGCTTATGGGGATCTATTTTGACCCCCATGAGTTATAGGGTTAATTTTAGTTGCCTGGGGTTAATATTTTTTAGTGCGAGTCCTTTCAGGACCTTTACGGTCCTTTAAGGACCCGCGAGGCGGGAAATTTAAAAACTGAAATGCAGCGGGTTCAAGATCGGTGCCGATCGGGGACCCCCACTACAGGGGGTTAACGTGGGGGGGCTGCGGACCCCTGCAGCAAGGGCTTAATGTGGGGACACTTCGGGTGTCCCGATGGGGACCACCAGCATAAAGGTGGGTTAATTGTAGGTGCCGCGGCTGGGATTAGTAATAGTGTGCCGCGGGCCCTTTATTGAGCAGCGGCGGGGTATTTACATTTTTTAAAATGCAGCGGGGGCCTGTTCTATGCAGATCGGGGACCCCCACTGCAAGGGGTTAATGTGGGGACACTTCGGGGGTCCCGCTGGGGATTCCCAGCATAAAGGGGGGTTAATTTTAGGTGCCGCGGCCGGGTTTGGCTAATAGAGTGCCAAGGGCCCTTTAAGGAGCCTTGGCGGGGAATTTTAAAGTATTAAATTCAGCGGGGGCCTGATCGGTGCTGATCGGGGACCCCCGCTGCAAGGGGTTAATATGTGGGCACCGCGGGGGTCTTTATGGACCCCTGCAGCAAGGTGTTAATGTGAGGACACTTCGGGGGTCCCGATGGGAATCCCCAGCATAAAGGGGGGTTAATTTTAGGTGCTGGGGGTTAGTTGGAGTACCTCCCACGGCAGAGCTTATGTGAGGGACTGCCGCGGAGGTCCCGTTTAGGACCCCTGCACTACTTGTTGAGGTGCGGGAGCCTGCGATATCATCTCGCAGGCTGTCACTTCTCATGTACATTTTCTCAGTGTTGCTACGTACGGCCCTGCTGCGTAGCTCATACGTTGCTCGCAGCAGGGCGATTGTAATAGCATTGTAACTTAGAGAAACTTTGCAGTACATAGGGCTTTAGTAGAAGCCTCTTATTTACGAGGATGGAATTTAATAGGGCCCTTGATGTTTCTGATTCTTACTAAAAGGTATGTTGAAAAAAATTAAGAAAATATATGTTGTACTAAAACAATTATATATATTTTGTTTATTTATTGGAAAGTACAACATCATTCCACATTATTTCCATTTTTAATAATATATTTAACAGAGCTCTGTGTTTTTTCAAATTATGTTTTTTGAAACCCAACCTCACTGGTGCTTCTCCAGGATTATATTCTGGACGTGCTTTAATGTTCATGATTGTTTACATCTACTCTCTAACAAACGTTGGGGCCTTCTAGACACAAGTGTAGATATTCTGAGATAATGTGATACTTTAAGTGCACAGGTGATCTCAATTCAACTAATTGGGTGACTTTTGAAGGTAACTTGCACTGTAATTTATTTAGAGTTGAATACTTACACAAACCACACTTTCAGTGTTTTATTTGTAAAATACTGACTGTTGGATGAGCCTCTTTTAGGAAATTTAATCCTAGGTATTTAATTTGTGAAATTATCCAAATTTGACTGATAGATCAGTAAAAATAGAAGTACCTTTTAAATGTGCCCTTATGGTATTTGTTTTAAAATATAACCATTTATGGTATATGAATAAAAATGATTATAAAAAATAAAACAAAATCATTGATTAATATCAATTTAGAAGAAAATTTGATGACATATTCTGGTGCCCTATATTTTTAAGTTTCTACCCTGGATGTTAGAATTCTATAGTGTCTTCTCTTTATTTGGTAAATTCATGAATTGATATTATCTAAAGTATAAAGTTGCTGTATTGCTTCAAAACATTTGAATGGTGTTGTAGTGGATACTGTTAGTGTTTTGAAAGACACAATATAAAAGATTACAATTCTGCAAATTGCTTTATTTAGTAACTGTTAGTAGCAAAATTACTCTTAGTATTCTTCTTAGGGAGCGTCCTGATGACGCGGTAGCCCCAGTCAGTGTGCCTTCCGATTCTCTCCTGAACAGTGTAGCTCGAACACGCTACATATGACTACAGTCAGAAAGACTTTACAATCAGTGCCCAATGCCAAAAACTATTAAGTTATGCTAACTTACTTCCTGTCACAGGTGAATTACAAATACTCACCCTTCAAATAGTTGAGACTTCCTCAAAGTTTAACCAGATCTCCGTGGAAGCCGTTGTCGAAATGTGCGCTTCAGATCCGGTTACAACACTGTCCCAGCATCTTGACGTCATCAGTCGGTGCTGGACTTCCGGTATACAGGGTCCCTGTGACAATGCATGAGACAACGAGACAACAAGACACCGTAATGACTGACCTGGATGTCCTGTAGGATAAGGACAAAATAACAGAAAAAGTCAATGAGCATAACTATTCAACCCCCTAAAGTCAACACTTTGTAGAGCCAGCTTTTGCGGCAATCACAGCTCCAAGTCGCTTTGGATAAATCTCTATCAGCTTGCCACATCTTACCACTGGGATTTCTGCCCATTCCTCCTTGCAAAAACTGCTCCAGCTCCTTCAATTGGATGGTTTGCGCTTGTGAACAGCAATCTATAAGTCTGACCACAGATTTTCTATTGGATTGAGGTCAGGGCTTAGACTAGTCTATTCCAGCCCATTTACATGTTCCCCCTTAAACCACTCAAGTCTTCCTTTAGCAGTGTGTTTGGGGTCATTGTCTTGCTTGAAGGTGAACCTCTGTCCTAGCCTCATTCATGCACAGAGTGGTACAGGTTTTGCTCAAGAATATCCCTGTATTTAGCACCATCCATCTTTCCCTCAACTCTGAACAGTTTCCCAGTCCCGGCTGCTGAAAAACATCCCCACAGCATGATGCTGCCACCCCCATGTTTCACTGTGGGGATGGTGTTCTTTGTGATCTGTTGGGTTTGTGCTAAACATAGAGTTTTCTTTGATGGCCAAAAAGTTCAATTTTAGTCTTATCAGACCTGAGCACCTTCCTCCATACATTTTGGGAGTGTCCCACATGCCTTTTCACAAACTGCCATTTTGTTTTTTCTGGCCACTCTGCCATAAAGCCCAACTATGGAGCGTACGGCTTATTGTCGTCCTATGTACAGATACTCTAGTCTCTGATGTGGAACTCTGCAGCTCCTCCAGGGTTACCTTAAGTCACTGTTCTACCTCTCTGATGAATGCCCTCCTTGACTTGTCCGTGAGTTTTGGTGGGCGGATGCTCTTGGCAGGTTTGCTGTTGTGCCATGTTATTTCCATTTGGTTATGATAGATTTGATGGTGCTCGTGTGGATCATCAAAGATTTGGTTATTTTTTTATAACCTAACCCCGACTTGTACTTCTCAACAACATTGTCCCTTACTTGTTTGGAGAGTTTCTTGGTCTTTATGGCAGTGTTTGGTTAGTGGTGCCTCTTGCTTAGGTGTTAGCCTCTGGGGCCTTTCAAAAAAGGTGTGTATATGTAATGACAGATCATGTGACACTTGGGTTGCACACAGGTGGACATAATTTCACTAATTATGTAACTTCTGAAGGTAATTGGTTGCACCAGAGCTTTTTATGGTCTTCATAACAAAAGGGGTGAATTCATAAGCACATGTCAATTTTCTGTTTTCTATTTCTAAAAAATAGTTTTATGTATATGTTTTTCTCATTTCACTTCACTAACTTAGACTATTGTGTTCTGATCCATCACATGAAATTCACATAAACTTATGGCTGTAATGTAACAAAATATGTAAAAATTCAAGGGGGGGGGGTGAATACTTTTGCAAGGCTCTGTATATCCCCAGTTGGCACCACATAAATATAGACACTCGTCCTGCATACATATTATTTATATTCCACTATGTACTTTCCAACACAATCAAACGCATCATTTTGTTTCTGGATTAAAGTAAAACACAGTTTTGAATACTTTTTTGATGCTGCTGAGAATGTACAACATATATATTATAATCTTACTATATGTGCAACTGAGATATAGGAGGATTACTGAGAATCAGTGACACTTAACACTTAAGTAACAAAAGCATCACTCTCTGCATTTAATACTTTATTTATTGCGTTCCAACAGACAGTACATACTACTATAGAAAGTGTAAAGCTAACTCTGTATCACTGTTCAGTAAAATTGCCTTTTTATCTGTATTATAAAATATAGATACCTCCACATGTGTTTTCCCGCATACAGGACACTGAGAGTGGGACAGATTGCTAATTTTTTTTTTTTATCTATATTTTACTACAATGTGTAGCTAATTTTTAATGAACTTTAATAAAAGCTACATTTTATATAACTTCAACGTTTACTGGTCCCTATTTCATGTACTGGTCTTAATTTACATTACAAACAATCAAGGGAACATGTATTGGTCAGAATCAAATGTGTTATTTTCATTCTCTCCAATTTATAGGCAAGACTATAGAATTCTAACATCCAGGGTAGAAACTTAAAAATATAGGGCACCAGAATATATCATCAGAGTTTCTTTTAAATTTATATAATTTGACGATTTTGTTTTATTTTTTATAATTCAATTTGTATTAATATACCATTAAAGGTTATATTTTAAAACAAATACCATAAGGGCACATTTAAAAGGTATTCCTATTTTGAGTTGGATTATTTGTAAAATAGTTTTAAAATATGTAGAAATTTACTTTGACAAATCAGACTATTTGAGTAGAACAGTGATATAAAACATGAATTAAAACATTTGTTGTAATGCTAAAATATGTACATTTTTTGGTCTTTCTTTACATATTGGCAGAGCTTTCTATATAATAGTATATAATAAATTTCACATGTTGTGCTATGATATTCATGTGTTTTTTCTTATAAAATTCACTCTATACTACATAAATTAAAGTCACAGTGATATTTATTTTGCAACTATGTATTACTGAGACACTAGTGATATATTTGTAATATTAATTTTATATTTAATGTATGTATTTTATATATTAATAAAAGTTATTTTTTATACACTCAAGGTATCTGTTTAATAATTCTCCTGCCTACAGAATCATTTAGGAATATCTCTCTGGGTTAATATTATCATTGGAATAAAAGGTGTACTCTCCTTTGCTCTATGTTTGTTAAGACTTGATATATTTGCACTGCTGATGATAATTATTGTTGTTATTTATTTAATAAATTGGGATATGTTGAACATCCATAATATTAAAATTACAACTAATAATACCCTATGTTTTAACTCTCTCGTTCTCCTTCTTTTTATATTGAGAATAGTGAGCCTCCATTGAGGGGGCTTCAATAAATTAAAATGTAATAAACACAGGTCCTTTTACATATGATGATATTTTACGGTGATCACCAAAGTTAAAACTGAACAGAAGTGTTGGCACAGACATTGCACATCCAAGGTATTGAAGGAAATTGGATAGGAGCCTGCAGTGCATTAGTTAAACATTTAAATAAGTAATTATTGTCAGGGGTAGTTCCGTATGACCGGAGAATTGCTAATGTAGTATTGCTTCATAAAAATGGTAGTAGAGAAGACCAGAGATGATCAATAGTGTTCAGGGTATCTCTATGTTTATGGAAATAACACAACACTGATATTTACATATGCCACCTTTTTAAAATTATTAGTATTTATTGAATATTTATATTTTTATCAGTGCCTCTTTTCAATAAACAATCTTGAATTGACAGTTTGGAACTTGCAGGTGATTTTGGCTCCGTTAGAGCAAGTAATTGCTATATTTACTGTAGGTCCCAGCCACTTATATGATATGTTATTTTGCAAAAGGGTTGTGAAAATCTATGGGAGGGGGTGCTATTCAGCTCTAGCAATCCCTGCCTTTGGCTACAGGAATCCCCAATCTCAGGCTATTTTCTTAGAAGGAATGGGCCTCTCGGTTCCCTGTGGTCATATCAGGATCATCTGCATGAGCTGCTCAGGGTAGCCCAGAGTCACTGGATTAGCTATCTGGTATCAAATGCTTCTTCAGTAGGCTTGCAAAGGCCAAGAATACCAATCCTACCCTGCAGATTGCAACCTGGTGTTCAATCCCTTCTTTCAAGAGAGGAGATTCAGGGCAGCAAAGTGAATTTAGCTCAGTAGTCTTCCCTCTAAATGAAAAACACAATTGTCTATGTGTCCCAAAAAGAGCATGTTTATTTCTGGTTACAGGCAGTATATTTATACTATTTTAACACAAAGGATTTACATGTTTGTGGGCTGAACATATGCAAACTCTCCACCAAAATTAGAACTAACCAATAACAGATGTGCCTCCGGGGATATGCAGCTTATTGGTCCATAATGAGGCAATCAGGAGCCAGGGAAAACCGTGGCCTTGGCTTACCTGCCTTGGGGATGCATCTATGGGAGGCACCTACAGAGAGAAAGAGCGGAAACACACAAACAAAGGAAAAATAATATACTTAAATGGCCACAAGATGTCACTGCAGGATAACAAACAGAACTGTCCCTAGTTCAGCAGTGAATTGGCTATATAATGTGAAAACTGGAAAGTATTTTAGTTAAGGGAAAATAGATCTTCACAAGGGACTTTGGGTCTCATATTATTTTTGTTATTTGTGTAGGATTATATTGCGTTCTAAATGGACAGAAGTTGTCCCACCAAGGGACATGCACATATACAGTACATAGAACAGCAGGGTACTTCCTGTACCACCACAGGGATATTGTGTTGTGTCTAATATCAGAAAACAAACATACCCAGATTACAAAAAATTATCTCTCTATAGTGTAGTACAGCTTTGTCCCAGTCATAAAGAAGATTTTAACCTGTTTTATTGCAGTTAATGTTCGAACTGAGATTCAAAGTCAAGGTTTTACTTGTAGAGATTCTCCTTGAATCATAAAGATAATCCTGAATCAGAGAAGGGATCCCATAATTTAATTTAATTCCATACTTAGCTTTGGAAGATAGCTGCCATAATTCAGTGAAATATCTTGCTATGCAAAAACCTAAATAACTGATGTGACGAAGGTCAACTTGAAAAAGATATACATCACCCTCCTGCTGATTGAGCAACCTCATTTAAGATTTACTGGCTAACTGAATGCCCAGATTATGAATCATACAGATCATTTAATATGCATTCATTAAAAAAATAGCACTTTGTCTATGTAGAGGGTGACTATAAGTAAAAGAGTTAATCTATTTAATTATTCTACATTTTTCTCTGAGAAAAATAACTAAGGCGCCCTAGAAATATTAAAAACCAGGAGTGATCATTGTACATTTCATTAGACATAATAAAGGAACTACAAGTTGTAGGTACCATATTCCTACTTTCTTTAGATCACAAAGCAACATAATTGCATATTTTATTAATATATATTTTTTTATTCTAAAAACACAATATGCTGTGTATATTAAGAGCTACACCAAAATTTTACAATTATTAGAGAATATTCCTTTTCAGAGCTCAATACTTCTCTGGTGTGTATAAATCAAGCTGCACCATTGTTTTAATAATTCTAAAAAAGATTAGTTTTACAAAGTTCCAAACTGCAAAAACAAAAACAATCATAATTGAAAGAAGCACATCATCCCCACCATTAACATACTAATATTCTACAACAGCCAACTAGATCCAGCCACCAGTGGATACAGGCTGCTTTTTTTTACCACTGTCTCACTCCATTGATTGTAATCTCTATAGAGTAGGGGCTACATTAATCTTAGCTTCAGTTTGTTTAATGCTTCATTGTATCATGTCCTTCTATGTTTTAGGAGCACAACTAAGTCAGCTGATTAATTTCAAGAAGAATATGGAAGAAATGTACTGATCTGTGTCACAGTCTTGACTTGCTGTATCTTACTGCGGACAATAATGAAAAAAAAAAGTTTTGGATACTCTATAAGAACAACTAAAGTTTAATGCCTAATTACTCATTGTGTTACTTTCCACAAATAAACTTCTACAATTACACAATACATTACGTTAACTGCATTTTGTGACAGTTCCATCATATACCCTACTATAGAAAACATTGATAGTGACAGTGGTAAAGTAACTTATTAAAGCCAAAATATCACTATAACCACCTGAAAATCATACATAATCATTTTACACTTTAACTGTTACAGATTAGAATGTTTAAACATATTTTATGACACAGTTAATGACACATTTATCCAACCAAACCATTCAGAACGGATTCACAATTCAAGGCATTTCAGACATTCAGACGATCCAGCTCCCTCTTTTCTTCCTGTTCCTTCTCATGTACATTGCCATTTTTTTTGGGAACATGACCATATTTGCAGCTATTTCTCAGGATTCTCACCTTCACACTCCCATGTACATATTCCTAATGAACCTGTCTGTTATTGACATCTCAATATCTTCAACAATTCTTCCTAATGTTTTACGTGCTCTCTACACACAACAGAAACACATATCATTCGCTTCATGCATTGCTCAGATGTATGTTTTTTCATCCTTGATTTGCACTGAAATCCTCCTGTTATCAGCCATGGCATATGACCGTTATGTGGCAATTTGTCACCCACTTCATTATGTTTTCCTCATGAGTCTAAGACACTGTGCGGCTTCTATAACCACTTCATGGATGACTGGTTTATTTGTCCTTACTGGACATCCTCTCCTTATATCTAGATTATCCTTTTGTTCTTCTCATCTTATTGAACACTTTTACTGTGATTTTACGCCACTCATCAAACTCTCCTGTAGTGATAAATTCACTGTGGAACTTTTAACTTATATTGAAGGGACTGTACTGGGATTTATGTCATTTTTGCTTATTTTGATCTCTTATATTTTTATTATCTGCACCATTCTTAATATTCAATCTGTGGAAGGGAGACATAAAGCTTTTTCTACCTGCACCTCCCACCTGACCTGTGTAATAATATTTTATGTTACAATTATCTGTTTACACTTGAGACCCACATCAAGCTATTCTCCAACACTGGACAAATACTTTTCTCTTATAAATGTTGTCCTGATTCCTATGCTGAATCCTGTTATTTACAGTTTGAAAAACAAGGAAGTTAAACATGCTTTAAGTAAACTCAAGACAAGAATACACATTTGTTTTTAATAAATATTCTTTTCATGGTCTTACATTTTCCTTCTACATACTGGTCTTGCACATTTAGCTTAATCTTACAGTATATCAGACTAGAGTTTAAAGTGCTTGTATCCCTTAATTTCTTTTTTTATATAACGTTTTACAGATATTACGATACTTGGGATACGACTGGAGTTTACAATTTGTGGAGTCTGTAGTCTAGAAATGGCCATCTGTTTTATTAATTATATTCAAGTACTATGCTTTTTAATTTTTAATAAAGTTGAAAGTAATTTTGCATTGTACACTGTTTGTTGAATTTGATCAGATTTTCAACATCAAAATTCAGTGAAACAGTAAATGTAACAAAATGTGGTTGGAAAAGACAAATTATGATGGCTCTATCTCTCTAGTCCAGATGTCAAGCATCTCATCCCACCCATTCTAAATAAGAACTTCCTTGATCCTTCATCACCATCACTTTTCTAAAACAACACTTCCATGCATCCCAAGCTTATAATTTCCTATGGGTATAAATACAATCTTTATGTTTGTACAGACCATGCACCTTTTCTTCAGCCACAGAATAATTGTTCTCCTCAGTTGTTCTAACAACCACCCAGGCTATCTAAAATGACTAGTTCTGATTCCCCTGTAATAAGTGTTTACAAACTGAACTTGCCATAAAGCTAACCCGAGGTGGCATATCGGTGGCCTATCTTAACCTCAAAAGACTAATAAGACTAATTCCCTAAGTGAGCAGCCCACTGGAGGCCAACTCCCCCTTTTTCTCTCTAATGTAATTGTGTGGCTCCATAGACATCAAAATGGCTGCATGTGGAGCAGACTAAGATGTCAACAATAGTTAACTAAGCTGTCAGACAACCAGTGAAACACTTTGTTACAAAAGACCAGGGTCAAGTAATGTCAAGTATTTTGAAAGTGATATCCATTTGATCCATTGTCTTGTTGTTAACCACTACTTTATATGCACTTGAACCTCCATATAAGGCCCTCCTTATAAGCCATGGAAGACTGTATTGATACGGCCCAAGTATCCTTCCATAGCCAAAATCTCTGCACTGGGGGAAACTGGTTAAGAATCAGTTTACTATCATGGTACAATAACCCTAGATCAGGATACCCCCACCCCAGCCAGGAAGCTCTAAGGAATGGCTTTCCTCCATATCATCCTCCCCACTGTATCCCTCTATCTCATCAGGGGTAGATCGGGTAGGCCAATGTCCCATAAGCTGGGTACATAGTTGCAGTATCGGCCACTCCTTTAACCTCCCTCCATAGGTCTCAGACAGAAAACTGCAAAATGGAAAAAACACCACAGCCACCTGGAGAGCCCAGACACTATACAGAAAGTCTGATAATTTGGTGGGGAGATGATCCAACACCTAGCTAGGAAAAGAGACATCTTGGCACCCCTGCCTCTGACGGTAACACCGTAACCCCTTCATCACTCCTATACAGTAACTCTCATTCGTCTCACTCAATATATTACTCATCAAAATTTATAGTATCCATCTCCACAACTTCACCTTTTCCTCACCCTAGACACTATTTCTTAAGGTACTAATCTACTCTATCATCATATTACAAATTGACTATTTGCAACTCCATCCTAATTAGCCTTCCATTTGCGATGCCCTGCTCATCATTGACTACTCCCAGATTGTTAGGAAAAAAGTCTAGCTTTGAATATATGGTAGGAAGTGCATCTTCCACAACATCCTACATGTAATTTTTTTGTAGTTCTTCAAGAGTTCCTGCACTAGCTGACAATGTTTCTAGGTAATCATAAGGAAGAATACTACTCTAACCACAGCTGAAAATGATTTGTATTTAGCAGGCTCTTTTGAGTTTAATTCCCTTTCAAAGTTGTAATCATGCAATATTTTTTTTAATCTGCTTGCCAACAAAGATACCTTACTTGAGCTTAGTTTGGGAAATCATAAGGAAGAAACAATATTCCCTCAAATACATAAATCAATCACCATTTTTATCTTTTGCAAGACTTTTCTACCCAATGCTAATCATCTACTGCCACTTCTGCCACCGGCTCCCTGGTTTTCCTCAAGGATAATCAAAATCCTAAGACTCATTTAAAATGCCCTCAACAAAACTGCACCTCCTGATATTTCAACTCTGTCCTCTCTGCCCATGATTTGTGCCTTCCATGCTTGCCTACAGCACCTCCATCCTTGCCCTTAAAACACTCTTCCCTAGAAAATAAAGCCAGAAGAGCATGATGTAGGGAAATCATTTTCATCTGTGGTTAGAGAGTTTAGTAACCATAGATTAAGAAACCTATTGACAGCTAGTACAGGAACTCTTTGAGATTTACAAGAACAGGAAAAATAGGGTTGCTGAAGTTGTGTGTTTTGCTCAGTTGTGTCTGACTCTTCGTGACCTCATGGACCACAGTACACCATGCTGATCCACTTGGTATTCATGTCAGAGATACTGTAGTGGGTTGTCAGTTCCTTTTTCAGTGGGTGACAGCGTATAGCTCCTGGTATTCCTAAGTGGTCTTTCATCAAAGTACTGACCATACCCAATTCCGCATGGCTTCAGGGTGGTGTCACCTCTTAGTTCCCTGACTGGTATTGAACCCAGGTCGCAACAGTGAAAGCACTAAATCCTGACCGCCAGGGTACAACACTTCCCATATTCACATCTGAACATTTTCCCTGAGAACCCAGGAACAGTCAGTGATGAGCAGAAGGAGGATTTCCCAAGGACATCAGGAACATGGAGGAAAGCTACCAAGAAATATGGGATCCAGCTATTATGGGGGACTGCTGCTGATGTTGACTAAAGGAAGACATAAAAGGAAGAAACTAAACATTTTAACCTTGAAAATTTACAAATTTGGTTTATTTTTCATTTTTTATTTTTCTAGACTTTTTCTGCAAATTATTATGGAATTCAAGACAAACCTAATATTATGCATAATATCTGAAAAATATCAGTTCATGGAAATATAACAAATTTGAGCTTTTTACAGATGAAAATTTTACACAGGCATTATAAATAAGTAAAAGTAATAATTATTATATATACTAAATGTATTGAGACTCATCAGTTAAAACAAAAAACAAATGACCCATTAAAACTTATAGTCTTCATATCATAATAAATACCCTGCCTCATTTGTCAAAAAGTCCAAACAAAATATGTCATTAATAAGTGTATTCAGAAATCTAATGTAGAAATGAACATTAACATCCATTGTTTTGCAGGGAGTTCTATTAACTATGAGATTGGGCTGGGGAACTGGGGAGTGCTGGTCTAGGGGGCCTCGCTGAGTGGAAACAATTGGATGGGGGAGGAACTTCCACTTCTTCCTGTTTTCTCCTGTTCTGGTCTGCCAGGTGACAGGCTCTTCTGCAGTTGTGGGTCATCTGTCTTAGAGCCAGGCACTCATGGTTGAAGGGCAAAGTAGAAAATTGTCCAGCATAAAAACCTGGGTAGCCTCCTCAACAATCTTGACTTGGTTCCCCTTCTGCCACCCATCACTAGAATGGCTAAAAATTCCACACCAGCTCTTCATATGAATCCTGGAACCCTGGGTAAGGACCCAAAACTGCATTCTGTTATGCACAGGGGTTCCCTGGTATAAGGGCAGCAGCACCCACTCATAGTCAACTAAGAGATGTTGGGGAATAGCCCGGTAGGCTGTGTTGACTCACTTAGCAAATCCACCATGAGTTAGACCTGGTACTCAGGCTTGATTCATTGTAGTTTGCACTGCTGATCAACATTCTGCAGAAAGCTGTCAATTCAACCCCAGGTATCATCAAATCGCTGAATGGCTCTGTTTGCAGCTTCCTCGGTGGTGGGTCAGAATCACTAGAGCTCTGCCTGTAATGTGGTAACTCGCTGGCTAGATCCCTGGTGACCTTCATCCCAACTGTCGCTCCATTTTATAATCTACGGACAGCCCTTCTCCCAGGAAGGCAATCTGCTGGATGCACCTCCTTGAGTGCTCTAGGTCCTTAGTATGGTATAGGAAAGTCTCACAACTGTGCTCTTCCCAGTGGGCATCCCTGGAACCCTCAGGAACCCATTGCTTCTCATCCAGGCTGTGCAGCTCTGTCACAATGGTATTCCATGTCCAGGGGCCTGCTATGGATTAGCTCTGATAGTTTGATAATGCTGAGCTCATCATACTGGGTCATCTTTGCACCTGCTTCTCCATTCTCTGTTGCTTTGCTTTACAACTTGAAAGCACCTAACCCCTGCTGTCACTTTGCTTTCCTCTCATCTGCATGTTTTATTATATTGCTAAGAGGAATTCCTCTGGTAGGAGGCCTGCTTCAGGACCTGACACTGTCCCAAGCACTGTATCGTAAATGGTTTTGATGCATCTTGTTTCCACAATATGTCTAAAGCACACAGCAATAAGAAGAGGAAAAGTATTAGGTATCCATAATGTTAGGATAATGTTCTACTCCCATTCCTTGTGGACTAGAACTGCCCTTTCTCACATGCAGAAAGCTAAAGTTCAACTGTAATTTTTTAGTTACATAGTATTTGAGGTTGAAAAAATACTTGTAGTCCATCAAGTTCAACCTTTTTAGATATCCTCTGATCTGCAATATGCAGATTAATTATTAGTTGTTAATTGATTCAGAGAAAGGTAAATAGAAAAATAAAATCAAATCTTGTCAATTGTCTCAAAGGGAATAAAAATGTAATTCCTTCTTGAACCCAGATACTGATGACCGGATTCCTCCCTGCATCAACACCCCCTCTCTAATTAAGCAGGATAACCCTGATAACCCTTTTTATTTAAAGATATTTCCAATCCCTTTCTAAAGTTATCTATTGAATCCGCTGTCACCACCTCCTTTGGTAGAGAATTCCACAATTTAACCACCCTTACTGTGAAGAAACCTTTATCTTTCTTTAAGGTGAAACATTTTTCCTTCTTATCTCAAAGGATATCCCCTTGTCAGTTGAAAACCTCTTGGCATAAAAAGTTCACTTGAAAAAAACTCATATTGACCCTGGATATATTTATATAAGGTAATAATATTCCCTTATAGATGCCTTTTTTTTATAGAAAAAAGTTTAATTTGGTTAGTCTTTCTTCATAACTTAGCCCCTCCATTCCCCTTATTATTGTTGTTGATCTTCTCTGTATTTTTTCTAGCTCTAAAATGTTCTTTCTATAAAGTGGTGCTGAAAAATTGTCCTCCATATTGCAAATGAGGACATACTAGAGATTTGTATAGTGGCAGAATTATGGGCCCTATTAAATTCTCCCTCATAGTTCTCTCGGTGCTTGCAAAAGGCAGTTTTCCTGCTGTTTGCGAGAACCGAATCTCTCGCAGCCTGCTTTACGATATGACTGCGAGAAAATGGCCGAGAATAGGCTCCGAGAGAGCTACGTAGCCTTAAATCTATGCACGAGTCTCGCATATCGTAAGAATCCCTACGTGGACAAAAAGTCCACGCAAGGGATCCGAAAGCCTCTACGTGCTGCCTCGGAACAGCCCGAGACAGCAGTGTAAGGCTCCCCCCTGCACCCTATACACATCCCCATGCTGCAGGGGTCTCTATCAGGACCCCTGCAGCACCCCCACATTAACCCCTTGCAGCGGGGGTCCCCGATCTGCATAGATCAGGCCCCCCGCTGCATTTAAAATTTTAAATTCCCCGCCGAGGCTCCTTAAAGGGACCGCGGCACACTATTACCCAATCCCGGCCGCGGCACTTAAAATTAACCCCCCTCTATGCTGGGGGTCCCCATCGGGACCCCCGAAGTGTCCCCACATAAACCCATTGCAGGGGGGGGCCCCGATCTGCATAGATCAGGCCCCCCGCTGCATTTAAAACTTTTAAATTCCCCGCCGCGGCTCCTTAAAGGGACCGCGGCACACTATTACCCAATCCCGGCCGCGGCACTTAAAATTAACCCCCCTCTATGCAATTCAATTTTAAATTTCCCGCCTCGCGGGTCCTCAAAGGACCGTAAAGGTCCTGAAAGGACTCGCACTAAAAATATTAACCCCAGGCAACTAATGTATGTAATGTATTATATGTAATATATTATATGTAATATATTATATGTAATGTATGTAATGTCATGTATTGTATGTAATGTATGTAATGTATTATATGTAATATATTATATGTAATATATTATATGTAATATATTATATGTAATGTATGTAATGTCATGTATTGTATGTAATGTATGTAATGTATTATATGTAATATATTATATGTAATATATTATATGTAATATATTATATTTAATATATTATATGTAATGTCATGTATTGTATGTAATGTATGTAATGTATTATATGTAATATATTATATGTAATATATTATATGTAATGTCATGTATTGTATGTAATGTATGTAATGTATTATATGTATGTATTGTATTGTGTTTATCTGTCTTTCCTTTTCAGGTGTGTAATTTTTTTATTTTCTGTAGTGGGGGGTGGGGTTGTAATGTATTTTTTTGTTTTCTGTAGTGGGGGGTGGGGTTGTAATTGTTTTTTTTTTTCTGTACTGTAGGTTTTTTTGTTTTTTGTACTGTAGGTTTTTTGTTTTCTGTGCTGTAGGTTTTTTGTTTTTTGTAATTAGAGTGTTGGGGAGGTTTATTAGGGGGTAGGTAGTGTAGGTAGGTAGTGTAAGTGTTAATAGATTAGTGTAGAGGGGGGTTAGTTTAGATTAAATGGTTTATTGGGGGTTATAGTGTAGTGTTTGTAGTTAGTGTCATGATGGTCCTTGAGGACCATCATGGCACTTATGTGGTTAATGTTGGGTTGTAACAGGCCCATAATGGTAATAATATACCCTTATGGGACTGATGGGGTTAAATAGAGCCTTATGGTGGTCTGGATTGACCATCATGAGTTAATGGGTTAATTTAGGCCTTATGGTGGTCTGTATTGACCACCATGAGTTAATGGGTTAAATAGAGCCTTATGGTGGTCTGGATTGACCATCATGAGTTAATGGGTTAATTTAGGCCTTATGGTGGTCTGGATTGACCATCATGAGTTAATGGGTTAATTTAGGCCTTATGGTGGTCTGGATTGACCATCATGAGTTAATGGGTTAATTTAGGCCTTATGGTGGTCTGGATTGACCATCATGAGTTAATGGGTTAATTTAGGCCTTATGGTGGTCTGGATTGACCATCATGAGTTAATGGGTTAATTTAGGCCTTATGGTGGTCTGGATTGACCATCATGAGTTAATGGGGTAATTATAGTTGCCTGGGGTTAATATTTTTAGTGCGAGTCCTTTCAGGACCTTTACGGTCCTTTGAGGACCCGCGAGGCGGGAAATTTAAAATTGAATTGCAGCAGGGTCACGATCGGTGCCGATCGGGGCCCCCCGCTGCAGGGGGTTTATATGGGGACACTTCGGGATAGAGGGGGGTTAATTTTAAGTCCCGCGGCCGGGATTGGGTAATAGTGTGCCGCGGCCCCTTTAAGGAGCCGCGGCGGGGAATTTAAAAGTTTTAAATGCAGCGGAGGGCCTGATCTATGCAGATCGGGGACCCCCGCTGCAAGGGGTTGATGTGTGGGGGCTGCGGGGGTTCCTATGGACCCCTGCAGCAAGGTGTTCATGTGAGGACACTTCGGGGGTCCCGACGGGGACCCCCGCATTGAGGGGGGGTTAATTTTAGGTGCCGGGGGGGGTATTCGGAGTACCCCCACGGCAGGGCTTATGTGGGGGACTGCCGCGGAGGTCCCTTTTAGGACCCCCGCAGCAATTGATGAGGAGTGGGAGCCTGCGATATCATCTCGCAGGCTGTCACTCCTCATGTACATTTACGCAGTGTAGATACGTACGGCCCTGCTGCGTAGCTCATACGTTGCTCGCAGCAGGGCTAATTTAATAGCATTGTAAGTTAGAGAAACTTTGCAGTACGTAGGGCTTAAGTAGAAGCCTCTTATTTACGAGGCTGGAATTTAATAGGGCCCTATATTTGCTTCCCTTGCTTCTATACCCTTCTTAGTACATGCTAATAGTTTATTTGCCTTTGCAGCTGTTGCTTGGCATTGAGCACTGTTATCCAGGTGATTGTCCACAAGTACTTCCAAATCCCTTTGAATTTCTGTTAGCCATAGATTTACTACATTAAGATTATAAATTGCATCTTATTTTTATTTCCCAGATGCATAACTTTACATGTATGTGTATTAAATCTCATCTGCTATTTAATTGCTCATTCCTCTAATTTATGCAAATACCTTTGAAGGGAAAGTACATCATTTTCTGATTTAATTACCTTTTACAACTTTGTGTCATCAGTAAAAATGGAGACAATACTTGCCAGTCCCACCTCTAAGTCTTTAATAAATATGTTAAAAAGTAGAGGACCTAATACTGAGCCCTGAGGAACCTCACTTACCACATTAGTCCAATCGGAATATGTTCTCTTTACAACAACCCTTTGCTCCCTGTCTTTTAGCCAGCTCTCAATCCAAGAGCAACTATCCAATCTGACAGTGCTTGAGCAATTTTATTAAAAAAAATTGAAAACATTTGCAAAATGCAGATGTGCAAATCTGATAGACTTACCCCAAAAGGCACACAACTGTAATTTCAGTCAAAGGTATTTCTACCAAGTACTGACTCTGACAACAAATGTTTGTTTATTGTATGTTTAATAAACAAAAGTGTCACAATAAAAAATATGTAGCACCTAAAATAATGAAATTTCTTATAATCCCAGTTTTAACACTACAATATATAAAAAGTCCAGCTCTGTCCAGACTTTAATTGTCAATGTTAACCAAAACATCTCAGTGTTGTTTATGTGTTTTTCACGTTAAATATATTTTATATGTACGGTGCAACTTAATATACATACATAACTAAATAAATAAATACATAATAATGATAAAAATACATTCGTTCTCTAGTCCTCTTTATAGTAACAAATAAACAGAATCAAAAGAGGAAGCTCACAGTAGATCATCATGACATTTACAAGTTAATAAAGTAAAGACTATAATGTTTAATTAAAAAAAACATTTTGTCCACTGTAAATATGAGACAACAGTGATCCTTTATTATATATAATTTCTTCATTCTCCCCTCTCTGGTCTCTCATATATTTATATGGTCTTTATATAACATTATATAACTCTGAAAATTGCTTTTAGAAAGAAACAAAAAAAAATATATATATATATATAATTTTTCACTTTTTATGCAATTCTTTACTGCTGTCTTCTATTTATTTACTAAAACCCCTTTCTGCATTGTATATATAAGTTTACAGCCTTGTAAACTAATGAATTTTAAATTATTGGTTATAAAGGCATGGATCTGCCACCTTCCCATTGTGTAGATTCAAACTTACTGTGTATTGAAAGCCTCCTCCCACATCAAGAAGTTGATCGCTGTAAATCAAAAATTGCAGATTCTGCAGCAGCATAATTGCATATAAAAGTAATAAATTAGAGGCTGTATTTTTTACATCTCAAAATCTGTTTCTTATCTTCAAGCATTTTTACCTCTAAGAATGCTTGACCACAGTGACCCATTAAGGACATAAATATGTTCCTTATATGTTTATGTCCATTTGGATTTGCAATCTCTGGTACTGGAATGGTGCTAAAAACCATGGAACTAGTATCTGTATTTCTTTCCTAATAAACCCCCTTTATATACAACCCCACATTCATGCTGCCTTATATATGGCCCATAACCTCTTAGATCTAATAATCCTCACTGGGTCTGGGAACTGCTTCACTTCAAATGGATTTGTAATTTAGGAATATAACCCCTGTAACCTATAACTGCCATTTGCTGCCCCTGCAGTAGTTTAGTGGGTCTCTCCCAATGTCGTCATCCCATGTCCATTAAGCAATGATTCAATATCCAACTCCACCGCAAACTCTCCATAAAGTTATTGCACCCTAAGTAAAGCTCTATAGAAGTTGTACAAATTACTGTAATGTTTTCTGCTTTAAGTCATATTAAAACAACTCAGAAGGGGTAAAAATAGTAAGCAAGTTACCGGAAGTTGTACTTCACACCACCATGTTTATTATCAGGAAAGGGCCCAGTAACTAAGATACATCCTGACGACAAGACGTTAGAACAAGAGAAAAGTATAAACACCCCAGGACACAATCAGTAAGTTACATCACATAGTTTGATGTCTCTGGGGGACACCATTTCTTTCTCATGTAGTATAACAAGACAATATCTACAGCAGCCTCTCTAACCCATCACACTGAGGGTAACTGAAGCCGTGATCATTCTTCACACAGAACTTATGGGACGTCAGATCTGCCAATATCCATATTCACATCACACGGGGTAAGTACAAAATATACTGAAAGTTTAAATAAATATTTTCATTGGATTTACTAGATGCATCTAATCTGCCCATTGTATCTTTTTGATACATTCAAAATGTAATTGTGCTTGGGTTAGGTTCATCCTACATGAATAACTTCCATATTATTGTCCTACCACTGTCACTGTACGGCTGCTCCACTAATCTTCCACCATGTCTGTAATATAATAAGTGTAACTAATAAATATTAAATATTGTGTATGGATAAAGGGGACGCTCTGTATATACGTTATTATAAATAGCGACAGATAAGAGATAGAAATATATTGTTATTCAGTATCTAGATGTTTCTGCAGAATTCTATTTGGAAGCACTGATACTATGTAACAGTGTATTTATTATATATATATATATATATATATATATATATATATATATATATATATATATATAGATCTAATACTATGTAACCGTGTAATTATGATATATATATATATATATATATATGTATATATATATATATATATATATATATATATATATTTATATATATATATATATATATGATACTATGTAACAGTGTACTTTTTGTACATACATCTGATAATATGTAACAGGGTAATTATTGTATATACATCTGATAATCTGTGACAGTGTAATAATTAAATATACATTTGTAACATTTAAAGCAGAATCCATCATTGTTTATATTCAGTATTCACAACACTATATATTCTCCTAATTGTAAATAAAACATAATTATAGGCATAATGTGCTTTAATTGAAGGAAAAGTTAAAAATGTTCCTGGATTATTTAAAGTACAAGTCTGTCCAAGGATTGTATTATGAGATCTGTATCTGTAAAACATGGATTTTCTCTGTTTGGGAACAATAATAATAATGTGTACAATTGGTTAATTTTTATAAGGTCTTGAATTTTTATAATGTCTTGAAGTATTACATACAAATGGAGAGGACATAAACATATATGATAAATGTAAAAGTGACAAATATGAGAGGAGGGAAGACTGGGGGAATAGAGTTGGAGGGAAGAAGTGCAGGGGGGGAGGCAGCAAACTGAGTTCAGTGATCGTCTGTACAAGATGGTTTGAAATGTACAAAGCTTAAATATTGTTATGAAAGTTAAATAAAAAATATAATGGGAAAAAATGATGACAAACTTTCTCCATTTAAAGCTTCTCAGTAAAATAATAAAATAAAGCAATAAAAGACGGCCCGGAGAGCAAACTCACGGCACAATCTTAAGCACTTTTGTAGTTTCTCCTGGAGCTATTTGTTCAATTTTTCTTATGTCATTTGCAGGGAAACTAGGTAAATAATATTGCTAAAAGAGGTTTTACAAACATTATCGAAAAACGAAAGAAACTTTATTGCACCAAAGAAAAATTGGCGATGTCAAAAATATATATGTGTATTATTCACATTTATCGGCGACACCAAAAATATATCACACCAGTTTAAAAATTCTGGTGTAGTAGTAAAACTATAATAAAGTTGGATATTAATGCCTGGACGAAATATGGGTGGTCAAGACCTCCACATCACAGGTAAGTGTACTAGTACCCTGAGACCTCTAGGGGTACCTCCTACCTGTAGGATACTACCTATGTAGATACCCCATTTCTGGCTAAATAGCTCGACAGATAGATAGGGGGAAAAAAGAGATTTGTGTCCAGGCAATATTAAATAGAGAACTCCAACAAATATAAAAAATAATGGCAATCACCAGTAGCAGTGAACAATACAAAGGTAAAATGTATTTAAAAGAAAAAAAGGTCATAAATGAGCACTGTAATACCATGTGGTTGGAGTAATGGTCACTAAATTTACAAACGGAAATTTACAAATTCCTACATATATATAAAGTGCCCAAAATATATAAACCACTTCTGGTTTCCAGTGCTCTGTTTAAGTAGGTCACATATAATGCAAATAGATCCTTATATTCACTGCATAAAACTTCTTGATATAGTATAAGGTAATAATAATACCAATAAGCAAGATTTAATAGAGAAAGACAAACTCTCACGTAGATGAATGCGCTATATTATTTATGGCTTCCCAGTGTTTAAATTCTGAATAATCTAAAGTAGTCAAGCTGTATAAATCCCATATATGGGGGTCATTCCCAAAGTGCATATAGTAAAACAGTGCATATATAAAAAACACAAGAAATATACAAATCACATATTCCCCGATGAGATAATCATATAGGGTCCTAAAAATCCTAATGTAATGCCCAACTGTATTGTAGTTTTACTACTATACCAGGATATTAAAACTGGTGTAATATATTTTGGGTGTCGCCGGAGAATTTGAATGATAAACATATATAGTTTTCACATCTGAAATTTTTCTTTGGTGCAAGAAAGTTTCTTTCTTTTTAAGTGTTATGCTCTTTGGAAACTGTAAATAGTTATTTGAGTTATCTAAAAGAGGTGATATATTGTTTCACTAGTGAGATGACACATTGAAGAAATCACATTATACGCTCACTGTCAGGTCTCCTCATATATTTCTGCCTTAATGTGATCTCAATAACAACTAGCCTCATTCAATTTGGAGCAAATTTACGATTTGAGCTCGCAAATGGAGATTATAGGCAAATTTGCTATTCAATTAGTGTCTTTTTGCAAACTCGGGTCGGGTTCCGATTTTCAGCCATGCAAAAATGTCGGACGTACAGTTCGGAGCCTACACCACTCTGAAGCCTTTGATCTGTCAAGGATGCAAGACTTTGTATTGCGAAAATAACAACTAGCTATTCAATTGACAAAATCGTTCAACAACTTTGCCGCAATCAAGCTTGCAAATGCAAAATGGAGGCCCAAATAGGACCCGCAAAGGGGTTATACACCAGTTTTGAAAAACGTAAATGACAAAATAAAGACACCAATACACTTTAAAACAGGGGGAAAGCAATGGGAGGCATTACAATGACATGCACAACAAGTCCCACATATGAAATATTGCAAAATAAAAATGGCTGCCATATTAACCCCTTCACAATGATAGAGCCTATAATGTGTACCCTAAAAATACAAAGATCATCTCATATACCTCTGACTCATCACATCTATGTTGGGACAACAAATAGTGGCCATATTTCAGCACCACCTCACATAGATCAAGTACCAGGGGAACATTTTAATATCTGTTGTTCAGTCCTTCAGTTGTGTCTGAATCTCTGTGACCATATGGACTGCAGCACATTTAGCTAGGTGCCTGCAGCAGGTTTGCATGCCAAAGATACTGCAGTGGGTTGCCAGTTCCTTCTCCAGTGGACTGGTATTTATCTGACCTCTCTGCTATCACCTGCCCAACTACACTGGCCCTACATGGTATAGCTCACAGCTTCATTCAGGTAAACAAGCCCCTTCAACAATTAGCAATCCACACTAATGTCAATTGATGAATATCAGAACATAATGGGAGGTAACAAAAGGGAATGAGTAGACATTTTGACACATGGCCACCGGCAATGGCGTGAGACTCTCCAGGATGGGTGTAGCAGAGATTACCCCTGATGGAGATGAGTTGGCTGTTGATCCTTGTGCCACTGCTCAGCCTCCATGCTTTTTTGCTAAGTGGTGTTGGTGAGGGGGCTTGTGTACTTCAATGAAGCTGTGAGCTATAACATTTAGGGCCTGTATATGTGGGCAGGTGATAATAGAGAAGTCAGAAAAAATTATAATCCACTAGAGAAGGAGCTGAAAACCCACTCCAGTATCTCTGACATTCAACCCTTGCATTCATCGTAATATATATGAATCTAATGCATGTTAACTAGGGCTCATTAGTTTACATCTATAGGAATGGGACACTAATGTGATGTTTTTTTTGTTGCCTAACTCGTACCATTGAAAACACACTGACATGGTTAGAATGGTATAACAAAGTTTTATTTGTGTATTAACCCTTTATGTTGACTATATAAGATATATATTATTACAAGCGACTTGCCCATCAAAAATGTCGGCAATATAATTGTAAGGCTGGGAATGCTGTTTGCCAATCAATTTGAGTCTCTGACACTTTTAACCTTTTTGTTATCTACAAAGATGTACAACAATTATAGTAAATGTGTTTATTTTTTCAGCATGTAACTTGTAGTTTAAAAACTGGTAAAACATCCTTTTTTAACAATATTAACCTTTTTAATTGTCAGCTATGCAGGAGTAATATACCAATAGGTCAACTCTGTATGAATGAATATGTTAAACCATTACAAAATTCTTTGTAACATGCAACTTGTACTTCAACTACTGGTAAACCACACAGGCATTGAATCCATAGGAAGGATAACAGAAAACCCCCCAGTGAAACTTATCCAATTGTGTCAAAGGGGTAAAAAAAAGAATTCCTTCCAGTAACTGGTGATCAGATTACTCCCTGTATCAATACTATCTAATTAATTATACATTTCAATTTTCCAATGAATAATCATCCTCCTACTAACATGAACCCTTAATTACATACAATGAACCAACTTTCCACACCTTGTAAAATACAATTTTAACATTTCAAACATTAACTTTTAATATTAACATCTAGACTGGAATTTTAGGAAAATGCAAAGTAACTGTTCTGTGGGGCCAATCCTGCCAAAAGGCCACTTGCAAGACATTCCAATATTTTAATTTGTCTATCGGATACAACCACTGTTTGTTCTTTTTTTCACTTGTTTTTTTGTTATTCTTGTGGTTATTGAAAATGGCACATATAGAGTTTCCTATGTGAAATAGTGGTCCTCTAAAAAGAGCACAAGTGACATTAAAGTTCATCCTCGAAATAAAACCACAACAATCTCTGATGTTTTTTTTTTTGTGAATTTGTCCTTGAGATAAATGCACTTTTCCTTTTTTTTTTGTACATCTGTTGTATTGTTATCCTTTTTATGTTATTGAAGTTATAGCACCTCATAGTAAGCAATGTTTTTTGTAAAAAATCTGCCATCATCAGATAAATAACCCTGAATTTTTTTTTTTTCCATATAAACTTTTATTCCTACTGGATTGTTGCATCTTGAAAATGCAACATAGAGTTGTCCATGTGCAAATACATTTTCCTGTAAAAAAATACCCACAGACTTAAAAGTTTGTCCTTGGGATTTATTTTTGGTCATAGCAAATGCCATGGTAATCACTTGGAGCCAAATCAATTATTGGTATAAAAACTTGTTCACTTTTATGGGTACCATTCATAATTTCTGCATGTATGAAATGTTCTCTTAAATCCTGCACAAGTAATCTGGTCCCATAACAAAGTCATTTTTTGGGATTCATATTTCTCAGTAGCATGACAATTGCTCCTTTTTTCAGTTGCAAAATATGTGGTGGCATTCCAGAGGGAGTTAAAGAATTGATAAACTCCATACTAAAGTTAGCTTCACTGTCTTTGTCATCGCCTAGAACCGAATCTTCACTGAAATAATATTTTTTGGGTGCATTGATTAATTTTAAAATGTTGTAATTTAGATTCAAGCCATCTATATTTTTTTATATTAATATCACTTTGTTTGCAATGTCTGAGTAATCCTCATTATTGATAGTATTTAGAAAGATTGCTGATATTAATGATTCTTTGCAAATAATTTCTAATGGAATTTCAACGGTATCATCAGGTGGATTCATTATTTTTGGATGTTTTCCTTCTCCAATTTGAATTAGAAAATCATTGAATTCATTTTGGCCTTGAGATCTCATATTTAGATCTAATTTAAGGTGTGTAAATATTTTCCACAGTTTACTTGTCTTCATACAAGTTTTGATGATGTCAGTCCTATTTCCATGTGGCACAACAGATAGTGTTTGCCTAAAATCTACTCCTAAGAACATAGATTAAATTAATTTGGTTAAATTAATTTAATATAACCTAGGATTCCCTACTCAAGGGTACCTAGACTGTACTAAAGCGCCTAAAGGTACAGAGAGTAATTGGCATAGAGGCACTAATGGAGTTTGTAGAGTTGTGGATATCCCAACTATTACTCAGAAAATGTATAAATAAATATATATCGGAGCACCAGAGCTACAATCCCAAGATAAAACAGAACAGTAAATCTAAAATCTTGAAGAAATCTTAAAACATATTTTGCCGGATATAGATAGGAACAAGAAATAATATTGAAATATCTACCAACACCATATTAGTATAAACCCCCAATAGAGATTAAAAATAAAATAAAATATATAATAAACATAACAAACAAAATACAAATAAAAACAATAATAACGATAATGATAAAAATAATACTTAAGTGAGTTCAGAAATAATAATGATGATGATGATGGTTGTAATACTTGAATAAACACTTTCAAAATCTTTCTCCTGCTTGTACTTTCTCTCCAAATTCAATATAAATCAAGGAAGATGCACTCCATGAATCCATCTTTATTATATTGTGGGGCAGCTGTATCCAATTACTCTGGTCACCACAGAGTCCATAAACTGTAGAAAATGCAAAAAAGCAAAGAAAAGCGCACACACCACTTCCTAGTGCAAATCAATATTTATTTGAGAGAATTCAAGTATCAAAAAATGGACACTCACATGTATTATCCTCTATATTAGATTATTAAATGGGTACATAAGATTATACTCAGATCCTCCACATCGCTCAGCAATCAATACATTGCAGGGCATGACACAACATCATTGTTGCCTCATCTATTATAATTAATTTAGTTTGTTTACATTTTTTGGCTTGTAATTATTTAATTCGAATATCTGACACTGATGTTTCTAGAATGGGAACTGGTAGTTTAAATCCACTATGCACAGTTCTGCCACCTTCTAACAAAAGTGCTGACAATTCCAGTTGTTCCAAATGGCAGTGCTATTTGACCCTGAGCTCAAATGAAATTCATCAATAAATTATATAGATACATTTTTCCTGATCCACCAGTTGCATCTAGATAGAAATAACTCTCTTTGAGCATGTCATCATCTATTGCATTTGTGATGGCGTTAAATGCTTGCAATTGTAATGTATTTAAAGTTGCAATTTTTTCTTGAGTGTTTTTGTTTTCAAGCTTAGTGTCATAGTCTTCAAAGTTTATTTAATCTATGAGTCCTGGATGAGACAGATTACAATTTGCACAATATAATCCATGACAAAGAAAGACATCTTGAATTTCCATTAATGCATTTAATTGAGCAATGGTCTCATTGTAACATTTCCAAAAGTCTTTACACATATTTAGTTTCCCATAAAGCTAATGCATCAGGTACAAAGATGCAAATTAATGCAAATTGTTCTCTCATTTGCTTTGGCATTTGACATAGTGCTGCTTCTTCAAGACATCTATCTCATTCCGTTTCATCTGCAAGGAAGTTTTAAAGTCTTGCAGCTAACTTTAGAGTATCATAAACTATGTCATTCACTGTGCTTAAATGTTCAGAACTTTGTGCACCGGGAACATGTACAAGAAGTAATCCTAAACTGAAACGTTCAATGTCTCTTGGACTAATGGTATAAATTATGGGGATAATTTTATTTGTATCTTTTTTTCGTTGTCGACATTGGCTATTTACAAATACATAGTGTTTTTAATGTATAAAAATTGTTTGGCCTCACTGTCGTCGCAATTTAATTGAAACCAAGCAGTAAGTGTTTTTGCTCTATTTTCATTTTGGGCTATGGCATTTTTTTAATTCCCTGCAGTAAAGCAAACAAATTGACTTTGTGGCAAATGTACAGATAATCGATAAAAAGCATGTGACCGATCATTCATCTCAAATTTCAGAAGACGCCACATTGCTTCTGGAGAACTGACGTTTTGTGTTCATTTTGGCCACCTAGCACAACAACAGTTGCTGCATCATATCCTTTGTATATATATTTATACACATATTTTATGGATTTAATAGAAGTGCAAGCTTCCACATTTATGTGTGCATTGTACTTTATCAGCAAATGTGGATTGTATGGAAAAAACAAATCTATTATAGACCTTTTGGCCACGAATAATAGCAGTTTGTCCTTCTCTTCTTTTATTCAAAGGGTATCCATCACAATTAGCATAAGTTTGCATTTTAAATTGTTTTTAGAAAACTTTTGTGCATTTTTAAATTTCCATACTTGTTGAATTAGGATTTATATCTCCACATGGGCCATGAATCATTCAGTGTGTTACAATATCATAAAGTTTGGAATATTTTTGTGGATGTGGCAGTTCAGCACTAATCACTGAATCCACTCTCTGTGCAGTATTCCATTTTTTTTCCTTGTAGGATTAAAAGTATATCTGCATGTGGCAGGCCTCTTTTTTGAAATTCAATGGTATAAACCAAAGCCACACATTCCCAAATAATTGTGCTTTAGTTATATCATTTATTAATGTATTTCGTTTTTTTTTTTAATACTGTAGCCACTAAATCTGGTCATTCAGAAGTATTTGGTCAAGTTTAAAATTTTCCTTGATCTCCGGCCATTGTTGATTACATGTGAATGTAACGAATAAATCTGTTTTTTTATAAATTTAGTCACAATAGCCATGGCATCATTATATCTTTCTCGCATATTGCGAGGAGATCCTTGGAAAGAGAATGGCAAAATGATTGCTTTTCCAGCTGGAATGTCTCTGTTTGTAGACAATTCAGCAACATACATTTTGTTGAAATTTGATAAAACTTAGATTATTTGCTTCGACTTTCGATATTCTAGCATAGAAATATTATTTCTAACATGAACTTTACTATTGAGATAACTTTGCAATTTAAATTTTGGTTGACACCCTGGCTCACCATTTGGAAAGAAAATGGGATATGTCATTGGATCCAAATTACTACTTAATATATTTATGTTTATAAAAGGTTGCTCTTCCTTGTATGGATGTATTCAAATATCCAGCTCAAATGGTTCACCATCCTCATTTTTAAAGACCATTTTAACACCATTTACTGTTGGTAAATTATAATGACTTTAATCAGTATGGCAATCTCTTTTCAGAACTATATTTACTTTTGGCATTGGCAATTGATTTATTTGAGCATGTGCCTGTTGTTCTTTTTTTTAACCTCTGCTAATTTTTTGGTTTGCTTGACTATTTGGGTTGTTGACCATAATGGTATCAAGCTGTTCAAAGACTATGGGTAAGCATTGTTTATTTTCAGGAAGCATCATCCGTTGTTCAACAGCCATTGTATCTAGGACATATAACTGTGCAAATTTCCTTTGCTCTCCTTCTTGTGGGTGTAAATGTGAAGTCCGGTGGTAAATTTGTCCTTGTACTTTAAAGTAGTAAGTGCCATGTCCTGGGACATTTTCTGGAAATGTTGCATATATTGAAGCAAATGAAATTGCACTGTTATTTTTTAAATTGCTATAATTTGGAAATGTTGGATCACTCATTATACTTTTTCAATATTCTGGAAATGTGTGTCTTTCTGGAAGTCTTACCTTTCCTTTCTGACAGCAACTAATAAACTCCATCAGTCTGTCTTTCCTTCAGAAAATGATAGGCCCCATAAAACTGACAAACCACATTGAGTAATCCACAATAATGACTCTCTACCGGTAGTGCTGTAAATAAGGGACTATTCTGAGCTTCCTGAACACAGATACTTCTACAACGTTGTATATCAACATTGGTGTCATGTATATCAACATCAGTGTCATTGGGCAATACTTGGTAATTAGGCAATGTGTCACAGACATTATGTTTTTTACTTTTTCTTTTCTTTGTAGCTCCGTCACACTCAGTTTGTCCTTTTTCCGTCATTTTTCTTTTATTGGCAAGTGTCTGTCGGTCTTCTTCTATTAATCCTCTTGAAGTCTCGAGCGACTGTGCATCTCACCATCTTTGCTTCCGTTCCATTGCCCATATTGTTTTCCGTTCTTTCTTTGATTCTGCGTTGTCCGCTGTTGTAATCTGTAATTGTAAATACAGGCATTTTAGTTTCAATTGTAATGTTTTCTTATATAGCAAACAATGGCAATCATAACGTTACTAAAATGTTTTATTTATTTACCTGAAGTATTAATGGATTAAGTTATTTTCCACTTTGTGATGGTCCTATAGTTGTGGCCTTTTATTTCTTCAAATCTGCAAGATATACATATTATGTTTATTGTACATATTGTTTTTAACTGTCATCAATGCAGAACCTAGAACTGTAATGAAAATTAACTGAAAGGCATGTGTAATTTTGTCATTAAATGAATTCATTAATCAATGTCTGATTTTGAATTTGCATACATGAAAACATAAATAGCTAAGCATATAAGTATTGATAAATAAGGTCAGTATATAATTTTTTTTTTATAATAATTCAGAATTAATTAATACATTAATATACATTAATTAATTAATCACTAACTGTCATCAATGCAAAATATAAAGAGCTAATCATGTTTTCCTAAAGAACGGCATCATTGCAATGTAAATTTAATATCCAAACACAAAGACCTAAGAGCAAACTGTAAAATGACCTGAAAAGGATTTTAAATTTTTGTTTCAATTAATTAATTAATTAATTAATTAACCAATCAATGTATGAGGTTTAATTGGCATACATTAAAAGGTAAATAGCTAAGCATCTATGTATTTATAAATAAGGTCATTCAAATTTGTTTGTTTAATTATTATTTACTAATTAATTAATATATTAATATAAGTTAATTAATTAATCAATAACTGTCATCAATGCAAAACAAAAATACTTAATAATGTTTTCCTAAAGAAGGGCATCATTAAATCATATACATGTAATGGTGATGTAATTGCAGATGAAATGCTGCAGAGCTCACACTCTGTGTTCCGACAGGTACAGAGATGAGCAAACTAACATGACATTCAAAGCATTTTTTATGTTTGTATTCAATTAATTCATTAATCAAGGAAAGTGTGTAATTGGCATACATGCAAAACGTAGAGGCCTAAGCACCAATGTATTCATAAATAAAGGCAGAATAAAATATGAAATGTAGCAGGTGTCAGCGCATAATAAACTGATGAAAATATTTAAGTGCTTTCAGGGTCCTTTATACTTTTTTTTTTTAATATTACTAATTAATAAATTAATGGATGTTAATAATTAATCAATGAATAAATGTATTAGAAAGAGCAATGTTTCTCTTTTTTACAGTGAGATTATTTTTTAATGAATGTGCCACAATCCTTCTCCAATGGAGGTCCCAGAGCATAATAAAATGATATAAATATTTAACTGCTTTGAGGGACCTATCCCTGTCAGTCAATGAGCAGCAATACATATATATAAGTGCAGTGTAAAATATGAAACATTTTTAGTGCAGTGAAAATTCTCCTTTTTTTTTTCTAATTAATAATTAATAAATTATTGTACTTAACTAATTAATCAATGAATACATGTATTAGAAAGAGCTAAGCATTTATGTATTCTTAAAGTAAGGGCAGTGGAAAATATGAGATTTAGCATAAAAATGTTTTTTAATAATAATGAATTAATTATTTTAATAGTAAGTCATTATTTAATAAATTAATATACTTTACCTATGTGTAATTAATATCCATCAATCAATATGCTGAAGAGCTAAACATCTCTTTAGATTTTCCGGCAGCAGAAAATGTACAGTGGACTGTTTATCACCTGAGGAGGAAGTGTTAGAAATTTGCAAACTGCAGTATTTATAGGCTGCGTGCACAAGGCAAAACTGTTTGTTTAGAAGGGAAAACCGACATTTCAGATTCGAGAAAAGGGCAATGAGCGCCTTCGGAGCTGATTGCCTAAGGCCTGCGAGCTCAATGGCTCGCCTCGCTTCGTGAGGCTTGCAAGCATGATAACAAATCGAAGTTTCACAACTATTATATGTGATATGATATCTAATGCTATTATGACTATTATTCCTCTTTATAAGTATGGAACTATTGCACGTTAACTAGGGCCCATTAGTTTACATCTATAGGAATGGGACACTAATGTGATGCATATGGATGCCCCCGAACCCAAACCATTGAAAACACACTGACGCAGGTACAACGGTATAACAAAGCTTTATTATTTACACAGACCACAATGGTGAAGAGTGTGTAACAATATCATGGGTGTGGTGTGGACTGGACCCCAGAGAGCAAGAGGCTAGGATTGAAAAAAAGGGGATACCTACAGGGGCCAATATAATAGTCTAGAATACGCATGAGGCAGAGCATCTTCCAGGGTCACATACGGTCACTACACCACTCCAACCTGAGTGTGAGGAAAAAAAGGATCATCACAAATTACTCCATTTATTTGAAGAAAACTTTTATGTGCATAGCACTTACAACTTGTCTGGATCTTCTCAATAAAAAAGATGGTTCAACATCTGGATTGTGTAATCCAATCCAGTTTCACACATACAGTGAGGTGACAAAAACAAAAATCTTAAAAAAGTGGTCAACTAAAAAAAGGCGGGGGAAAAAAATACTAATTACAATGCATGTACATTACAGTGATAAATACTGTAACTGTAACAATATACCAATTCACCTGATTCCCATCTGCAAGTTTTACTAACCATTAGCTAGGTCTCTGTATAATCATCAATATGGGCAAATAGCCTTTAATACAGAGAGGACACAAAGGTCAGTAACCAGAATCACTGTTACTTACATCAGACCCAAGGATCTGTTCTCAGACCAATATTGCTTCACTAGTGCATATTTCAATGTTGGCTGTCATTAACATGCCATTGTGAGACTTTGCAAGTCCACCACCATAGCGGTATTGAAACTAACAACAGTCATGTCTGAGATATCTTGCTATATGATATCTTTAAGATTGGGGAAGCTACATGTTAAGGGGAGGGGGTGCTGTCATTGAAGGAATGTCTACCTGAGAGGCCCTGGGAAAACCTTTCACCTCATGCATTTCCTCCACAATATTTGAAGATGCAGCTGATTCCTTCATGGACCTGTATTGAACCTAAAACAAAAAAAAAGAAAAAAAAAAGAAAATCACCTAAAATATAAGGCCTTAAATAATATAGGGATGGCAGCATCTCTTCCCAACAACATTCCTTAGTGGCCATCAATTGGTGACATGTTAAACCAAACCCTACGTGTCCACAGAGAAGAGGACCATGGACCATGTGATGGGAGGTATCCATCTGCATACAAAATATCACCATCACATAGGCCAAGATCCAAGACTTTGTAGCCAGGCTAGATTTGTTTAACATTGTGACAAATAGATTATCACTGAGGAGTGCTGGTGAGAAGGCAAAGACATGTCCGCAACCCCTATTGCCTCCTCCATCTGGCCACAGGGCCCACACGAATGCCGTCTCCCAGCTGTTGGTAGTTGTGGTGGTGGAGGGAAAGCAGCTGCACAACAGGTGGTGGGGGCCGTGGCATGATGGAATTTGAGGAGGTGCCGGGCTGTGGCTGCCCGGTGTATACCACTCGTGTTGACAGGGGGGGGATGGCTGGGGAGCCCCATTCTGGTCAGCCCGGCTATGTTCGTCTCTTGCATCACATGATGCTTCCTTACCTCCCTGGAGAGTCTGTCCATGCTGCACCTAATAGCAAAGATGCCGGCATCCAACCTCTTCATAGTTTCCATCTGCTCACGCATGATGGCCAGCATCTCCGCCAGCGTTGGCTAGCAGGGCCAGGTGAGGAGGTGGTGGTTGTTGAGTGGGGAGAGTCTGAGGCCTGGCTGGAGCCAGGAGGGATGATGGTACATGTCATTAGTATGATGCTTAATACATTGATATATTTTCATTCATAACTGTCAATGTATTATGTGTGGTGTTTGACCTAACTTTATGTATGCCTCTATGTGTCTTATTTAAATTATGTGTCTAGCACATATGTGTATTGTGTAAATATGTGTAACTACGCTAGTAATATAATATAAAGAATCCAAAAATAGCGCACCTACAAATCAAATGAAGGATAAATAAAGTATTACTGGAATATGTGTGTTGGGGAAAAAAAGTGGTAATAATAAATATTGGGGGATGGGGCATAGGGGATGGAGGGGGGATGTCCTAACTATATATATATATATATATATATATATATATATATATATATATGTATGTTTTTAATCTATGTGTATAGCAAATATGTGTAGTCTGTAAATATGTGTAAGCCTTATGTGTAAATAGCTCAAAACAGGGCCCTCCATTCTTTATGAGGTTTTAAGTTTGTTTTTTGCCATGTACTCAACCCCTGTACATCGCTACGGAATATGTTGGCATGATATAAATAAAGATAATCATATTAATAATAATAATAATAATAATAAAAATAAAAATAAATAGATTGGAAATAGAATGTAAAGAAAGAAAAACACGTAAATTACCTTTCTTCACACCACAACTACTCTCAGAAAATCTCTCTCCCACCTGCTCCTGGAACTGCGTGCTAACTCCAATGAATCTCACAACACAGTCAATGCATGGGCGTGTGTCAATCCAATTTATAAGTTCCTACTGTCAATCAAACTGTCTAGCTTGGCTGAGAGGTGTGTCTCGCATAGCTTTATTTCACAAATGGATAGTTCATGACGATCACGGCTAGTCCTTCTCCTTTCCAGTATGCGCCAGCGGCAAAATCTCACAGGCTTGAGTCTCAAGGCCTTAAGTCATGCCAAGCTCGATTTCAATAGCTAATACGGACGAATTTGATGGCCGCATCCATTGCGACTGTTACGATGAACTTACGGGCTTGGCATTTTTCAGGGCTGCAAGGCTTAGAAATATTAATAAAGCAATGTAAGTCATTAGAATAACTTGCACAATAATCCGCAATGATAAAATATGGAAATAAAAGAGATATTTGGATTGTCATATGTTGTAATGGTCATGCATATGTAAATTACATCAAGATGGCTGCAGGTGAACAGATGAAGGGGAGTCCAGAACCACAGAACCAGGCAGATGATCTACTGAGAGAGGCTGCAGACCAACCAGGTAACCTGGAAGTGCTGGCCCTGGCACAAACACAGCTGCAGGGGGTGAGCAACAGAACATCAGCTTTCAGCTATTTGATCACCTGCTGATTTTGAACGTTTGTCCACTGACAAAGAAATGATTAGTCTATAATTTTAATGGTAGGTGTATTTTAATAGTGAGAGACAGAAAAAAAAATACAAGAAAAATGAATGTCTAAAAATGTTATAAATTGATTTTCAGGTCAATGAGGGAAATAAGTGTTTGACCCCTTCAACTTAGTACTTGTTGGCAAAACACTTGTTGGCAATCACAGAGGTCAGACACTTCTTGTAGTTGTCCACCAGGTTTGCAAACATCTCAGGAGGGATTTTGTCCCACTCCTCTTTGTAGATCCTTTGCAAGACATTAAGGATTCAAGGCTGACGTTTGGCAACTCGAACCTCCAGCTCCCTCCACATATTTTCTATGGGATTAAGGTTTGGAGACTGGCTATGTGTTTTTCTTGGGGTTTGACATGCAATTTTCTTGGAGCTTTTTTTTATTCTCTCTCTCACTGTTAAAATACACCTACCATTAAAATTATAGACTGATCAAGTCTTTGTCAGTGGACAAACGTTAAAAATCAGCAGGAGATCAAATCCCCCCCCCCCCCGTACATCAATGTCGTATACATTGTAAGTAGGTATTTGAAGTCAACATTTTCATGTATGCATGAGAAGAGTTAAATAAGAACGTCATTAGTGGAGTTCTACCTTTATTTTACCAAAGACATATCAATATAAGTCATGAAGATAAGCATCCCACCATACCAGGGTCATGCAAATGTCATCATGTATGTGCATGTCTACCAGTCATTGTTGCTGCATCCAGTTTGATTTTTGATTCCTATTATTGATTAGCCAATGTACTTACAGCTGTAATTGCAAAATATAATACAGATGTCATGTGACATCTATCACCTGATGTTCCTTGCATATTCACAGCATGTGTATGCTCACATCCTCGACACAGATATATATTTACCTATTGCTTTAGACATTCAATACTATCCTCTACTTGGACTATTATGAAGGCTCCATCATACTTCATTCCAGATATCTTCTTCACTGCTGATGTGACAATCCCTGTACTTATGGGAAAGAGTAACTCTAGACTTGAACATAACTGTTAATGAGGTTACGTTAATATTTTATTATGCATATGCAACAACAGATAATATAGATGCTCATTCAGAGTATAGAATTACACTCATATTGGCAGGTTTGTTGTGAGTGAATCCCTCAAGGAAGTTAGAGAAAACTGATATGTTACTGGTTATAGTGACCATATGAGTGTACACAGTTATGTAAGGATAGGCTGCTCACCGAGCGGATTAACATTGCCAGAGAACTGATCTATTGAGGTTATACCATTCACTGATCTTTTATACTTCTGATGTTGCATAGGAGTGTCTGTTGGACACACAAGCCTACATATTACTTTTCCACATAAGTACATCTCCTTATTCTTTATTATTGTTATATTTGCTTATTGAATGTAATAGTTATCTGTAATACAATGATGTAAATGATATTGCATTATTGTGGATAATACACTGTATATCCCCTTCCACTGTTCATCCAATATCAATGTCATTCCCTCCGCCTGCATTGTGTTCCTATTGCTCTGCACCATCAGTTAGGGGTGTAAATTTAATATTCACAATGTGTGTGCATTATTTAAATTGAACCAGGAGGGTAGATGAATCCATTCATTCAAGTTCCACCTTTTGAGTCATTACACAAAACACAGCATATAGAATGAGACAGGTGTCTGTAAATGGTGCACATCACCATAGTGAACTAAAATACAAATGTTAAGGAGGTATGATGGCACAGTAGGTAACATATGGGTATAACATATATCCTTAATGTTAAGTCATGTGTTTGAGCCCCCTGCCTGACACATTCATCTTATTATCAATGTAGCCATTTATCTAGTGGATGGTTCTCAATAAATTAGGCAAATTAGATTCAACAGGTGGTGGAGCCTCAAATTGCTTCACATGTATGTTGGTTCCTGGGGAGAGGTTTGACAAACACTGACCTGGTGGACATTTAGTTCCTCTTCCTGAACTAGCCTGGGCCTATAGGAACCACGGGCCTCCTCCGTCTGTTACGTGAAGGAGGTCTTGGATCGAGGGGTTTATCCAACTGTAGTGGCTGCTCTGTATCAACTGTCATTGGTGGGAAGTTGTGAGCAGATGCTGTAGCCTCTGGCTGAGGTGACTGCTGTGCAGCAACTGGCATTGGTTGTAAAGTGTGAACGGATGCTGTAGCCTCTGGCTGAGGTAGCTGCTGTGCAACAACTGGCATTGGTGATAGAGTGTGAGCAGATGCTGTGGCCTCTGGCTAAGGCGACTGCTGAGTAGCAACTGGCATTGGTGTAAAGTGTGAATGGATGCTGTAGCCTCTGGCTGAGGTGACTGCTGAGCAGCAACTGGCATTGGTAGTAAAGTGTGAATGGATGCTGTAGCCTCTGGCTGAGGTGGCTGATGTGCAGCAACTGGCATTGGTTGTAGAGTGTAAACGGATGCTGTAGCCTCTTGTTGAGGTGACTGCTAAGTAGCAACTGGCATTGGTGGTTAAGTATAAACGGATGCTGTAGCCTCTGCCTGGGGTGGCTACTGTGCAGCAACTGGCATTGGTGGTAAAGTGTGAACAGATGCTTTAACCTCTGGCTGAGGTGGCTGATGTGTAGCAACTGGCTTTGGTGGTAGAATGTAACTTACGGATGCTGTAGACACTGGCTACAGTGATGGAGCATGTAGAACTGATGGCTGGGTTGTCATGGTCTGAGTGGTGGTTTCTGGGGAGAGGTTTGACGAACACTGACCTGGTGGACATCTACTTTCTCTTCCTGAGCACTGGGCCCGGACCTGTAGGAACCATGGGCCTCCTCCGTCTAGGAGGTCTAGGGTCAAGGGGTGCATCCAACTGTGGTGGCTGCTGAGTAGCAACTGGCTTTGGTGGCACAGTGTGAGAAGATGCTGGAGCTGCTGGCTGTGGTGATGGAGCAGGTAGAACTGATGGCTTGGTTGTCAGCACGTGGGCTTCAGTCAACTGCACAATCCCCGCAAGATACTGTGTCTGGGCTTGCATATATCATTCCATTTTAACATTATGCCTCCTCATCTCCCCAAATATTGCTTGTATTGTTGCTGCCTGGTCCATAGCAATTTCATTTTGGTGAGCTGAGAGCTCTAATTTCACGATCATCATCATCCGAACTGACATCTCTATATAGGTCGCTCAAGGAGACTCGTTTGGGGAAGTGACATCCAGCTACAGATTGTGCATCATGGCTGCATTGTGGGGAGTCCAGATATGTACCACGTAGGGATTTGGATGGTGTTGACAATAGGGAATCGCTGGGGACTGGTGAAAATAATAGCAATGGAGACTGAGGTACTGCAATTAGTGATACAGTGTGAGCGGATGCTGTAGCCTCTGTGGCGGGAATAGTGGTTGCTCTGGCAGAGTCAGTGCCTGTGTCTCCTTGGGCAGGGTATGCCTCCTGGGTACTGAAATGAGAGGACAATATTATTTGCAGGACAAGTTAATCTCCATTAAAATGCAACGACATCTAGAGGCGGCTCACTTCGACTGCTGCTACCAGCAGTCAGGGTCAGATAACAGGAAAGATCCCATGGCTCATATCAATCAATGTGATGCTGGTGCAGTAGGCCATCTGCAGTTCATTAGGACACGTGCTCATCTAAATCATCTGTGCAGTGTGTGAGACTGACCAATCTGTGACCAATGCCAGAAGCTTGCCAGGAAAAATGGGAGAGTTAGAATTATTAGCAATTAAGGAAAAATGGGATTTAATGGGCATTACCGAAACATTTTGGGATGAATCTCATGACTGGACTGTTAATCTGGATGGTTGTAACCTATTTAGGAAAGATAGAGGCAATAGTAAAAGAGGAGGAGGGATTTGTCTATATGTTAAGCCCGGATTTAAGCCTATAGTCAGAGAAGATATTGATGGTGGACCTAGTGACAAAAGTTGAATGTTTGTGGGTAGAGTTAAATAGCGGAGCAGCAAATTCCAAAGGAATATTAGTAGGAGTATGCTATAAACCCCCAAATATAGCTGAAAGTGAGGAAATAAAATTGTTACAGATTGGAAATGCAGCTAAGCATGGGCAAGTTCTAATAATGGGAGATTTTAATTATTTTATTTTAATTTAATTAATTCCCTAATAAGGCTTTAAGGGTCTTTTGTCAACTTTTTTCAACTTTTTTAAAACTTTCTACAAAGGGATAAAAGAAACATGGAGAGAGGGAACTGAATCGCAAGTATTGTTTATTTGCTACATTATCCTCTCATTTAGGTAGTTTATTCTACCATTTTTTCTATTATATCCCTATTATTATCATGCAAAGATCTTTTCTTGCATTAATATATAGTTGCTTTATTGACTGACAAGATCCCATATTTTTGGGAGATATAGAATGCCTGGGTTTCCACAATACAGTTTGTTTTTAATACATTTATTGTGAGCTGTTTTATCTCAAATTCTTTTTCAACTCTATGATTATCAGTGTATCCTGTGTTTACAGGATCATCAGTATAGGCTGATATATGAGAGTTGATTTGTTTATTATTATTATTATTACAGTACTGTATAAGTCTAGGAATTATTTGATCTGGACCACATTATAGTAATTACAATATTTAAAGTATTGTAACTTTGGGATTGAGTAAAAAAGTCAGCATACCTTTTTTTAAATTGTTTTTCTGTGTTTTTTCAGGATAAAGAGTATCCCAATAAAATATAAAATCCTATATACAATTAAAGGGGTGTTAGGCACCCAATGGATACATATAATAGGTCAATCTAATAGACTTTTGGAGATGTTAATTACCCAGAAATAAACTGGATAAATGAGTCCAGCAGTTCAGCTAAGGGGAGCAGGTTCTTGAGTACACTCATGAATTATTATCTGGCCCAGGTTATATAAGAGCCTACTAGAAATGAAGCTATCTTAGATTTAGTCATCACAAATAATATTGATATAGTATCAAATGTTGGAAGAGGGCAAACTTTGGGAAACAGTGATCACAACACAGTCTCATTTGAAATTGAATTAAAAAATCTAAATTTTAAAGGGCCAACAAAACTCTTAATTTTAAAAGGTCAGATTTTAATGGTCTAAGGGCAGCAATAAAAAGTATAGACTGAGACAGAGAACTGATAGGTAAAAACACTGAACATAAATGGACAACATTTAAATCTTTACTAAATATACATACACATCGCCATATACTATGTGGGAATAAAAGTAAAAGGATTAAATCCCATTCAATGTGGCTTAACAATGATTTAAAGATCAAGATACGGAGTAAAAAACAGGCATTTAAATTGTACAAGCAAGAGGGGACAGAGACTGCTTTACAGGAATACAAGGAAATCAACAATGCTTACAAAAGTGCTATTAGACTGGCTAAAATAGAAAATAAAAAATGAATTGCAAAAGAGAGTGAGACTAGCCCTAAAATATTTTTTAAGTATATTAATGGGAAGAACGTGAGGAAGGAAGCTATAGGAACATTACAATGTGACAAAGGCCATCTGAAAATGTGTGACCAGGAAAAGGCAGATGAGCTAAATAGGTTATTTTCTTTGGTAAACACAAGGGAGGTACCAATGGTTGGGACACTGCAACATCAGGAAGTAATCCAAAAGAGGTTGGAAAAAATAAATGTTAATAAAGCCCCGGGTCCTGATGGAATACACCCAAGGGTACTGAGGGCACTTGGCTCTGTAATAGCCAAACCATTATATTTAATTTTTCAAGATTCACTCAACACAGGGTCTCTACCAGATGACTGGGGAAAAGCAGAGGTGATACCTATATTTAAAAAAAGAGCAAGAGCAAATCTGGGGAATTATAGACCAGTGAGCCTCACTTCTGTAGTGGGGAAGTTTTTAGAAGGGTTAATAAGGGATAATATACAAGAATATGTCTATTTGAACAGGAATATAAGTAGGATTCAACAAGGATTTATGAGGGATAGGTTATGTCAAACAAATCTAATTAGTTTATATGAGGAGGTTAGTAGGATCCTGGATTAAGGCAACTCAGTGGATGTAGTATTTTTGGATTTTGCAAAGGCTTTTGATACAGTGCCACATGGGAGACTATTGTGCAAATTAAGAGATACAGGAATTGCAGTTAATATCTGCGGATGTATTGAGAGCTGGCTAAAAGACAGGAAGCAAAGGGTTGTTGTAAATGGAACATACTCTGGACTAATGTGGTAAGTGGGGTTCCTCAGGGTTCAGTATTAGGTCCTCTCCTTTTCAACATATTTATTAATGACTTAGAGGTGGGATTGGAGTGTGGTGTCTCCATTTTCGCTGATGACACAAAGTCTTGCAAGGTAATTAAATCAGATAATGATGTGCTTTCCCTCCAAAGGGATTTACATAAAATTGAGGAATGGACATCTAAATGGCAGATGATATTTAATATGAATAAATGTAAGTTATGCATCTGGGAAGGAAAAATAGCCATGCAATTTATACTCTTAATGGAGCAAATCTAGGTGTTTCAGATATTGAAAGGGATTTGGGAGTGCTTGTGGACAACCACCTAGGTAACAGTGCTCAAAGCCAAGCAGCAGCTGCAAAGGCAAATAAAACATTAGCATGTTTTAAGAAGGGTATAGAAGCAAGGGAGGCAAATATAATTCTGCAACTATACAAATATCTAGTACGCCCGAATTTGGAATATGGAGTACAATTTTGGGTACCACTTCATAAAAAGGACATTTTAGAGCTGGAAAGGGTACAGAGGAGGGCAAGAAAACTAATAAGGGGAATGGAGGGGCTAAATTATGAAGAAATACTAATCAAATTAAACTTATTTTCTCTAGTCTAAGAGGAGATCTGATTACCTTATATAAATACATCCAGGGTCAGTATAAAGATTTGTCATGGGAGCTTTTTGTGCCAAGAGGTTTTCAACTGGCAAGAGGAAATCCCTTGAGGTTAGATGTAAATAGATTCCACCTTAAAGAAAGAAAAGGTTTCTTCACAGTAAGGGTGGCTAATCTGTGGAATTCTCTACCAGAGGAGGTGGTGACAGTGGATTCGATAGATAACTTTAAAAGGGGACTGGATTTATTTCTAATTAAAAAGGGAATTCAGGGTTATCATGAATAATTAAAGAGACAGTATTGATCCATGGAGAAATCCGACCGCCAGTATCTGGGGTCAGGAAGGAATACATTTTTTTTTTCCCTTTAAGTCTTATTTGTTTTTTTGTTTTTTCTGTTTGCCTTCCTCTGGATTAATTAATAATTAAAAATAAAATAAAAAATACATAATTAAATAATTGATTAATAATTAATTAACAACTAATGAATTAATATTTAATCCACATATTGCAGATCAGAAGAGATCTTAAAAGGTTGAACTTGATGGACTGAAAGTCTTTTTTCAACCTTAATTACTATGTAACTTTGTAACTATGTAACTATGTAACAATGGGTACTAACAATCTTATGAGTCTGTATCCGCATATGCTGCAGTGTGCACTTCAATACATGTAAAATCATTGTGGATCTACAGCTGTACATCATTTAACACCGGGGATAGCTTCCATGCAGTTAGTGTTAAGTAACACAGCTTTAAACTGTGCAGTAGAGATGTTGAGGACAGTTCGACCGCTGACTATTCGCTGCGATTTTGGCATGTTCGCGTTCGCAGCGGACGGCAAACACATGCGCTTTTCGGTTCGCCCCCTATACTTTATCATTGAGGAAACTCACCCTGCACCTTACAGTCAGCAGACACATTCCAGCCAATCAGCAGCATACACTCCCTTCCAGTGCCTTCCATCTGAAGGACAGCAACCATTTTAGAATAATTCTGAAGCTGCATTCGTTGTGAGAGGACAGATAGTGTAGCTGCTGGAGATTTAATAGGGAAATAGATAGCCAGGCTGTGTATTTAGCTTCCACTACAATTAATCTAATTTCAGTTGCCTGCCTGTGTCAGGCTCACAGCTTATATTGTGCTCAGTGAAATAAAACAACACTTTTTTTTACTGTGATGTGATTGAATAGCAATTGCCTGCCTACAGGCGTGTGTGTGAAGCCTATTGCATCTACTCTGCCAACTTTTGCCAGTGCACAGTGATACGTCATATCTGGGGCAACCGTAGTGTACAGTGACATAAAACAACACTTTTTTGACTGTAATCGATTGAATAGCAATTGCCTGCCTACAGGTGTGTGTGTGAAGCCTATTGCATCTACTCTGACAACTTTTGCCAGTGCACAGTGACACTCATATCTGGTGGCACCTTAGGTTGCACGCGCAGTGCCCCAAATTTGAAATAGGAGGTCCGACCAAGCATCTTTTTCCATCTTCCTGTTCCAAAAATCAATGCCATATACATGTTCCCTAATAGTGGACGCAACAGGGATTAAACGGATAGGAATAGTACTACTTAACAGTACACACCTTATACAAATGGGGAGTTTGCGGTTGTGCAAAGGGACTGTTTGCGGTTGTTTGCGGTGCAATAAACGGGGAGATTGGTCTGTTACTGTGAAGCGGGTGTAACCCTTACACTACCAGATCGATACAACATCATACCTGATGTTTTAAAGCATGCTATTCCAAACAATTTAGGAATGTTAGGTGATTTATGCCTTTTATGGCTTAAAACCAGACTGCATCAACTATGTAATTTTCCGTGGGAGTTTTGCCATGGATCCCCCTCCGGCATGCCACAGTCCAGATGTTAGTCCCCTTGAAACAACTTTCCCATCACTATTGTGTCCAGAAAGAGTCCCTGTGCGTTTTGAAATTCGAATGCCCATTGAAGTCTATGGCGGTTCGCCCGGTTCGCCCGTTCGCGAACATTTGATGGAAGTTCGCGTCCGCTGTTCACGAACTGAAAATTTGATGTTCGCGACATCACTACTGTGCAGTTTCACATGGGGAAGATAGTGATGGGGGAACTCATTATAAAATATATACAATTACAAATAATATTTATACTGTTTTGTTTTATATTAACTTTGAACAATTTGCAAACATAACACTAACACACACTGCATTTACAATTTCTGGGTTTTGAATAGACAGATATTTCATTGATAACAATTATGGTAATCCTATGATAATAAGTAAATATATAATCATAATTACATGGTTATTGCTGCCCCACATATCTGTAGTCATAACCAGAAACCTTACAGTGCTATTGGATGTCAGTTATCTATGTGTGTGGGGTTCATGTGTGTGCATATGAGTGGGTGATGGTGTATGGGTTACTCACCCTGCAGGGTTTCCGAATGTCAAGTTTTCAACTGCCCTCGAAGGCCCACTACTGCTGCTGGCTGCATGGAATACCTAATGGTCTGCTCCCATCTGCAATAGGCTATATTTGGTGGTGACCCACCACCAGTCCCACGGGCTGCTCTGACTTCCAATGACATCTTCTACTTTACTTTCATCTTTGTGTCATTGTATCAGTGTTTCTCCAAGTTTCTGTCTCTGAAGCTCACAACAAAGCCACAACTGCAGTCATCTCATTTCATGCACATGTCTTAGCAGCAGCTGTTACATTACTACTACCATGAATAATACTATGGACGGCTTGGACTACCCTGAGGTGAGTTTCCTCATCAGTATAATTGGGGGCCCTGTACTTTGGCACAGCCTTTTGCCCTGCCAACTGTGCATGGGCTTCTTGGCCTGCCTGCTCTCTCCCTGGAGCCTTCTCCTCATCCCCACTACCTCTCCCTCTGGGATCAGGCCCTGACCCTCTGCACCTTGATCTTGTGTGCCTACTTCTGGGGGCAAATCCCTCCCCCCCGCTGTTCTCCTCCACCTGTACCTTCCCTCCCTCACCTGCTGCCTCCTCTCCCTCTCTTCATACTTCTCCTCCGCTCCTCCTCACTCTACCCCTTTGATTTTCCCCTCTCTCTCCTCCTCTCCTCTCTCTCATCACTTTCCTCCTCACCTCCTCTACCCTCCTATGATAGAAATAAACATAAGGAAAAATAAATATAATATGTGTGTGGATGTGTATAAGGAAAAAATAGAATATGGGTTATGTGTAGTATAGTAATTGTATGGGGGGGTAAGGAGGGGGGTGCGCTGTGGCCTACCGTTATGTATAGCTATGTGTAGGTATTAATCTATGTGTGTAAATATGTGATATTAGTATTGATGTATCTTGTAAATAAGGGGTTAATTTATCTGATAGGTCAAAAGATCAAAACTTACAATACTCCTTTTCTCTAACTCAATCTCCACTCTCTCCAAAGCTCAAAAACCCACCAACGCCTAGACCTGTGTTTCCACTTTCTCAGTTACAGCACAGTTACAGATTTGTAATTTTCCCAGGCTTTTATACTGTTTCCTGTGCCGTTGATTAGCGTCCTACGCTTCCTAATTTATCTTATTAGAAATTGCGAGTTACGACCTTGTGCGAATTTGGCGCGATTTTCGGATCTCCAAAACGGAAGCGTTACTTGTGAACTCCTGTTTGCGGAGCTTGAAGCTCCAGCTCGTAACTCGAATCCATCGGCAATTTAATTCCAGCGGAAACATAAGGAAACCGCAGCTCGCAACTCACTCGCTGACATGGGGCCGTCGGTGATTGAGTTGCGAACTTGCAATTGAATGCGGCTAAATGTGCTGTTTATTGCATGCTCTTTGTTGTTGCTCTTTTTACTAGAACTTACTGCAGAATTTAAACCTTTTTAGTTCCAAGGTCTGGCAGGGATACAGAGGGCGTCCATGACATGAGTAAATCTTGTATTACATATTAATTCATGTCATTATATGTAATTCTATCCTGCCGTGTAATAGCAGAATTTACAGGCTCCAAACTGCTTCACTAAGGGCCTTATTCAATTGCTATTTGGCCAATTGAATCGGGCTCTATATAAGCACAGAGCATATTTTTTATAGAAGTTTTTAGTTCCTGGATACGATCAGCGATCCCATAATGTAATTCCATAACTACATTTGGTATAGTTGATATAGTAGGGTATAATAGGTTGAGATAAAACAAAAGATATACAATGTCACCCTTGTGCAGATTGAGGCACACCATTCAGAAAATTAACCATATGGGACAGATATTGTCATACATAAATAGATGACAAATAAAATAGCACGTTGTGTGAGTAGAGGGGGAACACAGATAAAACAGCTAACCTATTGAGTTCTTGTGTGTTTTTTTTTCTCTGAGCAATAACTAAGGCTCAAGAGACATATTAAAAAGCAGGGGTAATAGTGGACCCGCAAGTCAGACACCTCATTCGAGCACAAGGATTTATTTAATGAAAAAAGTTGCAAAAAGCTGTGAAGGGCTTAAAGGCTGACAAATCATCTTAAACAAAACAAAAATATTTGACAACTTTACATTTCTGGAGAGCTTCTGGACCAGTGAGAGGGAAGGGAACATTGTGCTTATTTCAGTCTTATCCAGTTATCGTTCACATGGCTCTCTGTTACCTATTCCCACCCCCCTCTCCTCAGTCAAAAGACACCCCCTCATGATTCAGCTTTGATGAAGTAATGTAACAAACACAATATGTGTTCCTGTACTTATAAAAAGAGTTTATAAAAATCATATTTTCCAAATAAATGTTTTGTATCCATGTATTGGGTAGATTCTATTGCTTCACAATTTTTTTTTATACCTAATTATTCTTTACTGCAGGGAACCATTTTCTTTTATCAGCTGATGCATTCCCATTGTGAAACCTTTTGCACATGCATAGTCTCCTCACATCAAGCCAATATTTTAGATCCCACAGGACCATAATTGCATAGAAAAATAATATATGAGGTTTTTGTTTGTCTTACACTTTAAAAATAGACACTTGTCATGTTTATTTTTGGAACTGCACCACATTTTTACAATTACTGGAGAATATTCTTTTTCAGAGCTTCACATTCCTCTGGTGCATATATGTCAATGTTAACATTTTTTAGTTATTCTACTTAATAAAAATTATTTTTATTGAGCTTCAAACTCCCAAAACATTATGTAAATAAGCATATCACCCCCATCCTTTATATACTGAACTCTTTCTACTATGGCCAACTGGCTCCAGCCACCAGTGGATGCAGGCTGCTTACTTGACCACTTTCTCACTCTTGATTGTAATCTCTCAAGAATATGGACTACAGCAGCCTTTGCTTCAGTTTGTTTAATGCTTTATTGTCTCATGTCCTTCTATGTTGCAGGTGCAGAACTAAGTGAGCTGATTTATCTCAGTAAGACAATGGAAGAAATGTACTGAGCTGCGTCACAGTCTTGACTCGCTGTACTCTATTGTGATCCTACTATAAGTTACTAAAAAATATTTGTACTACTCTCTAAGACCAGCTAAGATTTTTAAAGGGCATCCACCAATACCAACTAAGTACTAAAAATAAATAAATAGCTAAAACATATAACTGTAACAACATTTTACTTAACAAAAAGAGACTACAACAGATACACAATATAATATTGTAATTTGTTTTTTAGTAATGTTAACATGAACTCCATAATATGTAAACTAGAAAAGATTATTCTTAAAATTGGTAGAAAAGCACAATAAAGATAAAATGTCAACACAAGAAATTGAAACATTATAAATAAACTTGATATGTCTTGTTTTTATATATTATATAAGTTTTATAGTTTAACTGTTACAGTCCAGAATGTTTTTAATACACATATGACACAGTTAATATATCTTTCCTATCCATACAACACATGTATACACATAATGAAATTAGCAAACCAATCCATTCAGAACGGATTTACAATTCAAGGTATTTCAGACATTCAGACGATCCAGCTCCCTCTTTTCTTTCTGTTCCTTCTCATGTATGTTGCCATTTTCTTTGGGAACATGACCATATTTGCAGCCATTTCTCTTGATTCTCACCTTCACACTCCCATGTACATCTTCCTAATGAACCTGTCTGCTCTTGACATCTCAATATCTACAACAGTTCTTCCTAATCTTTTATGTGTTCTCTACACACAACAGAAACACATATCATTTCCTTCATGCATGGCTCAGATGTATGTTTTTATATCCTTGCTTTGCACTGAAGTCCTCCTGTTATCAGCCATGGCATATGACCGTTATGTGGCAATCTGTCATCCACTTCATTATGTTTTCCTCATGAGTATAAGACACTGTGCTGCTTTTATAGCCACTTCTTGGACCACTGGTTTCTTGGCCTTTACAGGTCATACCGTCCTTATATTTAGATTGTCCTTTTGTGATTCTCATGTTATTGAACACTTTTACTGTGATATTACACCACTTCTCAAACTCTCCTGTAGTGATACATCCACTTTGGAAATTCTAAGCTATATTGAAGGGACCTTAATTGCATTTACATCATTTTTGCTTACTTTGATCTCTTATATTTTTATTATCCGCACCATTCTTAGTATTCGATCTGTGGAGGGGAGACACAAAGCTTTTTCTACCTGCACATCCCATCTGACCTGTGTAATTATATTTTATACTACAAGTATTTGTTTGCACATGAGACCCACATCAAACTATTCTCCAACACTTGACAAATACTTTTCTCTTATAAATGTTATCCTGATTCCGATGCTGAATCCTGTTATTTATAGTTTAAAAAACAAGGAAGTTAAACATGCTTTAAATAAACTCAAGATAGGACTGCACATTTGTTTTTCATAAATATTATTTTCTATGTTGCATGTTTTCTTTCTCCATATTGGTCTTGCACATTTAGCATCCTCTTAGCGTTTAAAGTTCTTATGGACTTTAAAACCCATTTGAGTTTACAAGTTGTGGGAGAATGTAGTCTGGAAATGGACAACTGTGTTATTGATTGTGGTAAAGTTTGATACTTCTTAATTTTTAATAAAACTGAATGATAGTAATGTAGCCCTATATATTATTTGTTGAAATGTATCACCTTTTCAACATCAGGATTTAGTAAATAAAATAAAATGTGGATGCAAAGGATAAAATGTTATTACAATGGAATGACTAGATTGGTACACAATTGGTTGCTGCATATTAGCTCACTTAGTCCTGTCATGCGGAGCTCATCATATTTGACCACTGTTGCTTCTCCGGTCTCTGTTGCCTGGCCTTTCTCCTTGCTAGCACCTACCCTGCTTCTGCCACCTGTTTATCAAGAGGAGGGACCGGATTCGGTCCTGTCATCTGCTTGTTTCTGCAAACATCATTAATACTTCCTGATTTGGTGGTATTACATAGCAATGGATTTTTTTTTTACTCAGCTGCAATATACAATTCCAATATTTAGTCATGTAGCTTACCATCTATGACTGACAATGTTACCCTGAAACACACATACCAACATGTGATGTAATAGGGAAATTTTATATATATATTATCAATAATCTATTACATTTATATAGGACAAATATATGTATGGGCATTAGTCTGAGGACAAACCATGGGTACATAAAAAACAAATATATTTTATGTCAATCCTGACACATGACATTAAAAAATCCCTGTTAGCAATATTTTTCAATATAACACACAATCCTTCCTTTTAAACACCAAATTTAAAACATAACATATAAAACAACAAATGATTATGAGACATAGAAACAAAATATCTGTTATTAGTCATGAACAGATCCATCATTATCTTAGCAGTTATCAAAGGAGGCCATTGCCCAGGAGGTCCTGCAAAAAGATGAGAGAAAAGACATTATCTGGCTTCAACATGATTTACAGTGACCTTTGATCACCCCAGTTGAGTTTGACCCATTTCACCCCTCCACCGAGGTACTCAACTAGGGATCAGATGGTCTATATTGAAGTGTACCAGGAGTATAGCGCAACTGTCCCTCTACTAATCCATCAGAAACATGACCACTGCTACTAGCAACACCATCCTCAACACCACTGTAAATTACATCACCCTGTGTGCTCTCCACCACCACCATCCTCTCCCATTTCAGGAGAAGAGAAACTTGACCTTAAAACCCAAATGCAGCAACACGACCAACAAAAGGGCAGACATTTTGAGGGGGAAGAGGCCTGTAAGAGAGACCTATTCCATAAGGTATGATGTATTCAGCACTAGTGAAAAATTGCAATGTAAGCACAAAGGGACATATAGCAGCAACAGGAGATGTCCCAATCTACCTGGGGGCTGCTACTGGCATCTTTAGGAACTGGCAAGACCGGAGGACTTCTTCAGTGCTACCCAGTACTGTATATGAACAAAATACAGTGCACAACAAATGATACATGTACGGTATATACCACATCTGATCTGTGAACACATCTCACATAGGTATTTATTTCAACAAACCAAAGATGACACAATCAGTTTGTTTAATTTGGAAAACTTTCAAATAACAAGGGCCTACATTTTTTTTATAGGCTTCACTTATGCATAAAATAAGGACTCATATCTGCTTAATCTAGCAATGGCTAATACCCAATCTCTTGTGTGAGAATGCATTTTAAAACAATATGTATCCAATATTTAAAAATGTATTTTCATCCTTAACAAATGTATGAACAGGTGCAGAACTATGACTCCTTCAGGGTGCAAATATAGTTACTATTAATGCAATGTGATGTCCTCTGATAATCATTTATTGTCTAAGATAGTTGACCTCAGAATCAATTTTACTTACTAATATGCTCATGTCTAACTGTTCAAAATAAATTAAAGATCCAAAGTGCTAAGTGCTTCAAGTGATAAAAATATTAATAATAATTGCAAAGTGCTTGCTGTTAATAAAGTGCCAGAATGTCATGTATTTGTATTCTATTCTATTCCAGGAATACAATTTATATTTGAAATATTCTACTGTGTCTTTCGTGATTCTAATTTTGTGTATACTGTTGTTGTTGTGTTTTTTATTGATTTTCCCAGTTCAATATCTATTATAATTAATGTTATTCATAATATATACAGTGGATATAAAAAGTCTACACACCCCTGTTAAAATGTCAGGTTTCTGTGCTGTAAAAAAATGAGACAAAGATAAATAATTTCAGAACTTTTTCCACCTTTAAAGGGACCTATAAACTGTACATCTCAATTGAAAAACAAACTGAAATCTTTTAGGTGGAGGGAAGAAAATTAAAAAAATAATAATGTGGTTGCATAAGTCTGCACACCCTCTTATAACTGGGGATGTAGCTGTGTTCAGAATTAAGCAATCACATTCCAAATTGTGTTAAATAGGAGTCAGCAATAACCTGCCAGCATTTAAAGTGCCTCTGATAAACCCCAAATAAAGTTCAGCTGCTCTAGTTGGTCTTTCCTGAAATTTTCTTAGTCGCATCCGACAGCAAAAGCCATGGTCCACAGAGAGCTTCCAAAGCATCAGAGGGATCTCATTGTTAAAAGGTATCAGTCAGGAGAAGTGTACAAAAGAATTTCCAAGGCATTAGATATACCATGGAGCACAGTGAAGACATCATCAAGTGGAGAAAATATGGCACAACAGTGACATTACCAAGAACTGGAGCTCCCTTCAAAATTTATGAAAAGACAAGAAGAAAACTGGTCTGGGAGGCTACCAAGAGGCCTACAGCAACATTAAAGGAGCTGCAGGAATATCTGGCAAGTACTGGCTATGTGGTACATGTGACAACAATGTCCTGTATTCTTCATATGTCTGGACTATGTGGTAGAGTGGCAAGATGAAAGCATTTTCATACGAAGAAAAAAATCCAAGCTAGGCTACATTTTGCAAAAACACATCTAAAGTCTCCCAAAAGCAGGTGGGAAAAGGTGTTATGGTCTGATGAAACCAAGGTTGAACTTTTTGGCCATAATTCCAAAAGATATGTTTGGCACAAAAACAACACTGCACATCACCAAAAGAACACCATATCCACAGGGAAGCATGGTGGTGGCAGCATCATGCTTTGGGGCTGTTTTCTTCAGCTGGAACTGGGGCCTTAGTTAAGATAGAGGGAATTATGAACAGTTCCAAATACCAGTCAATATTGGCACAAAACCTTCAGGCTTCTGCTAGAAAGCTGAACATGAAGAGGAACTTCATCTTTCAGCATGACAACGACCCAAAGCATACATCCAAATCAACAAAGGAATGGCTTCACCAGAAGAAGATTAAAGTTTTGGAGTGGCCCAGCCAGAGCTCAGACCTGAATCCGACTATAAAACTGTGGGGTGATCTGAAGAGGGCTGTGCACAGGAGATGCCCTCGCAATCTGACAGATTTGGAGTGTTTTTGCAAAGAAGAGTGGGCAAATTTTGCCAAGTCAAAATGTGCCATGCTGATAGACTCATACCAAAAAAGACTGAGTGCTGTAATAAAATCAAAAGGTGCTTCAACAAAGTATTAGTTTAAGGGTGTGCATACTTATGCAACCATATTATTTTATCTTTATATTTTTTCTTCCCTCTACATAAAATATTTCAGTTTGTTTTTCAATTTAGTTGTACAGTTTATAGGTCACATTAAAGGTGGAAAAAGTTATGAAATGATTTATCTTTGTCTCATTTTTTTACAGCACAGAAACCTGACATTTTAACAGGGGTGTGTAGACCTTTTATATCCACTGTATATATATATATATACATATATATATATATATATATATATATATATATATATATATATATATATATATATACATATATATATATATATATATATATATATATATATATATATATATATCTTGAAAGCTGTCTTAAGAATATATTTAATATTCCATATATTTAATATTCATTATACTGAATACATTATCTTACTCTGTGTTAGACTTTAAAGTTTCAATATAATTATTTTTGCTCAAATTTCATTTGTTATATAATTGCTGACCAGTTTCACTCTATAAAACATATCACTTCATTCTTTCTGATACTGTCTTGTCTATTCTGGTCTGTACATATCGAGCTGCACAAATTTCTAGTAAAAATACTAATAAAAAAACATTTTATAGAACTTCAAACTCTTAATTATTTAAAGAAGCCTATCACCCAAAACATTAATATACTTGTCACAACCTTCTTCTTCAATGGGGCTTGATTAGAACCTTGTTCAAACCTACCCCAGTAGGACCATGTAGTTCTTGTTACCTCTGGCACAAAATATGACTTCAGGATGGGAACAACATCCAAAAATATGTATAGAGGATGATGCAGGCAGGATACTAGTGATTTCAGAATAGGATTACTCCCCGATCAGGATACAGGCACACAGTAAATAGCCCCACACATTGTTTATGTGAAAACTCTAACTGACTATTTTAATTCAAATTTCACATATTTATACCCTGTCCATAGTTATGAGCAGCCAATGACAACAATGTACATTGTTGATTAGCCAATCAAGACCTGCCTATCTGTGAGATAGATCATTTAGTAACCACCAGTCAGGTCAAGGTGTATTCTCAGTTGCTGTGGGAACACATGCACACATGTCCAACAGAACGTCCCAAGTGCACAGCACCACCTGCTCTGCAACAGTCAGTTTTACAAGTCATTTCCCCCTTCTGGAATAACCACATACATAATATAGAGTAACAGTATATATAGTTCATTTATATTTTTACAATAACATTGCTCTCTGAATTCAATACCAATATGTCTGGCCCATCCCAACATCAACTTATTCAGTCCAGGCCTAGATACATTGATATTCACAGTCTCTAGCGGCTTTGGCCATGACATGTCTTGATTTCTTTCTTTTGTTTTTGCTTCCTGTACTCTCTTTTCTTTCTATCATATTACACTTTGAACTCTCTTTACTATGTTGTTCAATGACTGTTGGAGTTGAGCGTGTTCACTAGCCAAAATAAAGTGCTAGTGAGCATTATGCCAGTTCTTTGACCTACTATTGTAAATTATAGGCAGAATATAGAATAGAACAAAAGAGCTAAAATAAATAATGCAACAAGGTTTGGTGACCAAAGTAACCAACCAGAAACCTGGAAAGAGAATCCTCATAAACGGGGATATAGCTTTGTAAATGTGAATACAGTACACATATTTATATGTCTCAGGCAACATATTAGGTGGGAATCCAAAACACTTACACACAAGTGTAATAGAGTTATAAAAGGTTGTTATATATTTTAGTATGATTCCATGTCTTGCTAATCAGCTTCCACACTTTAGTCTCTCTCTTATACTGTCTCAAAGGACTGGACCTAAGATGCTGTTATATCCGTGTGCCTTCTAATTCCGCCAGATGGTGCCAGCAGAAAGAAACTATGACATAGGGAATAAAGAACTATTAGCTATAAAAGCTGCCTTCACCGAAAGGAGACATGTCTTGGAGGGAGCTACCCATCCAATTACTGTCCTCACAGATCAGAAAAATCTGGAATGTATTCGATCAGCAAAGAGACTTTCAGCCAGACAAGCACGCTGGTCCCTATTCTTCTCAAGGTTTAATTTTTTGGTTACATACCGTCCTGGCTCCAAGAATGGCAAGGCGGATGCCTTGTCTAGAATAGCTGACCCCCTCCATACTACCGTAACCAAGATCACCATCTTGCCGGAGGATATATTTATAGGAGTTACATTTCCTTCTGATCTGATGTCTCGTATTAAAAAGGGCTTCGCTTAAGACCCAGTTCTTTGTGATCCTCCTCGTGATCTCCATCTGACGATGCTTAATATGTTTTGGATTTTTCAACAACGTCTGTTTGCTCCGGAGTCAGTGCGACTGGACCTTTTACGTCTCTACCATGACTCAAAACCAGCAGGTCATCCAGGAATCCGAAAGACACAAGAGCTACTTGCCTGATCCTTTTGGTGGCCGAAGTATCATGAGGATGTTAAGAAGTATGTGTCCTCTTGTGATGTATGTGCCAGACATAAGACTCCTCGCTCATCCCCTGTTGGCTTTCTTCAGCCTCTTCCGATTCCTCATCGTCCCTGGGGATCTATATCCATGGACTTTATTGTGGAACTACCTCTCTCTAAGGAACACACTACCATTCTTGTTGTTGTGGACAGGTTAACTAAGATGGGTCATTTCATACCAGCTCGTGGTCTCACTTCAGCTAAACAGACCGCTGACCTGGTTATTAGGGAAATATTTCACTTACATGGAGTGCCCGATGAAGTAGTTTCCGACAGGGGAGTGCAGTTTACATCTCGTTTTTGGAAACATTTTGGTTCTAATCTAGGTATTAATGTAAATCTGTCGTCAGCTTTTCATCTGCAAAGTAATGGACAGACTGAGCGAACCAACCAGACTTTGGAGCAATATTTGCGGTGCTATATTAGTTACCTGCCGGATGACTGGCTGGATTTTCTACCCACGGCGGAGTTTGCCTATAACAATGCCCAACACTGCTCCACTTCTTTGATCCCATTTTTTGCCAACTATGGTTACCATCCAACCTTTCTAGTGAGTCTCCCAATTACTACTTACATTCCTGCAGTCACTGATCGGCTAACCACCTTACGAGATTCCCAAGACCTGTTGAAGGAGACTCTTCCGAAGGCTCAGGAATGTTACAAGAGAGCAGCTGATAGGCATATAACGGAGGCCCCAGTTTATCATGTTGGTGACAAGGTTTGGCTGTCAACAAGGAATCTTAAGCTTAGGGGTCCTTCTCATAAATTGGGTCAGAGGTTCATGGGACCTTTTGAGATCATCGCTCAGATAAATGCTGTCACTTTTCGTTTGCAACTTCCATATTCCATAAAAATACATCTGGTGTTTCACGTTGCACTGCTGAAACCTTTCCATGTCAACACTTTCCCTGGCCGAGCCCTGCCTGCCCCAAGACCAGTCCTCGGGGATGGTGAGGATGAATAAGAGGTGGAGAAAATTCTGGACTCCAGGATCTTCGGCAACAAGCTTCAGTATCTGGTTCGCTGGAAAGTTTGTGGGAACCAGTGGACAATATTCACGCTCCTGATCTTCTTCGGTCTTTTCATGTGCAGTACCCTGCTAAACCGGGTAATAGGGCATCCAGAGGCTGCACCTATAGAGGCGGGGGTAATGTGAGGAATTGACTCTGCTGGGTTTTGAACCCTGGTCCCCAGGCTGCTGGGCCTCTTCCCTACCACTGCACCAGCCTGCCTTTGTGAAATGCCTGGAGATCAGATAACCTTGATTCTGCTAGCAATAGCATCAGTGACTAGTCTTTCAGCTGTGTCTGTTCAGGTGTCTGGTCCTTGGCCTATATAAGGCACTTCCTGTTTATGTACCTTGCCAGATTATTGTGTGGTTCCTGATCACTTCAATAAAGCTTGTTCCTGTTTCACCTACAAGTTGCTGAACTGGTTTATTGCTGACCTTGGCTGCGGGTCTCCACAACCTTGTGATTCCTATATCATTACAGATACTTTCCTATTCGCTGCAAGACATCAAAACTTCATAGCTGATGATACAGAATGGGAGAGGTATCTGGAAGAAGCAGCACACTGTCAAATGCCAAAGCAAATTAGAGAACAATTTGTGTTCATTTGCATCTTTTGCAATGTACCTGATGCATTTACTTTGTGGGAAACATTTAAACTAAATATGTCTGAAGACTTCTTAAAACGTTACAATGAGCCAATAGCACTGTTAAAAACTTTAATGGAAATTCAAGAAATATTGTTTGCTCATGGATTAAATTGTGCAAGTTTTAATTTGCCTGATCCAGGACTTATAGATGACATCAACTTTGATGATTATGACACTGATTTACAAAAACAAAACACTGAAGAAAAATTGGCAAGTTTAAATACTTTACAGTTAAAAGCATTTAATGCCATCACAAATGCTACAGATGATGAAATTGTCAAAGACCGGTATTTCTATCTAGAGGGCCCTGGTGGATCAGGAAAAACGTATCTGTACAATTGTTTGATGAGTTACATTCGAGCACAGGGTCAGATAGCAATGCCATTTGCAACAGCTGGAATTGCAGCACTTTTGTTAGACGGTGGTAGAACTGTGCATAGTTGATTTAAACTGCCAGTTCCCATTTTGGAAACATCAGTGTCAGATATTCAACTGATTTCTTTACAAGCCAAAAAATTTAAACAAAGTAAATTTATTATCATAGACGAGGCAACAATGATACCATGTCATGCTTTGCAATGTATTGATAGATTCTTAAAAGAAGCTATGGATAATATTTTGACATTTGGTGGAAAGATGATGCTGTAAGGAGGAGATTTTAGGCAAACATTACCTGTTGTGCCACATGGAAATAGAACTGATATCATTGAAACATGTATCAAGACAAGTAAACTGTGGAAAATATTTACACATCTCAAATTAGAATTAAATATAAGATCCGAAGGCCAAAATGAATTAAATGATTGGGTCATTTAAATTGAAGAAGGAAAACATCCACAAATACATGATTTACCCAAATATACAATTGAAGTGTTATTACAGTTAAAGTGATATTAAAATAAAAAAATATATATGCCTTGAATCTAAATAACGAAATTTTAAAATTCATCAAAGCACAACAAAAGAATTATTACAGTGCAGATTCAGTTCTGGCTGATGATAAAGACAGGGAATCGAATTTTAGTATCTAATTTATTAATTATTTAACCCCATCTGGAATGCCACCACATATTTTACAATTGAAAAAAGGTGCAATCGTCATGCTATTGAGAAATATGAATCCAAAAAAAGGACTTTGTAATGGGACCAGATTAATTGTGCATGGGTTAAAAGATTTTTTTATACATGCAGAAATTATGACTTGGACCCATAAAGGTTAAACAAGTTTTTATACCAAGAATTGATTTAGCTCCAAGTGAGAGTGATTTGCCTTTTGTCCTTCAAAGGAGACAATTTCCAGTTATCATGGCATTTTTCATGACCATCAATAAATCACAAGGACAACATTTTTAAGTCTGTGGGTCTTTTTTTTCAAGAACCCATTTTTGCATATGGACCACTCTATGTTGCTTTTTCAAGGTGCACAAACCCAGATGCGATTACATTTTCAGTTGAAGACAACACAAGTCAGGGTCATCTACTACACGATGGCCGTATTTTTACAATACATATTATGTGCTATGAGGTTTTTTAATCACAGATAATAACACTATTTAAATTACAAACATATGTCAACAAATTCAGAAAAATACTGTAATAACCACAATAAAAAAGGAAGAAAGGAAAAAAAGAAGAAAAAAAAGGACTTACATCACATATACAGAAATAAAAGGCTGCTGTGCTCTTTGAAAGGAAAACAGTTTCAATGAAAAATAAAAAAATGGAATGTCTTGGAAGTCAGTTTAGACATGATTGGCTTCACAAAACAGTTAGTTTGCATTTTAGCAATTTTACTGTTTAAAATTGAATATGTTTTTTTCAGGTTTGTAAGCTTAAAAATATGTCTGAAAAGGACTGATAAGTTGATGCATTTTTTGTAATTAAGGTTTAATGTTAGTAGCAGCATTATCTTTTCAAGAAAAATTTAAATGGTGCATGGTATATAGATAATTGATCCATGGATGAATCCAGTTGCCAGTTAAAGGAGTCAGGAAGGAATTATTTTTGGACAATACTTTCAACAAATTTACAAAGTTGAAATTACATTTCCTGAAATTTGCCTTCCTCTGGATTCAATATTCAAGCTCAATATAGTTTTAAATAAATTAAGGTTAAATGTTATTATCTTATGTAATGTTTGCATTGTTAGCATTGTATGTTAAAAAGTTTGCAAAATTAATTTATTCAATGTTAAAAAAGATTTATGTAATTTGCAGCAGAAACATTTGTTAACAAAATTCAATATATAATTAAATAGAAAATATTCATCCAAGGAGTAATCCGATCACCATATAATGGGGTCAGGAAGGAATGATTTTTTTCCCCTTTTGAGACAATTGGCTAAGTTGCAATGGGGGGGTTTAACTGTTTTCCTTCCTCTGAATTCAATACCTATGTGTTTTAACAGGAGTTTAAATACAACTTTGTATGTCCCTCCCCCTTCTCTCTCTTTCTCTCCCCACACCCTTCATACCCCCACCCTTGTCTCTCTCCCCCCTCTTATTATTATTATTATCTTTATTTATATCACGCCAACATATTCGGTAGCGATGTACAGGGTTTTAGAACATGGCAAAAAAAACAAACTTAACACCTTATAAAGAATAGAGGGCCCTGTTTTTGAGCTTATAATCAAATGTACATAGTGCTTGTTTCCAAGACACACTATTGAAAACTCGCAAACTTGCAATCTTCTCTCTTACCTGCATGCTCCTTGGTCTGGTGGCTCCTCATTCCATCAGCACCTCCTTTACTGGGCCAGAAAACTCAAGAAGAGAGAGCAGGAGACCAGGGGAGACAGGAGTGGAGATCAAGGAGGCAGTGGGGAAGAGCAAGGAGACAGTGGGTGAGAGCAGGAATGTAGCTGGGAGAGCAGCGAGGCAGCATGGAGATAGCAGGGTGGTGGTGGGGGAGGCAGCTGGGAGAACAGGGAGAGAGAAAAGAGTGCAGGGAGGCAGAGGGGAGAAATGGAGGTGGAATAAGCCTAGAAGCAGGATAACAGTGGGTGGCAGTTGGGGGCATTTTTGCTGTCCCCAAAGAAGTGTTGCAAAAAAGGATCATCCCCAGAGTTCCCCTAGCTACACCACTTTCTCTATCCATCCTTAAAAGGAATCCATGAGGACCAGGAAGTATCAGTTTCCCTGGCACTTTGGCTTTTCTGTGCAGTATACTACTCAAAAGTAAAGAAAAAGTGGGATCCATTTGTGACGATTAGTTGGGACTATACAAGCCCAGAGCCACCTGCTATAGGCTACAGGTTATTTACCCACAAGGACCGTTGGGTTCTTTGAAATCTCGGCACTAGCACCCTGATATTTGGCTACTTTATCAGTCAGAGTCTCTCCCTCAGGAATCATCACACCCAAGAGTCACAGTAACCTTCCTGTGGTAGTGATCAGGACTTGATTCTTAGAAGGTGGAGATATGTTCAGTATCACAGCCACCAGGAACAAAATACAATTTCTATACACCTCAGAGTGAACTGATTTATTTTTTAAATCACAGCAGTATACAAAGATCCATACAGAGGGGGTGTACACAATGTAACAATGAGAGGGTGTGGCAGATAATCACAAGAGATAAACTCCAAATGGAGTCTAACAATAGCTTCCTGTGGGCAATAGGATTAACCTCCAATACACATCCTGCCACCTCTAGCACATAACAGACGTGATTAACTTAATCTGGCAAACAATAGGACAAAACAATATTTACAAATACAATGGAGGTGTTTATGCAGATAATCCAGTGGCTGGAGCCAAGCAGTCTGTGCTTTTATGTGGGGTCAATGGCTCAACACCAAGGCAGAGAAAAAGTTGTCTGTGGCACCATTTCTCTGTAATTCAGATGGTTTACATTGGCATTGTTCTTTACACAGGTAACACATTTCTCTACAGTTCTCTTGACATATTGGGTAATCTGATGTTTCCTTTTTTGCATTGTTCAGTCATTTCCAACTCTCTATGACCTCAAGTATTGTGATACACAAGGACATCTATATGTCCATGGTCATGCTGATCCACTTGGTGTTTACAGCAGAGATACTATGCTGCCTATTCCTTCTTAATTGGGCAACAGGATACAGCTACTGGTATTCCTAGATGGTCTACCATCCAATTTCCGAACAGGCCCAACCCTGCTCGTGGTTCCCTGACTGGAATTGAACCCAGGTTGCAGTGGTGAAAGCACCAAATCCTAACCACTGGACTACCAAGGAACTCCATAGAAATTTAATTAGGGCTCCTGTGCATAGATGAGAATATCTTTGTAAAGCTTCTAGAATTGTGTGTGCCACGTTTTCTGCTATTAGCACCTTCTCCATGGAAGTAACATATACATTTTCCTGTAAGACTTCTTCTTTTAATTTGCCATCAACTTTTCCTTATTAGAGTATA